>CM031238.1:518766903-520108153 GCA_018340775.1 Taxus wallichiana var. yunnanensis | reverse complement strand
AATTGTAAAATGACCTTTCAACTTAAATAAGCTACCCCATCTACTCCAAAGTAATTTTCTTAAAAGTTTTGTATCTAAAGGAGTGAGATAACTTCCTTTATATTTATAAATTCAAAGTAAACACTTTAATATATGGGGGAGAGAGAGAGAAGAAGTTACATTTAAATCTCTTAGCTTATAATAAACTTGACATTTGATTTAAACACGTACACTCATTTCTCATTCAATATGTAAAACGAACATAATAGAGCTTACTTGATTTCCATTCAGCTTTCTTTTAACAATTTGAAGTAGAGTGCAATGAAAATGAAAAGAAAGGTGTTCCTTCACTTGATACAACCAAAACATACACGCTTGCACACACCCACATCTATTGATTTCAAACACTTCTCTTTCAATGCACACAACAAGCTTATTACAACAGTCCTACAACGGAGTTCAACAACGGATTGTGCATAAGTCTACAATGGATACAAGATCATTCCCAAGCTCCAACTCCACCAAGCATGACATCCAACTTCATTTCCAAGAATTAGAGAGGACACAATGTGGGATGATCTCATCCACATTGTCCCACGAATCCACCAACTCAATAGTGATTCAAACGACAACAACCCAACACACACATGGATGAGACGAGGATTGCAACCAACCATAGCACATTCTTGAAACAATGCAACCTTTCAAATTTTGTTTGGACAAGGATGCAAGAAAGTGCACAACTCCTCCAAAATTCAATCAATACACACAAGCAACCCATTCAATGGCTTGCAAAGGGGAGGAATACCCATTTAATAATCTAAAGGCAATCTTGCCGAACCGCTTGACACCTACATTGATGCTAGTCATGGAATATCCGAGGGTGATACTACTCTATCTTGTCGGACCTCAACATCCATGCCTTTTCAAGGTCATGGAATATCCATTGAGATTGACAATGCAACACATAAAACTCCATTAGCAAAACACTTATCTCTCCACCAAATATAATAATGATATGACAATGGGCCCCTACATCCTTAATCCTCTTAAACACACAACAAGCACACCCATCAATGGTGGCAACAATAAGATTTTGCATATAGATGATGCCCAAATGCAACACACGCTCAAATGAGAAATCAAAATACTACAATGTGAGAGTGGTGAGAGAGTATATTCTTTCATAAATAGAAAAAAAGTGAGCCAAAGGGCCAACCTCTTATCACCCATTTCCAAGATCTAATTAACTAAGCACCAATTCAACCAAGCTTTTCAACAAGCTCTCAACACTCCCAAAAGATCTCCCAAAATTCTCAATATCAATAAATAAGAAGTACATAACCCCCATTTACTCTAAAAATTTGATTGACTGAGAAAAGTGGAGCATGCATAGGATCTTGCCACACAACATGCTCTAACCCCCAAGCAAACCACTCACTTACAAATGCATTTAAACTCTCTTACACTTCACATGGGCTCCTACATTTCTTACATTCTCAACCACCGAAAAATAAATTTCACTTACAACAAGTAACCCCCAAATTGTGTCCCACACAGAAGCACTCACATCCCAACTACCCTCTTTCATAATCTCTTACACAAGCAACACTTAATCGCACATTCACTAACTTACATACACTTACACAAGTAATTGCTTTTACTTGGACATGAATTTTAATGCCATTAATATGGTCCTTTTTGGGGCTTAAAGCGGTCAAAAGGCTTAAAAGTCCACCTACCCTATGGGTATGGGTATGGGACTCATTTGGGTGTGTAGGACAAGATTGTAGTGAAAAAGGGTATAATAGGGAAAACATGCCAAATTGGCCTTTGGGGGAATAGGAGTGTTGGCTAGATTTTATGCACAACATAAAACCTAGGCAGTCATGAGATAAATCTTCCTCATTTAACGGTGAGACTCCCGCAAGATGTTTATCAATGCAAGTATGAATCTTAATAACTATTTGTAGGGGTTTTACTTTAATTGCAAGAAAGCTCATGAACCATAGCTTAGCAATTCTGCAGCAAGTAAACAACTGTTTATGAAGTATTTGTAGATAGGGAAAATAATGAAATTTGGGAAAGAAGAAAGGAAGATATGTAATTCAACCAATAGTTTACAGAGTTGGTCTCATACATAGATTAAATAAACAAGTAGATCTCACAATAATCACAGGTAAAGGAAATGAATAGCTCCTAACCTAAATTTTAGATAACACAAAGTTTATCTAAAAATTAAAATAGAAGAAAGAAGCAAAGCATCGTAGACACAAAGTTCTCCTGAAATCCACCTTTTATTCAATTCCCCAACTTTCACAGAAATAACAACACAAAGTTTGAAGACTCGAGAATGCTCTAGCAAAATTGTGATCCTTTAACCCGTAGGCTCTTCCTCTATTTATAGTGTATAGAGAGCAAATACAAATAGGAAGCTTTCACTGAATTGCAACATGTGGAAGCTATGAAAAGGAAACATTTGACAGTATTTCCCCTAGAATTCCTCTTTGCATGACATGCATGCCTTACAACTTAAATTAGAACTTTCTATTTTGCATGTTTGCCACTTATTTCCAAGTAATTGACTTCTCCCAAACTCAAGTAACGACTTTTAAACCAATCACTTAAGTTTTACAATTTAATTGATTACTCAATTACTTTGTCGGAAAAAATAAGAGAAAGAAGAAGAAAGAGGAGAAAAAAATTAGAAGAAAGTTGTTGCAACACTCCCAATCTTGTTCTTCTTCCGTACTCGTGCATGCTGATCCAACATGCATTGTATTTCTACTTCATCTAGTGTAGCAATGAATGATCTGAATGATATCTCTGCCTTGAATCTGAGATGTTTTTTTCTCCCATATGCTTTGTTGAATCCTTTCCTTTGATTCTCACTAAACTAGATCTGGAAGCAGCTGACTGTGATTTGCTTGTGGGTGTTGCCTCTGACATGTCTTCTCCTCTTATCCTTGAAGCTTTTGCATTTCTTCTCAAGTATGTGCACCAAAGGCTGCAATGTTTGTCGTAAAAAAATTCATCACCCTTCATTGTGCTCGAATCAACTTTCGTCTCGAGATCCTTTTTTATTTCTACCAGAAGCCTTTGCAATTATGAGAGCTGGATCTATTTGTGCAGAAGTTGCAATTGCTCCTATTGATTCTAAAGATATATTCAATGTATCAGACATTGACTTTGCTTTCTTCACCAATATGAGCACCAATGAAGTATTCCTGCAAATAATTCAGACAAACATGGAATCCATGGCATGAATGCCCAATTTCTTCACCAAAATCTGATTATAAAGTCTGCTGCCCTCTATTTTTAGACTTTGCTTGCATGCCAAGCAAGCTAAAAATATTATTTTATTCACTTGTGCACTCACATCAACATGCAGATAGCCAAAATAATAAAAAGAAAGCTTTTCCAACCCTATGCGCCAAAACTGGATGCTTCCCAACAATTAAAAATATTTTTTAATGCTAACAACTTCTCCCTTTGGCGCCAAACTTCTCCAGGGCAGCATGCTCCACACAAAAGAATTAATTGCCCTTCACTTATGGCATCCACTTCTTATATAGGCAACTGCATGCTAATTTTACCAATTGCTTCTTATTTTTAGCAATTTTTAATAATAAGTTGTGCTTTTTCTCCTTCTTTGGGCGCCCAAGTTTGCCTAATTTTAGCTTGCTTTTAGCATGCTTTTCTTTGCAATTCTTTCTGCTATTTTTAGCAAACTCTTTTGTCTTATTTTTATCCTGCCCTTTTGCTTTGACTTTGCTCTTAATTTAGGCGCCAACCTTTGCTAAAAATAATTAAAAGAAATCAGCTTTTAAGCATTAAGTTGTGCCAGAATGGGTCGCACTTTTTGGCTAATGCTTGCGTGAAATACATGAAGGCAAGGCAACGTTAAATTACAACCTGCCGGAAGCTCCTTTTTTACGTTTTTCACTTAAATGAAAACGTTAAACTCCATCCTGCCAGGCAGCTCCAATTTTACGTTTTCAACCTGTTGGGAAGCTCCTTTTTTACGTTTTTCACTTAAATGAAAACGTTAAACTCCATCCTCCCGAAAACTCCAATTTTACGTTTTTCAACTTGCCGAGAAGCTCCTTTTTTACATTTTTCACTTAAATGAAAACATTAAACTCTGTCTTGCTGGGCAGCTCCAATTTTATGTTTTTCAACCTCTGCCAGAAGCTCCTTTTTTACGTTTTTCACTTAAATGAAAACATTAAACTCCGTCCTGCTGGGCAGCTCCAATTTTACGTTTTCAACCTATTGGGAAACTCCTTTTTACGTTTTTCAACCTCCCGGGAAGGTCCTTTTTTACGTTTTTCACTTAAATGAAAACGTTAAACTCTGTCTTGTCGGGCAACTCCAATTTTACGTTTTTCAACCTGCCGAGAAGCTCCTTTTTACGTTTTTCAACCTGCCGGGAAGCTCATTTTTTACGTTTTTCACTTACATGAAAACGTTAAACTCCGTTAGCCGTGCATCTCCAATTTTATGTTTTTCACTAAAGTGAATTGACTTATTTTGCGTGAAAATTCAAGAGGAAGGGCAGCTCTGAAAAATGTAACTGGCATGAAAAGATCATTCTTCCCAAAAATGTGACTTGCTTCCTTCCTTCTTTGTCAAAAACTGGCACTCCATGATTGACTTTTACCTTTGTTTGAGGCCATGGATGACTTCCAAAAACTCGTGCAATTGAACTGGTTATGCAGAACGGACGAACAAATCAAGGGGAATTACCAGATAAAACACGGAGAAAAACCAAAACACAGACAAAAAGAAATAAAAGCGAAAAACTCCGCCGAAGTCACGAACAATTGCTCGAAAATAACTTGCGATCAATCAAAAAACTCATCCCTGAGTGAATGCTCCATTCAGAGATGAAAGTAATATTGGCGTGGAAATTCATGACGGGGTTTAACTTTATCACAAACTATTTCAAAAGAACTTTATTTTTTTAATAAATAAATAAATAAAATGTTTTCAGAGACAAAACCTGTGCGAAGGGATAGAGTGAGTTTTAGTAGGTGGGTATTCGTCAAATTTGACTTTTATGAGTCTCTCGGGGATACCGTAGAGCAATGGAGACAATCAGTAGACAAAACAAACACAAAACGACTGTTACTTTTGAAAAGAACGATTTTTTAAAGGGGGTAGTCCGAGATTTCGTGGTGAAATCTCGGGGACACCAAGGAGGAACTGTTCCTTTTTCTTTTTGTTCTTAGCATCTCCGCATCGGCCGCGAGGGTAAATCGAGCCTAGTCGACACTACCAAACCAGTTCTTGTGTTCCTTCTCCTCCTCGATCAACGAAGGGGTAAGATGAATCAAGGGTATAGGGGAAGTGCAATGTGGACAAGTCGGCCATCGGGTGTAGACACAAAATCACACACTTTAGGCATTATTTAGTCTCGGTCTCATATTACTATTAATATGGTTTTTAAGTGAAGAAATTACTAATTAACCCATGTCCTTTGGCCATTTTATTTTGCTTTCTGTCATCACTGCCGACCTTAAACACATACTTGCCCAATCTGTTTTTGTCGTTTTACGTCATTCTACCTTTGGGCGCCCGAACCCCTATTGGGGCACCCTAGGCACCCTGGTCCCATTTGGGGTGCCCTGAGCCTTTCTACACTTTCCCGCCACTTTTTGGGCACTTTCTAGCCATTTGAGCTTCCTATCTTTTTAGTGGTCGGCCTTTTCGAGGTTAATTACGAAATTAGAACAAGAGAACCATACTAACATGATAAACATCATTGATGGATGAACTTAACTTTAATGTCGGAGCCTTAGTCCTTAAATATAACGAGAGACATGAAATCAAACCCAATAAGTTTAAAGTAATGTGGCTTGATCCGTTTGAAATTATGGAAATCTTGGAGAATGGGGCAATTAGGCTGGAAAAATTTAATGGGATGGTGGTCAAAGATATGGCTTCAACTTAAAAGTGTATCGATTGATAATGGAGAACATCAATGTCATTGACATTGATATCCAACTCTTGTGTATGGGTGACAAAGAAAATGGAACAAACAAAGGTACATACAAATTTCTTGGAAATAACGGAAAAGATAAAAATAAAATATCACAAAATATGTATGTCTTACTAAGCCCTACTTTAGTCCACTCCAACATGATTCCCACACCTATCGAATGTCCATCTTAACGAATATTTCCTTAATGCTCTTCACCACTTCAGTTGGTGGAACACTCTTTTCTTGTTGAATGTTCTGCCTCTGATCACTCTATTTGCCATACACTGCCTTCCTTGGATGAATGTTCTACC
The DNA here is from genome assembly GCA_018340775.1 of Taxus wallichiana var. yunnanensis. Taxonomy (NCBI): domain Eukaryota; kingdom Viridiplantae; phylum Streptophyta; class Pinopsida; order Cupressales; family Taxaceae; genus Taxus; species Taxus wallichiana. The sequence continues at coordinate 520,101,877 of CM031238.1, read as the reverse complement.
TCCAAACATCTTGCTTGACGCACACCCTCTCACTTTGGTTGACCTTTGACCTGCGTTTTCTCCAAAACCTGCACATGAGCCTTTCTACCATCCGTCACGTATCCCATTGGTGTACGGTTTGCCTGCGTCATATGTCCTTAAGTTGTGTTTGTAGTCCCCTATGCCCTATCCATCCTCTTTTGGCCAGATGTTTATCTTGTCTTGCTCAAAGTCCTTCCTCTACCAAATGCCCCCTTTATGAATGCTGCCAACTTATAAATAGACGTACAACCTCCTGGAAGCACTTTACAGTGCTAGCAGTGTCGGTAGGGAGCCATATAGTTTGGTAAAAGCCTCTAACTCAGATATTAAACCATCATTTTCACCTCTAGATTTGCAGAGCGAGTGATTTTTCAAGAGGAGGATCTATGAAAAATTAAGATTTTTGCCTCGGAGGAAATTGGTTGATGAACCAACAGAAAACCAAAGTGTTGGCTTTAGGAAGCAGTTCTACACCGGGAGTTTGGTTTCAAAAAAAAATTCAAGGGCCTAATCCAATATCCAAGAATCTCCATCTTGAGGGTTTCAACAGGTATGTTCTGTTAAATAATTCTGGTTTTACCACGACAGTTAAGGCTAAAAATAGTAAAACCCCTCTTGCATCAACCACAACCCCATATTTTATGTAGTAAAATATTTCCCTACATGCATCATTTGAACTGTTTGGTACTAGGGAAGGCCACATAACTACCAAACCTCCATCTCTCCAACTCCAAGAATGATTTAGATCTCATTAATAGGAGGTTGAACCATCAACGAAAGCATGAGCTACTTTGTAAACACTTACATGGGAAACACGGTGGGCCACCAAGTGTGATAACCATGAGTTGAAGATAGGCCTATGCAGAATTGGGGTGGACTAAATTTCATTGTTGCCATTCTTCAATACTTGTGAGTTCGAATCGTATTTGGTGTAGATGGTTGCAAGCTATGACATGAGCAACAGGTGCTCATTTGTTCACTATGTGGACAAGGAAGTAAAGATTACATAAATGCTCACAACTTTACAGGGGCATTTGGTGTATTGTCACATGGATTCTCGGTTAGTAAACCAACCAACCCACCTTATGTGCAGAAGAATTTTGCTGTGCAAAAGTATGTCAACCAAATTTGAGTCCAAAGGAGTTGGCTTTGTATGTGGGCCAATGACCATCAAACTCAAGGACTAATATTTAGCTTTTGAAGAAGGAAGTTGTCTTGTGGATGCCATTTGGTGTCGGTTAGTGGGTCCTGTTAAAATATAACACTTTATATAACATGTAAAAACAGTTATGTAGTTGTTCGGTTTGTAACTGTTCAACCACCTCTTCACATATAAATAAACCTCTGCCTGTGTCATTCCAACAGTGCAGTTTGCTCTCTCTCTATTTCTTTCTTCTCTTTGCATGTTCCAACATTGGTATCAAAGCGTCCAAGGTTGCAGTTCGAGGAAGCCTCCAAGAGGTACGAACTATAAATTTGAGGAAGCCCTAACAAGGCACGAATTTGATAAAACGTGGGGTATTTGGAGAAAAATACCAGACGCTAGGGCAAAGAAGGAAGAAATTCCTCCATTCGAGGCCAAGAAAACGTGGTACAAGGGCCTAAAGTCGTGATAGAAAAATACAGTCGGTTTTTTGCGAAAAACGTGAAGCAATACAAGTCGATTTTGCATAAAAACGTGACTCAGATCGAAGACAATACAGTCATTTTTGTAAAGCCGTGAAGGAGGGCAGAATCGTGGATCGTCGTTGAACAAGGGCACAAAAATCGTGGTGAAAATCGTTTTACACAGTCGTTTTTGCACAAAAATCGTGGTTTGAATCCACGCAGACGGCAGTGAGAGTCGTGGAAGATAAAAACGTCAAGGCCAGCACCAGCAAAATCGTGGACAGAAAAGAACAAAATTGTGGGCAAACAGCAAAATCGTGGGCACTGCAAAAATCGTGGCACATTACAACATCCATTTTCGAAAAATCGTGGCAGAGGTACTTGCAAAAGTCGTGGTTCGAAGGTGAAGGCATAAGCAAAGTCGTAAGGATTAATATTATTTTCAGGCTTCAACAACAAAGGTATTCATTCGATTTGCTAGGGAGTAATTAATTAATTTTAATATTATTGGAGGAATAAGTAATAATATTTTTACAAGCAACTATAGTTGGGTGATTTGCATATTTTTAATATTACTTATTGGAATAAGTAATACTTGGTGGAATAAGTATTATTTTATTGAGTGTGGGCAAATTATTATTTTATTATTTTCCATTACTTTGGAATAATAAAATGGCAAACATATCACACTTAACTTTGCCTTGGAGACACAAAATTAACGGGCACCAATTTCAATGTATGGAGCCATAAGATTTTAACGTCGCGCGAGTTTCGTGATTGTGATAAAATAATCAAGGGTGAGGAAAATTGACCCGGCGACGAACTAACTCGAGGATTATGACAAACGTCATAAGGAAGCATTATTACTTCTCAAGTTATCGGTGTGGAATGATTTGATACGGAAGTGCGGAATGCCATGTGGCAAAGCACGTTGTGGGCCATCAAGGATAAATATCGACGCGTCGAAAAGAGTCGGGTTTATACTTGAAAAATATGCTCTTTTCCGTAAAGTTACAAGAAGGTGGAACGTTGTTTGAGCACCTACTTCGGATGAAAGACCTCAGAGACCAGCTTATTTTCCATCAACAAAAAGGTGACGCGCGATGATATGGTGGCTTTGTTTTGAACAACCGACCTTCTTCGTATGAGTCATTTGTGGAGGCACTCCATTTAATGGTGAAAGTCAAACACTCACGTTTGACAAGGTGAGTTCCTACCGTTGCAAAATGAGTGGAGACAACTTTAGGACAAAATCTAATAGTAACCATTCGAGAGAGTGCTCTTGTCACTACCAAAGGGAAAGTGGAAACGTCAATCGGGTGAGTCTTCCACTTGGTATCGTCACATGCTATTCTTGTCACAAGGTTGGGCACCTCAAGAAGGATTTCCGGAAATAGATGTATGATCTTTCAAGCGAACAAAAAGCCATGTAATGAGGAACATGTGGCAACAGATTGCGGAAAGAACGGGATTCGGATGACGAGCATGCTCTTTATTGTCTTACGACATCATGCTCGAATGACAGTGGTACCAGTTGCTGGATCATTGACTCTAGTGCGTCTGCACACTTTTCATGTCGTAGGGACTGGTATGTTTCATTTACTACAAATATATGTTTTGAATCAATAGTACTAGGACGGAGAAACACTTGCAGTAGAAGGGATAGGAGATATATGCATTGTATTGAATAATGCTCATAAATTGTTGGTACGGAATGTTAGATATGTACCTTCTTTACAAAAGAATCTTCTATCTATTTGTCAATTGACTGAAAATCCCAATATTTATGTGGATTTATGTGGAAAGAAGCGTGTTATCTATGATGTGAAACAGAGACAAATAATTACCCTTGGTATTGGGCAAGGTGGTCAATATCAGCTTGTTGATCCGGCTGCGATCAACATGAATGCACGTGTGGAGGACAGCTCCACCATTCAGGATGTGCAGGAGGCTGCAATGCCTTGGGAGGAAGTCATTCCTCACAAATCTGTTGACTTGGATACAATCAACCTACATGCACCTATTGTGGAGGGAATATCCACTATACTAGGTGTACGGGAGGCGGACATGCCTTGGGAGGATGGATTTCCTCATTCTGAAGAACAATTTGTTGTGGACGGAGACTCCACTATTCCAAATGCACTAACGATGCATGGTGAGATGGCATGCCCAGCCACTCACTCAAAGGTCCTTGCTCGAAGGACAATAGAGCATGACCAGTTTGCTCATTGTGTTGTGAACAATCTTTCCCAATAGAGGGGGATAGATGAGGAGTTGATTCTCACTCCTACCACTGTTGAGACAGAGACCATTGCTGAGATGGAGATGGTTATTTCTCCTACTATTGCAGAGTTGGTTCTAACTCCTATTGCACAGATGGTCACATTTCTCTTCTTGAAAAAGTTGGATGAGCACTACATGGTGGTGCAAGGACGTGATTGAGGTGACTTCGATTGCAGGATGATTGAGTCTTTGTACAGACTCCAGCAAGCTACACAAGCCTGGAATAGATTTTTCAATCCACATCTTCGAGGTTCTGATTTCAGCACTCTGGAGATGGGGCTGACACTCTCAGCCATTGGTGATTCATCACTGGTCAATGAATCATGTAACAAAGAACTAGTGGACCACTTGCCATATCCTTTGTTCATGGGACCAGTTTTTGTTTTGTGGTTCTTCTTCATTCGACAACCGCAACACAGTCATGGACTGATGATTTTGAAGTACAACCTATGGCACAGTCTGTTGATGTAATGACTAAACATATGGGCTTTAGGAAATTTGTAAAATTTCGGGACAAACTTTGTCTTGTTTCCAGTTTAGTCATTAAGAGGGGGTGTTAAAATATAACACTTTATATAACATGTAAAAACAGTTATGTAGTTGTTCGGTTTGTAACTGTTCAACCACCTCTTCACATATAAATAAACCTCTGCCTGTGTCATTCCAACAGTGCAGTTTGCTCTCTCTCTATTTCTTTCTTCTCTTTGCATAAACCTCTGCCTGTGTCATTCCAACTGTGCAGTTTTCTCTCTCTCTATTTCTTTCTTCTCTTTGCATGTTCCAACAGGTCCTAGTCGGGCATTTGATATTGTAGTTTAGATGACAGACCACCTGGTGGGCCTAAGGAAAGGTGAGATTTACAATATGGGAGAGTTGTTTTGTGCATGTAATCAAGAGTTTCTTTCCTAGTCTTACAAGAGATTCTATATGACACGACATGTTATTGGCTTACTATTGGATGATGTATACACACAATCAATAGTGGATGGAAGCTTCACAGTCAGACTATTTGTATGACCCAATTTGGCCTTCTATATTTTGTTGGAACACATTGGCATTTGCTTAAATGTGCACAATGTCTGTCGAACTTCAACAAAGAAGAGGAAGGTGACATTAGAGTAACCTACTTCAGAAAAAGAGGGAGATGGGCCTGAGATTGACAATGTTGATGAGGAGGGAGGTCACACAAAGGGGCTCTACATTCCAACTTTTGAGTTACAAGTTGCACCTACCAACCTCTCATTGGAGCTCATGGTTGACACTCCTGAGCATATAGGAGATAATGAGCAACTGATAGAGGAGAAATTAACAAACATTTGGTTGCATGAAGTTGGAGAATCAGTAAAAGTGGACGCAGAGGTATCTTTGAGCCTATTGTAGCCCCAAGAGTCCATAGGAGTGGAGTCCAAATAGGTGCAATCAGGGGCCAACACAGATGTGCATGCAGCAGACAAACCTTCATATTCAAAGTTAGAGGTTACTGATTCCTAGGATGAGGATGGAATTATTCAAGTAATTTTTCCCTAGCCTTTATAGCGGCAATTCCCACGAAAGTTTTCCTCAGCTTCTGCATATTATAAGAGCAATGGCAGAGGCGCTTCATTTGCACTTCTAGTGTGGTTGGGCATGTAGAAGTTGCTAGTGGTCCTTCACATGTTAGGATGATATTGGACAAGGCAACCTGTATCCAAATATTAGTGCAAAAGATTGCTATGTAGAGTTTACATGAATATATGTCAACTAGGGATGGCTAGAGTGGAATCTTCTTGAGATGCATGAGTAGTGGATGCCCATGCCCATCCCTCATACTATTTCTTCTGCCGTGTAGAATGTTCTAGAATCCTTATGCAATATTGAGACTCGAGAGTACCTGTAGGTACCAATATTTGTTGCTTCAGTCTTCCATCAAACAACAATGGTTGCCGGATGATAAGTATATTATGAATTGTGATTTGGCTGACCTACGGCAGGAGATAGGGAATCAATAGGGTTGCTTCAAGAACAACCTCCTAGCAGACACAACTCACACAAGCACAAAGTTTTAAGGTATCAGAGGATGAGCAAGAGCACAACCAGGTGAAGGCCAAGTATGAGCAAGAGCTCCATTGTTGAAAGCCAAGTTACAATTTGTAGAACAAGAGTTCCTTCATGGGAAAGGTAAGATGCAAGAGGCGGTGTGTATGGTGAAGTGTTAATGGGAACACGAACTTGTGGCTACCAAACATATTCAGCAACGAACTTCTGAAGTCTATGCCCTTTGATATGAACTTAATTAACCAAAGGTTTTTCCCTTGAGCTCTTTAGTGTGGATCCGACACATCCACATCTAGGGATGTTTTCGTCTCCTCCTCCTGCTTCTTCTTCTTGAGATGCTCTTGTATTGTTATAGTTGGAATGGGCTCTGACTTATCTAAATGGAGGGAATAATTAAAAATTTAGACTGTTAATTGTCAATCATGAATAAATGTAGCTGACATTGTTTTGATAGTCGCTTTATCGGCATTTTGTTAGTATAGTAGCAAGGCTCATAGATATATTAGTCATCATGGTTGGATCAACCTGCAACATTAGGTCTTGTCCTTTATAAGGCAGATTAGCGGGAAACGGCTATTGTATTTGGTCCTCCTTGAACTATATGAATTGTATAAAGAACTATATGCTATGAATACAAAGCTTTTACTTTTCCGATACACTATTTAGCCATGGTATGTTGTGCAATTACTATTTTGTGTGCACTGTTATTGACAAGTATGGTATCCTAGTAAACATTAATCATACTTAATTTACCAAACTCTCCTTACTTTGGTGAGCTTTTCTGATTTCCTCACTTTTTGTTTTCTGATTTTTTCCTCAACAGACATCACCCTCTTCTCAAGTTGAGAATTATCCATACTTTCTAGTTCATAAAAATTGACATACTGATTATAAATTTTTGATAACAACCACCTTCCGTCAATCAATAGCCTTTCTTCTCATCAAAATAGCCAATAAAAATACATTTCTCACTCCTATTTTCTAGTTTCTTCCTAAGCTCAAGAGAAACTAGTGCATAACACTTTGAACCAAATATCTTAAAATGCTTTACCTTTACGTTTGTACACATGCTAGACCTCAAATGGCGTCTCTCCATCCAATGCTGAAGTAGGAGCTCTATTGCTCAAATAGACAGCTATGTGTACTGCATCAGGTGCATTCTTTCTGCTACCCCATTCTGATGTGGTGTGTAAGCTGTAGTAAACTACCTCCTTATGCCATGCTCCTTGCAGAAATCATTAATCTTATCATAAATGTATTCACTGCCATCATCTGATTTCTCTGTCAATATCCTAATGTTAGATTGTTTCTCAACTAGGTTTTTTTTTACTCCAAACCTAGAAAACACCTTTGATTTATTTTTCATGAAATACACCCATGTGATATGAGCATAATTACAAGTCTAGAAATCCGCATCCATTCAGGAGGACCAAAAAAACCGAAAATGGGAAATTCATAAAAATGTTTGGAAAATTCAGTCTGAAAGATATACATATTATACATGAGCATAGTTTTATAAATATGAAAAATTGACATACAATAAAAAAATTAATAAGATAATATATAGACACACACACACACAATGTTAAATAATATACGAGGTTGTTGGTTATTTTCTATATTTAAAAATAAAAGAATAATAAATTTTCTTTTTTCAAATAACTAGTAGGGCCGCCTTGGACCAAACTCATTTGGGCTGGCTGAAAATTTTGGGTCCGGCGAAATTTTGTGTAGTTCCGACTGGATTTGGTAAATATATACACACAAAACTAGGCATCAATGAAAATAATAACATATCTATTGCCCTTATGTGATTGAGTACCCATATCACAGATATTACTATGAATTGATTGCAAAATCTGATTATTCCTCCAACCTGATTGTGGTGGAAACTTGATGGTTCTGCTTACTTATCATGCATTTCTCACAAGGAACATTCACTTTTCGAAATGATGGTAATTTCTGTACCAAACCTTTTCTCTACAAGTCAGTCAAATTAAGAAACTTCAAATGCCTGTACTAGAGATGCCACAACTTCTGAAGATCTACAGTCTTCGCTTGTGCTACTGCTACATTCTCCTCTCATCTTGGCATGATTTTGTAGTGCTTTTTTGCCATATTTCCATGCTCATACCTTGTATACTCAGTTTCATATACTGTTTTGACTGAATTCACTTTCAGCAAACCATCCTCAAGTAGAATTTGATAACCCAGTTTCCTTATAACTGCCAAAGACAACAAATGCCTTTTCAAAGTGCGAATATACCATACAATACGTATCAAAGCTTGAATATTAGTAGGAAGTTTGATCTTCCAACTTCCAATGCCAATTGCTCTATGAAGAGTCTTGTTTTAAAGTTTGACGGAGTTCAAATTAGCCTTTTGATTCTCCCAAAAGAAATCCTTCTTGAAAAGTCATGCCTTTTTGTTCTCGTATCCTAAATCCACACGTCTGTTGAATCTTCAAATTCTATACTAGAATTTCTGCACGCGCCACTACTTCTATTGCAATGTATGTAGATTTATAATCTTCATTACCAATAAAATTAGAACAATCGTCTTCACAATCGTCGTATCGCACATGGATTGTCTAATCCCATCAGGAGCACCATTGGGGTTAAACAAGGGTGCCCCTTGTCTCCTACCCTCTTTGGCATTTACATTGATGAGCTGGAATCTTTTCTTCAGGATCACATTCAGGAGGGGGACGGTTGCCTTCTTCACCACGTCTTGATTTCTATTCTCCTATTTGCCGACGATATTGTTTTACTCGCCTCTTCCCCTGAGGGGCTTCAGAGACAGCTTGATGCACTTGCTTTATTTTGTGATCTTCGGCATTTGACGGTCAATCTGGGTAAGACCAAGGTCATGGTCTTCAACGGGCTGCGGACATCACACCTCCATTTCTTCTTCAAGGGGCAGGAGGTTGAAATTACTAATACATACACCTACCTGGGAGTCCAGTTTTCAGGGCCTAGATTCAGTATGAGGCATGCTCTTCAGCCGAGAGTGAACAAAGGCTATGGATCTCTTGCCATTCTTGAGAGACAGTGTTTCCGGCACCACTTCCAGGACGTCTCCTCCAAGATGTTTCTTATGACCTTCCTCATCCGCCCCACTATTCTCTATGGTTCTGTTGTTTGGGGCCCCTCCCTTTTGGACACAGATTGGGCTTCCGCTGAGAGGATTCAGACTCTCCTCCTTTCTTTGTTTCATTAGATGCAAACAGTCGGTCCCTCAACATATTATTTTGGCAGAGTTCGGAGCCCGACCTTTCCGTTTGGAGACTATATTTGACATATCATCCTTTCTTCACCGTATCAGGAAGTTTAGTGATCTCCTCGGTGAGCGGGCGGGACAGTATCCATATCTCGCCTATTGTTCCTCTGTGAGTATTGCCCAGGTTGTGGGCCGTTGTTGGTTTGTCGAGACTTCTGCATTGTTGGACTCGGTATCCAGATTGATCGCCTCCCCCCCTTCCAGTATTCTCTAAATGCTCCCAGTCATCTCTTGCCCACCAAGCAAGTGTTGAACAGGTCCATCTGAGAGGATATCTCCAGGAGCTTCATTCAGACTACTTGGGTGAACCCCCCTGGGGGTTTGCGCCCTAGGATGTCTTTTTATGCAGAGCACTTTCTTGAAATCAGAGATGGACTCATCATCCGACCTCAGTACACCTCTCGCCACTGGATGCATGCTCTCAGTATACCTCAGGTCGGGCTTTAGTCGGCTCCCACAGGACTTGGTGCATGAGGGCCGATCGCCACATTGATCGGGATGATAGACTTTGTAGGCTCTGTAGCCTTCATGAGGTGGAGACAGAGACTCATTTCATCTTCTGTTGCCCCATATACTATGAGATCAGAGGACGATTTCACTGTCTCTTTAGAGGGATTCAGACTCTCCCGGTCTTCTTCAGATATATCGACCAGTGGTGTCTTGCCCTCTACATCTGCGAGTCTTTGTTGCTCCGAGACCAGATTCTTCATCCCCCTCCGAGAGTCATCCCCACGAGACGAATTACAACCTTCTTTCCGGTTCTACCCACTGGTGGAGGAACTAAGCGACGGAGCTTTTTTGACCCAGATACAGTGCATAGATCAGTTCATCCCCGGTTGGACCTTCACACTTCCCTCGATCACCGCCAGCAGAATCGGATGCACACACGTACCAGAGGGCAATCCGGCTCCATTCGTCCCCTTGGCCGTCGCGTCAGTCTCAGATCTCAGCAGGGAAGGAGGTCTTCGCCCCTCTCTTCGGGTTGCTAGTCCATCAGGAGCTTCTTTTCGTCGGCCTCTAATGTTAGGAGGGGTGTAGCTACCGTTCCTGATTAGACCTTGGTCCTCATTTGCTTGCCCCATTGCCCCCCTGGGGTATTGGCTCGGGTTTCATTTCTGTTGTCTTCTCTTCTTTTTATTTTTGGGAACTTGTTTTGAGTTGTCCCCGCTCGCATTTTGTATACTGTTTGGGCTGCAGTCCCATTGACCTACTTTTTGTGGTCATTCGTTGGACATTAATATATTTATCTTATCTTATCTTCATAGTACTCACCATATTGTGCATAACTAGCAAAGTCTTGCCTGTTTGCAATCTTGTCAAACAGAGAGCGACATCTGGCAACATAATGTCCAACCTTTCCCCATCTATAGAAAGTGATATTCCTCTTAACTTTGCTTTGGCATCTCATCTCGTCCTCTCTCTCTCTCGCTCTTCCTCTTCCTCTGGGTGTGACTATCTCCATCACGCCCGCATGTGGATCATCACACGTACCTCCACCATTTCTATTAGAATGATGATGGTAACCTCTATCTCTTCCTATATTGTTGTACGTGCCTTTGCCTCTGCTACCTCAACCTCTTATCGAACTACTAGAACTTGCTGCAAAGGCCTCTTCCAATTTAGGCTTTCTCCTAGGTAACTTGTTAGCATGCTGAATGAACGACTCACAAAGTGTGTCATATTTCCATGCTATGAATTTATTTGTTAGTTCAATCTTTCAACAAAATTTCTATAGGTAAAGGGGTGACCATTCAATGTAACAGTTATCATAATTCTATCATCTAGTGCATAAAAACCTGCTTTTCCAATCTCCGAGCAGATGTTTTTCATCTTAGACAAATATTCAATTGCTTTTCTTGTCCGTCACAACTTTTGATTATACAACTGTAGCATTAGAGCAATCTGCTTGTATTCTGGTTACTTATCATATAAATCACTAAGCGCGTGCCATGACTCTGAACCGCTTTTTGATGAGTCTTGTGTGAACATGTCTCTGATGTGCAAGAACAGTGACTAATTGCAAGTGCCTTTTGGTTTTGTAAATAACACGTGGCTTTGTATTTGCATCTGTAGGAATTGTTGGTCCATTTTTATTATCTACTAAACTCCACAAATCATTAAAAATAAAAATACCTTCTAGCACCCTTTTCCAGTATGTAATTTGTGCCATTTAGCCTATGTGATTCAGTGAACAATTGTGATTTGCGAAATCTTTGACATTTCAACATTTGAATTCATGCAAGAATGAAACCAAAAAAAAAACAGACAACTCCCTTTCCAAAATAAATCAAATAGATTATACTTATCCCTCCAATCCTTAAAACTCCGAAAAGACTTTCCCTTTTTTAATTCATTCTCACCTGCCAGCAAAAAAACTCTTTTCAAAAATACATCCATGTGGAAGTCGAAACCAAAGTTCTTTTTCCATGAAATTGAGGATATGACTACATGCTTTGGCTTACAATGGTTTTCATGATGGGTTTGCAGCATGACACGGCTTCTGACTGCAATGAAGATGATATGGACACCTCTGATTGAAACTGTCAGGAAACAAATCTTCCAGGACTGCAGGAAAAAAGGGATCAAAAGGTTTCTTTGCAGGTCCGTCAACAAGAAATGGTGAACAGAAACCAGAATAAGGTCAACTGAAACCCACAACTACTACACTTCACCGCGATCTCTTGTCTATCCTTCACAATCAACAAACGGAAAAATAAACATGGCAATGTTGGAGGCTAATGGACTGCAAACTCTTCATACACTCTTCATGTCACAACCTGCAGTTTTCAGATGGCAAACATTCTCCACGACCTGCACTTCTTTCACATGCTTGGCAACTACAAACTTCGTACATGAACTTTCACACAGCACATACACATTTGTCTTTAGTTTTATATGGCAGAAACACATCCCTAGAGTCTTGTTTTCCCCTTTCTTGGAAATCAAACCAACAACAATTCGAGAAATCAAAACTAATAGAGGATAGAGAGATTTTTTGAAAACGAGGATGAAAACAAACATCGAAATAGGGATTACCCATGCATTCATCCATGGGCTGATTCACCCAAGACAATCATCTAAGAAGCTTTGATACTGCGTGTCCAAACTAAAGGTCTGTCCAAGTACTATCTGGGCTGAGACAATTTTATTAATCTCAATACAAAAAGGTTACAAAGCTTGTGATAGCCACAGACTGTTTACCATACTTATACAATCTGCTCAACAAAGGAAGAAAGGGTATGGACGTTGAAGACTGGATCTCTTCACATTCCTTATTCAACCCAAAAGTCACAAAAGACAGAAATGAGGACGACTCTTCAACTTCAATCCTTATGTGCACACCGAAAAGCAAATTAAAATTGATTTATGTACAGAACTTATTATTCTGAAAACCATACCTACTTTGGATCAATATTCCTAGCCATATAGTAGTATTGAAATGTCAGTCCAAGCAGTAATAGAAGAGGAGAGAACTTTCATCATGAGTTTTAGGTGTTAACTGTGGCCAAGAAACTCCCAAAGCATAATTTGGATGCTGCACTTTCCCAGTACACAACCTCCATAGATCCATGCACTAAACCACTTCCACCCAAAGCATGCCCCACTCTGATAATTCAGAGCCCATTTATAGTTCATATCACAATTTAGTTAGTTTGTCTTTTGCATATGGAATAAGTATGTTTTTGTAAATACAAAAACTCTGTTAATCAACAACTAAAATTGTGGACTGAAAATAAATTTCACCTACCAAACGAAAATAAAAATTGCTATAAACTTATAAAGATTTCTGACGACTTCAAAGATTTCTAAACTAATAACCTGTACTGAAGCCTACTATCTTCAAGCATTGTAACATTCTTACTTGCGTTCATGTTCGTGTTCTGTCATTCTCTAAATTGTACTCATGATTGTAGCTCACATTGTGATTTCATGTCTTAGCCCTGTTATGTGACTAGTTGCTTGGACTTGATCTTATAGGGTTTGCACGGGAGGAGGGACACATGTCAGATGAGGTTCTTAGGAGGTCTTTTATAGCTACTGAAGAAGGCTTTCTTGCACATGTGACTAGATCGTGGAAAACAAAACCATTGATTGCTGCAGTTGGATCGTGTTGCTTAGTTGGAGTTATATGGGGTGAAAAACTATTTATTGCCAACGTTGGGGATTCTCGGGTTGTAATGGGAAGTTTGGGAAGGTCTAACAAGACGATAACAGCTGAGCAGCTTACCAGAGATCATAATGCCAGTGTTGAGGAAGTCAGACAGGAGTTGAGAGCCCTTCATCCTGATGATTCCCGAATTGTTGTCCATAAGCATGGTGTGTGGCGTGTTAAAGGAATTATTCAGGTCTTTATCTATATCTAAACTTGTTAGATTTGCTTGCTGATGCATCTTGCTTTGTGCGTTTTTGGCAGTATAATATATAATTATATGCTTTTCCTTTCATGTTGCCATTTCTAAAGCTTGAATAATCCTTGTATCTGTTCGATTGCTCATTAAAGCTATCTTTCCTTTTCAAATTATTATTTTGTTTTCTACAAGCTTCATATTTATATTCAGAAATGCTGCTCAATTAAATTTAAAACCTGTCTCTCTTACTATGTATGTTATTTTGTTTAGTGAATCAAATCTAAATAGTTGTCTATGCATTTTACAACTAAGATCTGTTTTTGGAGTCGTAGGAACTTAAAATTCCTAGTTATTGATGCAACTAATCAAGGAAAAAATGATAATCAATTAGATTTTGAATAGTTCTGGGTTTGTACTTATAAAATATTGTCAGTCCACAATAATGGACTTTTAAATTTTACTAATACAAAACATTATGGAAATGATCAATATTACTTGTGAGCGAGGAGATGCTGTGGCTTGTTTAGCAGAAAGAGATACTTTAGGAGACCCCTATAAATAAACACAAAACAGCTGCATACAACAGGATGTACGATGTACTTAATTGAAAAATAGGAAGGCTGTTTATGTCAAACAGAAAATTGACAGGGACAGAACAAGAATTGACAGAATACATCATGAGAAAAAGGACTTGAGAGTTTCATCAAGGAGAGGATGGATTATTTTATCCTATGTAGAAACGTTGAAAGGTGCTTCCCACTTCACATTATTTTGATGTTGGATTCGTGTCCCATTTGCTTCCTATGATGATCACTTTTGCCATTTTCTTGACTTGTTCTTGGAATTCTATGTACTGTGGTCAGTCTCCAATATGCTTTTCTGCATCTTGTTATTTTTCTCTTCAAATCTTCATGCTTTTCCCTTCATTTTGCATTCTCATGTTACAGAGAATGGATCTCCCTCACATTGTCTTTCCTTTTATATTTCAAACTACCTACTTTCCGGTTAAATGTTGCTAGCTTCTTTGCAAGTTTAAGGCCTGATTATTTACCATTTGTTACCAGCGATAATGCCAAACTAGTAGCAGCAGCGAGTGTGAAGATGGTTGGTAATTGGTATTTAATAAATAGATAAATTTTTACGATTAAAATGATAAAACGACAGCACATAAAAAACAACAATAAATAACGTTACATAAATTTTTCGTGTTTATCGAAATAAGCTGACTTTTCTTTGACTGATGATAAGTATAGCAGTTTTCAATGTATAGATTTTATCATTATAATCTCAATCAACAGGGAAGAGTCTCACATATAATTAGACTGGAATTTTTTTATTATAGAGGACATAGCACTTCTGGTTAAGGTTTCCTTAGCTTCAAATGTGTTGTTTATGGCAGGCTCCAACTCCAAAAGGTGCTTCAACACTAAATTTCGTAAGGGATTGTAGTGAGCCAAAAATTAAAATATTTATTTGAAATGATGAGTTCCACATCCAAACCCATGTTCCATTCTCAAGGGCACCACCTTATAGTGGCCATTTGGCCATCTTGAGGCAGGGGTTGAACTTATGGAAATGCATGGAGCTAAGCCCACTCCTATACGTCGCCAGGGGTGCACTTGGAGGCATGGCCAAGTAAAACCATATTCGGGACCCTGATGTTTGCCCTACCATTTACTCTTGATGACATGGTCAAGTGTAACCATAGCAAGGAACCTAATGTTTGTGCTAACATTTACCCTTGATGAAAGGGTTAATGGGAATTGACAATAAAAGCTGAAGACTGTGTGGAAAAGATCCCTCTTAGGCTGTACAAAGCTGAATTTTCATGGGGCTGACAAGCGCAACCAAGGAGTAAGTAGTAAGAGGAATTTTTGGAGTTTCTCAAGGGAAACTAATTCTCATATATGCTCTCTATATTGGCAATGACACTAATAATCAAGTAAAGGCCCTGGCTCTGCTTAAGGGTTTGGAAAATGCTAGAAGTATCGGCTGATGGAGATTCAATGATCCTTACCAATGCTGTGAAAGAACGAAGGTGTGAGGCATGGAAGGCTTACTGTGATAGTATAGGAAGCCCTCTTAATTGCAGATTCTATCCCTAAGATCAGAGTTTCACATATAAAAGAGAATGGAACAAGATAACAGTCAGTATTTACCATAGTTACCTAAGTCTCGAGGACCCAGGGACAGCAAATTTTTTCCCAAATCTTGGGGATGGCAATGGAGGACTATTAAAATAATATATCAAAATCAATATCTGAAAATTTTAACTTTTTTCAATGAAATTTAGAAGTTTAAACTGTGTTTAATGTATTTTAGAAACTTCCAAGATTATAATTTAATATTCTTGGTAACAATAACAGCGTCTTAAAAATAAAAACATCAGAAAACTTTTGAAAGATTTAAACAAAATTGGGGACGTCCCCTCCCAACTCCCCAAAACATTCAGGATGTCACCAAAATCGAGGGGATGCATCCCCCCGCATAACACTGATATTTACATTTCACAGAATACTGTAGAGAAAATATGGCTTCCACCCTCTAAGATGAGTTTTAATGCGCATAGTCCCAGATTGCCAGGATAGCCTTGAAAATTTAGGTATGCATACCATTTTGAAAATTAAAGTGGGTTTAGATTGAAGGAAATGGTGTTGGTAATGTGGTCTACCCTTTAGAGGGGATGCTTGACTTAGAATTAAAATTAATAGATTTGATAATGGGATGTTGATGATGTCACCTCATTATGTGAGGTGGTGTGCTAATGTTCATATCTTGTAGGCTTGTTGGTTCATTCATCACCCGTATGTGAAGAAACACAATGCAGGAGGAAGTGTGAGAAGGAAGGAGATAATAGGCAGCATCAATCTAGGCGATAAGCCAAGGCCTTCAGCTGAAAAGGTAAGATGTTCCCATGTGCTCTCCCAGCAGATTTCTCAAGTGTTTCATTTTCAGTTTAGAGCTGCTGCTGTTTAATTTCAAATATTTTTTTCCCCAGAAGTATGGCTGGGTTTTCCTTGGCCTTTGGAAAGCCTCTCCTTTGGATTCTCACCCGTTTGAAATAAAAAATCTATATCTCTGGGTTTTGAGATTCTAAAATGCTAGAGAAGGTGGGTAGTTTTGATGTATTTTTTGGATTTTGCCAAGCTTGGTATGAGTGTTTGTGGGAGCTGAATTTTGATGGGACGGGACCATGTTTTTAATTTCAAAATCATCTCCTGCCCTTTCCATTTGACTGCTGTGACTGTCCACTCATATGATTATTTGGTAGCTCCGTCACTTTTGTGTCTTGATGTTGGTTTGAAATTTCTGTGCGTACCCTTTTTCATTTAGAGGCTGGTTAAACCATTAATCACATGCAAGGTTTGGAAATTTTGGAGGGATGGTTTTCTGCTAATTGTGAAGAGCATGTGGTTGGAATGGAGTCTGGAGAAGGAGCTGGCCTGCTGGGAATCTGCCTCTGGTTCAGACAACTCCATACTTCTCCAATTCCTCTAATCCTTGCGTTCTTTCACTCAACTTTTTTGACAGATAAGGGTTTAAACTACATGATATTTGTTTTTTCCCCTGTTTCAAGAATATTCTGGTAGCATTTTAATTTTATTTTTAGTATCTCTCAGTTTTTTTGTTGGTTCCTACAAAATATTCCATTTGTGACAATGTTGAAGTGGTTGAAGGTTTGTAGTTTGGACTCCTCACTGTTAATTTAATCTCTGGAAAATAGATTGGATTTGGCTTGGTTTGAAGGAAGTTTCAGGTCTCGATGCCATGATGAGTCTATGCCTTGCTCTTGCCATCCCAATTCTGTTTTTGGCCGACCTTCATGCATTCTCTTGGTATATGTTGCAGATAGCATGCTCAACAGTTGTAGAAGGGAACTGCCTGAGAGAGGTGGCAGAGGCAGCAATATAGGAAAGGGTAAACTGAACCTGTTTTTGTCTATCACTCGAATATTGACAAAAGGAAAAGGATTATGGGTGATGACATGAAACTGAATACTACCTCCTGTACAAATGACAGGATTACAAAAATTACTTCTGGAATAAAACTGTGTTGGATTTATTTGATCAACACTTGGATTACACTCCATGATTCATTATCAGGATGAAAACAAAAGCTCTGTAACCACTTTTGAATCCTTTTTAGCATTGAATTTCTGCCTACATGTAGCTGTGCAATATTGATGTTTGCTTATGCAGAACCTTAATATTTTCCGCTTTATGATATTTGTTAGCATATGCAAAGAGAAGAAAGAATACAGAAGGCAAAACTGCACTGTTCAAATGACACAGGCAGAGGTTTATTTATATGTGAAGAGGTGGTTACAGATTGGTTGAACAGTTACCAACCGAACAACTACATAACTGTTTTACATGCTATATAAAGTGCTATATTTTAACACCCCCTCTTAATGACTAAACCGGAAACAAGACAAAGTTTGTCCCGAAATTTTACAAATTTCCTAAAGCCCATATGTTTAGTCATTACATCTACAGATTGTGCCATAAGTTGTACTTTAAAATCAGCAGTCCATGACTGTGTTGCGGTTGTCGAATGAAGAAGAACCGCAAAACAAAAATTTGGTCCCATGAACAAAGGATATGGCAAGTGGTCCATTGGTTCTCTGTTACGTGATTCATTGACCAGTGATGAATCACCAATGGCTGAGAGTGTCAACCCCATCTCCAGTGCTAAAATCAGAACCTTGAAGATGTGGATTGAAAAATCTATTCTAGGCTTGTGTAGCTTGCTGGAGTCTATACAAAGACTCAATTATCCTGCAATCGAAGTCACCTCGATCATGTCCTTGCAACACCGTGTAGTGCTCATCCAACTTTCTCAATAAGAGAAATGTGACCATCTGTGCAGTAGGAGTTAGAACCAACTCTGCAATAGTAGGAGAAATAACCATCTCCATCTCAGCAGTGGTCTCCATCTCAACAGTGGTAGGAGTGAGAATCAACTCCTCATCTATTTGCTCATCTATCCCCCTCTGTTGGGAAAGATCCTTCACAACACAATGAGCAAACTATTCATGCTCTACTGTCCTTCGAGCAAGGACCTCTGAGTGAGTGGTTGGGCATGCCATCTCACCATGCACGTTAGTGCATTTGGAATAGTGGAGTCTCCGTCCACAACAAATTGTTCTTTAGAATGAGGAAATCCATCCTCCCAAGGCATGTCCGCCTCCCGTACACCTGGTATAGTGGATACTCCCTCCACAATAGGTGCATGTAGGTTGATTGTATCCAAGTCAACAAATTTGTGAGGAATGACTTCCTCCCAAGGCATTGCAGCCTCCTGCACATCCTGAATGGTGGAGTTGTCCTCCACACGTGCATTCATGTTGATCGCAGCCGGATCAACAAGTCGATACTGACCACCTTCCCCAATACCAAGGGCAATTATCCGTCTCTGTTTCACATCAGAGACAACACACTTCTTTCCATAGAAATCCACAGAAATATTGGGATTTTCAGTCGATTGTGACTAATAGATAGAAGATTCTTTTGTAAAGAAGGTACATATCTAACATTTCGTACCAACAATTTATGAGCATTATTCAATACAATGCATATATCTCCTATCCCTTCTACTGCAAGTGATTCTCCATCAGCTAACACTACTGATTCAAAACAAATATTTGCAGTAAATGAAACATACCAGTCCCTACGACATGAAAAGTGTGCAGACGCACCAGAGTCAATGATCCAACAAATCGGTACCATTGTCATTCGAGCATGATGTCGTAAGACAATAAAGAGCATGCCGTCATCCGAATCTCGTTCTTTTGCAATTGCTGCCACATGTTCCTCATTACATGGCTTTTTGTTCTGCTACGAAAGATCATACTTCCGCTTCCGACAATCCTTCTTGAGGTGCCCAACCTTGTGACAGTAATAGCATGTGACCTGATACCGAGTGGAAGACTCACCAGATTGACATTTCCACTTTCCCTTTGACTGAGTGACAAGAGCACTCTCTGAATGGTCACAATTAGATTTTGTCTGAAGTTGTCTCTGCTCCTTTTGCAACAGTAGGAACTCACCTTGTCAAACATGAGTGTTTGACTTTCAGCCATTAAATGGAGTGCCTCCACAAATGACTCATACGAAGAAGGTAAGTTGTTCAAAACTAGAGCCACCATATCATCATCGTCCACCTTTTTGTTGATGGAAGATAACTAGTCTCAGAGGTCTTTCATCCAAAGTAGGTGCTCAGACAACGATCCACCTTCTTCTAACTTTACAAAAAAGAGCATTTTTTCGGTATAAACCCGAGTCTTTTCGACGTCCGATATTTATCCTTCAAACTGCCCACAACGTGCTTGCCACAGTGGCATTCCGCACTTCCGGTATCATATCATCCGACACCGACAACTTGAGAAGCAATAACGCTTCCTTATGACGTTTGTCATAATCCTCGAAGTTCGTCATTGGTCGACTTTCATCACCCTTGATTATTTTATCACAATCATGAAACTCCGCGACCGTTAAAATCTTATGACTCCAAACATTGAAATTAGTGCCCGTTAACTTTTGTGTCTCCGGCAAAGTCAAGTGTGAAATATTTGCCATTTTATTATTCCAAAATAACGGAAATAATAAAATAAAATTTTGCCCCACACTTAATAAAATATCTTTTTCCAACAAATATATTTTTGACTCCTCACCAATAAAAACAATATAACTTTATTCCTGCAAATATTATTAAATTAATTGCTCACATGTAAAGCCCCTTCGAACTGCCCTCGAACTATATTTGCATTTAATAAATATTATTAAGCATGGAGAATACCTTTGTTGATGAAGTAAAACAAATATGCCCTCGAACCCTTCGAGAATATTAACTCCTTTCTTCACATGATTTCTGCTCCAACGATTGAGCATTCAAATGCCCTCCGCTCTGTGATTATGTTTTCTCATTGATGTCACCACCACAAATAGGATGCCACCAACCACGAATTCCTTTAAGACCGGTTTCTGCGACTTTTGTGACCACGTTTTTTTTCTTTCCACGCTTTTCCTTCACACTTCAAAGGTTCCAGTTCCTACCCACGATTTTGCCTTCTTTCGACTTTTGCCTTTTTCATTTACCCAAAGCACGATTTTCGGCTTTTCAACTGGGTATTGCTACAACTAGGAACCCACGTACCATGTTTTCCTCAAACACAACAGATTCACGTGTCGTGTTTCCTTTCTCCCCTCCAAGAACCCACGACTTTGTGCAAAACCAACTGTATTGTCTTCACATGAGCCCCGTTTTCCTTTGCACGACTACGAGCTAGGATTTTCTTCTTTATGTGAATCTTCTACAATAAGCGGCGAACTAGCATCTTCAGTTTGTGTCCTACTAGGGTTTCCCCAAACTTCCAGTTCGTGCTTGTTGACAAGGCTTCCTCGAACTGCAACCTTGACCGCTCTGATACCAATGTTAGCATATGCAAAGAGAAGAAAGAATACAAAGGCAAAATTGCACTGTTCAAATGACACAGGCAGAGGTTTATTTATATGTGAAGAGGTGGTTACAGATTGGTTGAATAGTTACCAACCGAACAACTACATAACTGTTTTACATGCTATATAAAGTGCTATATTTTAACAATACTCAAAATCATATGCATCAAATTCAAATCAGTATCTTTTGTCATTGATGATCTTGGAGTGTTATTTGCACTCACCATCATATGTAAACCTCGACCTATAGCAGTAACGTGTATTGCATAATCCCAACAATGCTAACTCACTCGTCTACTACAACAACCGGTCAAACCTGTATAAATTCCTCAAATTGAGAATCATTAAGTGATCCATGTCTCGAATGGATCATCAATCTTGCACCCGAAACCTCTCTATTGATCCAAGTCTTGAAATGATTATCAATATCCCCGTATTCAAACCTCATGTGAGAAGTTTGTGAAGAAAATAATGAGTAAAAGATGTTGAATATTGAAAATCTTTTAGCATAAGCCAAAATAATGCAATAATTTACAACCTCATCTTTCCCCTATCAAATAAAATTGGGTAATCCATGTCATGTTATCTATCTATGTACGGTTGGATTCTCTTCGGATGGTGAAGATTCTAAAGTACCATCCATACATGAGATTGATCTGTCATCATTCATCGAAGATAAGAAAGAGGCAGTCCTATCAACTAGAGACGCAAAACTTGTGGGATTTTGTCATGGTTTGCTCCAAATCGATAACCAATCTAACTTGCCAAGGTCTCATGAAAACTGTGGCAACACTAATGGATGCGATGGCAACATAAGCGAGTTCATGTCATGGCCTGCTCCAAATATTGAACCTCAAAGGCCATTGAATGTCCCCTTTTTAATTAAAAATTAAAAGGAAGAGAAAATCGATTTGCACATGTAAAATTAAAAATAAGATATATTTTTATGTGCAAATCAAAGATAAAAGGGGAAGTTCGACTTCACCTTGAGATAATAAATGCATTTTTAAAAGGTAAATCAAGTGACTAGGCAAGTCGCATTTTCCTGGAAGCATTTAATAATTAATATTTAAGACAAAGTGATTATTCCTAAGCATGGGTCGACTCATATGGGCATCTTTTTAAAATCCCTATGCATTTAATATTTGTTGGTGACTTTCAGGCACATTTTAAAATAAGATTCCCTCCTAGATGATGGCGCCAAAGATGGTGAAGAACTTTGGAGGATGTGCAAGCAAAAACTATAAAAGATGTAGTTATTCCTTTTTCGCATGTTGATGGTTTATAAAACTTATCTTCATGCTTGAAAAAGGATGTATGCCCATTTATGATAAAAAACAAAAGGTGTTTATTAACACCACCATTTATGAAGTGCGTGTGCCCATATGAGCTTGAAGTAATAAGTTTTTGCAATCATTTCTCTATATATGTATAAGGCGCCATTTTTGGGAGAAAATATAAGTTTGCTTTGAGGGTTTGGAGTGTGATTTATGATGAATATATTTTATTATATGCTGTTAGTTTTTACTTGATGAAATCGACTTGTTTGGGCATGTGCTAAGAGTGTTTGGAAGGGATTTTGAAGTGATTATAAATCTGTTGTTTTAGATTTATTAATTGCAGATCTGAAACTACATTTATTGACTCTTAAAGTGAAGGAAAAAGTGTTGGAATTATGTTGCAGATTTTACCCTAACCCTAGCGACTAGGTTTGGGATTTTGGGGCTGTTTTGAGTGGTTTCTAGTGCATGGAAAGATCTGATATTTATTGTGATTAGAAGCTCATAATTTTCCCTTTCTACTGCACTTGGTTTTAAGTCAAAAGAGTTAGTATTTTGGGAGTTATTAATTTCCAAAGTTTCAGTTAATTTTCAGTAGTATTATTTATTATTTTTACTTCTGCAAAGTGTATTGGATAAAGGAGTGAAAATACCAACTGGATTGCCCATCTAAACCCTCACCTTGGCTCACTCCAACCCTATTTGGGTTGTATTGAAGCTGACACTAGGGTTAGTTGAGGTAAACCTAGGAGGGTTTATCTTCTAAGTTGTTTATTTTGCAAGTAATTAATAATAAATCATTAATATCCCACAAGGATATTACAGGCCATCTCCATGCACACAACCACTTGAAATGGTGGCAAGAAATTGTTGTCATATATATGATTGATCTTCCCAGAATTAAGACATACGTGGAGGTTGAAATGCGACTCTCAATATTTCCACTAAAGCCACAATGTTGACACCTATCAACCAAAACGTCTCGCAACAAAATCTTTCAAATGGCCTTTTCTAACAAAAGTAATAAATCTTAACATGTCAAGACCTAAGTCACAAGGTTCGAGTTCGAATTCAAGTTTGACAAGGATAAAATTCGGTTCAAGTTCGCCCAATGCATAAAGTTCGAAAAAAATTCACCATTAAGTTCGATTAATAGAAAAACATATTTTTTTAAAAAAAGACAACATAAAAATAATAACGGTACGTATGATGGTGTAAAAGGTGTTGCCTAGCCATCCACTAAGGTTTCAATCCTATGAGATACCTTAGTAAATAAGGGATGACGTATGCGATTGTGCCCTAACAAATTTCATATTCAATAAAAATAAATAAAAAATAAATTCATTATTAAATTTTAAATTAAATTAACACATTTATTATTCATTATTAAATTTTTAAAAATTAAATGATAAATCAATGTAAATTATATTGATAAATTATAAATTATTAAATTTGAAATAATTAAAATGATAAAAAAACAAATCATAAAAGTTAAATTTTAAAAACGTATGGCAAAATATTAAATTTAAAAAATAAATACAATATAAAAAAATTAAAAATTAAAAATTAAAATTAAATAACGAATAAAAATAAAAATTAAAAACATTATAAAGACATTTAAAACATCATTAAAATATATATATATATATATATATATATTAAGTAAAAGCAATTTCATATTAGATTTAAAAAATAAATATAATAAACAAATTAAATCATAAAAAAAAACATAAAAGTTGAAAACAAATTAAAAAAATATATCAAATTTTACAAAGATTAAAATGTTTGAAAAAAATAATTAAAAATTAAAAATTAATAATAAATATTATGAACTAAAAATAAAACAAAACCTAAAAAGTGCGTTGAAGCAAAAAGTAACATAATGAAAAGTAAAAAAATAAAAATAAACAATGTAAACTAAAAAATAAAACAAAACCTAAAAGCTAAAACTATATTGCGTTGAAAGTTAATGATGCAAAACTAAAATGCATCGTACCTAGAGTTAGTTGGAGGAAGACTCGGCGGCTCGACTGCGGTGTGAAGAATAATGGCTCCCATGCGTTGCTATGCCCTCCCACTGTATTGCCCACGATTTCTCTTTGTTGCCCCTCATAGTATTGTAATCAAACCCTCATTCCCGTGACTCTGCCCACGCAGCTACAACTACAACCTACACCAATGTCCACACTGTTGATGCCAATGTCATAGTCTGTTGCTTGTTGTTCGAGCTTCAACACAAACACTAGGGCGACGACCTTATCCTTTGTAAAATCACTCAAACCCTGATGTATTTCACCTAGAAAAAACAAAAAGTAGTGTTTATAAGGACCTGCTTGGGCTCTTCTCTTTGGCATTTTCCCCTATGCGAACTATATGAATTTTGACAAACTTTTTAGGGCACCTGACAAGTTCGACGAATTTCAAATTTTTGGCCAAAAATTCGGCGAACTTTGTGACTTAGGTCAAGACCATAAAGACTATAGTCATTCTCATATCTGTGACCAGACCTGTTCTTGTTAAAGTTGATTTCTTCCTAAGGTCTACAAATTTGTGGTGCACAAACTATATCTGTCATTATAGGGGTGGGTGTATGTAGATTAACATCTTGAGAACAAGTAGCAATGTGTATCTTGACTAACAATGTCTGAATGGACACTTTGACTCTGAAACAATTCTTATTCGTTCTTCACCTATCAGTTGAATATGAAGGAGAGCAACTTTCTCATTTGTTATTATCATGCAAGTACAATACCAAGATAATGTGTGTTAATTTTGATTGCTGTGCCCTGCACAATGCTAATAAACGTTGGATAATATTATAATATTCACTAATGCTAGCCATCACCACCAATTTGCAAAAGAAATCATACAAATCCAACTTCCAAGTGAGAAATGCAACCACCAAATAATGACTAAGATAGGGCTCCACTCTTTTCCTTTGGCAGGTTGAACTTATATGTGCTAGTGAATTACATAGATTGCCATGATCATCAACAGACAGAGTGCCCAAAATGCTGCCCACCACCTTCATCTTTACCCACCAGTTCTACCAACAATCTGGATGAGGCGGTAAAATACCCTGACCAAAAGGCTTATACATAGTTTCACAATCCCCTTACATTTTTAGAAGCCCTTCACGTTTTCAAAATTCAAACTATCACATCACCTTTTACTTTAGTATAAAGCACCCTATTTGATACAAAATATGTATTTTCTTCTTTACACCCGCCCTGTCATTGCTTAGGACTGAATAATATGAAACATAATATTATTGTTTCAAAGTTTAAAGACCTCCTCATGAATACAACAACAATGTTTGGATGCCTTGTTGTTTAAATACAGCATTAATACCCAGCAATAATAATACATCCTTCTAATATGAAAACATAAATTGAATTAATATTAATAGAAACTATGAAGGATATGGATGACCACACCATTAAAAATCACATAAACAAAATGACTAGCATTCATATTTGACTTGAAAGTAAGAGATATATGACACCGTGAGTTACTGTTATAAGGAAGAAATTCTTATAAGACATTTATGCAGCTGCCTCTATCAAGCTATTAAAAGATGCGTGATGTGTAGGATACCAATGTTGGAAGTGTAGACTGATATATTAGTATTGTCATGGTTATCAGCATAATTACATATTTTAGTTTGTGTTGAATCTTGGTGGTTATGTTCGGGTGTTGACATTTGTGTCCATCGACAACCATAAGTCATTTATCTTGTCAATATAAGGATATTTGTTAGGGAAAGGGTGCTTGAATTGTATTGAGACTTATCTGTTATGAGTACAATCTTCTATTTTTCAGGTAGTTTGCTCTAAGGTATGTCATGGAATAACTTATCTGTGTACGCTGTTATTAGTAAGTCTAGTATCTCAATAGACATTAACTAGTCTACATTGTGGCACTATTTGCCTTAATGAATGTCGGGTCAAGTTAAAGTCGGTTCAAAGAGAAGTGAAGTGTGATAAGCACCCTATCATCTTAGAAGATCTATATACTGAACATAACTGTGAAACAAAATGACAAAATATATTACAGCGGCAACAAAGTTCATATTTTCAAAATTCAAACTATTACATCACCTTTTACTTTAGTATTAAGGACCCTATTTGATACAAAATATGTAATTTCCTCTCTACAACCACCCTATCCTTCCCTAGGACCTAATCATTTGAGACGTAATGCTATTGTTTCAAAGTTAAAAGACCTCCTTTTGAATGCGAGGAGAATGTTTGAATGCCTTAGTGTTTAAATATGACTTTAATACCCAACAATAACAGTACATCCTCCTAATATGAAAACATAAATTGAATTTATATTAACAAGAACTTTGAAGGATATGGGTGACCACAACATAAAAAAATCACATAAATGAAATGACAAGTGTGCATATTTAACTTGAAAGAAAAAGACAGATGACACCACGAGTTATTGCTGTCTTATAAAACGCGTTTATGCAGCTGCCTCTATCAAGCTATTACAAGATGGATGGTGTGTAGGATACGAATGTTGGAAGTGTAATGAGTCTTGGTGGTTATGTTTGGGTGTTGACGGTTGTGTCAACAGACAACCATAAGTCATTTGTGTTATCAATATAAGGATATACGTGGGGGAAAGGGTGCTTGAATCATGTCTTCCTTGTAGTGTACAAATTATATTGAGACTTATCTTATGCGAATATAATTTTCCATTGTTCAGTTACTTTTCTCAAATATGGTATGTTATTCAATTACTATTCCGTGTACGCTGTTAGTGATAAGTCTAATATCTCAGTAGACATTAACTAGTCTACATTTGGCACTATTGCCTCAAGTCAAGTTAAAGTTGGTTTAAAAAAGAAGACAAGTGAGATGAGGCACCTTATTATCTTAGAAGATTTATATACCGAACATAACTATGGAACAAAATGACAAAAGATATTACATTGAAAAAGAGTTCAAGAAGAAAAAGACTGATGTGTACAAGCAATAATTCATGTTATTGACTCTGAACAAAGGTAGGAGAGAGACACACAGTCAGGGAGGGGACCAAGAAGTTAAATGGTTGACTCGATTGGTAGTGCAACATTGAAGAAGACTAAGGCTTCAACATACACCCATTTCTAAAATCAATCAAGCTAAGTATGAAGTGGAAGCAAAAGCCAATGTCAAAGTGTGAGAAGTCATAGCCAAAGTTGGAGCTGAGACCTAGAAAGGGTTCAGCCGGTACTGGTGTACCCTACACCACTCGCAATAAGGAGTGGGTAGAGGTTTCCATAGTCCCTTTCATAGGAAGGAAGTGTGGACCTTGCCAACTAGTTTGGGATGGAGGGTGTTATAAGGTGATTAAGTGAAAGTCGAGGGAAGTTTGAACAAGAAATTGGAGCATACGAGAAAGGGACATGACGACATGCAAGATGTCTATGTATTCCTGCTAAAGGAAGGGTCGAGTGTAGGGAAGTATCGATAGTGCTAAGAGAGCAAAGGAATTTCTAACATTGACCTTCTTAAGGGGAAGTCTTGTATTTGAAAAACCACACCAAAGCCATGTTTACCCCATCAATGCCTTTTCTAGAAAAGAAGAAACTTCCAAAGTTCATCGGAGAATCAGCAGCTGGGCCGAAAGAGAGGGTAAAAGAGCAAAAGGGCAAGCGGGTTTTCGACCTAAGTACTCAACAATTGATCATTGTATCACTCTTAGGCATTTGATTGAGAAGGTTTGGGACACCCAAGGAGAAGAAGCTTTTTGTTGTTTTGTTGATTTCAAGAAGGCTTTTGACACAGTGCCCAGAAAGAAACTTTGGGATAGGATGGAGGAGCTTGGGATTCCAGATGAGTTTAGAGCAGCAGTTCATAAATTGTATGAGCAGGTCAGAGCTAAAATTAGAACCAGAGAAGGTATGTCCGAATGTTTCGGCAGCAACATCGGTGTCAAGCAAGGATGCCCTCTTTCTCCCACGTTATTTGGGTTATACATTGACAAGCTTGAAGATTGGTTAAACAAAAATGAGGGAGGAGGTATTCAGTTAGCAAGTTACGTGGTGAAGTTACTTCTATATGCTGACGACCTTATCCTAATTTCAAAAACAGCCCAAGGTTTGAGGGAACAGTTAAAAGCGCTAGAGCTCTTTTGTCAAGAAGTCGGGATGCAAGTGAACACCAGCAAAACAAAAATCATGATTTTCACCTTGAAAAGGAATGAGAGACAAAACATCTTCCTTTTTGAGGGGAGCCCTTTAGAAATAGTCAATGAATACAAGTATCTTGGGATTGATTTTCACCACAAACTTAGCTGGGAGACTTGTAAAGCAAAAAGGATACAGGGAGGTTGGAAAGCATCTTTCCTTCTTCAAAACAGGTGCAGGAAAGCTGAACTTTGGGACTGGAAAACTAAAAAAACTCTTTTTGGTTTGTTGGTCACTCCGGTTGTTCTATATGGCTGCGAAGTTTGGGGAAGTAGCATGTCAAATCACGGGTGGAGACAGATAGAAAGAATCCAGAAACATCTAATCACAAGCTCCCTTAAAGTCAAATCAACTGTTCCTTATGAGATCTTGTTGGCTGAAGCGGGTTCTTTCTCGTTGGAAGCTTCGGCAATATTTCGAATGATAAGCTATCTGAAAAAAGTTGAAAACATGGACAACCTTCGCTGGCCCAAAATAGTTGTAAACGACACTTTGGAGCGCAGAAAGAAAACCTGGATGAAACAGAATACTAAATGGATGTACAAATGGGGCATCAACATGCAGGAGTGTCCTAACAGCAACAGGGAAATAAAAAATTATGTGATAGAAAAGTTCAGTCTGCCATGTGGACGGGTCAGATTGGCGAAAGAAAGCACATTATATTAGAGAATTCAATCTCACTGGGGAACATGATGAAAAAGCTTATCTAGGGACAACTATCAAGGGTAAAGCAAAAATTCTAGTGGCGCAGTTAAGAACTGGATCGCATCATCTTCGATGTGAAACTGGTAGATGGACTATTCCAAAGGAAGATTGGGAAAGGAGAATTTGTCTCTTCTGCAGCAAAGGGGTCGTCGAGACAGAATGGCATTTTGTCATGGAGTGTTCAGCATATGATGATATCCGTATTCAGTACAAAAACAACCTGAAGGTGGACAGACTGGAGGCACTCTTCGAAGGAACAAAGCTTCCAACGACAGCAGAATTTATCCTCAAGATTCACAGCCGAAGAGCGGATATTGAAAGGAGTCTGAAATCTGATTAAAATATTGTTTCTGTGGTCCCATAGACTCTTTAGTCTCGTGGACGTCATTAAAATCTTTCATTTCATTTCATTGCAAAATGTGCATCACAAACTGGACTGCCAATGGGCATACAAATGAACGTATGTGTTTAAGATGTTGCTTAGCTACCCTTCGGGGAATGGCTATTGACTAGTACATAAATGTATCAAGCTCAAAGAAAACAACATGGAAAACACTTAGGAAAGCCTTCTCGAAAGAATTTGAGCTATTGAGGGGTGACAATGAGGCTTTCATTGAAATCTATAATAACCGACAGGTAAACATGAGAAAATTCGTGCCCATAATAGAAGGCTCAAAGACCTATTGGGAATACTTGAAAACAGAGACTCGCCAATGGCTTGAAGAAGCGATAGTTTATTAAAGGGTTGGTACCCACATTGTCGAAGGGCGACAAAGGTGGTTTCACCCTCATCGTACAAAGATGCGTATAATCGAGCCACGACATTGAAAATGAGAAAAATACATATTTGCACTTGAAAAGACATGAAAAAGACGACCCTAATTCCTACAATGAAGATAAACTGGATCAATGCAAGCTTTGAGAAAGGACATGCTTTGGATGACGAATGAACTAAAAGGAGACACTAAGAACAAAGGCAAGGATCTTTTTGTGAGATTTGTCAAGTTACATTGCATTTAGTGAAAGACATCTTGTATAATTTGTGGAATAAGAGTGGTCAAGTATTGTTCACACAAGGAGAGTCATTGACACCACCCACCATGCCACCAAAGAATTACCAAAGACAGAATAATAGCGGTGGTGGGAGTCGGTTTAGTGCAGCTCAAAAGGACAACTGATTATACGGTGTTGGCGGTCAATAAGTGGGGCCATTTCACAAGAGATTGCCCTCACCAAAATGACACTTTGTAATTCTCTTTAGATGGAGTGGTCCAGAGAATCAAAACGAAGGCAATCGTCCAAAGAAAGCCAACATCAATATACTTAGTAGTGGGAAAATAAGTTATGGAAATTGCCAAAGCACAAGTGAAGAATGCCATTTACCTTGGCACATGTATAGAGAAGAAAAGGCTGGCCGAACCAGGGGGTAGAAGTCAAGAGGGCCATGGTTGAAAAATGTTGGTAGTCAAATGTACAACGGTGGGTAGATTGGATTTTGACCAAGCTATTGCATGAAAAGTCTTGCAAACTCACCTGTACCTTTGAAAATAATTGACTTATTACAAATCTTCTAGGACTCAAGAATGCTATAATTACTACAATTGATTCGAGATATTAAGTTGAGCATGTAGCATACGACATATTTAATGCTAAATGGTATAATGTTGGATGATTGGGAGAGAAAAAAGTAGAAGAATGAAACCATAGTTGAACCCCGATTGTTTGATGACTATGTGATCGATCCTATGCTCCTGACAATAAATCTATCTTGATAGCCAAAGCTGTACATATGAACATTATGGTCGGAATTCGAAGAATACTATTTTCGACAATGGTTTTGGTGGGAGTATTCTTACGAAGGAGATTTGGTTGTCTTCGGAAGCCAACTATGTGGCCTCCAATATTCCAATTGGTAGGAGTTTAATAAGGCATCAAGGTATTGGGTGTATTGATGGGTCACAAGGTATTTATTGAAAACCAACCTTTTTGCTGAATTTTGTAGTCATCTTGTTGAAGGAGACATATGATGCACTATTGGACTCGAATTGGTTGATGATATTCAAAGCCAATCATAACTAGAAAAAGAATCCGATCTCAAATGAAAACAAACGACATAAGTATGTCATAGACTTGAAGAAGCACACAATCGGTGTAGTAGCCTCATTAGACTCATCAAATTTGGATTTAGAAGAAGAATGCTCGGTTGATGGGGACCAATGCACAATGGATCCAAATGATGAAGGGGTCTTGGAGTTACAATCATGCTTCAAAGATGAGACAAACTCCCATGACGTCCTGTTCCATTGGGAGATGTCGGTATGCCAAGTCCTTTTGAACGGTCACAGTTGACTTACCCACTAGAGTTCAATGATTACAATGTCAAGGATGCAATGTTTGATGGAAAATTGGCTTTTCAATGGGAACAACTAGGTGACATACATCCGAAAGAGCTAACTTCAATGATCGTGAATGAGGGGTCTAAGGAAAAAAATGTAATAGGAGAGGTGTGACCTTTGGAAGTATGGGCACAACACAACTAAAGTCATGCGAAAAAGAAGTATTGACACAATGGAAACTTTCGTTGGAGGAACTTTTAAGCGGGAGCTCAACTATTGAGATATAATGGGTGATGTGAAACTAAGGTGAGTGAATTCAAATTGTTATGGTTAGGACCATTTAAAATTATAGAAATCTTGGATAATGAGGTAGTCAAATTGAAAACGTGAACAAGATGACATTCAAGGTATCATGAATGTCTTTGAATTAAAGTATATAAAATAAGGATGGAAAATATCAATCTAAATGAAATTGAACCAAGGCAAGACTTGACGGAATGCCGCACCATTAAAGAGGAAGTTATGATCAATTATAATGCGAGATAGCAAAGCACGAGGCACAAAGGCAAGTTGAGTGCATAACTCACTCCAAAGTGCACGCTCCCTTTGGGCTAGAAAAATACACCCACAAAGACGCCCATCATAGATCTGTCTTACATTTAAGGAAGCCTACTCTCATCGTATGTTCCTTTATTGTATGCTTAACAAACCCCATCCTCATTATACAACCCAATGTACGAGCTACCGAGGGTGAGTACAACAAAATGTATGTTCAAAGTTCAAACCTACAAGCTGTATGCCTAAATAGTCCACGAGATAACCGTATGTAATGTCCCTTTTCCCTCGCCCATGGCCTAAGGGCCAATGCGTGCCCTAACCCTAGTCATGCCCAAGGGGTTACGGACACTATTTTGCTATTGGGTATGGGCATCTAGTCCAGTTATTATTTTTTATTGACTGGGTCATAAAGTACTTTTAAAAAGGGACTAGATGTTATGTTTCATCATTGGGGCCACTTAAAGTACCTTTTTGGCGACTTGAGAGGACATGCATGGCATTAAATGTTATATTTCTTCATTGAGGTTACTTTATGGGCCTAGGCGCCTAGGAAGGGAAAAGCAACTTCAAGTTATTTTTAATAAGGCCCTCTTTTTGGGAAAGTGCGCCTTGAGTGTTTTAGGGTTTCTTTGACATGAAAAGGTTATAAAAGGAGGTGAGGGGTGAAAGGATAATCATTCATACATACACTTATATTTCTTTTCATGGTGCAACTGCTTGTTTGCAACTTTTAGCTTGTGGAGTAAGATCCCACGGGAACCCTAGCTTCGGTGGTGAGAGATCCATCCCTAGCTAGCAGGGCATTCTTCGGTAGTGAAAGATCTACCCTAGCTTGTCATTTGGAGCAGATTTCAGGGCTGGTTTTACAGAGGTATTTTCAGAATTTTCAGAATTAGGGTTTGAGGATTTTTGAGAGTTTGGTGGAGATTTTTTCAATTGGTTTTCGGATCAGACCTACGGCAGCCATAGAAGAAGGATTCAGCATCATCTACAGAGGGTTTTACAAGGGTTTTGGCTATTTTCCAAAGGGAGCGACTTGTTTGGGAATTTGCAGCCCTAATTTCTAGGGTTTCCAGCAGTCCTTTTTCAGATCTGAAGGTTGGAAAGTCATCTACTATTTTTATATATATTATTTCCAAAGTTTCATCATTAGTGCAGTTGTATTCGGAAAGATATTAATTTTCGAAGTTTTCCGGCTATTTTAGGCACGCTGTAATTTTCTGGAAGCGTTATATTGACTGAAAAATTCCAAAAATATTTTCCTTGTGTTCTTCATATTATTATCTTGTTCCAGTTAAAATTTCAAGTATTTTGGACAGGTATTTTTAGAGTTATTCACATTTTTCTGTTCGCTGCCCTAGCTGTACTTTTTCTGCATAAAATCTGCAAAAATCAGATTTAGTATTTTGCTGCAAATTTCTGTGTTTTGTCATTTTTGTGGTAAGATCCCAACTAGGGATATTTCACCGTACGTCCAAATATTTATCCCATTATATGGCCCGACTCCTCATCTAGTGCTCACTATACAGTTCATTTATCCACCAACCCCAATATGTCCAACAAACCACTATCTTTTGCAAAAATCTACCCCACCGTACATCCACCCTGGTTGCCATCTGCAACATTGAAACCTACTATTTGATTGCATATGTTACCCAACTAAGTCTCCACTCGTCATACGACATCCATTCTAACATTGGCGATCACCCCACAACGAGTTAGGCTTTGCACTTGTACCCCTATTTTCCTGTTAACCCTACACCGGCAGGTAGTGTACCAAGCAATAAATTCATTCGAGTATGCAACACCATACGACTCATTAAAACACTAGTTTCATAGGAACAAGGATAGTATAGTGAGCCAATGAGGTGTTGATGGGTTAAGTGTGCTGGTTGTGCTCAGCCCCATCTAGGTTCAACTCCCGTTGGGTGTTTGAGGTCAGACATGCCTGTATGGGCTGGATTTGAGGCCGGTTGTGGCCATATGATGTGGATTTATGACAGTTATGATCATTTGATGTGGATTTGAGGCTGGCTGTGGCTGTTTGATGTGGATTTGGGCTGCTAGTGGCTGTAGGATGTGGGTTTGAGGCCAGTTATGGCTGATTTAATATTGGTTCATAGCTTCGGTCAAAAGCGTTTATTAATAAAAAATGATAGTATATTGAAAAAATTAAGTGTAATTCTTCCAAGAGTAGAAGACCATTTGACAATTCAGTGTACAACGCTGCATTTTCTAGTGCTTTCAACAACATTTTTCCAAAGAAATTTGGTTGTCATCATAGTTTTACAAAGGTTGTAGAAGGGTCAAAGTGTGCTTGGCTTCAGGGCGCTTCCTTTGACCCTGCAAGGGGCATTGTCATTGGATCCTGCTTGGGGTTGCCACTCCTAGACCCCCACTTTGATTTTAAAAGATGAAAAAGGAAATTGGTTGAGCATCACGCCAGATGAAACATGCCTATTCTTGACTCAATAGCCCAAGGAATATGGACTGTTTATCCAATAGTTTTGGCTATGACAATCTCTACATCATCTCCAACTGGACTGTCTTCTATCTTTCCTTTTGGTTCTTATTTTCATTATCTTTTCTATGAATTGTGTTGGAAGGGACTCCAACTTGTTTAAGGAAGGAGGCGGGGTAATGTAGACCAACATAATAGTATTGTCACAGTTATCACCATAATTACATATTATAGTTTGTAATGAATCTTGTTGGTTATGTTTGGGTGTTGATGGTTGTGTCAATTGACAACCATAAGTCATTTGTCTTATAAATAGAAGGATATAAGTTCGGAAAGGATGCTTGTATTAGGTCCTCCTTGTACTCTATGAATTGTACTAAGAATTATATTTTATGAATACAAGCTGCTGTTTTCCATTACTTTGCTCTAATATGGTATGTTATGCAATTACTATTCTATGTACGCTGTTATTGATAAGTCTACTATCTCAATAGACATTAACTAGTCTACAGGAAGTCTTTGGAAAACAAAACAACTATGTGGAACTAATCAATGTTAATATGATGCAATTGATAAAGAAGGCAACTCACCAAGAAAGCGGAAAAAACAGATTCAAATTTGGAGATGAAGGATATGTATATGTGGTCATCTATAAGTAACAGTCACACGAATGTACCAGGAATTCAAGACATTGAATGAAAGATCTGAAGAATGTGAGGGCTGCCAAACATAAATTAGGATACCTGACTCAGAGTATAACTTTACAGTCGATGTGCTTTCAGGAACAGTTCAACTGATTCCTCTGACAGAGTTCATTTTACATACTTAGATACTTAAGGTAATTGTCTTGATCCAAACATTCAAGACATCATGTGTTACTATGCTGAGATTCTTTTATGCAATGGAGCAGTATATCTATTTTTATGTTGACCGTCTCTCTTCATACACCACCAATCATACCAGTTTTGCACTCAATCCAGTTCTTGACATCATCCACATTCATGGAACCAATGTATTTATATCCTCAAAACATGTTGTAGCTCAAACTTCTTACCTTCTGAATGGTGAACTATCCCTGTGAGGAACACCTCTGTCAAAGATATTGCTACACAGTGTGCAAGTGGAGTGGAAGCTTGTCATTTGTGTTCATCGTCTCAGACTACCCACAACATCATCTCTTCTTTTCTTTTGTCTTAAGTAGAGGAGTCATGTAACTCGATCTCTCAACAACAGTGTAACAGTTTATTCAGCGACTACAGGAAATTTGAAATGCATCAGGATTGAACATAAAACACAACAAAACTGATAACTACCTGAAAATACTATTTTAAATTCATTGGTAGATGGAAAAATCAGCACATCTCAACTGTGTTTTGGCATTTTTATGTGCTCACACAAATAAATTTAGAAGGTAGCTTGCATAAACAATGTCAGGACTCGTGAAAGTTTTAGTGCACATAGGTTACCATATACATACCATCTTGTTGTAAGCTTAACTTGGGTTGATTTGCAAATTAGGGGTAGGCTTGGGACACTTTCCAAGCTAGGTGTAGCCTAACATGGGTCTTTTTCTATGCTAGGTGTAGGCTAACATGGCTCACTTTTGTCTACTTATTTGTCTTTGCATAATCTTAAGTTCAAGGGTCATAGTTCATTCTTATCAATAAGGAATCTATGGTCTCACTCAATTCTTAGTGATCTATATGATCTCCCATGATTTGCTACTTCCACAAGTAGCCCCTCATGTTATCCTATAAATATAGGCATAGTCATATTAGAGGAAGTTGGGCTTCTCATTTGAGTAGTTGTTGAGACACTTTATTTATAGTAATAAAATGGTACTATGTTCTCCCCTTAAAACTTAAGTTACCAATTTGATGGTGGTAAAGGTACAATGAATTGGGTGTTGGTACAATGATTTTTTTGCTCCTAGTATGGCCATACAAAAACTTCATAAAAGATTAAGAATTCAAATATTGTGGCTAAATAAACAAGAATTAGCCACATAATATGCATATAATAAACCAATTCATTAGAAAACACTATTGATAATAATAATTAAATGGCAAATATCATGATAAATAATATTCTTTAAATTAACCTTAGACATCTTTATATTGATTTTTATTGAGATCATCATCATCATGTGGTTCATTTGAACCTCAAGTAGTAACACTACCTCTTGCACCCCCACTAGCTACACTATGTGGGTCTTGCAAAGCCGAAGAAGTCTCCATGTCGAGTAATGAAAGGTCCACAATAGAAGCATTCAAGTCAGTTCCACATCCCAAATCTTTCTCGCTCCTTACACTTTTCTTGCTTGTGCAATAGAAGGTGCAAGTTGGAATGCACATAGACCAACTTCAATTTTTTTCACTACCAACCTTGTGTGCTTAACTGAGTGGATAAAGGTATAAGTACTTTAGTTCTATTCAGATAAAATGAAATTGCAACCTCTTGAGGTAAAGTTAGTGCACAATTCAAATTTATAGAAGTAAAAACTAGAACTTTAAACAAAAAGAAAGATAGTCATAAATCCTACATGTGATAAAAATTTTATTGCAAGAGGCTGCAAGTGTGTGGATCCTTGGGCATGGAGGAACCACATTGTATGATCAACCTTCTTGTACTTGTCATGAAAAGCAGAAATTGTTTCATGTGGAGGCTATGAAATTTCCATACATACCCACAACTATGCCTTCTACATCAGGATTAGAGAAGACCGTAGTGATTGCTATCTTATATCGCTCACTATTTTCAGCATCCTTGGATGGTGGCAACTTTCTGGGAAAATAAAAGATCTCAGTGTTGAAGAATCTAGTAGTCAATTCAAAATCAAGGAGATCCAACAGATTTGTCATTTTGTTCCACCGATCAATGAGATATTCTTACACTTGTTTATAAAGAGTATCTCCATTTTTCTCGTTTACATTTATAATGGCCTTCATCTTCTCAATCCTGGGTTGACGGCATCATAGCTCTTTCATAAACATGACTGATATGTGTCAACAAATTAGACCATACACATGATGGATTTGGCAAAACTATGCAAGTAATCTACATGAGCCCACCACTTGTCATCTAGGATCAACATTATCACTTTTTAGGCCCTCCTTGTTAGGACATACACAAGTAAATTGGACGACTACATTTAATTTGACAAAGTTTATGCATAGGTGAATTATCATTATTTTAATTCATTTACAACCTCCCAAGCTTATATAAGCTTTTCATGGGAGTTATACGGGACCCAACTAACTTATGGGTTCAAACCTGTAAAACAACTAACTTACAAACTAACATTTATTTTCACCAACATTAATACTAACATATTTATTAGTACTAACACCTATTACTAAAGGGGGTGACATGTAAAGTGAAACATGCCCCAAACACTTACTAACACTAACCAACATAAATAAACTAACACAAACATAAAGTGATTTTTGGATCATACGACCCAACAAAACCCCCTTGATTCAAGGCGTATAGAAGATGATGATTTGGAGCATATAACTGTGATGTCAATCAATAGTCTCTGCTGCACCTGCAACCTGACACACTGTACATTGTTGTATTGATCAACCTACGCCATTCTCCTCCCTCAGAAGCTCGCTACCCTGTGCGTTGTGGCATGATGATGAACAACCTACATGAATGATACACACTACGCGAACATGCACACTACAGGAGCATGCCCATCACCTCTGATCATTCTGTACCATAGTGCAGTATAAACACAATCAAAGCCTGCTCAACTATATTGATCCATGTAAGTTATCACACAAAAACCCGTCCAATGATTCTCCCATACTTTGTATGGCACATATCCCTGACACTCAACAATCAATGACATGCTCATACACTTCTGATGGTTCCAATTCCTATGCCAACTCATACAATCATCGACGATTGATTGAAGACCACTGACAGTCTCTTCCTCCCATCAGGCGAGAGGCGAGAGGTCCTTGCAGTTACAGCAACAACATCAACTACAACAACCCTGTCTACTCCTCATCAAAGCTCAATGAAAGAAGACCAAAACTGAACACCACAACATTAAACTGGAAAGAAACACATACTAGTACCAAAATTGATATTTAGATATTTAACTCAAATTTCGAGCGAATAGCTAACTAGAGAAGGGGCATGATCCTCTACCCCTCGATGTGTCTCCCATCCTCCAATGTGTCCTCCAACCCTAGTTTGGCCCTGTCAGCCTGTTAAATCCCTAGGGACCTGTAACATCTGAAGTGCAACTACATCAACTCTGGCAGCACAAGCAGGATGAAAAAGTGTCACAACCATGATTTTGAAGCAGAACAAATTTTGCTAGAAAACAGGGTGTCGGTGGTTTCCACTGAAAATGCACCCGCAATACATTACAAGGCCTGGTTTCTTCATTTTCAACATAAACTCATGTACAAAGATGCCAAAACAAGAAATTGAACATTCCAATGAGTTTAGAGGTTGTTTTCCATGAAAATGAGTGGTCATATGATAATTTTGAACTCCATACGCAAAAGTTACGTCAGTTTGAAATTTCGCTCTTGTTTCAGGCTAGGTAGACCCCCAATGCAAATTCATCAGATTTGACTAGTTGACGGGGATTAAAAACTCATAGCTAGACATCCAGTAGCCCTTGTTATTTGTGTTCATTGGAATCGAGACATAATCTAGTTTCCAGAAAAGTGTATTTCACAAGAAAACATAGTCCGACAAAAAAGTTATGGTGAAAACAGTAAATTTGAGTACAGATTTTCGTGGTTTGCAAAATTAATTCAAATGGCCCTTTACCAAAAATGAGAATTTTGGAACTTGGGGTATTTGAACTCTTGAACCAATTTGACTCGCAACGACTTAGAAATTATCTTTAACCAACTCCTCTACAAACCTTTGTGAGATAATTAAAGAAGACATTCTATTTGTACTCACATGCAAGTTTGATTCATATTTGCATGATAATGTGATAAATTACTCTATAAGCAAAAATAGAGATTGCTGAGTCTTTAAATGTATGACCAGCCAAATGTAAATGCATTTCCTATTTCCAACTCCACTTAACTCTTTCTTTGTAATAGTATGCAAAAAGTTTCCCTTTAATTTAGCTTTCCACATCAAGTCAAAGAATGAAATGAAAGCATTTCTTGGCAATCATAAATTTATTCTTCCAGCAACATAAATATTTACCTGGCAGCAGTCGATATATGTAAGTTCCCAGCAAAAGATGGGATCCACTTCAATGCTACTGTTTGTGACCAATTTTCATGGGAGCTGTATGAGATCCAATTAACTTATGGGTTCAAACCCGTAAAACATCTAACTTACAAACTAATATTTATTATCACTAATATTAATGATAACATATTTATTAGTATTAACACCTATTACTAAAGGGGTGACATGTTAAGTGAAACATGCCCCATACACTTGCACACACTAACTGACATAAATAAACTACGAGACAAACATAAAGTGAACTTTGGATCATATGATCCAACACTCTCAATGTTCGATTGCCTCATATGATCCAACACTCTCAATGTTCGATTGCCTCCATATAGTCCAAAAGTTGTTGATAATTATGCTGCAAAGTTCCCCTTACACCTTTACATGTTGTCTGAAGACGATTATGCATGAGATGAATTGAGTCTCGGGAACCTAGTAGGAAATTAAAACAAAAAAATTAAAAACGTTAAAAAATTATGAGTACATAAAATTCAAAATAACATAAGCAGATGGTATAAAGTTTAAATTAGAGTTGCAACAAAATCGATATAAAATTAAAATTAAAATTACTAAAGTAAATAATTTATTTTTGTTTCACCTACCTTCAACAATTCTAGCTTAGAGAACAGCATAAAGATGGCATCCAACATGTGATGGTTGGTGATTAACATTCGGATCTTTGTAGACCGTCATATTGATATTGTCATTTAATTACATGTTTCAGTGGTCAACTTTATTATGTTGTTAATGATTGTCTTATTGGATTTCAGTAGTATTGTAATGACTCTCTTTAGTTATGTTCGGTTGTGTTGAATTGACAACCGTTGGTTTTGGGAAATAGCCCTTGCTTGATAAGCTAAAATAGAGAAGAGCTATGCTATACATGAATCTAAACAATTCATAAGAAAAACACACATAATAGACACAATATTTCACCTGGGAAAACCCTTTTGGGTAAAAAAGCACATCGCAATTACCTTCATTGTATTGTATTAACTAAAACCGTTTGCAATACAAAGAAACACTTCAAGGTTATGTATCTAACATACAGTCCATGCATAATACCATGTAATCAGTATAAAATATGACAACATTCTTAACCAAATGTAACCAACTAGACTTAACCGCCTAACTCAGTAGATTGTTACACACACTTCATGTATGTCCTCTACGAAGAGAGTATGTGCAATTATACCAGCACTCCATTTTTCAATTCTCACGCAGTAGGAGAGTCCTCAAAGTCTCACCAATAGTTAAGCAAAGTGATCATTTCATTATGCTCCTCCACCAATCATGTTAGAAGATTACCAAGATGTTGTTTACACACCTTCCACTCGATGATAGTGTGACAAGTCTGGTAATGTCTTATAACAACATATGATGCATCGCCGTGTGTTGCGCAACTCTTATTGTGCACCACTCCGCAACTCTCTTGCACCTTAGTATTCCAATACGCTGCCCTGCCCATAATTGTACCACCGCATTGCACAAGTCTTGTGCAATGCCATTGTGCATGGATTTCCTGTGCATGGATCCTGCGTAGAATTTCCATCACAATAGTGCCGTGCAAACCTACAAACACAACAATTGCACATGACCATCCCGCGCAAAACCATGTAAAATTGAAACATTCCATCTTGTTATATAAATAGAATATTGTACGTTGAGGAAATAAGGATGAATACCATGGCTTCCCTGTATTGAACAACTTGTGTTGAGCACTACATATGATTAAAGCATTGATCACTATCATATTCTTATATACGGTATCGTGGTATGCTTCATTATTCTATAATTGTTATCCTTTGTAATATTGTTTCCAAGAATGTCGGATGAAGTTAAAGTCGGCTCAAAATGAATGTCATTGACAATACTTATTGTTGACAAGGGTACATTCAAGCCTCATTAATGAAGGCCTGATTTCAAACATTTGTCCATCCACTAGAAATGATGGACACTCATGTTTCAAAGAATGAAGATGTAATATCCCCTTCCCAATTGAAGACCTTTGGCCTATTTTGTCAACCCGACGGCCAAAGGGTGATCACAAGGGTGGCTTAAGTTACAATAAATTATTATAAAGTGCCAAAGAAAATAAATAATAAAGCACTTATATTAATTTATTTAACTTAATTATATAAATGTAGAAAAACACTTATAAAATTTGTAATCCCTATAGGAAGGTGCTACTAGCCTTGGGGGCAATTATTAGTGGTCCAAATACATTTTGTATTCTCCCTAGGGAGAATGGCGACTTGCATTGAGGAGGGATCATGGGAACTTAGAAAAGATAAAAAGCATTGTATTTTTGTATCCTCCCTATGGAAAAATGTGACTTGTCCTAGGAAGGAAAATGGAGGGTAGAAATTGCATAGAGAAAATCATTGCATGTTGATTGGACATTTTGGAGGTTGTTTTGGGTCTCTTCTTCCTTTATAAGGAGAAGTCGACTTGAGGGGAAGATATTCTATGACCATTTGATATTTTCTGAATTGTGTTGAAGCTTGAAGCTTTTACCAAATATATTCTAAGGACGAAAACCCTTAGGATTTATCCCTCTTGTGGATGAAAACCCCAAGAGCATTGTGAGGAATTTCTACTCAGGAAATTCTATTGAGCTTGCAAAGTTAGTTATTTCCAGCAGTGAATAAAGAAGATTTTGCAGATTTGGTACAAGGGTTTGAAGGGAAGAGAGTGCAACTGTGTTTCCTGCATTATTTTAGCCTAAAGCGACGTATCTCTTGCATAAATCTGAACTTTTTTGAGGTATTTCAAACCAGATTTGTATTGTTATATCATAAAACTGATTTTTATGAATTAAAACAGCCAGTTTTCAGTATTTTTCCAGCCCAAAACCCTAGGGGCGATTTGGTGTTTTGGCTTTTTAGGGCACTTATGGTGGTCTTTTGCATGAATGGGTAATATCATTGTGTTCTCCTTAATTTTCTGAATCCGTGCATAGTTTATTTGTGTGGATCGGAGCATTTTGAGGGAGTTATGAATTTTTGAAGTTGCCATAATTTTCTGCAGACTGGGGTTTCAAAATAAATTCATTTCAACCTTATTTGCATCTGAAATCTGTATGTTTCTTCATATTTTGGTCTTATAAATAAGTAGGATCAGATTTGGATGAAAACATTCTATTATAAATGCTGATTTGATTGGGTTTCCCACTTTACCCTAGTCGCACTTTTCAGATAAAATTCAGATCTGCATAGTAAAAATATGATATTTATTTTATGAGGTTGCATTTGGTTTTGGGATTTGCCTAAAATCCAACTCAAAGGCAAAAATAGTCCCATTGCAGACATTATAGAATAAGCTAATAGATTTAGGTAAGAAGCGACGTAGAATAAACCAAATTTGATACCCGAATATTCAGTTTGATAACCCGCTACCAATTCTTCTTCCGCTTCTGGTAGATCAAAGGGCAATCTCTCACATTCTGCTAGAGACGAGATGAAAAAAGCTATAAACCCTATAGGTTGACGCCACAAATTCCATCCTAAAAAACCATATCTGCACTGTGCTTCAACTATATCAATTGTACTTGAATTGATACAAAAATCCCTAATGGGCTTTACAAAATTATCTACAAATTTTCTTCCTTAGCCACTTAGGTCTTGCATACCTTCTCATGACTTG
This sequence comes from Taxus wallichiana var. yunnanensis, assembly GCA_018340775.1. Lineage (NCBI taxonomy): Eukaryota > Viridiplantae > Streptophyta > Pinopsida > Cupressales > Taxaceae > Taxus > Taxus wallichiana. The sequence continues at coordinate 520,058,451 of CM031238.1, read as the reverse complement.
GGTTTTGTACCCTTGTGGGGCCACATTGATCTCTATCACTGTATCCCTCCAATATGGGGACCCAAAAATGATGTGTTGCTGACATGAAAAGGGTACCTATACGAGATTGGGCAGCAGGTGGCTTCCTGATTGAGATCCTTTCTTTGTTAAAGGATGAATCAATTTGAAGGCAACTGCTACATTTTCTTCTTGCTCTTTGATGTAATCCAAAATCATTGATGTTGGCATTGGATCATCCTTCTTCCCTGTGAAAGATTTGATGCCCTGGCTAGGTAATGCACACAGATGGGCCTTAACCCATTTATATGAGTTAGTGTATCTGACATTGCAACTATTAGAAACTCAAACATAACCCCCACCACTTGAAACCTGCTGTAGTATTGTGACATTTCCAACGTGGCAAGTATGGGGCAGTTTTGAATTTGGGGTTGGCCCACTGAGCTAACACTTTCTGTTATTGTAATACTTGTAGCTGCAAGTTCAAAAATCAACACAATAGTAGGCTTGGGAAGGAACAAATCCCTATGGCACAGCCCATTGTACTTGCTAAATAAATGACCAAAAACAAAAAAGTGAAAATAGAAAGGGTGTGAAGATCGTAACCAACCAAAAAAACAACAATAAAACCTTAGCTTCAATTTAAGGAACTTCGTTGTTTCTAGCTCCTAAATCTCCTTGGCAGCGAATGGTCACTTGTACTGGTGTAGTAATATGAAAACAATGCATTTGGAACTTCGGTTGATGGAGTTTCAACCCTAAACGTGCAATGAGAGGTAAGTGTGACATTTTCTATTTTGCTTTTTGGTAAAACGAGAGGCAACTGTTGTTTTGTGTTTTTTCGGGTTTCTTTTTGGTTTTTTATTCAGTAATCAAAGTTAAATATTGAGAAATATAAAATACAAATAAAAGAACAGGCCTGGGGCCTGTAGGTTTTCCCTTGCTGCTCCTTGGTATGCCCAGGTCATTTAGCAGAAGAATCCGGGCGAACACAGCGTTGAACCGGACCGTGCGAGTCTGGACCAATTGCTGTGTTTGGGAGAGGCAATACCCTATAGTATATCCTTCCTCTTGTGAAAAGTGTTCGCGTATGATTGAAACTATAGTATCCATTGTACAAAGTATGGTAAAGGGCTAATATTCGTTTCCTGGTGGACTACTCTTAACAACATAAAGATGTAACCATAATTTTAACATGGTATTAAAGCCATTAGTCTTGTTTCTTATTTCTGTTGTTGCAGCCTTCTTTACTTTTATTGCAGGTTTTTTCTGGTGAAGTTTTTGAAGGAAAGGCTTATTTTGGCTGGGGGTACTCTTGGGGGAAATCTGAAAAAAATTCAATGTGGAATTTTTGATTGAGCCTCATATTCATCTTCCGGTAGCTGCAAGGAGCAATTTTTCCTGAGCAGTTTTGAAATTGGGCTCTCAAATCTCCCACAATCTCCATCTTTTTATTTGGAGTTAACTTGCAAATTTTGCAAAATCCGTTATTTTTCAGAGAAATCTGACCAGACGGTTAGATCAATAACATCAGATATATTGGGGTCATATCGTCACGGTCAACTGGACGGTATATGGGATTGATATCAAAGTTCTGAAGATGAAAAGAATAAATAATTTGTATATAGGAGAAATCTCCATGTTTATTTGTGCGATTGAGTTTATTTGGTCAGGAATATTTGTGGGCATTCAAGGTGCATTCTGGGATTATCTTCTTACACATCGTTGCGGCTACTGGTTATTTCCTTTGTTGGGAGCTGGATACTGTTGCTGTTGCAATGGTGGCTACTATTGTTATTGCAAAGGAAAATGTTGTTGCCGTTGATACCTTTGTTGGTTTGCTAACAACAGTAATGTTGATTAGGTTTTCGATACTTGTGTTGATATATCCTTGCTGGTAGCCCTGAATGTTCAATTGCAGGTATCCCTACCGGCTAGGATATTGATAAGAAGGATTATAATTTTGTGAGTAATATTGATTACAATGCCGGTGTGATGCATGTTGTTATCTAGGTCTTATGGACCCTATGTGGGACGGATGTTGCAAGCTTTCTTCATCTCCTTCCATCGCTACCTTGAGTTGAGGGAGCAATGGAAACAAACATGATCACCTGCACAAATATTACAAGCACTAACTTATTTCAATGTACATTTCTCATCTAGTCGTTTCTTTTTACATCATAACTATCATAACTATCTGAATACAATTGATAAAATATATGATTTTTGGAAAATAGCATCTACAAAATGTATGGAAATGAGTCCAACCTCAAAATCTGAAAATGGAAACCTAGAAGCCCTAAAAACAACTGCTCCAATCTCCTAGGGATGACGTCACCCTATGAAAGGGGCTGGAAAACCTTCGAAACACCTCCAAAAGCTGCGCCAAACTTGCCCTAAGTGCTGGAAATAATCTGAGAAGCAAATGGCTAAAATGTGGGCAAACGATCTCCCTCTAACACTAAAATCAGCCTTTGAAACCCCCTGAAACTTTGTCTGAAAACTCTGTCTGCAAACTGATCTGAATGATGCTCCACAAATAGCAAACTAGGGTGGATTTTTCACCACCGAAGAGAGCTCTGCTAGCTAGGTGTGGATCTTTCACCACCGAAGCTAGGGTTCCTATGGGATCTTACTCCACAAGATGAAAATATGCAACCAACAATGGATCCAATGTCATAAAAGAGTGTGTGTATGAATGACCTCTCTTTCTCCCCAAACACCACCTTTTATAACCATCCAATGCAACAAAGGGCCCAAAGAACCCTAATCGACCCCTTAGGGGAAGACCCACATGAACATAAAGTAACTTAAGTTACTTTTTCCCCTAGGTGCCAAAAGTGACTTAAGTGACCCCTAACGAAGGAATAGAATAATAAAGTACCATGAGTCCCCCTCAACGACAAAATATAACAATAATTCCCACCAAGTTGCCCAATACTAATGTCAACGACAAAATATAACAAAAAAGCAAGGTGGTAATCGACAACCATACCCAATAGCCTTCAACGTCATTAGCTTCACGGGTATGACCAAGGCTAAGACTGAAAAATGGCTGTTAGGTCCCCGATGAAGGAATGGGGACATTACAGTCCTCCCTTCCCAAAATTTGCTTGTTCTCAAACAAACACAAACTAGGATGCTGTAAAATCTTCTCTCCCTCCCAAGTAACATCCTCAAGTGGCAAGTCTCTCCCCGCACTAAGTACTCTGTGATCACCCTATTCCTGAGCTTCCTCTGTCTCACCTCAATGATAGATTTAGGTTCCAAGACCAGCTTCCCCTCATCGTCCAATGGTGGCAAATCCGTAGAAGGCACAATATGTTGTCCTAGTGCCTTTTGAGGCACGAAACATGAAAAACATTGTGTATCTTGTTGTGCTCGGAAGCTCCAGCTCATATGCAACTGCCCCAACCCTTCGTGCTATCCTGTATGGTCCATAGAACTGCGGTTTCAGCTTCTCGGCACCGCTCTGCTTAAGTGAGGATTGCTTATAGGGTTGCAAACGTAGGAAGACTAAATCTCCCACCTCAAAAGACCTCTCTACCCTGTGCCTATCTGCATAAATCTTCTGTTGATTCTGTGCTTTCTAAAGGTTCTCCTTGAGGGCCTTCAAGATGTCTTGGTTCTCTTGTAACCAATCACGAGCTTTGGGAGCTCGACTATCTGATAATACTAAGTCTGCAAATGATGTAGCATCATACCCATACAATGCTCGGAAAGGAGTCATGCCAATGCTCATCTGGTAGGTGGTATTGTAGCAATACTCACCCATGTGTAACCATTTAATCCATGCACGCTGATGTCCTGTCACATAGCTACACAAATAGCCCTCTATCCACTTATTGACTATCTTCGTCAAATCGCCTGTCTTTCTGCTTTGTGGATGATAGCTAGTGCTAGGAGTTAATTCCATTCATGCAAGTCTGAAAATCTCCTGCCAAAAGGTGCTCATGAAAATTTTGTCCCTATCACTGACAATGTTTTTAGGCAAACCATGAAGCCTAAAAATACCTGTATAGAATATCTGAGCCACCTATGGTGCCTTATGCCCCTTAGGCATAGAAAAGAAATGGGCATACTTGGTTAACCTATCAACCACCACATATATGCAATCATGCCCGTGTACTGAGGGAAGCCCTGTGATAAAATCCATGGATATGCTCTCCCACTTTTGCTTTGGAATAGGAAGAGGCTGTAGTAGTCCTGTTGGAAAAGAATGCTCGGCTTTGGTTTGCTGGCAAACCACACACTCTAATATGATTAAGGATGTCATCCTTCAACCCTTTCTATGCAAATGTCTCCTTGATGTACTGTAGGTCTTAAAATACCCAGGATGTCTCGCTAGGGTTGTATCATGCATGGCTTGAAGGATTTTCTCCTTCATCTTGGATTCTGGTACAAGGAAAATCCTATCCTTGTAGTATATGAGGTCATCCAAGATCCTGTCAATGCCATCCATGATCTCACATGCAAACTAATTTTTGGAATACTCAACAAGTATGTGAGCCTTCCAATCTGCTGAAATCTCAGATAGAACTAAGCATAGAGGTAAGGTGAGGCCTCCTAGATAATGCATCAACAACATTATTCTTACCTTTGGTGTACTCTATGTCGAAGTCATATGTTTGCACCTTATTCACCCATCTCTGCTGGCATGATCGTTGAGATCCTTCGCCCTAGGAAGAACCTCAAACTGTTGTGATCCGTACAAACCACAAATTTGCTGCCCACAAGGTATTGTCTAAATTTGGCCAAAGCATGCATAATGGCCAACATCTCCTTGTCGTAAATTGAGTACCCCTTCTCCACAGGGCTCAATTTCCGACTCTTGTAGGCAATGGGATGCCTATCCTGCATAAGAACTGATCCAATGCCCTCACCTGATGCATCACACTCAAGTATGAATGGACAAGAGAAATCTGGCAATGCAAGAATGGGACATGAACTCATCACCCCCTTAAGGTGATCAAAACTCCTTGTGTTGATTCGACCAAGCGAAAGCCCCTTTTTGGTCAAATCTGTCAATGGTGTAGTCAAGCGAGAAAAGTTCTTCACAAACCTCCTGTAGTATGTGCATAGACCCCAAGAACCCTCTCAATTGTGTCAATGTCCTAGGTGGTGGCCAATCCAATATCGCTTGAATCTTTTCCCTGTCAACCTTGACTCCACCTCCACCAATCACATATCCCAAATACAATAACTTTGTCATACCAAAATCACACTTAGAAGCTTTCACGTATAGTGAGTTAGCTTCCAACATACCCAACACCTCATCAAGATGTCTAATGTGATCCTCCCAAGTCCTGTAGTAGACCAATATGTCGTCGAAGAAGACCAATACAAACTTCGCAAATGGTGGTTGAACACATGGTTCATACAAGACTAAAAAGTGGCTGGTGCATTAGACAAACCGAATGGCATCACTAGAAACTCAAAGTGACCATAATGGCATCTAAAATCCGTCTTATGCACATCCTCCTCTCTGACCTTGATCTGGTGATATCCAGATCACAAATCTATTTTAGAAAAATAGATTGCCCCATGTAGCTCATCTAATAACTCATCAATGCGTGGCACTTGATACTTATTTTTGATTGTCTTTTTGTTCAATGCACGATAGTCTATGCACATATGCATGGTCCCATCCTTCTTCACCAACACTACTTTGAAGAAGCAAAGGGACTGGAACTAGTCTAATATGCCCCATATCTATGAGCTCATGTATAGTCCTCTCGATCTCATCCTTAAACCGTTTGGGATGACGGTAAGGAGTAGTAACCACAGGCTTGTTGTCGTCAAGCTCAATCACATGCTCAAATCCCCTGTCTGGAGGCACACCTGGAGGTATATCACCAAAAACTACACTATATTTGCATTGCCCAAAGCATCTCCATCTCCATCATCCAATCCCTGAGTCTCTTGCTCCTCATCTCCATCATCTGTCATCCTCCTCAAAGACCTCAATGAATTGGGCCTTTCCTTTCCCTGTGCAATCATGTCCTGGAGCCTAAGGTGTACGACAATCAAAACATAGTTTCTTTTGCCTCAACTCATCTCTAACCTCCCGGGATATGAATGGTTTCTTAGTCGTATCCTGCCTGGGTGGAGGTACCTTTTGTTGAAAACCATCCAGTCTAGATGGAGGTACCTTTTGCGGAACTCGAGGTGGAAACCTCGACTTTGGAGTAGATAACTCTATATCCCGTGCTCTCCTAATGGCATCATGCCTTCACAAATCTGCTAGTGCATTTGTGAACCCTGCTATGAAAAGTGAAGTCAATCTCATCTCTGAAACATCAGGAACCATGACCGATAACCTCTGAAAATATGCAATGTTTATGTCTAAAGAACCTGTTTGTCTCAAATGAGGCAAGTTTCTGAAATACCTGTCAGGATCTCTCTGTCAAACCTGCTCATCAACCTCTGTGTGAACTCCGCATAGGTACCAATATGCATGTGTCCCTATGTAATAAGACCATGATGCCACCAGTCATGTGCATCTCCCTCAAGGTGTAGGATTGCAAACTTAATTGCATCCTCTTCGTGCATGAGATTCAAGTCAAAGTATGTCTTCAACTTCTGAATCCAGGATTGCGCTGTACACTTCTTAGATCCATCGAAGTGTGGAATGGAGATCTGTCCCAATCTCCTCTGTAACTCAAGCACCTGCATCTGATGATCTCTCTTAGGCCTGCTACCAATCTTCATTTTACAGTATTATGGGAATGGCATGTTCGCTCGGAAACCCTCACTTAAAGGCTGGTACCTCTCCCAACAAGACTCCTCATCCAATACTTTTGTTGGCTGCCTCACTTGTGAAACTTCCGGATCCTTCAAGAAAGAGGGTCTTGAAGCCCCAAAGGCTTGGTAAAAGAGCGGGGAGACCGCTGCCCTGAATTTCCACTTTCACCTCTTTGATCCGGTTGCCCCATATTACTTTTTTTCTCCTATACGCATGAGTCTCAAATATGCCCTGTGCTAATTTTTCAGTGAGCTGACTTAAATATAGATTAGTGGTCTCTTGCTGCTTAACCGTATTGGTGAATAATTGTTTCATCAAGTCCACATTGAAATCTTCACTGTCACCCATCTTCTCAACCCAATAGGCTAGAGAAACTATAACTCGGTACCACCGAAAAATCCCTAGTGGGATATAACTTGTAATTTGACAAATTAATAAAAATAACAGTAGATGAAACTAAAATTTTTCTGGGTTTAGGACAGCGAACTGAAAAATAATGATAACTTGCAAACCACTTGTCCAAATCACACGAAATTTTATAGAGAGATTGCTGATATGATAACAAACACTAGAAAAATATTTTGGATTTTCTGAGTAATAAATAACTGCCAGTAATTTTCAGAATGCCCTAAACTGCTGAAATATTTCAAAAATTCATAACTATCGAATACAATTGATAAAAATCTGATTTTTGGAAAATAACATCTACAAAATATATGGAAATGATTCCAACCTCAAAATCTGAAAACGGACACCTGGAAGCCCTAAAAACAACTGCTGCAATCTCCTAAGGCTGACATCACCCTATGAAAGGGGCTGGAAAACCTTCGAAACACCTCCAAAAGCTGTGCCAAACTTGCCTTAAGCGCTGGGAATAATCTGAAAAGCAAATGGCTAAAATGTGGGCAAATGATCTCCCTCTAACATTGAAATCAACCTCTGAAACCCTCTGAAACTTTGTCTAAAAACTCTGTCCGCAAACTGATCTGAATGATGCTCCACAAATAGCAAGCTAAAGTGGATCTTTCACCACCGAAGAGAGCTATGCTAGCTAGGTGTGGATCTTTCACCACCGAAGCTAGGGTTCCTGTGGGATCTTACTCCACAAGCTGAAAATATGCAACCAACAATGGCTCCAATGTCATAAAAGAGTGTGTGTTTGAATGACCTCTCTTTCTCCACAAACACCACCTTTTATAACCATCCAATGCAACAAAGGGCCCAAAGAACCCTAATCGACCCTCTAGGGAAGACCCACATGAACATAAAGTAACTTAAGTTACCTTTCCCCCTAGGCGCCAAAAGTGACTTAAGTGACCCCCAATGAATGAATAGAATAATAAAGTACCATGAGTCCCCCTCAATGACAAAATATAACAATAATTCCGCCAAGTTGCCCAATACTAATGTCAACGACAAAATATAACAAAAAAACAAGGTGGTAATCAGATATCCATACCCAATAGCCTCCAACGTCGTTAGCCCCTCGGGTATGACCAAGGCTAAGACTGAAAAATGGCCGTTAGGCCCTTGGTGAAGGAATGGGGACATTACATGTACATTTCTCATCTAGTTGTTTCTTTTTACATCATGCACGAAAGATACCCAAGTTTCTTTGTTCATTTTCTTTTGCTCTTCCTTGGTAATTTTTCTTGAGGTTTTTGACATCACAATGGAGCAAAAAGTCCTTGAATCCCTTTCCCATCTTCTTGAGTACCGAGAATGTTTTTCTGCATAAATCCTTGATTCTTTTAAGGCAATTATGTTACATCACTACCAACTAGTATGTCTAGGGTTTCCTAACAGTCTTCCATGATGTTTCTTATGGGTTTTCTGAGCAGATTTGAAATTGGGCTCTCAATTCTCCCACAATCTCCATCTTTTTATTTGGAGTTAACTTGCAAATTTTGCAAAATCTGTTATTTTTCAGAGAAATCTGACCTGATGGTTAGGTCAATAGCATTATAAATTTATATATATTGGGGTCATATCATCACAGTCAATTGGGGGTATATGGGGCTGATATCAAAGTTTTGAAGATGAAAATAGTAAATAAGTTCTCTATAGTAGAAACCTCCATGTTTATTAGTGCGATTGAGCTTGTCTGGGCAGAAATATTTGTGGGCATTCAAGGTGCATTCTGGCATGGTCTTCTTACACATCATTGTTACTACTGGTTATTTCCTTTATTGGGAGCTGGATACTGTTTCTGTTGCAATGGTGGCTGCTATTGTTCTTGCAAAGGCAACTGTTGTTGCCGTTGATACACTTGTTGGTTTGCTAATAACAATAATGTTGATTAGGCTGTTGATACTTGTGTTGATATATCCGTGCTGGTATTCTGAATGTTTGATTGCAGGTATCCCTACCAGTTAGGATATTGATAATGGGGATTATAATTTTGTGAATAATGTTGATTACATTGCTGGTATGACGTATGCTGTTATCCAGTTCTTATGGAACTTATGCAACACAGATGGTGCAAGCTTTCTTCATCTCCTTCCATCGCTACCTTGAATTGAAAGAGCAAGGGAAACAGACATGATCACCTGCACAAATATTACAAGCACTACTTATTTCAATGTACATTTCTCATCTAGTTGTTTCTTTTTACATCGTGGACAAAAGATACCCAAGTTTCTCTGCTCATTTTCTTTTGCTCTTCCTTGCGAATTATTCCGAGAATTTTGGCATCACAATAGAGGAAGAAGTCCTTGAATCCCTTCCCCATCTTCTTGAGGATTGAGAAAGTTTTCTGCATAAATCCTTGAATTCTTGTAAGACATAATTACGTTACATCACTGCCACCCAATATGTCTAGGGTTTCTGGCAAACTTCCATGACATTTCTTCAGAAGATAGTTTTGAGGACATCATCCTCTTCATTTGTCTCCGACATCTACTCAAGGTACGGGAAAACCATAGTGTATAATCCTCATGTGTTTCATCACCCTTTTGCACCATCTTAAAGATTTCTTCTCTGTGATTTCCACCCTTACAATAGTCTTGCAATCTTTCCTAGAAGACACTTTCTAGCTATATCACTTTAAAGACTCATAAACCAATTCAAGACCACCTCTTTCAAAGTTGTAAGGAATACTTTCAAACTTTGCAGGTCAATCTTCTGGTCATAACTTTAACACAAAATATCAACTTTGAATAATAATATAAACGGTTCGTCATTTTATTTCCGAGAAAATTGTGTGATTGTGAAAGGGGGAATGATGTTCATTGGTACATCTACCCCTTTCAGAAAAGCAATAGGAAATTAGATTGTTTCTGGTTCGCTGTCACTTGTGGAGCCATTTTCTCTATGGTGGTGATTGTTGTTGGGCATTTTGTTACCTTTGATCAGAGATAGAGTAGCGGTTGGTTTTTCTAGTATCTTCGATGAGGTTATCCTATGAGGAAAATTTTGGCCCACTCGACTCAATGTTGTTTTCAGAGGCTCATGGTAAGAATCCTCCTTGTCATCTCGGGTCTGTGAAACATACACTTGCCTTTGAATTTTCCAAATCATTTACAATAGACATTATTCAGATTTGGGGGATTAAAATTTGTATTTAAATTCTAAATCTCAAAAGAAATCATCAAATAGGAAATAACAAGAAATAAAATGAGTTAAGAGGATTTTGGAAATCTTTGTGGAAGAATTTTTGATCAATGTTTTGGATCACATCCCATGATCCATCATCTGGAAGAAAACATGTGTTAGAACAATAGACTCGTGCTCTTTATAAAGATAACACTTTGGAGAAGTACATCAATGTACAAAGAACCACATTAGGGGTACAATCTTTGTTACCAGAAACACCTAGGCCCCCGTTTAGCCCTCGAAACGTTTCCGAAATAGAAACTCCTTCAAAATGTCCTAGAGATAAGTATACATGATAATAATGTATTATTTCAATGAATACAAAATATTTTGAGTGTTTTATCAGTTATACTTATCTCTTATGGTCTATGGAGTACAATTTTAAAATGAGTACTATGCATATATATATATATATATATATATGTACAGACGTTTCCCGTAACGTTTCGTACCCAAGGTTTTTTGAAAATTGGCGTTTCCGTGTTTCGTTACACATTTCGCTTTCCTGGCAACATAGGGTACAATATTAAATTTGATTAGCCGTTATAATTATTTTTTGATCATTGTAACAGCTACAATTTTTTTCAGTAACTACCCACACTCATTAAATGCTCACCCACCGATGTGAAGATTCTTTTTAATTTTATTAATGATGCCCCCATGCATGACTTAACACAATATTCTCATCCATGTCCATGGGTGGGGGTTGGTTGGTCGGTGGGTGTTAGAACTTAGAAAACACCCTTTGAGTGAAGTCCTATACAATTGTGTCCTAGAGTGCACAAATGTCCTCAGCTAAGTCTTCCTCCTAGCTTTTGTTTGTTCACTCACGCCGAACTCTCTTCCCATTAGTTTTCAGATATATTCCATTTTTTTTGCCAATATCAATTTGAACAAATTTCATTCCCATTAGTTTTCAGATACATTCCATTTCTTTTTCCAATATCAATTTGGACAAATTTCATTTACTCAAAGACTAGAAACAATACCGAAAATATGGAGGGGAAATCTCTATGCACACATTGTCTTATCTGCATGAAGACCACACAACCCTAAGTTACCGGTTTTTTTTTTAGTACAAGTTTGGGTGCGACAAATTGGGTTCTCTTGTACGGCAATTTTTATAGGCCCCCGGTATGGCTGTGCAATTTTTTTTACTAAAAATATAAATATTCTAGCCTAATAAATAAGAACTAACCATGTAGTATGCACAAAGTCAACAAAATAACCACGAAAACACAACTAATAAATTGATAATGGTAATTGAATGCCAAATGTCAAGATAAATATTAATTATTAAATCAAAATTTGTATTCATCATCATATTACTCTTTATCGAGAGCATCAACATCAACATCATTATATATATAAAGGAAAACCTGTGGGTTTGCCCCGCTACACACGGGTCATTCAGTAGAAGATTCCGGTCATACTGAGATGTACCCAGGACTAACATGCATGCCAATCGTGTCTGGACCTGTATAGTGTTTGAACAAGTCAGATGCCGGGTGTGGGGAGGGGTGGACCGGTAATGTAGCCACACACTAAACACAAAAATACTTCAAAGATCATTGTATTTGTATAAGCTTCAAGTACATGGTAGAACTCGATATTCTCAAGTCTCCTCTGACAATCTATGATCATCTATCATGATGATCAAACACCTAGGAGAAATGTGCAAGATATAGAGAGGCTAGGAAGAGTGGCAATGGGTACGGGCTTGCCGGTTCGAATTACCGGTTCACAAAATTTTTAACCATCCCATCTTAGCTAATTAGAAGTCATAGCACATGTTATTCCTGATGGCTACATGATTAATTTATTGCTTCAAATGCCTTTATTTCATTTCTATCAAGAACTATGAACTAAGAGTAAATGAGAGATATCCAAAAGACTTGAGGTGCCAAGAGGTGCCAACTAACACAGGTGTAAGAACATAGGGATTGGTGCCTCAAGTCTTTTGGATACTTATTATTGGTTCATATCAGATCCATATGAAGATGGATATGTGCTAGTTGATAGTTTTTGAGAGTAATTTCCCTTGCCGCAATATTACTCCACTAAGTCTGTATTGTTTCCAGACCTTGACTTAATTTTCCACCATTACAATCTTGTCTTAAATGTTGATAGGCATGGTTTGCAACTCTCCTTGGGTTTTCACTCAGACCAAGGACCATCCCAGTAGATTGTTGTTCTGTTTATTTCTGCAAACTACACTTAAACACATCTTAGCTAAACAAGTTTTCTAGGAGCTATGAGATCATTTATTGCAATCTATTGCTATTATTTACTATTTAATTGCTGTAAATTTACCGTTGCTTTATTTTTCAGCATAGCTATAGAAGTCTTGTGGCGATATTAGCATGGAGGTTTGTGAATGAAGCATTTAGTTCCTGTGCTAAGCACAACAACACGCCAATGCCAATTGTTTAATGCCAGTAGGTCCAGCATGCCAAAAATAGTGCTATCAGACATTTGTACTATGATTAGCTGGACAGCATTCGGGCTACACCAAGCATTCACATAACAACGGCATCAGCTCTCCATGCCAAAACAGCATTTACATCAAGGACTGCGACATCAAAAGGATTAATGTTAAAAACTTCTGTATCTTAAGTTAGTAACAAGGATCACAATTAAACCATTTGCTATTATTCTGTGGCAGTAGGAATTTGAGACAGTGGTGTGCATTATTCACTTATTAGAAAATGATTTATGGACTTCCATATTAAAACCAAATCTCCATTCTAGACTATGTATGAATTTATGAAGATAAAATTGGATTCATTCTCATTGAAATAATCAAGGACGTGTATGTACTAAAATTGTAATTTTTATTTGCTTAATATCAAACTGTTAAGGAATGGCTACAAATTGCATTGTGTTGTCTAGGCTATTGACACTAGATAAGTTGATGCAATTTTGCACCATGGAAGAAATCAACTTGATTTCATTTTCAGTTAATGTTTAGATTCAGAACTGCGATCGTTGTCCAGAAAAGATGACCTACACTCTGTATTCACGAAATGGTTCAAGACATACAAATTAGAAGATGACTAATGGGTGATTTTAAATCAATTTTTATATAACATGGGTACAATGAATTGGAGGAAGAGGAGGTTCTAGTATTATAGTAAAACCAATGATGGGTGTGATGTTTGATCGAAATGAAATGAATATCAAAATGACCCTTTACATGAGAACGTAGCAACACTTTTCCTGGAGAATTGCTAGCTGACCTCCTTCCCAAGAGAGCTATAAGACATGCTATTAAGCTGGAGCATGGTTTGAGACATATACTAGAATCACCTTTTAAACTTATATAAAATATTTGAAAAACATTAGTTAATGGTGTGGAATTCTGTTAATAATCATATACTATTAAACAATTGAGGATGACATCGATTATAGATAGTAAGCTAATTACCATTATTTATCAGTGAAATCCATATGCAAATGGGTTAGTGTAATTATTCATAGGGGCCAGGGTAGATAGAAACAAATCAAATAGGAGGTGGAGAGTTGGTAGTTGGTAGGTGGGAGTTGGTTTTCTGCCCTAGTCTTCACAGGGTCCTCTTGAACTAAGCTTCTTGCTTGTGGTTTTGTTCTTGTAACAGCATCTGCCTGTTAGTTTGCGGATCTCTGGGACCGAGTTTCATTCCTACAGCTCTGGTCACCCATTTTCTGTTTTTGCCATTTCTAGAGGCATTCCAGACTTCTGCTCAAGACTATCATCAGCTGCTCCAATTTTTTTCTCATGTGTATTCTGCTGCTGCAAATAGATGGTTGGCCTTAATGGGATAGTGTTATGTTTCTCATACTTCCTGCATGGCAGATTTATACCCATGAATCTACAATCGATTGTAAACAAAAATGATCTCTACCTGCTTAAATTACAGTAAATATGTTCTATCTGGTATTGTCCTCTCCTACTCATTTCACATTTCATAACTTTGGGAAATATCAAACAGGGTATATTTTAGAATTTACTTCAAATACATCTGGTCGTTTCCCTTTCCTAAGCATGTCTTTTTCTACAAAAGGGGGATTTTCTTTTCTCAAGGAGATTTGTAAATTTTGTTTGTGACTTGTGGCCATAATTCAAAGCAGGTCACTGAGAGACGGAGACAAATGTTGGGACAAGGAAAGTATTATTGAAAATTTGGGTACGATGGTGTTGGGAGATCCCAAGAACATAAAAATATTCATATATGTGTCTATAATCTTAGAAAAATGTTAATGTACAATTCGTAAGCAAATCTAAAAAGAAAAAAATTATACTAAATGAAAAATCCTAAGTATATAAATGGCAATAGGGTATGGGGGTTAGTTGATTATGGTTAGGTGGTAGTAATAAGGGTCACTTGGGCCTTTTTAATTTTTCCTTCTCAGTTTTTAATTGGAGACCGTTCTTCAAGTCAAGAGACTACAGAAGAGATGCAGAAGAAAGCTTCTTGGTATTGGGAGATGTCTCCGGTACGGTAGAAGCATTCTTGTCTCCAAGACGCGCCTTCAGCCACTAGAGACATGCCTACTTATTTTAGATTAGTCATTATTTCAGGGTCCTCCTTGAAGTCATTTTCTTAAGTGGTATACTTTTCTTACAACTTAATTTCAAAAGTCTTTCCGAAAATTTTATTTTTTATGTTTGGGATTTTTATGGCTGGCATGTATACTTTATAATATTTTTACCAAAAAAATCAGCTTTCTTTGTATCCCTTTGTTTTTAATTGATGGATAGTTCAACAAGTACCCCAAGCACCAACCAAAACCTTGAATTTTTCCAATTTCATGCCTAAAACATCCACGATCTGCACCAGCAACAAAATGTATTTGAACTCCATCTTATGCATCAAATGACGAGCTCATTCCAACAAATTACAAGACAACAATTGACCACCAATTCCATTCCCTCAATTGGCCTGATTTCCCAACCTGCTCTTAGGTTGGACACCAAGATATCTGCTGACCATTTTGATTCCACAATTGATGGGGACAAGTGTGATGCTTGGACTCGAAATTTAGACCTGTATTTCAAGATAGTTAAATCTCACAAAGCTACATCAAATGATGTTTGTTGAGATTCATGAATGATGAAACCCTCACTTGGTGGCAATCTCATGTCCAAATTCCAGAGGCGACATCGCAATCAGAATTTGATACTTGGACATATTTCAATGTGACTATCCAGTTGTAGTGTTACTACTTTGGGTTACAAAGAAGAGCTATTGACACACAACTAGAAATTGATACTTGGACATATTTCAAAACTTCTATCTAGGTGCGGCTTTACACCTTCGAGCTATAAAGAAGAGCCATTGACAAGATCTCCATCTTTGCCAAACATTTGACCAATCTGTTGAGCAATATATCAGGCAGTTGAATTGCCTTTTTGGATGAGGTCCTTTGCATCAAGTTTGTCTCAGGGCTGTTTTTCCATCTCCGATAATTCTTAGAGCTTCTCACCGTTATGACCTTAGAGTAAGGTTTCTAGCTTTCTTTAAAGGTGGATGCTGAGGAACAAAAGACACCACTGAAGCCAAGTCAATCTATTTATTTTAAGAGAAAGAGAAATTCTTCATCTTCTACCCCCACATGATCCCTCATGCTGCCTGCTCATGAGCAACCAATTGAATTCGTTACAGGTTCAACTCCTTATTTTGTCAATGGATAAAGGTATTATGCTCACCTCTATCGATGAATGTTGTGTTCTCAAATAAAAAAGCATACTTCATAATGTGAAGACTCTAAGATTTGGGCAACTACTTAACACTAGTAATACTTAGCTCATTCTCATGGTCAAGCTTATCCTTGACAATTGCAGTTAGCAGAATTCAATTTCATAGAAGTTGGTAGACAATCCTTAGTTTCCATCTACAATGCATTCACACCAACATCACTTGGTGCAGGTCGGAGGGGTGCCCTTTGCTCGGAATCAAGGAAACATGTCAATCTGCATAAGTTTCCTACACTTGATAAAAATTGCACAATAATATAACACTTTGAATAATAATAATATAGAAATTTAAATTCATTCGGGATGTCAATTACAATGATAGAGGTTACATTTTATAATGTTTGATCTCCTACAAAGGTGGAGTCAAACTTCATCTTCAATCCCTCATATCACTCTCCATGAATCTCTCAAACTTATCCCTAGGATATCTCTCACATCCCTTTATTATCTCACACACCAAAATAGCTACGTGAGTTGTTTATTCAACAACTTCACTCACACACAACTATTAACTATATTATTAATATGAGTTGTATTAACTCATTATTAATAATATTACAATTTATTAATAATGTCACAATATATTTGTAACATACACTTCATATCATTCGAAAGCAAAGGCAAATAGTGTTGACAAGCTTCCACTTGAAGAAATTTAATCTCTTGTTGATGTATATTCTGATGCTTTTGAGCCTAAAGGATTTCCTCCTTTAAGGCTCGATCAACATTCTATAAAGCTTGTGTTAGGTTCTTAGTTTCCTAATCAAGCACCTTCTTGATCTACATCCATTGAGATTACTAAGATAGAGTGCAAAATCTAGCATTTCTCAAAGAGGGAAGGATCCAATCTAGCACTTTTTGCGAATTTATTGTTCTCTTCATGACAAAAAAGGAAATTAATAGATAGCGGTTAGTCACAAATTATTGTGCTCGCAACAAAATCACGAGACAAACCACTACCCACTTCCTAGGATCGATGATCTTTTGGACCAATTTAAAGGTGCCAAGTACTTCACTAAGCTTCATTTTACTTTTGGATATAATCAAGATTCAAGTCTACATGCAAACCCATGACGACTAAAAAGAAAATTTCGAATGCCAAGTTTGGACTCTACGAGTGGTTGGTCATGCATTGTTGTTGTTTATCTAGTTGACATCTTGGTCTACAAGTCATGGGGTAACCACTTAGTCTATAGCAAGTGGTGGGGCAATGCGTAGATAGTTTTGGATCTTCTTCACCAACATCATTTTACAAACATATACTGATAAACTTATGTAAGAGAAGCAACACCGACCAATTCTATAAGCTATAACGAAGAGAAAAATGTCACTAACAAAATACACAAGATTTTAGCTTAGGAAAACTCTTTCAGGAAAAAGCCCAATGCAATAAATTTCTTCCTTATTGCATTAACTCAATCGTTTACAACACAACAATGTACTTCAAAGTTATCCTTTACACTAATGCATGCACGAGAATTTGTAGGCACATTAATAGGTAATTTCCCAAGTGGTATTACGATCTGATGGGTAGAAACCATGGGATTAGATATTGTCCATACCACACCATAGGTTTAAAATATCATAAAACCACAAATAGGGACTCCACTTAACATGCCGGGCGTATGTCGTGTACTCGAATGTGAAGTCCATACTGGGGTAAATTATGCAAAATATACAACACAGGTTCCAATAGTTATTTCCAACCCTAGATGAAGGAGGCCTTTGGTCAAGCATCAATTGAGTACACGGGGTTCCTCATTAATGAGATTGGATTGCATGCTGGTCAGATAAGGTAAAAGGTCCCTTCGGAGTGGTCCGCTTCACTCAACACTTCGGATGTAAAGAGTTTCCTCGGGGTATTAGCTTGATAGAAAGTTCATTGTAACTAGTTGCGTGTTTCCTACTCTCCTCATCAACTCACTAGTCAAATGGATATTAATTTGAACTGCAATCGACTTAAGCAATTTTTTTCATTTGAACAAGTCTTTTCTTTATTGCAGTTCTGTTCTCCCGAATTTCGTACCCATTTTAGCTTGAGTCTTTGATTTCCCTATACGCTATATGCATGGTTATTAAGCAAAGAGAACATCCATTGACATATAACACTAAAGCATTGCCTGACAACCCGAGCTCAATTATAGATCCTACAAAAAGGAATTATATACCTTGGTCCAAGCACTCAAGTAATGGATTGCTATCTTCTTGGTAAGGAGGTTATTCTCGCATATAGATCACCAACAACTTCAGTTCTTGAATTCTTACTCTAAGGTTCAAGGACATCAACATTTGAAGTGGGCTTAGTGCATTCAACAATTTCATTGGGTGATAAAGTATAAGGGACTCGTCACCAACAAAGCTATAGATCCTCGTAGTTATCCTCTTTCTCGGGTACCAGCCAGGTTTCTACGCTTCACGTATACTCAATTTAGTCCTATTGTTGAAGCTTTGCGATAACCAACAATGTTGAAGGTCACCGTAATGTCCCCTTTTCTAAATTAAAGATGATTAATAATATTATTTAAGTTGGGCCTGGTCATTTCTAATCTTTGGGCAACTTAATAATATTATTTTATTAAAATAAAAAGTATTTTTAAATACTTAAAAGTAAAATTAATGATTTAACTAAGTCAGCCAAATGTAACTTTATGTTATATTATAAGGCAACTTATGTTTATAAAAGTGACTTTTAAATAAAGTTGGCCACCAAAATTGAAAGAAAGAGGAAAGAGAAGTTATAAAAGGAGGATGAAGGGGTTCATTTGGGGATCTATCATTTCGATTTGAGGAGTATTGAGGACAAAAACCCTCTTAGCATTCATCACTTGAGGACGAAAACCCTCATTGTGATCAAAATTTGGGGATGAAAATCCTCAGTTTCTGCCGGTGGCTTCACTTAGAAGTCATATTTGTGCATAAGGACAACTTGGAAAGGGCTAGGGCATCATCATTGGCTGGAAAAGAGGGGCAAAAGCTCCATCATTTTCCTTGGCACAAGGGGTAGAAGGACTGCTAGAGCTTTGGCAGAAGTTTTCAGACCCTCTCTTAGGGTGGCGACTTGCATCTTGGAGGAATTTGTGGGCTTCTAGGGCACGACAACCCAAATTTCAGTTGTATTTGGCTTCTTCATAATTTTTGGAGTTGTTTGCACTCTTCTGTGGTTGTGTTTG
The DNA here is from genome assembly GCA_018340775.1 of Taxus wallichiana var. yunnanensis. NCBI lineage: Eukaryota > Viridiplantae > Streptophyta > Pinopsida > Cupressales > Taxaceae > Taxus > Taxus wallichiana. The sequence goes on along the minus strand of CM031238.1, from coordinate 520,039,208 downwards.
GGCTTGGAATCATTATTTCCAGCCGTGTTGGTGAAGTATATTTGCTGCTGTCATATTTTAATTCCAACTGGTTTGAAAAATACAAAAATCATATTTTCTGGTGTTCTCTTGTGTTATGTTTGTTCCGGCTCTTGAATAAAATAATTTGGAGGGTTTCTATATTTATTTCCAGCTGTTTTTGCATGCATGATGCCGTTAAAAATTAAAAACAGATTATTATTAGGGTTTGAAGATAATTTTCAGTTTGCTAGTTGAATTTGAAGTATTTGAATCATAAGGGTTTCAAGGGAAATCCAAATTTTTTCATATCTGCCCTAAAAGGATCTTAAAAGGGACATTACGGTGGTAACATAACAAAGACCTTCCCGGGTTGAAGGGTATTCATGCAAGAAGGTAGCCAAGAATAAATTTGCTTTCAAAGGAAAGTAAACAAGAATTCAGATCAACCACTTGAAGGGCCTAACATGGCCAATAAAGGTTCTGAAGAGGCCAAGTTTGATAAACTTATCGAAGGGCAAGAGAGGTTGGCAAATACTATGGATTTGCTAGCCCTAACTCTGCAAAGTCTTCATGGGCTAAAACGTCACAATGGTGACTGCAACTCGTTAGGGGTTCACTATATGAGGTAGCCCCAAGGGTCACATTTTGGATTTGTTGCTAGGCCTTTCCAGCCTACTTTCCTCCCAATAGAAGTCATTCTAGAGGTTGAAACATGGCATTCAGTGGGTCATAATATTGTGGCCTGCTATGAGGAGCATAGGGCTCTTCCGAATGAGATTCGTGATACCATTTCACTTGTGGAGTTCATAGGAGTGAGCAAGGGTAGATCAAGGCTTGAGCCTAGATCTCAAGCATTGGTTAGTCTTCCTAACATTGCAAAGTTTGAGTCATTACCTTTTGAGGGTGATTTAAAGAGTTCTCCCTTAGTGATGAGGAGAGAGGAAGAAATCCCGGGGCATGAACTGAAGAAAGAAAAATCAGATCTGCAAGAAGGTTTTGAGGTGGAGTTCCAAGAAGACCATGTTGAGGGGCATGCACATGAGAAAAGGGCTTTACCGGTTGCTAATGTTGATTTTCAGCTTGCTGGAATTTTCAAAACAACAACCTATGGGAAGCAAATTAATTGTGTTTATGATTTTAGTGAGAATCATGAAGATGTTCTATTGACTTCTAATGTTTGCTTGTGCAACAACAAGATTCACTGTTGAATGTGAAGAGTCAAAAGGTTGGGGATGTTGAGGCTATTTCAGCACATGGCAATTCGGAAAAGAAAGGTGAACACTTTGAGGACAACCAGAGATATGAAGGTTTTTCAGATTTATTGCTTCCTATTATGTCATTGCATGAAGCTTGTGCTCATGGGCCGCATGCTAAAAATGGTGATAAGATGGATACATGGAGTAGCAAAGAGCACATAGATCCTTTCGTACAAGTTCAAAATTGTTTGTACGAAAGGTACGGGATCTGAGTGATATTCGGAGATACAAGAAGAGTCACTTCTTGGGACCAATCCCTACATTTGAAGACAAGGTCGTGGAGATAGTCGCCATTGCTGAAGGAAAAATATACTTGTTGCGGAAAGGTGGTAAACATAATAGATGTTTTTTTTGTTGTTCAAGGTTTTAGTATGATTTTGATGGAGTCAAGCTACATACGGCATGGCCAACATTGGATGTGTGGAGAAGAACTCAAGGAGGATGTGTTTCTTCAAATGGGCTTCACTATTCCGAGTTGTAGAGCTGCTGTCATCCACATTTCTAGCCTGCCCAATAGTTTGTATGCAACCATACAAGTAGTTCCAGCCATACACTTGAGTAATTTTCAGTTTGATGCGGTTGTTGAAGTACTTTCAGTCAGTATATGGTTGATTCCAGCCCCTATATTATTGTCATTGCTGAATTTTGCGAAGGGTTTACAGTATGACAATTGCTGTACCATTCTTTTTGCTGTTGTTTGCAACAGATCTGACCCCTTTTACACTTTTATGATAGAGTGCCCAATCATCTGGTGGAAGAATTTCCAACCTATTATCAATGTTGAATTATTTGCAGCTGTTATAAAATATTTCTAGCCACTAAAATTTTGTTTGTGAGAAAGAAAAGGCAATGCTACAACTACAACCATGCTTGGAGCAGCATGAATGGACCTTTGAGAGTCCATCATATGAGTGAGAATTATGAGAGGAATGCAAGCAATGGAAGAGAGCTAGTTAACATGTCTATGAGACATGAAGAAGTGATGTTGAGAGCTCTTGTTTCCTTTAATGTGTTTGCTCTATGTGCAGGTCCAAGAATGGAGAAGAAAGAGAAGAAAAGGCATAAGTGTGATTCAGTCCAACATATTCACATATATGAGAAGCAAGGCAACAAGGTGAAACAAGATGATAGCATAACAACAACAAGTGAAAGAGTTTGGCAAAAAAAGGGATACCTTCTCAATGGTGGATAGAGGAATATGTGCATCACAACTCCCCTTAGTAGAGTGGGTAGAGAGTATGAGGAACGAAGAAGACAAGGAGCAGTTGAGTTTGTTATCAACCCAAGTAAATGATGAAGAATATGAGATTGCAGCTGAAGATGAAGGGGTGAAAGGAATGTTTTTACAAGCCCAAGAAGCACACGGGGAAGAAGTTGATACGGAAACAAAGGTAAAAGAGTTGCTTGATACATTTGGGACAGCAATGAGGTTGATTCTCAGTATTGTTGCCATCACTTTCACCAGCCACTTGATTACTCCCTTTGCTCGCATACAAAGGAGTTTACAAATTCCTTCAAACATGAGGAGTTCTATCCGATTGGTGATGGCTAGTATGGTATTTTTAGTACTTGTATGGCTGTTTCCAGCCCCTACATTGCCCAAATTGTTGATTTTTGCAAGAGAAAGTTTGGAAAAATCCTTGATGGAAAAGGTTGGAAAGAAGTTTCAGTTGAAGGCATTTTTCATGATAGCCACCAAGGTAGCTATGCGCCAAATTGCCACCATTTATGCTGCTGTCATCATCATTAACAGCCACCACATTATTTCAGTTGCATTCATATTGGTGAATATAGGATGTTCTCCCACCATAGTTGACAAGGTTGGAATGAAGAGTAAGGATGCCACAATGGAGTTTTTGTTAGCTTGTCTGGCTGTTGATTATTCATCAATTCTTTGCTCTAAAACTGAGATTACAGCAAATCGGAGGGCTTTAAGTATAGCTGAACATGCAAAGAATAAATTTGCTAATGCTGTTTTTAGAGGTAAAAGCGAAGATGACAAGTTTGAGGTGATGACTGATCTCTTCATCAGGGAAGTTTTTAAATTTCACAAGCTGCCTAAGAACATTAATTGGAGGAGTGACAACAGGTGTGAGAGCATGTTTTTGCATTTGGCAGGCATGAGATCCAATCTCCTTGAGCATTACAGCATGTTTCATCACTTGGGCTTGTGAGATTGCATTTGCTTGAAGGCAAGTAAATTTGGGGAGGGAGGACTGGAATGTTCCCATTTCTAAATTAAAGATAATTAATAATATTATTTAAGTTGGGCCTAATCATTTCTAATCTTTGGGAAACTTAATAATAATATTATTATTAAAATAAAAAGTATTTTTAAATACTTAATGTAAAATTAATGATTTAACTAAGTCAGTCAAATGTATAAGGCAACTTATGTTTATAAAAGTAACTTTTAAATAAAGTAAGTCGGCCACCAAAATTGAAAGAAAGAGGAAAGAGAAGTTATAAAAGGAGGATGAAGGGGTTCATTTGGGGATCTATCATCTTGATTTTAGGAGTTGAGCACTTGTGCTTCTACTTTCAGCTATTGAGGACGGAAACCCTCTTAGCATTCATCACTTGAGGATGAAAACCCTCATTGTGATCAGAATTTGGGGACGAAAACCCTCAATTTCTGTTGGTGGCTTCACTCAGAAGTCATATTTGTGCATAAGGACAACCCGGAAAGGGCTAGGGCATCATCATTGGCTGGAAAAAAGGGGTAAAAGCTCCATCATTGGCTGGCACAAGGGGTAGAAGGGTTGCTAGAGCTTTGGTAGAAGTTTTCAGACCCTCTCCTAGGGTGGTGACTTGCATCTTGGAGGAGTTTGTGGGCTTCTAGGGCACGGCAACCCAAATTTCAATTGTATTTGGCTTCTTCATAATTTTTGGAGTTGTTTGCACTCTTCCGTGGTTGTGTTTGGGCTTGGAATCATTATTTCCAGCTATGTTGGTGAAGTATATTTGCTGCTGTCATATTTTAATTCCAGCTGGTTTGAAAAATACAAAAATCATATTTTCCGGTGTTCTCTTGTGTTATGTTTGTTCTGCTCTTGAATAAAATAATTTGGAGGGTTTCTATATTTATTTCCAGCTGTTTTTGCATGCATGATGCCATTAAAAAATAAAAATACAGATTGCTATTAGGGTTTGAAGATAATTTTCAGTTTGCTAGTTGAATTTGAAGTATTTAAATCGTAGGAGTTTCAAGGGAAATCCAATATTTTCCAGATCTGCCCTAAAAGGGACATAACATTCACTCATCTTTGCATTCCCATGGACCCTTCCCACATATTTTTCTAAAGGAAGCTCGCTTGTTTCCATGTAGTGGGATTTTTGGTGAACAAAGGGATCTTGCAGCACCTTTAATGGTATTTTTTTTGGTCCTCTATGCGGAAGCCAGTTGAGAATTACATATGCCATAGCTCTTTTCGTAGTTAGTGTAACCCTTATGAAATTTTCGTTTCTCTTCCAACTCCAAATACATTCTATCAACACGAGAAAGAAAAAGCTTCGTCATTTGTGCAAAGTTGGCCAATTTTCATGCAAAATTTTAGGAGATTCAAATAGAAAATTATCCAATCTCAAGTCTCTTAACGATCAACATTGAGTACCCGTTCTTTCCAAGTTGGTGATCATGTTTGGCTTCACTTGGATAAACATAGGTTTCACAACAAACATACAAGTTGAATTCCAAATGATACGGACCTTAAACTGATCTTGTGACAGTTGGGTCTTTTGCCTTTGGACTTGATGTTCTAACCTAGCTTGGAATCCATATTGTTGTCAATGTGAGCAAGCTCAAGCTTTACAAGCCATCTTACTTGGAGGAGGAATTTTTATCACCTTTCACGAGGCTGCCATTTCTGATTTTCAACAACAGTTTACAAAGATACTTTTCCCAATGTTGAGTCTCACACCAATCGAAAGGGAAAACCATATACCTTGTCGCTCATAAGGAACTCTACTGACTTAGGTCAAGTGGTTCTCTGAGTCAGCTTTTCTAGAGTTCCTAGATCTCATGTAGAGATTGGGGACAATTTTCTCTAAGCTTGGTGGAAATGATGTTGTCATCTATTTTAATTTTAATTTATAATATGTAAATTAACAATAGCTATTTATCAGTCAAGTCCTTATGCAATTGGGTTAGTGGAATCATTCAAATGGTGGATATAAATAAATAAAAAAGTATTTCGATAATTGGAAGTTGGCTGGCGGGTGCTGGAAAGATTAAAAGTCTTAGTAATATTGTTAACCTAAAAATACAGTCTTCTCTTATGTAATTGAGGATTAAAAATGGAGACATATTGACAATGATCAAGAATTGTTATTCCTTTCCTTGATTGCTGATCTTCTAGTTCAGTTCATGAGTAACCAAATGTTCTTTAACAAGAATGCTACCATATTGGGATTTTGAAATGAGCTGGTTATCTTTTACCTAGTAATTAAAGTGATTATATATAACATAAACATCTTATGTTTAGATATCTGTATGATCCAATTCCTCAATGGCATCATAAGTTCACTAAATCATGGTAACTAGTTAAAAGGCCGTTTCTATATATTCTATTAATATGAAGTCATAGTTTTCATCTTTGATAGAATAGAGTCCCCAAGGACACTGATTAGATATTAAGATACTATGGAGTATAAATATTATAAGCAACCTAGAATATTCACAAAAGAACCAAACAATACAAGGATAAACAACAATAGAACAATTCACAGAAATAGAATAGAACTTGGTCATTGTTCATCTCAAAAGTGCAATGTACGATTCTCCAAACAGAAAGCAATACAAGCAGGGACAATATCCAATAGATCTTGATTCTCGCTCAACTTGTGTGACGTGTGTCCATTATGAAGATATAAAGAGAATGAGCTGACCTTTTGGAAAAAACCGTGGGAAGAGTTTTTAATCAAAGTTTTGGATCATGTGGACGTAATTGACTAATATGCATGTTCCTTGGACAAGCACCCATATGCACTAACCAAAACTAACCACTGAATATAATTAAGTAGCTATACATTATGATTAAACCACACTTATTTAGAAAAACACAATATTCCTATTCTTCATTAAACACATAATACCAAACCCATTTGGGAAAATACAATATTCCAAGACTTCATTAAACACACATAATACCGAAACATAGCATAATAACTAAATCTGTTCTGTTCATTTTATTCAAATCTAATGCCTACATGCTATTTTTACTGAGACTATTACAATGGATCTTAAGAATTTCGACTGTCCTTCAGTATATGTATCCATGATAGTCAAGATATTTTGGACCAGCTAATTTTCTTTGACAGAAGTTTTTTCTCATTTTTGCATATGGGTGTGAAGATGCCGACTTCCCAAAGAACAAGTTCTGGTTAAAAATATTCATGTTATTGAGGCTTTCTTGGACTGGCTAATTTTCTTTGACACAGAAGATATTTTCAAGGTTCCATGGGTTTGAAGGTGTAAACTTCTCAAACAATAAATACTCGAGAACGAAAGCAGTAAGGGCACTGCTCATAAAGAATGGGAGCATGCAATACAATGATTGTTTATTTATTAATATTAAACCTGAAAAACTTATGGGATTGGTAATAGAAAAGGTGCCTTTTCATGCAAAATCTGTTCATTAACCAAGTACCTCATCATGATCTCATAATCATCATAGATATTGTGGAGAAGGATGACCCATCAATCAAGTTTGGTGATAGTATTTGAATGCTTTCTTAACTGAATGTGTTTATCCTTAATGCTTTCTTAATTCACAATCCCACACTATGTTGGTGTAAATTCTTCAGGTTTTTGAAAAGTTTCTTTATCAAATTTAGATTGGTATGATCTGTCTTTGAAAATATTTCTGCTTATGTGTTTGTTTTAATTTTTTTCCTCCTGATAATTTCACATTTGAGTGAGTAGCATCAATACATACTTTGCAGGTTTCAAGGTCCATAGGAGATGTGTATCTAAAGAAGCCAGAGTTCAACCTGGACCCTATTTACACAAGATTTCAGCTTTCAGAGCCACTTCAAAGGCCTGTACTAACAGCAGAACCTTCTATGTACACTTTGACTATGAAGCCTCATGACAAATTTTTGATCTTTGCATCAGACGGCCTTTGGGAACATCTTACTAATCAGCAAGCTGTTGAGATAGTTTATAATTATCCACGACTGGTAACTCTCTTTTCTTATTCCTTTTTAACTGCACTTTTAGTTATTTTTGTAGTAACTTGCTTGTGGAATGTAGTGTTTATTGTTTAGGCCCTAGAACTGTTAATGTCATTGCACTTTTTCCCTCTAATATAAGAATGTCCTTATGGAAAAGATTAGGAACATTAACATGCTTCCTTTTGTATTAAGTTGGGTTTTTTCTGCTTTGAAGTTGCTATTTTGTGCATGTTAAAAAATCCTATCTATGCAATTTTCTCTCTCTTGCAACATAATAACTACATCTATCTTGGAAGATCTTGATAATTGAATTCTATGTTTGAAACTGGCTTAAAACCATCAGAATGGGGTAAGGATATGGCTATCCTTATATAATGAAAGATCAGATGGATTTTTGCTGGTCTAATGATCCACCATATTTCAGTTATATGACCTTATGATCTAATAGAAGTACTGGATTTCTGAAGTTCACCTTTTTAAAATGATATTAGTGGGAATGAGGCCAGGCATATTCTGCTAATCATTTTACAATATACATCTACGAACTGTGAGGCAATCCTACCCTTCCCCCATGTCATCTATCATTTGAGCTAATGAAGAAGGATGATGTGTTGGCTTTATTCATTCTGGTTTCATTGGCACTAGAGGAGCCATGTTTACAAAGAAGGAAGGGACATGAAGTGAACACCGAATAAAAGTTTCTTAACCATATTGCATTATTAGTTAAGTTGATTCATATCACACTTCCTTAATGTAGTATGTGTGGAAAAATAAAATGCATTACTCAATATAAAGAATAGTAGAATTTTTTTCAAAGGATTTGTGGAGGGAAAATGTATGTTAAGATCAGTTTTTGCCCAATTTAGGTGACAAATAGGAGATGCAAGATAATTGCATGTGATTTTTGAAAGAATTAGTTTTTATGAAACCCAATTGGTCTTAGGTCAAGTGGTATCAACAATCTTTTGTGATGTCCCTTTAATTGGGAAAATTAGAAAATTCTAAAAATTCACAAAAGCCCTTACTACTGGAAATAAAATACTGAAATTACCCTTAATTTCTGAATTTCTAAACAACACAATTTATGGCAGCAACCCAGAATTTTATTTTATTTAATTTGCAAACAGCCAGGTACAATTTAGAAAAAAATTCCACGCTGAAACCCTCGCTGGATTTACAATTTTTTTGCAGAAATGGAAGCCCTAACTAATTAATTGGGAACCACACAAAAACCAACCCGAAAGATGCCCTGGATGTCGGATGGCAAACTGAAATTCCCTAGGGTGGTGTCCAAGCTGAGAAGGGCCGGAAATGATGATGTCATCCCTAGAAAGCCCCTCAAAGTGTGACATCAGCCTTCTAGGAGGATTTCCAACCAACAAAATTGTGCCCTAGTTGATTCTGGCAAGTCTGATCTCTCCTAATGATGCTCTGATTTATTCATGAATGCTGAAATCCAGTTGTTGAAGCCCAATTGCAGTCCCTGATTGGAACCACCTCACAAGACTGGAGGGTTTCCGTCCCCAAGTCTCAATCCACCAGAGGGTTTCCATCCTCTAATGCTGAAAGTTGAAGCAAATGCTCAAACTCCACAATATGAAAAGTTGAATGGCCAAATAGAATGCTTTCCAAATGAGCCCCAACGTCCTTTTATAATTTTCCTTTCACTTTTTCCAATGAAAAGCCCCCAAAAGCAACGTCCCATCTTTTAATTTGATGTTGACTTGCTTTATTAAAAAGTCACCTTTATTTTTTAATAATAAAACATAAGTTGTCTTTTATAATATAACATAAAGTTACTTTTTGGCCAACTTAGTTAAATTATTAATTTTATTCCCCTTTTAACAGCCTACGGGAAATAATGGATAGGCTAAGGGTCTTCTAGCTGAATTATTTTTGAGAAGGGGACATGACACTTTTGATCGAAAGATAATTGAAATTGAAGCTATGTTAGTGTCCAAGAATGACTAAAATAGTTCAATAGGACTGTTAGGGTAGACATATGGGCATGCATGGACATCTTGCATGAACAAAGGGTCTTTGGTAGTTGTGATAATGAGGGAAATAGATAAATGAAAGTGATTTGTATGAATGACCAAAATATGCCAATGAAACACAATTTGACATGTAATAAAAGTGTGCCTAAAACAACTCCTACACAAAATAAAAGACAACAAAGGGTTTTGACAAAAGAGAATCCTAAAATGATAGCTACCCCATGTAAGTAATGCAATGGATGAGAGAAACAAATTGAGAATGAGCAGACATTAAATAAGAGCTTGAAGCGAAGAAGGAAAAAACTTTAATATTATCAGCTTTCATGTTGAGAGAAATTTCTTTTAACATCTGGTACATGTACAGTGTACGTACAAGTTTCTATTATTGGAGGTGGGTATGGGGCCATAAGTAGATGCTTTTTGACACCTCATGACTTCTCTCATCATCTCCTTGGCATCTCTAGGATTCTCCTACAAGTGCCCCAATTTAAAAATGGAAAATATAGCTAATATGTCTTAAAACTGTAAAAGCACATAATGTAATATCATGAACACACAAACAAAAGAAAAGTGCTACAAAAATGAACACATGAGATGGTTTATCCTGTAGCATGGGTCCCAAGATGTGTGTGCATCGGACAAGCCTGTAATTTGGCTTGCAAGATTAAATGTTATAGAATATGCAATGGGAGCTATTACAAGAGTAAACCAAAAACTTATATTCAATGAGAAGGAATAGAGTAGAGTACACAAAGGTGCACATTGTTCAAAAAGGCTAAGAATGAGGATTCCTATCCCTCGAAGATACTTTCTAACTGATTTACCTAGATTGGAACGAGATACATGTGTACGATAGATTCTAGATGGGCATGCTGATATTGACTTCTATCTAGTCCGTGGTTGTTTTAATTCCTTAAGGTGAACGGTTTACTTGACGGTTTACGTACATATACATACATCATTGCCGGAAGGTGGTACAATAAATGATGGTTACAAGAGAGGAAGGTTACAAGAATGGTTCAAACATCCTTTTCTCGAGGGATGGTCAGTGCTTCTTCTAGGCATGGTAGTTGATCTTTAAGCAAGCGGTAAGTTGAGAGGGGCTCGACATGGCGCGCATGTGAAGAGGGCCACTTGGCGTGCCGTGTAGTAGTAGGAAGTTGAGATGTGAACATTGAATTTTGGAGGTCTTGTGCAATTTCAAGGTGTTGTGAGATGTGGAATTGATGCATGTTACATTGCGTGGTGTTGTGTAATGCGTAAGTATACCATGAAGGCATGTCGCAAGATCCGGAGTTAGGGAGACATCGTGCGACACTAGGGAGTTGTGGGTTAGTTCGCAAGGCGATGCTCTAGTGCGTGAAGGCATTGCAAGTATTTGTTTGTTTCGCAAGACTTGAAGTCGAGGAGCTCAATGTCCTAAGAAAGAGTGCGAGGAGATGCATGGCTACACACAAATCATTTCCCTTTCTTGAGGGGAAATGATACCCATTACGTCTTCGATCAACCATGGAAATTAAATCTAAAGTTGTTGAAGGTTGTACCACTACGCCTTGCCTCGACCACTCAAAATAATTGTATGCCTTGGTGGGTGCATGTTGTAGTGACTTCAATGATGTGCAATTAGATTTAGGGTCCAAATCAAAAGCATGTTGAGTCGATGTTGGCTCAAACAAAGGTGGAAAGTATGGCTTAAGTAGTTCCATGTTGAATAGTGGACGTATACCCAATGATGGTGGCGTATGAAGAACAAAGGTGTTGTAACCAATTGTTTGTAGTATGGTGTAAGGACCACGGCGCAGTGCAGGCTTGATCTTGTGGTGTGGGCCATTGAAGCGATCCCTTTGAAGATGCAACCAAACTATATCACCCAACTTGAATTCATGAGGTGTCCGATGCACGTAAAGGCACTCTTTGTACTTCATCTGTTGGTGCAAGACGATTTAACATAAATGGTTAATTCTTTAGGGGGTAGTAACCGATAGAATATTATCCTAATCAACTAGTTTCCAAAGCTAATTACAACAATAAAAGGATAATACATGAAACAAGATACACAATGATAGATAAATGAAATGAAGTACTAAAAATGGGAAGGAGAAGAGGAGTTAGCTAATATTTTGGTTCTTGTGCTGATCTAGGATGACTTGATGATTGGAAATGGCTGGAAATGATGTGATTGAGTTTCCTCTCCGAAATTGTACCTTGTAGAACTGCCTGGACCAAAGCATATGGTACGGACCAAAGCGTATGGTATGGTCCAAAGGGTGCCCTCGTTGTGGCTCTTTATATACACCCTTGTCCTTCTACACTTTCAACTTTTGTAAATTTTTGTGCACATGCACCGCTTTCTTCTTGTTCTATTTTTGTTTGAAATATAGACCTCCGAAATTGTGCGATGCTCTTTGTGCAACTGATTGAATCTTCAAAACCTTAGATGGTGAAAGAGTCTTGCAAAACAAACATTAGGTGGGTTGTGGGCACCCTTGTGCATCACCGACGTTGCCACTACTTCAAAGATGGCTTAAACCGCACATTGATCTCGCCTAACATGTGATATCTAGAATGTATGCAACTATATTGATAATCATGATCTTACAACAATGTGATTGTACTTGATCCTTGCCCTAGCTTGACTTGAATTTGATAATGTGCCTTTTGTATTTGCAGATCTAAGTGGATGACTTCCCTAGAATGAGTATGCAGAGTATGTGGAGCTCAAGGGAGTCTTGGAGTAGCTTTGTTTGTGATTGCTCTTAGTGTTTGCTCATTGGAATGCTAGGAGTCAAGTAGATAGAATGCCTTCCTTAATGGGAGATGAATAACTTGCTTATATATGTGTTCCGATTTGAAAAACTCGGATAAGGCCGACTAGAAGTGTACCAAAGGAATTCAAATTGAGAAAAGTACCGTTAGACGAAGAGGGACCAAAGTGGCCGTAGTGTCGTCCCCAAAGCGTATGGGCGTTATGGCCCTTCTTGGTTGCTTATGGTCCCAAAGGCATGTGTGAGTAATATGAAAGTTGGAATTGGAATATGCGAGAGTATAGCCTGATTTTATGGATTGATATGACCATTATGCGAACAAGCAAGTTGTATGTATAAGCAAACATAAGCGGGATATGGCTAGGATTGGCCAAATTGAGCAAGTGTGGGCTAGTGAAAAGCGTTGTACAATTTGTGTTGTTGCAAGACATGAATTACCAAAATGAGTGTCTACATTTGCCCCCCTTTAAGTATGGAATTGAAAATTGCGTGCTTAAAGGAAAAGTCACTGAGTGTGTAGACACACTTTGCCTTCTCTGAGCACCTTGTGCTTGTGTTAGGACTTTGTCTTTGTTCTAGTTGTGTTTTTTTCCAAGATGAGTACACTGTAGAGAAAAGTGTAGTCAATGTCCATAGTATAGGAAATCAAACTTTAACATGAAAATCTTGAACTTAGTGTGAAACTAGCAATATGTAAGTAGAAAAGCAAAACAAAGGAAAGAGTACACCTAATTGTTTTGCGAGAGAGGGGGAGAGAGTACTCCCGCTATCCGTTGCCATGGAGATTTGCTGAACTTTGTGTTGGAGTTGGTTGGAAGGACTTGGGGTGATCAATCCCCAAGTGGAATGTGCCAAGGAGAATAGAAAGAAGTGCAAATACACCCCGCATGGTGAAGAGAACTGTATGGGGAGCATTCCAATTGCTCCGCATCCCTCCACAAAAATATGAGCAATGAGAAGTCAAGCCTACGAGGATAACAATCACCTCGACACTTCCCAAGACCCATGATAAGTGCCACTTTGCAGATTAACACGGACCCAATTGATTTGCAAATGATGATACAATGTACCAAGGTGATGCTAGTTTGCATGTAGCCTTGGTGCCACCATAATCTGAACTATACCATGCATTCTTTATTTGAAACTGAGTAAAAAGCGTGGAAATGTCCCTAAGAAATTGTACCAACTTAGAAAACTATTGAGTTTGACCTCAAGAGAGAACCGTATAAAATGGGCCATAGCGTCCCTGGACGCTATGGTCTTTTTTTGTACGGTTTGGTCCCTGTGTATTTTATGACCCAATTCTGTTTCTGAGCCATTTTCTGAACCTTTGAAATGTCTGATTCTGTACTGTGTCATTTTGTTTCTTGGTTCTGTATTGTTGTGAGGGTGAGATATCATTTGATGGTTGCCCCCTTATTTGGGGCGCATGAGATGGAACAATGTGAGTGCAGCCCAAACAAGAGGACTTGTAGCTGATGTGCACGTGTTGTAGGATTCTTGTAGTGGGAAATAAGAGAGTGCGCATGGTGTATACCATGGCACATACATAGTAATATAATAGAAAAACTAGCAAAGTGTTAGTAACAAGCAATAGGAAAACAATGCAGTAGATGTAAGAAAAAACATCAATGACACAAATAGAACAACATAGAAATCAATATGCTGCATACATGGGACATCACTTAGGATGTCGCAAGACAATCAAGGCACTCAAGGCCAACAAGCAACAATCAAGTAACATAGGGCAGTGCTCAAAACAAGAGAACACATAGAGAAAGCATGTGAAACAAGAAATAAGCCATAGTTATGAAAATGATCCCGTTTGGAAGTAATGCACCCATTAGCATGTTAGAGTAATAAATAGTATGACACAATGTATGTACTTGAGTGAATGAGGTAAGATAAAGTAAAGTAGCAAAGATTGGAATAATAACACCTATATGTGAGAAAGTGTAAAGTGGATGCCCAGTATTTGCGAAGAATTGGTAGAGAGTAGTGTCAAGCATCCTGCATCATGTAACAATCTATGTGTAGCTTGCATTCAACTCAATGTACCACGTGAATGCATGTGTATAGAAAAAGGATATAACATACTATGTATCAAGCTAACATGATAAGTAATGTGCAACATGAATAATATAAGCATGCAATAAAACAAAACAAGAACAATGCAAATATTTTTGGATGTTTGTATATATTTGAATGTTTTTGAATTTTGAGCATATATGAATGTTTTTGGATTTTAAGCCCCCGAGGGCATAAATGAAAACCTATTCTTCAAGAGAAGGAAGGGTGATCAAGAATGTCCCAAGGGGGAATATTTAGTTTTTAAGCGCTTTTGATGAATAGAGAGTATGCGACTAGAGAGGGAAATGCAATTGCCCCGAATGCGTGTGTTCCAAGTGAGATTTGGGTGTGTAGCCGCTCCCTCAACAATCAAGTTGAACCTATAAATACAGTGTCATTGAGAAACGAGGGGGGAGTGTATGCCCCCGAGGGTGTGAGTAGCTTATGAATTATCCTACGTTGCCAGGATATGCCCTGACCCCACGAATCCTGTCGATCGTATTCGATACGGATCGCCACGAGATACTTGTGGGTACCTCCCGGATACGTGATGATGTATCCAGGAGGTACCCACACGTATTTGTGGCGTATCCCTTCCTAAATACGTCTTTTAAAGGTTTTAATTCATTTTTTTTTGACTTTTCTAATCACTAAAACTGAACCCTAAAAATAAAATGAATAAAATAAAACACCCTAATCACCACATGAACAATGAAATGTAAAATCTTAAGTATATTGTATGTTTTGAAAATTTGAATATGGATCCTAGTATAATGTTCAAATTTCAAGTTGTGTTCATATTCATGTTGACATGATATTCGTATATCATATGTATGGCAGCCACATGATCAATAAAAATGCAAAGTCTTAAGTATATTGAATGTTTTGAACATTGATTCAAGTTTTGTATTACTATTTCAGTTTTTTATGGACTAAAAAATGACTTGGATGTACATAAAAATATATTTATATATATTTTTAATTATTTAATTTATATGTACGGACGTATTCAAGGTTTTTTAAACATTGACGTATCCGTGTATCGTATCATACCGCACCACTCATCGATACCCATACCCGTATCCTAACAACGTAGGAATTATCCAATGCATATGTTGAATGAAGGCCCATTATCTGCCATTGTGAATGAAGGAAGCATGTGACCATGAGTCAAGAGACTAGTGTCATGTGAGGCCGTGTGTGGGATAGTGTGTGTAGGAAGGTTGTGTCCTAAAGAGTTGTGTCATGGAGAAGGTGAAATAGACCTATGAGAAGTCCTAGAGGTGTAATGTGTTCAGAAATCTGTGTGACAACCTAGTCCTATGCGAAGGGCTATGAGACCTAGAAATATGTCGGGAGTGAGTGATAGGAACCTAAAGTTGAGGAGACCTATGCAGCTATGGTAGTGAAAGTGTGGTACTAGCACTAGAAGTGTGTGGCAAGACCATAAGACCATCATTGCTAGCTATAAGAGTGACTGCAATGGTAGGTGTACTTGGGACAATGCTAACTAGAGTGGAGGGTGCACTAGTGGTAGGGACCTATGAAGCTTGAGGAGCAATAGGTAGAGGGGTTCTAGGTGATATACCTTGGATAGTAATGACTGACGTTCGTGTAGGAATTTGACACATTGATGCACAATGGATGGAACAACCCTAATAGCCTTGAGCCAAGGAAGACCTAAGATCATGTCACAATGCTTGATTTCTAATGCCACAACAAATGGCATGCAGATAGTGTGAGGCCCTACTATGATGGGAAGAGTTATACACCCATAAGAGGTTGGCGACTTGCGTCGAATTTGGAACAATGGGAAACTAATAGATCGTAAAAGAGGAAGTGAACATGCATTATGCTTAGAAGTTGGATTGATCATTACATTGATGAGAGCTTGATTAACAATAGATGCAGGAATGCGAAGCCTAGAAGATGTAAAAAAGCATGGAAGTCCGCATCAATAAAAGTGATGACCAAAGAAGCGATAGCACCAAACAAGAAAATCTAAAAGAGAATTGGTAAATTGAGCAAAGTGAACTGTGTTAGCATGGTTAACAGTTGCCTTAGGTGCAACTTTTTCATGTTTAGGAAGCGGGTCATTGAATATTTTAAACTTAGCATTATCATTGGTAGGTTTAGACGCAATAGGCTCATCCCATTCAATTGCATGAGAATCAATTAGATCTTGAATTATATGTTTAATTTTAAAGCAACTATTTGTAGAGTTCCCATTGCATTGGTGATAGTTGCAATATGCTTTTTCATTAAAGTTTTTATCTTGGGGATGACTAGAGTCTAGCTTGAGCGGTGGAGGAAGAGAGATAAGATTATTGTCTAGAAGTTCTTTGTAACACCGCCCGAGGTGGCATTGGCAATTTAGTAAAGTGTCGTCGAGGTGTTTGAAGTTGGAGCTTCATTGGTTGCAACACTTGCATTAACAATGGCCTTAGCCTCAACTTGGGGCTCAATAGCTTTACTTTTGAAAGTAGATTTGTTTTGGAACTTAGCATTAGATTGGGTAAAAAGCTTGATCACCATATTTGAGCTTGCCCATGGAAATTAGCTTGGCCTCATGGTCTTTAAGGATATGACATAAGTGATTGAAGGAATGAAAGGTGTCAAATATGACCGACTCTTGGATAGGAGGCAAGAGGCTTTGTAAAAATAGGTCTTGTAACTTAGAATAACTAAGACATTGTTCATTTTAGTAAGATTAGTTTTGTAATGCAAAACATAGTCACTAAGGTGTTCATTAGATCCTTGTTTCATTTTAGCCATTTGTGCATAAGAGATTTTAGTACCAATGTTAATAGAAAAATGTGCTAAAAATTGATTTGGTAACAAAGTAAAAGATTGTACATAATGCACAGAGAATCATAGAACCATTGTAATGCATAATCTTGTAAACTTCTAGGAAACAATTTTGTTTATAATGTATTATTGAAAGTATAATCTAATTAAGCAACATGAAATGATCTATGATGTTCTTGTGGATCTTCCTTACCATTGAAAAGTGGGATTTTATGCAAAACAAAACCGGGAGGAAGAGAATAAGATGCAACTTCATGTGCGAGAGGACTATGCGAGGAAGTGAGGAATCCATAAAGAAGAGTAGGTAGTGGACCTGCATTGTAAATTGAAGAACTTGGGCTTGTAGATCACACACTACGCATTACGAGGCATGGGTGCCAAAAGAGGAATTAGGTTGAATATGAGAAGATAAAAGGAGAAGAAAAATGAGTAATAGACATAGGAATGGAGACATTAAGACTAGATGCTCCCATGGAGGTGGGAGGAGAAGAAGCTAGAATGGAAGATGTAATAATAGAGGAAGACCCTAATCTTCAAAGCATGCTCTCATGAGAATCCCTATCATGAGCAAGTTTGGCAAACTAAGAGGACATCAAGGACTGGTTGTACATGACTTGGATTATCGCATGCAATTGAGTACGGAAATGAGATAGAGCGTTAAGTTCTTGATCAACATTAGTATCTTCATCATAGGAATGCTCACTATCGATGCTTCTATGTCTTCTAAGGGCACTTGAGTAGAATTGGATAAAGGGTTGTCATTCATAGGTACAAGAGGAGGCCATGACTTTGGAATGCTTATGAAGTACGAGGTGGGAGTTCAAGATATTGTTGAGAACCAAACCGACCACTATGCGTATTGGGCATGAGATGCAAAACCTAGGGCTGTTAGGGTTTGGAAAAATGACTTTAGAGTAACAAAGATAGATCCAATGCACATCATACAATACTCGGGTTCACCAAATGATTTAACCTAAATGGTTAATTCTTTAGGGGTAGTAACCGATTGAATATTATCCTAATCAACTAGTTTCCAAAGCTAATTGCAACAATATCAGGATAATACATGAAACAAGATAGACAATGATAGATAAATGAAATGAAGCACTAGCAATGGGAAGGAGAAGAGGACTTAGCTAATATTTTGGTTCTGTGCTGATCTAGGCTGACTTGATGACTAGAAATGATTTGATTGAGCTTCACCTCTCAAACCGTATCTTGTAGAACTGCTGGACCAAAGCGTATTATGGTCCAAAGTGTACCCCATTATGGCCCTTTCTGTATGCCCTTGTCCCTCTCTAATTTTAGCTTTTGAAATTTTCTCGTGCCTGCACCGCTTCTTCTGTTCTACTCCTATCGACATATGGACCTCCAAAACTTTGCGATGCTCATTGCATAACCGATTAAATCTTCAAAACCCTAGATGGTAAGAGAGTCTTACAAAACAAACATTAGGGGATTGTGGGCACCGTTGTGCACCGCCGATGTCACCACTACTATGAAGAGGGCTCAAACTACACGTTGTTCTCACCTAACATGTGATATCTAGAATGTATGCAACTATATTGATAATCACAATCTTGCAACAATGTGATTGTACTTGATCCTTGCCTTAGCTTGACTTGACTTTGATAATGTGCCTTTTGTATTTGCAGATCTGAGTGGATGACTTGCCTTAGAATGAGTATGCAGAGTATGTGGAGCTCAAGGGAGTCTTGGAGTAGCTTTGCTTGTGATTGCTCTTAGTGTTTGCTCATTAGAATGCTAGGAGTCAAGTAGATAGAATGCCCTCCTTAATGGGAGATGAATAACTTGCTTATATATGTGTTCGGATTTGAAAAACTCGGATAAGGCCGACTAGAAGTGTACCAAAGGAATTCAAATTGAAAAAGTACCATTAGAGGAAGAGGGACCAAGGCGGCTAGGTTGGCCCAAAGCGTATGGGTGTTATGGCCCTTCTTGGACGTTATGGTCTCGAGAGGCATGTGCGAGTAATATAAAAGTTGGAATTGGAATATGTGAGGGTATATCCCGATTTTATGGATTGATATGACTGTTATGCAAACAAGTAGGTTGTATGTGTAAGAAAGAATAAGTGTGATATAGCTAGGGATAACATAATTGGCCAAATTGAGCAAGTATGGGCTAGTGCAAGAGCATTGTACAATTTGTGTTGTTAACACCTTCCAACAATTGGAGAAGTGTGCGGTTGACTCCTTCCATTTTCCCATCTCTTTGAATATGGAATGTTCTAGATTGGTCCAATTGTTTATCCATGATTTCCCACAATTTTTGGCATAAGTGGTTAACAAAGCGCAGGTCAAAATTTGACAAAATAGATGTAAGGAGTTCAAAGTGAACCCACACATGCTTGAAGAATGAGGTTGTCATTTCTTTGTGTTAATACCCTTTTTCCAAGTCACCATGATGGACATCTCGTGAAAACCTATTCAATACAACGAACACAAAGTCATTTTGGTGCTCTGTCATAGGTAGTCCAGTCATGAAATCCATGTTGATCGATTCACATAGTATGGATGGAACTAGAGAAGGTATGGAAAGTCCCAACTTCCTGTTCATGTGCTTGGTGATGCAACAAGAAATACAAGATTTGATGGGGTGGTCAATGTTTATGCACATGTGATGCCAATAGAAGTGTTGTTGTAGTGTTGAGTGTCTTGGTAATGTTGAAGCACCCTTTAATCTTGGCATAGAGTGCCTCCCGGATGATTCTTTGGTGAGGTACACCTTTAAAAACAATGTTATGTCCAAGCTTGTTGAGAAGCTTATCAAACATGTAGAAGTCACGAACTTGTTTATCTTATGCAAGCGTAGTGTAGGCTTTTCGAAGTCCTTTCCTACTAATTAAAGAATTACCTAGTTAGAGAAGTTCGGCCATGCGTGTGAGAGCACTATTATGAGTGCTTGCATTGGATGGTGGCTAAGAAATTTGTAGCCTCATTGTCTATACCCTCGTGCTTGATCATTGGATGGAATTGTTGCAAGTAGGCCATTTACTTCATGTGACATGTGTTCTCCAACTTGCTTTGTGTTTGCAAAAAGTAAAGTGGCTTATGATTAGACTTTGGATGGTTGTCTCCTTACCCAAGATGTAGCGGTGTTATTGCATGACCTTGAATGATGGTTGGAGTAACGTTGAATGGTGTCATTGCATGTCTCTAAGTGATAAGCAATTGAATGTTCATGCTATGTGAGTATTGCGCCGAGTGCATATTCAGTGCATCGGTTTAAATCTCAAAGGGCTAGAAAATGTTAGCCCGATTCATCGCCACAAGAATGAAGGGATTCATGAACAACCACAATATTGTTGTAGATTTACTTGCACGGATGAAGCCACCTTGCTCTTCACCACTAATTTTCTTTGA
The DNA here is from genome assembly GCA_018340775.1 of Taxus wallichiana var. yunnanensis. Classification (NCBI taxonomy): domain Eukaryota; kingdom Viridiplantae; phylum Streptophyta; class Pinopsida; order Cupressales; family Taxaceae; genus Taxus; species Taxus wallichiana. The sequence continues at coordinate 520,018,752 of CM031238.1, read as the reverse complement.
GGGCTTTAATGATTTTGTTAGCAATAATCTTGGAAGAGATTTTTAGGACGAATTGCATAAAGAGATAGGTCTAAATCTATCAAAGCTTACAACATTTTTGTCTTCGAGGATCAAGGCAAGAAAGGTAAAGTAAATAGAACCCAAAATTTTTACCTCACTTATGGATGTCTGCAACCATGAGAAGAAGATCTTGGCTGATGAGATCAAAGAACTGCTGGAAGAAGTTTTTGGTGAAGCCGTCGGGATTAGGAGACTTGTCTTCGGGGAGTTTAGTCACCACTTCTTGAAGCTCACCATGTATATGGCTTGGCAAAGAATGTCTTTGGAATCCTCATGAAGAGTTTGGGGGATGAAATTCAAAGAGAGGCCTAAGCTAGAATATCACCATCTTCAACATGATAGAGGTCTTCAAAGTGTTGGGAAGCAAGATTCTTGATTTCCTTGGGAATATTAGTTGTAGAGATATCTGAAATTTGGATTTCTTTGATCATGTATCTATTGTATATTTGGTGGGCTTTCAAGTAAATTGTTTTGGTGTTGGAGTCTCCTTCCTGTTAGAACTAGCAAAGAGAAGAAAGAATAAAATGGAGACAAGAGAGCAAACTGCACCTTGTCACAAATGATATAGGCAGAGGTTTATTTATTGAGAGAGAGGTGGTTGAACAATTACCAACCGAACAACTACATAACTTTTTTACATTCTATATAATGTGTTATATTTTAACACCCCCTCTTAATGACTAAACCGGAAACAAGACAAAGTTTGTCCCGAAATTTTACAAATTTCCTAAAGCCCATATGTTTAGTCATTACATCTACAAATTGTGCCATAAGTTGTACTTTAAAATCAACATCCTTAAGCGTGATGCGGTTGGCGAATGAAGATGAACCGCAAAACAAAAATCTGGTCCCATGAACAAAAGATATGGCAAGTGGTCCACCGGTTCTCTCCTTTACATGATTCATTGACTAGTGATGAATCACCAATGGTGAGAGTGTCACCCCATCTCCGTGAGTGCTGAAATCGAACCTCGAAGATGTGGATTGAAAAATCTATTCCGAGGCTTGTGTATCTTGGCTTGGAGTCTATCAAAGACTCAATTATCCTACAATCAAAGTCACCTCGATCACGTCCTTGCACCACCATGTAGTGCTCATCCAACTTTTTCAAGAAGAGAAATGTGACCATCTGTGTAGTAGGAGTTAGAACCAACTCCAATAGTAGGAGAAATAACCATCTCCGTCTTAGCAGTGGTCTCGTCTTAACAGGAGAAATAACCATCTCCGTCTTATCTATTTGCTCATCTATCCCCCTCTGTTGGGAAAGATCCTTCACAACACAATGAGCAAATTGTTCATGCTCTATTGTCCTTCGAGCAAGAACCTTTGAGTGAGTGGCTAGGCATGCCATCTCACCATGCACCGTCAATGCATTTGGAATAGTGGAGTCTCCGTCCACAACAAATTGCTCTTCAGAATGAGGAAATCCATCCTCCCAAGGCATGTCCGCCTCCCGTACACCTAGTATAGTGGATATTCCATCCACAATAGGTGCATGTAGGTTGACTGTATCCAAGTCAACAGATTTGTGAGGAATGGCTTCCTCCCAAGGCATTGCAGCCTCCTGCACATCCTGAATGGTGGAGCTGTCCTCCACACGTGCATTCATGTTGATTGCAGCTGGATCAACAAGCCAATACTGACCACCTTCCCCAATACCAAGGGCAATTATCCGTCTCTGTTCACATCGAGACAACACACTTCTTTCCACGAAATCCACGGAAATATTGGGATTTTCACCAATTGACAAATAGATAGAAGATTCTTTTGTAAAGAAGGTACATATCTAACATTCCGTACCAACAATTTATGAGCATTATTCAATATAATACATATATCTCCTATCCCTTCTACAAAGTAGTGATTCTCCATCAGCTAGTACTATTGATTCAAAACATATATTTACGAAATGAAAAATACCGGTCCCTACGACATGAAAGTGTGCGACGCACTTACACTTTTGAGTCAATAATCCAACAATTGGTACCACTTTGTCATTCGAGCATGATGTCATAAGACAAGAAAGAGCATCCCGTCATCCGAATCTCGTTCTTCCGCAAAATCGCTGCCACATGTTCCTCATTACATGGCTTTTTGTTCTGCTTCAAAAGATCATACATCCGCTTCCGACAATCCTTCTTGAGGTGCCCAACCTTGTGACAATAATAGCATGTGACCTGATACCGAGTGGAAGATTCACCAAATTGACATTTCCACTTTCCCTTTGGTAGTGACAAGAGCACTTTCGAATGGACACAATTAGATTCTGCCTGAAGTTGTCTCCGCTCCTTTTGCAACAGGTAGGAACTCACCTTGTCAAACGTGAGTGTTTGACTTTCAGCCATTAAATGGAGTGCCTCCACGAATGACTCATACGAAGAAGGCAAGCTATTTAGAACCAAAGCCACCATATCATCATCATCCACCTTTTTATTTATGGAAGATAACTGGTCTCGGAGATCTTTCATCCGAAGTAGGTGCTCAGATAGCGATCCACCTTCTTGTAGTTTTACGGAAAAGAGCATATTTTTCAGGTATAAAACCCGACTCTTTTCTGTAAATCGATATTTACCCTTCAGACTGGCCCATAATGTGCTTGCCACAGTGGCATTCCGCACTTCCGGTATCATATCATCCGATACCGACAACTTGAGAAGCAATAATGCTTCCTTATGACGTTTGTCATAATCTCGAAGTTAAATCGTTGGTCAACTTTCATCACCCTTAATTATTTTATCACAATCCCGAAATTCCACGACCGTTAAAATCTTATGACTCCATACATTAAAATTAGTGCCCGTTAATTTTTGTGTCTCCGGCAACGTCAAGTGTGATATATTTGCCATTTTATTATTCCAAAGTAACGGAAAATAATAAAATAATAACTTTGCCTCACACTTAATAAAATACCTTTTTCCAGCAAATATATTTATTTTAATTTCTCCAGCATATAATATGAGATTAATTTCTCACATGCAAATTACCCTTCCAACTCCCTCCAAAACTATATTTGCATATATTAATTTTAATATTATTACTTATTCCTCCAAATAATATTAAAATTAATTTCTCCACCAAATAAAACCAAAAATACTTTATACAAATACGTGGCAGTTTACTTCATGCAAATATTTTTATGAATAGGCAAGGAAATATTAAAAACACTAAATAGTTTTATAAAATCTTTTGCCTTGCTCGGTTTACCTCTGCCCTTCTCCACGATTTTTCAGTTTGCTGGTGCCCACGATTTTTGCAGGGTTTGCTGCTCACGTTCTGTCACTGTTCACGTTTTACTGTTCACGTTTTTCTACCTCCAGCGAAGTCTGCCCTAGGTCTTACGTGTGTTCCTCCAGCGAACCACGATTGTGAAGTGATTCTATTTTGCCCTCGTGCTTCCAATGTTGCCCACGATTTTAGTGCTCACAATACTGCCTTCCAACATTTTTCTTTCATGACTTTACAAAAAACCTAGACTGCACGGATACAGAATGCGAGTGCGGTTACAAAGATACGCCGATACGGCAAATTTTTAAAAATCTTGGGTACGGTACATTTTTGGGTACGTTTTATATATATATATATTTATATATACATGTATATAAATATATAAATATGTATATAAATTATAAATTTAAAGAAGCATTTGCATACTTATTGAAATTTAATTCTCATACATTGCATACTTATTGAAATTTATTATTTCTCTATCACAGTTATTTATCTTAGTGACTGTGATAAGATTCAAGGAGTTTTGATTGTTCATGGTGACCTTCCTTGATCCACTCAGCACGATAGTATTGTCTGACATATTTCCCGAAACATCATAACTAAGCAGGAAAAATATGGATCCAAGCTGGCAGGTGGGACAATTAGTCCGAGCACGGGAGAATACTCGCCGAGTTTTGGAAAGCTATCCAGTATTTTTAATTACTAATTTGTCTACAGGTGATCAAAGCTCATGATTCTTTCAGAAGATTGCAAGAAGTTGCTTGGTCCAAAAAGGTGCAAAAATGGATTTTATGAAAATAAGAAAAATATTGCCATCAATGCGTAGAGCTCGAGAAAATATACACTTTTAGAGAAAACGACACCTGAAACGGAGCCACAGAATGAAAGTTATGGCACATGCAAGTTTTTGCTGCTACATCTTCCCGGACCCTTTCCAAAAATGGCAATTTTTTTTCTATCCTTGTGATTTTTTCACCAAAAATCCAAAAAAGGAAAGAAACGCTGTCTTTGGCAAGTTTTTTTGGACGGGTACGGCTGGAAACGTACCCACAGGGACAGGGTACGGTCCGGGTACGGTTTTGCCATACCCAGACCGTACCCTATCCCTGTGGGTACGTTTCCAGCCGTACCCACAGCATACCGTACCCCGTACCAGTACCTGGTACGTTTCCAGGCTGGTACGGGGACCCCCAGGGCGTTTCCGTGCAGTCTAGCAAAAACATATTTTCTTCAACTGTCTGAGTTTTATTGCCCTCCTGAGCAGCCACGAACTGGTTTGTAGCCACGAACCACGTTTTCCTTTCTTTCTTCTCGTGAATCTTCTACAATAAGCGATGGAATAACTTCAGTTTGTGCCCTACCAGGGCTTCCCCAAACTTCCAGTTCGTGCCTCTTGAAAAGACTTCCTTGAACTGCGAACCAACCGCTCTGATACCAATGTTAGAACTAGCAAAGAGAAGAAAGAATAAAATGGAGACAAGAGAGCAAACTGCACTGTACAAATGATACAGGCAGAGGTTTATTTATTGAGAGAGAGGTGGTTGAACAGTTACCAACCGAACAACTACATAACTGTTTTTACATTCTATATAATGTGTTATATTTTAACACTTCCTTGAGCCATAACATTCTGGATTCGAGTCTCCACTTTTGTTCTTCCAGGCAAGAAAGATCATTCAGCTTGTGGAGAGGAGTATTTCCCTTTGTTGAGTGGTTCAGGAGTAGGGGCAGAGTTATCAAGAGCAGTATCAATTTGCTTTAAGGTCTGGGGAGAAGTTGCTTGGAATTGTCTTAAAGGGAGTGCTGCTGAGGCCAAGCTTTGATGGCCTGCTTTAGGTGGTAAAATTTGAGCTTCCAGAGGTGCTGGGGTTTGGAGGAGGGCACCAAGCACTCCAGCTACCTTTAACCAGGAGCTGAAAACCATCTTTGTGAGAACCAAGAAACATTATATTTGAAAGGAATAGGTCCTTTCCTTCGATGATAGGTTTGTAATGGGAGATGGAGTTTTGAACAATTAATCTGATCAGAGAAGGAAATATTATGAGATCTTCATCCAGCAAGAATCTGTCCAACCTCTCAGCGATATACCATACTCCAACTCTTCTGTTGGACCAAGAATATTTGCCTTGAATAGGTTCTATATCTTGCAGATTTGCAAGATCAATGACGTCTTCAACACATTCTTTGTAGGGATCATGAACACGAAGGTCCCCTCTTTTTTTCGGAGCTATGGAGGACAATATTGTAGTCTCTGCCTTTGATGAGATTAGGAGGTTTAATGCCTTCAATCATTGCCAAAATAGAGTTCCAAGAGGGTTTCTTCTAATTGGGGGAGTTGAGAGCATAGACATTCAAGAAATTAAACTGAAGGTTAGAGTTAGATTTGAAAAGGATAGAAAGCCAGTGTTTACCTTTCTCGGAACTGATCAAAGTGATCTGGGAATGATCCCAAGCAGTAAGAATGACACTAGAAGCCCCTTTAGCAGGGACAATCATAAAGTCTGAATCGTGCCAGATGTATTTCCAACACTTGTCGAGTCTGTCATGTTCGATTTTGGTTTCTTGCAACCCAACAATCCAAGAAAAAATGGTCTTTCACTGGATCCGTTAGGTAGTTTTTCTTTAGGGGTCAACCCAAACCCCTGTAGTTCCATGAGAGGAACTTCATTTTTTGGAAGTCTTATTGGTGGTTTGGAGAAACCCTCCAAAGTTGTCCCAATCTTGGCTTGGACATTTTGTTTTTCCCTCTTCTGTTCTTAGCTCCCAGTTTGATTTTCTGCCCACCTTAGCAGCAGATCTAGTTTGGGGTTGATCTGGAATTTGTCCCGGAATAAGGCCTTCGTCTATCTGCTCGATAAAGCTCTCTTCTTGAATTTCCTTAAAGGGGGAAGAGTGAACTGCAACTGCTATGTCCTCAAGAGTGTCACTTCGGGAATTTCGGCTACAGATTCTTCACGGTCCTCGGTAGCCTGAGTAATCTCCAAGTCAAGAGCAGTATCAGGATCTGATTTAAGGAGTTGAAAAGGATCGGTGTTGGCAGAGCGAGTGGGAGTGTGATCCTTGGAGGGTCTTGGTTGCCTTCTTCTCGATCTTCTATTTCTTGTGTTTTGAGTAGGAATGAATCCATCATCAGTATGGGTTTCAGCATTTTGAGGTGCACCTGGCTTGTTAGGGCAGTTTCTGGAGAAATGCTCATATGTGTGGCAAGAGAGGCATTTGAAAGGGATGTGTTCATAGTCCAGGAACTGGGTATGAATCCGATCCAGAACTTTAATTCTTATAGCTTCGGGAGGCCTTTCTTGAGGTTAACTTGAACACATATTCTTGCATAGCAGGCATTGTGAACTTTGGGGGCAACCCAATCAACAATGTTTCCGATCTGTTTGCCTATTTGTTACAGAATTGATTTATTCCATAGATGGAGGGGAAGAAAAGGGAGTCTTACCAAGATAGGAACCTTGTCAGGTACATCCGCTTGGGATTGAAGTGTGCAGCCTAATGACAGAGAAAGAGAGGCTGGATCCCATAAACCATGACCCACCTTGAAAAACAGAGTCATGTTCATCACCAGAGGCAAATATGATGATGAAATATCCTCTCCCACACAGCCAGAGTTCGAAAGAGGAGATTTTTGATCCTCAGGCACTTATGATCCATTTCTCCAGTGCCAAGCGGCTTGGCCAAAGCCCAATAAAATAGCCGATCAGAGCATGTGATAAGAGGTTTAGGACTGAGTGCTGGATGCATTCAGGGGCCAGCTCTACCAGGGGAATCGCATCAAGTTTAGGGACAAAGGTTCAATTTGAAAGGCGCAGATGGCTGTGAGGAAGCTGACAGACCAGCAGGCATAGGCTTGAGAGGGAGTTTCGATTTGAGGAGCTCCAGAGCAGCTGGATCAAAGGTGGGAGGAGTGCCAAATAAAGCTGAAACCCTAGCATCAGGGTGTAGCTCCATGCTTGCAGACTCAAAATCTTATTTCTGTCCAATGCTTTACCAACATTTCAATGTTCTTTTTTAAGCATAACGTTCAAGAAAACGATAGTTGATCATTTTTTCATTTGAATGCAGGGTTGACTCTTTTTTTGAGTTTGACCAACATATTGAGAAGCATGACTAAATGATGTGAAACAGGGTGTGTTTGTTTAAAACACATTCTTAAAAGTTCTTTGCTACAATGGTAGAAAGTGCCTAAATTGGATTGCTAACTTAAAGAAACTAATAGAGTCTCCTGCTAGACTAATTTAAAGAGGCGCACTTCTCAGAATGGAAAATTGTTTTGCTCTGATACATTTTGAAAGCTTGCCAACTGTTTGGTATAATGGATTCGCCACTGGTGATTTGCTTTTAAGATTAAGATTTTGGTGCAGAATTGAAGCTTTCTGCAAGTGTTAATGGAATGTTGAATTAATTGTATAAGGAAAGAAAAAAGGAGAATCTGTTTGCATTTGCAAGAGTAGAGTCAAAACATTCGTAGAGAATGTCCGGTTAATTTTGTTAATTTGTTATTTTTGTCCAAACAGTGTGCTCTGGGATCTTGTATTTTCTTGGATTTTGCAAGTGCAACTTGAATGTAAATTTTCATTGTCCAAACACTGCAACTCAATAAGTTCTTTATTTCTAGAGGAATTTATGTCCAACCTTTTATGTAATCTCTTCAAATTAATGGTATTCCTGCTCAGGATAACAGTTCCTGCAATGTTGGTGTCATTTGTTTACCATCAGCTTAAAAACATAGGATTAATTGAAGTTATGGCCTAAATTAGGGGTGAAATATAAATGTTCCTTTCAATTACTTCTTTATCATTTTGTGATTTTTTCTATTGCCAAGACTTCATTTGCTTGAACTTGAAATTTCAGCAATAGTTAGCCTGGACATTAATTTATAATGTTCATGGTGGCATACTATTCATTGTTGACTTTAATTTGATATGTTTGGCATAAGTTCTTTGGAGTGAAACTGCATTGCGAATGACGTTCATTCTAGAAATTATAGGATTACTGTCTTCTACTTGTCAGAAATTTGTTTCTACCGTTTGTTGCTTGAGTACATACTTTGTTTCTTTAATTGCTTCAGGCCCAACTTGATTTTCTATCCTTTGTTTCTCTGGTACATACTTTGTTTCTCTAGCTGCTTTAGGCCCAACTCATTATCTGCTCTTCTATTTAGAACAAGCTGTACACAGTATTTTCCTATAAGAATTAGTGCTACTTCTTAATAGCTTCATTAGCCATCTTCATGATCCATGTGGTGCCTCTATGCACCCAAAAATTATATGGTGCAACACTTGAGCATAATACGTCTCCAATGATGATAAAGCTACTTCCAAGACAAGAACGAGATCCAGATCCCTCCCTCTTCCTCTTGCACTCCTACCTTGTCTTAACCAAGCTTCTCTACCCTGCTTTTAAACTGTCAATTTGCTTGCCAAGTTTTTCGTTACGCAATATTCCCTTCCCTTTAGGGCGGTTGCGCAGCTGCCCCTGAAGACAGAGCATCGGTTGCACAACCGCCATTCTGTCAATAGGGGTGGTCGTGTTACCCCAAAAAACAAAATTAAAACACGTGTGTTGATTGCGATTCGCTTTTTCCGAGCTTACTTGCTCAAATCTGCTAAGAATAGGCTCATTGGAGTGGTCTTTGCCTTCTCCTTGTTTCTTGCTAAAAATAGCTTGTTGAATTGTTTACCATTGGTTGAGTCACTCACTCCTGTTTGACATGTGTATTATGACATTTTGCTTCCCCAACAATTTATAAATATCCCGCATTTGTTTACATCATGGGTTGGCAATTTTAAGTTTTGAGAAGTGTTATGCTGCTGAATTTTGGAGAGGTTCTTGTATAGATAGCCAATTCTCTGTCTTGCTTTCCCGTTGCTCACGTTCCAGTCATCATTCTTCATACCAGACCAGCCATCCTGTTTTCTTGATTTCTTGTTGTTATCCATTTCTTTGCTCACCTGGATCACTTGGAATTCACATATTGGAAGGAATCTGAAGTTGAGGAGACACAAAACATCACCAACAACATTGGGACAAACTACCACAACACTGTAGTGACCAGGGGGGATGCATTTTATTTCTTTCAAGTTTTAATATAAGCATTGTTTTGGAATCAAGAAAGCTAGTCTTAGTGTTATTTGGAAGGGAAGATATCATCACTTCCTGTGTGCATATGTTATACTTGCATTCATTTTGGTAGATTTCTTCTATTTAAGCTTCAACCTTTGATAATCTCTTCTGGCTTATTCTGTGGATTTTCTTAGGAAAGCGATTGGAGGAAGAAGTGAAGAAATCCTTGCATCTTCTATTATTTAGTACATAGTAGGAATACTCGCCAAATTTAAATACTACTTGAGACCCCCAAAAAAACTTGGTAAAAACTTCGCCAATATTCGGCCAATACTCGGGAATACTCGCAACTTAAAAATACTTAAATTTCTTTAAAAACATAAATTTTAAGCAACACATAGCTACAAAATATATCAAATGAGCCCATAAAATGTTGGAGAAGTGTTTTCTATTAGATTTGAATACAAATACAATACAAAATCGCATCATCATGCGAATACGACAACCGGCTGATAAGTAATATGAATTTATGATGATTGACATTGAAAAATATCATCATAAATTTCATATCTATGCAAGTTACAATATACAATAAATTACATTTTCGACCAAGCTGACAGGTGGGACGATTAGTCCGAGCACGGGAGAATACTCGTCGAGTTTTGGAAAGCTATCCAGTATTTTTAATTACTAATCTGTCTACAGGCGATCAAAGCTCATGATTTTTTCAGAAGATTGCAAGAAGTTGCTTGGTCCAAAAAGGTACAAAAATGGATTTTATGAAAATAAGAAAAATATTGCCATCAATGCGTAGAGCTCGAGAAAATATGCACTTTTAGAGAAAACGACACCTGAAACAGAGCCACAGAATGAAAGTTATGGCACATGCAAGTTTTTGCTGCTACATCTTCCCGAACCCTTTCCAAAAATGGCAAATTTTTTTCTCTCGTGAATTTTTCACCAAAAATCCAAAAAAGGAAAGAATTGCCAAAAAAGGAAAGAAATGTTGTCTTTGGTGAGTTTTCTAGCGGTTTACTCGTTTTGCTTGTTTTTTGGTGAGTTTTTCAAAACTCGGCAAGTTTTTGGCGAGTTTTCCTACTATGATTTAGTATACTTTTAATTATGTTAGAAGCACTTATGATGGAGAAAATTTGCCTAGAAGGGAAATATTTTACGAAAGCTTCCCTTCCCGAAAAGTCGAGGCGAAGTCCCGCTCTAGGAATCTTTACTTTCGTGAAATTAATAATATTTTTGAATGCTTCCTTATTAGAATTAGTGTTTAAAACCCCTGTAACAGAGGAGTAAATGATCCAGAGGGACAGTCTCAATTTTTTGATGTTTCGTAAATCTCCCAAAACCACTTGCATACGGAAGTACTCTTGAAGAGCTCTCTGACGCCTTTTGAAAGTGGCAAAACGAAGTCTGCGTATGAGGAAGATATCATCTGCTAAAGTTCAACTCCAAGCTGGCAAAAATAAAGCGTATGTTTGCACAATGCTGATGTGGGGGAACAAGAATGCGCTAAGTGGACAAATGTGGTAGTGACAAGTGGCGGTCTATTTGAGCAAAAGAATGGTTTTAGCCTCTAGTCTTCGACGGTCGAGGTGGGTCCCACATAGAGTGTTCACTGGGGGCCCAACGATCGGTGGGGTCTACTTTTTGTATGGAGGGGGACCCTGCCGCCATTCTTCACTATACAATGCATGTGAAGTTGCTTATAAACCTCACCGAGATCCAACTTCTGGTGCATGTGGGACTAAGTCCTAATATTTTGCAAACATCTCAACCAACTCGGTGAGCTAGGATCGAGTTGTAGAGTGAGTTGGAGTACCAGTTGGGGCCGAGTGGACAACTCTAACTAAGCGCTTTGGTGGCCAAGCCACATCATCAACGAGCGAGCTGGCCGCAACCAACGGCCACATCTTATCTTCTCAACTAGCTCGTTGGGGTCGGGACCGAGTCCTAAGGGCTAGAGACAAAACCGAGCTACGAGGCCGAGCCAGGAGGACTCGCCTATCCAACTCAACAACCGTTGTGGAGATCAAGTGCCGAGCTCGTCAAGCGAGCAAGCTATTAGATCGAGTTAAGTGTCAAGTTGGATGGTGGGAGTTGGCTTTGTCAACAAAAACAAGTGCTAGTGTGACCGAAGTCACGTTTAATCTTACGCATAAAAAGGCTTTTTAAAGCCTAGTTTATCCTCCAACCCCATGAATGTGGGATTTTGAATGAGCAATGCGCTAAATAAAGCGCATAAGGCTTTTTTGAATGAGCAATGCGCTAAATAAAGCGCATAAGGCTTATTTAGCATTATCTAAAAATCAACGTGGGAGTGGGGATTTGACCCCCACCCCACGTGACCTATTTATAGGTCTTGACCAACTCGCCATGCCCCCTTTTTAAGGGGCTTAAGATATGATAATGTTTTTATTTTTTAAAACTCGGGATTTATATGCCAAAAGCTAAGATGCATAAGGGGACTCGAACCCTTATCATGTCGGTCAAAACAATAAGTCCTAACCAACTCGCCCATGAGCTGAATATATATAAATAGGAGCTCAGTTTGATTTGAATAAGAGTTGCTAAAAGACTGTGTAATGTCCTAAGGCCTAATAATGGAGTTTTTGGCCATTCCCTGGAGAAATTTTGCTGTTATAATATTTTTCCTGCAGGATTGGAGCAACAGAGATAGACCAGGGATATTTTTCCCAATTTTGCAGAGAATTCATGCCTTCGGAGAGATGTTTTGTGTTTATGGAGAGAAAATGCAGGTGAAGTAGACTGTTCGGTGCGGGAAGATAACACAATCGAGCCAAGAGCTGGTTATGGTAGCTTCCTAAAACTGGTCTGAGGTGCTTGCAGGTCCTATTTTCTCAATTGTGGAGAATTTGATGTAAGAAATGTGTTTCTTTTACATCGTTAATAGGATCGGTTCGTCATTTTGCGAACCCGGAGACATAGCCCTTCGAGGTGAACTCCGTTATCAATTTGTGGAGTTATTTGTCTCTGTATTTTCCTTCATTGCTGCTGTTTATTTCAGTTTGAATCTAATCTTTAAACATCTAAACCAATTCACATAATTTTCAAGTTTTTACGGGAAAATGGAAAATGAAGGATATGAATGCGGAATTGGGGGTAAAGTTCAAATTTGCTGATTACACTTCAATTTCAGCTTGTTAAAGTGCCAAATTTAACGTAGTATGTTAATTTGAGAGAATTTTAAGTATCCATTATAACAGGAAAAAAACCGAGTCAGTAGATTTCACCGTTTTCGGATCAATAACTACATCCAATTGTTCACTGTTTAGTTTATTTTGATTAGAAGAAGCAATTAATTTAGTTTTAGTTATTTGTTCATTTCTTTAGATTGTATATCTTACTTTCTTTTAATAATCCAAAAAGATCAAAAACATTAGTTAGTTAATTAGTTTTAATCCATTCCTTTCAAAAGCCTCTCAAAATACAAAAATATAGATTAAAGTAGTTGCATCTGTTTTATTTGGATAATTAATTGAAAAGGAATTTGATAAACCAAAGGGATAAATCCATTTATCTTTCTGTTTAATTAAACTTCTTTCTGTTATTTATTCATTATTAGGATTTAACGTAATCTAGGAATCAAAATCAAAAACAACAAATCTAGCTATTCGAATTCACTCTGTCAGTTCATAGCCTCTAATTATCCTTTAGCTACCCATTTGGTTTCTTTTGTTCTCACTCATGAGTTGACGACCATACATGACTATTTCTGGTCCAGCTAAATATTGATATAGTTATATAATTCTATACATTTGTTGAGATATAGGTTGTTATGTAAATCTATATATTTATTGAGATATAGGGTGTGGGTCATTTGTAAAATCCCACAGTTACATATAAACATAAAATAAAAATAAATATATCAATTGACAAATACTATTTTCATGTCATTTTCTAAGTATTTGGTCTAAATAGTTGTGTCGTTAGTCCTCTTAGGTTCAAATAAAGCATGTATATTGTTGGCCATCAAAATGTCAAAATTTCTCCTTGTAATATGCACAATATCAGGGGGACATGATGCCCATTTGGACTGGGCATATCTGTTCTGTGGGATCATAAATGCGACATGCACATTGAACTACCCTGTTGAGCTAAGTCATGTAGGAGGTCGGAGGAAACAGAGTAGGAGGTTCATGTTGATCTTGAGTGCATCACAAACTCCGAGGGCGCTAATTGCTATACTAACAAAACAAAATGATCCCAAATGACAAAAGAGCCGAAGAGTTGTTAGTCATCGCTTTTAGTGATGATGTACTCCGGTTACAGAAGATTCAAAAAATCTGCACCAAAAAGACTAAAATAAAGAGTGGCGTCCAGTGGCAGTGGAGACCATTTTTGCTGTTCATGATCAAGTGGAAACAATGATTTAATGGTTTCTGCAAACACGAATTCAGAGAGAAGCCCAACACTCTTTGAAGAAAGTGATGAACCAGTCTTCATATCTCTTGGTTTGTACCTGCTTAGTGAGGCCCAACAAACTGGAGGAGCTTTTTTGAGAAGAAAAGTGGAGGCCCATGCCACACTTGCAATAGCAGATTGTTAGAGAAGTGGAGGCCCATACCACACTTGCAGTGAAGAGTTGTGTTGTAATGATTAGTAAGGCTCAATCTGATTGATCTTGTTCATTGTTTTGGAGAGCATGTATTTATGATCAAAGTTGTAGTCAGGCCATTCCCACTACCCTTTTTGGATTGATTGATGTGTTCCCATCCATTAGTGTATGTGTTAAAGTTCATGCTAGTATCTGCTTGTTGGATTGGTTCATGTGTTTCAATCCATCAATGTGTGTTTATTGTAGTACATGTGTAATATTCTCTTTCTCTATGTTCGTACTGGAGGGGGATGTTGGAAACAGTCTTAGATAGATTAGTCATTCAAATTATGTTTTTACTTTTTAGGTATATTATTTGTTTTTTAGGAGTAAGTATGTGTGGTTACGTGAGTTGTTTTAACAACTCAGTTTAGTTGAGTTGTTATAGGAGATAGACGAGGACTAGTATTTTATAGAAGATAAATGCATAAATATCTCCTCTGCGATGAATAATATAATAATTAAGTTTTGTGTGCAAAGCTCCATCCAAAATTCAGTTGTACTTGAACAGTTGTCAAATGAATTTCAGTTATAAAACGAGGGGTGGTCATAGAACAAGAGGATAAAAAACAAGAATGACAAGGACACCTCCTGACAACAGTCAAAAGCTGCCAAAATTCTATGCCTACAGGAAGGAAGATCCCCGAGGCATTATAGAACATCCATCACCATATGGACAACAAATGGTAATATGGAAAAGAACTATTTGCTTGGCTTTGGTCGTTCCTAGCTACTCATAGATGGGTAGTGGTTGACTAGTATATGGGACATCCAATAGAGAATTTTAAAGATTGGGATACCTTGAAGAAAGACTCCGGAAAAAAACTCCGATTCCTAAACATCGAAAATGATATTTTACCCAAATTAATAATACTAGGCAAAGCAAGAAAGATCGCCCGTTCTTATGATGAATGGATCACGGAAGTGAATGAAAAGATGGAAGTTGCACCCATAGACGAACTTGAGAGAAGATAGTTTATTGACAGTATTCTTATGAAGTCAAGGCAAGAATGATTGCAGCAAGAAGTCGAGAAAAGTCATGGAGGCTATGGAGTAAAGAAAGAGACAAGTCTTGTCTTGCTCAGCCAGGCCTCGACCAGCCAAACCTTAACCATAAGTCGTCAGCCAAGTTTCTTCTGCACCTTTCCTTATCCAACCCTCATTGGCGTTGTACCGACTATCTCTTCCTAAATTGCAGTCTCTGCTCTTTGCCTCATACAAGTTTTATTAACTGGAACTTCTGCCTACCATGTTTAGCACTCTTGGACTGATATTATGATCAGCCTCATCTCTTCTCTCTCTACTGCCATCTCCATATCTTGGGTTCTTCTAACATCCTTTCATCATTGTCTTGTGCTTCAAATCGATTATCCATTGTTCCTATGGCTGCCTTCAAAAGAATCTGTCTTTTCTTTGCTTTCTTCCTTCATTACATTATCAAACAGATCCATAGCCTCTGCTGTTATTGCACCTTTCTAACCATATTCCGTCTCCAAACTGGCCATAAGCAGCTCTTCTAACATTTTTAAAAATTCATCTTCTCTGTGCTTCTCATACACTTGAGTTTTCTGTACTGTATCATACATTTTCCTTGCTTTTCCCACCTGCACTATTTTTGTTCCTGCATTTAAATCACCAAACACAACATTACGGGATTCAAAAATCTCCCTTGGAAGTTCCTTCATCACTTCAATATGCCACGTGGAAATGTTGTCCAACTCTTCTCTGCTGTTTGTACACTTTCTATGACTAATTGCTTCATGATGGACTGTCAAGAGCCGGTTCACATCTTCACCAATCTTATCACTCTCTTCTGATGTCCTTTCATCATGCGTCATTTCTGATTTCTCCTTGGAATGTAAGAGCTTCTTCACTTCCTCCATCTCTATCCTCCGTCATGAGGTCTTCTTTTACATGCTTTTCCTGATTTCTATCAAGCTTGGGCTTCTCAAAGCCTTTCACACTTGCATCTTTGTCTCTCAAGGCTGTCTTTTGTTGCTTACAAGGTGATTCCTTGTGCATTCTTCATATTTCTTTTTATGCACTCAGCTTTTCCCGCGACCAAATCAACATTTGAGCAATCATGGGATTCAGTGTCCCATATGCCTCTCCTTCATTATTACCTCGGCTGTATCATCATCTCCTTGCAACACTACTGCTGCAACATGATTTCCGTGCAATGTATCTGCTGCAATCTCTCTCTGTACATTCTTCTTTACAAGGAATTCATCTTCCATAGACTACACAGCCTTTTTAATTCTCGAAATGCTGCTCAAAGCCTCTTATACACTGTCTGCTCCCCTGGACAGTACTTGGATGGCCCCATGACAAATCCACTCTACTATTGCCTTTCATGAAAACCTTCTTATCACTCGTTATAACATCATCCGGGAGAACCTATTTTACTTTCTCCTCTCTTGTTGTTCTCTTGATTATCTTCTCCAGTTGTTTCTCTTGAGCATTTGAGGCTAAATGATAAGCCTCTTTCAATGAATGCACCCTCTCTCTGCATATTCTCTTGATCATGGGCACAGTAAGACCATTTACAAATTTGATGGCCCTCTCCTTATCATCTCATACAAAACCGGCTCTTGAGGTCACTTTACTAAACTCTTTAGAATATTCTCTGCATTTATCATCTTGATTCAGTTCTTCTAATCTTGCACGCATTTGCACAATATAACCATAAATTACAAATTGACCTCTTAGCTTGGTGACCATCTTTTCTCAATGCTAGGTTTTGGTTTTACCTCTTTCTGCTCTCCCCATCTTCAACTATTCCCACCATACATATGCGTTGCTCTTCAACTGTGAATGCTATCTTCAGCCTCATGGGTTATTCAACTTCATTGCACTCAAAATAATGATGCATTTATTCGATCCAATCCATCAGTTCTTCTGGATCAGAATTCTCAGAATACACATGCATCTTCTTCATTTGGGCCTGCTCACAAGATTTACCTCTTGTTTGTTGTTCCACTCTCCTTCTCACCTGATATTCTCTCTTCCTTGGCCTACAATTTTATACTTTGGCCTGCTTGTCTTCTCCAAAGCAACCAGCATTGTTTTTAGGGCTGTTAGCATCGCATTGCTTCAGGTACTGAAACTAGTAGTCCTCGTCTCCTTGATACCTTCTCTCTCATTCGTCATAGAACTTGTCTTCATCCAGTCTGCTCCTCTGGATCTCTCTCTTCAATACTTTGTTCTCTGCACACCTATACAAGATGGAACACAACTCATCTGCAACAACTTTTGCCCAACACTCTTTACTGGAAGATGTCTTCATACTTTTTGACACATTTGCAGGTTATCCCTGCTCTGATACCATTTGATGGAGTCTGGGTCAGGGGACAAATGAATGGAAACCGGGTCCTAGCAGCCCAAACAAGTTATCCCACACTCATTTATCCCTGCTATGATATTCCCACCCTTGTTGTGGCCATTCGCAAGAGATTTGAAATTCCATCTTTCATCGGGATCTTTTAACCAGTAAACAATGTAAATTGCCTAAAGTGTGAAATTACTTGAAAAGATAGAGAAGCTATTGGGTACAGTACTCAATGAATCTAATAACCTATTCTGACATATCCCCAACCTCATATAGACATCATACGGAACCAGAAATGAATTTTTAATCAAAATGCATTTGTCAGGCCTTCCCAAGGCATACAAGAATGCCCAAAACACCACAAAATCTCATGAAATGTACTTAATTATCTTATTACATGATTCTCAGGATACCAACACTTCAAATCTGTAATGTCCCCTTTTGTTATTTTATTAATTCTGATTTTTTTGTGATACCTTTTCAATACTGAAACATCAATAGAATTACCAAATAACAACATACAATACTGAGGTACTAAACCCAACTGAAATCTTTATTATAATGTACTGAATGCCCACAAAACACAGATGATGATACTACTGAATAACAACTGAATAGCAAAGATAAACTGCAGGAAACCCTTACATGTTTTATGCAGCATAAGAACCCAATTTTATTGACAACGTACAGCAGCAAAAGAGCTTACTAGGGCTGCATTTGATATGGGAACAAGATACAACTGACAGCAGATCGTATGGTAGCTTGAGGATGCTATGGCAGCAAACAAGGTAAGCCACCACCACTAACAAATACAAAATTGCTGTAGCAGATGTACGGAAGTACTGTAGCAGTGGTACAAATGCTATCCCTAGATAGAATCACTATAATTGGACAAGAGGGTTTTGTCCTCCGATCCTGTGCACCAAAGGGTTTTCATCCTCGGGTGAAAAGATGAACACAAGTGCTCAAGCTCTGAGAAAGGGTTTGATTTCAATAGAAGAATCAATCCTTTCTTTTGAGCCCAGTTCCCCCTTTTAACTTACCCTTTTCGTTCCAAGTTCCTTTTCCTGCCTAATTTCCCTCTAGAAGTGTCTAAAATAACTTTAAAAAAAATATTAGATTAGGCCGACGAAAAAATAAAAATAATAATACATGTGTCGTCTTTTTACAATGTTATAAAATAAAGCTACTTAGGACAACTTAAAATATTGTAATTGAATTATTTCCCTAACTTTATCCCTTAGCCTACAGGAAATAAAGAGTAGGTTATGGGTCCCCTAAATTAATTTAACTTTGAAAAGGGGACATGACAAAATCAGTGTATAATGTGTGCAACTCTTTCCTTAAATTACAACAGTCAAAAAAATGCTTTCAGGCATCTTGTTGAACATTTACATAGAATTTTAGAGCTAAAAATCTCCCTACAGAGGAGGATATGTTCTAGAATTTTATTCCCTTCTCCATTAACTCAAAAAACTGACATCAATCTGGATTTAGATTTTGGGATGGCTGCTCCTATTGCTCCAACCTTCACATGACCCAAAACTGCCCCTTCCCTCCTCTTTTTTGACTGTAACTTGCTTCTCCTAGTTGATGTCCTCAAACTCTCTGTTCTCTGCATTATTCTATTGCTATGGCCATCTGTTAGACTCTTCTAACCATTGGATACAAATGTTAGAATATGCGGAGAGAGGAAAAAGAAAGAATAGAATGTACAAAGATGGAATGAAGAGAAACCGGAATGCACACTGTACAAATGAGTTGTGTGTCCGGGTATTTATTATGCAAAGACGGTTACAAAACTAGTTAGCGGTTACAACCGCATAACCATACAAAACACTTATAAAAAGGGGAAGTCTTATTCATTTATTCCTACACCCCCTCTTAAGACTTACCCTACATAACTCAAAAACAAACAATCTAACAAAACAGAACTACGCTATCTTCAAACACTTTCACTTTGAAAGCAATGCTATGATAAGGTAGGGCTCCATCAAGCTGCTTCGTAACCTTCGTAAAGGTGTAGTTCCCGAGCTGAATTCCCGAGTTCCCGGATTCCACCTCCCCAAACTCCCGAATCACAGATCTCCCGAATTATTGGACAACCATCCATACTGAGCCATCCACAAGCTCCATCAAGTTGTCTCATGACCCTCGTGAGGGTATAATTCCCAAGATCCACAGTCTCCCAAACTATCTGAGCAACCATCCATACCGAGCTTCATCTACCCTGTATCCTTTCTTGCCTTCAAAGTTTAGAGCATCTTTATAGCATGTATTCGTCATTGTCCTCACTACCTTCTGCATCCGGTGGGTCTTCAACCATGGCTATATTGGCTGTATTTGATATGACTTTACCCTTGAGCACATCATTGGCTCGAACACGACAATCCCATGTTTGTGTGACCTCTTTTCCTACAATAATGACATTCATCTCCGACTTATCGATCTTATGATATTTTCTGGTTCTAGAATAGAAGGCACTTTCTTGCTGGGAATGACCTTCTGCATCCTCTGTAGTTCGTTTTTCCTCAGCTAGAAGAGCTGCTATCATATCATCCAGAGATTGAGATTGAATTTGACTGAGAGTAAAAACTACATTGCTATATTTTGAAGACAGACTATTTAATAGGATAGCTTTGGCATCTTCGTCCTCAATTGCAGCTTTCACTTCTGCTAGTTGTCTGATTAAGGACCTTAGATTATTGATGTGGCTTGACATAGAGACTCCGTCATCCATTTTGAACCTATATAACTGAAGTTTCAGGGAAAATTTGGCATTGACTGCTTTCGCTCCAAATAATTTATTTAGAGTATCCCAAATGTCCTTCGATGATTTGTCTAGGTCTACATGATGAAGTTCAGAGTCAGAGAGAGCAAGGCCAATAATAGCTTTCGCTCTATCATCTCTGCTTTGCCATTCTAACAATTTCGATGCATCGGTAGGTGTTGTCTCTTTCCCGTTTACAATGCCCCACAAATTTTTATTCATAAGTTGCATTTGTATTTTCACTCTCCATGTATGAAAATTTAGACCAGAATATTTTCTAGAGACAACTTGATGGAGCTTGTGGATGGCTCGGTATGGATGGTTGTCCAATAATTCGGGAGATCGTGATTCGGGAGTTTGGGAGGTGGAATCCGAGAACTCGGGAATTCAGCTCGGGAACTACACCTTTACGAAGGTTACGAAGCAACTTGATGGAGCCCTACCTTATCATAGCATTGCTTTCAAAGTGAAAGTGTTTGAAGATAGCGTAGTTCTGTTTTGTTAGATTGTTTGTTTTTGAGTTATGTAGGGTAAGTCTTAAGAGGGGGTGTAGGAATAAATGAATAATACTTCCCTTTTTTATAAGTGTTTTGTATGGTTATGCGGTTGTAACCGCTAACTAGTTTTGTAACCGTCTTTGCATAATAAATACCCGGACACACAACTCATTTTATGCGATGTGCATTCCGGTTTCTCTTCATTCCATCTTTGTACATTCTATTCTTTCTTTTTCCTCTCTCCGCATATTCTAACAAATTGTAGGAATAAATGAATAAGACTTCCCCTTTTTATAAGTGTTTTGTATGGTTATGCGGTTGTAACCGCTAACTAGTTTTGTAACCGTCTTTGCATAATAAATACCCGGACACACAACTCATTTGTACAGTGTGCATTCCGGTTTCTCTTCATTCCATCTTTGTACATTCTATTCTTTCTTTTTCCTCTCTCCGCATATTCTAACAGTGGTATCAGAGCGTGGGGCAAGCATAGAGAGGAAGTGAGATATTTTCGTGACAGTCCCATTAGGGCACGTGAAAGAAATCAAAACTTTTCGTGAAGCTCGAAAACGAATCATAGACTTCCGCATTCATCTTTGTCATTACCAGCGATCTGAAGATAAAATAGAGGCGCAAGGGCATAACGAAGACTGAAGAAAAATCGCGGGTTTTTTATTGACGGATTTTAGAAACGACAGCATAGAAAAATCTGCAGTCGGAAATCAAGGGCGCGCCATTAGGGCACGAAAAATCACGCTGTCTGATCGCGAATCGAAGAATATACACTCGTTTTTCGAAATAAAAAAAAAAAGTCCCGAAAATACAGTCGCGAATGGCACGTTTTTCAGGAAATTAACAATATTTTCGAGCACGAAAATACAGTCGCGATTTGCGCTAATATGCTGCATTTTACAGTCACGAATTGCTAGGGCACAAATATTTTTCAAAGACACAGAAGCAAAAAAAGACTCCTTGCGCTTAGGGACACTAGGCTGTGCAACTGGTATTTTATTTTATTTTATTTATTCATTGCCAAAATACGCAGATTGTATTTATTAAAATGGAAATGCCCATAGAAAAATATTACTGGTCTAAATTTTCATACATGGAGAGTGAAAATACAAATATTTGACTTATGAATAAAAATTTGTGGGGCATTGTAAACGGAAAGAGACAACACCTACCGATGCATCGAAATTGTTAGAATGGCAAAGCAGAGATGATAGAGCGAAAGCTATTATTGGCCTTGCTCTCTCTGACTCTGAACTTCATCATGTAGACCTAGACAAATCATCGAAGGACATTTGGGATACTCTAAATAAATTATTTGGAGCGAAAGCAGTCAATGCCAAATTTTCCCTGAAACTTCAGTTATATAGGTTCAAAATGGATGACGGAGTCTCTATGTCAAGCCACATCAATAATCTAAGGTCCTTAATCAGACAACTAGCAGAAGTGAAAGCTGCAATTGAGGATGAAGATGCCAAAGCTATCCTATTAAATAGTCTGTCTTCAAAATATAGCAATGTAGTTTTTACTCTCAGTCAAATTCAATCTCAATCTCTGGATGATATGATAATGACTCTTCTAGGCGAGGAAAAACGAACTACAGAGGATGCAGAAGGTCATTCCCAGCAAGAAAGTGCCTTCTATTCTAGAACCAGAAAATATCATAGAAGATCAGATAAGTCGGAGATTGAATGTCATTATTGTAGGAAAAGAGGTCACACAGCATGGGATTGTCGTGTTCGAGCCAATGATGTGCTCAAGGGTAAAGTCATATCAAATACAACCAATATAGCCATGGTTGAAGACCCACCGGATGCAGAAGGTAGTGAGGACAGTGACGAATACATGCTATAAAGATGCTCTAAACTTTGAAGGCAAGAAAGGATACAGGGTAGATGAAGCTCGGTATGGATGGTTGCTCAGATAGTTTGGGAGACTGTGGATCTTGGGAATTATACCCTCACGAGGGTCATGAGACAACTTGATGGAGCTTGTGGATGGCTCAGTATGGATGGTTGTCCAATAATTCGGGAGATCTGTGATTCGGGAGTTTGGGAGAGCCGAATTCCCGAGTTCCCCAAACTCCCGAATCCCACCTCCCCAAACTCCCGAATCACGATCTCCCGAATTATTGGACAACCATCCATCTTGAGCCATCCACAAGCTCCATCAAGTTGTCTCATGACCCTCGTTAGAAGTTGTCGATACCACTGTTAGAATATGCGGAGAGAGGAAAAAGAAAGAATAGAATGTACAAAGATGGAATGAAGAGAAACCGGAATGCACACTGTCATAATGAGTTGTGTGTCCGGTATTTATTATGCAAAGACGGTTACAAAACTAGTTAGCGGTTACTGACCGCATAACCATACAAAAACACTTATAAAAGGGGAAGTCTTATTCATTTATTCCTACAACAAACAATAATCTTTCAAAAGTGTTTTGGTTCTCTCTTGGACATTTTGGGATTATTTCATGTGTTTGCATCTCTCAACCTGCTCACTCTTTTGCGAGACGCTTCTGCTACACACCATATTATTCCAAGGCCATAAAATCTGTATATTTTACTTTTGCTGAGATGGCCCGAAGACTTCCAACCATGACCATGCTCATAAACACCTTAAAAAAGGCATTATCTTTGATTTGCTTTGTAGTTGGGTCTTTTTGGTGGTTTGAGAGCTTGAATAGGTTAGTGACATCAGCCCAATCATGACTGAACTCACTTTCTGACTTGAAACATTTCCCAAGCTTCCCACTTGCATTCTGGTATGTTTCTCATGGGCATGAAAGTGGTTCCAATCATGGCACTTGGGATTTTGATCATGAGCTTCTAAAACAAGAAATCTTTTTGGTTGATGCAATATTGCCAAACGCTTTGTATGCTCCTGCATCACATTGTACAGGTGACATCAGCCGTAGTAAGGTTGAATTCAGGCTGGTGTCAACTCATTTGACAATGCAATTTCTGTTGCAACATATGTACTAGCAGATCTGAAACTAGCAGGGTAGGTAAGTGTCGGGTCAGAAAAATTTAAAATCTGCAAAGGAATTCTATGCTTTAGTTTTGGGGTAATTCCAGTATTTGTACCATTTGGAATTTAAGGGATTGTTAGGAATAGAAAATTATCAATATCATTTGCAATTTCTGGCGTCCCTTCATAGTAAATGTTCATCACACATTCAAGATTCGCAGCTGTTGCAGCTATGGGAAAGGCACACTACCTGAACCATGAATACCACTTGATCTGAGGTTCTGATGATGAGAAGTTGAAACCCATGAGTACCCTGTAACTGGAGGGAGGGCTCGTTAAGGGATTTCATTGAGGAAAATGAGATCACGGGAAATAATAGCACCTTGGAAAGTTCCTGGAGAAGGCCATATAGTGCCATTGCAGTTCCAACTAGCAATGCAGATGCCACCACCAGCCATCGAGACTCAAGGTCTTCATCAAGTTGATAGTCTAGGGCTTGACCACCCAAGAGAACGGGAATCACGAGTAAATGGCCCTACAATCCTAGATATCAACCCATTCGTTATCTTTCTTTACAGCTGCAAATTGAACTCAAGATTTCTAAAGCTTCTCACTTGGAGTCTTGAAGGTCCGTATCTGGTAAATTTTTTGAGGGAGTGAGAGGAGTTTCTTTGTAGTCCGTTGAGCTTGTAACCGTTCATCCGCAATACAAAACTAGATTATCAAAGTGTTGTCTGATATGGTATAAGCTTGGCTAAGGGAGATATTGTTAATGTCTGAGAATTCATGCAAGAATGTGTGACCTGCTTGTAAAGGATCAATTGGCTTAGGGAGGCCACAAATGCGGAGGTTAAGTGCCTTGTTCTCACACCCTTTTAGAGAAGGAAGCTTGTGAGGAGGCCAGGGAAGCGAAGAAGCTCACAAAAAATTTGGAGAGAACATGTGAGATCAGAAAACATAGAGCTGTAGTTGAGAATGAGGAAGATGATTAAAAGTGAAAAGCAAGTGAATTGAAGAGGATGGGCAACGAGTTGAGGCTGTTAATGACTTTTGTACCGGGCGTTATGAAGTCAATGGCTTTCAATGCCAAAGCATTCACTACCGCTTGCTTTAGAAATCACTACAATAACTAGATTTCTAGCGAGATGCCATACCTCTCCCGCAATCTCCGTTCGGTTCTTAATTAGTGGCGAGTACAACCCATTTTAGAGGGAGCTAGATGTCGGCATAATTTATCTGTTGGTTCATATTTTTCTAGTTCCATCAAGACTTCTTTCTTAGGGAATGAGGAACACAAGAACATGAAAAGAGGATGCTTAAAAGCATAGATGGAAAACTCGCTTAAAAACTCACCGACTTTTAAAAAACTCGCCAAAAAAGCAAAAAAAAACGGTTAAATCGCTGAAATACTGCTTAAAACCGGGAAAAAGGGCTCGCCGAGTTTTGGCGAGTACTCGTCCGAGTAACTCGGCGAGTACTCATAAAACTCAGCGAGTCCATCAAAAAACTTGCCGGACATGGCTAAAACGCGAAACACACGATTTGAAAGGCAAAAACACTATTTTTACGCGGTTTTAAAAAAATTGAGTATTTTTAAGTTGCGAGTATTCCAGTATTGGCCGAATATTGGCGAGTTTTTTTGGGGGTCTAGCGAGTTTTTGGTTTTGCGTTTTCCTACTATGCTTAAAAGTACCCCCAACCTCCTAGATGGATATTTGAATAGGAAAGTAGTACGGGATTGGGAGGACTAAGGGTGGGGATGTGTCTTTGTGGAACATAAATATTGCATTAATTGACTTGGCTCATAAGTACTATTGGTCAACCATTTGTAATGGTCATCCATGAGTTTATGACTTTAGGATATATACAATCTTGTTTTAATATTTTGTTAGTAGTGGTCGCTACCATTAGGTGGTTCTTTGGGTAGTTATTCAATTGACACCTTACATTGCCAACTTCACCTATTTATGGTTGAGATAATGTTATGGCCCGCGATGGCTCTCATTGGCTATTATTCTAATTTCTTGGTGTTATTGCTATTGATGCATGGAGAACATATTTACACTACATATTGATGAATCGATAATGGCCAAGTGTTCTTGATCACACCCTAAATAAATAAATAAGTTGGGGATATTATGATGTGGTTCTTATTTATTAAGAGGCATAAGGGTAGTACAAATTATAAATTCCGATTAACTTATAAACATCAATGCATAAATCGGATATAGCTCACAAAGCAATTTACATGATATAAAAATAGACATAGTTGCTCAAAAACACAAGAGGGGAAGTGTGCTTAGCTGATTACAAAAGCAGGGTTGTGATTATTTGCGAGTGCATAGTGATTGTGCAGATTGGAAATGACCTAATGGTGCTTCGTTTATGAAACTATGACTGCAAAATCGAGCAAGCATGGAACTATATGGCCTATCTTGGAGTGTGATATGGTCTGGTCGTGAGTTGTACGGTTTTAGACATGGAGGTCTTGGTGATGTGTAACTTTCTGCGTAGTTGTGACACACCATGATAACCATCGCTCTAAAACCTTGGGTGTTGCACGATTTGCTAAACCCTTTGTGTGATGAGGAACACCTTCAAACATTAACCATGGCGGGAAACCCTTGCAAAAGGATAGATTTTGGATTAAAATGCCCTTGCCCGCCTACGTCGGCACTACTTCAAGAGGCCTCAAACCACACGTAGTTCTCCACCTAGCATGTGATATCTATATGGATGCAACTACTTTGGCAACTTGATCCTTTGACAATGAGAGATGATGATTTCTTTGTGCGTAAGATTGACTTTGCTTGACTTGGAATGTTTATAAAATGAGAAGCATGGTTCTTGAAATTGGTTTGATTGGCTTCAAACTAATGTATGGGTTGCTCTTAGGTTGTGTTGTTGCTTTGAAGGAGTTTTGGAGAGCTTAAAGTGCTTTAGGAATGCATTTTGTAATGAGTTCCCTTGAGAGTGTTAGATGAGTGCCGGGTAAGGTAAACAAGTGACTTGAACTTGCCTTTATAGACATTCATAGGTCTAATTTTGCATTAAGGCTGACCTATGGGATGTGAACCAACCCATGAAAATATATCAAATTGGAAAAGTACCGTTGGGTGATGGGAGATGAGACCGTTTGGCTTGGGACCAAACCACCAACCAAACGTTTCCATACATGCAACGCTTGAAGCTTTGCAACTTTACTGGGACTGGTTTCTGTGGAGATTATATTGCCATGGAATGATGTGATTGGTTATGTGAACGAATGAGTAGTGTGAGTAGATAAGAAAGTCTTTCAAATGAGATAGGGATATGTCAACTAGGCTTGGAATGTGCGCACATGTCATGCTTTAGGTGCAAAGCGAAAGTTGTCATTGCCAAATTTAGGTGTCTACATTGGCCCCTCTTTAAGTATGAAATGAAAATTACATGCTTAAAGGAAATGATACCTGAGTGTGTACACACTTTGTCTTCGCTTGGATTTTGCGAATTCCGCTTGAGTGTTGGCACGCTCCACGATGAAACTTGCGACACATATTGTAGTCAATGCCCATAAAAGAAATTGAACTGTAACTCAACTTCAAAAAATATATTTGTAACTTTGAAAATTGCATTTGTAAGATGTAAAGTAAAGAGGTAAACACATTGAAAGAATACATTTGTTGTCAAGGGAGAAGCTCCTAATTTTGTTGTGCTTGGAGTGTTGGATTTTGAACGAAACTGTTGAATGATTGGGGATGATCAGTCCCCAATTTTGTTGAAGAAGATGCTAAAGCCGTAGAGGAATTGAGTGTCGCTTGACCCAAAACTGAAATGTGCCATGGAGCTTTTGTCCCAATAACCTCTAACGAATGAAATTTGCCACGAGTTAGTTACTCGGTATCTTCCAAAAAAAGTGAGAAGAAGGTTGTCACAAGTTTTTGAGTCACCTTGATATCTTCAAATCTCATAACCACACCGTTGCGAGATGAATCTAGAAACAAGTGAAAAATAACACAAAGTTGAAAGGGAATGACTAGTTTCATGCCCCCATCGTGTGAGAAACTGTTAGTCTCTAACATGCAATCTTTGAATAAAGAAAAAGAAGGCCCATGTTCCCATACCTTGTATTGAAATTGTGTCCGAGTCATCTGATGTCAAAAAGGAATTTGAAGTGCTCAAGCTCTCGGCGTTACGCACCGAAATGCAATAGACCTTGCCACGAAATGAGTAATTTGTTCTTGAAATTGTATCACAAACTTGTAATTGCACATGTGGGAATTTGAAAATTCTATAGTTTTCCCCAGGATGAGAATGTCCATCTTGGACCATAACATTTGGTGGTTCCATCCCTATTGGACGGTTTTGTACTTGTGTAAAACTTGTTCCTATTCTATGTTTGATTCTATTTTTGAGTGTCTACATACCTTGTGTCGTTCTGTTCTTGAGTTCGGAGTTCTAAATTTTGTTTGTGTGCCGATGTGCATAGATATTTGTGTGAATGTCCCCTCTTTTGAGGTGAGTGAGATTTGCAAATAAAACGCTCGACTAAAGGAAATGACGTGTATAGATGTCGGATGTGTTTGATAATAAGTGTTGGATCACATGGAGGGCTGTTGTGCATGGCCATTGTTGAGATTTTTTTCTTGCGAGAGGAAGTGCATGGTAGAAACCATGACACACAAAGATAACAAACAAGCAACAAGCTTATATAAAACATTTATAGAAACCAAACAAACACAGAGATAGTAAAACATACAAGTACACAAGTAATGTCACACCAAAGGTGAAGAGACCACAAACAAGGGGATGAAAAGTGTCACACACAAGCATGAACCATATACCATATAAGTCGCAAAGCAAGGGACACTAAAGTGTCACATGATAATCATATCAAAGGCCATAGGTCGCATACATGGAAGTAAGCATACAATCACACAGGCAAGTGAATACAAAGCAAATAATAGCACAAAAACACATAGATCAAGATAAGCTAGCGTTGCACAAGACATGTATCGGGCATATTAGTCAAAAATATCATATTGCACAATATAAAGAATTGAGCATAATGAGAAAGTGAAGGTAATTGTGTTGAAACAAAAGTATTTGAATAGTGTAGGAGATGCCCCTAGATTAGTAAGGCCACTATGATAGACTTAGGCCAACCCTTGTCATCGTGTATGATCCTGTGTGTGTCCTTCGTCAAGCTTAAGATACCTCGCGAACGCATGTGTGTAAAGAGTATATAAAAAGTATGTTATCTATCAAACTATATGACAAACAACATATGTAAACTAAAAGCTAACAAATCTAGTCATATGTAGTTCCTGATTTTGTATTTTGAAAAATATTTTGATGTTTTTGTATTTTTTTGATTGTTTGAATGTTTTTTGTATTTTTGAAATAGTAGTAATAAGGTGAATGACTAATCCTACAAATTCTCACTAGGGTCCAGTGAAACCGGTCCAAGGTTAACTAAGTGAAGTAGCCATCAAAGGCAATAGGTATCAAGGTGACCATCCCGTCGAAAGCAGAACAAGGTTGTAATGCACTCTTCATCACTGATAGGGGTGCCATGTGGTGTCGAGAGAGTATGCCAATGTGTCAGGTTTTGTGGGTGCACAAAAAAAGAGTCACATAGAATGGAAATAAGTGTGCGATCATGAGGGAATACAAGATATTGCTGATTAGTATTAAGAACTTCCCAGTATGTTGGAACCATGGTGCATCTAAACAAAATTTACTTCGCTGGTCGTGTGTGGTTACACATAATATCATTTGTTTTATATGCATGCCGCAGACAACAAAGATATAAAAAAACCATGATATTGAGGTAATTAGGCATCTTATGTAAGGTGTGACAAAGTATAACCAAGAACCTGTAATAACGCAATGGTACACGTGCTATGTGGCTCATTCCGATTGATGGGGACATGCTCCTAGTACTTGTTATTGATGTAAACTATAATTGTAGGAGTGCAATGATGATTGGTGTCGATACGCATGTTCTCGCGAAACAAGGGAAGACCATGTTGTTGATAATTGAGGTGTTTCGGGGTGAGCCTTAATGATTTTAATTGCATCTTTATGTTTAAGGTTTTGAATGTGGTATATTAATGCTTGTCGATGGTTAGCGTCATGTCCAGGTGTACGGTGATATTCACAAAAGGGGTTACTGGGTTGTCGTGAGAGCTTTTTAGTAGAGCGATGGCATGTAGCGGGTAGTGTCGATAACTTATGATCAAGCAATATAGACAATAGATTTTGAGGTGTGTCTAACGTTCAAGAATAGTAACAAAGCTAAAAGTAGGTATAAGATAAAGTGCATAACATGTTGCATAATGCTAGGGCTAATAGTAATGGGTCTCTTATCATCATGTAATGTCCCCAATTTCGATCAGATGGCCTAGGAGGCTTTTCATTCGTCTTAGCCTTGGTCATACCCGAGGGGCTAACGACACTGGAGGCTATTGGGTATGGATGTTTGATTACCACCTTGCTTTATGTTATATTTTGTCGTTGACATTAAGTTGGGCGACTTGGTGGTAATAATTGTTATATTTTGTTGTTGGGTGACTATATGGCACTTTATTATTCTATTTCTTTGTTGGGGGTCACCTAAGTTACTTTTGGCGCATGGGGGAAGTAACTTAAATCATATTATATTTATGTGGTTTTCCCAAGGGGGGTCGATTGGGGTCTTTTTTTTGGCCTCTTGTTGCATGGTGAAGTTATAAAAGGAGTGCTTGAGGAGAGTTATTCATTCATTCATACACTCACCTATTTTGATATTGGAGCAATTGTTGTTTGCACTTTCTTTGCTTGTGGAGTAAGATCCCACAGGAACCCTAGCTTCGGTGGTGAAAGATCCACACCTAGCTAGCAGAGCACTCTTTGGTGGTGAAAGATCCTCCCTAGTTTGCTATTTTGGAGTTTTATTCAGATTTTTGGATCAGATCTGGAGAGTAATTAGAAATTTAGTTTCAGAGTAAGAGGACAACCCTTCTTCATCAAGGGTTTCAGTTTAGATTTGGAACAACTATTTTCTAGGGTTTTATCTACTTAGTTCCTAATTTGCAGTAGTGTTTTTTAGGGTTTCCAGGTGTCCATTTTCAGATCTGGAGGTTGGGATCATTTCTATATATTTAGTAGATGTTAATTCTAGAAAATCAGATTTTTATCAGTTGTATTCACATTTATGAATTTTTGAAGTTTTTCAGCAGTTTAGGGCTTTATGAAAATTATTGGCAGTTATATATTACTTAGAAACATAAAAAAATGTTTTTCTAGTCTTTGTTTTCACCTTATGAAGCTCTATAAAATTTGGGTAAGTATTCTGCAAGATATCTAGAAATTTCAGTTTGTTGCCTTAGTTGGTTCATTTCGAAATTTCAGAATAACATTTGTTGCAAATTTTTATTAAATTTTGTCAAATTTCAAGATTATCCCACAAGGGATATTTCACAACATCACAATTGTCTACAAATGGATTGATGGCATTGAATTTTTTTAGATTTAGTATGATTACACATATCGGGCGAACATAGTTGTCTAGAGATATTTGGCTGTGTAGGAGGGGTATCATTAGTATCCTTCACAATGGACTTATGCTAGTAATTCCCAAGGCAAATAGACACAAAAAAGAATGAAATAAACTCATCCTCATCCACAACATTAAAATTAAGTGTACATAAACTCATAGTTACCTAAGACTCCAGGATGGTGGGATGACAAAAATTTCTAAATAGTTGGGACGGCGGGGGTGATGACGAGGGGACGACTAATTAAAAAATACATAAATATTTAAAATACATAAATAAACTATATAAATAAGTTGAAATAAATCCATTAGAGATTTAAATAAGGTGAAACTTGAACTCGTAAACATCAAATACATTTCTTAATACCATAATATCCATATGTTTATGTTAATGTAAGTTACATATGTCATATTTGAATTTGAATTTAAGACAAGCTGAAATAAATTATAAAACCATTCTAAATTATGATTGATCAAGTGACAATAATTGATATTCATATCATTAATCTCATATCCAAATACACCAACAATTGTCTATTGTCAATATTACAAAAAAAGAGGACAACTACAAGTATCAGCCTAAAAATCAGAATCAACATCTGAAGCAATATCCATGAACTCCTCGCTGGAACTAGCATCCTCGTCCTCAAAGGAAAGCCCAATCAATCCCAACTTCACGATTGTCCTCTTGACTGCCTCGGCTCCTTGGGATCTACATCCCACCGTAATGTTGGGGTTTCCTTGTACTCGAAGTGTCTTGCGATCCATAAGACGCAAAGCACTGTGTACAACTACAAGCTTCTCTGCTCTCTCGCAGAGGTAAGCCTATTCCTCTTAACAAAGTGGATCCAACCATATGTAGACCAATTCCTCTCAGAGGCAGAGGAGCTAGAAACCTGGGAAAGGAGGTGAATGACAAGTGGTCGCAATAGTCCTAAGCCCATACGGTCGCCACCAATTCATTGGCTTCTCCTGTGCCCTTGTTACCCTATCCGCCTTTGCTTTGATGTTTTGTACCCATCAAGTTCAGTGAAGTCGAGCCACTCCAACTTGATCTGTGAAGCCTCTTGTGGACTATACATTTTTTTAAAGGCCTTCATAAGGCCCTTCTTCACCTCATCATCATCCAAAGGGATAACTCTATCGACCTCTCCACATACCATTTGGGATTCAATGCATACTGCAACCATATGAAGAGGGGTGTTCAACTTCTCCCATCTTTCTTTGAATAATGGGTTGTATATGTTCATTATAGAACTCCAAAATGGGGTCCCTCACCCGAATAACTGCCTTCATTTGCCCAAGCATGTTGTCAATGCACTCATAGAGCTCACCAAGATTGGGGCTATTAGAATCCCCATATTTGATGACACTAAAAACTAGAGCTATGATTGATATGACCTATTTCATATCAACTCAAAATGTTTCCCTCAACATCACTTCCTTCACTCTTTTCCCTTGCTCTGTCTTGGACTCACGCCACCTAGTCCAATCTGTGTCATAATCATAATTTGCAGGGGCTCCTGCAACTTAGACATCCTCTCCAACAAAATAAAATAGGATGCAAAGCGGGTGTCAACTAGTTTCAGA
This sequence comes from Taxus wallichiana var. yunnanensis, assembly GCA_018340775.1. NCBI lineage: Eukaryota > Viridiplantae > Streptophyta > Pinopsida > Cupressales > Taxaceae > Taxus > Taxus wallichiana. The sequence goes on along the minus strand of CM031238.1, from coordinate 519,986,083 downwards.
AATTCCTCCTTCGATTTTTTTTGAAAAAGTGCCAATGATGTGTGGTGATTGCATATGAACTTCGTGCGTCCTGGCACTCCGAGTCACTATCTCGGTTAACCACCGAATCTTCCGTTTGTCTTTCAAAGGTTGCATTGTTCATGGCATGCACACAACATGGAGTCCAATAAATATGCCTATACTCCCGCTCCACTAGCTTACTGCCGCTCTCTGCACACATAAGCTGCATCCATGACTACTTGTACAATGTTTGAAGGTCTAATCTCCTCAATGGTATCCTTCAAAATATGATACTGGAACTCAGTATCTTTCCGCTTCCCAGAACAATCAATTGCTCTCAAGATGTACGATCCATCTTTACAAGAGACAATGATATTGATGAGAGAATGGTGTCTAATATCCGTTCACCCATCCATGATAATGCTACATCTATGTGACACCCATGTGACCTTCATCTCCTCCATCAACAGATTAACCTTGGAATAGTTTCTATCCAAGATTGTTGTCCTTAGTTTTGTGTCTCCAGGAGGCACATAACTTGTACCTTCTTTTGTAACCTTAGCCATAGCCTCTTGTAATAAGAAGAGCGAGTGACATTAAATGGAATCCCAACAACATAGAAAATTTTCCAATAACATCATCTGCCTCTTCCCTTGCCTTTGAATCAAACATTTCTATAACTGCATTGGGGGCTGCCCCACGGCCTTTCTCTTCCCTCTGCTTTCCACTTCTGACACTCCAAAACTAGAACCAACCAAAGTATTACTATGCTTGCCAGTCCTATGAGAGCTCAAAGGAGTATTAGCCGTAGAACCACGAACTTCTGGCACATTGTCCGTGGTATTTCCATTGAAGATTCTCACCATCTCAGCTCTCTGCTCTAGTGAAAGGCCCTTACAAACGCCAACCCCCTTCCTGTAAGGTGCAACAAGTGTGCATTGGTCCTAGTGATGCTGCCATGCCAAGTCAGTGCACATATGTTGCACTTCCATACTTTCCCCCTCCAGACTTGGGGTTCTCAATTATCTGGGCAAATTGTTGCAATGGCTTCTTCTTATCAAATGGTCCAATGGCAAATTTGGACAACATTTGAGAGGGGCAATTGGTAGCACTACCAACTGAACTACCAGTTGCCATTGCCATTACATTTTGTCTCCCTTCTCCACTTTCCCCATTGTGGCATCACCAACACTTCCACCTATCTCAAGTTCCTGTTCAACCCTCTCTGCTCTGATTCATACTCATACTCAAAAGAAGAACTCATGGTGATGATTGTTGCAATGAATAAAAAACAACCATAACTATATGATTGATTGATTATGTAATGAATTAATTTAAAAAAGTATAAGCAATGATCATAATTTTAATTTTAATTTATAAACAATGAAAACAACCACAAGTTACAACCAAACCCTATGCAGTTACCAATATGCAATATGTTTTTTTTTAACTTTTAAAATGTAATTAAAAAAAACGTAACCAAGTATGCATTTTGTAAAAGCCTACAAACTATAAACATGATTACATTGTGAATGTAGATACAAAAACTTAAAAACAACCCCTAAAAAATGCAAATATAATATAAATTTTAAACTGGAATTTAAAAAAAAACGTAACCAATTGCAACCAAACCCTATGCAATATGCATTTTTAAAAATCCTACAAACTATAAACATGATTACATTGTGAATGTAGATGCAAATGCTAAAAAACAACCCCTAAAAATGCAAATAGAATCTAAATTTAAAAAAAAAAAGACTTTAACAAGTATTGTAAGCAAATAAAATTATAAATACCTCTTGCTTGCTCTTGCTCTTGCTCTCACTCTTACTCTTGCTCTTGCTCTTTCTCTCACTCTCACTCTTGCTCTTGCTCTTGCTCTTGCTCTCACTCTTACTCTTGCTCTTGCTTGGTGTGAATATGAAATGAGCCCATAATGTAAATTTATAACATAGAATTGCACTTTTAGGGTTAGGGTTAGGTTAGGAATGTTTCTTTTATGTTATAATTGCTTTGCAATTAAAAAATAATAGTTTAAAGTCATTAAAGCATGTTTTTTTAATTTAAAAAGACGTATACGTTAGAGGGTAAATGCGGGCGTCCGTCCTCAACGCTTCAAGCGTTCTCCCCTTTCTACAAACGTCCCGGGGCGTTTTACGTTTCCGATGTATGCACAATAAAACGTGGGAGAAATGTTTCCCCACGTGTCCCTACGATGTCCAGGACGCGTCTCGAACTTGTAAAATATGGGGGACGTGTCCCCGCGTAACTCTGGATAAACTCACACTAGTAAGTTCTATAGTATTATCATCACTATCGAGTAATCTATAACATGGCTATTGTGCTTCTCTGCACCAACAATGGCACATTAAGGAGCCAATGGAGGTAGTGAAGGAGATAGTTCAAATTTAGACTGCTCAACTAGAGACTTAGTTGTAGAGGGATATGGTGAATTCGGGGTTAGCTCAACAAGTGGCGACACTAAAGATGTAATATCAAAGCTTTTTCTTGACTCACCAATCACAAATGTATGTAATTTATCCATATGAATGGGTTGAGATGGAGGGGTAATGAGAGGCACATTAAAAAAGAGTAATCAATCTTGTGATATTTGAAGGGTTCTTCATTAGCGGCAATAGTGTATTCATAACCATCATGAATAAATTTTTGACATTGATGAAAAGCAGATGGGATAACTTCCATAAAGCATGGATATAAGGGTGCGCTTAGAGGAGATTGTAACAAAGAGCATTATCTATTAAATGGAATGTAGTAGGGAGCTTCTTAGGGCCAATTAAGACATCCAAAGTGATTGTACTAAGTGTATATTGCGATATATTATCAAAACCTCAAATGGTAGTATTAGTCCTATCAATTGTAGTCGTAGAAATACCCATTTGTTGTAACAAGGAGCTAGGGCATATATTCAAACCAAATCCATTATTGATCAAAACATGCTTAATAAGAAATCCTTGAATGCCATAAGTAATAAGTAGTGGTGGATAGTACTTGACAATGTGCTTAGGGGGAGCCTCGAGTAGGACTAAAAGTAATAGCCTTGTCATGCTCTTAAAATGTGTCCATTATAGATGTAAATGTAGAAGGTTGAGTATCATTAGGTAAGCTAGTAGACTGTAATGTCTCATATAGGATGTCCTTGTAAACATGTGCCTTCTTAAGTAATTCTAAAATAGATATCTTAGTAGGGGTATTGTTCAATCGATCTAATATATGATACACTTTAAGTGGAGCAACAAGGTTAGTAATAGGAGCACGAGGTAGTGAAAGTAAAGGTTGATTTTCCTCACCGGCTACTTTTTGCATCTTGTATTAGAAATATTGACTGCAGGTCTAGGGTTAGTTAAAGAGGGTGTAAAAACAAACAAGAAACACTAATACTTAAACAAGTAAAAGAAAAATTGCATAAATAATATATTTATTTATTTTTGTGTAATTAATTTTTCTTTAGACACACATGTATGTGTGTGTGGACACACGCACACACATATATGTATGTGTGTTTATGTATAATTTGTTAATTTCCTTAACGCACACATTTATTTGTTAATATTGCATTAATTGACTTGGCTCAGTAAGTATTATTGGTCAACCATGTGTAATGGTCACCCATGAGTTTATGACTTTAGGATGTACAAGCTTGTGTTAATATTTTGCTAGTAGTGGTTGCGGCCATCAGGTGGTTGCTAGGCAGTTGTTCAACTAACATCTCACGTGGCCAACTTCACCCATTTATGGTTGAGATGATCTTAGCACCCGGGAGCTCTCGTTGGCCATTATTCTTGGTGCTATTACTATTGATGCCTAAAGAATATATGTATGCTGCAGATTGATGAATCAATAAAGGCCAAGTGTTTTATGTACTTCTATATGCCCTTTTGAGTGTACCTGTATACACATTCCACCTTTGTTCTTTGTTCTATTCCTGAGTACACTAAATAGATTTCCTTGGTCATAGTCAATTTTAGGATGTACAAGTTTGTTTTAATGTTTTGCTGGTAGTGGTTGCTAGGTAGCTATTCAACAAACACCTCACATGGCCAACTCCACTTATTTATGGTTGAGATGATGTTATCAGCCGCGGGGGGGGAGATCTTGTTGGCTGTTATTCTTCGTGCTATTGCTATTGATGCCTGGAAAATATATGTATGCTGCACATTGATGAGTCAATAAAGGCCATGTGTTCTATTTACTCTTATGAGCCCCTTTTGAGGGTACCTGTATATACATTCCAGCTTTGTTCTTTGTTCTATTCTCGAGTACACTAGATAAATTTCCTTGGTCATAGTCTATTTTAAGAGCATCTACAAATATCTGTCAGATCATGAGCAGTCTTAGATTATATTCTAACCACTTGTGGAAATTGTGCATAAGAAGAACCCCCTTTTTCTTTGAAATAATCATGTATACCTAGTTCGGTTACCAGAGTTGATTATTCTCACAATAATAGTCTGTTCATAAGGTTTAAGCAATGAGGTTGCATTGTTATTATGCTGGAGCAATTATTCTTCAGATTGGTTTGACGAATAAACATTATTGCCAAACCCTTTTCTCTGTTACAAACTCACAGTAATTTTAATAACAATAGACATGAAATACTATTGTAATAGATGTGATCTACAGATTGGCAATGCTGTTATAGTTACTTGGACATGATTAACCAGCAGGCCTAAGTTGGCAGATAGCGGTGATGACATATCTAAAAATTCTGCCAACTAATATTACAAAATCGCAAAATAGACTTGATTAAAAGTGCAACTTTTCCAAAGGTGTAATATCTTAAAAGAACACCTGATAAAGAAGCTGGTCACCATTCTCATAGGGCAGAGTCCTGATGTCTTGAGGAAAGCATCAGATTTGTCTAGAAGTTCTAACAGAATGGTTCAAACCTCCAGCATATTGTGTTTCCTTAATTACTATTTCTTGTAACTGTCCATTGTCTAGTGACACTTACGGCGGGACTGGGCTCATCATTTATGTTTAACTGGGAATCATGCATTTGGCATCTTGCATGAATTTTCCCTTTGGAAAGTGTTTGGTATGCTCTCTTTAGTGCCTACATTGGAATTGCCTGTTTTTTTTTCCCTCGCTTGCAATAGAAAAAAAATACTGACTTGTTTAGGATGAGTTCTTCCTTAGGTCCATATTTGTGAAGTTTGGGTTTTTCTGCGGTCTTTCTCCTAGTTTCCATTGCACCATTTGTATTCTTATTCGTGGCTTCCTCATCATTTCCTTATACATTTTCAGCAAGGTTTTCCAAACAGCAAGTGACCTGTAATCATCGACGAACCTCGATTGCATCATATCTTGTTCAAGACCTTGATTGTCAGTTGAATGGCCATTAAGGAATTAAGAAACACGATATCAAAAGGAAAAAAGAGCATCAAATTATTCATAAATTGGTCCATTGAGATTCTCTATTCCACGGTACTAGGAAATTTTATAACTATTGACACCACATTTATATTTTGCGGGAGAGGAAAATTGTATAATTATCTAAGGATTACTTCTTTATGGATAGTCATTCTTTTGAAGTAGATAGATGTAATGCCCCTTTTCGAATTAAGTGATTCTAGATACACGAAGTCTAGTGTTTTTTTATAATAAATTAATTTTAGTGATCCAAGGGTACTTTATATTTTAATTGGAAAAGGACACTTAAATTATATTTTAATAAGTGGGGCCACAAAGCAAAAGTGGAATAAAATATTATATTTCCAATATGGGGCACCAAAAGGAGAAGTGAGTGCATGAGGAGTAAAATAATAATAAAATAATGAAAGAGTGCATGAGGAATTAAATAATAATTAAATAATGAATTTCCAACATGGGGTGCCAAAGATAGAAGTGTTTGCATGGGCATCAAGCTTATATTTTTAGGATGGAGTGCCAACTTTGGATATGCCAATTAAATGATTTTTAATTATTTTAAAGCACGCTTTTAACTCCAAAAAGTGGCACCAACTTTGGGAGAAGGCCTTAAAAGTTATAAAAGCAGATTTTGGGGATTATTATGATAAATTTATCAACTACTTCATTGTTTGCAAGTAGCTTTTACTTCTACATCAGTAATAGAGGACGAAAACCCTCATTTACACACAGATCTGAGGACGGAAACCTTGTATCTAAGCTTGGCAATTCCATCCAAGGGTTGCAGTGATCATTCAAAGTACAAATATTCATCTAGTTCAGCTAGGGCATCATATTTAGGGCTGTTTTAGCATTCAAAACAAGTACAGCTAGGACTTCCCTTTTTGAGAACAAAATATAGTGTTGGTCATCTCCGTGAGCAGATTTCAATCAAATCAGTTTGCATGCTTTTATCTTATGTTCATCTTTCCATTTGGTTCAACAGTTGTGAAAAAAAATTGTATTCGAGACATTCTGGTATTTTCATTAAAGCTGATTTGAAATAAATAAATAAAAGTTTGTTTTTCTACATATTGGGGTTTGCTGTTTTTATAAAAATCAATTTATTGCTGCTGTCATAAAAGTTCAAATTTTTAATACTGCTGCCCTAGGGTTTGATAAAATATCCAGATTTGTTAGAAATTATTTATCAGGGATATTACAATATAAACATAGTAATTGTGCTCATAATAAATGAAATGCAAGTGGTTCAAATAAATGTAAAATTGGTTTGAGACTTAAAATTAGGCATATATGGCACATAAAATTGCTTCTAAGCAAATATCCCAAAGGACGTAGAACTTCATTATAAAGTTCTAATTTAGGGTTGACTAACGGTAGAAAAAGTGGATCAACATTGATGCTCTTAAAAAAGGTTGTAATGTGGCGGACAAAAACAAAAAAGTGTTTTTTTATACAATTCATATTTTTTTACCATGGATAGAAACATTGAAACATATTCTTGATTAGGGTTTTGAGGAAGTATTATTGAGTATGATGCCAATATGGGCACCTGATTAGTTACTATTAGAATAAGTTTTTGGTGTTTAAGAATTTTTGGTTAAGTGTAAAATTCTATGTTTAGAAATTTATTTTTAGATTGGAAGTTCCAGTTAGAGTGTAGTTTATTGGATGTGTACTTAACTAAGTTCAAATTATTACCCATTCATCCCTAAGAGGCGGGCGCCATTTCTATAAATAACTAAAATTAGTCTTATTGTGGTCCATTTCTATTTTTAGGAGTGTATGGGGCACCTAGTTTGACTAGGGTGCATGATGGGTGTGCATGTGTCACTTAAACTAATAATGGCTTCTTGCATGTTGACCATATATTATTAGTGGATGATACTTGTCATCTTGAATCTATTTTTAGTTGTCTTTAGTTCATTTAGGAGTTGTAGTTCTTATTATTAGTTTTTACTTATCATGCAATTTGAGACGAGTCTTGTTATACTAGCTATATTAACATTGTTTAATGTTTAATTGATTAATGTGAAGTGGAGTGAGTTTTTCCAAGAGGTGTTTTTGCAATGTGTTTAACTATAATTTTATTTGCAGGTATTTAATATGTAGACCAGCAAGCTTTGGTTTCATTATGTGAATTTATTCAATGCATATTTGTCATCAATTTTGCTTACAAGTATACTAGTTTAATAACTAGTAATTAGGAAGATTGGATGATCATTTGCTTCATTTAAAGGGTATTTCAGATATGATTTGCACTCCATCCATATCAAAAACCTTCATTTGGTATTAAAGCCTCGTTCAAAAAAGGTTCATAAGGGTTTTTAGCCATTATCAAGAGAATCATGGCTTTAGTGAATTTTGCTTCTATGAATATCCCCATCTTCAAAGGAGACAACTTTGAGTATTGAAGAGATCAATTGAAGAGGATTCTTGTTTGGAAGGGAGTTTGGGAGAATGTTATCAATGGATACACTCCACCTATAGATTGGAATACTTTGTCTCAAGATATAAGAGAGTAAAAAGGGAAGAAGAGAAGACAGGATGCACAAGTTTTTTCGATCTCCGTGAGTGCTATGAGACCCTAACATATATCCAACAATTGTAGGAAGTACGAATGCCCATGAAGCATGGGATACCTTGGAGATGTCATAACAAGGCTCCGCTAAGGCGAGTGATGCAAAAATCCAAGCCCTTAAAATGAAATTTGAAAATTTGAGAATGTTAGAAAATGAGGGAGTCGGAGATTATTGTATAAATAGAAGAGATTGGACGAGATTTTTCATATTTGACAATTAGACTATAAATAGAGCCATTTGGATCGACGATTCATAACAAATTGGATTTCATTTATTTTTATTTAAAAGCCAAATTTTAGGATGACTGATCCTTTTAATCCAGTACATATGATGTCCTTCTCGGGAGCGATTTCTATAAATGATACGACCTCTATTCTTATCGAAGATGAACCACTCCACGCATCTGGTCAAATCTTAGAATTTACAGGGAAGATAGAATGATTCCTACGGTAAGTTCATAACATGAGGGTTTATGGAGAAACCATAGAAGATAAGTTTATAGTAAGGAAAATTTTGAGATCTTTGACACAAAGATGGCTGCATATTGTGATCACTCTCGAGGAGTGGAAGGCATGAACACTATAAATATTAATGAAATAGTCGGTTTTCTCTTGTCCCACGAGGAGAAAATGAGACTAAGTAGGAGATCCAAAATAGGCACTTGCAACCAAGGCAAGTAATTCAAAGCCCAAAGAGAAAAATAAATATCAGAATCAATAGAGTTCAAAAAACTCAAACTCAAAAGGAAAGATCAAGCTAACTCGCACAAGGAAAGGAAAACCTTGTCATTATTGGAAAAAAATAGGTGATTTTTTCAAAGATTGCATGATACTAACAACTAAGAATCAAGCTAATCAAGAAGGCAAAAATAAGACATTTCACACTGAACAAAGTGAGGGTCAAGATGACTCAAATTATTGTCTCACATGCAATGTGGGATTAAAGGATGGAAAAAATTTATGGTTTCTTGATTTGGGTTGTTCAAATCACATGACAAGACACAAAGACGATTTCAACAAGTTAGATGATTCTTTTAAAAGCCAAGTACAATTGGGAGATGGGAATTCTATCCAAGTTGAAGGGAAGGACAACATACAACTCAGCTCAAGTCAAAGTAAGGGCGGAACAAAGAGAATAAAATTAGATCTTAAGAGTATGGCTCACATATTCTCAAGGTATAATGATGACAACAAGGCATACAAGTTTTATAATCCTACTAGTAAATCTACAACTGTTTCTAGGGATTGTAATTTTTTTGAAAATGAGACATGTTGATCATGATCAAATTTCTAAAAGGGTCATGAGTGAAGGGGGACAGCCTCTTGAAGAATATTTTGAGGGCTTACAAAGTCCTATATAGGTTTCTAGTTAACATGAATCAATACTAGTGTTGAGTATTTTGTCATTGATGTCAAAGGTACAACATTAGTGTTGATGGAAATGTTGAGGTTTGAATATTTGTTTAATATTCAACATTACAACATTAGTGTTTGTAAAATATTTATCCATGTCAAAATTAGTGTGATGTCAAAATTTGAATATTTTAATATTCAACATCACCAAGGAATCTTACGACACATGGCGGGATGTGTAAGAGATATTATGACGCGTAAGAGATTCTATGGCAGCTTATGACGCGTAAGAGATTTTATGGCAGCTTATGATGTGTAAGAGATTCTATGGCAGCTTATGATGCGTAAGAGATTTTATGACAATTTATGACGCGTAAGAGATTCTATGGCAGCTTATGACGCGTAAGAGATTTTATGACAGTTTATGACGTGTAAGAGATTCTATGATGCGTAAGAGGAGTTACTCTTACATGTGTAAGAGAATATTTCTATTTGGAGCAAATATTTAATATTTGGAGCAAATTGGCCCATGGTATGGGCACATGGTTTTAGGGAAACCACAAGTGGTTTTTCCTCTCCTTCTTTCTATATAAGCAAGTGTTGTGTGCACATTTTTAGTAGAGCGAGAAAGAGAGCATTTTGCATGAGTGTGATATGTATGTGAGCTGATATTATAAATCTCTTGAGTATGAGTATGTGAGAGAGAGAATATAGAAGGAGAAATTATCATTGATTTGTATTGCAGATTTTCTGGAGTGGGTGCTTCGGATTGGGGATTGGTGTCTCCAGAAGTTGGTGCTTCGAATAAGAGATTGCATAGTCAGTGGTGTTTGCATTCAAGGGCTGAATTGGTGTTCGGCTTGGAGATTGGTGTCTTCTGTGAGTGGGTGCTCACACTTTGTAAACACTATTTTTTCGGTTGGATTTGGACAGTAGATCCAAGCAATCTCTTTTGGTGGATGTAGCCCACACTGGGTGAACCACGGTATTTCTGGTGTTATGTGCATTTGATTTTTGTGTATGCTCTCATTTTACTTTCAGATTTGAATATCTTGTTAAGTAGAAAATTAATAAGTTGGAGAAAAAGTTTTTATTGTCGAATATTGATTCACCCCCTCTTAGTATTCCCATGCTTCTAACAATTGGTATCAGAGCGAGTTCCTTCTGTGTAGCTTAACAACTGCTAGAAGGTAGATCAGAAAGCACAATGGCAGCTCAGGAAGGATTCTCCACAAATAAAGCTCCGTTGTTCGATGGATCAAACTATGCCTTTTGGAGCATAAGGATGCGAACCTATTTGAATTCTCTTGGACATGATATTTGGCATTCGGTTGAGAATGGCTATACGGCACCAACAACGCCACCGACAGATCCGGCTGGTAAGAGAGCATGTGAAAATAATGCTAAAGCTATGAATGCTATTTTGTGTGGTGTAGTAGATTCGGAGTTTGTAAAGATTATGCTTTGCAAAACTGCCAAGGAGATGTGGGATAAGCTCAACAGTTTATATGAAGGAGATTCAAAAGTAAAGATGGCAAAGCTTCAGACACACAGAAGAAAGTTTGAAAGTCTAAAGATGAAAGAGGAAGAGAACATTGCAGCATATCTACTCTGTGTGGATGAGACCGTAAACATGATCAAAGGCTTGGGTGAAGAGATGGAAGACCCAGTAATAGTACAAAAGGTATTAAGATCTCTACTTCCTAGATTTGATGCTAAAGTTTCAGCCATTGAAGAACTTTTGTGTATGGCCCTTGAAGATGGAAAAGTTGAAGCTGAAGATGCAGTTGATGAAGAAGGTGAGGTAAACTTAGAAGAAGAACTCATCTGTGCCTTGGGTGAGATCAAGAGACTCAAAAAGAAGACCCTGAAGCAAAAAGTGCAACTTCAAGAGTATGAAGAAGCAAAGAAAAATCTGCATGCTAACAAAGAACATGAGAATACTATTGTTGATCTAAAGACCCAAGTTGAAGAGGCAAAAGAATAGAGGAAGTGATCAGAGAACAACTGAAATCAAAAGAAAAAGAATGCGAGAGATTGGAGGCAGAGATTGTCGCACTAAGACAGGAAACTGAAAAGTTGAACAAGAGACTCAAGTTTGAAAAAGTTTTGAGGTGTTGAGCAACATTCTGAGAGAACAGAAACCAAAATCATCCAAAGGTGGTATTGGATTCAATGAAGCAGAAAAGAAAGAGACCAAAGAACCAGAGAAGAAAGCCAACTATGCAGATATCCTAAAAGGCTCCAGTAAAGGAGAAAGCAGCAAGAAACAAGAAGATCATTCTCCACAGAACAAAAACAAAGAAGAGAGCAAGTGGAATAAGGTACCAATAAGAAGTTTCAGAAGTTTATCTTATCAGAGGCAACCCTACATGACCAGGTATTCTTTTTACGGTTATTGTTTTTCATGTCACAATTTTGGTCATAAGATGATGGACTGTAGATCGAGGTTTCAGAGTTGGAATCAGAATTTTCATGCTAGAAACTACAATTCTTTTGCTGCATTGTCAAATTTGAATGAGCATGCGATTAGATGTTATGAATGCAACCAAGTTGGCCACATAGCAAGATTTTGCAGGAGTAAGATTACAGAAAAGCCAAAGCAAGAGAAAGAGGGAAAACAAATCATTCAGAAAGCCAACAATAAGAAAGTGTGGCAAAAGATAAAGGAGGGAGAAAAGGAAGAGGCTATGTTGGTACAAATCGCGCTCCATGCACAAGATGAAGAACAACCTTGGTACATTGATAGTGGATGTTCCAGCCATATGACAGGTGATAGAAGCAAGTTCCTGAAGTTGAAAAAGGCCAGTAGAGGTACAGTAAAGTTTGGAGATAACACTACAGACCAAGATCACAGGAAGAGGTAACATAAAATTAAATGGTCAAGCTAAAGTTGAAAATGTTTTACTCGTTGAAGGACTGAAACATAATCTTTTAAGTGTCAGTCAAATGTGTGATCAAGGTTATACACTCACGTTTTATGCTGAGGGTTGTGAAATTAGAAAGAAGGATACAAGTAATTGGGTTGCAGATGCAAATAGAACAAGGAACAACCTGTACATGCTAAGTGATGTGAAGGGAGAAAAGTGTTGCATGAGTCAAATTGATGAAAGCTGGTTATGGCACAAGAGATTGGGTCACATTAATTTTGACAACATGGTAAAAATCAGCTCAAAACAAGCAGTGAGAGATTTACCCAAGATCACAAAACCGCAAAGTACTATCTGCAGACAGTGTCAACATGGGAAGCAGAACAAGGGTCAGATTCAGGACAAAGGAGTACTCTACAACGAAGCCATTAGAGCTAATTCATACTGATCTTTGTGGGCCAACAAAAACACAAAGCTTGCAAGGTGATTCTTATTTTATGTTATTAATTGATGACTTTACTAGAATGACATGGGTTGCATTTCTAAAAGAAAAATCAGAAGCTTTTGATCAATTCAAAAATTTTAAAGCTTTGATTGAGAATGAGACAAACTCTAGGATTAAGTGTTTGAGATCAGACAGAGGAGGTGAATTTATGTCTAATGAATTTGATGAGTTTTGTGAAGAGCATGGAATCAGAAGACAATTTTCTGCAACAAGAACACCACAACAAAATGGTGTAGTTGAACGGAAAAATAGAACAGTGCAGGAAATGGCAAGAACAATGCTAAATGAGTCCAAGTTACCAGATGCTTTTTGGAGAGAAGCAGTGTACACAACAGTGTATATTCAATGAGCACAGATTTGAGTAAACACAGAAAAGACACCATACGAACTATGGAAGGGAAGACCAGCTTCCGTGAAACACTTCAAAGTGTTCGGAAGTAAGTGCTACATTAAGAGAGACAATGAAGATGAGCTTGGTAAATTTGATTCTAGAGCAGATGAGGGCATATTCCTTGGTTATTCATCAAGAAGCAAGGCTTACAGGTGCTATAACAAGAGACTACAAAAAGTAGTGGAAAGTATAAATGTGAAAGTCGACGATTGGAAGCCGAAGAAGAAAATAGGACACTCAGTGGTGCAAAAAGAGGATGAAGAAATCAAATCTGAGAAAGAAGAAGAAGAAGAAGAAGAAGAAGAAGAAGAAGAAGAAGAATCTGAACGAGAAAACACAAAGGCACCATCCAGATTCGTTTAGAAGAATCATACAACAGATCAAATCATTGGAAACAAAGATACTGGAGTACAGACAAGGAGGAGACTAGCAAGTGCACCACAAGAGGTAAACTTTTCCTTATTGTCAAAAGTTGAACTGAGTAATTTTAATGAAGCTAGCAAGGATAAGTTTTGGATAAAAGCCATGGAAGAAGAACTTAATCAGATAGAAAAGAATGACACATGGGAGTTAGTACCAAGGCCAAAGGACAAGAATATCATTGGTACCAAGTGGGTCTTTAGAAACAAGATGAACGAAGGAGAAGTTGTCAAAAACAAGGCCAGATTAGTGTGCAAAGGGTACTCACAAGTTGAAGGCATTGATTTCGAGGAGACATTTGCACTTGTTGCTCGTATGGAAGCGGTAAGAATGTTCTTAGCATTTTCTTGTTTCAAGAATTTTAAAGTTTATCAAATGGATGTAAAATCATCATTCTTGAATGGAAACTTAGAGGAAGAAGTTTATATAGAGCAACCAGAAGGTTTTATTCTATCAAAAATTCAGATTTTGTGTGCAAGTTAAAAAAGGCTCTTTATGGTTTGAAACAAGCTCCTAGAGCTTGGTACTCTAGATTGGACAAGTACTTGTAGGAACAAGGATTCAAAAAGGGAATTGTGGATAACAATTTGTACATCAAGACAAAAGGAGAACATCAAGTGATAGTTGTGGTTTATGTGGATGACATTATTTTTGGAAGCGGTTGTAGGAGACTATGCAAAGAATTTGCAGAGGAGATGCAAAAGGAGTTTGAGATGTCTATGCTTGGTGAGTTGTCTTATTTTCTTGGTTTGCAAATTCAACAGTCTAGTCAAGGCATTTTTATTTCACAAACCAAGTATATAAAGGAGATGTTGAAAAAGTTTAGAATGGAAGATTGCAATCCAGTTAGTACACCCATGATTACAGTTTGCAAGTTGAGTAAGAATGATGAGTCTCCCGATGCTAATCAGACCTTGTATAGGTCCATGATAGGTAGCTTGCTATATACCACAACATCTAGACCAAATATTATGTAGGCTATTGGATTAGTTGCACGATTTCAGGCGGCACCAAAGGAAACTCATGTGGCAACAGTAAAAAGAATTTTCAAATATTTGAAAGGTACGTTGGATTATGGTTTATGGTATCCAAAGAGTGATGATTTCACTCTTATAGCATTCACAGATGCAGATTGGGCAGGAAGTGTTGATGACAGGAAAAGTACAAGTGGGGGAGCTTTTTATCTTGGTGATAGATTAGTGTCATGGTTCAACAAGAAATAGGCCTCAGTTTCATTGTCTACAACAAGTAGAGTATATTGCAACGAGGGCATGTTGTACACAGGTGCTTTGGATGAAGCAAACATTGAAGGACATGAAGGTAGAGTATGAGCATCCTATTTCCATTTTCTGTGACAATACTAGTGCTATTAACATCTCGAAAAATCCAGTCATGCATTCCAGGACAAAGCACATTCCCATTAAGTATCACTTTTTGAGAGAGAAAGTTGCAGATCAGCAGGTGAAATTAGAATATGTTGGGACTAAGGATCAGATTGCTGATATATTTACAAAACCCCTACCGAAGGAATCATTTGAGTCACTCAGACAAAAGTTAGGAGTGATCCATGTCACTCTTACTCATTGACTATCTCAGGGGGAGTATGGACATCGGGGAGCTACACATTGCAGTATCTTCAGCTCCGAGTACAAGTTCAGGTGACAGGTTCAGTTATCCCCTTGCCATTGATGTCAAAGGGGGAGAATTGTAGAATGGGGGAGAGTTGCATAGAACAGGTACAATGCAGCAGTACAGAAAGAGCTCAGAGGCAGAAAGTTGGATTTCAAAGCAAACAAGTTTTCATGTCTATTTTTAGCAGGGGTTTGCCATCAATGACAAAGGGGGAGTTTGTTGAGTATTTTGTCATTGATGTCAAAGGTACAACATTAGTGTTGATGGAAATATTGAGGTTTGAATATTTGTTTAATATTCAACATTACAACATTAGTGTTTGTAAAATATTTATCCATGTCAAAATTAGTGTGATGTCAAAATTTGAATATTTTAATATTCAACATCACCAAGGAATCTTACGACACATGGCGGGATGTGTAAGAGATATTATGACGCGTAAGAGATTCTATGGCAGCTTATGACGCGTAAGAGATTCTATGATGCGTAAGAGGAGTTACTCTTACATGTGTAAGAGAATATTTCTATTTGGAGCAAATTGGCCCATGGTTTTAGGGAAACCACAAGTGGTTTTTCCTCTCCTTCTTTCTATATAAGCAAGTGTTGTGTGCACATTTTTAGTAGAGTGAGAAAGAGAGCATTTTGCATGAGTGTGATATGTATGTGAGCTGATATTATAAATCTCTTAAGTGAGTATGAGTATGTGAGAGAGAGAATATAGAAGGAGAAATTATCATTGATTTGTATTGCAGATTTTCTGGAGTGGGTGCTTCGGATTGGGGATTGGTGTCTCCAGAAGTTGGTGCTTCGAATAAGAGATTGCATAGTCAGTGGTGTTTGCATTCAAGGGCTGAATTGGTGTTCGGCTTGGAGATTGGTGTCTTCTGTGAGTGGGTGCTCACACTTTGTAAACACTATTTTTTCAGCTGGATTTGGACAGTAGATCCAAGCAGTCTCTTTTGGTGGATGTAGCCCACACTGGGTGAACCACGGTATTTCTGGTGTTATGTGCATTTGATTTTTGTGTATGCTCTCATTTTACTTTCAGATTTGAATATCTTGTTAAGTAGAAAATTAATAAGTTGGAGAAAAAGTTTTTATTGTCGAATACTGATTCACCCCCTCTCAGTATTCCCGTGCTTCTAACAACTAGTTCTTCCCAAGAGAATAGTCATCCATCTACATCAATGCTAAGTAAGCACAAGTGTTTGTTGAATCCACATCTAGAAAATCAAATGTTGGATAGGAATTATGAGAGGAGGATCACAAGGATTCAAGCTCAAGAAGGTAATTTATTTGATGATGCTTATGATGAAAATATTATGTTTGCATTGTCATCTATGGCTAGTGAACCTAAAAGTTATGTAGAAACTAGTCAAAGGAAAGAGTGGGTTGATGTTATGAAAATTGAGATGGATTCAATTGAGAGGAATGATACATGGACTCTTATTCAACCTCCAGTTGAAATTTTTTTCATTGCAAGTAAGTGGGTCTACAAGACCAAAGTTCAGAGTTATTGGGTTTCACTAGTTTCTAGATTTATGGGCAATCCATCACTAAAACATTTGCAAGTAGTGAAAAGAGTTTTTAGATATGTAAGAGGTACTTATAATCATGGTATTCACTTTCGACTAGAAGGTTCATTATGTCTAATTGGATACACATGATTTAGATTAGGGAGGATTTGTTGATGACAAAAAGTCTACTTTAGGTTATTGCTTCACATTGGGAAGTGGGTTGGTTTCATGGTCATCAAAGAAGCAAACTACAGTTGTTTTATCCTCTACTAAAGCTAAATATGCAGCTCTTACATCTTTTTGCACACAAGGTATGTGGTTGAGAAGACTCTTAGTTGATTTTAGAGAGGCTCAACATGAGCCTACACATATTTTTTGTGATAATAATGGGGCAATACAATTGTCCAAGAATCTAATTTTCCATGCTAGAACCAAACATATAGAACTCAAGCATCATTTTATCGAGACTTGGTCAATGATAATCATTTTGTCATTGAGTATGTGAGAAGTGAAGATCAATTTGCTGATATTTTCACCAAGGGATTGTTGAAGAAGATTCATGGAAGATTTAAGGAGATGATAGGAAGGGAGAATGCTTTGAGCATGAAGCCAATATGGGTTTCGATTAATTCTTGTTAGAGTAATTTTTTTGTGTTTTTGGTGCTCAAAAGTTTTTGGTCAAGTGTAAAATTCTATTTTTAGAATTTTATTAGATTGAAGTGCTAATTAGAGTGCAATTCACTAGATGTGCACTTAATTGAGTTCAAATTGTTATCCATTCATCCCAAAGAGGTGGGTGACCAATATAGATGACTAAATTTAGTCTTATCTTGGTCCATTTCTAGTCTTTAAGAGTGTATGAGGCATCTAGTTTGACTAGGGTGCGTGATGAGTGTGCATGTGTCACTTAAACTAATAATGGCTTCTTGCATGTTGACCATATATTATTAGTGGATGATACTTGTCATCTTGAGTCTATTTTAGTTGTCTTTAGTTGACTTTAGTTCATTTAAGAGTTGTAGTTCCTATTATTAGTCTTTTACTTGTCATGCAATTTTAGACAAGTTTTGTTGTAATGGCTATATTAACCTTGTTTATTGTTTAATTGATTAATGCAAAGTGGGGCAAGTTTTTTCCAAGAGGTTGTGCTTTCTGCAATGTGTTTAGTTCTGATTATATTTGTAGGTATTTACTATATAGATCAGCTAACTTTTGTTTGATTATATAAAGTTATTTAGTACATATTTTGTCATCAATCTCACTTACAAGTATACTAGTTTAATAGCTAGTTATTCATGGAAGATCTGATGATCAATAATTTTATTTAAACGGTATTTGAGATCTGATTTGCATACCCTTCATATCAAAAACCTTAAAGTACTACTTGATCATCCCTACCAATGCCAAGTCCTTATTGTCATCCCATTTATATTGAAACATCTCTGGTCTGGAAATAATTTATCTTTTTCTTTCACTAATCTTTTTATATCTTGGTGTTTCTCACCACCTACCTTTGCTTAATTCTCTCGTATTTATAATATTGTCGTAAGTAGATTATTTATTTTTGTGGGAGTGTACTTGTGCTTGTTTATCTTAAAATGACCTCTATGAGTAGTCATTACCGTAATGACATTTTTTCCTCATGTATTTTTGTTAATTATCACAAGGCAAGGGGACCCACATAGCCCACAAGCACTTGTAGGCATTTGTTAAGTAGGGGAATGGTGAATGTAATCCACTTGCTTTGGCCTTCTCACCCTCTAGCATCTTTCCCATTGAAAAAGCTTTTGGGGCATGTAATGCCTTATATGTGATCCTATTCTCATGATTCTTACCAATGTAGGAGTACTCCAACTACAACCCAATCATGTATTTGTGTTAAGTAGTTCAAGGCTTCCCCTAGAAATTTAATGAGATTATTAACTTTTGTGGGATTTTAATCGTGTTTAAATTATCTTAAGATGACTTCCATGAGTTTTCATTTCTTTAATGACTTTTTTCCTTGTGTATTTTTGGTAATAATCACAAGGCAAGGGACCCTCAAGCACCGTAAACATTTGTTAGTAGGGGGGAGTAATGGTGAATGTAATCTATTGCTTTGGGATTCTCACCGTCCAGCTTCTTTTACCATTATAGTAACTTATTATTCTTTTGCCTTTGCCACCTCATTGTTGGGCCCAAATGATACATGAATTGGGGTACACTGTTTATGTGTCGACCATAGTTCAAAAATCGTTATCGGCAGGCCAAAATTTGACTTGGAAATCTGGAATCGGTGATTTCTCGGCAATTTATTGGCATTATTCGCGACTTTATTGCTACTTTAAAAACATTTAAATTCATAAAATACACTTAAATTAAATGTAAAACATTGTTAAATGACATGAGAAGTGAATGTATAGATTCATAGAATGCCATAGGCCCATAAATATATTTTCACAACTTCACACAGACAAAAGTTACATATTAATAAACTATATGCTTAAGGTAAAAGACAGACACAAAAGACTGCAGACCTGAAATACGTTTTAATATGCCAGTACATGGCGAGACGGTCACAGTTCACAGTCACACAATATATAAAAGAGGATAAATTTTCTGAGAACGTTTGGGCATGGTAAGAGGCTGTTAGTGTTAATCATGAATGTTGCCATATGCTGCGGAATATCATAAAACTTAGCAGTCCTTATCTTGAAGAAAGCTTGATTTGACTGTAATGGAAAATGACTAACGATTATATTACCAATGTTTCATTTAGCTTTACCAATGTGACACAAACTATACCAGAAATCGTGATTCAAGAGGCTGAGACTCTGAGTTATTTGAGTTCATGCATAAAACAAATTCGAATGCAAGGAAAATAAATGAAAGCAAGCTCAAATACATGAACTCAAAATCTTAGACACCTGCAGGCTGCAAATAATGTAAATTCGTATGAGCAATGAACATTGATAATAAATAAAAACAAATGTATAATAATAAAATAAAGCTAATTGTGGTCGAAACCCTAGCAAAACACAGGGGATGAATTTGTGCAGGAGAAATTTAACCCTAAACGCTTTGAAATGAACTCGTTTTTTTCAGTTTTGACGTTTTATACCTAAGCAACAATTTTCCACAATTTTTAAACTGATTTTCCATGGTTTTTCTTGAAATTTCTCTCCAGAAATTGCAGATTTATCGCGGGGGAATCGCGATTTTCCCAAAGATAAATCGTTTTCCCTCTAGCAAGCGATAAATTGTGATTTCTGTATCAGAGGTGTCGACCCTTGTGTATGGGGAATGGAATTCCTTCCAAGTTTACCTCCCTTATGCAACTTTCACTCAAGAATAATCCTTTGTTCCCACCTTCCAACCTTCCAAGTTTTTCTCAAAGCTGTTTTGGATGCCCTTTCTGTGAAATTCTGAGTGATCTTCTTCAGTAAAAGTTGCATAATGTATTTTGTATATAAATTGCACCTGCTGGTCATTACTGTTGTCTGTGATTCAGTAATTGCTTTACGGGTACAAAGACTAAGATTGCTGCTGAAGCTAATGTCTTATTGTCATTCTAAGTGAACACTCCCCGAAGAAAGTGTCTTGGATGGTCTAAGTTTAACCTTGTTATTATGTGCTTCCCTCTTCATATTGCATGTGATTCAATTGAGTATGCTCATGTACAAATTAAGCTTTATAATCAATCAAGTATGCTCATGTACCAATTAAGCATTACAATTATTCAACATGTTTTGAATGTTAAATTATTTGTTATCCATTTTCCTTAAGCTTAATTAATATTTAACTTTGAGTCTCTGTCGATAAATAAGTTTTTGTCACCTCTCTTTAGGCCATTTTCAATCCCTTGAATCAAATACATGATCTTCTTAGAGTCATTAACATTCCAAAATGTTAGGAATCTGATCACATGAAATAAAGTTAATGGTAGTCAAAGTCATAGTTATCATATCCTGATGGATCTGGCCCACATCCCTTCAAATCTGAATTATCAGACATACGGGATCAGTCCAATTCAAATCAGACAGCTTTCCATTATTTTTAAAGTGATATTTCATTTCTTTGCTAACTGACATCCTAGACGACTTGCTCTGCTCAGCCCATCAAATAAAATTTTGCATACGTTTATGTTATATAATACATTTATATGCATACATGCACACGGCCTTTTGTACATTACGGTGATTTTCTCAATTTCTGGATTTTCAAGTCTGTTTCTTCCATATGAATATGGAATTTTCAGAGCATAGTAGCTATGGTATTTGTTGTAAAAATGTCACGTTAAATAATAATGTATCAATGCTGCTGGATCATTGACTCCATCCTGTAATAGAACTTTTATATTTATTTTTATCATTCATCTCTACCAGCCCTTAATACCTATAAAAAGTGGTACGAAAAGCTTTATGGCTTGAAGGATTTCAGCCAGCAGGAAAGATAGAAGACGGTAAAGATTTTTTTAAATAGAAGTTGGAGAGGGTTCTCAAATTACATTTTCCTATGTTGGAGGAATAGCTTTTGAAGAGTCCCACAACAATTGCAGAGTCTATGAAGCATCCACGTGTTGCAAACATGCTAGAGAACATTGTAGTGTTTAGTATGCACCCTAAGAGTATCACCGTAAAAGGAAGAAGCAGTGCCCTAGTTGCAGAAGTAAAATGATTTGTATTGACCATGGAGCCGCAAGAAACCAATGGGAAATTTAACGTTGAATTTTTTTTTTGAGAGGATTAATTCTGAACTAGAAATGTTATTCTGTTCCCTAGCCGAATAGATAATTGTTGTGCACCTAAATTTTTGATTTGGCTGAAGTAAGAAACTAAAACAGAATCCACGGAGTATCTGCAAAAGCATGGTTGGAGAGTTTGATTTAAACTAAACCCTGCTTGCAGAATAAATTGTGTCTCCTCTGGTTTATCATGAACAAGCTATTGAGCACATTAATACTTCATGTTAAGGCTCTGTTAGCATGATAAGACTCGATGTTAGGAGTTCAATAATATGAAACGTATTAGTTTTGTGTGATAGGAAGGTCACATAAAATTTAAGTAACGTTAGAATTAATATACTTTTATCACTTAGGCGATTTAGGTTGTTAAATTACCTAGCACACAAGTAAAATGCATGTAAGTATGATGTGTCAATCACACAAATTGATGGTAAAAAGATTCATCTTTTCATCGGTCTCACCTCTATGAATGCCTTGAATTCTAACAGATCTCACATTAGAAGCTGTGCTTTCAATGACTTTCTACCAAGGCCAAAAACTGTGCTTTTGCTCTTGATGCTGGACTGGACTTGCAGGCCCCTTAGTTGGGTCAAAAATTGTGCCTTCAGCTCTGATTGCTGGACTGGACTTGGAGTCCCCTTAAATAAAACGTTTAGCGAAGAGAGGACTGAGTGAAAATTTGTCATTTTTGTAACTCACAATTCTATTCTTTCATCAGCTGAATTGCATGGTTTACAAATGTTAAGTCTACCCTTCTGATGTAGGATATCATTTTTTTGCAGAATTAGAACAGTGAGATGTTATCCTCGGTTTCTTTTCCCCAAGTTTTTTTTCTTGAAAAATCTGCTTGTTTGCTTTGTTCCTTGTAAATAGATGATGTGGCGAGGAAAAACTTGTTCACTTTTGTGAGGGTGCCTGCTGTGCCGCTCCAAACTAAAAGTAAGCAGTAATCACTAATCAGTGATACTTCAGCATGATGTAAATGCTTGAAAATGGTTTCTCATTCAAAAAGGCTGAGGTCTGTTTCAGAACTTATATGTTGGATTCATGCAACTAACCGGGATAGGATTTTCCCGTTCCATTTCTTTTTCACATTGTGGAGATGAGATATATGTACAGGTGTGTGTGGAGTTTCTCTTGCATTAGCCTTGGAGGTTGGTTTCCTTTTATTGTTAACATGGTTTTGGTAACATTGCACAAATATTACAAGAATGCCAATAGATTTGTTGAATCAGAAGGATGTGCAACTGGCTATCTGTAATGCAGCGGATGCCTTGTTTGTGTAGTGCTCAAGATGATTTGATACTTTTGTGTTTATATTCTGTGGCATGCAAGTATTCTTAAACTTGAGCAATCAATTCTGTCAATGAATTCTGGTGATTTATGATTTGATTTTGGAATTCTTCCAATAGACTATTTAGGAAAAGTCTATTTAATTTGCTTTAGCATTGCACTCCTTGTCAGTAGCATCACTTTCCCCATGTAGTGATTGAAGGGGATCGAGAAGATCCTTATCATATGTATATTCCTTTAAGAGACCAAGATAGAGGATACTGCTGTTCTCTGCCATTATAATCATTGTAGTTTGAGGTGCATGATACCTTTTTTATATCACCATTGAACAATGATCTGATACCAGAATTATTCTGTTAATTTCACTCAACATAGCTTATTATGAAATTTATCTATTCCAGTTTCTGTAAAATCTAGTTGTCAACATAAGAAAATGATTTTTATGATGATATGATAGTAGCTCGAGTTTAATATTAGTTGTAAGGAATTGAGGCATGCATGATTCAAGTGAAATGCTTGTTCTCTTGAGCCTGTCTGTATTAGACACGTGAGCTACTTTTCTTCTTCTGTTCGGTGCCAAATGTCTACATGTGCCTTTTTAAGATCTGCACATGCAGATCACACAAAATACTTTATATGGTCACTTTGGCTTGTGCAGATCACCTAACAAATTTGTTACAGGTCCTGCTGGAGTTTTATGTAAAATCCATTTTCCCATACTAATCCATTCAGGATATCCCAGTTTCTAAGTAATATAATAATAGTCATTAATCCATTTCTAAAGCATTGAATTATAATATTAATTGCTGGCGTATATCCTAAAAGCTCCACGACTTAAGTTTTTTAACTAAAGGATGAAGTACGATTCCCATTGGGATATTCTTGTATCATATGCATTCATATAATGATGATTGTCAATCCCTGGAGAAAAACACATTAGATTACATAATAAATTGCCCTCATGGATTAGAAACTTCAGTATGGGTCTATACCATGTTCAATAATGCATGCTAGAGTTTATGATTTCAGGGAATAGCAAGGAGACTTGTTAGAGCAGCTCTACAAGAGGCAGCTAAAAAACGTGAAATGCGGTATTCTGATCTCAAGAAGATTGAAAGAGGCATCAGAAGGCACTTTCATGATGATATAAGTGTCGTCGTCATATTCTTAGACCATGAGCTCCTTGGCAAGAATTCAAACACTCCACCATTATCAGTAAAAGGTGGTATTGATGTAATTGCTCCTTCCGATTTCTCTGTCCTAGATGGACTCGACATGAATCACAATTTGGTTCCCTGAACTGTTGGCGAGCATAACTTTTCTTTAGCTTGCCTCTTGTATGCTTTGCTTCAATCGGATAGAATTAACTTTATTTTTCTGCTTTTTACTCCTTCCTTAGTGTGCTTCTTTGATTTTGGTGCTGAATTTGTTAAGCTCGGAGAGCATTATATTTTCTTAAATCCTTTGTTGTTTTTATGAGGATGGACTGCCTATTAAGCTTTCTTCATGTCCAACTTATACTAATGCTGATGGATTCAATGTTAACTGTTACTATTAAAAGGCCAATGTTTGCTATTGGAGCAATTACTGGCTTAGTTAACTTAGTTTTGTTCTCCAGAATGCCAGTTTGCCATACAATAATATTTTCAAAGAGTGTCTTTTACTGGTTTTTTCCAATGATCATTTCCCAATGTAATGGCAACATTTTTATGCTTTTGATAGCTGATTGTGTTCTTTGGCATGCCAATGAAAGCCTGAAAGAAGACTCTTGAAGGTCGTAATACTGAGTCTGTACTTAGCAAGTGATCTGTTGAATCCATTTTATTTTTTTCCTCATATTCCCTTGTGGTTATGGAGAAGAGAATTGAACATAAGAGATGAATGTCTGCACTGAAAAAAAAACTACAGTTCTTGCAGTTTGTGTTTAATATTCTTTATTTGATGCACTTGTTATATTCATGCAAATTGATTTTTAAATATCACTGTAGTATTTTGTTTTGCCAATTTGATTATTTTGAGATGCGAAAGTATCTTGATTAATCGAAATTATGAGAAAAATGCTTTTGCAATTATTAGCCACAGCATGACATATTTGTGAAGTCAAGTTATGAGAAAGTTGCATTAATTAAATTGCTATATCCCAGGACCTTGTGGGTGAGAACTAAGGTGTGCACTTTAAGGGTAAAAAAATATTAGTTCATTTCAGAATTTGTTCTCACACATTTTGTTAGTGCATAAAATGAATTCATATCTAAAGTGAATTGTGTTTGTAGATAAGAGTTGAGATGCAATTTAAAAGTTTGAAATAAGGAATGCAGTTAACCTAGTTTTGTGATGTGAATATTTTCAAATAATTATCGCCACCATAATATTTTCAAATGGGTGCACTTATATCAATTGCTTATTATGAAGAGCCATAAATTGATGGTGGTTTAGCCACATCTTTATATTACAAAGAATGTAAATAAAAATATGCATTTAAAGTTGAAATTTCTAATGTGTCACACTTTTCATCCATGATTCTCCTCTTATTGTTGCAGTACTTGCACACTCGAGGGCCATCTCTCATTTCTGATTCTAATATTTAAACTGTCTTTTCAGTATGGATCAAACTCAAATTCTCTAAATGAATTGAAGGGAGTTTTGTGTAATTCTAGTGGATTCTCCAAGATGAAATGGACTACGAACTCTGGAATTTATGGGGTTTGAGGGTATCTTTATTGAGAATTCAAGGATGTTAAAATTGTTGTCTAATGGTGTTTTATGGGATTGTGTGTGTGTGTGTGTGTGTGTGTGCATGTGTGTAAAAATTGTTACGTAATGCTATTAATGGGCATTATATGTGTGCGTGCATGTTTGCACGCGTGTGCGTGTAAAAATTGTCTCGTATGTTGTTAATGGACATTATATGTGTGCGTGTTTGTCTCCGCACGCGCATAGGGGTGTGCACGCACTTAAAGAACAACCATTCCCAAACTTAAAAATGAACATGTCATTTTTGTTTATGATTTGTTATATTTAATTTGTGTGCGTGCGATGCTTAAAGAACAATTGTTCCCGAACTAAAAAAATACATGACATTTTTGTTTTTGATTTGTTCTATATAATTTATTTATAGTTTCTTACCCTCATAGAGATTGTAAGTGCATAACATAGGTCTTTGCGAACTTCTCTAGATGTGTAATGCACTTCTAGATAGCATACAAATGTTTGAAAGTAGGGCCGGTGATATCTATGGTCTGACATATATTTTGCTCTTTACCCAAGAAAAAGAATAAAAATTGCCACGTTTCTTTTGAGTTTGGGAATGATTGTTCTTTGGGTGTTACAATGTGCGCAACAAATACTACATGTAACGATAAAAATATTCAATAAGTGGCAGTTTCAAATCTAATAAATGCAAAACTTAAATATATGAATTGTGGATGAATAGATATAGAAATTAAAAGTTGCAAATACTAAATGAATTAATAAAGCTATGTGAGAATTAATACATGACTCTCGATTTTTAGAAGAGGCTAGAAATGCTTAGAAAAGGCTCAAAAGATAGTGTGGAAGGTATCATGAAGAAATAATTTTAATTCATTGAAGTGATTAGATTTATATTGTTTTGATTAAGTTAACTAGAGTCAAGGTTTTTCAAATAAGGCTTCGCAACAATTATGGTTAGTCTAATCCAATAGTGGTGTATTTTTGATATGTTAGAAACTTTATGACACCATTTATAATCAAAGGACGCTCAAAAACTTTTTTTGGATTGGTAAATTGATGAGAAAGTGTTTTATTATTCTCTTTTATGTGACCCTAATATGGGGCATTGGTGTATCAATCTAACAATCAATTGAGTGCCTTCACGCAATTCTAAACTAGATTCTCAAATAGAACTATAGACAACTTGATATATAGATAGAGTACGGGCCTATCTATAATGACTTAATCTCCACACACAAATATATGCACACACATGTATGTTATGTATGTATACATATCCACACACACAGGACATGCATCAACCTCCCCCAATCGAGAGGAGAGTTGAGTTCATCTCTGAGAGCCTCTATATGGTTTTGTGTTGATCAACAATCCCATTTTTACTATAACATGACTCTACGTATTTATAAACAAAATATAACCCTAATTTGACCTCGACACCTAGCAATACATCCGAAACAACAAGAAATATCAACGAAAAATAACACCCTCTTATTTGTCATTAATGAATGGATGAACAATCAATGTTTTTTGGTAATATGGGATTGTCTCTTAAGTTGTGGGACTACTTGAGGCAGACCTCTAGAGAAGGTTGGTTCCTCTACCTAATTCTAATGATAAACTACTTCTACAATAGGGAATACAACTATCTAGTCCTATTCTAACAATCCAAGCGACTAGGGGAAGAGAGAGGTGTATGGAAAAGAGAAATCTTAAGCTAATAAAGGTGATAGCACCAAGAACAGGGGGAAAGACACTGACATATGAGTAGAAATGGAAGGAAAATGAAGGAAGAAAGGGCAAACATGAGTGTCACAGTGTAAAACAACATTCAAACTCTCATTTCCATGGAGCACAATAGAAATAAAACATGTAAAAGGAGAATAAATATGCACAACACACCACAAATGCAATAGAGAGAAGATAATGCAATAAACACAGACTAGGGTAGAGAATAGCCACAAAACATGAATTTTATTGCTTCAAAGGGATGCACAATCCATTACAATGAAGGAAAAAGAAAAGAATAACCCTGTAAAGGTCTAAATTTGAGGCTTGCAACTCAAAATACACATGCAACACTTGAAGGATGATGCACCAACATTCCAAGAGAGTCCAACCTTTACAAATGGGCATCATTTTACAATATATAGAAAATGAGAGAGAGAGAGAGGAGGGAAAAGAGAGGGAAACTTGATTTTTGTCTTCAACCACCAACATGCATTGAATGTCTAAAAATAGGCATGGGTACCTGCGCCAAGGCCATTCCCCCATGATACTTTTCTTGTAGGAGAAGGAATGGGTACCATACCTCATCAAATTTGGTAGTTGAGCTACTTGGAACTACATCTTTAATGCTGAGATAGTTTTCCTCTTTTCCACCCACATAACCCCACCAAATTTAAGTTTTCTACTTTACATAGTGTAGTACATGATGAGACCTTTCCAATGAGTCCAAGTTTGTGAAATTTCGAGTGACAAGTGACGAAAGTTATGGCCCTATGAAGTTCAAGATCTTGGGAGAATCACGACAGGGGTTCCCAGTAGGTTGCGGCAATCCATTTTAATCCTTTTGTGCCTTTGGCGGATGAATCATCCGGTCGAGAACTTGAGGAAGGGGAAATAGTTATTGTTGTTCTTGTGGGGCCCAACTTGACTTATTTCGTTGTAGGTCCATGTGTGGGCGGAGAGTCAGGGTTGGGGTAGAAGCGTGTGGAACAGTTCCACCTATTATGTTAGGGCCCACTTTATCCGCCTTTTGTTGCCCCTTGTGCTTCATTGGCTATGTCGTGCGATCGACAAACCATTGGAACATAGGAATGTTCCATCCTTCCCACAAGTGCCCGCTTTAATTGGCGCTTCACCCCAATCGACCCATCACCCCAATCGACCCAATCGCTCATGTGAGGAACATGAGGCCCATGTGAACCATTCCACCTGTTCTAAAAAGGCTTGACTTGACCGACTAGAATGCCCCCAACTCCTTGCGGCTAATGCGATAATGCGGGGAACATAGGGAACAAAAGAACAATTCCTTGTGTTTCCAAAGATGAGACTCGACCGATTTGCTTCTACCACCCCCATTTCTTATGATTTTTGTCCAAGTATGGAAATGGAGGGGTTGTTTAGGTGGAAGTAGAGTGACCCCAACATTGTTTTTCTCTATTTTGATCAGTTTATATTGTCCAAGTCCAAATGAAAATGTAAGTTATCAAAATAGCCTGGGGGTATTTTGGATAACACCACCCTTGATTGGGGATTGTTTTAAATATCAAGGAAGGAATGAGGGGGCATGCGGTTCTAGGAATGTACGTGTCCCACCGTAATGAGTGAAAGAGGCCTCAATCCTCTCTTTTTAAGCTATATCGTTAATGAAATGTCCTAATACAAGTATACTTTAAAAAGCCTTAAATTAAAAAAAAAAAAGGAATATGACAAAATGTATGAAATCTTTTTGATGCTTGATGGTCTTGTGTGCTAGTCTTCACATTCCTTCCTCTTAGATGACTAATGATGCATGCGTATATATAGGTTTCTTTGGATTCAAAATATGACTTGTCCGCATGCAAGTTTGCCATGGAAAAGAGTGAAGGCCAATAATCAAAGTATTTGAAATCTAGAAAAATGGAATAGAGAACCCAAAATTGATGTGACCAAAATCATTTAGTTCTTATTCTAGTTAGACCACTAATGTAGTATTCCAATTTTTGGTTATTTGTTCGAAGAGGGGCTAAAGCTCAAGAAACAAAAATGAATGTGTGGAAGTGAAATGAGCATCAAGAGGAAAACTAATGATCATTAAAGAGGAGTTCGTGAGCAATCAATGCCAATGAAGGCTATTCAAATTCAATAGTGAGGGGGAAATTTGCTAGCAAGAGCCTATTATACACTAATGGTCAAAATGTCTAAAATTCTAATAAAGGTGCAACAACTACATGACTTGTACCAAACTTATGCATCTACATAATGCCCCTCTATGATGTGTGTGTGCACGTGTGTGCATGTAAACATATCAAATTGAAACAAATGAATAGTTCCATGAAAAGTGTACCTAAGAGATTTATGATTGCTTCAATATCAACATCTCAAGTGTACCTACAAGAAAACACAAATGCATGCAAACAAATCATTGTCTTAATAATTTGATAATAACGTACCCAAATGAGATAAATGAAAAATTGAAAATGTGGAAAAGGAACAAATACATGTGGTATGTGAACCATGTTGCCTCTTTTAGAAATAACTAAAATTGTCATGGGCCATTATTGCTCCACCCAAGTGGTAAAAACTCTAAATATTGGAAGCTCATGTCTAGTGGCAAAATAACAATACCATGGGTCCATATAACCTAGAGTGAAAAAAATTGTTTATTGGCCAAAGAAACAAGCATTGAAATCTCTCTATAACTTCTTCATATTGGTTTAGGATTTAAATTTACACCAACTTCTATAGGAATGTAAATAGGCTTACGGTCAATCATGTTAAATCTTATAAGAAATTTCACAACATACCGAGATTGAGATGCAACAATAGACTTATGATCTTGAAATATAACCATGCCAAGAAAATGATTTAGCAAGCCTAAATCAGTCATATCAAAATGTTGTTTTAGTCTTTATTTGATTCTAGCAATTAAATTTTTATCACTGCTAGTAATCAAAAGATCATCAACGTAAAGAACAATAATGATAATATGATTATTTTCAAACTTAACAAATAAATCATTATCAGAAAAATAGTTAGAGAAACCAAGATCTTAAAAGAAAGTATTAATTTTAGCATACCAAGATCTAGGAGCTTGTTTAAGACCATATAAAGACTTTTTCATCTTGCATACAAAAAGTTCCTTACCAAGTTCTTCAAAACCTTTAGGCTAACACATGTAGATTTCTTCTTTTAAGTCACCATTTAAAAAAACATTTTTAACATCCATTTGGTGAATCTCTCAACCATATTGGGCATCCAATGCAAGAAGAATTATAACAGTTCTCATTTTAGCTACAAGAGCAAAAGTCTCAACATAGTCAAGATCATGTTTTTGAGTGAAACCACAAGCTACCAACCTTGCCTTGAACTTTTCAATTTCTCCTATAGAGTTATACTTGATTTTATACAACCACCTGGATCCTACAATGCTTCACTTAGAAGGAGGAGGGACTAGTTCCCAAGTTTTTCATAGGCACATTAGATACATGAATCATAGTCCTAGCCATTTCTAAGACAGTCCTATTCTTTCTTTCTACAATGCCATTTTGCTTTGAGGGGAATCCCATATGATACACATAACTCATCAAAACTTTTCTGACATATTCACCTCTATTATCAGTCCTAATTCTTTTTATTTTCATATTAGAAGCATTTTCAACTAAAGCTTTGAATTCTTGAAATTTAGACAAGACATCGAGTTTTTCTTAATGAAGTAAGACTAGGTCATCCTAGAGTAATCATCAATAAAGAAAACTACATACAAAGCACCATTCAGAGAAGGAACTTCAAGTAGACCTCTCACATCATTTTGAATCGGTTTGATAACTAAGAATAATTAGGATCGGGATGTTTGTGAAATGGTTCAACATGTTTCTTACCACGCAAGCAACTTTCACATGTCTCGTGATCGATTTTAATTTAGGGAGACCAACAAGATTAAGTCTAGACATTTCATACAGACTTCTAAAATTCACATGACCTAATATTTCATGCCAAAGTTGAATATAATTCCTAGAAGAGGAAGAAAAGAAAGACTCAAACAAAAATCCATCAAAGATATACAAGCCATTTATGAATACCAAAAGTCATAATATTACTTGAACTTATCTTTCAAATACCACTTATCTTGCAACAAAACAACTTTACAATTTCTTTGGTTACCCGAGATCAAAATGAAAGATTCTTTTTAGTTGAGGAACATACAAGACATTCCTCATTACTCCATTTGATAACTTAACATTCCCATAAATTTCAGATATAATTATGGAGTTATCTCCTAGATGGATATTTTCCTCACATTTAACAACATATGAGAGTATACCAAGAGTACAAGTCATGTTCCATGAGGCACCACTATTAAGAATCCATTCATTGTCATTTGAAGCTGAAAGGGCAATATATAGGGCAATAGACTGCTAAACCTTTTTTTGCATGATTTTGCTTCTAATTTTGATCTTTCTTTTGATTGTTAAATTTAGTAGTTCTAGCATTCTTAGTTGATTTGCTAGCATTTACTCTACAATCAAACTCTTTATGCCCATTTTTTTACATTTGTTACATGCGCCATTGAACTTGACTTTAAAGTTCGACTATAACTCTTAGTCGATATTGGATTTATGATGAGGATAACTATTATTCCTCTTAATTTAATCAAACTTACGATTTTGAGAGAACAAAGCTTGAGAAGAAATCTCTTTTGAATCAAAAATTTTCCATTACATGCTCTTTTTGAATTAACAAAGAAGACAAAGTATCTAAATCAGACATATCATTCTCATTCGATATTTAGAGTTAAGGATAGATATATAATTTTTGAATTTTTCATGATTGTTTATGTGAATGATGACGTACAAAAGCTTGTGTTGAAAAAATTCATAGTTCAACCATCTAATTTATATTTTATGTTCTTAATTTTAGCTAAATAATTGACTATTTTCTTATTCCCTTTCATGGGATTTGTAAAAATTCCATAATTACCTTAATTATTTTAGATAGATGTACGCCTTCATGTATTGTTTCTAATTGTTTCTAGGCATCAGCAAGGGAGTCCATACGACCTATATGCATTAAAAATTCATCTCTTATGCTTTGAAATAGGATGGTTAGAGCTTTGTGAGATATTTGGGAAAAGGAGCTCAGGTTTTCACGATTTTTTTCTTCCAGCTTGGTCATGTCTCCACACCAATTACAAGATCCCATAATTTTCTACCCATGAAACATGATTTTAACCTAAATCTCCAAATACTATAATTTGTTCCATTTAATAGCTGAGACTTATCCATAAAAAAACTAGCATAACTAGCCATTGTTGAATGCTCGAGACAATAGTGAAGACAAATACAACTAAAAAACAAGTCAAATACAACTAAAAAACAAGTCAAATATTTACACGAGAGCCACACAGAGACTACAAACAAGCTACAAATAATTTTAGTAGAAATACACACACACGATTACCTAAAAAGGAAACAGATAAGCCGCGAAGGCCATAGAGAAAGGATTTAAGGTTTTCAAATTTTAGAATCTTCAAGACAAAGATACTTAGAAAACCCGCGAACACAAACTCGAAAACTTGTGTAATGAAGAGAATTAGAAAACTTTAGTACAAAGAAACTTCACAATCTGCAGTACACAAACTATACACCCACGGAATGAAGAAAATTTAAAATCCGCGACACAAACAAAAGAAACATGTGGCACAAGATTAAAAAATGACACCACGTAAATAAAAAGACACATGTCACTTTTCTAATAAATAATACTTCATAGTGCAACAACCGAGCTAAAAGAAAATTAATAGAAAACAAACAACAAAATTGAAAAACACATATCATTAATTAATTGATTCACTTATTCACACTTTGACATAATACGAACAATATGTAGAAGAAAAGACTTATTCAAAACAATGTTACTTGTCGAAAATCTAATGACTAAAGACTAGACACTTGGCGGCTTTCCGCCAAACTTTAAATAGATTGCTTTAGGTAGACTTAAAGTCCCTGGAATAAGCTAAAATTTAAAATAAAGTTTGTGTCTCAAATCTAAAGATCGGTGCCACTATCTAAGTGGCTAAGCTAGAACAAAGACTAACACCTTGACACTTGCGAAGAATGACACAACAGAAGATTAATACACGTGTCCAAATGTAATTGGTTCACACTTCGTAGTGCTACCAAAATGAGTAAAGAAAAATTAAACACACATGAAGCCTTTTAAATGGATTTCTCTTCACAAGTTTGACAAAGACTAAAAATGTGAAAATGTGGCTAATTCATATTGGATAAGTCATTTCCACAAAAAGAAAATTGACAAATACAAATAGGTGGAAAAATTAATTAGATAACCCACTACCACACTTAGAAAAAACTAACATATGCGAAATGCAAAGATACTTGGAGCTATTCTACTGGCTCAAACTTCACAAATGATAGAAGAAGCTATCAAAAGAATGACACTGCGAAATTCTGAGCTACTTGGAACAATCCTATTGGCTTGGATTTTGTAAAGACAAAAAAATGATAATAAAATCATGTCGGGGTGAATTATAAAGTGACTTAGAGCTTTCTTATTAGATCATATTTCACAAATGATAGAGGAAATATTAACCCAAGTCGGACAACACAAAGAAATGTGTAAAACCCTTATTGGCTTGTGTTTCACAATTGACAATCTAACAAAGAATAAAACTAAAAATGAGAAGTAAGGTGGGGCCTTCGAATGGATCGAGCTTCACAAAAATTAAAAAATTATTAAAACTTAACACAACGAAGCCACTTGGAACTTAATTATTGGCACAAGCTTCTCAAAGACATAACTTCACATAAAATGAAAACATCTAAAAAGATTGACAATAAAAGACAAATGGAGAAAAATTATTGGCTCGAGCTTTGCGATCAATGAACTTCACGGAAAACAAAAAAATCTAATAAAAGCCGACACACTAAAACCACTAGGAAATCAATGATTGGATTGGGCTTCACAAAAGTAGGTATAGCAAAAATGAAGAATTATAAAGTTGGGGAATATTTAAACACTCCAAACTAACTAAATCTAAATAGATTTTTTGGATCTATAATAAGAAATAGCCCTAACGTCTATAAACGCAAAAATACTTAAAAAGAGCTCATGAACAACGGATTTAAACCAAAAATGACTGTAATTAGATGAAGAAACATAGATCTAAGCATATAATTTCTCAAACATGATCTAAATAGCCATTTAACCAATATTTTCACAAAATATTTTGGCGGGAATCGAATTTTAAACCTAGTTAGATTTAAGACGACTTTGAAACCATTAGGGCTTCAAAATCTGTAAATAGACTTCAAATTTCTTCACTCCATAAAATTAAAATCTTCCAGATCGATCCTACACACGCACAATCACCAACTCTGATACCATGTCAGGATTTATAAGGAATGAGCAATACATTGATTATAAATCCATAATAAATGTCGAAGATTATAGATTATGTTGTGCAGATTACAGAATGTAATAATAAGAGCTAAAAGCAAATATCAAAGACAGAGATAAAGACAGAGAACACTAGATTTAAGGTGGGAAACCTGAAAGAAAAAACCCCATTGTAATAAAACATTGTCTATATTAAGAATCTCGAATATAATTTTACCTAGCACTTCCACTTCACTCCTTGTTCTTATAGTATATTGTAGAGCTATTTTCACAGTAGTTCAATGTATGCAATACGGTCCCATTCTATGATCATAAATAATGAACTTTCCAATCAATATGTCTTGATATTAGTTTGTACAAATGTAATCATTGCTAATAGACAATCCTAAGAGGATCACCCAAATCAATATGGGTGGGTGAATTGGTTGAGCCGCTTCACTCTTAAATGTGGAAGACCATCATAATAAATTTGATGGATAAAATTTTAAAATAATATGGGGTGTACCGTAGTGGTAGATATCCCACTTGACATTATCACCCGGAAATAAGGATCATTTATCATTATAGCTGCATAGGGGACATTAGAGAGAGATATACCGCAACGCATGGCCGAGGCTAGTGGGATGGGAGTTTTTATAGGAGTTAGTGACAACCACACATGATGTGGGGTATTACATAACTCTATATGAGGTGATCATTCTTAAGATCTAGAGATCTCCAAGCTACATTTAGAGGACAATGACGAGGTCGGGAGGTCATCTAGATCACATGGGCCATCTAGATTGGCTAGATCAGTCTAGATGTTGCCACCAAGGTGAGATAATAGACTAGGAATTCCAAGAGTGGGAGAGATTCAGGGATAACTCCATGTATTGTGTATATGTATATTTTTTAGTATACACCTCATGATGAAGGCATATTATTTTTGTATAGATGTTGATTGTGGCATTTTGATGTATACTTTGTATATGAAATTATTTTTGGACATTATACAAGGCCATTTTATTGATGTACATAGATGATGGTTTTTTTTTTTTGGATTGAGGGTAAATTGAGGGTGTTTGAAAGGACCCACATCCTTGTACACATGAGGATTTTTTGAGAGGATCCACAACCTGGTTACAATGAAGGGGACCACTCATTAGGAACCCAATTGAAGCAACCATGAAACCGAAGTGAAGATGCAGCGACCGTCGACAATGACCGCAGCGAGTGGGACAATTTAGAGCAGCTACCAGCGTCGGCAGCGAGAGGAGCAGCCACCAGGATCAGCAGCAAGCGGAGCAGCCACAAGTGTCGGCGGCGGAGTAGCCACAAGTGTCGAGAGGAGCAGCCACGACACCGCAAATGCGAGAGGAGCAAAGAATGCATGGCGGAGCAGCCACCAGCGTCAGCAGCGAGAGGAGAAGGAGCCACCAACGTCGACAACGAGAGGAGCAGCCACCAGCGTCAGCAGTGAGGAGTAATCACCAGTGTCAGCATGAGCAGAGATGCCGCCTCTAGCGGCGAAACCACCTCCGAGGAGGATCGTGCCTCGGGGATTTGAAACCGGGTGGGCAAGCACACAACCAAGTGTCTTGACTGCACCACTCCCACCCCATCGGCATACATAGATGATGGTTGGTTTAATTGAAATATTATTATTTATTCATAGATGGATGCTAATTTTATTTTCATTAATTATGGTAAAATGGTATAGTAGATATGATATTGATGATGAGATTGACTTTTCTCGTAGCATGAGCTTCCATTCATATTTTGTATTTTGGAGCAACCTATTTTTCTATTCCGCATGAAATAGTTTACCTCATGATTATTAAATAACCATGATGATTAACTCATTATGTGTGTAAACACACACACACACCCACAAAAAAATAAAAAATTAAAAACGAACCCAATGTACATAGTAGATGTATACACTGTTGCTAAATGAACCGGATTATAACAAAACTACTTGTAATTGGTCAAAGATAAAAGACATTAGCAATGCAAAACAACTTGAAATAAATACAATTAATTATGTCCGTAATGTCTTCCACAGGATGATTGAGCTTATTTGGATTCCCAAGCAAGGATACATGCAAGGGGATTGAATCATAATCAAGAGTGGGATCAAGTGACATTTGTGTTAGATCCTCATTGACGATTTAATATGAGATTGAAAGGGTCATTTCCTCTAAACAAGGGAGAAAATGAGCATTGATATTTCCACAAATGAGGATACATGCGAGGGATAGGATTGATGTGACTTTCCCCCAAGTAAGAATATATATGAGGCTTAAGATGATTTATTTTGATAGATATAAGATCATTGAAACATAAATATGATAAGAGTGTAAAATTTTGATTTCATTGAGTTGTGTTTATATTTTTGGGATTTTTGAATGTTTTTGATTTTGTGATGTTTTGAAATGTTTTTGTATTTTTCATTATTTTTGGGACCAATGAGAAACTATAGGTTATTTTCGACCCATCTATGCACTCTCAAGAATGCAAGATCTCTATGAGTCCAAAGGATGAATGAAAATGAATAGAGTGAATATGGATAATAAAGGAATGCTAAACACCCTTACTACAAGGAGAAATGAAAAAAATATTTAGGATGGTACGGTAAGAGGAATAGGGTGAAGGAGTGGTAAGGTGGTTGTGCCAAAATTACCCCCAACACAAGGGGTGCTCATGGATGTTTCAAGAATAGAATCTCTTCAGATAAACCAAATTCATCGGATCTTTAAGCTCTTGAAAATATTCACCGGATATCTTGTATGGAAAAAATCTATATTTTACAGTGATAATTTAAGGACCCAACCAATTAGGTTCAGATTTTCCTTACTTTTCATGATCTTTTGTTTTGTTTCTCTAATTTTTATATAGCACAAGATTGCCAATTTCAAACTATCTTAGTCTTATCCATTTTTTATAATTGTGATGAATTTGATTCTATTACACCTTTAAATGATCCAAGGCATTAAGCCTCTTCTCATCTAGGAGGTGAATTTATGCAAGATGAGTTTGCCTCGCATCTATCTTCATTGATCAAATATTTGAGGGATATATGAAGTGATGGGATCTCGAATTCTATGGGTAACATGGCTTCAGTTCCATATATGATTGAAAATGGTGTATTTCCTATTGGGTTACAGATTAGATGTGTGATAGGCCTAGAGGGAAGGATAGAGTTTTGTATGCTAATGATGACCATGTTTGTTAATAGTCTTTTCCAAAATAGATTTTATCATTTCTTGGATGCTTTTACTTTTCCATTACACTATGAATATTATGGAGTAGACCATTTGAGGCGATGTGAAAGCATTTGGATATCTCTTTAACGGTTTTATTTTTGAAGGATGTACCATTTTCTATAACAATGGAGGAAGGGATTCTAAAGTGACAAATGATATGGCTGAATATAAATTTGGAAACATTAGCCCAAATGATATATTGGTGAAATATGTAAGAGGCATGAACTCTACCCATTTGGTAAAATATTTGGTTTTGGTTATAATGAATGTATGACCATTGGCCCATTAGAGGAAGTGGATTTGATTTTTCCTATAAGGTTGATCCCCCATTGGGAGAAAGGTTAAGGTGTGGTGATTAGTTGGAGAGATTAGAGGGTGCATGAATGAGATTAATTTATTATTGGTATGTTAAACATTTTTTTGACATTTTTTCGAGAATCGATTCCATAGTGCGCTAATAATAACCGATACACAAAATATTTTTATCTTTAGCCATGTTACTTGTGTGTGCACCACATATGCGAGCATGTACTTCAACTAGAGTTTTGTTTTCTTCATCTTGATTGAGATATCTTAAGATATTTCTATCATATCCTCTTTGAAATAGGGCGTCGATGAGGATAATGTAGTGTGAAGCACATTGTGTTAGGGATATTTGTTTTGATAATTCATATTATTAGTGATTAAGATAAAGTTTTATGGTGAATGGTGTAAATATCACGATACCAAGGTTTATTAGGACCAACTATTTCACATATCATGGTGGACTCAAGAAACTTGTAGGCTGGAATCATAAGATGTTCTACGATAAACTCATTGTGTGATTGATTATGACTAAACATAGGAATGGATCTGATAGTTACCATGGCATATGCTGATTTGTTTTGTATGCGATGAACTTGTTCAAATGTGATAAATTGAAATTGAACTTTTACACTATCAACCATAAGTTTTTAGGGATAAATTTGTCATCTTTTACTTGATATTAATTATTGAATTGATTGATGACCAAGAGTGAATTACCATTAATTCTCAATTCCTTGAGGTTCCATGAAATAATAAACTTCAAGCCAACTATGAGATATTCATATTGAGCAACATTATTGGTATAAGGAAAGCTAATGCAAAATTATTTTGGAATGACATCACCATATAGCATGAGTAGTATAATTATATCTCTTGACCGGTGGATATTACAAGCTCCATTATGAAATAGAGTCCAAGAGGGAATTGCATCAACATACAAGAGTTATTCATCTAGAAATTCAAAGTGTATAGGTTTTAAACTCAGTAGGGGTGCTACTGACAAGTTGATCTACAAGGGATTGTCCCATGATGGCCTTTTGATTGACAAATTTGATATCAAATTCACCGAGTAAAATAACCTAGCTAGACATTCTTCTAGTTAGAACAAGTCTATATAGTAGATACTTGTGCGGATTTTCTTTTGTGATAATCTTAGTTGTATTATTGAGAAAATAATGACGTAGCTTGTGAAATGTGAAAATGACGGCTAAGTATACCTTATTAACCTAGGAATATTCAATATCATGATCAATCAAGGTTCTACTAGGATAGTAAACAACTTATTCTTGTCCTTGATCATTGTGTTAGGATAACAATGTTCCTATTGTATATTCTATGACAGACATATATAAAAGTATTGGTTTTTTATGGAACACGTGGCATGAAAACTAGAGGATTTGATATATATTATTTCAACTTGGAAAAAGAATCTTAACAATCTTGATTCCATTTTAAGTTTACATCTTTTTTAAGCGGTGATTAAAGTGATGGTACTTGTTTGCTAGTTGTGATAAGAACCATCTAATGGATTGTATTTTTCATTAAAGACCTCTCTAGGATTTTTTGGAGGAGGCATTTATATGATAGCTTTGACCTTTGTAGGGTCAACCTGAATACCTCTCTCGTGAAATGATGAGATCCAAAAGTTTTCCTAAAGTTACACCAAACACATACTTTTTGGGTTGATTTTGACCTTGTATTCATGTAACCTTTCAAAGATGCACCTCAAAATTGTTGGATGATCAAATATTGTTTTTATATTTTCTAATATATCATCTAAGTAGCATTCCATAATGTCATGGATCATGTTGTGGAAGAGGTCTGTCATTACTCTTTGATAAGTGGAACTTGTGTTTTTAAGTCCAAGAAAGGCATGATCTTAAAACAAAATCTGCCCCAAGATATAGTGAATATTATTTTGGGTTGATCATCTTCATCAATTTAGATTTGATTATAACTAGAAAAACCATCCATTAATCAGATAATTTCATATCCTTCCGTATAGTCCATGATCATGTCACTATTTCGTAATAGGAAATCATCTTTTGGAAACACTTTGTTTATATCGTGAAAGACTATATAGATTTTAATTCCTAGGGTTTCTTAGCAACTGGAATAATGTTTTATATCCACTCTAAATAGTCAATTGGTCTGATGAATCTTGCTTTAAATATCTCTACTCTAGATTATAAAACCACTATCACTACCAATTACAATAACAATATTGTATACAAGATAAATACTACACAACGAGAATAAAATAAATGATAAATTACAAACATGATCCTTCTTGAATGTCCTTGAACCTTGGATGAGACTGCTTTGAATCTTGGAATGAAGCATTGAGATTGTTGAATCTCTTGATCAAATTGTTTGTGGATGCTCCAAAGATGTTCCAAATGGAAGTAGATTCATCTACGAGTAAAGTGATTGATGATTGAATTTTATTGATAGATTTGTGATCAATTGGACAACGTAATGACATGTAGAATTGAATGGAAATTTCAAAGCTTCTAAAGATGATAAATGGAGAGGAATAGGTGCTTATTTATAGATAGGAAGAGAATCCCAAATCCTTGATTTGTGTGATTGATTTGTCTAATCTAAAGCTAACTAAATCATGATTGGAGATATTTGTTTGAGTTTCCGAATTGATTGAGGAGTTGAATTGTTGTTTTGAGCTTGATTGAATGCATTATAATTGAAATGACAAGGGTGTCATATATTTTAAATATTTTTATCTTTTGCATTGAAATATTAAATTCATGTCTTTTGTTTTATTCACCCAAAAAAGTGATGTGAGTTTTATCTTTGGGGATATTTTCTTTAATTTTAGAATGCCATGATTTATGGGATATGCTAGTTAAGTGAAATGCATGATTTAATTTAATCTAAACTTGTCCTTTTGTATATATTTAATGATTTAATCTTTAATTGATTTTTTTGCTCTAGTTAACTTGAGATGTTAATTAGTGAAGTGAAAGTGGATAAGAGGTGAGGTGGAAATGGATATATGTAGGATTTATTTAATTATTTTGATATTAAATTAGCTAATAAAATTAGCTAATGGGATAGGGATGAATAATAATAGTGATGGGATTAATTAATTAATCCTAGGAATATGATATGGATGTAATAAGATTCATAGTACAAATATTTAAAAATTTGAGACCATGTGTGAGTGATAGGAATTGTCGGGGGAATCGGGGACAAAGTCATAAAATGTCATAAAATAGAGAAATATATCAAAAGTGGTAAAAAATGGTCATAATGTACTGTGAAGTAATTATGGGATGATTTCAGAGGTTTAGAATGCGTAATACGATATTTTAGGGTGTCTACAAAAACAATTGATTCTATACCATTTACTAGTAAGGTGGAACCTATCATGTATGCATGGAATTATCCAAATACAAATATTGACAATGATATGTGGATCTGTACAAGTATAGGAAAATATAAGCTAAATCCTATATTTTCCTCTAAAAATCATTTTAGGAGCAGCATACATAATCATCTCATGGATAACACTAATTCATCACTGCTATTCAATAATGCTAATAGAGATGACCTTTATCCTACCTACTATTGTGATGGTTATAAACACCTTGATCATAACTTGCACATTATTGAGCTTCTTGATGAAAAAGAGGACATTATTTCACTAGAAGAATTACATATTTCTCAATGTCTAGTTGTTGAAAATAATTCACCAAAATGTCCAAGTATATTAATTGAGTGAATCTAACTCCTCATCCTCTTAATATATACTTATGGTAGAAATCATGTTTCACTCTTATACACATAAAATATAGCAAAAATTCTTATATTTTCACTCATGACACGCTATTTTTTACTTAATTCGATCAATCATTACTATATATTCAATCTTCATCCACATGCACCATTGTATGATACCTTTTCCAATACTCAAGGGCATATGTGGATCTCCCTTCCTTATTTTCTAAGAATATATTTTCTTACATGCCCCACGTACTTTGGTAAGGGTCACATTTCCAAAATTTTTGTTAATCCTTCTCTGTCATGCATCTTCTATTACAATGTATTTCACACATCAATCAATATTAACCAATTGAAATCATTTCTAGACTTGATATCCTAATCAAAAATATCAATTCAAATTATTCTACTTCACACACTATTCCTAGAGCTACTTCACCTCATTCTTCTCTTAGGTATTCTTTAGAACACATCACCACTATGGTATCACTTGCATTTGAAACACAATGAAGGCTCGATCTCCATATTCTTCCACCTATTCAAGTGGTTCTCATTAAATTACTTTTGTACTACCCAACCCTTTTGTAAATAGATGTACATGTTGATAATATTAAAAAAAAAATTTATAAAAATACAAAATCGGG
Organism: Taxus wallichiana var. yunnanensis; assembly: GCA_018340775.1. Classification (NCBI taxonomy): domain Eukaryota; kingdom Viridiplantae; phylum Streptophyta; class Pinopsida; order Cupressales; family Taxaceae; genus Taxus; species Taxus wallichiana. The sequence goes on along the minus strand of CM031238.1, from coordinate 519,943,639 downwards.
AGTTATGCATCTTACCATCATGGTTAGCATTTTACATTACACATGTCGTTTCTCACTTTGGTTTGATAGCTAACATGTTTTATTTCTATACACACATGTGTTAGCTGGGTATATTTAACTAGATGTATGACACACACATCAATGAATACTTATAAGAAAAATTATGTTTCCTTACATTCTAAACATGGCGACAATCCCTCCACTTCCTAAAGGTGTTATTATTCTATTATAGTTCATTTGTACTTCCTCTTTTATGCTTGATTATATAGATTGAGTACTTGTTATTTTTAGACTAATATGTGTCTTGTGTAGCATTGACATGTATTATTTCACTAAAATTGGTTACTACATCCTATTATCATGCTTTGACACTCTTGTTTCATGCATATGTGTTTTTGTGTGTGTTATTGCTTTCTTGTTTTCATTTATTATGGCCTATGTGCCTTCAACGGCTTATGATACCAATGGTTTCCCATGTTTTTGCATCATACCTATATTTTTTGTGATTATTTTCTCTTATTTGTATACCTACCATCATTGATTGTTTTACTGAGAACCATGAGTGTCTAATTTTTACAGGACCTAAAACCTTTTTGAATGCTCTTTTATGTCATTATTTGTAATTGGATGCATTTGTATTGTTCTTATTTTCTCCTACATGTGTTTTTCTATTGGTTTATTTTGGTTATACTATTGTTATATATTGTTAGAATTATATTGTTGTGTTCCATACTTTCCACCAAAAGAAAACACCTTTCCTATTATGCGTATAGGTTTTCCAAGGTGGCCACTGTTCAACACTTTACACAACTTTTGATATGTTTGTTTCAATACTACAAACCTATTTATTTTGGGACACATGCTCAAATGTGGTTTTCAGATGTGCCTCAAAAGAGGGGCAATTTATCTAGGTTTATTCTACATTTTTAGCAAATGCAAATATAATTTTGGGGGTAGATGCAAGTATATATAGGGTACATGCACCCAAAAATTTAGGCATATAAATAATTTTGGAAAAATTAGCACGAGGTCAAAACTATATACTTTGGTTAGAATTAGAGTCCCGATCCTCCCCACACAAATATATTTTTGATCAAGGGAAAGCTCAATAGGTTTTCAACATTTTCATATTTTCACCTATGTATACAATTTTTCTACAAATGTTCACATCCAGTTTGCTCATCTCAAATTAGTATAGGGGGTATGAAAGTTTTCATTCCTTCTTCGCATCAACAATATGTTTTAGGATTAGTTTCATAATTTTGAGCGTGTGGATCTCCTTCCTAGTTTAACGGTGTCAACACATTTTCGAATATTTCATCATTTATTTCAATTCATACTCAATTGTTTGATATACGAGGAGATTTTGGTGGCACCTATTCTATGTCCTAATTTACACAATCGGGTCTAGATCCATCTGTAGCAGTGTGATCCATGGGGTTATGGAAGGTAGAAGAGAATCTAAGGGCTTTGTGGGTAGGATTTTCTCTCCTATACTTAAAGGGGAAGATATCAGAGTTTTTGAATAACTCTGGTACACATTCTTCTTCCTTCACATGGGTGTATTTTTACCTCTTTCTTCTTCTCTCTTTTGTAAACTTCTATGTTGGGTTTCATGCACCTAATACGTTGGTTTCTCCTTATCACTAATTGGTGACCAATCACTCCCAATCATTTAGCGAAGTTCAATAGATACAAATCTCCAAAAAAATCAAAGCGTGAGAAAATAAGTGTATTATTTCCTTTTTACATATTTTCACTTTACATATATGAAAATGAAAATATTTTTTGTTACATGTTTTATTTGAGTTATGGTCAATTATCTATCATAGAAATTGACTACACTTTGTGTTTCAGGTTTCATCGTGGAGCATGCCAACACCAAACACAATAACACAATTGTAAAATAAACATTCAAGTAAAGGAAAAGTTTACTTACACACTCAGGTATAATTTCCTTTAAGAATTTAATTTTCAATTTCATACTTAAAGGGGGAAATGTAGACACTTAAATTTGATAATTTACAATTTGAAAACCCTTGATTTGACTATACACTCTGAGGTCCAATCTTTAGCTTATTTATCCTTACACACTGACATGCCGACACATCATGAGAATAAAATGCATAAAATAAATAGAGATACATTAATTTACCAGCTCCAAACATTATTCGGCACAATCCCTCCTCATGGTTAGGACCATATAGTTTGGTCGGGACCATACATCCGATCTTGTCCTACTTGTACGATATTGGAATAACATGTCTTCCAAATACACTTTCAAATTGGAAAATTTCATTGGATATTATACTTCATCTAGGTTATCCTTTCTTAGATAAATCATCTATGAAACCCTATATAAGAAAGTAAACAATACCTCATTTGCTAACCTAGAAATATGAAGAAAATTCACTACATCACTCACTTCATACACTTGCAAAAGACATCTAAATCTCCTAAATATCAAAATCGCACATCTACATTCATTATGACAACAACCAAATCAGTGCTAACACTAGAAATTGGGTCAAGGAAACCATATATCTCATCTACTAGAAGTTAAACATGTTCTCTCCAAGTATTTTAGCAAGATTTGAGTCAAAGAAAGTATGGTCAAAGTGAATTACAAATCTGATTGATCTATCTAGATATCACATGTTAGGTGGAGAAAAACATGTAATTTCAGGCCTCTTCAGAGTTATATCAATGTCAGAAGTGCATGGGGTTCCCACTAGATAATAAATGGTGGAATAAATAGATGGCTCATAAGCCTAAGAAAACCAAAATAAATCCCCTTCAAGAATAATATGTGGAGGAAGAAAAATTTGGAGTAGAAAACATGTATGAGGATACGAATGGCATAAATACATAAATAAATATAGAGACCTTGAAGGAATAATTATCCTCCATTCAAAGTGGAAGTGAACTAGATGATACCGGTGTAATTAAATACATGAAAAATATCAACTTTCAAGGGGTTACCTACAAGTTTTATAATGTATGTCTTGACCAAGATGGAGTTAAGACCATAGATAATTAGTATGATGTTATAAGTAGGATAATGAATATAGTAATTATGGAGGCATTCATCCTCTATATTGAGAGGTTTAATTTCTACCTTGAAGATATATCCCATAGATTTCTCGATCACTTGGTACAATTCATTAGACACAAAAAGACCTAGAAAAACATATCACCAAAGAAATAAAAAAGGAAGAGATCAAGTCATTATTGAAAAATAATAAGAAATACAAGAAGGATAAACCATGAGTAGTAGAACTCAAAGAACAATAATTACATATAAAATAACAAGTTAAAATTGTAGCTCATGAGGCACAAAATCCTAAGGATATAACACATAACAAATAAAAAGATACATAATAGCAAAATAAAACATAGTTATAAATAAATTAAGGTGTGAATAGAAGCAACAAATCATAAAATGGCACAATAAAACCCCAATATAGAAAAAATAAGGAAGAAAATGAAAATAAGAAGAAGTAAGAAAATCAAAAGAAGAAAGAATAAAAAGAGAAAAAAGAAGAGGAAAAGAAGAGAAAGAAGAAAGAATAAACAAGAGGAAGAAAAGAAAAAGTATAAGAAGAAAAATAAAAATAAGAGAACATAGGAAAAAAGAGGATGAAGAGAAGAGGGAAGACTAGGAACAAGAATGGAAAGAAAAAAAAGGGAAATTGAAGAAGGAAAAGGAGGAGGATGAGAAGAGGAAAAAATGGGAACAAGAATAGAGAGAGAAAGGGGGAAATTGAAGAAGGAGAGGAGGAGGATTTATTAAATAAGGAAGCATAGAAGAAAATATAAACAATAAAAATTAGAAACAAAAAGACAAAATAAAATGTAACTATACTAGATACAAAAGGAACACTTCCAGACAAATCAACTAAAGATAATTTTACATATGGGGGAAATCAAGTAGGCACTTCAAACACATAATTGCTACAAACTCTACTTTCTTCTCTAAACCAAAAAAAGCTACCATACACATTACAAGACATTACTACTTTGTTATATATGAGAACTATAGGTTTTGATCCACCACGGGATTCATTGTCATTGATAAAGAATTTTTGGCACTATGGAAACAGGTTCATAGTTTCCAACTAAAAAACATAGTGGTAGACCAAACAACATATGGATGTACATTGCATCTCAATAATCTAACTCCCATACATAAATCACAATTAAATACCATATTGAAAGAAATTTATAAGAATAATTAGATGTAGAGGTTTGTTTTATTGGAAGACACAATAGAAAGAATGATAAAATCCATCCAGACCATATAGAGCCCAATATGAATTATACCCTATAATTCCCACTGAAAAGATAATAGAATATACAATATTGAATTTTCTCTCACACTTAGATCGGGATGATGCCAAAGACAGATAAATATATAAGGAAAGAGTTATAAATTATCAAGCCATTGAGGTGAGAAAGTATGCAATAGTGAACAAGGAGAGAAGGGATCAATTAGATAAAGCTACCCCGTCCTTGGAAATTGTAATTTTTAACATTATCGCTACTATACATATGTCATGGGTTAGCTAAAAATAACTCACCAAGATAAAATAGAATTATATGCTTGAAAATGATTTGAATAATGCATTGGAAGCATATTATATAACCAAAGATCCATATGGTCATGAATAGTAAAAACTGATACAATTAGCACAAAAGTGACACTCAAAGAAGATAAAACGAGTGGATAAGATAAATGATATAGATGAGTACATGGTACCTTACTTACATTCACTTGATTATGATTTTAGTTTTGACTCATGCACTTTGATTTGTGTCAACATTTACTCTTGATGAAACATCATTGCCCCTTCTAGCTTCCCATGATCTTTTTTTCTTCCTATCATACATTTTTGGACCAAGAAAACTCCTTTCTTTCCTTGTAGGACTGTATCAGTCCCTAGAAATATGTCCAAACTTGTTGCAATCGAAACATATTGATTTCTCTTCTCATTTTAAATGCAATCAGTAAGACTAGTCACAATAATTGGATCTTGGGAAATATTATTAATGATACTAAAGAACACCTTAAGTACTTTGATTCCCATATCATTACTCATATCCCTTGCATAGGCAATGCTTATGCGGACAGATTGGTGAATGAGGGAGTTCAAAATAATGATTACAAGGTGTGGCAAAAAGGTGAGGTCATACCTGCGCATATTAATGATATTATCAATCATGAAAAGTTGTAAGCACTTCACCTTAAGCGGTCAAGGAGAATAATGGGTTCATTTTCCAACATTGCAAAAGCGTGTCTAGCTTAAGCTACTTTTGGGAAGACAAGTCTAATTTCAAAAATTGCAGAGCTCAAAGTGTTGTGCATTGTTTGGCTACCATGGGTGGTGATAGAACCAAAGTCGAGCCATCCAGCCATGGGCGTATTGTGGAAGATAAGTCCATGTGGCACCTTTTTTGAATTGGGGGTTTCAGGAACTTTATCAATGACTCCAAGGGCATGACCCCTCGCTTACTATGGAGTTCAAACTAGTGTGGAAGGAAGGGAAAGTGGTGATTCATGGCATGGAAATAGAAATGTCGAGAGGAAGCCATAGCCCGTGCTACTGGTATGGACATGGAAGGTCTAAAAATATTCAAGGATAGGAATTAGAGAGAGTATGAAATCAATAATTTCTTTTTCGAAAGGAAACTGTCCATTACTTCACCAATGGTATTGCTCGTACCTGCATTCCTGGGGTGTGGAGAGAGGTCTTCCTACACATCATGAAGTATCGACTCTTGAGGGTAAGTATCACAAGATATATACCCACCACTTTTCATTTTTAAACATGTTTAGACATAAGAAGTTGCTCAGTATTCCCTTCTATCTTTTTATGTCTCTGACCACCTCGGTGAGGGATTTTCAATGGAATAAGGTGGAGTCTCCCATCCATGAGGGCCTCATTATTCTCCTGTTTTACAATGGGAATCCGGCCCAAGATAAACAAATGCCCCTATCGAAGAGGAGGAGGACATAACCCTAGCTGAGTGTCTGTCCAAAATGAGGGAAGGAAATCTGGATCCTAAGTAGATGGGTGATGGGAAGAATGGGGAAGGGATGGAAAATCAGGAATCGGTCCGTCGAAGGGGAAGGATAAAGTTACCTTGGAAGGAGAGCATGGTATTGATATGTGGAAGAACAAATTTCAGTACTTGGAGTCGGTTGTCCAGGTCAAGAGACCAACTCGGTGGTGAGAAAGGGAATGATTGATAGTATCGAAGCCACCAAGAAAATTTTCTTGGCCCAAGAAAATTCATGAGGATATCAAGCAGTTGGATTCTCTGGTTCGTGAGTTGGGAGTTCATCTAGATGCCATGGAAAAAGAGAAGCGGAAAAGGAGGTGGATCAGTTCTGATGAAGAGAAGAGGAGGAGTCTGAGGAGGAGGAGGATCCTGAGGAGGACACTGAGGAGGGCATCAAGGAAACCCCCCAGATGAAGCTGAATTTGGATTCTAGCATGAAAAAGGAGACCAGGGAGGATAATCCCCCAAAAAAAAAAAAAAAAAAAAAAAAAAAAAAAAAAAAAAAAAGGAAATTTAAAGCTACCTAGTGGAACTTCTTTCGAACTATTTGCGGACTTTCAGGGAATTTTCTCTATTTTTTTCTTGTTTAATGGCTTAATCTCTCTGTTCATTGTTTCTTGGACCCCCTTCTCTATTTTGGAGTTAAGTCTATTTAACTCTGGGGTCCTTTTCCTTTTTTTTCTCGCTTTGCTTCTATCATGATGTAATCTTTTGTACTTGGCCTCTGGGAGCCTATCCCTGTTTTTTACCCTATCTAATAAAAATATAGATGAGTACAAAAATAACACATACTAGGTAATCACAGGATTACAACATGAAATTTTTACTTTGTAAAGTGAAACTATGAATTTATTAAAGGTACAAAATATCCATCATAGTTAATGTCACTCATAGAAGAAAATACAAATTTGTAATTTGGGATGAGTTTATAGAAGAGAACCTAACCACACGGAAGACATTTGAAGGTCATATTACCACAAAATATGCTCATTACTTACCTATTACTACACCATGAAGTATGTACAAAACTATGTGTATCATATTATATAAGCAATTCCTTGTATAAGTATAGTTGATGCCTTGGTATTACCATGGTACGATAAGAACACATTTACACACTAGTAAAAACACTTTTGAAACATTAGTCTGGTATAGAATATTGGAAGAATTTTTGTAGATAAAAATGTATTTAAAAGGTTCTTCATCTAGGTTGTCTTAAGGATGAGACAACATATTGAAGTATGGGGATGATGTTGACATGTTTCTTCATCACTTTTTACATTAAGTCATTGATAAAGTAGAATATGTGGGACATTTTTAACCCATAGAGAAGTATAAAACCCATGGATTGATGACAATTCTTTCAATATTACAAAGAGTTGTTGAAAAAAATGAATCCATGAAATACTATAAAAAGTGAAATAAAGACAAAGGGCAAGAACAAAGATGCAAAGTCACTACAAAAATGGGTGACTATTGGATATTTCAAGGATTATATACTCATTCCAATGATTGTAATAAGAGAGTAAGATATGAGAGTATTAGACGAAATTTATTCACAAATGTGAAGAGATCAAAATAGAGAAAATGAGTGAGTAGATGTGTATGAGACTGATTCATGAATTTCATTTCATTAAAAGGTTTAATATAATAATCCATTTATGTTCAATGAATATCTAGTGGTATATCTCTATTTTCATCTTATATTATGATCTATTAAACTTATGTTAGTATTTGTATTCCACATACATCCCTTATTGTAGAATAGATTTTAGTTAATCTTAAAATTGCACACATCTATCATGGATATTCAATTCTATAATCGGTATAGGAATTGTGAGTTTAATGATTTACCATCAATTGGGAGTTACACTTGTGAAATATATTAAGGAGAAAATACTATTATCAAGGGTTTATCGTGACTTAAACTATGTGTTTTGAATAAATATAAATAAAGATTCAACAAGAAAATATTATATAAATAATGTAATGAATATTTGAATATGTTATCTAAACATGTATATCACATAGAAATAAATTAAAGCTTATAATTTGATAAAGTTGGAGCATCTATATCATTTTGACCATTTCTATAACTCTTTTGACATTCAATTATTCAAATAGATATATCCTTGTTTCTAATAGGGTCAACTATCGTATTGGTGGCATTTTAATCTGCCCCTATCCTTTCATTAATCAAATTTCATATTACTAAATCCCTTTCATAGGAAATTTATTCACATCGTACCTCGATGTGTAAATTTAAAAAAAAATCCAAATTTTTGTCAAGCTTGTTTTGTAATTTTGACTTTACGAAGGAAAAGGTGCTAAAAAACTCTCTCATATTTAACTAAACCAAAAATAATTATTTTACATAGATCACCTAGTGAAAAAATGACTCATGGTTTTGATTCATAGCACTAAGGAAAACACAACAACCAACAAGTTAAATAATATCACAAACACACCAACAATCCTTAACACCCTACCAAGAAGATCCTTCTTGAGTGCTTGGAATATGCCTAAACAATTAAATTTCATTTTTCAGACCCAATTCTTGAGTTTTTCTTCAAACACTTTGTTTACTTGCTCAATAGATGCAAATTCAACCTTCAAAATGGATAGAAACAATATTAGACTTCATTTTATACTAGATCTCTTCATACTGCCCTATTTAGTTTTTAAGAACATCATCTCTTTTAGGCTCTAAACCATGCAAATTGGACTATTGAGGCCTTTACCAAGTTATGCACTTCTATTCATTTGTTTCTATGCTCTAATGATGCTTTCAACAACAATCAAACTGATTGGAAACCCAAGGTAATTTCATCTTTTATCAATTTACTCCAAACTCCCTTGTAAGCCTCTTAAGCACTATGCCATTGGTGATTTCATTTTGGGAACAAGCTAGAAACAACCTGCAGACAAGGTGAGACCATTTTTAGAAATCCATTAGGCTCCCCATGGTGTATGAAAAATATTATGGTTCAATTCTTGGTCTAACTCCTCTTTCCATCACCTACCTTTTCTCAATTAGCCCTTGTTTTTGTAACCTTGGTTTTTAGGTTTTCCTAGCAACAAAGAAAAATAACTTCTAGATGCCCATTATCCCATTTCACATGTAAAAGGATTTTCAAGACCCATTTCTACCTTTAGACCTTTGTTTTGACTAAGTTACTCTTTCCAAGTAGGCTGCTCAATAGGACAATCCTACCGATGTCAAATTTTCATAGAAATGTGGAGGTTATTACCTTTTCAAGGTTTAAAATATTCTTAAATACTTGAGGGAATTCCCTGAATGCTATATTATAAATTTCTAGTTCTAATTCAAACCCTAAGTCATCCTAACTCTCATTCTAAATGGTTAAGTCTCTAATTAGTCTAGTAGTAGGAAAATCATCCTCAAGAGAAAACTATCAAATAAATCAAGAAAATGAATGCATCACAAGACTTGAGAAATTAATAATTTAACCTCATTCTCTTGATATGATTTTTGAAATTTATAGCCCTTGATTCAATGATTAATACCTTTTATTCTATAGATTCTTCCAAACCCTACCTAGGGTTTTTACAAAGTCCGACAAGGATGAAAAACATGTTTTAAATCCTTTAAACTCAATTTCAAATCTTGAAACTTCATAATAGGGTCTGTTCCACCCCTATTCATATCATTGGGTAAAAATAATTGAAGAGATGTTCTATAAATTCCATCAAATCAAGATTGCCACCTATCAAAATATAGTTCTAGATCACTCACAAAAATCATGTTAAGAAAAAGGAAAATATCCATTCCTTAAATCATTAAAAAAGCATAATTACCTTCCTAAGAACAAAAAATTAATTATTGATATCAATACAAACCATCATTTGCAAATAATTTGTAATTTTATGCTTTTGGTATCCACTTTCTTGACTGTTTTTGAGCATACACAATCCTCTTTTGTCAAAATAGGGTATCTTCATTTATATTTTTCTTCTCTCCTATAAAGAATACCGTTGTCAAAATTTCACCCCCCAGGGTAAATTTCGATAACATGCATCAGAGTTTTGCAGTTCCAGGCAAGTAGATTGAAACAGGAAAAATCATGAAAAATGGCTAAGTCCTAGTCCTAGGAGCAGTCGGGACATTTGGGACATCTAGGCGCGGATCGGCCGAAAAGCCTCCAGGCGGCCCGTGAAGCAAAGGGACATCTGGGCCACAGGTACGCACGAGACGTGAAATGCCCGAATCGGCCGAAAGAAGGAAAAATTTGCCCAAGTCTTCATCCGGGACAAATGGGACACAAGTACGTGAAGTACGTGAACCGGCCGGATCGGCCTGAAATGAGAACAAACAATTCGGAAGCAAAAGGGACATCTGGGCCAGAAGTACGCGAATTGGCCGGATTGGGCGAATCGGAAGAATTTGTCCCATGAAGCCTTTGGGACATTTAGGACAAATGGATGTGAACCATCCGGTTCGGCCGAAACAAAGAAAGTTCATACTGGGACATCTGGGCCACAGGGACGCGAGGGACGCAGATAGCTGAAAAAGCCGAGAGCCAATCAGATTGCGCCACGTGTCATCGGCAAATGAGGGACGAGGAAGCCCATTTCGGTGGAGCGGAGGTTTTTGTCCCAAATAGTTTGGGACATCCGGGACATAAAGACGCGAAGGGAGCGAAAAGCCGGCAAACCCGTGGACCAATCAAATCACGACACGTGTCACAAGGGAGATAGTCCAAAAGTCAAAGGGTGAGGTTTCGAGCACTGACCCAAACTAATGAAATAGCGCCACGTGTCCAAGTTTAAGGGACCCACAAGGAAATTTCAAAAGGAAATCCCGTGAAAGGTAGAGGAGAGAGAATTACTCGTCCAATCAGCATGTGCCACGTGTCATCCAGGTGGCAGAGCGCGGGAAAGATTTCAAAACACGTTTTGGCCCGTTTTTGCCCTAAATCTTCAGATCGCCATAACTTTTGATCCAGAGCTCGGATTGGCACGTTCTTTATATCAATGGAAAGCTGGTAAAATTCTCTACATGATTCCGGGGTCAATCTTGCATTTTGGTTCAGTTTGGAGAGAGAAAATCAAGAAATAACTTTGGCACAAAATAACAAGCAGAAGTAATGCTTCAACAAACAACTTTAATGCAGCGGAGAGACAGGTTCGCAGCATCTCATTAAATGCGACCCCATTGTTTTGCCAGGATCCGCCACTTCTACCATAATGAGATGAATGGAATGCAACCTGGAGGTGGTTGGGGTAGATTTGGCTTTCCTCTCTCTCTTCCCTCTCTCATTCTTTCTATATATTGTAAAGAGGAGCTTCTTTTCAGAGGTCGAACATTTTTCTGTTTTGCCTCTCCCTTCTTCTCCTCAGGCGAATTTGTGGAATTCAAATCTCTCATTTGAACTGTAATACTATTCTGCCTCATGACATTCTGTGGTGTATTGTATCAATCTTTGGAGCAAGTAATGCATGTCTGTGGATGATTCTCAGCCCTCTCTGTGTTCATTCTTTGCATCCTCCTGGTCTTTTACACTGCAGGTTTTGTCATCTGTGCATAATCTTATATCACATTCAAATGGTCTGTGTTTACTGGAAAAATAGGTGTTCTTCATTCCTCGGTGCATCACCTCTATTAGCTTAGATTTATTTTATGCATCTTCTTACCTTGTCTCCTTGGCGATTAGATTAGGTTTTGAGAAAACCCTCTGCATATTTCATGTGCATCTGAACAGAGGAATAGGAACCAGCCTTCTCTGGAGAATCCTTTCTCATTTTTTCAAGTCCCACACTTGGAGAAAGGATTCAATGTTATGCAATCACACTGGATGCCAAAGTGATCAACCTAGAAACCCGATTTGCATCCGGGGTGCTTGTGATTTTGCATCAACAGTTTTGCACGCACGCCGTGGGACTGGAGGTCTCAATTTTATTGCAGGAAAGTTGATGTGCATCTGCTGCAATTTTATTGCTTAAAAAAAAAGCTATTTTTTGCATATCTGGCGACTCTGAGAGGAAGAATCAACTGGTTTCAGCAGTACAGGCCTGAAAGCTTATGAGAAGAATCATAAGGTCAAGAGTTGGAGAAGAAGAAGTGCTGTTTGAATACTTGCAATTATCTCCAAGAAGAAGGCCAAGAGGAAGAAGGATTCAAAGGTCTCCATCTCCACCAAACAGAACTCTCTCAACTCCTCCACCTGATCGGCCTTTCATTTAGTATTCAAGGGTTCTCAGGCCAATTAGAATGACGCAACCACTAAATCCCTTTGTCAATTTCACTGGCAGCAGCCCACTCGCCCTCAATGCACAGAATCCAGTTCCAATTGCAGCATTGAAGAACATTCCATTTTTCACTGGAGAAAATCATACCACTCCTGGTGATCATGTAAAAGACATTGCTAACGTCTGTGCAATCCATGAGATAAATGAAATGGATGTAGCTGTCAAATTGCTGGCATCTTCATTCAAGGGGAAAGCATTGCAATGGTTTAGGAGCCTTGGAGCTGGCTCTATCACAAACTGGAATCAGCTGTGTATTGCACTTCATGAGCAGTTTGGAGAAAAGGGAGACAATTTGTCTCTACTAGAACAATTGACAACTATCAAGAGAGCCCCCAATGAGCAGCTGACTGATTTCAACTTCAGATTTCAAAGGTCTTGGGATAGGATTCCAGTGGCAGTCAGGCCAACAGCAGAAGGTGCTTTTCTATACTATCTTAAAGCTTTGAATTCTGATATTTCTATGTTAATTCAATCTATGGGAGGCACAACCTTACCTGCTGCTTATAGCATTGCCATTAGAGCCGAAAACTGTCTTATCCAAGCTGGTAAATTGGCTCCTAGGCCTCCAATGCCATTATATCCAAGTTTAGAGAGCCCAAGTGCTAGTCAAGCACCTGTCTTAGCTCCTATTCCCACTCCTAGAAATCAGAGTTCAAATGAAGCTTCCACTTCATCTCCAAGTGCCCCAAATGAGCTTCAAGAGGTCATGAAGCAATTGCAAAATCTAGGCAATGAGCTGGTCACTCTCAAAAGACAGCAAGCTCAAGGTTTTAGACCTTCGTATCAGCCTCAAGCTCAACCTAATAGGCAGCCATATCAGCCTCAAAGGCCACCTAATCCAGCTGCAAATATGAATCAAACAAGGCCTCCTGTCAATAGACCATTCCAGCCCTATAATCCAAATGCCATATCTGCCTCTAGGGCATTAGTACCAGCACAAAACAACATTGCCCAGGAGTATGATTGGTGTTTTCCATGTAATGAGCCTCATAATCAATCCATGTGCTTCAATGGTGCTTTGACTCAAGCTTTAATGGTAACAACTACTGGTGTGGAGGGTGAGAACAAATAAAAAACATCCAACAACAAGAAACATTCAAACAACAATCAGCCCCAAACGACACCACATTGGTAAATTGGCAAACAGAGGATTTTGTGGCATGAACCGAGCAGTTTCTCAAGGTGTTGCAGCAAACACAAGGTCACAAAGGAGAAATTTGGATGAAGAACAGCCATTAGCCCCAGCCAATCCACAACCTTCCATGGCTCCACAAATGATTGGCAAGAAAAGTCCCGCTTCAAATGCACAAGGACAGCCAAGAACAGCCCTAGGCCAACTCAAATGCCTGTTTATTCTGCCCACATACAAGGAGTAAATGTGCAAACCAAGGGGCGGCAGAGAGATCCTTCATCACCATTCAATATCATTGATCGATGAAGAAAACAAACGTCAATATATCTATGTGGGAATCCCTAGCTATCCCGAGTGCCAAAGAGATCTGCACGCAAGCTGCCATGAAGGATCAAGCCAACTTCAATCAGCAGATACAAGACAAAGTGCTTACAAATGCCGACAACTGAGGGAAATCATGGAGGACAACAAGGTAAGATGTTGAAACCCCCTCCTTTCTATGTTTCGTTAATCATTGGAAATCAGCTAGTGCACAATTGCATGATAGACTCCGGGCAAGTAGCTCAAGAATGCCTAAACAGAGATAGCTGATCGAGCTTAGGGCTCCAAAGATGAAATAACATCTAAGGGAGTAGTGCGATTGGATGGGACAGCAATAGCAGTTTGGAGTGATTAGAAATTTGAGTCTTACCTTGCACGCATGTCCAAATGTTGTTGTTTTACAAGATGTGTCAGTCATAGACCTTCCACCACTCTTTGCCCTCTGTTTGTCAAGGGACTTCACTGCCAAGATTGGGGGATATTTGTCCGCTGATTGGTCACACATGCTATTCAGAACGAGATATGGAACTAAGGCCACAATCAGATCTGAACCTATTGCAAACTTCCATATTGAGCCCTACACTCCAAGTCAGATTAATGTCAATTGCTCAGCATTTGATCAAGAAGATCACCCTAGCACTGATGAAGCTGACACTAAGGTTGGAAGTATCCTAGATTTGACTCTTGATGAATGGGCAAACAAGGTGCATGATTTTGATCCTTATCAAGGAATAGAAGAATCTGAGCTAGGAGTCTATTGTATACACGAAGAAAGTCAACCTATTCCTAGCATCACCAAGCCAAACCACAAGGATGACAATGAGGTATGGCAGCTGTTTTTTGATGGATCAAGGAGTAGACAAGGTGCAGGAGGTGGAGCCATGCTTGTTTCACCTCAAGGAGTAAAGTACTATTCAGCTTTTAGATTTCAATTTGCATGCTCCAATAACACTGCTGAATATGAAGCCTTGGTGCAAGGGATGCATTGGGCAATCAAGAAAAAAATAAAGAACTTGCAAGTCTTTGGGGACAGTGAATTGATTGTAAATCAGGTCAAGGGACAGCATGCGGCCAAAAATGATCTACTCAGGTGCTACAAGAATAGGGTGTGGGACCTCATGGAAGATTTTGAGGGTTTCGGCATTAAAGCCATTCCTAGGAAAGAGAATCAAGCTGCTGACAGGCTTGCAGCAGTAGGGGCAGCCTTTGACATTGTAGAAAACATTCAACAAGACAAGGTACAGCCAAACATCCACATGATTGTCAGGCCTTCGGTGCCGGATAACGATGTTAGTTGGCAAGTATTTGAGAATGACCAGCAAATCATCCATTTCTTGCAAGAAGAAGCTGAGTTCTCAGCTAAGAATCAAGAAAAGTTGGAACAACAATATGGTGACCAAGTGATACAGCTGAGAACTGACAAGCTGCCCAAGGAACTTATCACTTTGGAGTCCATTTTTAACCCCAATGATCAGTTTAGAAAGGAGAAAGCAAACATTCAGTTTAAGAGAGAAGATTCGGTATCCATATTGGTAGAAGAAAACAAGCCATTGCAAATTGGAAAGATGACAACTGAGCAAGAAAGGTGTGAGTTTATACAGCTATGTCAAGAATTCCCTGACATGTTTGCTTGGAGCTATGAAGACTTGAAAGGTTTCAATCCCAACTTAGCTCAAAGATACCATCGAATTGGATCCAAATACTAAGCCTCACAGCGCAGAAACAGAGACCACCAATCCACACATGGAGCCTCTCATGAGGAAGGAATTGGACAAGCTGATTGAGTCAAGAATCATATTCCCAATCAAGCATTCTAGTTGGGTTGCCAACTTAGTTCCAAATCGGGAAGAAGAGAGGAGAGATCAGGTGTGTGTTGACTTTAGAGATTTGAATAGAGCCTCTCTCAAGGACCATTATCCACTCCCTTCCATGGAGCAAATATTGCAGGTCGTAGCTGGTTCAGAAAGGTTTTCACTACTTGATGGTTACTCAGGCTTCAATCAGATTATGGTGAAGGAGGAAGACCAGTTCAAGATAGCCTTCACAACCAAATGGGGCACATATGCTTACAAGAAGATGCCATTTGGACTTTTGAACGCCGGAACAACATTCCAGCGAGCTATGGATATGACATTCAAAGGCTTGATCAACAAGATAGTGCTGATATACCTAGATGATATTACTGTCTTCTCAAAGAATGCAGCAGACCATTTCTTTCACCTCAGGCAAGTGTTTCAGAGGTGTAGAAAGTTCGGAGTGTCTTTGAATCCTAAGAAGTGCATCTTTCTTGCACATGAAGGGAAGCTCCTTGGCCATATTGTCTCTAAGGAAGGATTAGCAATTGATCCAGAGAGGGTTGAAGCCATAAGAGCACTACCATTGCCAAGCCACAAGAAAGCCCTTCAGAGTTTCCTGGGAAGGATAAACTTTGTTCGGAGGTTTGTCCCAGATTTTGCAGCCCTTGTCAAGCCCATCACCAAAATGTTAAGGAAAAGCATGGCTTTCAAGTGGATGAAAGAAGGCAAGGAGAGTTTTGAAGCAATCAAAGAAGCCATCTCCCAAGCACCCACTCTCATCAACCCAGACTTTTCCAAGGATTTCATCCTCTATGCATTTGGAGGTGATGACACTATTTCTGCCATTCTGGTACAGTAGAACAAAGATAATGATGAACAACCGATTGCCTTCTTGGCCCAGAGCCTAGATGACTGCGAAGTGAGGTACTCTTTTATTGAAAAGCATGTGCTTGCAGTAATCAGAAGCTTGAAGAAATTCAAGCATTTAGTCTCAAACAACAAGGTCCAGTTGCTAGTCTCACATGTTGGGGTTAAGGACTTCCTCCTCAACAAGGATTTGAATGAGAAAAGGGCAGGATGGATCACCCGTGTCATGGAGTATGACATTGAGATCAAGATCACCAAGCTGGTAAGAGGTAAAGGTTTGTGTGAGCAGCTCGCTTCCAAACAACCAGACAACCCAGAAGATGAAGAAGACGCTGTCCTGCTATTACAAGATGATCAAAAATAGGAAAATGATGATGTGTCCACTCCCTGTTGGACTCAGAATATGATACATTTCCTACAGACGGGCATGTGCCCTCCAGAAATGAGCAAAGCAAAAAGAAGGTACTTCAGATTACAAGCAGTTCCATATGTGCTTGTTGATGGTGTTTTGTTTAAAAAAGACATCAACGGTGTTCTATTAAGATGCATTGGGACAGGTCAGGTTGAGAGGATCTTACACGAGTTCCATGACGGGGAGGCAGGAGGCCATTTCACCCCACGAGTAACAGCTCTCAAAATCATGAAAGCTGGTTACTATTGGCCTACTGTATTCAATGATTGCTACTCATGGGTTAAGAAATGCAAGAAATGTGCATTCTTCACAGGGAAAGGAAGGTTAGCAGCACTGCCCCTTCATCCAATTTCAGTAGATCATCCATTCATGCAATGGGGATTGGACTTCATTGGAGTCATCAATCCCAATTCGAGTCAAGGCCACAAGTGGATTCTTACAGCGACAGACTATTTCACCAAGTGGACCGAAGCAGTAGCGCTCAAAGAGGCAAGTGAGTCTAACATACTAGACTTTTATGAAGAAATAGCAACCAGGTTCGGTGTGCCGGCCACCATCATATCAGATAATGCATTAGCATTCATAGGTTCAAAAATTATAGAATGGGCTGTCAAGAATGGAATCTATTTGAGCACCTCTTCAAATTATTACCCGCAGGGTAATGGACAGGCAGAGTCCACAAACAAGAATTTGCTAAAAATCATCAGAAGGACTCTGGATGAAAATCAAAGAACATGGCATACAAGGCTAAAATCAGCGTTATGGGCTGACAGGATAACACCAAAGAGGTCTACAGGTAATTCTCCCTACAAGTTGGTCTATGGGAAGGAGGCAGTATTGCCTATATCATTAGAATTGCCAGCCTTGGAGCTCATGAAGCAGTTTGAGTTATCTGAGTTCGAACCAATGGAGGTCAGGTATGCAGAATTGATGGAATTAGAAGAAATCAGAGAACATGCAGTTCGATACATTGAAAAGGATCAGGCCTTAGTAAAAAGATGGTTTGATAAGAGAGCAAGAGCAAGGACCTTCCAGGAAGGGGACCTAGTTCTGAAATGGGATGCAGATCGGGCAAAACCAGGAAGGCATTCCAAGTTTGATGCCATCTGGAGTGGTCCCTACATGGTCACGGGATGTAAAAATAGTAATGCCTTCCAATTGTCTGCATTGGATGGAGAGGAACTTCCGATTCCGGTTAACGGAATCTATCTTAAACATTGCTACTAAAAAGAAAAGGTTTGCCCTTGTAAATATTAGTTTAGATTTTTTTAATTCCTCTAAGTGCGTATGCACATTGTCCTGTGGTAGTTAGGTTTCTATTTCCCTAAGTGCTTTGGCACAGGTTTTTCTGCTCTCAGGTTGTTTTCTACAGCCTCGAGTGTTCTTTGGAGAAGAAGTTGCAAGATTCGTGTTCGCTTTCGTGTTATTGCTTATAACTCCATGCCCAATGGATCGCTAAAAGGCCACTGATCTTCTACCTAGTTGGCAGTGACCCACCGAGTCGTCAAAATTTCACCCCTAGGGTAAATTTCAATAACATGCATCAGAGTTTTGCAGTTCTAGGAAAGTAGATTGAAATATGAAAAATCACGAAAAATGGCTAAGTCCTAGTCCTAGGAGCAATGGGACATTTGGGATATTTAGGCGCGGATAGGCCGAAAAGCCTCCAGCGGCCCGTGAAGCAAAGGGACATCTCGGTGACAGTGCACGCGCGGACGCGAAATACCCAAATCGGCCGAAAGAAGGAAAAATTTGCCCAAGTCTTCATCCGGGACAAACGGGACACAAGTACGCGAAGTACGCAAACCAGCCGGATCGGCTGAAATGAGAACAAACAGTCCGGAAGCAAAAGGGACATCTGGGCTAGAAGTACGCGAATCGGCCGGATCAGGTGAACTGAAGAATTTGTCCCACGAAGCACTGGGACATTTGGGACAAATGGACATGAACCGGCCGGTTCGGTGAAACAGAAAGTTCGTGAATCTTGGGACATCTCGGGCGCGAGGACGCGGATAGCTGAAAAAGCCGAGAGCCAATCAGATTGCGCCACGTGTCATCGACAAATGAGGGACGAGGAAGCCCATTTCGGGCGGATCGGAGGTTTTTGTCCCAAATAGTTTGGGACATCCAGGACATAAATACGTGAAGGGCACGAAAAGCCGGCAAACCCGTGGACCAATCAAATCACAACACGTGTCACAAGGGAGATAGTCCAAAAGTCAAAGGGCGAGGTTTCGAGCACTGACCCGAACCAATGAAATAGCGCCACGTGTCCAAGTTTAAGGGGCCCACAAGGAAATTTCAAAAGGAAAGCCCGCGAAAGGTAGAGGAGAGAGAATTACTCGTCCAATCAGCATGTGCCACGTGTCATCCAGGTGGCAGAGCGCGGGAAAGATTTCAAAACATGTTTTGGCCCGTTTTTGCCCTAAATCTTCAGATCGCCATAACTTTCGATCCAGAGCTCGGATTGGCACGTTCTTTATATCAATGGAAAGCTGGTAAAATTCTCTACACGATTCTGGGGTCAATCTTGCATTTTGGTTCAGTTTGGAGAGATAAAATCAAGAAACACCTCTGGTGGTAAATAACAAGCAGAAGTAATGCTTCAACAAACAACTTTAATGCAGCGACATACGCCGCTCATTAGACAGACCGCCATTTTTCCAGATCTCGCCGCTTCGCCATAATGAGATGAATGGAATGCAACCTGGAGGTGGTTGGGGTAGATTTGGCTTTCCTCTCTCTCTTCCCTCTCTCATTCTTTCTATATATTGTAAAGAGGAGCTTCTTTTCAGAGGTCGAACATTTTTCTGTTTTGCCTCTCCCTTCTTCTCCTCAGGCGAATTTGTGGAATTCAAACCTCTCATTTGAACTGTAATACTATTCTACCTCATGGCATTCTGTGGTGTATTGTATCAATCTTTGGAGCAAGTAATGCATGTCTGTGGATGATTCTCAGCCCTCTCTGTGTTCATTCTTTGCATCCTCCTGGTCTTTTACTGCAGGTTTTGTCATCTGTGCATAATCTTATATCACATTCAAATGGTCTGTGTTTACTGGAAAAATAGGTGTTCTTCATTCCTCGGTGCATCACCTCTATTAGCTTAGATTTATTTTATGCATCTTCTTACCTTGTCTCCTTGGCAGATTAGATTAGGTTTTGAGAAAACCCTCTGCATATTTCGTGTGCATCTGAACAGAGGAATAGGAACCAACCTTCTCTGGAGAATCCTTTCTCATTTTTTCAAGTCCCACACTTGGAGAAAGGATTCAATGTTATGCAATCACACTGGATGCCAAAGTGATCAACCTAGAAACCTGATCTGCATCCAGGGGTGCTGTGATTTTGCATCAACAGAACCTCCAAACAATAAAGAATATGTTTTTCCTTCCATATATGTACTTTCTATTTGACTTACTCCTTCCCTTCTACGCCCAAACTATCTTGTTGACCACTAGTTTTACTAGATACTGAAAATCCAAGCACAAGGGCTAGGTTGCTAGGTACATTTAAATGTACACCCATGGCCCAGTTGTCTCTACTGGTGCACTCCCATATGAGGTCGAGGAGGGTTCCATATCAACCTTTCCTAAATGGGGGAGTTCTAGATGCTCTAGATCTAGGCCTTCTGCATGATCTCCAAATCCTTCACGAGTCATCTCTCTTCTCAATGTCATCCACTCTGCAATATCACATTACTTCTCTATCTCCCTTTCACATGCCTCATTATACTTAAGCCACATTTCTTCTCTTTGTCTCATTTTTACTAGGTCCTGTCATATTTCACCCAACCTTTTCCTTCCCCCACACTTGGTGGGGTTTAGCTATCCATCGGTTTTTCTTCCAAGTTCGGGGTTACCATTAAGATTTTGATCGCTAAAGGGATGACTCAGTAAATAATTTCACCTTGGATAACATAAAAACTAGAATTCAGATACCTCTAAGAAATAATAAGTGGAAATTAAGTACTCCAAAATATAACTATTCAAAACACCATGGAACCAAGTATCCATAGCGCGCATCCAAATCGATCAAGCATCATAAAGGGTCTGAAATTCCTCCCGCATCCAAATAAGCTTGTGATACCTCCAATTCTTTTTAGATGCATAAGTAACCAGCCACTCGACATCTCTACCATAAATATAGCAAAGAAGATATCATATAGACAATCATACAAATTTTTCTCTACCAATGTGTGTGCATCAAGCTTAGATCCAGATGTTGAACTTCCACATGTACTCTTCTTCTAGATCCTTTATCCACTCTTCAACACTTGCTAAGGTCAATTGGTATGTGTTCATCATGAAACATCTTGAAAATAGCTGAATAAGAGGTCATGGAAATGAAACTAGTGATGCATCCTAGAATCTACTATATGAAACCCAAAATAACCTAGGTGCGCCTTATTGCACATCACCCAATTTAAGTTGAGTGCTCACCCAAAGTGCGCAAAGGTACCAAGACCCTCTTTAGAGTTTCTTGTGTAGGATGTTAGTGTGATGAAGATAAAACATACATTCAAAACCATAACTAACCATAAACATTCCATAGAGCATATTTCAAATCTAGATCTTAGAGAATCATGAATTAAACGATAACCACAATAAGATTAACCATGGAAAAACAATTACCATCATGTTTAACACCATTATCCATCCAATATACTCCATTATATTAAACACAATAAACATATAATATTCTTACAATAAATAGTATCACCATAAGTCATGTGTGCATTAGATCCAATAGTATAACTTTACAATAATCCACACACACTAAACTACACAGTTCACTACATATTTATAGGGATGGTGACTTTCCCTTCACCACCTACACACTTCCCAAAATTTTTCACATGATGATAATAGCCATGCACCTTTACATTAACATGCACACATGCAAGTGCACTAATAATAGACATCCTATAGTTAACTTTAAGAAGTAATACTATTATTATATCAAACTCATGCATGGAACTTATCAGATTCTTGTTCCAAAAATATCATTTTATGTGTCATGCAATTCTCCATCCCAATGTTTTCCCCACACAATATGTTCCAAAAATATCCCGCATCCATGAAAATGGCTAAGTTCTGAATCAAAATTTTTATGGCATGCATTTCCTTCCCTATCCTTCCATGCCTTCAAGTATGCCATGTTCTCACACATGAATCAAATGTGGGTCTTCTCCTTAGCACAATAGTATGTCTTCCTAACATCTTGTAATGAAATTACTTGTATAAAGATAATTATCAGCAATAATATAACACCAAAAACACACGATTGCGCAGATAAATGATCTCAATATGAAAGTAAAATAGTTTATCCACATCGAGGGGGAAACCTCTAAGCCATACAATAAGACTCGGATGCTCAATATGATGATTAACTACTCCTCAATACCACCTATATATACCAATCCTATATTATGGCCAACACCAAGACTAGCCTACTAAACATATGAAAGCATAAATGAATAACATATAACAAGAAGAGAGATTATGTAAGACACAAGTTGGAACTACATATCTAATATAAGATATAATACTAAGGGCATAACATGCCCCTCCCCTTTGAAGAAAATTTTTACCCAATGTTGGGAATCCCTGGATGTTGTTCCACTAATGCTTCATCCTCCCATGATGCTCAATATTCATATTCTTCCACTTGATCAAGTACTCGATAATGAATTTGGTCCTTAATATTTTGGTGTGTGTCTGAAGAATACCTTCAAGTTACAATATGATCCTTCCTTCCTCATCTAGTTTAGGAAGAACTGATTGGGTGGAAATGTGTTTCCCAATAACTTTCTTCAAGCAAGAAATATGGAAGACTAGATGTATTTTACTTCCTAGAGGGAGCTCCAACTTATATGCCACACTACCAATTTTCTACAACACTCGGTAAGGACCATAGTATTTAGGAGAAATATTATTATCCTTCTTCTATTGTTTTAATGATAACTATTTATATGGCTGCAACCATACAAAAACAAAGTCACCCTCTTCAAAGTGTCACTCACTACGATGTTGATCAGCCTATTTCTTCATGTGGTTTTGTTCCTTTCCAAATTCTCTCTAATACTAGAGAGTACCTCGTGTTGGTGTTGAATTTGATATTTGATTGCTCTCACCTTTGGTTTGACCTTCAAGCTAGATATGAGTGGAGGATGGTACCCGTAAATTTCTAAAAATGGAGAAATTTTGGAGGAGGTGTGAAATGAAGTATTATACCACCATTCTACAAGTGGAAACCATTACACCCAACGTTATTGTTTATTTGAAGTAAAACATAAAAGATATCGCTCTAAAAATTTATTTACCACCTTAGTTTTCCCATCTAATTGAGGATGATAAGATGAACTCTAGGTCAGTTTGATACCAAATTAAGAGAATAAATCAGTCCAAAAATTTTGTAAATATCATATCATGATCACTTACTATAGATTTGGGCATGTCATGGAGATTTTGAAATGTGTCTCAGAAATGAGATGGCAACTATACTAGTCTGTGAAAGGATGAGCCATGGCACAAAAATGAGCATACTTGGTAATTCTATCCACCATGACCATGATGACACTTTTCCCTTCTAATTTAGGCAATCCTATGATGAAATCCATCGATACCTCTTCCCATCTCTCGCTAGGAATAGACAAAGGTTGAGAATACCTAGTGTCTTAATGGTTTCACCCTTATTATATTGACAAATCAAACATTCTGCCACAAATTTTGGAACATCTCCTTTCAACCCCTCCCAAAATAAATCATGTTTAACTCTCTGATAAGTTTTCAAGAACCCATAATGGACACCTAATGGAGAATAATGGAGCTCTAAAATAACATTATGTTTCAGTGTAGAGTTCTTACACAAATATAACTTATCTTTGTACAAAAATGTATCCCCTTCCATAGAAATTGTTTTGATATGTTTGGATATATTTGTAGATTCTGAATGAGAGTATGGGTTACATATTTCTTCCATTATTTACTTGCTTTATCTACCCAATATTCCTTTAGTATAGATATGGATCATAAAAATTCTTCTATGGACTCATCCCTTCTAGATAGAGCATCAGCAACCACATTTTCCTTCCCTTTCTTATAAATAATCTCAAATTCATAATCCAACATCTTAGCGACCCATTTTTTTTCTCTTCTAACGATAGTCATTTCTCCAAGAAGTATTTCAAACTATCACGATTAGGTTTTACCTTGAACTATCTACCCATCAAGTATGGAATCCATTGTTTGACCGCATGTAATATTTCCATCATTTCATTATCATATGTGGGCTTCAAAAATTCTTTCCTTTTAGTTTTTGGATCTCAAATGCTATGGGATGTCCTTCATGCATGATTACTCCTTCGATCCCATTTCATGAAGAAGCACATTCAACTATGAAGGTCTTGGAAAATCAAGAGTTTCCACTTTTTTGGAGTAGTGCACATTGCCACCTTTAATTTTTTAAATGCCTTTGAATATTCCTCATTCCAATGAAAGGAGTCTTTCTTTAATAATTTTTGTAACTGGTGCTATTATACTACCATATTTTTTTACAAATATGTGATAGTACCATGTGATACATAAGAAACCTCATAAATTCTTGAGGGTTCTTTAGAATTTCCATTCCACCATGGCCTAGATCTTGTAAAGTCCACCTTAACACATTCATGAGAAACAATATGGCCCAAGTATTCCACTTCATGTTGTTAATTATGGAGCTTATTTTCTTCACAAGAAAATTTCTTTCACATGTTACTAGTTTTAACAGTAACTGACGCCAGTCAAGATGTAACCAGTGTTGGTTAGTCTAGGTCAAGAAGTGATCAAGCGATGGTCATGAAGTAATCACAATTAAGCACTGTGTGACGCTACTTTTTTTTTTTACAAAAATTAGAATAAATCACTTGTTTTAAAGATTATTTATTGATTGTAAAATCATAGTTAAGTTACTTAAAATATTTATATATGCATGTATGCATTGTATGAGAGTAAATAAGAAGTAGAGAAGAAAAATAGCAATTGTTTTGCATATAAGTTTTCTTGGTGAAAAAGATAGACTAGCTGAGTGAGGGAAAAGCATTAAACATCATGTGAGGTGTCGAAAGACAGTAGATCTTCATTATATTTTCCTCTGTAAGCACTTGAATAATATATTGGTCATTTCTTGGTGGATGTAGCCCACCTTTGGGTGAACCACGTTAAATGCAGTGTAATATTTCTCTTGTTTGTTTTATCTTATGGTTGTTTCTGCATTCATTGCTTGTATGCTTTATCTGATTATAGATATGTACAACACTTTTATATGGTTTAATCCCAACAACTAGTATCATATATTTATTTTGGAGGTTTTGTGTGTTGACAAGATTTACTCATAGAGAGTTTTCTGATTAAGTGGGAGTAGAGAAATGGTAGAAGATAGTAAATACTGAGTAGAGAAATTTGTGAGATGTAATTATCAGCTATGGAAGATGTAGGTGGAGGATTATTTGTACCAAAAATATCTATACTCACCGTTGGATGAGCATGGACAAATTTGTGAGCATGATGACTAATAAAAATGGAAGGTTCTTGATAGAAAGGCTTTAGGATATATAATATTGAGCCCGACAAAGATCGGTAGCTTAAAATTTTACAGATGTAAAAACCATGGTAGAGTTGATGAAATCTTTAGAAAATTTATATGAAACTCCCAAAGATGCTTCGAATAAGGTATATTTGATGAAAAAATTGTTTAATTCTAAGATGCTTTAGAAGGTGGATCAAGATTCTAATAATTTGAATGATTTTTGGTCTATTGTAAATCAATTAAAATAGGTAGAAATTTCATTTGATGATTAAGTGAAAGACTTTTATTCTTATGCTCTTTTCCAGATAGTTGGGATAACTTGGTAATGGTTGTTAGTAATATAACGACTACTTTTAAATGTTTGAAATTTGATGATGTGGCTAGTGTAATTCTTAATGAGGAAATACATAGGAAAATCTCAGGAGAAGCATCATTTGGAAACGCTTTGACTATTGAAAGTAGGGGAAGATCTAAGGAGAGATCATCTAAGAGCAAGAAGAATGGGGGATCAAAGTCAAGACATGGCAGATCTAGATCCAGTACGAGAGATTTAATTTTTGAAATTGTGGAAAGAGAGGACACGTAAAGGAGTGTTGGTCCAAGGAAAACAAAGAGAATACATCAAACAAAGGTAAAGAAAAAGGTAAGGAGGAAAAAATTACAAGTGAGGTAAAGCAATATGCCCTTATTCTCTCCTTGGATAATAAATTAGAATCTTGGGTGTTAGATTCTGGAGCTTCTTTCCATGCTACCCTAATAAGGGTTATTTCAAAAATTATGTTCAGGGTGATTTTGGACAAGTTTATTTAGGTGATGATGAGCCATGCAATATTACTATTAAAGGTGATGTTTATCTAAATTTTTAGAATGGAAACCCATGTGTATTGAAATATGTGAGGCATGTACCAAGCCTCAAAATAAATCTAATATCTGCAAGGCAACTTGGTGAATCTGGATGCATGGTTACATTCATAGCCAATTCTTGGAAGGTCACCAAGGGATATCTTTTTGTGGCAAGAGGCAAGAAGGTAGGAAATTTATATCTATCTACCTCAGTATTACTGATTCCTTTATTGTGCTATCTAATACCAATTAAGATGCAAAAATGTGGCTTAATCATCTAGGCCATATGACTGAAAAAGGAATACATATCTTAAATGCTAAGGGTAAGTTATCATTTTTGAAACAATTGGATCTTGAATTTTATGAGCATTGCATATTTGGAAAGCATAAGAGAGTGAGATTTCTCAAGATTGGTTCAACAAAGAAGGGGCAGAAATCGAGCTTGTACACTCGGATGTGTGGGGACCACTCAAGTAGCTTCTATTAGAGGATCCCAATATTATGTGAATTTCATTGATGATGCCACAAGGAAGGTATGGATCTATTTTATTAAGCATAAATCTAATGTTTTTGAAACTCTTAAAATATGGAAAGCCCTTATATAATGTGAAACAAACTTAAAATTAAAGTGTCTTAGATCCGACAATGGTGGTGAGTACTACGGAAGGATTTTAATGATTATTGTTCAGAGAATGGAATACGAAGAGAAATAACAGTTCCTAGAACTCCATAGGAGAATGGAGTTGCAGAAAGAATGAACAGAACAATCATGGAACATGCTAGAAGCATGAGGATACATGTTGGCTTGCCTTTGAAGTTTTGGGAAGAAGCGGTGGATACGGTAGTATATGTGATCAATTGTGGGCATTCAACAACACTGGATGGTGGAATACCAAAAGAATCTTGGTCTAGAAAAGAGGTAGATTTTTCTTTTCTTAAAGTTTTTGGCTCAAAATATTTTGTGCATGTTGATAGGGAAAATAGGAGGAAATTCAATGTTAAATCTAAGAGATTTACTTTCATTGGTTATGGCGCTGGTGATTTCAAATATCAATTTTGGGATTTAGAAGATTCTAATATTGTTAGGAGTTGTGATGTTAATTAGAATGAAAAAATAATGTATAGGGATCAGGTTTTGGTGCCTAAACATGAATAGGTTGAGGATATTTTGAAGGAAAATAAATTTTTAGACCTAAAGCAAACATCCACAGACACCAACGTCGGTTCCACAAGAACCAATGTTGGTCAAACAAACCGGCATTGCGCATATGATCGGAGTTCGAATAGACAGCCATTAGAACCACCGTCGATACTCCTAGAATCAATGTCGATAAGGCAACTAACATCAGTTAGCATATAGAGGAACCGCGATCGGTTACATGTGATCTAGCGTCGATCACTGACAAAGATTGACATGAATGTGCAACAGGACAGAATGAGCCCCAGACACCCCAGATCTCAATAAGAAGGTCACAAAGGGTAAGTAGACCTCCAGAGATATTTTCACCTTCATTTTCTTATTTATTATTGACTGATAGTGGTGAACCAGAAAGCTTTGAAGAAGTAATGTAGGTAGATACCCATGAGTAGTGGGAGCATGGCATGGATGAGGAGATGGACTCCTTAGAACAAAATCAGACATGGGATTTGGTCAAGTTGTCTAAGAAAACACTACAGAACAAATGGGTTTATAGAATCAAGGAAGAAGAGGGTGGATTGAAAAGGTACAAGGCGAGGCTTGTGGTAAAGGGATTTGCATAGAAAGTAGGTATTAAATTTGATGATATTTTTCTCCTGTAGTTAAGATGACTTCTATTCGTAATATTATTCTAAGTTTGGTTGCAACAGAGGATTTGCATTTAGAAAAAATTGATGTTAAGACAAATTTTCTTCATGGTGATTTGGAGCAAGAGATTTATATGCATCAGTCGCTTGGTTATGAAGTCAAGGGTAAGGAGAAACTTGTGTGGAAATTGAAAAAGTAGCCTATATGGGCTCAAACAAGATCTAAGGAAATGGTATTTGAGATTTGACAGTTTTATGCATGAGCATGGTTATATGAGATGTGAATATGACCATTGTGTTTATTTTAAGAAGCTTAAAAATGAGAGCTATGTTATTTTGTTATTATATGTGGATGATATGTTGATTGCAGGATCTAGTATGCAGGACATTGGTAAACTCAAAGAAAGGTTAGCTCACACATTTGCAATGAAGGATTTGGAAGCTGCAAAGAAAATCCTTGGCATGCAAATTCACCGAGATAGGAAAAAAGAAGTTGTATTTGTCTCAAGAGGCTTATATCAATAAGGTGTTGGAAAGGTTTAATATGCAAAAATCAAAACCTGTTAGTACACCTATGGCTAAACACTTCAAATTGAGAAAATATCGATTCCTTCATCACACAAGGAGGTTGAGTACATGGCATGTGTTCCCTATGCTTTAACAATATGAAGTCTTATGTATGTCATGGTTTATACTAGACCAGACATTGCATAGGCAATGGGAGTTGTGAGAAGGTTTATGGCTAATCTAGGTAAAGAACATTGGAAAGCAATCCAATGGATTCTCAGGTATTTGAGAGGGACATTTGGCATGGAGTTATGTTATGGAGGGTTAGATACTTCTTTATGTGGCTATGTTGATTTAGATATGGCTGAAGATTTAGATGGCAGGAGGAGCACCACTAGATATATTTTCACAGTAGGTGGAATGGAAGTTAGATGGATTTCAAGATTGCAAAAGATTGTGGGTTTATATACTATAGAGGTAGATTATGTTGCAGATATGGAAGCTAGCAAGGAGATGATATGGATGAGTAGGTTCATGGAAGATTTGGGTAAGGAGAAAGAGGATTGTAGATTATACAGTGATAGTCAGAGCATAATTCATCTGACAAAGAACTCAACATTTCATTCAAGAACAAAACATATTTAGTTGAGGTATCACTTCATATGGCAGGTGTTGGAGGATGGAAAAATTGAAGTTAGAGAAAATCCATATGGATGAGAACCACGAAGACATGTTAACGAAGCCATCGGTAAGGGATAAGTTGGATCCTCACTCCACTTTTATTGGTCTTTGAGTTTAATACTTGAAGAGGAAGAAACGGGCCAAGGAAAAGGAACCAAGGATGGTGATGCACAAAGATGCAAGTGTAGCAATTGATCTCCAAGTGGGATATTGTTAAGTATGGAGCTTAATTTCTTCACAAGAAACTTGATTTTACATGTTACTAGTTTTAACAAATGAGCGACATCATCAAGATATAACCAAGTTGGTCGGGTCTAGGTCAAGAAGTTACCTTCAAGGGTCAAGAAGTAATCACAATGGTTACCTATGCGACACTGCTTTTTTTTTGACAAAAATTAGAATAAATCACTTGTTTTAAATATGATTTATTGATTGTAAAAGCATAGTTAAGTTACCCAAAATAGTTATATATGCATGTATGCATTGTATGAGGGTAAGTAAGAAGTAGAGAAGAAAAATAGCAATTGTTTGCATGTAAGTTTTCTTGGTGAGCAAGAAAGAGTAGCTGAGTGAGGGAAAAACATTGAACATCCTGTGAGGTGTTGACAGACAGTAGATCTTCATTATATTTTTCTCTGTAAAGCACTGGAATAATATATTGGTCGTTTCTTGGTGGACATATCCCACACTAGGTGAACCATGTTAAATCTGGTGTAATATTTCTCTTATTTTTTTATCTTCGGTTATTTCCGCATTCATCGCTTGTATGCTTTATCTTATTATAGATCCATGCAACACTTTATATGGTTTAACCCCAACACATGTACCCTAAAATAACACTTCTAAGGCTTGGCATATAATTGATGTTTCTAAAGGCCCTCTAATATTGTATTGACATGATGTAAATTTTTCTCCTGGATTTTCTATAGATGAGGATATCGTCAAAAATACTAAGAAAATTTTCCTTAAGAAGGGTATAAATACTAAATTTATCAAACTCTCAAATGTGATGGTGTATTAGTAAGACCAAAATGCATCATTAGGAATTCATAATTCCCTTAATGAGTTCTAAATGTTGTCTTATGAATATATTATTTCTTTACTCTAATTTGGCGATACACATAATGCAAATATAGTTTTGTAAAATAAATTGCACCACATAACTCATCTAATAAATCATCAATGATAGGAATAGGAAACTTATCTCGATAGTGTAATTTTTTATTTCTCTATAGTCTTGACACATGTAACATCTTCCATCCTTGTGGCACACCATCACTATAACATCCCCATTTTAAGATACTAGAACAAGGGAATTTTTTTTTTTTTTTGATAACGTTCTCTGTTATGAATTATAAAATTCAAACACACGTTCAAGTTTTAATAATTGTTCTCTGCCCAAACAACACAGTTTGGATCACACAATTTCTTTTAAAACTAATGTTCCCTATTCGCATATTTACAATATGGAACACACATCCAATGCCATTCAATCCTATAACAGATTCTATATTTTGCTGTAAATGACTCAAGGAACTACCGATCTTCCATTTTCATGGCTCGGAGTTTCATCGATCCTTCATTTCATGACTCGGCAACAACCGATCCTTCATGTTCATTTATGCATAGTATATTATATATACCAGTTCTCTTAACCGTTTCCAGTTATCGAAGTGATCCATTTAAGAAGCCTATCTGAATATCTGTTACTGATATTCATCTGACATCCTGCATCTTAAATTAAGTGATAAGGACAACGCAACCAACACTTGCGATACTTTGGCCAAAGATTTTCACATGCTTTGCATGATCATATTCCTGGATGTGATACACATCAATGGAATACGTCCTTCACTTCACTTCACCTGTTATCTAGAATGGTCTTTCCTGGTTCCTACCAGTCCTCTCGATTTAAGGTCAGATTTAAACTTCCAATTTCCAACTAGTAATATGAACGAATATAAGAAGGCACTCCTGGTAACTAAAGATACGCAGACATACGGTGTCGTTCCCCACGACTCCGTGTGTCTAGTTATCTTTAGTATCCTGGAGTCACTCCGTATACCTGATCATACTCCTATCCCCTGCCAAGAACTTCACATTCAGCCTATGTATTCTTGATGTTTTAATTCGGGAGGGCATTGTAATATGTCAGCTATAACATTGTGTCGTCATGAAGACCCCGTCTTCATGAAGACACCTTGCTATAGCTGGCGTATGTCAATGTCCTACGGAATCCTCCCATCGAGAGTACACATCCTGCTCAAGTGATTTGGATATGATCTAATAATTAAAATCAACTTTCAGCAACCATGTTGATCCCTTTATCCTCGTTCCCGTTACAGTTGTATATAGCTAAGAGAGACTAAATCCGTCTTCTAGCTTGCTATGCATCTTCCTCGTACCGAAGGGTTGCATTTTCTCTACTTGGTTCTCTTCTTAATCATTGGATTAAGCAGCCCGTTACCGACGGACGTGATAAGTTTAACCTATTAAACTTTAACCAAGATTTTCCCAACTGTAACTAAATTCAGAATTCTAGCTTATTAGACGTCATTTAAAAGAGGTCTAATTCCCAATAAATGTATTCATTTATTCTCCTTAACATTACATAGTTAAGGTCCATTAGTTATGGATATCCTTATCCCATATCCTTTATTTTGAATTTAACATACGAGGTCATTAATGGAGTTCGAAAATGAAGTTCAATTACTCCGAAGTTAATTGATATTCCTTAGCTACCAAGCTAATCCTGAATACCTATCAGTTATGGATTCATATTCTTCCTAATCCTTTTTAATGTCAATTAAGAATTCATCTTTACCCAAGTATGAACTAATTGCACATTTCAACTTAAAAGTTGCATTAAGGTAAGAATAGATATCTATTTCTTTTTAACGTCCATCCAAGGACAATTAGATAAATCCAAATCAGGAATAACATTATATTTCCAATTTAGTCAACAATATCAAAATGATATAGTCATTAAAATATCACACTTGTATTTGTATTCATCAATTCATGTCATAATCCATACATTTGCCAATCCAACTGAATGGACATTGTTTACATAAAACATCATTACAACACATAGATAGAAGAATACACTTTCTTCTTTTTACAATTCCTCAAAGAGGAATAAAAGTAAACAAATACAATTCATCTTCAACCAATCAAGAAGCATCAGAAAACAGCCATGTCTTCATTCTAATCAAATTCCATCTGCAAAATTACTTGCACGGGTCAGTTCAATGAACTGAGCATATTAAGCACTTATCATTAAAATGAGGTGCTTCAACTAACTGTCTCAATAAAAGAACCCTGCTTTTATGATACGACAGTAAGACATCAATCAAGAAATAGGCACAAAAAAAAAATCAGCATAACAACTGAACCATCAAAATATCATCACAATCAGCCAAAGAACTGTTGTCCCATTTTCCACATAACCGTTGCAAGTTCCAAATTGCAGTATTTGAAAAGTTTAGAAATACAAGTAACATACTGCTGATATAACATACTGTTATCCTTTCCACACCTTTCATTAATAATAAATGCAAAGGTTGAAACTAACTGAAACGTAAACCCATTACCTTCCTTTCAGTTCATGCATCATATTAGATTCCAAGCAATCAAGCACAGACAAGAAAGCGAACAACAATGCATATAGTTGCTCATATCTAAGCACTACAAAATTCGTTAATAATGATTACAAATTTTCAACTGTATGAAAGAAGAAAAGATCATTTTCCAAGTCATCCATCCACATTACTATCTCCTTCCTCATGACTGTCCTAAAAATGGAATCCAAACGAGACACAATCAAGATAACAGTTCAGAGTGAAACTTACAAAATCCATTCGGAATTCACTTTCCGGCAGCAAGAATAATTTCATTCATAATCAGCTTTAAATGAAAACAAGGAAGAATTTATCGTCCTTATCAATACTTCATTTAAATCAGGCTCATATGCATATCCAAGACAGGTTAGTATATCATCGTATTTATCATAGATCAAATAGTACAAGGATGCATACTATATATTTACCGTACTAGAAGAAACCATAATTCTTTCACTGTATGGTAAACCAGATAAACAGTTATACAATCATGCAATCAATTATTCACGTGATTTTCTAATTCTATGAACGCATTCCGTTCAAAATAAAATTTATTCATTGTTGTTACCTACAGCAAGTCCAATCATAATGCACAGTAAGACTTCAATGCTATTTCCAGAACTCAGACAGCTAAAGAGAAGAATTCGTTCTTTAACTATTCAAATAAGAAAACAACCATTTTCTTCAACTCACTAAGAATTATTCATGCCGGTTTCATTTCTTCTAAATAACTATGCAAAATTAGAGACCACAAGAAACATTCAATTATTTCTTTTGCACATAAACTCAAAGCACTCAGATACAATTTAAATGCCACTGTCCTCTCCACCGACTGAACTGGTAAAGTTCAATAAACCACCTGATTACTGTTTTTACTAAATCAAAACAGTAGACAGAAGAATAATTCCTTACCAATAAATGATTCTACCCGAATCCATTTTTCTATTCACAATGATGTACATAACCCAAAAATGTGATTTTTCATCCAATAATACCCTTATTATTAAAAACCCGCATAGGATATCAGATGCACAACAAAGTATAATCAAAACAGGTCCTACAGCAAGACAACTTCTCAAGCATTTCCTTCTTTGTATAGAAATCCAAGTAAAATGCATTTTCACAAAGACAGTCATAACTAAAAGGTCGAACAACATCAATGAAACACAACAAATCATCTAACCCCTTCAGCAAGATTCAACATGATTTATTTAATGCACAGAATACAAGTCAAGCTCGTTTTCATGACTACTGTCCAAACTGTAAGATCAAACCGCCTCAAATAAGACATAACAAATCATCTTTCCTCCAAGGCAAGAAGAAGTACAGTACATAAATATTCATTCATTGCTCAGGAATGCAAAGCCAAGATTTTTAATCGTGTCTACAGTCCGAATGGTAGACCAAACAACATCAATGACCAAAACTAATCATCCTACCTCCTCGTGCAAGAAAAAAACAATATAATTCATTATAAGTTCAGAAGGAAAACTATTTCTTTTCCAACTCCCACGAATACTCATTCGTATTCGTCAATTCACATAAAAGAAGAAGCATAGCAATAATTGTATTACTAGCATATCCATCTAATCGATTTGGCAATACTCAGATAAAAATCTAATGCCAATTCCTTTAAAATACAAAAATGTTATCTACTTCTAATCCCGAAACAACAGAAGGAAGAGAAAAGTTTTATTTCCTCTAAGAGAAATTTCAGTATAGAAATGACATCATGCAACTCGTACATCCTGTACAATTTTATCACAAAAGACCATATAACAAAAGAACATTCACACAGTAGAGAAAACAACCCACCACCTGCCGGTTCTTTATATAACACTTAAGCAGAAAGAAAACCCATCTCGAATTCCCAAATACCATCAACAACACAATACAACAAGTTCATATTCCAACTCGATTCATGCAAAGACAAATCAAAGCATAACAACCAGAAATGATTTTACTTATCATTTCCAAAAAAAGATAGCAAAGAATCGACTAGATCCAAATCGTGTCAACTCGACAACAATCACATAAACCCAAAACCCAAGAGCAGGGTTGTTTTAATGAGACATTTAAACAAAGCAAGTATTTTTAAAGAGAAGGGCTTAACATGCCTGCAATTTATTTTCCAAAACTCGAAGAAAACTATGTTTGCCGAAGGTATTTCCTTCCTCAGCTGACAACACGATCTTTCCAACAATTCCTTTCCTCTTCAGGCTCAGCAACAACCTCCAAATCTCCCAAGAACAGTGATAAATCCAAAGAAACTGGTTCGACTGAACCAAACAAAAAAACCAAATGCAGAGCAACTTCACAAAATCCGAATCGACACAATGAACAATCAAATTTCCCTCATACACTTTCCAAGGCGAGCTGGTCACGAGGACCAAGAACATTTAATGCATTAAAGGCTCTACCTTTTTCCAAATTTCTCACGCCACTGCCAACTTGAGTTGGCGATCTCTAAATTTCAAATTTCACATGCAAAACCAAATTTGGTTCCATCTCCAACTAGATACCTCCGCCACTTACCTGCCCCGCCAAACTGGCGCTGTCCACGTATGGACTCCCATTTAATGCCATTGAATACCCCTTCATCCTTATCCTCTCCCTCCAAGGGTCTGCGCATCCCCCTTTAGGTTAGGATTAGTTTAGGATGTTTATTAGTATTCAACCTAGGTCATAGTTTAGTTTTAGGTTATTAGGACTTAGGTTTATTTCCCTCTTTTTTTAATTTAAAAATCCACTTAGGATAGTAGTTTAGGATGCATGTTAGAACTTAGGATTAGCTTAGGATTTAATTCCTTCTAACCACTAACACTAACCAACCTTCACCCAGTCTTCCAACTGACACTCACGTTAATGCTGCGGGTGTTCCGTCCTTTGTTTCACATGCCAAGGCCACCCGTGTCCAGACATTTCCTGCCCCATGAGGTCTCAAGTTCGACAGTACAGGTTCAAGAATCGAACCTTTGTCGTTGGCATTTACGTGCCAGCTACTCATACCTGCAATCAGGCGCTGCACATTTATATCAACCTCAGGTTCGGTTAAAGAGTAAATCGACACAGAAATCACAAGAAGACCACAACATACTTTGGATCAATGAAATTGATTCAAGGTGTGCTGTCAATCAGCAAAGAGAGTTTAGCAAGTATACGACAATTTTTCGTCACATCAGCAAACACACAAGCACAATAACTGCTGTCCTATGCAATAAATTACAGTATGCAAGAATCCAAGTTAGCAACACATTCCTTTAAGATCAGAATTTATCTTAACATGTTTGCCTTCATTTCAGCAGCTATAATAGTATGAAAAATATTCACCAAGATAACTTACAAAATCAGGGTGTTACATTCTTCCCTCCTTAAAGAATCATCGTCCCGATGATCAGATTAAACAAATCAAGGAGTTCCTAGGACAAAGTTCAGTTATTGTCCTTTCATTCATAAGTTCATACCAAAAACATATTCACTCTTAAAAACAATGTTTTAAGACAACTGTACAATAGACTAATAATTGTCTAAATTTGGTGTAATTATCAATTCCTCGAATTTCAAATTCGATTAAACAGATGTGGAAAAGTAGATCTCATTTCTTCGAGATTCTCCCAAGTTGCACTTTCCTCGCTAAACTGGTCCCACTGGACCTTACATTGGTTCACTTCACGATTTCTCAAGTACAACTGGCAAGTTCCCAGCACTCGAATGGGCTTAACCACGATTATTCCTGGGTCTTGGACCTGCAAGGAATTCCAATTTAGCACATGTGATAAATCTGTCACGTATTTCTTAAGCAAAGAAATATGAAAAACATCATGCATTTGAGACAAAGCAGGAGGTAATGCTAGACGATAAGCTACAGGGTTGATTATTTCAACAATTTCAAAAGGTCCCACGTAACGTGGCGACAACTTAAGCACCTTGCCAAAAGTTATTGAGCTCTTTTTCGGCTTCACCCGAAGAAAGACCTTCTCTCCCAGTTTATAATGTCTGTCAACCCGCTTTAAGTCTGCATAGCTCTTTTGCCTATTGGCGGCCTCCTTTAGATGTTCCCGAATCATTTTGATTTGTTGTTCCATTTCCATAAGGATTTCTGGCCCAATTACCTCTCTGTCCTCAATGCTGTCCCAACTGACACGGGTTCTGCATTTTCTTCCATACAATGCTTCAAAGGGCGCCATTTTTAAAGAGGCATGATAGGTGTTATTGTAAGAAAATTCTACCAGCGGAAGGTATTCCTCCCATTTATACTGTTGGTCCATGCAATACATCCTTAACATGTCCTCTAAAACCTGATTAACTCTCTCAGTCTGTCCATCCGTTTCTGGATGATATGTAGAACTGAAGTTCAATTTAGTCCCCAAGGCCGCATATTAAGCATTTGCCAAAACCTTGATGTCATCCTCGATCTCTCGTCCGATATGATTAATTTCGTATTCCATGCAATCTGAAGATTTCATGTACAAATCTTCTTGCTAGCACTGGTGCATCGTCCTTCAAATTACCAGCAATGAAGTGTGCCACTTTGGTCAATTTGTCGACTACAACCAGGATAATGTCATGCTTATTTCTTGACATAGGCAATCCTTGAACGAAATCCATCGTTATCACTTGCCATTTATACTGCGGAATACTGTGGGGATACAATAATCCAGCGGGGTGCATATGTTCCGCCTTAACACGCTGACATTCCAAGCAGTGTGTTACAAATTCTACCACATCCTTTTTCATTCCCTTCCAGAAATATTGCTGCTTAAGATCAACGAGCATTTTCGTAATGCCAGGGTGTCCAGAAAAAGGTGAATTATGAAATTCAGTTAACAATTTCCCTCTTAAGTCATTTGCCAAAGGTATATATACCCTGTTTTCGAACCTCAGAATTCCTTCATTATCAAAACGGAATCCTTTATACCTGACATCCTGCGGGTCTGCAGCAAGTGCTATTTTGACCTGCTAGAAATAAGGATCTGTTTCCAAGGCATCTTTCACCTCATCCTTAAACTGAGTTCTTAACGTTATAAGAGCAGAGATATGCTTCCTTCGACTCAGAGCATCTGCTACTCTATTTTCCTTGCCCTTGATGTAGCTTATATAAAATCATACTGAGATAGAAATTCTAACCATCTTCGCTGCCTTGCATTCAGATTTGGCTGAGTAAAAATATACTTCAGCCCCAGATGGTCTGTTTTTAACTCAAAAGGCTTGCCTAAAAGGTAATGCCTCCACATTTGAAGTGCATGAACAATGGCAGTGAGCTCTAGATCATGTGGAGCATAATTCTATTCATGTAACTTAAGCTTTCTGCTTTCATAAGCGATGACATGGTTATTCTGTAATAGAATACCTCCAAGGCCTTCTCCTGAGGCATCCGTTACAACCATAAAATCTCCATTTGGATCAGGTACAGTCAAAATAGGTGTTGTAGTTAACTGTTCCTTTAAATTCTTAAAGGCAGATTCACATTTGTCTATCCAGACAAATTTCTTATCCTTCTTTTGCAGTGAAGTGATTGGGGCAGCAATTTTTGAAAAGTCCTTAACAAACTTTCGATAATATCCAGCCAAGCCCATGAAACTCCTCACTTCGTGCATGTTCTTAGGCGCAGGCCACTCAGTTATAGCTGTGATCTTTGAAGGGTCAACAACTATCCCATTCTTGCTTATAACGTGTCCCAAATAATGCACCTCTGCATCATAAAAGGAACATTTGGATAGTTTTCCATACAACTTCCTCTTTCTTAAGATTTCCAGCACTATCCTGAGATGTTCTTGGTGCTCTTCGACATTTTTAGAGTATATAAGAATGTCGTCCAAGAATACAAGCACAAACTTGTCTAAGTATTCTTGAAAAATATTGTTCATTAGATTCATGAAGGCGGCAGGCGCATTAGTCAACCCAAAAGGTAACACCGTGAACTCATAATGCCCATACCTCATTCTAAAAGTTGTTTTATGAATATCTTCTTCCTTTATTCTCAGCTGATGATACCCTGATCGAAGATCTATTTTTGAATAAACTGATGCTCCTCGCATCTGATCGAATAGATCATCAATCCTAGGAAGTGGGTATCGATTTTTAATAGTTGCTTTGTTCAGCATTCTATAATCAATGCACAGCCTCAAAGTGCCATCCTTTTTCTTTACAAAATTACCGGCGCTCCCCAAGGTGAGACGCTCGGTCTTATCAGCCCCTTAGTCAGAAGTTCTTGTAACTGAGCCTTCAGCTCTACCAACTCAATGGTAGTCATTCTATAAGGTGCCTTAGATATGGGTTCAGTTCCTGGTTTGATTTCTATTGCAAAGTCAAACTCACGTTTGGGTGGAAGACCTGGCAATTCCTCCGGAAACACATCACGGAAATCCCTCAACAATGGATATCTTTCCATGAAATCATTATCTTCCTCCACATTTTCTGTCACTTTTACTGCATACAAAGTGCAGCCTCTGTTTTTAGCCCTTTTTAGTTGCATAGCCGTCAGTTTCCTAACTGCAACTTCCCGTTTTACACCTTGAATGACTGCTGCTTTCTGCAGGTCATCGAAGCAACATATTTGTTTTTCATAACAGTCGACCTTTTCCTTATGTTCCGCCAACTAGTTAACTCCAATAATGATATCATATGATCCTAGAGGAGTGACATACAAGTCAACTTCGGTGGAGAAACTAGGCAGATCAAGAATTGCCCCAAAAAGGCACATTTCGACTGTATGGACAACATTATTCCCATAATGCACTGTCCATGTTTTATCCATTCTTTCAGCCTTTCTTTTTAATTTCATAGCAAGTTTAGCAGAAATAAAGCATTTTGTAGCTCCAGTATCAAAAAGTATGACTACAGGTGTACCGAATAACTTACCCGTAACTTCTATGGGCGTCACTTGCTTTTCAGCTTGTCTGTTAGCCACTGCAGCATGTATCCTATGCTGCTTTGACCGCGTGATCATCCTTCTTCAGAGGACAGTGATTCGCATAGTGGTCCTTTCCACAGTTGAAGCATCCTCCAACTGGCCCTTTTCTAGGCTCAAATTTGTTACCAGCCTTGAAGTTATCATTCTGGCTTCCATAGGACTTCTGTCCAATGCCATTAACTTTTGTGAAGCTGTTCCACATGCTATTTACAGGTCTGTTCATCACAGGTTTCTTGTTGTTATCTACAACAATTTTGTTTTTCACACCAAACCTTTTCCAAGGTCCCCTTTTTGGTGCAAGAGACGAAGAAGAATTGGGAATCTTCTTCCTTATCTCTTCCCTGTGAGCAGATATTGCCCTCAATTTTTGTTCCTGTCTGATTGCCTTTTCGACAACTCCATCCATGGTGGTTGGGCCGTGGACATCCACTTCGCCACCAATGATGGGATTCAGTCCCATTATGAATTTCCGTATTCTGAACTTCTCATCAGCTTGGTACTGCGGCACATACTTAAGGAGTTTAGTAAACCCTTCCCAGTATTCCATCACCGACAACCTTCCTTGCGACCAGTTCTGAAATTCAGTCATTTTCCTATCAAAATAGAGTTGAGGCAGCCATCGTTGCCTAAAATAACCCTTAAATTGATCCCAAGTTATGTCTGATTCGACAATATTTAGCTCAACCTTACGGTTGTCCCACCATGATGATGCTTCATGAGAAAGCTGATATGCTCCCCATATCACTTTAGTCTCTTCGGAGAAGTTTCTTATTGCAAAGTATTTCTCCATTTCATTGAGCAGTTCTCAGCTCCGTCTCCAAGGGTTGTTCCATCAAACTTTGGAGGACTTATTCTCTTTATATCATTTGTAAGTTCAGCTGCTAATCTTGCCCTTTTATTTTCAGGGGGATTAGGAGCAATTACATTATTGTCATCAACACCCGGATTCCCTCCGTTGATGTTGTCCACAGGAGGCAGCTGATCATTTATTTCAGCTTCATTCTCCTCCTCTTCATTGCCCATTGACTGCTGTTCTAGAACAGTCAAACGATCCCTCGTATCAAGTAGGGCAACAAGGATTTCATCCAACTTTTGAGCAGTAGCTGCTTCTCCACCCTGTAACGGGTTATTCGCAAAGATTCCTCTTGTTCGACCATTTTCTGTTCAATAAGAAAATGTAAACCTTATTAATATAGTGGACTCATTAGGTCCAAGAGCTGCAACCTTCAGCTCTGATACCAAGATGTAACATCCCCATTTTAAGATACTAGAACAAGGGAATTTTTTTATTTTTTTAAATTTTTTTATAACGTTCTCTGTTATGAATTATAAAATTCAAACACACGTTCAAGTTTTAATAATTGTTCTCTGCCCAAACAACACAGTTTGGATCACACAATTTCTTTTAAAACTAATGTTCCTTATTCGCATATTTATAATATGGAACACACATCCAATGCCATTCAATCCTATAACAGATTCTATATGCTGCTGTAAATGACTCGAGGAACTACCGATCTTCCATTTTCATGGCTCGGAGTTTCATCGATCCTTCATTTCATGACTCGGCAACAACCGATCCTTCATGTTTGTTTATGCATAGTATATTATATATACCAGTTCTCTTAACCATTTCCGGTTATCGAAGTGATCCATTTAAGAAGCCTATCTCAAATATTTCTACGATATTCATCTGACATCCTGCATCTTAAATTAAGTGATAAGGACAACGCAACCAGCACTTGCGATACTTTGGCCAAAGATTTTCACATGCTTT
The DNA here is from genome assembly GCA_018340775.1 of Taxus wallichiana var. yunnanensis. Taxonomy (NCBI): domain Eukaryota; kingdom Viridiplantae; phylum Streptophyta; class Pinopsida; order Cupressales; family Taxaceae; genus Taxus; species Taxus wallichiana. The sequence continues at coordinate 519,902,083 of CM031238.1, read as the reverse complement.
GCATGATCATATTCCTGGATGTGATACACATCAATGGAATACGTCCTTCACTTCACTTCACCTGTTATCTAGAATGGTCTTTCCTGGTTCCTACCAGTCCTCTCGATTTAAGGTCAGATTTAAACTTCCAATTTCCAACTAGTAATATGAATGAATATAAGAAGGCACTCCTGGTAACTAAAGATACGTAGACATACGGTGTCGTTCCCCACGACTCCATGTGTCTAGTTATCTTTAGTATCCCGAGTCACTCCGTATACCTGATCATACTCCTATCCCCTGCCAAGAACTTCACATTCAGCCTATGTATTCTTGATGTTTTAATTTGGGAGGGCATTGTAATATGTCAGCTATAACATTGTGTCGTCATGAAGACCCCGTCTTCATGAAGACACCTTGCTATAGCTGGCGTATGTCAATGTCCTACGGAATCCTCCCATCGAGAGTACACATCCTGCTCAAGTGATTTGGATATGATCTAATAATTAAAATCAACTTTCAGCAACCATGCTGATCCCTTTATCCTCGTTCCCGTTACAGTTGTATATAGCTAAGAGAGACTAAATCCGTCTTCTAGCTTGCTATGCATCTTCCTCGTACCGAAGGGTTGCATTTTCTCTACTTGGTTCTCTTCTTAATCATTGGATTAAGTGGCCCGTTACCGACGGACGTGATAAGTTTAACCTATTAAACTTTAACCAAGATTTTCCCAACTGTAACTAAATTCAGAATTCTAGCTTATTAGACGTCATTTAAACGAGGTCTAATTCCCAATAAATGTATTCATTTATTCTCCTTAACATTACATAGTTAAGGTCCATTAGTTATGGATATACTTATCCCATATCCTTTATTCTGAATTTAACATACGAGGTCATTAATGGAGTTCGAAAGCGAAGTTCAATTACTCCGAAGTTAATTGATATTCCTTAGCTACCAAGCTAATCCTGAATACCTATCAGTTATGGATTCATATTCTTCCTAATCCTTTTTAATGTCAATTAAGAATTCATCTTTACCCAAGTATGAACTAATTACACATTTCAACTTAAAAGTTGCATTAAGGTAAGAATAGATATCTATTTCTTTTTAACGTCCATCCAAGGACAATTAGATAAATCCAAATCAGGAATAACATTATATTTCCAATTTAGTCAACAATATCAAAATGATATAGTCATTAAAATATCACACTTGTATTTGTATTCATTAATTCATGTCATAATCCATACATTTGCCAATCCAACTGAATGGGCATTGTTTACATAAAACATCATTACAACACATAGATAGAAGAATACACTTTCTTCTTTTTTACAATTCCTCAAAGAGGAATAAAAGTAAACAAATACAATTCATCTTCAACCAATCAAGAAGCATAAGAAAACAACCATGTCTTCATTCTAATCAAATTCCATCTGCAAAATTACTTGCATGGGTCGGGCTTAATGAATCGAGCATATTAAGCACTTATCATTAAAATGAGGTGCTTTCAACTAACTCATGTCTCAATAAAAGAACCATGCTTTTATGATACGATAAAGAAGACATCAATCAAGAAATAGCACAAAAAAAAAAAAGATCAGCATAACAACCGAACCATCAAAATATCATCACAATCAGCCAAAGAACTGCAGTCCCATTTTCCACATAACCGTTGCAAGTTCCAAATTACAGTATTTGAAAAGTTTAGAAATACAAGTAACATACTGCTGATATAACATATTGTTATCCTTTCCACACCTTTCATTAATAATAAATGCAAAGGTTGAAACTAACTGAAACGTAAACCCATTACCTTCCTTTCAGTTCATGCATCATATTAGATTCCAAGCAATCAAGCACGCATACAAGAAAGCGAACAATGCAATGCATATAGTTTCTTATATCTAAGCACTACAAAATTCGTTAATAATGATTACAAATTTTCAATTGTATGAAAGAAGAAAAGATCATTTTCCAAGTCATCCATCCACATTACTATCTCCTTCCTCATGACCGTCCCTAAAATGGAATCCAAACGAGACACAATCAAGATAATGATTCAGTGAAACTTACAAAATCCATTCGAATTCACTTTCCGGTAGCAAGAATAATTTCATTCATAATCAGCTTTAAATGAAAACAAGGAAGAATTTATCATCCTTATCAATACTTCATTTAAATCAGGCTCATATGCATATCCAAGACAGGTTAGTATATCATCGTATTTATCATAGATCAAATAGTACAAGGATGCATACTATATATTTACCGTACTAGAAGAAACCATAATTCTTTCACTGTATGGTAAACCAGATAAATAGTTATACAATCATGCAATCAATTATTCACATGATTTTCTAATTCTATGAACGCATTCCATTCAAAATAAAATTTATTCATTGCTGTTACCTACAGCAAGTCCCATCATAATGCACAGTAAGACTTCAATGCTATTTCCAGAACTCAGACAGCTAATGAGAAGAATTCGTTCTTTAACTAATCCAATAAGAAAACAACCATTTTCTTCAACTTACTAAGAATTATTCATGCCGGTTTCATTTCTTCTAAATAACTATGCAAAATCAGAGACCACAAGAAACATTCAATTATTTCTTTTGTACAGAAAACTCAGCACTCAGAAACAATTTAAATGCCACTGTCCTCTCTACCGACTGAACTGGTAAAGTTCAATAAACCACCTGATTACTGATTTTACCAAATCAAAACAGCAGACAGAAGAAGAATTCCTTACCAATAAATGATTCTACCCGAATCCATTTTTCTATTCACAATGATGTACAGAACCCAAAAATGTGATTTTTCATCCAATAATACCCTTATTATTAAAAACCCGCATAGGATATCAGATGCACAACAAAGTATAATCAAAACAGGTCCTACAGCAAGACAACTTCTCAAGCATTTCCTTCTTTGCACAGCAATCCAAGTAAAATGCGTTTTCACAAAGACAGTCAGAACTAAAAGGTCGAACAACATCAATGAAACACAACAAATCATCTAACCCCTTCAGCAAGAATCAACATGATTTATTTAATGCACAGAATACAAGTCAAGCTCGTTTTCACGACTGCTGTCCAAATCAGAAATCAAACCGTCTCAAATAAGACATAACAAATCATTTTTCCTCCAAGGCAAGAAGAAGTACAGAACATAAATATCCATTCATTGCTCAGGAATGCAAAGCCAAGATTTTTAATCGTGTCTACAGTCCGAACGGTAGACCAAACAACATCAATGACCACAACTAATCATCCTACCTCCTCAGCAAGAAAAACAATATAATTCATTATAAGTTCAGAAGGAAAACTATTTCTTTTCCAACTCCCACGAATACTCATTCGTATTCGTCAATTCACATAAAAGAAGAAGCACAACAATAATTGTATTACTAGCATATCCGTCTAATCGAGTTCGCAATACTCAGATAAAACTCTAATGCCAATTCCTTTAAAATACAAAAATGCTATCTCCTTCTAATCCCGAAACAACAGAAGGAAGAGAAAAGTTTTATTTCCTCTAAGAGAAATTTCAGTATAGAAATGACATCATGCAACTCGTACATCCTGTACAATTTTATCACAAAAGACCATATAACAAAAGAACATTCGCACAGCAGTGAAAACAACCCACACAGTCTGCCAGTTCTTTATATAACACTTAAGCAGAGAAAAACCCATCTCGAATTCCCAAATACCATCAACAACCAATACAACAAGTTCATATTCCAACTCGATTCATGCAAAGACAAATCAAAGCATAACAACCAGAAACGATTTTACTTATCATTTCCAAAAAAAAAGCAGCAAGAATCGACTAGATCCAAATCATGTCAACTCGACAACAATCACATAAACCCAAAACCCAAGAGCAGGGTTGTTTTAATGAGACGTTTAAACAAAGCAAGTATTTTTAAAGAGAAGGGCTTAACATGCCTGCAATTTCTTTTCCAAAACTCGAAGAAAACTGCGTTTTCCGAAGGTATCTCCTTCCTCGGCGACAGCATGATCTTTCCAACAATTCCCTTCCTCTTCGTGCTCAAAGAAATGACCTCCAAATCTCCCAAGAACAAAGTGATAAATCCAAAGAAAATGGTTCAACCAACCAAACAAAAAAAAAAAACCAAATGCAGAGCAACTTCACAAAATCCGAATCGACACAATGAACAATCAAATTTCCCTCATACACTTTCCAAGGCGAGCTGGTCGCGAGGACCAAGAAAATTTAATGCATTAAAGGCTTTGCCTTTTTCCAAATTTCTCATGCCACTGCCAACTTGAGTTGGCAATCTCTAAATTTCAAATTTCACATGCAAAACCAAATTTGGTTCCATCTCCAACTAGATACCTCCGCCACTTACTTGCCTCGCCAAACTGGCGCTGTCCACGTATGGACTCCCATTTAATGCCATTGAATACCCCTTCATCCTTATCCTCTCCCTCCAAGGGTCTGCGCGTCCCCCTTTAGGTTAGGATTAGTTTAGGATGTTTATTAGTATTCAACCTAGGTCATAGTTTAGTTTTAGGTTATTAGGACTTAGGTTTATTTCCTTTTTTTTTTGTAATTTAAAAATCCACTTAGGATAGTAGTTTAGGATGCATGTTAGAACTTAGGATTAGCTTAGGATTTAATTCCTTCTAACCACTAACACTAACCAACCTTCACCCAATCTTCCAACTGACACTCACATTAATGTTGTGCAGGACGTTTCGTCCTTTGTTTCACATGCCAAGGCCACCCGTGTCCAGACATTTCCTGCCCCACGAGGTCTCAAGTTCGACAGTACAGGGTTCAAGAATCGAACCTTTGTCGTTGGCATTTACGTGCCAGCTACTCATACCTGCAATCAGGCGCTGCACATTTATATCATCCTCAGGTTCGGTTAAAGAGTAAATCGACACAGAAATCACAAGAAGACCACAACATACTTTGGATCAATGAAATTGATTCAAGGTGTGCTGTTAATCAGCAAAGAGAGTTTAGCAAGTATACGAAAATTTTTCATCACATCAGCAAAACACACAAGCACAATAATCAAATGTCCTATGCAATAAATTACAGTATGCAAGAATCCAAGTTAGCAACACATTCCTTTAAGATCAAAATTTATCTTAACATGTTTACCTTCATTTCAAAGTTAGCTATAATAGTATGAAAAATATTCACCAAGATAACTTACAAAATCGGGTGTTGTGGCGAATAATACCCATTTCAACATCTCCTCCACCATATTCTCGGTATCACATTTTGTAAATATGGGTATCTATAACTCCCGATGTTGGGGATTGGATTCTGAAATTAAATTAATGGAATGATCATGATCTCTTTCAGGAGGCAATCCTATAGGATCCTTGAAGACAACTGCATGTTGATTAATAACCTTCTATAGATTAGGATGCACTACCATCGTTAGTGGTTAAACTTCCATGGAGAACAATTGTGATACAAAACCTTTAACCCTCTTCTTTATAATCTTCTTCATTTGGTGAGAACTAACCACTGAGGATTTTTTTCTTGTAGTCCTCAAATTTCAAATTATTTACCCTCAGAATGAAAGTGCATGAACAATTCCTAGAAATTTAGCTCTATGGTGCCCAAAGTTGTGAGTTGCTAAAAACCTAAGACAACATCATCTTCACCCATATGAATAGTAAATATCATAGATTTCAATGTATAGTCACCCATCATAAGTATGATTTTATGGAATTTACCTGAACATTGGATTGTGCCACCATCTACGATCATTACTTGAAATTTAGGTGTTGGGTAGACAAAACAATTTAGCCTTGCTTCCAACTTATGATTGATGAAATTATGTGTGCTCCTCAAATCAATCAATATTGTTACCTTCTACTTCTTAATATAACCCACGACATGAAGTATTTTTGGATTACTAATAATTGATAGAGCATGGCATAAGATATTAGGTTGGAGATATTCAAATTCTACCTCTAAATTTTCCACTTCCTCGTTTGATGTTTCCTCATATTCTTCCTCATCATCAGTCCCCTCAATGTAGAACAATTTTTATCAACATATTTATGATTTGGTTGATATTTACTATCACAATTAAAACATAACCCTTTTTATCTTTTTTCTTCAATTTGTTGAGGTTTTAATTGAATTTTCTTAGGGTATGATGGATGCAAGGTGCTACGATATTTTATTTTAGTAAAGGACTACCTTCTGCTGGAAAGAATTTTTTCCTATGCCCTCCATACCATGATAATAGAATCACAAACCTTGAGTGGATTAAACATGATCACCTCATGCTCAATGTGGTCCTTAAGACCCATAAGAAATAGGTCATTCAAATACTCTTCTGTAATATCCTCCACGTGCGAAGGAAATATTTTTGAATCAATGGACATACTCCTTTGTTGAACCCGTTTGTCATAAATTTTCTAATTGGCTGAAGTAATTCTCTGACAAGCTAGAACTATATTATAATTGAAGATCTTCAAAGTGAAAATTTCCCATGTTACACTTAAACCATTCTTCTTCCTTTAAGCATATAACCAATGATACCAGAAAAATTGGTCATGTTCTAGATATAAGGAACCCATGGTCACCTTTTGTCTAGATGGGATATGTTGAAGATCAAATAAATTCCCCATTTGGGTAATCTAATTGAGAGGATCCTTTCCATTGAATTTATGCATTATCACTTTTGGAATAATTCCCCACCATTGGTGAGAAAATCCAACTAAATATGTAAAGGAGCCTCCTAGATTGGAGTGATTTGGACCAGTGTGATTATTTCTAGAGGAACCCATAAGAATGGAATTTGGATTTATGTTTGAGAGAGAATGAAACAATTCCTTCTTCATTGATTGAAAATATATCTAAAGTTCACCCCTAAGGCTACCTTTTAGATGAAGAATCTCATTATTAAGGTCATCCTTACTCACCATATTATTTACCCTTTCCTAAAGTTGGATGACTATCTCAAATACTCCCAAACCAGAAGATTCTAAATCCATATATTCCTTAATTAGGGTCATTCCAGGATTTTATTGACCTTTCCCATAGCTTCGAGTTGATATATTGGTCATGATGTACGGTTTGGGACTTGGGGTAGATGAAATAGGGAAAAAAATTAGGGTTTAGGATTTCATAAATTTACTGGCCGAATAGAGGAAATAATAAAGAAAAAACCATAACTAATTTTTGGAAAGATTTCCTAAAATATAAAAAACTTGGAAAAAATCCAAAAATTGTAGCCTAGGTAATTGAATTATGAAAAAACATAAAACCACTATAACATTTACAAAACAAGTCAAAAATGTTTGAAATTTGGAGAGGATCTTACTTGACTAATTTCTCCACACCAAAAAAATTAGGAAAATTCACTACCAATTTTGAGATATATCCAAACCTACAAAATTAGGGTTTGACACAAAGACTTTTGAGATCATGCTCTTATACCACTTATAATGAAATTACTTATATACAGATAATTATCAACAAAAATAGAACACCAAAGAACAAAAGATTGAAAATAAATGATCTTGATATGCAAGTAGAATATCTTAGCCACATCAAGGGGGAAACCTCCAAACCATACAATTTATTAACTAAAATACGGGTTTTTAGTAATAATCTAAGAAAGTACAACAATGTAATAACTGAAATATACTAAAATATAAATGCTAAATAATTTATTTGGTATTTTAAATGAAATGAAATAAATGAGATAGGATGGAAAAGGTACTAACATGAATAAGAATTTCCTCACATTAATATGGGACTAGACAAGGTGATGTGTTGGAATAATTGAGTGTCGTAACAAACCGCAAAAAATTGTAGAAGTGGCAGATATGGCTAGACTAGGGTACATGGGGATAAACAGGGGCGCATGTGGGTTCCCTAGTTTGAAATATGAGCACCCTAGTCTGTAAAGTGACTCAAAAATTGGTTATGATATGGTTGTTAACCCTTTGCAATACTTCACCTTTGATCAAGTTGGTGTCACACTTGGTTTTTTGTTGTCACTATAAATCTCCAATGAATAATCTCCTACAAAACCCCACACAAAAACATCAAACCCTAAAAAGAAACATGAAAATGAATGAGCCAGACTTTCCTTAGCTACCAAATGGATGGACTTATGATTGAGAACCACACTACATCTTAGACCCAATGTAGTTTTATGTGTTTTTTGTGTGCAATGGTCTGCCTAGGGTGCCCTAGTGCCAATGACACCAAAGTAGTGGGCAATAACTAGATAAAATGCATAATGGTGGATGGAATAGAATAGACTCCCCTTCCTATGCAATGTGTCATGTAGAATAGTACCCAAATGTAGTCCATTTCCTTATATAGATAGCTATCCCTTAGTAGAAGTAGTCCACATATAAATTAGTATGTATGTTGTGTTTATATAGTGATATATTGCTCAAATTTAAACACTAATGACCCGACATGCCAACTAGTACCTAAGAGAATGGGAGGAAAAATCATAAAGACCAACCTCGAACATATAAATGAGAACCAAGTGTGAGTGGGACTACGGCACCTAGAAATGAGGGCCAGGATTCCCAAGGCACCCTAGCTAGAGACCAGCGGTGATAACTAAGTGAATAACGATAGCTAAGACTCCCTGAAAGATGACCAAAACTATTCGAGTAAGTGATGACTTTGCGAGACAAACAATGACAGGATCGGTGAATACTTTTCTTACGTAAGATTCATATATAAAACAACATACTTGTCATTATAATTATAGTGGTAAGTGTGTGATTTTGTGACTACATTTTCCCCCTTTTTATGTTGGTGAGAAAATCTCGATAACATAAATTAGATAAAGATTCGTACCTCGTAGAAATATGGAGAAGCCCATGTTGTAGTAGAACACACATGATGTGGTAAAAAGCATGTGGAATGAAGCATATAGCATGTTCAACCATGGATCAACATGTTGATCCATTTAGAGTATCGAGAAATGTAATTTCATGATGAAGTGCACTAAATGAGAGTGATGATTGTGATATTAGATGATTGATGATTTCAAATTTTGTATGATGATGATGATGAGATGAGGTAGGGAGTGATCAATTCCTATCCCAATTGTGTGAATAATAATAACTAACTAGAGTTTTAGGGTGTCTTTTCACTAGAGGAAGAGTGTAGGGAGAAAATTTTGTTATTCTCTAACCTTTAACTATGACCCCAAGATCTAGCCACTTTGCAGATGGACTTAAATCAAATATTTTGTGTTTTTGGATCCAAATAATTTTGATCAAACAATTGACCCATATAGGAGTGGTATAGGAAATGCCCTCTTTCCCTCACTCCATGGGTGTCACCACAATGTGTGATGGCTTCCATGTTAGGTCATTGGAAGTAAAGACAAAATGTATGATGACTTGAAGTTAGGTCATCTCGGAAGCAAACACCAAATATAGAATAACTTTCCAATTTAGGTCATCTGGGAAAGTAATGAATATAAATCCTAAGTTAGGTCATCTGGGAGGTCGCATGTGTTATATTATATTAATTGAGTGGTATTATTTTGATTTTTAGAGACTTGAACATGTTAAAATTTTGAATGATTGATTGGTTACTCCTAGAGAGATTTTACCTAGTTTCCCCAGGTAAAGTCATTATGGGGAATGTTTAGAAATTTATGAATGATTACATGGAAATATTTTAACACTTTTTTCCCCTATGTTAGGTTATTAGGGGGAAGTGATGACAATTGATGAAATATCGCATAGAGAAATGTTACATTTATTTCCCCTAGGTTAGGTCATTAGGGGGAATCGATGCATTGTCGCATGGTGCATTAGTAAATGCTTGAAAATGAAATATTTATAGTATTTAATGAAAATTAATGGTGCAAGGGGAATTATAGGATGAACCAAATTGTATTCCCCCTTTCAAAAAAATGGGAAGTGAAAAAGAAAAAACAATGAGCCAAAAGTAATCACGAAATAGATAGTGTATGATGAATATATCTAAATTGTGTATAGAATGATTAAAATATAATGTCAAGGAGAAATAATGTGTGTGTGAAGTGCATGATACAATGGTAGGTCTAATTCTAAAAATAACTCCACAAACAAGGTGTTAATCGAGTAGAAATGCTCAAGTTATGGATAAAATCGTGTGGTGTGTATTAATTGAGGAAAAGATCACAAAATAATTACTATAGTGAAATGGGTAGGTAAAAATAAATATAAATAGGGAGGTGAAAAAGTGATTAGCCACTTCATTTGTATTTTTACATGAGTGAGATTGATATTTTAAGTGTGGAAAGATGCCATAAGTGAGAATAGCACAACCTAGTTGATTTGAGATGGTAGCTAATGTCGTAGCATCACGTATGATGGTGGAGTTGGTAAGTGTGTTGTTTTTTTGAAAAATGTGTATATGGTAGTCACTTTTGTTGAAATTTTCGTAAAATTTTCATTCAGAATTTTGTTGGTGTTTTAGACTGACAAGAGTGGTGAAGGCGTTAATGGCCTTCAGGATAGGAGCACCCATACCTTGGCGGTGGTGTCCTGTTACAGTGCCCCAATCTAGAAAGGGTGTATTCAGTCTAGAATAGTGTAAATGTGATTTTAGATGTGTAGTAATGTCTTAAGCGAGTGATGTTTGGATTCGTATAGTGTTATAACATTGTATTTGGTGTCATTTTTGTTGTGCAGAGGGATATCCACTCAAGGGAGTTCTACGAGGGTCATTGTTTGAGTACTTTTCTTGGGATAGGTTTTTCAGATGATGATTGGGATGTTATGGACAATGTCATCCTGTGGAACATGACACAAATGGGGGATGTTACCTATAATATGTCTATGTTGATAGCCTTATGTGAGAGGTGGAGTTTGTACTCTTGTACTTTTTGTTTCCTACTAGTGAGATGGCAACATGTTTGATGATGTGTATCGCATACTACGATTGTTAATTGTTGGAGAGAGAGAATAGGTTATGCCATTAGAGAATATGGGGAGATAGATGTGAGCCACAAGATGCTATTTTATGGGGACTCGAGTACTTGCTAAGGACCATATCAATTTGGATGTTATTTTGAGGTCTGGGGTTCTGCACTTGCGGAAGTTCATAGCCATGGTTATTGCTTCATCGATCACATTAGAGGGATAATGTGTGGGAATATTGTATAAGATGAATTATATTTTCCTCCATATATAGGAGGAAAGTACCATATATGTGTGGTCACAATGTGTGTTGTCCTACCTATATAGATATTTATCCATATTTACTCAGGATGAGCATGGAGGTGGGATAGGAGCTACTACACTATTGTATGTAGGGGCCTATGATCACATAGCAATGTTGAGGCTAGTTAGAGGTCCATGAGAAGAGTGGGCTAGGTCAGATATATACACGAGGAGATGGATTGGTGTGTGGGGGCGCAAGATGGATATTGATGCCTATAGAGCATTGATAAATAGGATGGGGCCTAATTCAATGATATGGAGGCCATACCTAGACTATAGAGGATGGATAGAGGGTGTTATAGAGGACGTTGGTTTCACCAAAATGATGAACTAAAATTTGGGTTTTTAGTAATAATATAAGAAAGTACGAAATGAAATAACTGAAATATAAATGCTAAATAATTTATTTGGTATTTTAAATGAAATGAAATAAATGAGATATGAGGGAAAAGATAATAACATGAATTATACTTATGTTATAGTAATCGGAACTAGACGGGGTGATGTGCTTTGGCATAAATGATTTTTGTAATGAACCTCAAAAATTTGTAGAATTGGAAGATCTCGCAAGACTGGGGGTGCACAGGACAAACAGGGGCACTTATGGGCACCCGGTATGTGGAGTCACTCATAAACTAGATCTAATATGGTTTCTAACCCTTCACAATACTTCACCTTTGATTAATTTGGTGTCACACTTGGTTTGCTTTGGTGTCGTTGTAAATATCCATTGAATAATCTCCTACAAAACCCCACACATAATCAACAAACCCTACAAAAATAAACATGCAATGAATGGGTTGGACTGTCCACGAGTTTTCAAATGGTTGGAATTATGACTTAGTGTTGCACTACATCTCAAACCCAATGTAGTTCTATGTGATTTTTTGTGGAATTATGTGCCTAGGGTACCATAGTGCCAATGACGCCAAAGTAGTGGATAATAGTTGTTATCCCAAATTTTGCACCCCTATAAATTTGGATAACCTATTCAAGATTTGAAGTAAAGGATTGAGACATGTAGACGGCCATCAAATATAGCCCCAGTCAAAAGAGAAAGATAGCTTGTTCTTTGAATTGGCCAATTTGGTCTTTACTCATGGTGAGATAGCAAGGCGCGATGAATGTTCGAGTTGGTGTTCGAACTCATTACGAAATTGAAAAATTCACGGGCTTGGTCACCGAGATGGATGGCCCAATAGTTGGTCGGTGATGTTGTATATGGATAGGGTTATACAAAGATATGGTTAGATGTCTAGGTTAGACAGGTGTCATATTGTATGGCATAGGGTTGGGCATCCATCCAACCCCATCAAATCTATAGTTCTTATATAGACGGTCATCCGGACTCCTAAGTTGGACAACCCACTATGTGAAGATGGTGACTCCCAAGTTGGTTGACTACTAGAAGAATGTACGGCATAGAACTTTGGCGTCATTCAACCTTCCTAGGTTAGGTGGAAAATAGGTTAGATGGTCTACTCACAAATTGTATGGATCATAGTTAGATGACTGTCCAACTTAGATATATAGAAGAGCTCGAGGGCCGGGTAGTTTTCTCAAATGAGGTTGGATGACCAACACGGTTGGAGGAGTCACAGTCCAGGTGAAGGTTGGTGGGAGAATGACATCTTAACAACTAGAATCAATGAGGCATGACACCAATGACTACCCGTGTAAGCAAATTATCGTATGGATCCCCATACCTCTTTAATACACCCTACCGGTTGGTGACCCAAATTGCCTATATATTGTAAAATCCACCTCATTTTGAGGGGATTCATTCTATTTTGCAAATGAACTTTCTAAAAATTGTTCTGTAGTGCCCACACTTTATATAGCTTAGTAGCTTGTTGTTCTTTGCTCATAGACATGTTTTGATAGTGATTGGTTATATCTTGGACATTATATTTAGAGATTTGATCTTATTAGGCATGTGTGGACATTTAATCGTATAGCACCAATTTATCTTAATTTCTATGTTGTCACATTTTCTTATGTAACAACCCCATTTTAAGATACTAGAACAAGGGGAATTTTTTTTTATATAACGTTCTCTGTTATGAATTATATAATTCAAACACACGTTCAAGTTTTAATAATTGTTCTCTGCCCAAACAACACAATTTGGAACACACAATTTCCTTTTAAAACTCATATTCCCTGTTCGCATATTTACAATATGGAACACACATTCAATGCCATTCAATCTTATAATAGATTCTATATGCTGCTGTAAATGACTCGAAGAACTGCCGATCTCCCATTTTCATGGCTCAGAGTTTCAACGATCTCTCATTTCATGACTTGGCAACTACCGATCCTTCATGTTCATTCATGCATAGTATATAATATATACAAGTTCTCTTAACCGTTCCGGTTATCAAAGTGATCCATTTAAGAAGCCTATCTGAATATCTGTTACTGATATTCATCTGACATCCTGCATCTTAAATTAAGTGATTAGGACAACACAACCAACACTTGCGATACTTTGGCCAAAGATTTTCACATGCTTTGCATGATCATATTCCTGGATGTGATACACATCAATGGAATACGTCCTTCACCTCACTTCACCTATTATCTAGAATGGTCTTTCCTGGTTCCTACCAGTCCTTTAAATTTAAAGTCAGATTCAAACTTCCAATTTCCAACTAGCAATATGAATGAATATAGGAAGGCACTCATGGTGACTAAAGATACGCAGACATACGGTGTCGTTCCCCACGACTCCATGTGTCTAGTTATCCTTAGTCCTCTGGAGTCACTCCGTATACGTGATCATACTCCTATCCCCAGCCAAGAACTTCACATTCAGCCTATGTATTCTTGATGATTTAATTCGGGAGGGCATTGTAATATGTCAGCTATAACATTGTGTCGTCATGAAGACCCCGTCTTCATGAAGACACCGTGCTGTAGCTGGCGTATGTCAATGTCCTACGGAATCCTCCCATCGAGAGTACACATCCTGCTCAAGTGATTTGGATATGATCTTAATATTTAAGATCAACTTTCAGCAACCATGCTGATCCTTTATCCTCGTTCCCGTTACAGTTGTATATAGCTAAGAGAGACTAAATCCATCTTCTAGCTTGCTATGCATCTTCTCCTTCGTACCGAAGGGTTGCATTTTCTCTACTTGGTTCTCTTCTTAATCATTGGATTAAGCAGCCCGTTACCGACGGACGTGATAAGTTTAACCTATTAAACTTAACCAAGTTTTTCACAACTGTAACTAAATTCAGAATTCCAGCTTATTAGACGTCATTTAAACGAGGTCTAATTCCCAATAAATGTATTCATTTATTCTCCTTAACCTTACATAGTTAAGGTCCATTAGCCCTGGATATATTTATCCCATATCCTTTCTTTCTGAATTTAACATACGAGGTTATTAACGGAGTTCGAAAACGAAGTTCGGTTACTCCTAAGTTAATTGATATTCCTTAGCTTCCAAGCTAATCCTGAATACCTATCAGTTATGGAATCATATTCTTCCTAATCCTTTTTAATGTCAATTAAAAATTCATCTTTACCCAAGTATGAACTAATTGCACATTTCAACTTAAAAGTTGCATTTAGGTAAGAATAGATATCAATTCCTTTTTAACATCCATCCAAGGACAATTAAATAAATCCAAATCAAGAAATAACATTATATTTCCAATTTAATCAACAATATCAAACTGATATAGTTATTAAAATATCACACTTGTATTTGTATTCATCAATCCATTTCATAATCCATACATCTGCCAATCCAACTGACTGGACTTTGTTTAAATAAAACATCTTTACAACTCATAGATAGAAGAATGTACTTTCTTCTTTTCACAATTCCTCGTAGAGGAATAATAACTAACAAATACAATTCATCTTCAGATAATCAAAAGAAGCATCAGAAAACAGCCATGTCTTCGTTCTAATCAAATTCCATCTACAAAATTACTTGCACGGGTCAGTTCAATGAACTGAGCATATTAAGCACTTGTCATTAAAATGAGGTGCTTCAATTAACTGTCTCAATAAAAGAACCCTGCTTTTATGAAACGACAGTATGAACATCAATCAAGAATTAAGCATCAAAAGAATGGACAACATAACAACTGAACCATCAAAATACCATCCCAATCAGCCAAAGAATTGTTGTCCTATTTCCCACATAACCATGCAAGACGCAATTTCCTCCAACAGTTCCAGATTACAACATTTGTAAGAACTAGGAATATAAGTAACATACTGCTGTTATAACATAACTGTTATCCTTTCCATTCCTTTCATTAGTAATAAATGCAAAGGATAGAACTAACTGAAATGTAAACCAATTACTTCCCTTTCAGTTCATGCATCTCATTTGATTCCAAGCAATCAAGTACAGACGAGAAAGCAAACAACAATAAATATAGTTGCTCATACCCAAGCAATACAAAATTCGTTCTTAAACGATTACAGATTTCCAACTGTATGAAAAGAGAAAAGATCATTTTTCCAGGTTATCCATCCACATTCCTATTTCTTTCCTCATGACTGTCCTAAAAATTGAATCCAAACGAGACACAAATCAAGATAACAGTTCAGAGTGAAACTTACAAAATCCATTCGGAATTCACTTTCCAGCAGCAAGAATAATTTCATTCATAATCAGCTTTAAATGAAAACAAGGAAGAATTTATCGTCCTTATCAATACTTCATTTAAATCAGGCTCATACGAATACCCAAAAACAGGTTAGTACAACATCGTATTTATCATAGAACAAGCAGTATAAGGATGCATACTATGTACTTACTGTACTAGAAGACTCCATACTTCTTTCACTGTATTTTTAACCAAATAACAGTTATACAATCACGTAATCAATTATTCACATGACCTTCTATATCCATGAATGCATACAGTTCAAAATACAATTTACACATTGCTTTGTTACCTACAGCAAGACCAAATCATAATGCACAGTAAGGCTCTAATGCTATTTCCAGAATTCAACAGCAAGAAGAGAAGAATTCATTCCTTTCACCTTTCAATAAGAAAACAATCATTTTCTTCAAACTCAACAAGAATCAGTCAAGTCGGATTCATTTTTCTTTGAATGACAGTGCAAAGATCAGAAGACCACACGAAACAATTAAATATTCCATTTGTACAGAAAGCACAGCACTCAGAAAAATAATCTAAATACCACTGTCACTTCCAACAATCTGAACTTATAAAGTTCAATAAACCCAATTACTGTTTCTTTCGAAATCTAAAACAGCAGAGAAAGGAAGAACTCGTTTCCCTATAATTTCAGCAAGAAACAATCATTTGCTCAGAATGAAATAAAAACACCCAAATCGAGTTCCCTGCCAACAAACATTTCTACCCGAAATCCATTTTTCAAGTTCATGATGATATGCAGAACTTCAGAATGCAATAATCAGTTATCAATACCTCTATCAAGGCAAACCCGTATAGGGTGTTAAATACGTAATCTGGTACAGTCAAGACAGACCCAAACAACAAGACAAATTCCCATGCATTTCTTCTTTTGCACAGCAATCCAAAGTCAAGTTCGCATTCACAAGACAGTTCGAATCAGAAGGTCAAATCGCAACCACAAAACGCAATGGAATCAACTTCCCATCACAGCAAGAAGAAAATATAATCATTCATTGCACAGAAATACAAAGCCAAGTTTGTAATCGTGTCCACAGTCCGAACAGGAAGACCAAACAACATCAATAAAACACAACAAATCATCCTACCCTCACAGCAAGGATAAACACAATTCATTAATAAGTTCAGAAGAAAGAACAGTTGCCTTCTCCTACTTCCACGAATACCCAAAACGTTATTCGTTCATTTCATATGCAAGAAAAAGGAACAACAATAAAAATATTACCATTACTTCCTTCAAATCAAGTTCATATGCTCAAATAAAACCCAAATACCAGTTCCTTTAAAATCTAAAACAACAGAAGGAAAAGGATCTATTTCCCTTTTTTAAAGATTTCAATAAAGAAACAACTTCAACAACTATTGTTTCTATCATTCCAGTTTGTTAGCAAAAGAACGATTGTTTCAATAATGAAAACAACTCATACAACAAACAAGAAAACGATACTACCCGTATCATTTCAAACAATGACAGCAAAATCGAATAAACCCAACCCAAGAGCAGGGTTGTTTTAATGAGACGCTTAAGTAAAGCAAGTGTTTTAAAGAGAAGGGCTTAACATGCCTGCAATTTCTTCCTCGAAACTCGAAGAAAACCGCGTCTACAGAAGGTGTTTCCTTCCACGGCGACAACAGCGAGCTTCCAAACAATCCCTCCTCTACAGGCTCAGCAACAACCTCCAAATTCCCAAGAAACAGTGATAAAAACCAAACGCAACTGGTTCGAATGAACCAAGCAAAACCAAATGCAGAGCAACTTCACAAAAATCTGAACAACACAATAAACAACAAAATTTCCTCCATACACTTTCCAAGGCGAACTGGTCGCGAAGACCAAAAAAATTAAATGCATTAAAGGCTCAGCCTTTTCCTATTTTCTCATGCCACCGCCGACTTGGGTTGGCGAACCACCAAATTTCAAATTTTGCATGCAAACAATTTAGTTCCATGACCAACTAGCTACCTCCATCTTTCTCCCTGTTCCCGCCAAACTGGCGCTGTCCACGTAAGGACTCACATTAATGCCATTAAACACCCTTCATCCTTATCCTTTCCCATGGGTCTGTGCGTCCCCTTCTAGGTTAGGATTAGTTTAGGATTCATATTAGTGTTCGACCTAGGTCATAGCCTAGTCTTTAGGTTAATAGAACTTAGGTCTATTTCCACCTTTATATAATTTAAACAATCCACTTAGGATAGTAGTTTTAGGATGTAAGGTAGAACTTAGGGTTAGATTAGGATCTAATTCCCTCTAACATCTAACACATAACAAATCAACTTCCAGTCAAGTCTTCCCGACTGACTTCCAATTTCAACACTGTACAGGACATTCCGTCCCATGTTAACATGCCTGAGCCACCCGTATCCCGGCATTCCTCGCCTTACGGGGTCTCACGTTACGACAGTGTATGGTTCGTGAATCGAACTCCGTTGGCATCTACGTGCCAACTGTTCATACCTGTAATCAGGTGCTGCACATTTATATCAACCTTCAATTCAGTTCAAGAGTAAATCGACAAAGCGATTACAAGAAGGCCACAGCATAAAGAGTTCAGCAAGCATACGACAATTTTTTGTCACATCAGCAAACACAC
This sequence comes from Taxus wallichiana var. yunnanensis, assembly GCA_018340775.1. Classification (NCBI taxonomy): domain Eukaryota; kingdom Viridiplantae; phylum Streptophyta; class Pinopsida; order Cupressales; family Taxaceae; genus Taxus; species Taxus wallichiana. The sequence goes on along the minus strand of CM031238.1, from coordinate 519,883,639 downwards.
AAGTAACAATAACTGTTGTCCCATGCAAATAAATTACAGCATGCAAGAATCCAGATTAGCAACACATTCCCTTAAGATCAAAATATATATCTTAACATGTTTGCCTTCATTTCAGCAGTTACAACATCAAGAAAGTAATTACCATGATAACTTACAAAAATCGTATGCGTTACATCTTATAACGTCATGGATACTAATGGATATGATGTTATTGATGGATACTTAATTGTTGCATGTTGGGATCCCATGGTTATATGTCACTCTATCATCTTGTCTAACTTTTGGAATATTGAGTATAATTGTGCACGTTGTCGCATTTTGATTTCAGTAGGATGTTAGGCTAGTTTAGAACTTATTGATATCTTACTTGTGTCATTGTTTTATATTTTATCGGATAGGTACGGTTAATGTGTGCAATGAGTGTGTAGGTGACAGGTTTACAGGAGGACGTGAGATTCATGCCAGCTACACAATCTTGCACAAGTAGCCCACAGTTGAGTCCTAGCCATGTTCATTGTGTGAAGCCTTAGTATAGGAGATTATTATTTTGGGCACTATGAGTGACCCCAATTTTTGTAATGTATTGTGCCTTGAATTATTAATTTTGTTTAGGGTTACTAGTGGAGTTGTAAACTTGTTTTGGGAATTAATAATCCCACTTTCATTAAAATTTTGATTTTGTTTAATGAGTCACTTAATCACAAGGGTTTAGGGTCACATGTGAGACCCTTGGGTGGTCCCCACACCCTCTACCCTTGTGCCAAAAATGCAAAACCCGAAATTAGGTTATTTTGGGCATTTTGGGGACCCCTTTTAGCTTGGGAGTTCCCCTAACATAAAAATGAGCCCTTGGACCCTACCTAATGGGTAGGGGGGCTTATTTCCAAGGCTAGAGGGAGTTTTCCCTCCCTTTTTGCCTCTTATTTGGTCACATCCATGTAAGGGGTGTGGATTGGAGTGCTTGTTAAAAGTCTCACTAATTTTGTCTTGTTAACATTTGGGGGAATTTGGGAGAAGAGGGCAAAAAGACAATTTTACCCTTTCTCTCTTTTGTTTTGGCATCTTTGACCTTGAAGGAGGAGAGGGGTGACACATGTCACCCCCTCATTTGTGAGGATTCTTGCTTGCTCCTCTTCAAATTCCCATTCATGGGAAAAGAGAGGGACTTTTTCTTTTGGAACTTCTTGCTTGGATGTTTGGGTGATTGGAGCTAGTGATTTGCTTGAGTCAAGAGTGGAGAAATTTGAAGTTGGGAAGCTTTTTGGAGAGCTTTCTTTGAGGTAGGATCTTATGTCTTATTGTTGTGTTGTTTTCTTTTGGTTGTTAGATTGGTTGCTTGAAATTGTATTGTTGCATGTGGATTTTGGTTGTTGTTTGCTTGTTTTACTCCCTCCATCATATGGCATGATGGAGTTTTGGAGTTGTGGGGGAAGAGAGAGGGATATTTCCTCTCAATCCTCAAGGCTTGATGGACAAGCCTTGTAGGGTCTTATAGTTTTTTTTTCTCAAATGGTTGAGGTGGGGAAGTTGATTCATTTGGCTTGAATCTCCTTCCCCATTCTTGGTAAGGAAACCCCTTTGGGGTTTGAAAATCCTTCCAAGAAGGACTTGGGGAAAGGGTGGAGGAATAAGGAGGGATTGTATGTAAATGGAGAAATAAGGAGGGTATGGAGTATTTGGTTTTATGCAACTATTATTGGATTATAATTATTGAAGAACATCTTTCCTCTCTTCCCCATGTTGTTATAGAGTTAGAACTTGGGTTCTTCTCTTCTTCCTTCCTTTTAAATTTTGGAGTCTTGTCTTGTTTTTGTCCTAATTTGTGTGTTTGTGTCATTGTTAGTTCACCCCCATCTTGTGCAAGTTGTGGTTGTTGGCCTCTTTCCCATGGGCTTGGGGGAGGCTAGCATGCATCCCAACCTTGGGAGAGGCATGTAATGATGCCTATGGTTGGGTGGCAAACAAGCTCTTTCTCCTTGTTGGGTTTCTTGAAGGCATGAAGGTTGAAGTGCAAGTTGACAGTTGGTGTTTGTTAGAGACCTGTTTGACTCCTTCTCTCTCTTTGAGGACTTTACTTCTTGTCTCTTGCAAGGAATGGTTTAGTAGAATCTTCATTGTTGCAAAACCTCTCCTTTGTATTGAAAATTTCTTTAAACAAGTGTAAGCCACTCTTGAGCAACCTCTCTTCTCAAGCTTGTAAGAAGTCTTGTGATGAACTTGAGTAGTATGTATGGGTATGTTTTGTATATGAAAACTTCAAAAGAAACTTGAAAATGAAATATTGTTTTGTTGTTTTCCTTGATATTAAAAAAAAAAATTGTAATCTCCTTTGAAAGAAAATGTACATGGTTAGAAATATGAATATATTGTGAACTTATTTATACCCTTCATGTTGAATATCTATCTTGTTTAAAAATCTGAAATGTTTAGTTACTTTTTGCATTTGGAAAACAATATGAACATCATGTGGAAATCTCATATATATATATATATCTTCTTGTTGCTTCCCTTTTGTGACCACGTGGAATGGATAGTGAATTAGATGTAAGTTCCCAAGTACTTTGTTTTGCATCAAAGGATAAAATTAAAATCTGTATCTATTTCAAGTGAAATCCTTACGTTTTATCATTGTGTTTAAATTGATCTCATTTAGTTTCAAGATAAGATATAAGCTTAGCTCAATTGTGTATCAAAATAAGTTTTAAATTACAGATTTCTTTATATAAAAGAATATTTCCTTCTGAAAATATTGTGTTTTTGGTTTTATCTCTATATTATACATATATTGTATATAAATAATAATATTATAAAAATTATTATCTGTGTATATATGCAAATATAAATAACAATATATATATAGATACATATATAAGATTGTTCATGTTATATATATATATATATATATATATATATATATACAAAAAAAAGTAAAAAAACAAATATGTTTTATTAAACTTGGATTTTAAATTAAAAAAAAAGTGTGTTTTGGTGGGGGGTTCGGCCCCCACCCCTGCGCATATATTAAAACAAAAAAAAATGTTGGTGGGGTGGTTCGGTCCCCCCACCCCCGCACTTTCTCCACAAATCTCGTGACTATGGCCACCCCCCTCCTCCCGTACACTCCCTCTCTCTGCCCTCCCCTCCATGCCGCAGCCTCGCACCCTGCAGCCCCCACCCACCCCCGCACTTTCTCCACAAAGTGCGTGTGGCTATGGCCACTACCCCCTCCTCCCGTACACTCCTCTCTCTCCTCCCTCCCCTCCACGCCACATCCTACACCCCGCAGCCCCCACCTACCCCCGCCGTATCTCCTCACATGCCTCGCCCCGCTCATTCCCTCCATGATTTCCTCCATGCGGCCTCTCCCTCTAAAAAAAAAAATGCAGCCCCTCTCCTTTCTTTGAAAACCCTAGCCGCCCCTATTCATACAAATAAATATATATAAATACAGATGTATTGGTTTTAAATTGATATAACTTAACAAACAAACAAAACACAATATGGTAATTCCATTCTTGGAAATCTCCATGAATCAAAAAATAAATAAACTTGCACATTCAAGAGCCACAACCAAAGCAAAATGAGAAAAAGAATAAAGAGAAAGAGAAGAAAATGGCTATTAGAGGATTAGGGAAAACCTTAGGGTGACTCCAAAATCTAGGGACCAGATTTATTTGATCCTAGGGTTCAAATAAAACCCTACTTACTTTTGAAAGTGAGAAATATTGTGGGATTAAACCTTTTGAATGGGGAGAGAGATTTTTATTAAAGAATGGGTAGATATCTTCTCTTGTAGGTTGATTTAGTCAAAGATATATATATTTTATTTTTTTAGTGTGAGAAAATTATTAGAAGCTAAATAAATAAAATTAATTAAAAACAAGTGTTTTAACAGTTTGGTTAAAATTATATCGTTAAGAATTTAGTTACTTGTCAAGAACGGTTAGGCGAAACGTTAGTTCGCTACTTCAAAAAAAAAAATTACCAACTTTTTAGCTTGTTTCCCGGTGTCCCGAGGCGGGCGTTATAGTTCCGAGCTATTGTGAACTAAAGGCCTCGAATTTGGGCTAATTGTAGAGGATTTTTATTTGTGCTTATATTTTGATGGATTATGCATGTTTCGAGAAATAAAATTGGTGTTTTGTGTATTTTCTTGCCCTAATTCAGGTTATATTGCATTTTTTGCCTTCCATTATGTTTTCAATTATATTGTGCATACTTATCCCTTTACAAGACCTTTAATTTGTTGTGTTTTATGAATCTAGGGAACTAGAATATTATTTTAGCTTGTGGCGCTTCTACTCACCCTCTCTCACTTTGTTTACTCCTTTTTCCACTCACTCAGATTGTCTCTCTCTCTTTCTTAGTGCATCACCTTTTCTTAGAGTAGATTTATTTTTATGCTTTATTCCATCGTTGTCTCCTTGGAAAGCATTAGGGTAGGATTAGTTTATTTTTCCATTCTCTCGCACTTTAGAGAAGTTAGTACTAGGCTAGGAGAAGAAGTCATATTTCTCTCGGAGGATTATCCTACTTGCAAGGTCCCAAAATTCATGATAATCCCATGTTACGCATATTATACTTATTACCTCACACAAAACTCACAGAAATCAAGGGCACTATAATTTTACAATAAAAATAGCTAGATAAAAATGTAGAATGGTGGATGGAATAGAATAGACTCCCCTTCTTATGTAATGTGTGATGCAAAATAGTGCCCAAATGTAGTCCCTTGCCTTATGTAGATAGCTAGCCCTTAGTAGAAGTAGTCCGCCCATAAGGTAGTATGTATGTTGTGTTTATATAGGGATCTCTTGCTCAAATTTCGACACTAATGACCTGACATGCTAACTAGTACCTAAGGGAATGGGAGGGAAAATCATAAAGACCGACCTCGAACATCTAAATGAGAACCAAGTGTGGCTGAGACCAAGGTGCTTCAAAATTAGGGCCAAGGCACCTAGGGTGCCCTAATCCCTTCCTAGGCACCCTAGTCAGAGACTAGAGATGACAATTGAGTGAATAAATAAAACTAAGACTCCCTGAGAGATGACCATAACTGTGTAAGTAAGTGACGACTTGTGAGACAAACAATGACAACAACTAACCGAACTAACGACTGGACTAGGGCATGGATAATTAGTGAATACTTTTCTTACGCAAGATTAATATATAAAATAACATACTTGGTGGTATAATTATAGTAGTAAGTGCGTAATTTTTTGACTACAACAATAATACTAATATGTTCAATATGATGATTAACTACTCCTCACTACCACCTATATATACCAATCCTATGTTATCGCCAACACCAAGGCCCGACATACTAAACATATGAAACCATAAATTAATAGCATATGACAAGAAAGAGATTATGTAAGCCACATGTCGGTACTACATATCCAATATAAGTTATAAGACTAAGGGCGTAATAAGTCTCCTCAAATTATATGCCTTTATTTTGCATGTCACATTTAATCTCAAGTGGAAAATAAAATTAAAAAAAAATATGATGTGGAAAATATTTCACTTGGTTGCACCGACCGACACGATGACGTGGACATTTTGAGACAAAATTAAAGGTTTTCATAAAGGAATATTCCCTATTATTCCTTAGCATATCCAAAAGATGGCCTGGTTGTGAATGGGTTAAAATTCTAATGGAATGTTCTCAAAAAACCCCGTATTGATAAGGATATATATGAAGGGTTGGGGTTTTGTAGAGGAGGATATGGTTCTTTTTGGAATAGGAGAACTCTTCGGATGGGCTCTAGAAGTTTTATGGGTATGATCCGACCATGGGAATTTATAATTTCTTGGTATAAACATTGTTATGTTCTCCATTTTTTCAAAATTTATGCTAAGATGATTGCATCTATATAGTCATTATCAATATTTGAGAGCATGTGTATATGTTTCCCTTGTTTTTTCTAAATCAATGGATCTGTTCAAACAATCTACTACAATTATCTTGTCATACTTTTCTTGTGAAATGATTTGGGAGTGGGGTAATGTGTGTTTTCCTTAAATATCTCATGTGGGTCATAGCTAAATCTCTATATGGTAATACTTTGTTGATGGTTAATTGGTTAGGGTGGTGGAAAAGAATGATGTCCTTCAGGGGTACTTTGGGACGTCATCCTTGAGGCCTATAAAATTCCTTGTTGATCAAACAATAATGGGTAAGATGTTTATATATCTTGGGGGTCCCTTGTTTTCGAACATTTAGCATAACTCACACATGGTGCTTTAGTCTCATGGATTCTAAGATGGATCGTTGGGGATCATGGTCATTTCTTCTTCCTAGAGGTTCTTTGTGATTGATTTCCCATGGAAGGCTCATTTTATATTGCTCCCATTCCATGAAACAATAAAGGTGTTATGTTACGATGGATGGCATAATTATTTCTCTTTCTTGCATCCTTTAAATTATTATTTTAAACTCTAAGATGTGTTATTGCCCCATTATTAAACAAATAAAGATCATATAATTCTATTTGAAATATTTCAATCCTCTTAAAAGGCATATATGGACTTGTTTTTATGGTACCTCAAATTTGGCTCGAGAACTTGGAAATGTATAATTTGACACTTATTCTAACATTTATCATGTTTATACATGAAATTAACAACTTAAAGTGGCCTATTGCTCTATCTTGCATCCCGGTCTCTCTAGATAACAATTTTTCTCCATCTTAGCTCCTCATGAATCACTTCACATGTTATAAAATATTTATACATACTTCTACTGGTCTCATATTTGTTTCCTTTCACATCCTAGATAGGTTCATAGGCTTAGAATAGGTTCATACATGAACATGTCCAACCTCCATGAACATGTCACTTACACTTATACCAATCACTTTTAAAAGGTCAACTTAGATTAGTTGGATCAGGTGGTGCTTTTGGGTCGGGTTGAGTGAAAAATCGAATGAATTGTCACATATAAATACACATCAACCATAAATAACTAGGGGAACCTAAGGTAATATATGGATTTTTACTCTTTAATATAATAAGTTCAAGAACAATCACTAAAACATTCAATGGTTTAAAACACCTATCACAACATCATGTTATTTAAATATGAAGTCATTATATTATTTCCCTATATCAATCATGAGAAAAATATGAAGTACATGTGTGAGGTATGAGTTAAAGGATCTAATTTTATTCTTTATTATATATCACATGCATCTCATTATAGGTTTGGGTAACTATGCGTGGTTTGATAACTCTTCAAATTAGTGGTATATAGTGCAAAACTCATCACTTTAGTGAGGGTGCATTGAGGCATTGAAAACTAAGAATTTTAGCATATTTTTAGGTCTCAAGCATATGGGCTAGAGTTTTAAGACAAGAAGACGATATATTTCATCACAATGTAGTCATCACATTATTTTATATCTACAAATTAGATCTCAAGACATAAGTAAACAAGATCATAGTAGTCAAATTTGATGTGCATCCCTAGAAGATATTTTTGTCTCCATTGAGATGTTGATGCAAAATGTGTCATGATTCCCATAAAAACATATCCTATAATGAGTTCTATATTGATATATTTCATGATAAGCTTGATAATAACATGATTTACTTCTATACACATTTTTAGCACACTATCATATAATTTTTCTTGTAACATGGTTGCTCTTTTTAACCATAAAACCATGACTACAATTTATCATATTTTAATAGGTAAAAATGTTTGTGAAAGAACAAGTAGCATGATTTGGGAATGTTAAGATTGTTTATCTTAGTTTTTAATTATCATTATTACATAGTATATTAAATAAGGATTTGAATCCTAATTTAATTATTACATTTTGGTGAATCCACTCATCTATCCAAATACATGGCCTAGATTTTTATTCTTCACTTTGACTACACCCAAAAATAAATAAGTGTGGAGAAAAGGAGGAATTCCTTTACTTATTTGAATTAAGATTTATATTAAAAACAATGTGTATATTCAAATTAGTAATTAACAATATACATCACATAAAAATATACCTACAAAGAATAAAAAATATATCAATTAGAGCATGTGCTAAATGTAGTAAAGCATGAGAAGATGAGTGTAATTAATTATTTTCCTTTTCTAGAGAATGATCTAGGTGTGACAAGTGGATGAATTGGGTTGAAATGTACTAAAAATGCTTTATCTATGATTTTGGAACTGTACTATATAATGGGACCAAAGCATTATTTTTTAACCAAACCATATAATAGTTCCTTCTTGACCTGTCAGGCCCGCATCCTTGCCTTGGTCCATACTCCATCATTTTACAGAGAAAGTGGAATCTCATGGAACTTGTGACCTATGTTCTTGTCAAGACGCTCAGCCCCGCAAACACAAAGTGGCCAATTTATCTTTCCTAGGAACTCACCAACTCACCCCACCTTATCTTGATTCACCACGTCGAATGGCTTGATGAGTTTCCCTTTCTCTCGACCCAAAGAACCTTACATCGAGCCCAACTTGAGCCACTCCAGCATTTAGCTCACCGACTCGACCAACCCGCTCACTTGAGCTCCCAACAACTTGACCTTCCCGTCAAACTGCTCACCTCCTACGTGATTCACTCCATCAACTTGTTAAGCTACAAGTAGCTCGCCCAATGGCTTGGCAAGATGTTTTGCTACCAATCAACCATTTTGGATCCATTTAAAGATTTTCTCCTGAATTTTTTAGAAATTTTTTTACTTTTAGGATTCTTAAGGGAAGATAAAATGTATTGAAATTCCCTAACACCAATCCCCTCAATTTTTGATGAATTTGGGCCCCGGGTTTGCTCCCACACCTTGGATGAGATCTTTAACTTCTTGAAAACCGAGAAGAGGAAAAAATGTTTCGCTTTGATCTCGAACCTCTAAAAACAATGCAAATTCTCCCAAAACCTAGATTTTGGCTTAAATACCCCCAAATTCATCCTTGATGTCCCGCCAACCGCTCAAGTCCAAGTTCCCTAGTTTTCTATTTCACCAAAGGGGTGAAAATGGATAACACTACTTACCAAGTTTCAAATATAAATCCTTACATTATCTCACTTATTTAGCCAATTTTCCTCTATTTTACCTTTTTAACCATCTTGAACCAAAATGCTATGAAAAGTAGCTATATGTAATGATATCAAACCTTCTAACCACCAATTTTAGTGAAGAGGAGGTCTCTAAGTGTTTTATACCAAGTCTCATAGGCTACTTCACTCCTTAAAACCTCCAAATTCCTCAACACTCTTACTCAAGAATAAAAATGTGTACCTACAAGTTAACATTTAGACTATCATCTCTATCTTATAACCGGAAGCCTTCCAAGACCCCATATTTTTATTTACCCTTAAGATACTCTTCCAAATCTATATTCCAAATTTTAGTTCTTGCCTCCCTACGGAAACAACGAAACCAAAAATGTCTTCTAAACCCTAATGAGGGTTTTGTTTCATGCTCGAGAAAGTACTAATTTTGTTATAGGAGTATTACTTACTTTCAATTTTGGGACTTGTTTCATACGTCGGGAATAACCTTATTCAAACTTTTTTCCAGTAGTGTTTAATAAGACTCAAACACGAAAGAATGGTGTTAAACCGCCCTAGAACAAAGTTATCTACTTTGCTAGAGTTTGCATGAAGAAGGTGACTTTCTCCTCACTTGTCGATCATTGTTGACATGAAATGAACTTGTGAATCCTCACTAAATTATCCTAACAATATTCATTCACAAATATACAATTCTCTTCTTCATCAATTTGTATACCTTGACCTTAAGGGTCTCCTCCCTATCATACACATGATTAGCAATCCAAGCTATCTTGTATCTACACACAAATCATAAAACCTCACTAATATCAATGCAATAACTTAGTGTACAAATTATTACCGATAAATATCTCATTTAATTTTCATGGACATATTTCTTGAACATCACCATACACAAAACCATGAAAATTCTACTACAAGCTATGTATACACAATTTTTTCAGTTCTAACCCTCTTGGAGCTCTCTTCCATTGAATGACCATCCAGATGATGGCTTGAAAAATAGTTACAAAATATTTAAATATGCCTTCATGAGTCTTCTAACTACTTCTTGGTCCTTTAGACCCTTCAATTTTCATATTTTGTCCTACATTACATCATTAAATGGTTCTACCTAGTCTAAAACCCTACTATTTAAGAATTAGGTCACAATCTTAGACCTTATTAGGACTTTTAGACCTCATTAAGGTTCCCACCATCTCATTACATGTGTTAAGGATCTAAGAACTCATTAAAACAACTATTACAATCCAAAAATTACCTTCTAAATTCAAATCGGTTATTTGGAGGGAAAGCACCTAATTCAAACGTATGGAGGACTTACACCACACCAGCATACCTATAGACCCTATACGACCCTTAAGACCTATAGACACACTAAGAAGCCAAAAATTTTGATACCACATATATGTACAAGTTGAGATTTGATGCTTCTACACCACTTCCATGTTCAAGTTTATAGCATAGTAACCTACATGTAACTAGTAAATCACTTTATCAATGATCTTTTTAAATTTGATAGTATTTTTGTGATCACATGATGTCACATTTATTTATCTCCTTTTGTGATTTATCGTGCTATTAAAATTTGTACTACTTTTCAAATTATATTTTCTTAATTTGTTACACCACCAATATAGATGCGGCATTGTTATTTTCATTTTTCATCTAGTTCTCTTTATGTGTCATGTCATACTTTATTATTTCCATGCTGCATTACACCGCAATGACTTAGTCAAATTTCCATTTACCCTATCCATTTCCTTTTTTATCATTCTGTGATATATGAGTTACTTCACACCACAACACTTAACCATGCCTTGAAGGTATATCATATGTTGTAAAAACTATTTTGACATGTCACTCAATGACATGTTCGATTTCAAATATCCATACATTGAAAAGATCATTCTTTTCACCATTATTTTTAGTATTTTTATTATTTTAAGTATTCCCCATGTAATGCTATCCCCATTTTTTCACTTCTCGAAGAGTAATAAAAATATATGAAAATGGCATGTAACAAGAAAACATCATGAAAGAAAGCTAGTGTAACACCTTCTACTTATAATGGATGGTGCATCACATATTATTTTGAGAAACCATCTATGGAAGCTCATCCATGTCCACCACTATCAAGGGATCATGATAGAATTCAAAATGAAACTCATAATGAGTTCAACAAAATTTTCATGACTGACATTGTCAACGAAGATGAAAATGAAATGCCTCCCCTTAAATACATCCCATTGGACAAACTTTGAATCTCTATTATTGGAAGCACTACATTACAAATATATTTATGGGACACCGAGTTCTACTCAATTTAACGATAAAAGTAGAAATTATGGTAGTCAAAAAAATTGCACCACACCAAATACTCAAGGGAAACCTCTTTTGAAGGAAAAGAGGAAGTAGATAAAATGGGACTCGAGAATGAGTTTCATGTTAGAGTGGGTTTCTAAGTTTCCATTTATAAAACGTGTTGAAAATGAAAATAAAATTGAGCCTCCCAAGGATTGAAAATGTGTAATTTGTAACTGAAATTTGGGCAGGGATAAGACAATGTAACTTAATTTGGATACTACTAAGAAGCATGTAGGAAATATATATGAAAAATAAACTATTGATGGAGTTGTGAAAAATGTTGTGAGATGGAAAATTGTGGATGAATGTTTACATATGATGTATGAAAAATATTATGAGGATCACATGAGAAATGAAATAATACTTTCTAAAAATGGAGGGACAATTACATCTCAATTTAACAAGGTCATTTAAAATAATATTTTAGGTAAAATAATTTAGCTAGTTATTGGTTTTTAGACTCTAAAAAGAGATTGCCCTATAACAAATTTTACTACAAAATAAGAAGATGATATTTTTTCTTGGTGTCCCACACTTTTCTCATTCTCATTGGTCTGAAATTAATGGTTGGGATTGGGTGAAATTCCTAGCTATGGTTGAGAAAGAATACTTGAAAGAGAAACTTAAGTTTACAAGGTATGCGTCTTTTCATTTTGATAAGGTTACAACATTAGATAATAATTCTTCGGTATGTATGCATGTTTATACTATTGAAAATCATTTGAGAAAATCTCACTTACTTTGTACAAAATGAAATAAAATTCCAATGTTGAAAATCTGTGTGAACTTGTAATAAGAAGTTTGAAGGAGATCAATGGCATGGATGATTATTCAATTGCAACAAAGATTGTATGTATTGGAGTAGATGGGGAATCTATAATGCAAGGTAATCAAAATGGTCTATGTATAAGATTCTAACCATCCCATTTCCCACATATGATTTCCATTCATTGTATGGATCATAGAATAAATTTTGTATACAAAATAGTCAACAAATTTAAACATGTAGAAAAAGTGGAAGAACTTGTTTGAGAGGTGCATGCTTATTTTTGTTGAAGTCCTAATTTTTTGTGGAATTTTAAATATTTATAGAAGGAATAAAAATGGGCATAAACTATTAAAATATGTCAACACTAGGTGGGTTTCATTATATCAACGAGTTCACATAGTGTATGATGAGTATATATATATGTATCATGAATAATGATGAAGAATCGTATGGAAGTGGACAAGGCTCAAGATTTGATACATAATTTGAATGATATAGAGACATTTCTGATGTTTTGTGGTCTCCTTCCCATGTTGGATGAAAATTATCCTTTAATTAAAAAATCCCAAGAAAGAAGTATATACATGTATATTATTGGTTTTATAAGTTTCAGGAAACATGATTGTCTAGCTATAGACTTTTTTTGTGAATGAGGCTTATTTTTCGGGTCCAAAGTTTGAGAGTCATAATAATTTCATAAAAATTGGAATTCAAAATAAATTTCTAAATATCAATCTATTTAAATAAGTATGTGATTTTGTACGTATATAGGAGATACCTATGATACTCCTTTCAAAGAATAGACAATGGTAACATTGAGAAGCCATATGTCAAACACACTCTCTTTGATCAGATTGTATCATCAACAAGGATAAGGTTAAGAGAAATCACAACTTCCCTAGTAGGATGAATAAGGGATCATTTTAGTAGGGATAATTTACTTGGACCAATGGTTATATTAAATATTGCCTATTGGAATAGTGCTCAAAATGAAAATTATTTGTAGGATGACTACCACAAAATATTGACTACATTGATTCAACATTTTTGTAAGCTTGTTGATTCAAAGTGGAATGAATACTACACGTATTTAAAAATAATATATTTTCTTATCAATGCTAATGATTTTCCTATACAATGCTTGATAAATTAAAATATTTGGATAATTCCTTTGAGTGTAAAGAAATAACTCGGCTTCAAAAAATGGGTTTAGCAAAATTTTGTAGAAAACCTAATGTAGGGGAATCAATTATCAAGCTTCTTTCATATCAAATTTCACCATGAGCATGATTAGGAGGTCTAGAAAGGTTATTTAAAGTTATTAGAGGCCATTAGAGGGCTAAGAAATTTAAAATATGGTTTCAATGAGTTTTCCCTCCAAATTTCACATTTGAATATCTAATGAGGTTTCTCACCTTTTTAGTCAATTTTTAGTATTGTTGGTGTTTGTAAAAGGTATAAGAAGTCTTAATAATTTTTAGAGCCCTTCTTGTCATTATAACTTTTGAACTAGGCATATATCTTTGTTGTTCTCACTTTTTTCAAACAAGTTAGTGGTTGAAAGAGTCTAGTTAGGTTTAAGGTTAAGAAAATTTAATTATTTGGATGTTGTTTAAGGAGGAGAGAGTTGTGAAGTAGAGGGAAGGATTTTTAGGAGGAGAGGAATAGAGAAGAAGGTATTCTTCACATGAGAGAAGAAAAATTTAACAGAAGATACCCTATTTTGACAAAAGAGGATTGTGTATGATCGAAATAGTCAAGAAAGTGGATAATAAAACCATAAAATTATAAATTATTTGAAAAGGGTGGTTTTTATTGACCTAAAGAATTCATTTTTTTCTCTTGAGAAGATAATTATGTGTGTTTAATGATTTAAGGAATGAATATTTTCCTTTTTCTTTACACAAATCTGTGTGAGTGATTTAGAACTCTGTTTTGAAAGGTGGTAATCTTCATTTAACGGATTTTATAGCATATATATTGAATGATTTTGGCTCTAGAACGTGAATAGGGATGGAATAGAACCTCTTGTGAAGTTTACTAATTTGGATTTTTTTTTAAAGGATTTAAAACATATTTTCATCCCTACTGATCGTGTTAAAACCCTACGTAGGGTTTGGAAGAATCTATAGAATAAAAGGTATTAATCATTTAATTAGGGGCTAGAAATTTCAAAAAATCATCACAAGAGCACGAGGTCAAATGTTATTGAAGTATTAATTATTAGAATTCATTCATTTTCCTTATTTATCCGATGTTTTCTCTTAAGGCCCGTTGTCCTGCTACTAGAGTAATTGGAGACCTAACTATTAAGAATGAGAGTTGGGATGACTTAAGGTTTGAATTAGAACTAGAAATTTATAAGATGACATTATGGAAATGAACTCTCATTATTTAATAGTATTTAAAATCTTGAAAAGGTAATAACCTCTAGATTTCTATGACGGTTTATAATAAGATAGGATTGTCTTGTTGAGAAACCTAATTTGCAAGAGTAACTTAGTCAAAATAGAGGCCTAAAGGTACATATGGGTCTTGAAAATCATTTTACAGGTGAAATGTGATTATGGGTGTTTATAAGTGATTTTTATTTGTTTTATAACCCCATACCAAAAAATTTATGCTAAGAAAACCTCAAAACCAAGGCTACAAGAACAAGGGCTAGTTGAGAAAAGGTAGGTGATGAAAAGAGAAGTTACACTAAGAATTGAACCACAAGATTTTACATACACCATGGGGAGTTTAATGGGTGTCTAAAAATTCTATCACCTTATCTTGGTTGTTTCTATATTGTTCCCAACATGATATCGCTAGTGGCATAGTGCTTAAGAGGCTTACAAGGTAGTTTTGAGTAAATTGATAAAAAGATGAAATTTCCTTGGGTTTCAAATCAATTTGATTGTTTTTTTACATCATTAGAGCATAGAAACATATAAATTAAATTTCATAACTTGATAAATTCCTCAATATTCCAATTTTCATGGTTTAGAGCCTAAGAGAGATGATGTTCTTGAAGACTAAACAAGGCAGTATGAAGAGATCTAGTATGAAATGAAGTTTACTATTGTTTCTAACCATTTTGAAGATTGAATTTGCATCTATAAAGTAGGAAAACAAATTTTTGAATCCCAAACCCAAAAATGGGTCCAAAAATAAATAAAAATTTATTTTTAAGCCTATTCTAGGTAGTCAAGAAGGATCCTCTTAGCAAGGTGCTAGGGACTTTTGGTGTGTTTGTGATCTTCTTTAACTTATTGGTTGTTGTGTTTCACTTAGTGCTCTACATAATTTTGGTATCATAGAAAGTTTTGTTGAGAAGAGGAAACATTTGGCATGTGAATAAGAATCCATGAAGATAAAGAACCAAAAGAAAGAAAAATAGATGGATAAGGATATAACTTATTTGAGAAGTGGTTTAAAGAGGTTAGAGGTAGTGGAGAAGTGGTTTATATAGGTAATAAGAATTCATATGTGTGGATGGAGTTTGAAAAAAAAGGTGAAGTGGCCTATTGGGTCACTTGTTGACAAAAGAAGAAGACTAAAGATAAGAATGGAAGTGTCAAAAGAAGAAGTTGAGAAAGAAATCAATAAACAAATAAAGGTATTTAGGGAAGAGACCCTCTTGAAGGTATTTTGGTATCTTATTTTTCTAATGTATATTGTGTTTGCATTCTTGTGTACATGTATGAAGACTTATGGGAAAAAACAGTGATAAAACATTGGAATTTGTGAGAAATGGATCAAGAAATGTGTCTATGAAGGAAAATGGCAATGATGAAGAAAGAGAGCGGGTTATAGATGTTTTCAAAGAAGAAAATTATTACATGAAAGAAGATAAAAAATTATATGATTCTTTGGTGAGCATTCCAGATGAAGAAAAAAATAAAGGAAAGATAAGAAAGAATATTTTAAATCAATGAAGGCATGACAAGATGAGATCAAGCAACAAAACTTTGAGAAGGTAAGTGAAACTTTGAGTTTTGATTCTAATCATGTAAATAAGAGTAAGGTTACTGAAATATAGGTGAATGAAATGAAGAGCCATGTGAATATCTCAAAACCAGTCAAGGATCATTGATATGTAATTCCTAAGTGGCTTAAGAAACTAGAAGTGGAGAGAGAAAGTTTCAAGCCAAAGCAAGTGGTGATTGATGAAATTGAAAATATAAGTGGACAAAAATTGTAAGAAGGAAAAATAACATTTTTTCATGAATAAAGAAAGGAACAAGATGATGACAAAATTATAGAAAAGGATGAGTACAAGTGTAATACAAGAAAGAGAGGATGTCAGTTGAAATATGATGAAGATCTCTTGAAAAGAGAGCAAATTTTAGAAGATGCGAAGGACAAGTAAGTCCCATTTTTAACGAATACAAATGAGAGATGGATGATATTACATTAAGAGAGGAAATGAAAATGATAGAAAATTTGTTTGAAATTTCTTGGACGTGTGATACAAAAATGTAAGTGTCAAATCAAGTGGATGAGATCGGTGAGAAGAATGAAGAAAAGAAAAGAAATTATGAAATCATTCAAATGAATAACGATGCATGGGAAGCTTAAAAAGTAGGCCTAGAGGAAGAGGGAAAATATGGAAACCAAGAGAAGACTATGAGGGTTATTCAAGATAAAAATATTTAATATAATGTTGTTTTGAGTGGTGTTTGTGTAGGTACATGAGGTGATATGGTGATTAAGAAACAAGAAGAAACAAGAGTCCTAAGTAAGAAATATCTATTATTCTCAATTATTGAGATTAAAATGCACTGAGGAAAATCAAAAGCAAGGAGCATGATTCTACATCCATGGACAGTTAGGAAACATTTCTTGTACAATTGGAGCAGAGTTCGACTAAGAAAAAAGGACTCGCAACATTAAATACAAGCAAAGTCATTTCACATGGAACACAATTGTTTCACTTGACAAGAAAATGAGAACAAAACATGGAGAGTGTCATGAAATCATTTCACTCATGGTATAAAGTGAATAACAAGATTATGGAGGTCATCTACAATTGGAAGATTGGGAAAAAGAAGAAACTTATTGAATTATAAAAATTCATGGGAAAACTCTTTTTTCCCTTGGGATTATGATGCAGGGGCATCAATTATCAATCTTATTTCATGTCCAATTTCACCATGAGAATTATTAAGAGATCTATAAAGGTTAGCTAAAGTGATTAGAGGACATTACATGGATTGGAAATTAAAAATATGGTTTTAATGAGTTTTCCTCCAAATTTCTAATGAGGGTTTGTCACCTTTTTGGTCAATTTTTAGTATTATTGGTGTTTGTAAAAGGTATAGGAAGTCTTAATAATGTGGGAATAATGTGTGAGATAACTTATTGGGATTATAACTCTTGAACTAGGCGAGATAGCTTCGTTGTTGTTGATTTTCTCAAGCAAGTTAGTGGTTGGAAGAGTCTAATTAGGTTTAAGGTTAAGAAAAATTAGTTACTTGGATGGATGTTATTTAAGAAGGTGAGAGTTATGAATAATAGGGAAGGATTTTTAGGATGAGAGAAATAGAGAAGAAGGTATTGTTGATGCAAAATCACAGCACCCCTGGATGCAGATTAGGTTTCTAGGTTGATCACTTTGGCATCCAGTGTGATTGCATAACATTGAATCCTTTCTCCAAGTGTGGGACTTGAAAAAATGAGAAAGGATTCTCCAGAGAAGGCTGGTTCCTATTCCTCTATTCAGATGCACACGAAATATGCAGAGGGTTTTCTCAAAACCTAATCTAATCTACCAAGGAGACAAGGTAAGAAGATGCATAAAATAAATCTAAGCTAATAGAGGTGATGCACCGAGGAATGAAGAACACCTATTTTTCCAGTAAACACAGACCATTTGAATGTGATATAAGATTATGCACAGATGACAAAACCTGCAGTAAAAGACCAGGAGGATGCAAAAAATGAACACAGAGAGGGCTGAGAATCATCCACAGACATGCATTACTTGCTCCAAAGATTGATACAATACACCACAGAATGCCATGAGGTAGAATAGTATTACAGTTCAAATGAGAGGTTTGAATTCCACAAATTCGCCTGAGGAGAAGAAGGGAGAGGCAAAACAGAAAAATGTTCGACCTCTGAAAAGAAGCTCCTCTTTACAATATATAGAAAGAATGAGAGAGGGAAGAGAGAGAGGAAAGCCAAATCTACCCCAACCACCTCCAGGTTGCATTCCATTCATCTCATTATGGCAGAAGCGGCGGATCCTGGCAAAATGGCGGGCTGTCTAACAGAAGCGGCGAACTGTCTGCTGCATTAAAGTTGTTTGTTGAAGCATTACTTCTACTTGTTATTTCGTGCCAGAGGTGTTTCTTGATTTTCTCTCTCCAAACTGAACCAAAATGCAAGATTGACCTCGGAATCGTGTAGAGAATTTTACTAGCTTTCCATTGATATAAAGAACGTGCCAATCCGAGCTCTGGATCGAAAGTTATGGCGATCTGAAGATTTAGGGCAAAAACGGGCCAAAACGTGTTTTGAAATCTTTCCCGCGCTCTGCCACCTGGATGACACGTGGCACGTGCTGATTGGATGAGAAATTCTCTCTCCTCTACCTTTCGCGGGCTTTCCTTTTGAAATTTCCTTGTGGGCCCCTTAAACTTGGACACCTGGCACTATTTCATTGGTTCTGTCGAGTGCTCGAAACCTCACCCTTTGACTTTTGGACTATCTCCCTTGTGACACGTGTCATGATTTGATTGGTCCGCGGGTTTGCCGGCTTTTCGCGCCCTTCGCGTCTTTATGTCCCGATGTCCCAAACTATTTGGGACAAAAACCTCCGATCCACCCGAAATGGGCTTCCTCGTCCCTCATTTGCCGATGACACATGGCACAACTGATCGATTGGCTCTCGGCTTTTTTCGGCTATCCGCGTCCCTCGAGTCCTGCGCGCCCCGGATGTCCCAAAGACGAACTTTCTCTGCTTCGCTGAACCATCCGGTTCGTGTCCATTTGTCCCAAATGTCCCGAAAGGCTTCGTGGGACAAATTCTTCCGGTTCGCCCGATCCGGCCGATTCGCGTACTTCTGGCCCAGATGTCCCTTTTGCTTCCGGACTGTTTGTTCTCATTTCGGCCGATCCGGCCGGTTCGCGTACTTCGCGTACTTGTGTCCCGTTTGTCCCGGATGAAGACTTGGGAAAATTTTTCCTTCTTTCGGCCGATTCGGGCATTTCGCATCCCGCGCGTACCTATGGCCCAGATGTCCCTTTGCTTCACGGGCCGCCTGGAGGCTTTTCGGCCGATCCGCGCCTAGATGTCCCAAATGTCCCGACTGCTCCTAGGACTAGGACTTAGCCATTTTTCGTGATTTTTCCTGTTTCAATCTACTTGCCTGGAACTGCAAAACTCTGATGCATGTTATCAAAATTTACCCTGGGGGGGTGAAATTTTGACAACAGCCCTTTTCAGGTGCATCATCAACACAAAACTCAAGTGCGTAGAACTTTGGACTTACTTTTGGGAGTAGTACCACTTTGCAGACTATAGGAGTTTAGTTCAGTACCACTGTTGGGAAACAAGGTAGTACATCCACTGGTTTTCTTTTGGCTATAGGTGGAGGATCAGGGGGCATAGGTGGCTCTAGCACTAGTGGATTTGGTGGTTCTGGAGGTAGAGGTAACACAAGAGGTTCGGATCGGGTAGGCAGCCCGCACAAACCCTAGAACATTTACATGGAGATGTCTCTTCGTATTTCAGAGTATAGGGGTATATAAGATGCTACTCAACACGTGCACATGTGTGAGATACTTTGGAATGTAAAAGGAATTATGAATTTTGAGTGAAAGGGAAGTCAATTTACAACTATATTGCAGGACACACACACACGCTTAGTACAGAAGTTTGACCTTGATCAAACTTGTGTAGATTATGCAACATTAAAGGATGTGTTCCTTAAGGAGTTTCATATTCCTAAGTTTGAGTAGAAGAGTATAAGCGTGCTCAAGGATATTAAGTAGGGCACTACTGAGATCGTTCAGGAATACGATGCCCATTTTAAAATGATGTTGTCTAAACTTTCTTATGATATTCATGCAAGTCAACATGCAAAATGGTTCGTTGGGGGTTGATTACACCTTTTAGAAGAGTGGTGTTGTATAAGACTTATACGAGACCCACATGGAACACTTGCGAAGATTTACACGTTGAGGAAGTTGGAAGTATAAACAATGGAGTAAGCTCATTCCTAGAGGCACAAATTGTAGCTATGAAAAATTAGTTGGAGAAACTGTTGGAAAATTCAACGCATGAGATGTGCACCGAATTTGGTGTACAGATTGTGAAGTGAAAGGGCACACCAAAGATATTTTTCCTCATAGATCAGTACATTCATTATTGTTGGATTGTGAGATATGTCATTTGGACCATGATGTAAGTTGTTTCCCATTATTACAATGCATGATAAGGAAGAATGTATCTTGTTATTGTAAAATTTTCGGACCACGAATCATGATACAAAAGACTTCTGGTTGATTGGTCAGATCCATGATGCCATAGATATTGGTGTATGATAGACAGGGGTAGCAAATAACTCTAAGGGTAAAAGTGAGCACCATGATCATGATCACACTCAAGCATGCTATGATTGGAATAAATGGAACTTTAAAGGAGGTCGTGGCAGAGGTCGAGGATATTGTGGTGGATTTGGGGGCCAAGGTCATGCTTTGGTGGATGAGGTGATTTTCCTCACGGGCGTGATTTACATATGGATATTATGACCACTACAGGAGTGAATGTCCTCAGAATATCACTTTTTCTTTTTGTGGGAAGAATCACAATTATGAGGAATGCCCGAACTTATATGAGCATATTAGAAAGCAACATAAACAAGAGAACAAAGGCACAGGGATGGTTCAAATACAATGCGTTGTGGAGAATCAGTGGATGCCAAAGCTGGAAACAACCCGAGGTTTTACCTATGAAGATTATTACCCACATTGAATTTGCACATGCCGAGAGGCATTACAACAAAATCCTACCATCACCAAGGAGGAATTTTTACATGCAAGGTACCCAGATCCTACACATTAGAAGGAGGTTTATCTAGAAACCATGGAGGTACTCAGAAATCTTTAGGGTGAAATACAATGTTTAAAGGAATAGACATGGAAGTTAGAGCAAAAGAGGGTAGCAGAGACAATTCAACCAAATATTGATGACTTACAAAAGGTATGCAGAATGCTATGCCAGGAGAACATCATTCCATTACTAGGGAATTGGCTAAAGGGAAATAATCCATGCACAAGTATTGAGACTGGATGAAAGATATTGCATACTAATATTCCCCCTCATAGTTTGGATTATGACAAGGAAATAACTATGAATTCTGTTGTGGATGGGTGGATCTTGAGTAATATATTGATTGATACAGGCATGGAAGTTAATGTGCTTACTTTAGATGGATGGGTACATATGGGAATACCTCCATTACAACCATCCTCTAATGTACTATTCATGGCCAATCGAATGAAGGCCACTCCCATAGGAGTTTTAAAGGGTGTATCCATTACTTGTACAAGGGGCCAAGTTCACCGGGATTTTGAGGTCTTAGCACTTTTAGAATCGGACACCTTCCCAACTATACTTGGGTGCCCCTGGTGTTATGTAAAGAATACTGATTTACAGGTAAAAAAGGGTATATAAGATTTGAAAACAAGGAAGAAAGAGTAATTATCCCTTTGACGGATGGTAAATCTGCACCTTATATTGAACCTTTGAGTGAGGAAGACCTGAATAGAATTTACGTACATACCATTCGAGACCCGTAGTACTTGAGCCATCAAAGGAATGAGTCCTTTAGTGGGAAGATGCAAAGTCTATTAGTGATACTACAAGTATTTCTTGTGAAAATCGGGCACATGACACCTACAAGATGGTTGGGCGTGAAGTAAGAAGCGTATTTGCATGAAGAAGCAAACCTAAATGTATTCAAAGGATAGATAACAACCCCGCACTCGGTACATTGGAGTAGGATACCCTATATTATTCGTGCATGCCATGGAGGAGAAGTGGAAATAAGGAATATGTTAGTATATACCTTGCGCGGGATAACAATGTCTTTGGTGGATGATTCATAGGGATAATCTTATGGAATATAATGAAGTCGAATTACTTTAAACACTCAGTTCTTTAGGAGAAATGTGCCTACTACAATCTTCATGTACAATTGTAATCAACCTATTTAGCACCACGTTCAGCAAAGTGTGAGAGACTTTGGATGAAAGGGCAGGAAGATTTACCACCTTCACTTTAGGTGAAAAACCTTATTCCACTTTACAAGGCTGCGTGCGAGCACTGGTATGTTTATGTAGAGTTGCATAGGAGACTAGAAATTAACATGAATTGATTATAATGATGACCTATAATTTTGACCACTTCTATACTAAACGTTCGGTGGTAGAGGAATTAAGGGTTATAAAGCACTTAACTATGGGAGACAATGCAAAGGCTAAAGAACTCATTCAGGAGTTATTTGGTGAGGTAGACTCAAGTATGTTTTGATGAAGTAGAAGAAACAAATGCCATACTACTTAAGCATGCTTGATGTGAGAAAGAAAAAGGGAAGATGGTCTACATCGTGGATGATGAAGAAGTAGAAAATATGGATATAGATTATTCAAGC
Organism: Taxus wallichiana var. yunnanensis; assembly: GCA_018340775.1. Classification (NCBI taxonomy): domain Eukaryota; kingdom Viridiplantae; phylum Streptophyta; class Pinopsida; order Cupressales; family Taxaceae; genus Taxus; species Taxus wallichiana. The sequence continues at coordinate 519,860,816 of CM031238.1, read as the reverse complement.
GGTATGCACAAAGTGTTAGACCATGCAGATAAGAACGCGCGTGCCTATCATGCACCGATGAAAACCAAGAAAGTGAACATTGGCACAGATGAAAACCATAAGGAGGCAATATTTAGGGGTTATTGGACTAATTATGAGGTAGAAAAGATAATTGAGTTACTATGGGATTTTCAGGACTTACTCCATGGGGGCTATCATGAGTTAAAAGGAGTGCATGAGTCATTAGGAGAGATGAATATTAAGATAAAGGAAGGAGCGCACTTGGTCAAGAAGAGACCTTATAGGATAAACCCAAACTTGTGTATAAAAATAAAGGAAGAAATTGACAAAATGCTGAACTCGGCATCATTAAGCCCTTAGAAAAATCATAGTGGGTTAGCCCAATGGTAACTTGTTTAAAGAAATATGGTCGATTAGGATTTGTGTGGACTACAGGAGCTAAATGATGCATTTATGATTGATCCTTTTCCTACACCATTCACTAAGGAAATATTATAAGGAATTGCATGGTGTGAAGTTTACTCTTTTACAAATGGATTATTTGGGTATCATTAGGTCATAATAGCATAGGAAGATCAAGAGAAAAAAATTTCACCACCGAATGGGAAATTTTTTCATATATGGTGATCCCTTTTGGTTTAAAAAACATGGTAGTTGTATTTTTGCACATAGTTTTTCAAGCATTCTAGGATTTTATTCACAAATTCTTGCAGATTGACTTGGATGACTGGAAAGTGTACGAGGTTGTTAAGAATCATTGTGACAACTTGTGCTTAATGTTTGAGAGATACAAGAAGTTAAGAATCTCCTTAAACATCAAGAAGTGCATGTTTGCTACACCTTTTGGGACTCTGTTAGGGCACATCATCTATGAGGAAGTTTTGTTAGTAGATCGGCTAAGGTTGTAGTTATTGTAGGCTTGGAGGAGCCTACCAGTCAGAGTGTGGTGCATGGATTCTTACGCCACACAAGGTATTATTTAAAATTTATTAAAGGATATGCGAAGGTTTTTATGCCCATGGAATTATTATTAAATGGAAAAGGGCCATTCTATTGGGAGAACTGCAATAGTTCACATGTGAGGCATTGAAGGAGAGACTTAAAATAACACCTATTCTACATTTTCCTTCATGGAACCAACCGTTTCATGTACATGTGGATGCCTCTGAGCACAACCATTGGTGTGGTGTTAGCTCAGCCTGGAGAATGTATTATAGATAATTCTATCAATTTTTCTAGTAGAAAGTTGACTCTTGCATGACTAGAATTATACAACAATAGAGCACGAGGCCTTATCTATGATCTACGCACTACATAAATTCGAGATAAGAATTCTTATAAAAACATTTTTTATTTTACACTTATCACATGGCATTAAAATACTTGGTAAATTAGCCCATTTTATAGGGGTGCATATGTCAATGGGTACTCTTATTTTAGGAATTTGATTTCACAGTTGTGGTAAAAATGGGTAAAAGTAATTCGCCCGCACCACTTATCATGGATTCATCGAAGGAGGATGCACGATAATTAAAGATATAATGCTAGATGCACAATTGTATATGTTACATCGCATGCCTTCGATATGGAGGATATTGCTGTATTTTTATGCATGGGTATGTTGTCGAAGGAATGAAAGAATTGGAGAAGAAACGACTTACAATTCATGTGGCACCTTTTATGTTGATCAGTGGTGCCTTATACAAACTAGTGAAGATTAAATATTACGCTAGTGTGTATTAGATCATAAGTGTGCATATATTATGGAAGAGTCTCATGGTGGTATTATAGGGGGCAATCAGTAGGTAATGCCACTGCGCACAAGATTCTACTCACCTGGATTATGGTGGGAAACCCTCTACAAGGATTGTAAAGAGCATTGTTAGGCATGGGATCACTATCGCACCTTGGAAAACCCGGGTAATGAGATGAAATGCATTTGAGGCCTATTGATAGTGCAGAACCATTTGAGAAGTGGGCTATAGACTTTGTAGGTCCTATTTCACCAGCCACGCGTAGAACTGGATCATGCTATATCATGACTTACATATATTATCTTACAAGATTGGCGTAAGCAACACCTACAAATTATTGTACATCAGATACAACATCCAAGTTCTTGTGGGAAAATATTCTTACTAGGTATAGATGTCAATCGAGATTGAAAAGTGATAGGGGAACACACTTTTTGAATGAGACAATCAAGATATTATCGGATGAATGTGTGCTTGCACACCACAAGAATAAACCATATCATCCTTAGGAAAATGGTACTGCTGAGGCCTTTAACAAGATATTAAGCCAGACCTTGACAATTTTTTTGATGTTCGATGGAAAGACTAAGATGATAATGTTTCTATTGTACTTTGGGTGTATAGAACAACCTATAAGAGGTTGAATAAGGACACACCCTTTTATTTTGTGTTTGGCATAGAAGCGGTCTTCCTATGGAATTTATGTTACCTTCTTTGCATAGATTACGTTATTCGCTAGAGGTCTAGCTGATGAGAAAGTATTAGAAGAAATAATTGACATGCTAATATAGTTAGATGAGAGGTGTGTCATAACACGTTGGAGTCAGAAGAAGGAAAAGGCCAGACAAAAGGCATGGCATGACCAACATATCTAGGACAAGAAGATTGAGTTTGGATAGATGGTACTACTTTATGATTCTAAGTTTCTACACCATCCAGGCAAGCTTGAGGTGCATTGGTTGGGACCGTATGTTATCACTCATATACCTGAATAAGGGATTTCTAGTTAGAGGAACTTGATGGAATACATTACCTAGTTACTTTAACGAGTAGGTCAAGCCCTACTATAAATAAGTCTTCTTGGTGTTTGTAATAAGGTAGTATTTCCATTTAGTATAGGTTTCCCTTTATGTATTTCCTTTAATGTATTTCCTTATTCGTCCCTATGCTTTATCAATTTCATTTGGTGTTTTGTGTAATAAGCGTGCTTGCATGCTTTGAAGCTAGCTAATTAAAATTTTAAGTGTTCTTTTATGCGCGAGAGGACTGCACATACCATTGGTGTCGGGTGGTTGTTATTTTTTATTCATAACTAGGTACACATGGGAATAAACTATTACATGTGCTATTTAAGTATGGAAAGGATCTGTTTGAAAGGTGATTAATCCTAACGAAGACCAGAGATGGAAATAAATGAAGGGAAAATATAACACGAGGTAAGCGGTGGCCGTGGAAACTGCTATGAGAGGGTGCGTGTCGAGGTACTCGGTGCATGGAAGCGTGCGGAAGAGAAGTATGTATCCAAAGGGTAGGAAGGTGCAGTAGAAGGTTATAGCTTGGGTGTGAAATTGTACCGTACGGAAATTGTTTGGAGATTTTGAAAATGGTAAATTAATGAGAGTATTGTTGGTAGGTGAAGGAGTAATAAATGCAATCACTTTTTGGAAATCTATATAAAGATGTGATGTGGGTTCATTTTTACCTTTGTAAAACACAAGTATTCAAGTGGGATAAGTGCAACCGAGCCAAGCGAATTGTATTGAGGTCCGAAGAGTTGTGAAATAAGACGGAAGAGAATATTTGTGCATGGAAAAGGCTTGCATCCCCATTGGTGAAGGGTTTGAGAAAAGAAGAAGCATTGAGAAGGAGCTAGGGCACATAATTTTGAGATAGGGTTTGAGTTTTCTTGACACAGAAGATAAAAGGTGGTATTTTTATGATGACACTGAAGAAAGCACCTACAACAGGCACAAAAGGAAAGAAAAAGGTGGAAGTTGAGGTTGAAATTTCTCTCGAGAGAATTTTTTTAGAGATGCAGTACCTAGAAGGAGTAATAGTCAAGAAATATTGGGATTCCCACATCCGTAGATGTAAATTAAATGACTACAACCACCACACCACTGATAACAAGGGAGAGTTGGATGCTTTGTTGAATAAGAAGACCAACAAGCACATGGTGGAAGATATGCCAGTGTATGATGATGCTAGGGAAAAGTTTCTTAAGTAGGTAGGAGTTTATCAATCAGTATGAGCTCCCATATTTTGGAAAATATGAACCTTTATACCAATGGCTTATGAGTAGAGTCCATGAGGACTTATTTTATTTTATCACAACGGCCCTAATTGAAAAATTAACAAGATTGAAGGGCATGGGAATAGACATTGGTAGTGATCCGACTAGTAAAGCAATAATTTTATCCATAAGAAAGGAGTTGGGGTATACCAAGGGTCCGTAAGGAATGGACATTTATAGGTTGAGGAAGTACCTTGTGGTGTAGGAAGCCATGCATCTACTCACCAAGATGAATGATCAAGGGAGATGGTTACAGGTAAATACAATGTGGTTATGCATTACAAAGAATATGACAGAGGGAGAAATTTACAACTTAGCAGGCTATATTGTAGAAACCATTATTGAGGAAGCGTGCATTGGTGAAAAGATAAGTTTTGGTGCCATCCTCTTATCTCTTGTTTTTGTAGAAATTGGAGTGCCTGATGGGTTGAAGAATAAAATTTGGGAATACCCCATTGAGAAGAAGTCCCTTGCGGAAAGGTTCGAGAAATAATTATGTGACGGATCAATGAGTGGCCCATTCAAGAAAAGGGAAGAAATGTAATATGAATGACTTCACATGATGTTTGAGGAAGAATGTCGCATTCCAAAGGAAATACCTTTGGTAGTAGGCAAGGTGGTGTAGTTTGTGGTGTATCAACAGTTTGACATTGTGCGGTTTTCCATGAAGGATGTGATATGGAGTCCATGGTGCAAACTAATTTATTCCTTCACAACGTGATATTTCCAAGCCTCAGTTCATAGATTTTCTAATGTACGTAGGCTAAACTTCAACATAGACAATGTAGGTTGTGACTACCACACCATTAGAAAAACAAATGGATATCTAGGTTGGTCTTTCTACATTGAAAGGCTCATTTTAGACATCATAAATATGAAGCCAATAAGTTTGGATGTTGGGGATAGTGGATCCACGCTCATATATCTTCAGCTCAAGCCTAGGTTGAGAATAATAAGTATGTAGAGAATGAGTTCATGCTCCTAGGGCCACCTAAGGGAAAGCACACAATAGAGAATGTGCCAGCTCTAAATCCTTCTACGACCATATAGATAGACGAGAAGGAACAAGAATAGGAAGATAGTGGAGGCTTGGATCATAGAGGTTGGAGGCAGCCCACCCATGCAGATTCTACACTATATACATGAGAAGGAGAAGTGGACATAGACGTGGATGAATTCCTTGTCGAGTGCCAGTTTAAGAAGGTATTTAGAAGAACTAGTACCCAAGGCGCGGGAACACTATAGCAAGTGAGAAGATCACCTAGACACTCCCCTCAGAAAGAGGCACTTGAGAAGAAGAGAAGGAAAAATTTGAAGCTAGATGAGGTGGCGGAAGAGTCTCGAGGAGAGCGTGCCTAGAACCCCAAGTCAACCAAAAGATATGGAGGAACCCAAGGATGAAGAGATGAAATATGAAGATATGAACAATGAAGAAGGGGTGAAAGATGTAGAGGAAACTGAGTGTAAGAAAATCAACATGCATATTATCGCTACGCAAGAAGAAGGGCCAAATCCAAACCTTGGCGCACAAGTTCCTAAGGGGCCAAGAACAAAAATTAAACATGAAGAATATGTTATGCCAAGTATGGGCTACGTTGAGGACACCAGAAAAATTATCCGCACCCCATTTTAGAGCACAATAGGCCTTAAGGAATTGTATGAATGGGAGCTGATGGATCCAGACATGGCCACCACATGCACAAGGAAACAATTATCCTGGTCCATGCAAAGCCATATGGATGAGCTAGATTTCAAATTCTATGAGGAATATTTCATATCAAGAAGAGTGAAAAAGGTACCCTAAAGCAGAGACATGATAGTAAAGCCTACTCTAATGTCTGATGAGCAGGTGAGCAATGCTCAGGTGAGCAATGCTTTGGTTAACATTTCGAGATGCAAAATTCACTTCACATTTACATATACTACACCATAAAAACTTTCACAATTAATCTTCTTGCATAATGCGCATTGTAGACACTTAAAATTTACACTCCTCTATAATTTACAATATATTAATCAAATTCATCATTTATACTCCCTATCCTAAGTCCAAAACCTCCATCATATTTACCTAGCATAAATGTCATCTTTTCACAGCTATAAAATCTATAAATCTACACCTAACCACCTAAAACCACTTAAAAAACCAAAAGAAAAATAAAAACTATCTCATAACCATTTTTGACCCCTACACTTTGAATAACAAACATCCTTCAACATTTACCTGACCTACAAAACAAAGAAACTTTGTTTAGAAGTGGTTTTAACCACTTTACCACTCAAATCCTGAATAATATGGATTTCCAAAGATTCTCGTTGAATCACCAACAATTATAAATAGAAGGTTTCATGCCTTCTTCCAAGATCCTCAATTTTGAATCTCATGCCCCAACTTTTTCTTCAATCATTTGCATCCCACACCTTGTCATCCAGCACAAAGATATCAAAGTTATCAGACATCATCAAGTCTTGCCATCAAGCTTTCAAACATTTGGAGATCAATATTCATCATCCAAATTATAGACTACACTAGAACTCATTCAATCAACACAAATCATCTTCCAACAAGGTTTGAGGCATATTTTAGCTTCACTACACTTTCAAGGTATTCCTAAAATCTTCACTTGTCTTTATCAATCACATTTTAACTTTTAAATAGTCTAGAACATCATTTTGCATCGTCAAACACTCATTTTTATTAAACTGTTACAATTCTCTGAAATTGCTAGTGATTCACCTTAATCGATAGTGATTGGCATAATCACTAATGATTCTTGTCAATCTATCTTTTATCAAATTTATCATCTTTTTGTAAACTTTATTCATCAGTTTTCATCATATATGTTACTTCTAACATGTCTTTGAGAATGGCTCTCTATTAGATGGAAATACTTGGTCAATCACATGAAATTACCAACATTTATAGCCTTCCGATAGTCCAACACCCCTTTTTATGGGAACAATACAATATCCTACACGAGATCACACTTTACACAATATGATTTGTTGACACCAACCAATAAATTGAAGATCAATTTGAATTCCTTCATGAGATCAAACAAGAGACCAAGGATTTCTAGTATGATTACTTTGAACATGTCTAGATCACATCTACCCTTGCTTGGGCCACTTTTGAAGCTGCACATGACCTTCCCATTCATATGGAGTTATGGGGCTTCGCTTCTTATATCCACACACACACACACACACACACACACACACACACACACACACACACACACACACACACACACACACACACACACACACACACACATATATATATATATAGATTGATTGTATATATTTGTCTTCATCCATATAATTATTGTCAACTCATTTAATTGTTACAAATGAGCTGACATCCTCCAAAGAAACCTCTTGGATTCCCGGAACCAACCTTTGTTGGGAAACTTTTCTATCTATTTATCTAATCATTTCTATTTAGTGTCTTTGAGAATATATTTCTTTGCAAGACACGAGGAATTACATTTATCTAGACTTGATAAAATTTTATCAAAGACTAACTCCAACATCCATCTTTATGGGTATCGGTAAAACCTCGCATCTTCTAAGGTTGGTTTTGTTTTTATTGTTTCACTACATTAATTTGAGTAAAAAAGTAAAATCATATCTCGAACATTCTCGGCATGCTCGGTGGGACATTAGTCCCTTCTTCATTTGTGTTTGCATTTTATTTAAATCAATTTTAATTCATTTTAGGTCTTCTTTTTGTAATCCCCAAAGGTGATCTAGTAAAATTTCCAGCAATTGTGTGAATCACCAATGATTCTATAAATTTCGATGATCTTTGTGAGTTCTTTTGATTACCTAGAAAGTCACCCTCTAATGTCATTTTATTTTCTTTTTATGCTTTCTAAAAAGTTATATAGGTTTCTACTTTGAGAGGATTTTTCTTTTTGCTTATTACTTTGCTAAAAGAAATTAAAAATTTGAAAAATTAAAAAGGAATATTTTTTAGGTTAGTCCTTTTCCTTTCTTTTTGTTTTCCTTATTGCATTTTGATGTCTATTCTCATCAAAGCCAATCTTTTCTTTTGGATTTAAAAAGAACCTTGCATACTGCTTGATCATATATATTAATTAGGAGTAATCTATTGCATTCATATTATTCTCCCTCACAGAAAAAAAAACCACATAAAATATCAAATCTGCATCAAAATATCCTACCCAGGTGATAACTATTGGGATTTCATCATCTAGTAGGGAAACTGACTTGGTATTATGATCAAGTATAAACAACTGGTTGTCATTATATTAGCTAATTACCCAACTCCTTATCACTCATGGATCGTGAAGTGAGGGGGTAGGCCCAAATGCTAGGCCTTGTATTGGAACCAATATAGATTCAGTCCCCTTCGTATATCGAGGAATCCAGCCTTAAAATTTGTTGAAACCATCCATAGACAAACATTTCATAAGACCTTTTACGTCATTTGACACATTCCAAATTTTCTTAATTAATCAAGATAATAAAATTCATTCTATGTGATTTTTCTTTTTATTTGTAATCAACACATTTAGATTTATTTTCATTTGTTAGGAAATTGTATGTTTGTTAATATGGTACTTAAAAGACAACAATCCCGTGTCTATACTCTGTTGGTGCCATTTTTGAGCCTGCAAGCTTTTTCCCTAATTTTCCTTCATTCTGCATGCTCTAAAACATTTTTCTCTCAAATCCATGGTCTGTAACTTTTCCCCTCTTGCTTGGATGCTTCAAGTGCTCACAAACTTGTTATTTTTCCCTAATTTGAAATAAATCTACATGTGTGCCCTCTTTTGTGCCCTAATTTTTCCAAAATCTATGGGCTCTACCTTTTTCCTTTTTGCCCAATCGTGGAGGTCTAAAATTGATCGATTTACACTTGTATGCCATTAAAAATCCAATTCCATGATAAAAATGCCTTGAAAACATGTTTTAGTTGGTTCAATTTCAAGAAATTTGTCATCCTTAGTGAAAAATTAAATTCTAGGGCATCCCTAGCATTTTTGTGTTTTGACGGTCAGACGGGCATCATTTTCTGTCAATTTCATCTTCAGCACTCTAGGGCATCGTTGGCAATTTCTGCATTGTTTGATGATCATACGGGTGTCCTTTTCCCATAAAATTTTAGCTCAAACATCTTCTCATACATGGCCATTTGTGGTTGGACAAGGATTGGCGGGTCATTTCTAAAAACTTAACATTTTTGTGTTTTTGGAAAAAAGTGCATGTTGCCCCCGCAGCTCCATAGGTCCTAGAGGAGGTACACGTGTCGCAAGCAGAGTGAAGGTGGATGGGTGGGTCTTTTTGTGCCTTAAGGCATTTTGGAAAAAGATTTAAAGTAAAAAGAAAATGCCTAGGGCCCGCAATGAATCGAATGGAACACATGACGCCTTCCCAGTGCGGGCCCGCAACGAAATAGAATGAAACAAGTGGTGGATTCGGAGCGCGCAGTCCGCAACGAAATAGAATAGAACACATGGTGGATTTAGAATGTAAGCCCACAATGAAATAAAATGAAACACGTGGCAGCTTCAGAGTGCGGCCCCTCGGCAAAGAATCAGAGGTGGACATGTGTCATGTTTTCATCAAAAGTGGGATGGAAGGCTAACAGATTACTTAGAAATTTTTTTCCTTTTAGTGAAAGGGAACAAAATTTGTGAAAAGGGCTGCGGGTCTACCAGGCCAAATAGAGGGTGACATGTGGCAATCAATGGTGGAGGTGTGGGATGGCGAGGAAATGTCAAAATTTTGCCTTTACGGAATATGATTAAACCGTGAAGAAGTGTTGCCCCGAGAAGATCATATGAGGACACGTGTCTTGCGGGAGGGCAGAGCCGTGGAGGAAAATTGAAAAAATTCCTTTTTCCAAAAAGGTGGAAATGTGAAGAATCGAGCCGTGATTCCAATGGGACCCACCTTGGGACACATGTCAACGCCAAATCTCAAGGGTGGAGGGGCGGAGAAAAATGTCAAATTTTTACATTTTTTCCAAAAATGTTAAAATGTCAAAAGTGATCCCAAACCCATTTCCAATCACATTGTGACACGTGGAGGGCCCAGATTGAAGGGAGAAAGGTAGATCAATGGTAACTATGCATTTTTCAGTTTGGCTGCCATTTTTGCTCCAGGAAGTGTGGAAATGCATTTTTGCATCGATTTTGATCAATTTTTTACAAATTCATGTTGTTTGTGCCTGCAAGGACCAATGTAATTGGTTTTGAGGATCAATTTGAAGATCAAAGATGTTTTTGAAATAAATTTTTTCCCTAACCCATCCAAAAATGTGAAATATCAAATCCAAAAGTTGTAGAGTCAAATTTTGGAGGGATAAGGATGAAATAATGAAAGGAAGGGGGTCTGCATGCTTTGAAGATGAAAAATGTGCCTCCACAATGGATAATGATGTGAATTTTGCAATGATTTTCCTTTTTTAAACACCTGACAACTTTTGTTGCAAATATGTTAAACGTCCTTGTCTGCGAATCATGATGGAATTTTGTAACAAACTTGATGCTTGGCATATTCTATTCTTGGGAAATAAGGCTTGGATGTAAAAAAATGTTATATAATGCATGTTTTTTGACATGTAAAGGGCCGAGAAATTGAAAATCATGAGAAAATTTTGAGAGAAGCTCATCTTCTAAGAAACCCTCAAAAAACCCGGTTAATGTCTTCTATGTTAGTTCTTCATTCATGTTTAGTTGGTTACAAGTGTATAGGCATCACACACTCTCGAGATTGTTCTGAAAACTCTCCTGTTGATGAATCTAACAAGCTTTTGAATTAATCTATGTTATTTTGGGCAATATGATGTCTTTTATCATGTTTAAATGTATGTAAACAATTTTCCTTATTCTTGTTGCAATCTTACATTGAAATCTTTAGGAATCACACAGATCTCATCCTTATTAATAGTTTAGTGGCATTTGTAATTTTATTTGTCAGAAGAGCTTTCATCTAGCATTGAAAATAAGTAGTTTAAAATCACTTCACCTTCATTTTTGATAGAGATTTCTTGTAAGCCTTTGGGGGTACCTTAGGTGTGATTTGATCAGAGATTTTGATGTTTAATTGAGTCCTTTAACTCAAGATTTTGTGTTGAGGTCTCAAATATTGTGTGAAGAGTGCAAACCTAGGCCTCCATTTGTGTATCTCTTCTAGTTGAAAGAACATCTTGACTATTTTGAAGAATTTTATCTGATAGTTGTTCAAATATTGTAGAGGTTGTCAAAGATATGGCATAGTCAAGTTTTTCTTGTCAATATCCCACCAAAAATCATTCTAAACAACTAATCCTACCCCATACTACCCCTATTTTGACTTGTATACCCACAAAAGATCAAAATCCATTTGCTAAAGTATGCAAAACAAATCAGGATTTCAAAATGTCTTCAGTAACCCTTTCCTTGCATTGAAAGTATCTCCATAATCTGGAAGTGACAACTTGTGAAAGTCATATTTGGAGTGTTGATCATATTTTCCCAAGGCCCCTTCATACTATTTTCACAAATCAAGGGATATCTTCATCTCCTTCACCATTTGAGGGTTACAAAATAGGTCCTCTTACCTTGGTTGAAAGGCAAAACCTAAAATAGTTAGGACAAGATCAAGTCCTATTTGAGTGTTATCCATCTCTCCACTAATCTGAGTGCCAGTTAGATCACATCCTCATCTACAAAATGACATACATCATGATCTATTTGTCTTCAAGCTTCATGCCATATCTCGATGTTTGTTGAGACCGAAAAGGAGAAGAAATTTGGATACCAACACCAAGGTGGTGCCATTTCCGGAGATTCTTAGTTTAATCGATCCATGTTCATAAATATTTGGGATATTTGGATACATGTCAAACCCTCGGTAATGCCTCTTGCAAGTTATGTATGCAAATATATTGTTAAATCATCATTCTATACTTAGATTTGCAAGGTATATGTAAAGGTTTCAAGTTCGTATGTAATTTTATCGGTTTCAAGTTGTTGCACTTCGTTTGCATTTATGGTTGATAGATTCAAGAAAATAAAGGTCCAATCTATAAAGTTTTGCAAGATTTTAAGTGCTGATAGGTATTTGACAGAGTATTTTAGTGCATTTTCACAACTAGGGTGAAAGTCCTTAGTGGTGACTCCATGTTGTTTTGATCTTGATAAATACCAGTGTCTTAGCTTTCTGTCATTTGTTTTTTGGTGTTGCTAATCTACAAACCTAGAAGGAAGAAGATCTCTCTTCAGGAGGGACCCAAGTAGAAAGTTATTTCAAGAATTGGGAAAGATAGTTTTAGAGGAAAGAAAAGTTTGGAAGGTTGTTGAAGGTTAGACATCAAGCAAAGGAATATCCATTGGTGAGAGAGATCAACCTTTAGTAGAGGATTATCACTCTTCTTCCAGTGATTCTGATTCAAGAAATCCTCTCATAAACTTGTTTACTTCAACTAGTGAAGGTCCTTCTACTGTACCTAGTGAGTTCCTTTTTCAAACTACACCTGTGTGTTTCAATTCTAGTAAAACTTTCCAAGAAAATCAGCACCTAGAGAATACCAATCTTGTGAACCACATTCTTGAGCCCCAAATACCTCTCACTCCTCATCATTCTGTTTCTCCTCCAAGATCACCACCTCAAAATAGAATGGCTTAGCCTAGACCTCAATTTGTTGTTAACACCTTTGGTCCTATAAAATTTAGAGGAATGGATGGTTATCCAAATGCTATGCCTCAAGATGTTAGAAGTAGATTGCCAAAGTTCTAAGGGAACAATGCAATAACTGGTGTTTAATACCTAAATTTTTTTGTTAACATGATGGAGGAATTTGAGATTGAGCATGAAGATGTGTATATTAAATTGTTCATTCATACACTAGAAGAGGATGCAAGGGATTGGTACAAGGCTCTTCCTGATAATTCTATTGATTCATGGAATAAAATGAACAATGCATTTAGATTACAATATGGTGACAAAACTGATCCTAGGTTTCTATTGTCTGAATTTGAAAATATCAAGAAGAACCCCAATGAATCAGTTCATGACTTCAACACAAGGTTTAAAAAAACTTTGAGAAGGCTGCCAATTAATTTGAGGCCATGTGATCAGTCATGCTTGATCAAATATGCAGATGCATTTGATAAGAAGGTAGCCTATTACCTAAGAGACAAGAACCCTACCAATTTAAGGCAAGCCTTTACCATGGCACTGCAGATTGAAAATAACATTAAGGAAATTGGGAAACCTCTCAAGAGAGATGGTGTAAAGTTGATAAACCTTGAAAAACCTCAAGCAAGCAAGAGTGTAGACTTGGAGGAAGTGGTGAAAACTTTGGTAGGGGCTGTCAAAGAGATTTCCTACAAGTTGGCAAGAGCTGAGAAGGGAATTGGGAAGACTTCACAAGGTCAACAAAAAGCACAAAACCATGATAGATTTTCCAATCATCCTAGAGGTGATCAAAGGGCAGATGATAGAGGGAAAGGACCCATGGGGTCTACAAATAGACATCCTCAAGCACGTGAAGGAAGAGTGTTACCTGATCCCCTAACTACTAGGGTTGCTACTTTGTTGAGGAAGTTATTGATATTGATTGGTGTGATAGGTGTTTTCTGCCCCATCCTCTATGTGAAATGGACTAGAAAGATGGTGAAGTTAATAATGATGATGGTAATGATGATGATATTTGCATGGTGGGATGTTCTTCAAGCTCATAATAAGGAGCAACATCAATTGAGGTGATAAGTGCAAGGATAGCTGCAACCTTTTGGGATTGCATCAAACAGGTACAAATCCTTCTTCCCTCTCATACTCTTGAAGTTGATGTAGTGTAAGATTTTGAAATTCCTAACAATGAATTTGAATACTTAAGAGATTTGATGATCAAGAAGTATGATGGAGGTATACCTTTCGAGGAAGATAGACAATTGTAATGAATTCTCATTGTGGCTCAAGAGAAATAGTATAACACTAGGAGCAAGGTTGTTAAGGAGTTAGGCCTCAAGCCAAACCTAAAACAACCTTATTTACAAGTATTCAAAAAGAAGCTCCTAGAAGAGAAGCACATGCCAAGAGCTCTGATGTCCCAAGAAAAAATTACAGTCCTCCTCATGCCCAAGATGCCAAGAATCCCATGCCATCTGATGAATCTGCTTATCTCCCTTCCAATGTTGCCTTGCCAAAGAATGTTCCCTATGACATAGCCTAGGTATTGAGCCAAATCAAAGTGAGTGTTCCAATCATTGAGTTGTTTAGGATTCCTGAGCACAAGAAGAGAGCATTTGAGTACTTAGGATTGAAAGAGGAGAAGAGTACCCCAAGCAAAAATGTAAATGTTGTTGAAACTCCTCCTCAAATCATTGCAGACCTTGAGACACCACCAACATTTGAGGATCTTGGAGAAACACTTGAGGTATACTTGGGGACATCCTTGGTTGATTCCCAATTGAATGTTGATCCATTATGTATAACTTTGATCATAAAGGATAGACTGCTTCACAATTGTATGTTTGATTCTAGTGCATCATGTAATGTCATGCCTCTAGAAGTCATGAATGAGTTGGATATCAAAGTGACAACAACCTATGGAAAGTGTATTGCCATGGAATCAAGAGAAGTTTCGTAGTTGGTTGTGTGAAGGGTCTGGTGGTTCAACTTTCATCTTATCCCAAGAGGAATTTAAAATTGGATGTTGTGATTATTAATTTCCCCGCCAAATGGGGTATGTTATTACCAAGAAAGCGGGCTGCAAGTATTGGAGGGAGTGTCCAAATGGACATGTCTTTTGCCACTCTTCCCATTGAAGGTAGCCTTGTAAAATTATATGGAGAGAAGAAGATGTTGCATCTAATTGAGGATATAAATAATGCTTCTTGAAAAGAGTTTGCGAGAATTGAATAGGAAACAAGGCACCACGAAGTAGTTGCACTCCAATGGAATCATGATAGCTCCAGCGTAATTGCAAGAAAGAATTGATCAAATGGAAGAACTTGCTCAATAGAAACAAATCTTGCAAAAAGAGGAAAGATAGCGGAGTGTCTTGGCATGCTCATAAATGAATAGTGAACAAGTACATATAGGGTGTTGAGTAACCCTAGTATGCAGACACGAGATGAAACCCTAAATGTAACCTAAACCTAACCCATGTGAGATGACCCTCCAATATCGAGAGGAGGACACATAGGATAACTCACACTAACACCCCCTTCATTAAAGCTGGTGTTAATTATACAAAACCTTTGCTCCGGTTGTGAAGATGACTTCTATTTGACTAACCCTAGCCATTACCGCAGCGAACAGATGGAAAGTCCATCAAATGGATGTTAAGAGTGCCTTCCTTCATGGTGACCTAGAGGAAGAGATCTATATGGAACAACCTCCGGGTTATGTCCAAGATCTCTCCCTCGTTTGTAAGTTAAAGAAGTCTCTTTATGGCCTTAAACAAGCCCCTCAAGTTTGGTATGCCAAGATGGAATCCTTTTACTTACATCGGGGTTTACTGGTGTCACTCTAATCCAAATGTTTATATTCTATGGATAGATGACTACATACTCATTCTTGTTCTATATGTTGATGACTTGTTGATCACAGAAACTCTTCCTCTATTATTGATTCGGTGAAGATCACCTTAGCCAACAAGTTTTCTATGACTAACTTAGGTCCGCTTCATTACTTCTTTGGGATCCATATTTCACAATCGACTCGGAATCTTGATTTCACAACCTAAGTATGCTCTTGATTTGCTAGCTCCTTTTCAGATGTTCGATTGCAAGTCTTCTCCCTCTCGCTTTTCTTTCTGGGGTTAAGTTGGTTTCAGATTTCTCTACTCCCTTGGTTGATGGTACTCTTTATTGACAGTTGGTGGGGAGCTTGATTTAATTGACTCACACTCGACCAAATTTATCATATGTTGTTGGGATTGTGTCTAGATTCATGCAGGAGCCACATGAGCTGCATTGGAAAGTAGCTAAATGGATCCTTCATTATGTTCATGGCACCTATGCTGATGGCATTCACTATCATGGAGGGGTAGATATTGACTTGATTGGGTTCATAGATTCTGATTGGGCCGGTGACTTAGATCATCGGAAATCTACTTCTGGCTATAGTTTCTCTCTTGGTTTGGGTCCCATTAGTTGGTCTAGCAAGAAGTAGAATGCAATTGCAATATCATCTATAGAGGAAAAATACAGAGGAGTAGTTAACATTGCCACAGAAGCTATTTAGCTACAGGGTATTCTGACAGAGTTTGGCATCCACTTTTGGTGGCCTACCATTATCTACTGTGATAACACAAGCACTATCTCCATTTGTAGAAATCTAGTTCAGCATCATCAGACGAAGCACATTGAGATCCATATGCACTTCATAAGGGTGTTGGAAATTTTGTGAGAATCGAATCGAAAATATGACACCATGAAGTAGTTGAACTCCAATGGAATCGTGATAGCTCCAATGTAATTGCAAGAAAAAATTGATCAGTAATGGAAGAACTTGCTCAACAGAAACAAAGCTTGCACATAGAGGAAAGACATCAGAGTGTCCTGGCATGCTCATAAATGAATAGTGAATAGGTACATATAGGGTGTTGAGTAACCCTAGTGCATGACACACATGAAACCCTAAACCTAACCCTAAACCTAACCCATGTGAGATGACCCTCCAATATGAGAGGAGGACACATAGGATAACTCACACTAACACCCCCCTTCATCAAAGCTGGGGTAGTGGCTATGAGACAGCTAGAAAAGGAAGACACCCCTAAACAACTAAGAAAGATGTGTCAATGGGGCCCGATAACTAAAGGCCTGATAAGGTGCCCATATACAAACACAATATTCCTAGAAGAAGAAGAAGAAAAGGACTACATAGCCCGAAGAAGATGAGCAGCTGCAGAAGACCTCACCCCAAGAAGAGACCGTAAGTGAAGAAACTTCATCTCAGTGAAGGGCTTGGTGAATAAATCTACAATCTGATCAGCTATCTGAATGTACTAAATTTCAATGATACCATCATGAATAAGCTCCTGTATGAAGTGCATATGGATCTTAATGTGCTTTGTCCGCTGATGTTGAACTAGATTTCTACAAATGGAGATAGTGCTCGTGTTATCACAATAGATAATGGTAGGCCACCGAAAGTGGATGCCAAACTCTATCAGAATACCCTATAGCCAAATAGCTTCTATGGCAGCGTTAACTACTCCTCTGTATTCTACCTCTGTAGATGATATCGCAATTACATTCTACTTCTTGCTAGACCAACTAATGGGACCCAAACCAAGAGAGAAACGTAGCCAGAATTAGATTTCCAATGATCTAAGTCAGTGGCCTAATCAGAATCTGTGAACCCAATCAAGTCAATATCTACCCCTCCATGATAGTGAATGCCATCAGCATAGGTGCCATGAACATAATGAAGGATCCATTTAGCTACTTTCCAATGTAGCTCATGTGGCTCCTACATGAATCTGGACACAATCCCAACAACATATGATAAATCTAGTTGAGTGTGAGTCAATTAAATCAAGCTCCCCACCAACTGTTGATAAAGAGTACCATTAACCAAGGGAGTAGAGCAATATGAAACCAACTTAACCCCGAAAAGAAAAGGAGTAGGAGAAGACTTACAAATCGTTTGGTATCGAGTTGCACGATTTTCCATCACACCATAATTTTGAGCTTTTAGTGTGACGACAAGTTGTGTAACTATGATACCAGGCAGTTAAGTGAGCTAGCCCCAGAGTAGTGCTGGGATGGATGACTTCCTGGGAAATTCCCTGTGTCACTTCCTCCTAATGCTGTTGGGCCTGATTGGGTGTATACGCGGCTCCATCATGCGAGAGGGTGTTGGCGTAGTAGCTGAATAACACGATGAGATCCCTCTCCACCATCACTTCGACCTTTTTGTGTGATAGAAATTCATGTAGCTCTGATACCAGGTAGTTAAGCACACCAGCCTTAGAGTAGTGTTGGGATGGGTGACCTCCCGAAATTCCTGGTGTCACTTCCTCCTAATGCTGTTGGGCTGATTGGGTGTATACCCATATCCATCGTGCTAGAGGGTATTGGCGTAGCAACTAATTAACATGATGAGATCCCTCTCCACCATCAGTTTGAGCTTTTGGTGTCGGGGAAATTCATATAGCTTTGATAATAGGCGATTAAGCATGCTGCCCCCAGAGTAGTTATGGGATGTGTGACCTCCCAAAAAATTCCTGGTGTCACTTCCTCCTAATGCTGTTGGGCCTAATTGGGTGTATACTCGGCTCCATCCTGCAGGAGGGTATTAGCGTAGTAGCTGATTAACATGATGAGATCCCTCTCCACTATAAGTTTGAGCTTGTGATGTAACGGAAAATTGTGCAGCTTTGATACCAAATGATTTGCTTTCACACCAAAAGCTCAAACTGATGTGGAGAGGGATCTCATCGTGTTAATCAGCTGCTATGCCAACACCCTCCTACACAATGGAGCCAGGTATACACCCAATCAACCCAACAACATTAGGAGGCAGTGACACCAAGAATTTCCCGGGAGGTCACCCATTGCCACACTACTCTGGGGTTGGCACGCTTAACTGCCTGGCTCTAATACCATGAAAAGAGTTTGTGAGAATCAAATTGGAAATGAGGCACCACGAAGTAGCTGCACTCCAACGGAATCGTGATAGCTCTAGCGTAATTGCAAGAAAGAATTGATCAGTAATGGAAGAACTTGCTCAATAGAAACAAAGCTTGCACATAGAGGAAAGACAACGGAGTGTCTTGGCATGCTCATAAATGAATAGTGAACGGTGTTTTGAGGATAAATTTGAAGATCATAGATGTTTTTGAAATAAATTTTTCCCTAACCTATCAAAAATGTGAAATATCAAATCCAAAAGTTACAGAGTCAAATTTTGGAGGATAAGGATGAAATAATGAAATAATGAGCCGAGTATACACCCAATCGGCCCAACAACATAGGAGCAATGACACCGAGAATTTCTCGGGACATCACCCATCGCCACACTACTATGGGGATGGCAAGCTTAACTACGACTTCGATACCATGAAAAGAGTTTGCGAGAATCGAATCGGAAATGAGGCACCATAAAGTAGTTTCACTCCAATGGAATCGTGATAGCTCTAGCGTAATTTCAAGAAAGAATTGATCAGTAATGGAAGAACTTGCTCAACAGAAACAAAACTTGCACATAGAGGAAAGACAACAGAGTGTCTTGGCATGCTCATAAATGAATAGTGAAAGGGTACATATAGGGTGCCGAGTAACCCTAGTGTAGACACACATGAAACCCTAAACCTAGAGAAGATGACACATAGGATATGTTTAGGGTTAGAGAAGAGGACACATAGGATAGGTTTAGGGTTAGGTTTATGGTTTCATGTGTGTGCTCGCACTAGGGTTACTCGGCACCTATATGTACCCATTCACTATTCATTTATGAGCATGCTAAGACACTCTACCTGTCTTTCCTCTATGTGCAAGATTTGTTTCTATTGAGCAAGTTCTTCCATTACTTATCAATTCTTTCTTGAAATTATGCTGGAGCTATCACGATTCTGTTGAGTACAACTACTTCATGGTGCTTCATTTCGATTCGATTCTCACAAACTCTTTTCATGGTATCGAGCTAGAAATTAAGCGCACCAGCCCCAAAGTAGTGTGGCGATGGGTGACCTCTCGAAAAATTCCCGGTGTCATTGCCTCCTAATGTTGTTGGGCCAATTGGGTGTATACCCGGCTCCATCGTGAGAGGGTGTTAGCATAGCAGCTGATTAACATGATGAGATCCTCTCCACCATAAGTCTAAGCTTTTGGTGTGACGGAAAATTGTTTGGTATCAGAGTTGTACGATTTACCATCACACCACAAGCTCGAACTTATAGTGGAGAGGGATCTCATCATGTTAATCGATTTCTACGCTTAACACCCGCAAGATACGTGTCCTCATATGATCTACCGAGGGCATAGCTTCTCATTTCCTCACATTTTAATCATATTCCGTGAAATTTTTTTTTTGACATTTCCTCCGCCATCCCGCACCTCCACCATTGAATACCATGTGTAACCCTCTGTTTGGCCTGGCAGATCTGCGGCCTTTTTCACAAATTTTGTTCCCTTTCACCAAAAGGCAAAAATTTTCTAAGTCCTTTGCCAGCCTTCCATCCCACTTTTGATGAAAACATGACACGTGTCCACCTCTGATTCGCTGAGGGCCTACACTCTGAAGCCACCACATGTTTCATTCTATTTCATTGTGGGCCTATGTTCAAACCGCCACATGTTACATTATATTTCATTGTAGGCATGCACTCTAAAGCCGCTATGTGTTTCATTCTATTTCATTGCAGGCCTGCGCTCTGAAGCCGCCACGTGTTCCATTCTAGATTCATTGCGAGCCCTAAGCATTTTCTTTGTACTTTAACTCTTTTTCCAAAATGCCTTAAGGCACAAAAAGATCTTCCCGTCCTCCTTCACTCTACTTATGACACATGTACCTCCTCTGGGACCTACGGGGCAACATGCACTTTTTTCCAAAAACACAAAAATGTTAAATTTTTAGAAATGACCCACCGATCCTTGTCTAACCACAAATGACCATGTATGAGAAGATGTTTGAGCTAAAATTTGACGAGAAAAGGATGCCCGTATGACCGTTAAACAACGTAGAAATTACCAACGATGCCCTAGCGTCTTTGAAGATGAAATTAATGGGAAAATGACGCTGTCGACCATCAAAACACAAAAATGCCAGGATGCCCTAGAATTTGATTTTTTCACTAAGGATGACAAATTTCTCGAAATTGAACCAACTAAAACATGTTTTTAAAGAATTTTTTATCATGGAATTGGATTTTTAATGGCATACAAGTGCAAATCGATCAATTTTAGACCTCCAAGATCGGCCAAAAAGGAAAAAGGTAGAGCCCATAGATTTTGGAAAAATTAGGGCACAAAAGAGGGCACACATGTAGATTTATTTCAAATTAGGGAAAAATAACAAGTTTGTGAGCACTTTGAAGCATCCAAGCAAGAGGGGAAAAGTTGTAGACCACGAATTTGAGAGAAAACATTTGAGCATGCATAATGAATTAAAATTAGGACAAAATATTACAGGCTCAAAAATGGCACCAACATCGGCTCTTGCTTGGGGATGGGCACTCCCAGTGAGTGCCAAAAGAAAAAAAGTAGACCAAGTGCCAAAAACAACCATTGGGCAACAGAGTCAAAATTACGAGTGGTAGAAAAACCAGGACGAATTGACAAAAATGGCTATCAAGAACAAAGCAAACCACAAACTGAAAAAAACACCAAAAACAAAGTAAAAGCCAAACACTATACACTGTACAAGTGGTGCATACCTCAAATTTGGGGATTAATCCAAGAAATGCTTTAGATTCCTACCATTAACAGGAAGTTTAAGCAATTCCCCATCTAAGTCCTTGAGAAAAAGGTATTTTCACCAATTCTGATATCAATGGAGTAAGGGCCCATCCACAATGCATCAAATTTACCATGTTTTCCCTTATCTTCATTTCTGCTATCCCATAATAAAACCAGATCTCCAACATTGAAATCCCTAGGAGTGACCTTCTTGTCAAACAACCTCTTCAACTTCTCTCTAAATCTGACATGCCTTTGGTGGGATGCTCTTCTTTCTTCATCCAACTCAACAATCTGATTAATCCTTGCTTCATATGGGTTGACCTCTTGATCTTCAAGTTATTGAACAAACTAAAATGAAGATAATTGTAGATGTAAGGGCAACAAAGCTTGAGTTCCATAAACCAACTCAAATGGGCTCTTACTAGTAGCTCTTTTGGCAGTGATTTTATCAGCCCAAACTACAAATTTCAGTTGTTCACCCCATTTTCTCTTGTTCAACTCCAAGGTTCTCCTAATGATCTTCAATAAGTTCTTATTGCTGGACTCAACTTGTCCATTTCCTTGAGGGTTATAGTTTGAAGCATAAGTCAGATTGGTTCCATACTCCTTGCACATTGCCATCAAGGGATTAACTCAAAACACATGGCATTATCAGCAACAATCTTTACTAGCACACAAAATCTGCATATGATGTGATTCAACAAGAAGTCCATAACAACTTGGTGTGTTGCTTTCTTGGTGGGGATTGCTTCTACCCACTTGGTGAAGTAATATGTGGCTACAAGGATCCACTTATGTCCAACACTAGAAGGGTCTAAAATCTCACCAATGAAGTCCATTCCCCATTGTTTGAAAGGAGCTTCAATTGATACATGTTGTAAAGGAAGGGAGCCTGAAGCTTTCATTCTTCCAGAGAAATTCTGGTAGTTTTCACATCTTCTAACCAGCAATGTTGCATCTTTGAGAAGAGTAGGCCACCAATAACCATCTCTCAAAACTTTGTGTGCTATAAACCTTCTAGAAAAATGTCCTCCACAAACTCCCCCATGGAAATCAACAACTATTTTGGGAGCTTCATCTTCAGTTATACATTTCAAGAGGACACCTTCAAGGTTCTTCCAAGCCAGCCCAAAGTTAGTGATGATGTATTTTTGAGAATCCATCTTGAGGGCTCTTTTATTATTTTTATTTAAATGATTAGGGCAGCATAGGTGTCTGAGATAAAAGATTACATCCTTGTACCACTCAGAGCTTACCAATTTCTCAAGAACATCTACCCTTTCTTCCTCTACTTCATTCACTTCCACACATCAGTAAGTTGCTCTCACCATAAGCTTAACATGACCCAAACCCTCTTACCAACTTTGTGGTTAAGATGTCCATGTCATACTCATGTAGTTTTTTCACTCATCTACATATTTTTCTTGAGATCTCCATCTCTGATAAGATGTCTTTTACCATGGTGTGGGGAACATAAGAAACAACTTTTGAACTTAAGATATAAGGCCTGAAAACCTTTGTTGCTTTCACCAAGGAAAATTCTTTTTTTCCATGATTGTGTATTTTAACTCAGCAGACTTGTAAAGCCTTGCTAAAGAAGGCAATAGGCCTCTCAGCCCCATCTTCATCCTTTTGCAGCAAAATAGATGCAATGGTATTTTCAAAAGCAAAGGAGAAGATTTGGAAAGGCTTCTTGTAATTCAGAGCTGCCAAGATAGGTGCATGTTTCAATGCTTCTTTGATTCCTTCAAAAGCTTGAATAGCAACCTCCTCCCATTTGATAACTTGGTCTTTCTTTAACATGCATGTAATAGGAAGAGTCAATTTAGCAAAATTAGACACAAACCTTCTAATGAAATTGATCTTCCCAAAGAAGGATTGGATGCCCTTCTTTGTTCTTGGAATTGGAACCTTGCTGATTGCTTCTACCCTCTCAGGGTCAATCATGACACCAACCTTTGAAATAATATGACCAAGAAACTTGGCCTTTTGTACCCCAAAATGGAACTTCTTTGGATTCAAAGAGATTCCAAATTCTCTACATCTGATCAACATTCTTTCCAAGTGCTGCAAGTGATATTTTCTGCTCCTTGAAAACACAGTCACATCATCATGATAAACTTCAATGAAGTTTTTATATAACAGAAAAAGCAACATCCATTGCCCTTTCGAAAGTAGCTCCAGAATTCATAAGACCAAAAGACATTATTACATAAAAATATGTTCTTCAAGGAGTGGTAAAGGTAGTTTTAAATATTTATGACTCCTTGACAACCACTTGATTTTAGCTAGAGAAACCATCCAAGGTGGAAAACAATTCAGATCTAGTCACTAACTGCAGCATGTTTTCCATATTTGGAAAAGGATAATTATCTTTCAATGAAGCTCTATTCAGATTTCTGAAGTCTACACAAAATCTGATATCTCCATTTTTATTTCTGACTGGCACAAGGTTTGCAACCCAAGATGAAAACCTTGTGGGCTGAATGATTCCTCCCTCCTTCGCCTTCAATTCATCTTGCATCTTCATGGAGAGGATTGGATTAATTGTCCTCTTCTTTTTTGAATGGCTTTCCATTTATTTTAAGAGGTATCTCATGCTAAAACAAGTCTTCTCTATATGCTTTCAACTCTGAATAAGACCAAGCAAGACAGTCCTGATATTTCTTCAATAGTTGAACATAGGATTGTTTTTCTTCTTTGTTTAGATTGTTTCCCAACCAAAATTTTCTTGGTTTATCATTAGTTCCCAAGTTATGCTCTTCCACATCCCTTGAGGCAAACATGTTTCTATTGATGATGCAATCAACATTGTTAAAATTTGACTCAAGAGAAACCAGCCCTCTAGGAATGGTGTTAGTTTTCAATTGGATAATATCCTTTCCAAACAAAGTATCTCTTCCTTCAGTCACACATACCATTGGTTCCCAATAAATATTCTGATATACAAACTCACCTTGATTTTGTAAGAACCTTTACACTTGAGCATCATCATTAAACACTTGTTAATGCTTGATGTTGTCAGGGACAATTGGCCTAGTTAACACTTCAATATTGTACTCACAATAAGGTGAAATGGTGCAATTTCTAAATCTTGACCCCAACACTTTGCTGAATTTTCAAGCAACATTGAAAATTCTATCATGATGTACAATGTTGAAGGAATCAAACATCCCAATTAGATCCCAAACGACATGTTTGTACTATTTCATCCACTTTGGTTTTTGTAGCATACGCTTTTCTTATTTGTTTGACAACCAACTCTAATATCCTTTTGCAATGATTTCCTTAACACCATACTTCCATGCAATTCTCGACCCAATAACAAGGCTTCATACTTAGCAATGTTGTTAGTACATTCAAAATTAAGCTTGAAAGAAAAAACAAATTCTTCCAAGGTAAGAGAAATCAAAATTATACCAACACCATTTCAAAATTTAGACCAAGTTCCATCAAATAGAAAGGTCCAAGGGTAACCTACCTATACAAGGCACTTTAATTGATCCATCTTGTGCTCCTTACCATCAAAGAAACCCAATAAAATTATCAACATCAACATCAACAAATAATACTTCATAAGAAGTGTTAGTTTGAGTTATCCTATGTGTCCTCCTCTCATATTGGAGGGTCATCTCAAGAAATAATTGATCGGAATGGAAGAAATTTCTCAACGAAACAAAGCCAATTGGTTTTGAGGATCAATTTGAAGATCAGAGATGTTTTTGAAATAAATTTTTTCCCTAACCTATCCAAAAACATGAAATATCAAATCCAAAAGTTACAGAGTCAAATTTTGGAGGGATAAGGATTAATTAATGAAAGGAATGGGGTCTGTATGCTTTGAAGATGAAAAACGTGCCTCCACAATGGATAATGATGCAAATTTTGTAATGATTCACATTTTTTGAAACACACTGGGCAACTTTTGTTGCAAATATGTTAAATGTCCCCGCATGAATCATGATGGAATTTTCTAAAAAATTGATGCTTGGCATATTCTATTCTTGGGAAATAAGGCTCAGATGTAAAAAAATGTTATATAATGCATGTTTTTTGACATGCAAAAGGTTGGGAAATTGAAAATCATGAGAAAATTTTGAGAGAAGATCATCTTTTGAGAAACCCTCCAAAAAACATGGTTAATGTCTTCTATGTTAGATCTTCATTCATGTTGAGTTGGTTATAAGTATATAGCCATCACACTGCCTCGAGAATTGTTCCTAAAACTCTCCCCTGCTGATGAATCTAACAAGATTTTGAATTAATCTATGTTATTTTGGGAAATATGATGTCTGTTATCATTTTTAAATGTCTGCAAATAGTTTTCCTTGTTCTTATTGCAATCTTGCATTAAAATCTTTAGGAATCACACAGATCTCATTCTTATTGATAGTTTAGTGGCATTTTTAATTTTATTTATCATAAGAGCTTTCATCTAGCATTGAAAATAAGTAGTTTAAAATCACTTCATCTTCATTTGTTGACATAGATTACTTGTAAGCCTTTAGGGGTACCTTAGGCATGATTTGATAATAGATTTTGATGTTTAATTGATTACTTTAACTCAAGATTTTGTGTTGAGGTCTCAAAGATTTTGTGAAGAGTGCAAACCTGGGCCTCCATTTGTGTATCTCTTCTAGTTGAAAGAACATCTTGACTATTTTGAAGCATTTTATCTTATAGTTGTTCAAATGTTGTAGAGGTTGTCAAAGATCTGGCATAGTCAAGTTTGTCTTGTCAATATCCCACAAAAAATCATTCTAAACAACTAATCCTACCCCATACTACCCCTTTTTGACATGTATACCCATAGAAGATCAAAATCCATTTGCTAAAATATGCATAACAGATCAAGATTTCAAAATGTCTTCAGTAACCCTTGCCTTGCATTGAAAGTATCTCCATAGTCTGCGAAGTGACAAATTGTGAAAGTCGATTTGGAGTTTTGACAATATTTTCCCAAGGCCCCTTCATACTATTGCACAAATTGAGGGATATCTTCATCTCCTTCACCATTTGAGGGTTACAAAATAGGTCCTCTTACCTTGGTTGAAAGGCACAACCTAAAATAGTTAGGATAAGATGAAGTCCTATTTGAGTGCTATCCATCTCTCCACAAATCTGAATTCCAGTTAGATCACATCCCGACTACAAAATGAAATACATCGTGATCTATCTGTCTTCAAGATTCATGCCATATCTCGATCTTTGTTCGGACTAAAAGGAGAACAAATTTGGGTACCAACACATACCTCGAAATCATGTCTAGTCCATTCCAAAATATACACCACAATACCATCAAACTTTACAACAGCCCAAACTCAACTAGATGAAGCCCAATAACTCATTGATCAATTTCAAGAATTCCTATCAACACCCCATCCTGAAAATCCAGAAAACATGATAGATAAAATTGAACATTCCATCGATAATACTCAAACCCCTCTTCAAAATTCCTAGCGTGCATTTCATGAATGAAAAAATGCTACTTCACCCCACCCAAAGATCAAGAACAACCACATTCTCCTAGTATTCAATCTTCTTCATCTGAAATACCTGATCCCTTCACCCATGATTCTTCAACAATGGGGACAATATCTCCTCAGAGATCCTTGATTCAAACCCCATGGCTCTTGATGCATATATTTTTGCTAGGGGTGTCCTTCTTTAATCATCACTACTTGAACCACTTCCATATACATGTGATCCCTCATGTGGTTTTTCCTATCTCATCGATCAAAACCACGAACCCATCATTAAGAAAATATATTTCTACCATACTAGCAGTCGATCAGAAACATATACCATCGTGTCTTTGGTTCCCATGATTACCTTTGACGTTAACATGATTTCTTCACAAGACATGACCATTCAACAACCTAATCCTTCAACTAGTTCAACACCCCCTCAAAATTATACAAACAACTCTTCATCCACACAAACACCTCTTAACAACACTTCCATTTCTAAACCCTCTTGATACAAAGATACGATTATTGTAAATAATATAGGGCCAAAAGTCACAACATTAAAAGGTGTTGTTCATTCCACAACACCCTTTAGGATATGATTGACAAAGGAGAACTACACTTAGACAACCCTAATGCTCCTCGAATCATAATCTTGACGTCTTTAAATAACCATTTCCAAATCATCCCCATCAAGTAGTCAACCCCAAATGAACAACGTACAATCCCACCATACCATAAACACCATCAATCAAACATCACCTGTTATCAAATCCACACCCACATTTACCTCTAGTAACACACCCAAATTAACATATGAAAAATTAGAAATAACCTCACAATCTGTTTCCCAAGGTAAACCATTTGCATCCGTAGCTACGTCCTCTTCACCTAGCCCTTCTAAGAATCCTTCACGAACACCACAAACAAACCGGTTATTCAAATTACAATTTTTTTTTATGAAGACTTCGCAACACAATATTATATATGTGACCCTTAGAGTTTCCTTCCCCCATCTAAAAATTCCACTATTATAAACCATTTCACTACTCCTATACAAAGAATCAAACATCAGCCCTCCATCCTAGGTACCATCCCTCGTCTAAACCACCTACCACTACCTCGAATCAAAAATTTCTTATAAAAAAAGAACTAAAGAATCCACATCAAAGGAAACATCTTACAAGATAGTTTAATCAAAATAAGAACCTTTTCCTTCCATCTCCATATCAAAGGGATACTATGCAGCTATTCTAGAAAAACTATTTCAACAATCACTCATAGTGTTACCTCCTCTAAAACCATCTAACACTCAAGGCTAGAAACCTTCTTGGTATAATTTTGAAGCTTCCTATGACTATCATTAGACACCTAGACACTTTGTGGAAGAATGTAAATCCTTTCATGCAACCATTAAAAAGCTTAAAGACAAAGGTCTCCTCCCTTCGAATTAAAAACATCAAAGAAACCTCACCCAACACCTACAACATCATCAACCCCTACTATTGAAGAATCCTTGAGTAAGCTCCTTCCCCATCATATTGATGTTGTCCACATCACTACCCAAGCTCGTACCCACGAATCAAATCCTTCAAGAAAAAACAAACCAAAAACATTTATCTCTATCCCACCACCTCTAGAACTCACCTCATCATCATCCAAGAGATAAACCTAATATTTCCATTCCTTTGCCCCTTGAGACCTCTAATCAAACATCACAATAAAAACTAAAATATCCATTCTAGCTGCACCTCCATCTTCCACTATAGTACAAAAGGTAGTCATTAAACAATTACACCAAGCTCCTGTTAAAATGTCACTTTATGAACTGGTTCAAACATCACCCTCACACAAAAAAGCAATGATTAAAACCCTTCGGTTTATGTTAGTTCCCGCCGAAGATCCCCAATATTTCACAGATTTTGTAGGTTCTCTTAAAACATCCTCAAATATTTCCTTTGATTCTACTAAAATACCATCACTTCGACATGAGGATCATGATTTACCTCTCTTCATTACAACCCAAATCAATGATTTCCTTGTTAAGAGAGTCATGATTGATGGGGGTACTATAATAAAAATCATCTCATCCATCACCTTTAACCAAATATAATTACCAAATATTGTCATCTTTCAAACACCAGGTCCTCCTTTGGGATTTAAATGATACAATTAGGCCAATATAGGTACAACCATTTTACCAATTAAGGTTGGAGTCAAAACCCTACCTAAGATATTATATATCATAGAAGGAGAATTATAGTATAATATGCTATTAGGGATACCTTAGATACGTACCATACGTTTTGTCCCTTCAACACTTCATTGATGTGTCAAATATGAATACAAAGGTAAGACATTCACGGTCCCAATAGATCCCAATCCTTTCACCGATTGTAATATAACACACATTTAAAAAACATTCACATCCCAAAATAAAAATCATATGATGAACCATCCACAATTGCATTCATTCCATTATCCAAACTGCCCAATTATTCCTCCTCTCGAAGATGTTATGGAGCACATTTCACTGGGGAGTACCCTCTCCTTATGCTTAACTCACTTCCCACACCCAAGGTATACGAAAGACCAGGAGAAACAACTATTATACGAGCCTAACTTTGGAGACATAATTTCCTAAAACCCTACCTATTTCAAAACTAACATTATCTATGGGGGATTGAACATCCCTCTTTATAGTACAATCATCAACATTACTCCATGCCCTTTACATTTGATTTCAATTCTTTATAAAATTCCACTTTTTCGCAAATGTACATTCAACTGCTTTTGCACATGGAAAGGTTTTGGATTTGGATGTTATGAACAAGGAATGTATGATTTAATCATATAACATTCTCTCAAACCACATGAAAAGTATAGGATTGGATATGAAAATCCCTTTGTTGAATCATCTTTTCAAACCACATCTGTATGTATCACTGAACTTGAACTACCACCATCTACAAAATCTGACGATCCCATGGACATAGATAACACAATATCCATCCCACCTAATTTTTTTAGTCAATACTATTTCCTTAAGAAATTTAACTTATCAATCCAACCACATCACTAAGCAACTTCCTCTCATTTGGCCAGAAATGATTGAAGAAGACTCACCCACCATAAACACCCTTCAATGTCACAATGATAAAAAAATCTTACCCCATATGGGAGTTGATGACTAGTTCCTTAAAAATCCTTACCACCTACCACCTTAACATGACTTAACAAATTCACCATCAACATAAACTTAGGAACTCCTCATGAACCTTGAATAGTTAAGGTCAATCAATCATTAGATCCACAAGAATTAAACAATTTAACTAAATTTTTATCTAGGTATAGCCAAGGTTTTTACTAGTAATATAGTGATATGTTAGTTATCGACCACAATATCATCGTACATAAAATCATCACCTATCCTAATGCTAAAAAATTCAAACCAAAACTCCACAGGATGCATCCCCGCCTAGCTCTCCTTATCAAATAAGAATTAAAATGTCTCCTTTCTGCTAACTTCATCATACCCATTGATTATCCACAATGGGTCTCCAATATCATGCCCATAACCAAATCCTCGGGAAGTTACGCATCTACATTGACTTTCGAGACCTCAATATTTACTACCCTAAAGATTTTTCCTTTCCCGAATATTGATCAACAGGTCGATCTAACAACTAGCCAAAAAAATCTCTCCCTCATGGATGGATTTTTTCGGTTACAATAAAATCCTCATTGCTACTGAAAATCAACACAAAACATCCTTCATTACCCCTTGCAAAAATTTCCTCTACCGTGGTATGCACTTTGGACTTAAAAACATGAAGCCACTTATCAATGCACTATGACATACATATTCCATGATCTTATCCATAAAACAATAGAGGATTACGTTGATGATCTCTTAGGAAAATCTAAATGACACAAATGTCAACTTGTCATCCTTGAATAAATATTTATCCGTATTATTCAATTTTTCCTTCATCTTAACCCCAATAAGTGTGTTTTTGGTGTTCTTATTGGTAAACTCTTGGGGTTCATCATCTCTATCCAAGGTATTGAAGTAGATCCAGCCAAAATTAAAGCAATCATCGAGATTCCTCCTCCATCAAACCTCAAACAACTATGTAGCCTTCAGGGTAAATTGCAGTCCATCCAAAGTTTCAGATCTCAAATCTTAGACTACCATCAACCATTTCACCACCTTACTTGTAAAGTTGTTAACTTCAGATGGGATCTTAATTATCAAAAGGATTTTTGTGAACTCAAACAATATCTTCTATCACCACTTATACTCACACCTCCTCATAAGAGGGAGCCCTTCTATCTCTACATATCTACCACAGATCATGCTTTAGGTGTTATGCTTTCTCATCAAGATGAGAAAGGTCATGAACAATCCATTTATTACATAAGCCGTACCCTCCAAGAATATGATACCCACTATACTGAGGTTGAAATATTATGTTGTGCTTTATACTTCGCTACCTCCAAATTACGACACTATCTTCTTAATCATAAAACTTTCATTGTCACCAGTTTTAAAAAACTTAAAACCATACATTCTAAACCATACCATAGTGACCGTATAACTTGGTGGCTCATGTTTATAAATGAGTTTGACCTTGAGTTCATATCCAAAAATCCATTAAAGGTCAAGCCATCATAGATCAACTCGTTGAAGTGCCCCTTCCCGACACTCATCTTCCTCACAAACAGTTTCCTGATAAATCCATCAACACTACTAACGAATATGAATTCATCCCTATCAAAATGACTCTCTTCTTGATGGGTCCAAATTCCAGCAAGGGGATGAACCGGTGTTGTTATCATACCCCTTGGGATATTCCTATCTTTCTATCATTCAAACATAATTTTAAATGTGTTAATAACATGGTAGAATATGAAGCTTTAATCACAGGTCTCACCATCGCTATCCTATTGGGTGTTCATATCTTAGAAATCTATGGAGACTCACAAGTTTTCATCAATCAAGTAAAAGGAGAATATCAATGTAAAAATGAAATCTTATAAAAATATAAATCTAACATAGATTTTCTCCTCGACGTATTCAACCATTAAACTATCTAAAAAATCCCACAATCTTCTAATAAATTTGTGGATAAAATGGCTTCTTTAAGAATGCTCATCCCATTAGAAAATGAAGAATCAAAAGATAACTCTAAGGTATCCATGGTCATTCAAATATTAGATCACCCTCACATCAAAATGAACTCCCTCCTATCGACATTGTTGACAATCATCCAACTGATCTATGGTATTCTCAAACATTCGACTATCTTTCTGAATCTAAAATCCCCTTTGACTTATCACACAACACTAAATGATCATTTATTCAATGCTCCTCTCATTACATCATCATAGGAGGTATCTTATATAAATGTGGCTTTGATGGCCTTCTATTAATATGTCTCAAGTCTCATGAATCTATCAAAGCAATCCAAGAGGTCCATGATGGTATATGTGGTGGACATTTCAATGGTAACGCCATCGCTAAAGATGTTTTACAACTCAACTATTACTAGTATACTACTAATTAGGATTATTGTGCTTATGTTAAGAAATGCATCAAATGCCAACAAAAATCAGACCTCATCCATGTCCCTAGTCAAGATTTGTAACTTGCTCATGATCTATGGCCTTTCTTGCAATGGGGTTAGACCTCATTGGCACTGTCAATCTGAAATCATCACAACAACACCATTTAATTATCACAACCACTGAATATTTCAAAAAATGGGTTGAGGCTATCCCCTTGACTTCAACTAAAGAAAAACCAATCATCAATTTCATTTATCAATACATCATATGCCGTTTTGGTGTCCCTCATAAAATTTTCACAGATAATGGAAAATCCTTCAAAAATAAGGATGTTAAGAAACTTTGCGATGCCTTCAACATTAAACTCATCTTTTCATCACCATACTATCCCCAAGAAAATGGATAGGTATAAGCCTCTAACAAAACACTTACTAAAATTCTCATGAAAATAGTAGACGAAGTAGGCAAGAATTGGCATCTCCAAATATCATTTTCTCTTTGGGATTATTGAACTAACATCCATACTCCTACAGGTGCTACACCCTTCTCTCTAGTCTACAGCTCCAAGGTGGTTCTACCCCTTGAAGTTAAAATTCCATCACTCTATGTATCACTCAAATAATTTATCCCTGATAAATAATATCAACAAGATCGTCTTGCACAATTAGAATTATTAGATGAAAAATGTTTAATGGCCCTTGAACATCATCAAGTCTATCAAGAATGCATAAAACATGCCTACAATAAACATGTAAAAGAACATGACTTCAAAATTGGTGATCTCGTTCTCAAGGAAAATCAAAATGTCACTACTTTAGAACGGAGTAAATGTGGAAAGTTTTCCCCTAATTGGATTGGTCCATATGTTATCACTCACAAGTATGGGTTAGGAGCTTATCATTTAGCCTCCCTTGATGGTGAACTTGAAAGGAAAATTTGAATTCCTTGTAATTTTGGCATTTATACTACTAACCCTTGGACATCATGATAGTAGTTACACCTAAAATCTCATTCCACAGTCAAATTGGTAATTTTCTCATCTAATGATTTGAAAGAATATTGTTTTCCGTCACTATCCTTGTAATCCTTAAAGATGAACACCATGGATTTTTTCATCACATATTTCACATGGACAAGTTCCTCCTTAGTAGGAACCCCACAATCATTACATCCACTTCACCCTGCACTGACTTAAAAATATGACACGAGGCACGTATGTGTAGCTTGTGTACACATATTTTCCCCTCCTTGAAACAATCTAGTAGGGATTTCCCTCAGCTTCAAAAAATTCAAAATATTATCTATGGATGATCTTTATCAAAAATAATAGATTGATCCCTTGAAGGACAGCTATTAAAAAATATATCAAAATCATTCAAATAAAAGTAGACTCATCCCTAGGACAACTACCTATAAAAATATAGATTGATCCCTTGAAGGATGGCTATTTCTGTAAAATCAAAGTCAAAAGTCAAAATTGTAGACCACTCCTTTGAAGGATGGATACCTATATACAAAAAGGCTTCCCGCATCGATAAGCCTTCAAAATTCAAATATCAAAAACATCCTAGGAAAGCTTCCCACATTGATCAACTTTCCCATCAAGTCAAACTTCCCGCTTTGATCAATTTGTGTCAAAAATCAAAATATGAAAAGCTGGGGCATTCCTCTATGAAACTATTAAAAGGATAACCCTCTTTCCCACATGAACTATACATAACAAACCCCTTTCATGTCCTAGGAAGGTACATCTAATCACTCTATCTCTATAACTAAGGTTTTATGTCTCACTACCCACTGATAGTCTTGTGTTAACATTATTTAAGGCTACAGGTGCAAGTTCTTTCACATCTTCATACCCATCATGTATGTATCAAATCCAAATATTAAATCATTCCATTTTTATTCCTATTTCAAAAAGATAGAGCACATTTTTATTTTTGATCACACATTAATTCACATCATTTCTTCATCACATTTTGAAGTGTGTGTGTGTGTGTGTGTGTGTGTGTGTGTGTGTGTGTGTGTGTGTGTGTGTGTGTGTGTGTGTGAAACACATATAAATCATCATCAACACATATAAAACATATATATAAAATATAAATCATATATATATATATATAAAGTCCAAAATACATCATCAAAAGTGTCTTTGTATATCATAATAGGATTCATAAAGAGCCATAAACATATCAAAGCAGACAATGCATATACATATAATCACTCTCCAGTAAAATTAATATCTCCTAGAAAATCACTAACACAGATAATGCTCCCATCACCTCCACTACCCCCTAAACACCCCCATCACCTTCAAATCCTCTATCTGGTCCCTTGGGTGGCTTCCCTACACTCCTGCACTCCCGTTGGGCACTTCTGCCGCTTGTTGCGCTAGATGACCCATAAATAATAAAACATTAGGTAATATGTGTATCACCACATCCTCATAATACACCAAATCCACACATAAAGAGTGATAGTGATCTATACTAATCATACTCAGTGCTCCCATCTAGTTGCTTAACTTTTGTGCAAAAGCATCAACTCGCACTAGATATAGAAGACCATGTAATACCTAGGTCCTTAAATAATTTTCTACTTATAGTACCAATCTAGATCAACCACTTCTGTGCCATTGCACTCACGAGTCCATCCTACTCGGTTATCACACCATCTCTCTCCCCAATCAGAGTATATCTCACCCTAACTAAATAATATGTCTCCCTCCTCAAAGTGTTCCTCTCATACTCCACTTTGTGGCCTTCTCAGGCCATCAACCGTGTAACTACAACTACTACCTCCATACTACATCACCCACCTGCAAACCAATCAAAAGATCTCTATAAAACCCACCTTCTTCATCCTCTTCACTCGACACATATCCTCTCTCCACCTCATAAATCCAACATGTCTATCTATAAAACCACTCCATGGAAAACCCTATGGATGAAAAATATATATGTGTTTGTATGCCCAAAAATGTAATGCAAACACCACATCAATACCAAACCTCTTGTGGGCCTTCCAAGCTCAAAAATATCTATAAATATGAGCCAATCGTGTTGATGGCCACTCAAAAACATTCGACACTCTATCATCTTTGCCACCACTCTTGTCATCATCCAAGGAAACCTACCTCCACTAGAATCAGGTAGGGAAAAACAAAAATGGCCATCATCATCATAGTCATCCATGTGCACCCATCTCTTGATGGAAAATACAAATCTTGATAACCAAAATCTCCCGACGAATACCTCACATCATCCACCTCATCCCTATACAGCCTCCTCATGACATCCTCCCTCTCAGACTCCTCAATATTATAAATCCCCTCTCCAAGCATTGGTAATCTCATAATCCTATGAATATCATCCACTCAACTCTCTTGTAGGTAACTAAAAAGTAAAGGTGGTTGGATTCCACCTCTCCATCATTGCCAACATCAATCCTTGACATCTATGGATCCACCTGTAATACCTCATCACCAAAAAACCCATAACCTCTACATGCTCCCAATCCTCATCTATCATATCCACTGAACCTCATCTAAAATGATCGGTATCTAATCTTGAAGTGTCAAATTTGCATCCACCTACACACAAAATTAAAATCCATTATCTAAAACATCCCAAAATTCTATCTAAAACATCTATTTTTCAATCAAAGCATGTAAATCATACTAATCGCTAACGATTCACTTGAATCACTAGCGATTGATGAATCACCGATGATTCCTATATTTCATTAAATTGTACCTTCATATGCAACAAAACTACAACCAAATCACAAAACCAACAGAAATTCATCAAAAAAACAAATTTGGGACTCACCTCTACATGAGTGGGCCTCTTGTGTCTACTAGATGATGCCATTTCTCCTCTTTTCGATCAAATTAAACCTCAAACACCATTTTTTTCACCCTATCACCCATCCAAATCACACAAAATCATTCAAAAAAATGCATTATTCATCATCTACCTTAGGATTTCATATCCCCAAATTATTTTCATAGAAATCACTAATGATTACATGAATCATCGACGATTAAACCACGAATCTTCCATGATTACCCAAATCACTAGTGATTCCACCTTGTCTATCACATTACCTTACTTTTTGTCAAAACCAACATCACCTCATCCCATTTTTCAACACATTTTCTTATGTTAAAAGGACCCCAATCCTCAAATCAATCAAATACTAAGAAAAATTATTTTGAGACATGTCATACGTTTAAGGGATATGAGCCCTTTGGCCACTCGTCACTTGACTTCCCCATCCTTTCATCCTACCTTCATGGATCATATGTCTATAGGTAATGGACCCTTTGGTACCCCCTATCACTTGATTCAACGATAACAATCCTTGTTTTGATACCCGTCTCGGGGAAAATTTTAACGAAACGTCGTCAAACCTATCCACCCAACACACCAAACCGGCATTCCTTATAATTCCTTGTAGTCACCCTATTTTGATGGGGGATTTCCCTTACAAATCAATCCATCATTTTTTTGTATCTCAATTTTCCTACACCAAACTACTCAACAAAAAGGGAAAATGTAGAAATATAAAATTTACACTCCTCCATCATTTACAATATATTAATAAAATTCATCATTTATACTCCCTATCCTAAGTTCAAAACCTCCATCATATTTACCTAGTATAAATGTCATCTTTTCACAACTGTAAAATCTATAAATCTACACCTAACCACCTAAAACCACTTAAAAACCAAAAGACAAATAAAAAAATTTCTCATAACCATTTTTGATTCCTACAGTTCAAATAATAAACATCCTTTAACATTTACTCTGACCTCTGAAAATAAAGAAACTTTATTTAGAAGTGCTTTTAACCACTTTACCACTCAAATCCTGAATAATTTGGATTGCTGACAATTCTATTGAATCGCCAACGATTATAAATAGAAGGATTCAGGCCTTCTTCTAGGATCCTCAATTTTTAATCTCAGGCCCCAACTTTTGTTCTAGTCATTTACATCTCACACCTTTTCATCTAGCACAAAGATATCAAAGTTATTAGACATGATCAAATATTTTCATCAAAATTTCGATCATTCTAGAGATCAATCTTCATCATCTAAATTATACACTTTGTACTAGAGCTCATTTAATTAACACAAATCATCTTTCATTTTTATTAAATTGTTACAATTATATGAAATCTCCAGTGATTCACCTCAATCACTAGTGATTGGAATAATCGTCAATGATTCTGTTAATCTCTCTTTTATAAA
Organism: Taxus wallichiana var. yunnanensis; assembly: GCA_018340775.1. Lineage (NCBI taxonomy): Eukaryota > Viridiplantae > Streptophyta > Pinopsida > Cupressales > Taxaceae > Taxus > Taxus wallichiana. The sequence continues at coordinate 519,823,095 of CM031238.1, read as the reverse complement.
ATTTATCATATTTTTGTCAAATTTATTCATTAGTTTTCATCATATATGTTTCTTTTAACATGTCTTTGAGAATGGATCTCTGTTAGATGGAAATACATGGTCAATCACATGAAATTACCTATATTTTCATCATCGATAGTCTAACACCCATTTTTTGGAATAAGACAATATCCTACATGAGCTCACACTTTACATAATATGATTTGCTGACACCAACCAAGACATTGAATATCAATTTTAATTCCTTCACAAGATCAAACAAGAGACTAAGGATTCATGGTATGATTACTTTGAACACGTCTAGATCACATCTACCCTCATTTGGGACACTTTCAAAGCCACACATGACCTTCCCATTCATCTAGAGTTTTAGGGCTTCCTTCTTCTATCCATATATCTATATTGATTGTATATATTTATCTTCATCCATATCATTATTTTCAACTCACTTAATTGTTATAAAAGAGTGACATCCTCCAAGGAATCCTTCTAGATTCCTAGAACTAACCTTTGCTAGGTAGATCATCTATCTATTTGTCTAATCATTTCTATTTCATATCTTTTAAAGAAGATTGCTTTGTAGGACGGAGGAATTGAATTCATCTAGACTTGATCAACTTATATCAAAACAAACTCCAACATCCATCTCTATGGGTATTGGTAAACCCCACGTCTTCCAAGGTCAATTTTTTTATTGTTTCACTTCATTAATTTAAGTAGAAAAGTAAAAACATCTCTCGAACAACAATATTGCATACATGATTCACACAATGCCAAGTAATCTTGTAAGATAAATCGCCACTAACTTCCTAGTCAATCTCGGGTATTCCAACAAAAAAATTAAACACTTCCCATTTATTTTATTACTCATTTGGAGAAACCATGAAAATATATCAAACACTAACAAACTACACGACTAGGAACTTGAGTCCATGATGAAAAATCCAAAAAATACCTAAAATATTTCTAGACAAAGAAAAATGAAAACTTAATTACGGTTCTCGAGGGAGTGTCACGTCTTTGGGTTATTCAAATGTACCTCTTCGAATTTAGGGTTAAACTAACAATTAACACATTTTAAGGTGCGGGACAAACTTTGAAATTACCATTCCTTCTCTCGAGAATTCACTTTATATTTTCTTTTATATCACGGATTGACACAAAATGTCTACACTTTTATAATTTTCTCAGGATCTCTAAGATACTTCCCTACCTCGGGTGCTGGGGAAATTTTTCATTTTACACACAATACTTGTATCCTATAGAAGTAACCGATTGTCTCGAAAATATGCCAAAGTACTGATGTCGTTTACTTCAAAATTTTGGAAACATTGAAACTTCAAGCAAACATATAATCAAATGAGCAATTGATTTTTGTTTCAATGATTAGACACAAAATAAATTGAAAACAAGAGCACTTCTAATGATATGGTGCTAAAATAGAATATGAAAATTATGGGCATGAACACTAGGTAATGAGTAGAACCAAAATAATACATGGTCTTCAAAGTCTCAATGAAAGGTCTTGAGTAATATTTTATCATCATGTGCATGTGTTATAAGATAAAGTAAAGTTTAATATGTAAGTAATGATCTAATTATTTATTAAATAAATAAAACTTTGGAATTACAAAATCATGTGGATAAGGGAAATTAAAAACCCGTGAATAATATTTTCGGCATATGTGGAATCATAATCAAACCATGCATGGGATGAAATAGAATTTAGAGATAAAATATTGATGTGATATTTTAGCTACTTATCAATGCATCATTTAAATTATTTTACTAGTGGGTATGGTACTAGTACGAAGACAATCATTAAAAATATTTCATTTCACCCTTGATTTTAAATATTATCATAAATGAATCACTATAAGTATAATCATGACTATAAACACATGGAAAGGAATCACTATTATAATGTATAAAAGTAATATTCAAAATATGAGAAATATTATATACATTTTTAATTCCATTCATCTATTATTTAATTATATCAAATTAGGATGCCTTATGCGTAATCATTTTCTTAATATTATCTAAAAATTCATTATTTAAAACATTGATTTTTTTTTCATTTTTGTATGTTTTACATCTTTAAAATATGATAATTTAATGGAAAAAGGATAATAAATAGTCATTATTCAAATTATTTTCAACATGGGTTTCACCTAGCTCTTTTTCACTATCATTATACAAAGATATATCACTAAAATACCAACCAACATCAATATCATTGATCATTATTAGTATACTCATAATACAAGTAATATATGGATGAATTTTCAACATTAGAACAAAATCCATCTAAGGGTTGAGCCATTAAAGGTGAGTTAGGGTTTGAAGGATGACACATGAAAACAAGAACTTAAATTTTGGGAGGGTCAAGAACTCCACAAAAATAAATTAACCTAATGGAAAGGAAAATTTGAAACCTTGAGGGTAAAAATGAAACCATAGGTTATTGTTGAACCAATAAATAGGTTCACAAAAATTTCTTCACCATTAAGGGTTTAGTGCCTAAAAATTAGAACTAGATGTGTATTTTAGGAGTGGATAAAAGACCATCCTAATTAGATATGAAATAATCTAAAATATAAAGGAGATAGTCTAATAAATTATAAATAAAAAATAAAGTATAAGAGTGTGAGTAAATAAATACCTAATTGAATTTTTATAAATGGATGGTTACACAAAAGTTGAGAAGAAAAAAATTAGAAGAGTGTCATCGATAGGATGTGAAATTTTGATCACCTGAAATGTTGTGTGGGTAAATTTTTTGATGAGGTTCATTTTTAGTACCAAACCTATTTGAGGGTTTTTAAACCATCTTCATATGGTTTGATTCTTGTGATTTTTATAGTGTGCATTTTCATCTTTACTTTCTATAATCTAACTCAAAAAAATCTATAATGCAATGAAACACTCAATAATTAATTAGTTATTTGTTCAATACCTACTAATCATCACAACAACATATGAAAATAAGTCCTATACTGGTTTTGACTATCTTCTCATGCATCAATGTGTGAAAATTTTATACTACATATCAATTATCATGGATCATGTAGTTATGCTAAAGCAAGTGAAGTTTGTGTGCTTCATTCATGATCCTCTATGCTCAATCCATGCAACAAACAAATTAACATGTAACTAGATCATCCTTATTTTGGAATAAAACACTTGGAAAACACGTAATTTATACTTGAAGGTACTTTGAATTTGAAATTAATTAATGGCCTTCCCTTGGACTACTCTTGGAATATTTAAGATGTGTACAAATTTTTATGTAATATTCTCCAAGGTGTATAATGTGATTAAAAATTATCTCTAATGGTTTTATATGTATATGATACTCTTAATTTATTTCCTCCACAAATCATCCCAAAACCCAAACCTAGGTCAACCTATTAAAAATGTACAATTTTGAAAATTGACCATTATTTATGAAATTGAAAGATTAAACAAGGGTGGAAAGGTTTAATATTAAACCTATATGAGGGTTTCAAATCTAACCCATCGAGTTAAACCTTGAGAAACAAAAAATGATGAAACATTTGTAGAGGTGTATTAATGATTCTAAAAATTAGAAATGGTCTCGAGTATGTAAATTTGGCATAATTACCAAGATCATATGAAGATAATTATAAGGGGTTAATATTGTTCAAAAGATTCAAATCGGTGTCACTAGCCCAAAATTTCTAAATGGTGCCAAGACTAATGTTTCCAAGTATCTATGTAGACACCAAATTTGTGTCTTACGACCCCTTGTGACCCGCACCTCCTTTCGCAACCTAACCTCATCACCTAAACCTTACACAATTATTTATTAATTACCTTGTAATTGATAAATCCACATCACCTTACCTACCACCTCATTTTGCCACCTCATCATGACCTAGTCCTAACCCTAAACTAACCTAATTAAGACCTATAACTTGGTCCACACCTACACCCATGACTAATGACCCCTTTCTCGCACCCAAAACCAACCTTCTAGTCACTTGACCAAGCCATGACTAATCTCTCGGGAGAAAGCGGGAAAGTGGGCGATTTTACTAAAAATAGCTTTGCTTTTTCCTAACCGATACAGGTTCTACTCGGCCGCCGTCGGTTACGTAACCGCCATCGGCTCCCTGTAAATGGGCTCCCCAAACCAAAAACAACGGACGAAGGATTTTTGGGAGCAAGGGAGATCATTAGGAGCGATCAAGAGAATCCAGATCTTCACTTGACCAAGCAGAGATGAGTGAAGAAACCAGAAGAGTTGCAACAAAAGGAGATCAAGCCCAAAACTGCAACGGAATAGCCAGAAACCTGTGATACTCAGCTGATCATCGGGAGGGAGATCTCTCATCTTCTGTGTGTCAAGCCATCTTACCTAAGTTCTACCTTTGTCATCAGAGTTCCTGGACCTGCATCTTCATCTATAACCAGTAAGTTACATCTTGCATGTCCTCTTTAATAACATTTCTTAGACTTTTTGAATCACAGTCCCCATAAATCCATTCCTAGATCCACTACCCAACGTGTCATTGCATCTAACTATCATTCATTTACCTCTCACCATCTCATTACCTAATATCACTCATATACCAGCCTTACCAACAACACCGTTACCCTACGACACAACCACCCCATAAAACAACCAACCTACAGATCCTAGACCATACCGATATCGGTTATCAGCAACCGGTATCGGTTATTGTGACTCAAAACCAGAAATCAGCCTTTCCCCTACCCGTCTCAACGAAGCAATTTAATTGATATTTTACAGTTTTTGGTGTTAATTCATATTAGCGAGGCCCACCACCTTCGAAAGGAAGTTTTATATTTCTGGGCCCAAGGCAGTTCCCTCATTTATCGTCTAATCAAAATCTTGTGGTCTTGTGTTCTTATTTGCAGGTAGTCCTTCCAAGACAAAAAGGAGTTCTTCGCAATCAACCTGATCTTTCTCTATGGTACGCGCACACCATCTCGACATTCAACAGGTATTCCTCCTAGCCCTAACCTTATCTGTTTCTAAAAGGAATGAAAGGATAGAAGTAACTCTATTCCTAGCAGCCGAAACATTCCGAGTGAAACATTTTGGCACGCCCGGTGGGACCCATTTTGGGTTTCTGTTTCTCTTGCTTATTTTCATTTTAGGAAGCATACTTGTTGCTGTTTTTTTTATATATTTAGTGAAGAATTTGTCTTGCTTTCCTAGTTTCGCATTAGTGAAAGTCATCTCTTTTGCTTCATCGAACATAATTTTCAATTTGGGTTTAAAACACGTGCATTGCATTCCTGCTTGTTGTTTTTCAATTCTAGTGAACGTAGATTAAGTAACAGGTCGTACACGTGGGGGTGATATCCACGGTATTGACAGGAAATTAATCTTACTTTCACTTTGCCTGAACACATCTAGAATCACTTCACAATTAACTCAACAGCTCAAACATCCCCCTTTTCCGCGGTATTCCTCCGCCCGATTGAGGTAACCTTATAAGCCAAAACAACTTGACATTTCCCCTAAGTCTTTTGTTTAGGATTGACATCATTCCGCGTCTAAAGGCATAAGCCCACAATAATTAAAATTAACCCTAGGGTTAATCTCTGGATTTGCGTGTGCATCTTGCTTGTTTTTAGTTCCGTTTTCTTTCTCATACTCTGTCTTCTGTGATCAATAATTGGACAAGTATACTAAACGTTGTTAAAAATCAAATTAGCAGCCTTTTATATCTTGTTAGCCCAGACTTCTTACACCGACATCGGTTACCTGACCGGCGTCGGCTATAGTATAACCGACATCGGTTACTAGACCGATATCGGTTACTGTCTTTTCCAATTCACGACACACCAAAACCCACCAATTTTACCGATCACCTCGAGTTTGTTTACTGTTCCTATGATTGAAACCCTATTGTGAACTCCTGTCCATGGTTGTTATCACTCGAAAGCAAGCCGCCGCCATGGTTTCACATGCTTGCTCTGTTTCTTTTCCTGAATCACCCCCTTCACATTCTGTGGGGAATCCTACGGATACCAAATGAGGTTCTAAAATTCTGTGGGAGATAAGGACTTTGCCAAGTTTACGGATGCTAATCCTAGCGCCATAAAATACTATTTGTCTCATACCCACGACCGTGCGACCCGATGGTCAGCTCCTTGTTGGTATGCCAATTAGTATAGCTACTCATTTAGCTCCCACTCTGCCTGATGATACCGCCTTGCTTCCCGCATCTTTAGCCCCGTCTCCCAATCCGATGGCTTCAGAGGTTCATACGACCCCGATTAGTTTTCCTTTGGTTAATCTTGGACCCCACATATCACTACCACCGACTGCCCCTACCTCATCTCTCTTGCAGACCACTCCGTTTATGACTTGCTCTCTGCCACCTATCCACACGAGCTTTCCTTCTCAAGCTCCACCTACCTTTTCATTCCCATACACGTATCCAGTGACCTCAACATCCTATATGGGACATCCCTATTCGGTTGCCTCAACATATTCATCCTCCATACCTTATCAACACTTAACCCCACCAGTGTCTAGCGGTGGCCCTTGGCCCAATTTGCCTCCGTTTACCACAACCACACCATCATCTCATCCAACTACTGATTTAATTAAACAAATGATGGACAAAATGCAAAACCTGGAGGCTTCTGTTTCAGGAAGTCGTAGCGCCTTGACATACGAGCAAGTTTTTCGGGAGCCTATTCACCCTTCTATCCCCCTTCATTCATATCCTCCTCAATGGGAGTTGCCGAAATTTACCCGTTTTAACAGTAAGGAGGACCCTCAACAACACTTGCGATCATTTAGACATGCTTGTTATTTGATTGCTCATGATGATGCCTTGTTACTCCGCACCTTTCCCATGTCCTTATCAGGACCCGCCTTGGAGTGGTACAGTGCTTTAACCCAGCACTCAATCTTCTCTTTTAACCAACTAGCCCAATCTTTCTTGGATCATTTCTCCATTAACGTTGCCAAAGTATCTATCACCGACCTTTATGCCATCCGACAATTCGAAGACGAATCTATCGCAGATTTCATTGGACGATGGCGTGGCCTTATCAACCAACTTACATATGCCTTGCCTCAGGCTGAACTTATCAAACTTTTTACGCGGGCTGCTGCTAAGCACATCTCTCCTACCCTCCAAATTCAAACTTTCCGTACATTTGATGAGGCCTTTACCATGGCTCGGAAATTAGAAATTCGAGCCTTAGAAGAAGAGAAATTGTGGTTGCGCAACAAAAACCCCAATTTCCGAACTCCAGATTCTACCAATAAGCCAAACACCACCCCTCCTCACACATCCACTTCTTCGAAATCAAAAGGAGCTGTCCACGCGGTGATGGTCAAATCTCAAACACCGTCTAATACCCCGCCAAAAACCACCTATAAGTACAAAGCCGAGCCCATCAATTACACTCCCTTGGGAGAAACTTATGGTGTCATCTTGGAAAAATTGCTCAAAGCCGGAGCTATCACCTTGCCTCCTATTAAACCCCACTCCGGGTTTGATTCTACCCGTGCTATACCTTCCTGGTACAAAGAAAATGACTTCTGTAACTTTCACCGCGTAAAAGGACATAGTCATGAAAACTGCAAAATGTTGAAAAACATAGTGCAGGAAATGGTTGACGTAGGTGATATAACCCTCGATAACCCTAATGCCCCTGCCAACCAAAATCTGAAAATATTCAACAAACCATTCCCAAATCACTCTTCTAACAGTAACGTAAACCAGGATATCTTAGCCGAGGAAAGTGTTCATGAGATCCATGCAGTCTTCGACTCCCAGCCAAAAGCCTCTATCGAGAAAATTTTGAATCAAGCCTCTTCACTAACGCAGGGGCCCGAACCTCCTTCACCACCATCAAACCAAGGCGAAATCATTCCTTTACCCATAAAGGAGTTAACTACCCAGAATTTTCTTCTCATCGATGAGTCTTCTTATACCACATCCCTACTGAGATGCGACGGATGTTATCTAACTTATCTATTTCCCAAACATCTCCTCCTCCCGCTCTTGCTGCCTGAGGAAGGCTCGCCACTCCTTTTGTCATCCTTAGATGAGAAATCTCTCGCACCGACATCACCGAATTCTTTAACCATAACAGACCCTCTCAAACATGCCCTCCTGCCTATTAGTTCTTCATCGCCTAAATATTTTCAACAACCAGTCGATCTCTTAACATCTATTGATACAGTGCCTCATCTACCCCCTGTATCACACCCACAGTGGACTGGAATCACAACCCGTCTTTCTTCCATACCAAATTTACAATTCACGCCTGAAGATTGTCATTCTCTAGAAGATAGACGAGTCCTATGGGAACGTTTGAGTACCCCCTATTCTACTCAAATGCAGGTGACCGATCCAGACACCTCTACCATATACCCTAAGTGTTTACAGAAACTCAAAATCCCTATGTCCTCATCTCCATCCCCCGCATCTATACCAAGTATCTCATCCACCTCTATTAACCTAACCAAATCTTCCCCTACACTTGGGACCTCACCAATACCTAGCCTAACACACCCGCCTAAGCGACTAGATTTATCCAAAAATAAAGCCGCCCGCCACTTAGAGACAAACTCCATCCATGCCTCTATCACAATCAAAACCATCATCGTCACACCTACCTTCCATATTGGGACCTCATCCCTCCACCTTGCATCAATATATCATACCTCCTGCGTTTTCTTCAAAAGCGACCTCGCCTCCTACGCCCATACAGAGATCGAGGATATATCAACGTTGTCACCCCACGTATCCGGTCCACCCATCAACCCTAAACGAACTCTATCATCAAAGGATTTATTTTCTCATCACTCCCCTTTTCGCCGTGGTTGTTCCCATTTACCACATCATCTCGTAGCCTCATCATCTAACCAATGAACGTAGCTCTGCTCCAAAGAAACCACGTTTAGTGAAAACCACGTGTCGACACCCCTTGGCTAAACCACTATCCATATATGAACCAACCACGCCCAAACATTACAAAACCCGCACAACCAATACCCTCATCCTCCTCCGATTTTGACCCACTCAAAGGATCTTACGCCAAAATCCTTGCTATGTTGGTAGAGAATGCGACCATTTCCCTACCCCCACTTAGACCTTATGACCCGTCTAAACCTCGACCTATAGGTTATGATGAGTCTAAAATCTGTGCCTATCACCGCACACCAGGACATGATGTGGAGGGATGCAAAGCTTTAAAAACCATCCTTAAATCAGTCACCTCTCCTAGATAGAAAGGTTAAGAAAGACAACTTACGAAGGGAGAGACCTTTAGCTTCAATTCCCTCTCCTATACCATCTGTCCCCGCCTCACCAAGATCTATCATTATTACAACCCCACCTCTTGAAGACCATGATTTATCCCAACCATCTTCCTCATCTCAGGTCTACGAGATTAATATGATTAGTGTTCTTCTTTCGGCGCGAGAAAAGCAACGAGAAAGCGAAAGATAGTGCACTGCGTCCTCTCTTTCTCCGTCCACCATCCCGAGGTGCACCACCACCCAAAGTGGTTATTCGTGGACCCGCTTACCCCATCTCCAATGGAGTTGCCCATCGAGCCATGATCAAACAGCTTCACCAATCACCCGTAAAAATGACACTATATGATCTCATTCAGACTTCGGAATCTCATCGACAGGCTCTCGTTGAAATTCTTCAAGGGATTGAGGTCTTACCTAATGAAACCCTGCCTGTTGCCTCCATTCTAACACCCAATCACGTTGCTTCTCTCACCAAACAACCCACTGTCCCAACCACTTCTATCTCTGTACAACAAGCTGCTGCAGTCAGTTTCTCCAAAGACGAAATTGTTGACTTTGGTACAGAAGATCCTGACCCTGCCCTTTTCATCTTAGCTTACGTCTCGGGACATTCGGTACGTCGTGTTATGATTGACGGGGGTGCTAGCCTAAACATCATCTCTTCAAAAGCCTTCCAACAAATGAATATCCCTTCTAGCTACATGTGTGCCAATCCCATCATGTTGTGGTCATTCAATGACGCTATTACCTCTACCTTAGGCACCGTGATTCTTAACATTCATGTAGGACCACGTACTTTACCCGAACTCTTCTATGTCCTTGAGGGAGAGTTTCAATACAATATATTGCTAGGTCGCCCTTGGATCCGGGCTATGGGATGCGTTCCCTCAACCTTACATAGATGCATAAAATTTGAATACGAGGGGAAGTCCTACACCGTAAAAGCTGATCCTCCCCCCTTTAAAACCTGCAATATGATATACCGCCCTAATGATGTGCTTGTACCAATCAAGACACCCATTCATTCAACCCAACCATCCTCTTCAAATGTGCCTCAACCATCCACCTCAACCGCACCTACACCTTCAAATGAAACCACTGTCGCAAAAACCACTTCCCTTCCTACAGCTAATATCCCAACCGCAGACCCCTTAGTAGATGTTTTTCAACGCCTTACGCTGGGGGAGTATCGCCTATATAACGTTAGTTCTTTCCATACCCCACAGGAGTACGGACAGGTACATGCACATCCTACCTGATGATCACGTGTGGGGAAGTAATCTCTTACGGACCACCCCATTGCCGCACCAACCTAACATATGGGGGTGTTGACGCATCCTCCATTACCCCTAAACCCCCTCTTGGTGTGGTTCCCTTCCAATCCAATTTTCAATACTTGACAAATCGTTGTTTATCCCTCACCTTCTTGACTCATTGTGTCTTGGAAAGGCTTTGGTTTTGGTCTTTATGAACAAGGCCGACATACACTCGATCCGTGACTACACGCAAACACAATGATCGCAGTGGTCTCGGTTTTCCTGAAACACCTACACAGGAGGAACCTCGTGTCAGTTGTCTTCTAGAAGACAACGACGTCACCCCTACCGAACCATCATCACCCATTTTTCCTTCATCACCCACAGAGTCGATAGATCCAAATCTATCCCTCCTAACTTTTTTTTTCATAAATGCTATCTTCCTAGGTCCTCTCACTTATCAATGCGATGCGATAATGAGGACCCCTCTTCTATCCCCCTACGTATCCGGACATGATTGAAGAGGACTCACCTTCATTAACGTTGTTGAGTGTCGGGATGATGACTCCATCCTCACTTACCTTGCGCGAATGACTCTTATATTCAACGTGCCTTACCATCCGAAACTCAAACCATGTTTGAGCGAGATCTACTATAGAAATCAACATCCACACGAAGGAGGATCCTCACATTGTGAAGATCGGACAATCCCTTAACACATCGTAACAAGTCGCCTTTACTACCTTTCTCGTGCTCGACCAAGTTTTAACTTGGTCCTACTGATGACATGCAGGGAATTGATCCCGACATTGCCATCCATAACATTACATCAAAACCGATTCCAAGCCAATTAAATGAAATTGAGAAAAATGCATCCACGCATTTCCCTCTTGGTCAAAGAGAGCTTCAACGACTTCTTTCTGTTTCCTTCATTCTGCTATTGACTATCCTCAATGGATTTCTAACATCGTACCTGTCACTAAAGCGACGGGGGGACTTCGAATATGCATGGATTTCCGAGATCTCAACCTCGCTTGCCCTAAGGATGACTTCCCCTTACCTAGTATTGACCAACTTGTTGATCTCACCGCAGGCCATGAGATGCTCTCTCTCATGGATGGCTTCTCGGGATATAACCAAATTTTGGTTGCCCCTGCCGATCAACATAAAACTACCTTCATAACTCCTTGGGGAACCTTCTGTTACCGTGTAATGCCATTTGGCCTTAAGAATCTTTGGTGCAACCTATCGTGGGCTATGACCTACATTTTCATGACATTATGCACACTATCCTTGAAGATTACGTCGACGATCTTCTTGGCAAATCTAAACATCGTAGTGAACATCTCGATGTTTTAACCATTATTTTTTTGATCACTGTTTACAATATTCTCATCCGCCTTGACCAAAGAAATGTGTCTTTGGCGTCCTTTCGGGAAAACTTCTTGGCTTTATTGTCTCTTTGAGTGGCATTGAGGTCGACCCATCTAAAGTCAAAGCTATCCTAGAAATTCCCCACTACCAATCTCAAACAATTGCATAGTTTACAAGGTAGCTCCAATCTATCCGACGTTTCATCTCCCAACTCTCGGATCGATGTCAACCTTTCCATCACCTTCTTAAAAAGGACATTGATTTTCAATGGAGCGAAGAGTGCCACCTAGCCTTTGAAGCTCTCAAAACTTATCTCTTGCAGCCACCCGTGCTTATCCCACCTCAAGATGACCGCCCTTTCTACCTTTACCTTTCCGCCACGACCACGCTTGTAGGGGCCATGCTTGCACATCGTGACTCTGACGAGAATCGAGAACAAGCCGTTTATTATATAAGTCATACTTTGGTGGACTATGAGATTATCCAATCCAAAATTCACCCCCAAGGTAACTTTGATAACATGCAATGATTATATTGATTCGGGCGAAAAGTCATGTTTTAGGGTCCCCTCATATTTGTCTAACTCCCTGTCCCAAGAGGAAGAGAGTAAGTTACGAGAAAATGCAAAAAAAAGGGTTGCAGAAGGCAAATAGGTTGATCCAGGAAAAATCGTGAAAATTGGCTAAGTCCCGCTCAAGGTCGCCTCTGGGACGTTTGGGACAGAAAAGACGCCGGCGGCCAGGGCGAATTTGTCCCAGACAGTCCGAAAGCAAATGGGACATTTGGGACAAATGGCGCTAACTGGCCGATTCGCTCTCTCAAATCAGCACAAGGAACTTTGTGCTAAATGGGACAAAGGGATGCGCGGGGCGAAAAAGCCGAAATGGCCGAAGCGGGGGAAGAAAAGTCAACGTTTGGTCAGGAAACTTCAAAACGGCCATAACTTTTGACTCCGAGCTCGATTTTCATAAAATTGGACTTTACGGAATGAGCACGGCGTCCTCTACGCCACAAAAACTGGATTTCTTAATTTTAATAAGGGTAGATATATTTAAATAAAAGAAACATATTCGGCTCGGTCGATCGATGCTCATTCCGTCAAATGACAAAACGCTTTGCCCAGGGCCCAAAACAGTACTGCGCTTAGAAGGCCATAACTTTTGCATTTCTCAACGAAATCACACAAAATTGGTACCGTTGGAATCGTGGTTCCGAGCGGCATAAAGCAATCAAGAAATTCCAGATTTGATCATAAATTGATTGAGTTTTTAAAAAAATGTGGCCCGGTTCGAATTGCAGGTGTTTTATTTGGTAGCTGGGAGTGCAATTAAGAGGCATGGTCATCATTCATTCTCTGCTACAGCACATGGGATAGTATGGGGAGCCTTTTCCAAGTAATGTATACCCATTCCACTCAATTTAATGCCTCTTACAGGTGGTTGAAGGACAGATTTCGGGATTTCCATTTTCCCTTCTCTTTTCCTTGATTTTTCTATAAAATGAAGTGTTGGGCTCATTGTAAGAGAGGAGAGTTTTTGGGTAACAAAGCTCTGTCAAAATTGCTTTGTGAAGCCAGTGTGTTGCCGACCCTTGTAGTGGACTCCTTGCATGGTGATCCGGCCCTTATCTTGTAATAGGCCCGATTGTGCATACCAAAAGCAATAAAATACAAGTTTGTGGATGTATCTTCCCTGTTGTGTTTTCTTGCATTCTTCTTGCCCCTTTAATCTTTCTACAAGTATATTGTGTCTATTTATTATGTTCTTGCAGGAACTCATTATCATTGTGTGTGCTTGGAATATTCTTTGTGAATGCATTTCTTTGGATTATGGTGAAGCTTGTCATCACCTCTTCTAGTGTGCACTTTACCTCTGTATTTCACACATTTGGAGATTACTCTCACACCCTCTTTTTACGGTGTATCAACTTTGCTTTAGTGTAGGCTTTCATTTTATGCATTCTTTCTCTCTGGTCCCTTGGAATTTTAGGTTAGAATAGCTAGTTTCTCTGCATTAGAGTAGATTGTGGCGGGTAGTTTAGGAGCAAGAACCAAAGCTTTCTCTGGAGGTCTATATCATGTAGCAAGTCCCACAACTTGGAGAAAGTACCCATGTTATCCAATCGCCTTTGGATGCTTAGAGTGATCAAACTAGAAATCGATCAACATCTAGGGGTCTTTGTGATTCGGTGATAACGAGACTAGGTATACACATGTAGAAAAGTTATGCCTAGCCCTATCATTCGTGGCTACCAAACTCGACATTACCTTCGAATCACAAAACTTTTGTCATCACCAACACGGACCCCATCCATTACATGTATGCCAAACCTCATCTAAACCAACGCATCGCGAGATGGCTCATGGTCCTCGCCGACCTCGACCTTGAGTTTGTCCACCAGAAATCAATCAAAGGACAAACCATCGCAGATCAACTTGCGGAAGCCCCTTTACTAGGGGAACAATTTACCAATTTTACATTCCCCGATGAACTCATCGCCACTCTTTCACTTAGTGAGGAGTCGTATCCAATGACCCTCTTCTTCGATGGATCCAAATGCCAGTGCGGCGGAGGAGCCGACATTGTTCTCATTCCTCTCGACACTGAGCCTATGCCTCTCTCATTTTGACTCGATTTCCCTTGCACTAATAATACAGTGGAATACGAGGCCCTTGTTCTGGGTCTCCAAGTTGCGTTACACTTAGGTATCAAATCTATCAATATTTTTGGTGATTCTCAATTGGTAGTCAATCAAGTTATGGGCATCTACCAATGCAAAAATGAGGAACTTCAAAAGTACAAACACTACGTGGATTCACTTCTAGCCTTATTTACTAGCTATTCTATCCAAACCATTCCCCGCTCCACTAACAAATTTGTGGATACTATGGCTTGCTTAGCCTCGCAAATTCCAGCTTCATCAACTGACTCTGACATTTTCGTCTTGGTCCAACAACTCTTTGCCCCATCTTATTCAGCCTCGGTTGTTTGTACGATAAATAATGTGTATGTTAATTCGCGAGATACAGTATCACCAATTTCACGACTACCTTACAACCTCTGTTCTCCCATCTGACCTTACTAGTACCGGGAACGCACGCGTTTCTTAAACACGTTTCTCGTTATGTTGTTATGGGGGGACTCCTTTATAAACGTGGCTTTGATGGCATCCTCCTTCGATGTCTCACCGGTGCGGAGGTCACCCATACCATCCAACAAGTCCATGACGGTATTTGTGGCGGACATTTTAGTGGCCTTGCCATGGCCAAACGAATCCTCCGCGTAGGTTATTATTGGCCCACTCTCAATAACGATTGCTATGAATATGTTAAGCGTTGTGTTATGTGTCAACAACATGCCAACCTTCAACATACTCCTAGCCACCCGCTACAGGTCGCCCGAGATCTTTGGCCTTTCTCACAATGGGGTTTAGACCTTATTGGTGAGATTCATCCGTCCTCTTCGCAACGTCACCGATGGATTATCACAGCAACCGAATATTACACAAAATGGGTGGAGGCCATTCCACTCATTTCAACTAAAAAAGAAAAAATTGTAGAGTTCATTAACCACCACATTATCTGTCGTTTCGGTGTTCCTCATCGCCTGATAACAGATAATGGAAAATATTTCAAAAACAAGTTGTTACAGGACCTTTGCGACAACTTTGGTATCAAACTCAGCTTCTCATCACCCTACTATCCACAAGCAAATGGACAAGCTGAATCCTCTAATAAAACCCTAACCAAAATCCTCATGAAAGTTGTCAATGAGTCTGGAAGAAATTGGCACGATCACATCCCCTTTGCCCTTTGGGCTTATCGTACTAGCATTCGTACCTCTACTAATGCTACACCTTTTTCTTTGGTATATGGTACCGAGGCTGTCTTGCCTCTCGAAATACAAATACCCTCCCTCAGGATATCTCTTCAGGATATTCTCACCAACGATGATTTCCGCCAAGAGCGGTTAGCCCAATTGGAGCTTCTTGACGAACGTCGTCTTACAGCTCTCGATCACCTTCAAATCTATCAAAAACGCATCAAGTGTGCTTATGATAAGTGACTTCATGAGCGTACCTTTAAAGTTGGTGATCTTGCCCTCAAAGAGAATCAACATGTAACCAAACTGGAAAAGAGCAAACGTAGAAAATTTTCTCCTAATTGGATTGGGCCTTATATAATCACTCACACTTATGGATCAGGTACTTATCGTTTAGCTTCACTTAATGGTAAGCCTGAGCCTGAACCCCTTAATGCCTTGCATCTTCGACCATTCTACTGTTGAATTTAGTGTTACATCACTTCTTATCTACCTACTGCTCGTCCCTTGAGCTCATTTACCGCTACATACACTTTGTTTCCTACATCTCCAAATAAAATCAAGGTCACATAGTTTGATTCTCACTTCACCTCAGCAATGCCTTCCCTTTTTAGTCTAGTCCATGACTTCAAAGTATTAAAATAAGCCGTATTCTTATGGGATTTTCTTGAGTCAAACTTCCTACAAAAACTAGATGCTTCATGTCAAAAGGACATCTAGCTATCTACCTTATATATAGACTGCTCCCTCGAAGGACAGCTATAGGCCAAACTATTGCTACTATTATATATAGACTGCTCCCCCGAAGGACAGCTATGCACTAAAATCATATCTACTACTATAAATAGACTGCTCCCTCGAAGGACAGCTATACACAGTCAGCCTTTATCAGAAGCTTCTCGCATTGATCAGCTTTGTGAAGACCTCAAGAATAGTACAATCAATATCCCTTGTAGACTTCCCGCATCGATCAGTCTATATTCAGTAAAATAAAAGCCTCATTCAAAAGAACTTTTGAGTCATGGACTTGTCTATTTAGGGTAGGTTCTCTTTTGTCAGAACACTCGCTCTGTAACGAGTTCTCTGTACCTCCGTTATATCATCCACCTCACCTCACCATTTGTTTCAACTCAAGGGACGTGACGTACACCCGATATATTGTGATCTTACAACTCTTTTCACCTATTGACTTCTCGTCTATGCACGGTACCTAGGGCTTCAAGCTCGTTCTACGTTGTGTGGTTTGTTTAGCTCTTTTCACCTACGGAGCACTCTTTCCGCTTTGCCTCGCATCTAGGATTGTGTGTTGATCTTAATCAGGACATGGTTCCCTTCTACTTGGGTAGGCTAACTTTCGCTTCCCTTATACCTTTTACAACATTACCAATTCATTACCAACACCCTCAACCTTACCTTACCAATATTAATATCAATATTTTTACCAACCAACCAATTGCCTGAACCGTACCAAATTGCCTAAATTCACCTCTCCCTGGTCCTAAGGGAGAACTACATCGGTCTGAGGCCCCTCCTTGCTTTGTGCAATGGGCTATGTAGGCAGCACTTCAGGACATGGGGTCTCCCAAGGTTAGCTCGACCATCCCCTACCATAACTTATCATGTGTGGTAAATATAAATATTTTTGTGTATTTCTATTTAATCACATTCCTCTTTATCCTTTTTCAACACAAAAAAGTCAAAACACAAACATTCTTATTATTATCATAACTCAAATCAACATACATATTCAGTCTTATTTAGATGTTAAACAAATACATCTCCTCTATCATCGACATGCAGGTCGGCATCCTTATTTATTCTTATACCTCTATAACATTTACTTAGACCCTCACGATTCATCCCGACCCAGGAGATGATCGTGATCGTCGACGCCTCTCGCCGGGCCTCTCCATCCTCAAAGGTACCGTGGCTATTGGTACCGCCCACTGATCTGCCAATCTCTCCTGTAACATATGAATATGCCCTCTCGCATGGAGGAATCCAGCCTCTAGTCTCTCTGCTCGTGACTCCGCAACCGCTAACAATCCTCTTGTCTCATTCATCTGCGTTTGGAGCTGATGAACTAAACTCTGCAGACGATCTCTCTCCGCTGTAATCACAGCTATGTCAGGGCGATCACGTACACCTCGCAGCTCTGCTACCCACCATAACCTATAGGCCTCTGTCGTTCCTGCATCCATTACCCTGCGATAGGCTGCTATCTCCTCTGGCCATTATGGAGGTGTTGGCCGGGGAGGTGAGAATGCTGCCTCGGTGTCGATCCTCATATATGGTCTATAAGCCAGGGGTATATCCTGCACAAATCCGAATTGTCACCGCACGTGATCTAGAGGAATCCTCTCATACTCACTTGGTCTGTGCCCTGCGATCCACCTCAATCGCTCTACACCCCTCAACTCCTCAGCTATGTTCTCTATTACCATATAGTTCCCGTAAGGCCTCCAATAGATATCCATGATCGTCACCCTCTCCCATACTTGCCTGTAATACTCAATGTCACTGTCACGGCACGGGATCTTGTCTCTTGTTCATGCTGGACCCATCGTGCGAATCCCAACCTCTGCCTCCGGTCTCTCTGATTTGGATGGGTCGGCCTATTGGTCACACACAAACAATGTGCTCATAGGCCCAACAGTGTAATAAGTATGAACAATCCAGTGTCATCCTATGATTTCACCTACAAGCCCATAAACCCCTGTATAACTCCGCCAAATATGCAGGTGCCCATGCAAAAGTCACGTTCCTTTCTATCATCTCCCAAATAACACACATCAATGCCTTTGGAAATCTTCCCCCTTCCACCCTCGGTAATGCATAATACCCTACCGCTATCATTAATATCACTGCTAACCTTGTCTCCTCAGGGTGTGCTGCATACATTATCCCATATGTGAATGACAAACCTCGTTGTGTCAAATCTCGTGCGTATGGACCAAATACTGCTATTATCGCTCCCACGCCACGCTAGGTAATGCCTGATATACTGGTTTTCCTGTAATAGGGAGCCTCAAAATATGGAACACATCTTCCAATGTTACTGTCATCTCCCCTGTTGGCAGATAGAAGGTATTCTTCTCTGGATTCCATCTTTCAATCAACGCCTGCAACATAGCATGGTTATGTGTGATTCGTGAATAATAGCGGACTCCACTTAACCCCAAACGATTTATCAATGTCCATTCAACTGGTGTTACATCCGCTCGGATTCGTGACAACAGCGCTGGTACACTATCATTCATCCAAGGCCCGCCTTTGCTGCGCACACGTCACAACAACAAATAACCATTCAATCCATTGAATCCCTAAAGGTTTTTTTTCTCACATTCTGGAAATTCCTCCGATGCTTACGGTATCGGTTATAAATAACGTGCACGGGTTCGATGGCTAACCGTACCGGTTATCCCTAACCGCTATCGGTCACTTTATCATTACATACACCTTGCCTAAACAACCACCTACGGCGATTTATAATAAGTTGATCGTTTATTCCTCCCTGTATACACAGACATACCCGAAACCCCTGATTACCTACCCCATAACACTCACCTCACCTATAACCCTTGCTATCACGTTTTCTTTATCATATCTACCCACTTAATCTCCCTCCTCCTATTTACAAAACATGCAAACACCAAATTACAACCAAAACGTTTACCTCTTGGGTTGCAGCAGTTTGAGGTGGCACTTGTCTTCCCTCTCGTCCCTGCCTGCTGGATGCTTCTCCTCGTTCTGCCATGTTCACCACCCTTTTCAAATTTGCCTTTCTGCCTCCTCAATCTCAGATCACATTCACTTTCCCTGTCTCTTTTCTCCTTATCACTCAAATCTCTCATGCAATTACCTGTCTCAGTCGTCAAAAAGCGTCGCGTTCGCGTATTTAACTTCTTGCATGGCTCTCAAAATTAGAACTTAAGTTGCCACCCTAGCTTTTCTATTTTAAGAAAAGCTTATACCTACATAACCGGTATCGGTTACATAACCGATATCGGTCTATTAACTACCGGCATCGGTTACATAACCGATATCGGTTATACACCTGCCTTTTGGAAACATAGTTCTTTTCTTCATTTTCTACCTAATTTTTGTCGCGCCCGCCTCTTTTTCCTGCATAATAACACCATTATCCATATTTGTCCATCCAATCCACTTCTCATTACGATTTCATCCATATCATCTATCTACATTACCAAAACAAACATGCCATCATCTAAGGATATCAAAAAACTATCAATCTATACACCATTTGGATCCAACTCATCAGATACATACATTCAATGTCACAAAACCAGCAACAACACATGCAACATTTCATAATATAACATGTCATCCATATATATGTGCATCTCATTAACAAAAGACGTCAACATCATTTATATATCACACCATGTAAATCCAACTCATCATACATCAAATATCACAAACCATCGACAAAACATTTAACGCATTTTTAAACACAGCATGTGGATCAAAACATCATATCTATATATATATACAAGGTTTCAAATATACAATGTGCCCTGCATCGGGGCCTCTGTGATCTCATAATACAACAAAGCCGGCGCGCAGGCCGCAATAACCGTCAAAAACCTCAACACGGCTCGCAGGCCGGTCTCTCATATCAAAAACAGACTCGGCTCGCAGGCCGGTATCAACTGTACAACCCGTACTCGGCTCGCAGGCCGGTATAATAAATAAATGAATGAATAAATGAATAATATGTAGGCACGCAGGCCTCTATCAACACAACCGGTTCGCAGACCGGTGCCCATGTCTAATATACAAAAAGTGCAGGGACCCCTCAGCTCTCTCCACCTCCCTCTGCCTGTCTGCCTGCTGGTCCCTGTCCTGCCTCTCGCCTCCTGCCTGTGACGGACCCACCAGCTATGGCTGCACCTCCCTGAGACCTCTGGCTCCGAGAGGTCTCTGCTCTATGTGCCGCATAGGGCTGATAATCAGCCCCGGTACCATCAAGAATATCCTGATAGTATCGGGCCTCCGCTCTAGCCTCCATGTAACACTCTCGAGCCACCGTAGGTATTTGGGTGGTCCGACACCTACTACTAATGCCCCCGTGCTGTCTTTGGTGCTTGCATTGGTGGTGCTCGTGGTGTGGTACTGCACTGTGCACCTATGCCTCGGGTGGTGGTACACTCTCTTCTGGCTTTGGTGGTGGTACTGCACTGCATGTCACACATGCTGCGTTTGTCATTTGTGCCGCACTGGTGGTGGTGGTGCACAATGCTGTACGATACTCGAGCTCGGCTAGCTGCCCCTGTAAAACACCTATCTGTGCCTGTGCAGCAGCCAGCTGCCCCTGTAATAGCTGCACCTGACCCCTGAGCTGATCTCGCTCTGCCATCACCACTGCCAAGTCTGGCTGTGCAGGCTGTGCTACCCTCGCTGCTCTCTGACCAGCCCACCAAACCATATATGCTCCCGTATAGCCAGCATCATCTACAGTGTCATCTGCCGGCCTCTCAGCAACCCAATCTGGATCCACGGGCTGTGGTGCAGGTAGTGGGGCCTCTACATCATCCCTCCGGTACTGAGGGAAGTGAGGGGCACATCTGCCTAGCCCCATCTGCCTGCGTACCCTCTCCAGGGGTATCCTCTCATACTCTCCCGGCCTCCGTCCCGCTATCCAGAATGTGTACTGGATCCACTGCAACTGTCCTCGGGCTCCTCCACGGGGGTGATGACCTCTATATGGTCTCCATACAATATCTACACCGTCATCGAGGCCCTCTAATAAATGTCTGTAGTAAAGTAACGTCTCGCCTGCAAGCACTCTTTGCTCATGGCGACCCACGACCCCCAACCACCTCTGAAAGCCGTATCTGTATATGACCTGTGGCCCTGGTTGCTTTGAGGTAACCCTACTAGTCTAATGCATATGATGTGCTCATATGCCCAACAGTGAAGTAAAAATGTCGAACAAATCCCGAATCGCCTCATCCGGCGATAGCCCCACAGCTCCCTGTATAACTGCACCAGATATACTGGTGCCCAAGCATAACAGGTGTGCTCCTCCACCATCTCATGCGGCAGCCCCCATCGCGCCCATGGAAAGCGTCCTCCCTCTCGAGTCCGGGAGGCGAGCGGGTGATCTGATCATCATCAACATGGCAAGCCGTGTCTCATATCGGTGCACACGGTACATATCACCATACCGATGCTCACGTATGTGTGATATGTCGATGGCGCGGATGCATCCACAAAACTTGTAGGATGCTGTCCATGGCTATCTCTGCATCCACCTGAAAGACTACCTCTCCATCGATAGGTAATCGAAGGATGCGATACACATCCTCCAATGTGATGGTCATCTCTCCAGTCGGGAGATGGAACACATTGGTCGCCGGATCCCATCTCTCGATGAGGGCAACCATCAAACTATGATCTCTGTCGATAGCTCTGTATCGCTGGACTCCGCCGAGTCCCACCTCGCGCATGATAGCCCAGTGTGCTGCGGATACGTGTGGCCGCATCCGCACCAACAATGGGGGCATCCTGTCCCGCATCATCAGCTGCTGACGTGCCTGTAAAACCAACCCACAACATTAGCCCTACTCTTTATCCCAACATCTACTTTTCCCTCTATACCCCCTTTTTATTCCCCCGACCACACCCCGACTCCCTAACACACCCCTCTACCCACCTATCTTCTCCAATATCCCACCCCTTTTCACACCCAAACAAACAACCCCCACCATACTACCACACAACCAAAACGATACCCAAACAACCAAATCCAACAACCGACACAACCTAAATCATATCAAAACATCCCTATCCCACCCCAATCATACCAAAACACCAACTCAACTCAACCACACAACCCAAACCCCGCCCACACACCCAAACCACATAAACAAAAAAAAAAAACAAAAACAACCAAACCACAAAAACAAAAACAACCAAACCACATAAACAAAAAAAAAAAAAAAAAAAACAAAAACCACAAAACAAAACAAAAAACAAAAAACAAAACCGACGCCGGCCGATATACGACCGACGCCGGTCAAACACAAAGCACCCTGCCCTAACAATTTGCGACCGATGCCGGTCGCTTAGAGACCGACATCGGTCGCTGTAATTACCCGGAGCCGAGCCCCCGCGCGGCCCCCAACCTACTTTTTTACATTTTTCTACCCACATACCCACCCAAATACCCTAAAAACCTACCCACCCTGCCGCCTTGGCCTACTTAACCTATCTACCCTCTCCCTTTTTCAAATCACTTCCATTTATTAATTATTTTATCAAAAAATACATTCCTACCCAAAACCCCAAATTTAGCATAATGCAATAAAATGAACACAATATGGGGTTTCGAACCTACCGGTACGACGACACGTCGTCGTGGTGGGATGGGTGGTGGTGGTCCAGCTGGTCCAGCTCCTCCTGCTCCTCCTGGCTGTGCCATGGCTCCAAATGTCCTCTTCTGGGTCCTCAACCAATCAACTACTGCCTCCTCCTCACTCGGGCCCGCCAATCACCTCACTTCTCCACTCAACTAGTGCCACCTCAGCCAACAAATACACCAATATCAATATTCCACCTCAGACAACTTAATTTGGTTTCCAAATTGACAAAGTGACAATGACCGGCCGTATTTTTCTTTTTATAGGTTTTTAACATAGAACCGATACCGGTCAAATCGTGCCCTAAGGAACCGACGTCGGTTATCTAACCGGTACCGGTCATAGATAACCGATATCGGTTTTGCCCTTATTCACTACTCTCCCTTTCCCACCACATTGCCTATTTACCACATCGCCTATACGCTCCATTACTCTTTAGCCGTTTTTGACTTCACCGGCCCGACCCAAGGCCGCAACCAACCATTTGGCCCGACCCAAGGCCTCACCCTACCCATTTGGCCCGACCCAAGGCCTCACCCTACCCATTTGGCCCGACCTACGGCCCTCACCCTACCCATCCGGCCCTACCCAA
This sequence comes from Taxus wallichiana var. yunnanensis, assembly GCA_018340775.1. NCBI lineage: Eukaryota > Viridiplantae > Streptophyta > Pinopsida > Cupressales > Taxaceae > Taxus > Taxus wallichiana. Next base: position 519,799,378 of record CM031238.1, on the reverse strand, counting down.
GGCCTCACCCTACCCATTTGGCCCGACCCAAGGCCTCACCCTACCCATTTGGCCCGACCCGAGGCCTCACCCTACCCATTTGGCCCGACCTACGGCCCTCACCCTACCCATCCGGCCCTACCCAAGGCCTCACCCTACCCATTTGGCCCGACCCAAGGCCTCACCCTTCCCATCCGGCCCGACCCAAGGCCGCAACCCAACAACTTGGCCCGAACCACGGCCGTACCACTTCAATACCTTACCCAACATCAGCAACATACACTTTTATCCACCCATCATATAGTTTTTTGTTCAATCGAGCTCACCTGTTCGTGTTTTAGCATGATTAGGGTCCTTGACTTGATCTGTCGACCAACTTTGCCTAGACCTAGACCGTGACGTTTATCTCAACCAAACCAACCATTTGCATTGCCGAACATGCCTAAACGCTCTGTACCTTACCCCGTTATATACCACCGGAGCTACTTCCTATGCCTTGATACGAGATTATATCACCCTTGTTTGGATAAACTATCGACCTTTGCCTATGCATTGCTGGTTTGCTCGTCAAATCATGTGCCCTAGTCGCACTATTGCATTTCAACGTGCGTCTGCTTCCTTGGACCTACCCCACTCTCTCACCATCATCTCTACACCATTTATCCTTTATCAACTCTATCCCTGATTTCACGTTCTCTCAATCCGTGATAGATTTGAGGGGGATTACCTATACCCTTAACAGGGGAAACCACTTCATATTATTGTCCGTGCAGCTTTACAAAACAAGCTACACGACAATAAGGGGCTAATGTAGACACCAAATTTGTGTCTTACGACCCCTTGTGACCCGCACCTCCTTTCGCAACCTAACCTCATCACCTAAACCTTACACAATTATTTATTAATTACCTTGTAATTGATAAATCCACATCACCTTACCTGCCACCTCATTTTGCCACCTCATCATGACCTAGTCCTAACCCTAAACTAACCTAATTAAGACCTATAACTTGGTCCACACCTACACCCATGACTAATGACCCCTTTCTCGCACCCAAAACCGACCTTCTAGTCACTTGACCAAGCCCGCAACTAATCTCTCGGGAGAAAAGCAGGGAAAGTGGGCGATTTTACTAAAAATAGCCTGCTTTTTCCTAACCGATACCGGTTCCTACTCGACCGCCGTCGGTTACGTAACCGCCATCGGCTCCCTGTAAATGGGCTCCCCAAACCAAAAACAACGGACGAAGGATTTTTGGGAGCAAGGGAGATCATTAGGAGCGATCAAGAGAATCCAGATCTTCACTTGACCAAGCAGAGACGAGTGAAGAAACCAGAAGAGTTGCAACAAAAGGAGATCAAGCCCAAAACTGCAACGGAATAGCCAGAAACCTGTGATACTCAGCTGATCATCGGGAGGGAGATCTCTCATCTTCTGTGTGTCAAGCCATCTTACCTAAGTTCTGCCTTTGTCATCGAGTTCCCGACTGCATCTTCGTCATAACCATAAGTTACATCTTGCATGTCCTCTTTAATAACATTTCTTAGAGTTTTGAATCACAGTCCCCATAAATCCATTCCTAGATCCACTACCCAACGTGTCATTGCATCTAACTATCATTCATTTACCTCTCACCATCTCATTACCTAATATCACTCATATACCAGCCTTACCAACAACACCGTTACCCTACGACACAACCACCCCATAAAACAACCAACCTACAGGTCCTAGACCATACCGATATCGGTTATCAGCAACCGGTATCGGTTATTGTGACTCAAAACCAGAAATCAGCCTTTCCCCTACCCGTCTCAACGAAGCAATTTAATTGATATTTTACAGTTTTTGGTGTTAATTCATATTAGCGAAGGCCCGACCACCTTCGAAAGGAAGTTTTATATTTCCTGGGCCCAAGGCAGTTCCCTCATTTATCGTCTAATCAAAATCTTGTGGTCTTGTGTTCTTATTTGCAGGTAGTCCTTCCAAGACAAAAAGGAGTTCTTTGCAGTCAACCTGATCTTTCTCTATGGTACGCGCACACCATCTCGACATTCAACAGTATTCCTCCTAGCCCTAACCTTATCTGTTTCTAAAAGGAATGAAAGGATAGAAGTAACTCTATTCCCAAAGTAGTTAAACATTCCGAGTGAAACAATCTAAACCAAAAATTATATTACTAGAAGTTCAAGGAATTAAAAATATAAATGTATTACATTAATGAATAGGAATTAAATTTTATTGGGAGTAGTTGAATTCAAATAGGAGGAGAAAAAATGAAACTAAATTAGTGTCTTTTCATATAAACATTTAAAATATTTAGTTTATTTATTTATTTAATTTACACATTTGTTTACTTAAATATATTTACACACCTCTTCCAAATCACAACCATGGACAAGAAAAAAATCTAATGTTAATGTAATTTATGAGAAAAACAAGAGTTATAACAAAGTGAAATTGAACTATTAATCTTATCTAATTGATTTTTTTTGGTAATGTTGAATAAAATAGAAATAACAAAATTCAAATTTTTTTTTACAATGGTAATTTTTATTAAATATTTCATAAGAAGTGAAAGCAATGTCTATAATAATAGATGATGGAACATGCTTTAATTTTTTTATACAAGTTGATTTGTTTATAACATTGATTTTTTTAAGAATATCTTCAATTTACATAATCTACTAAATTATATGGTGGTATATACAATGATTCTTTATGTTGTATAATTTTTCCCATTGCGGTGGGTCTAAAGAAATTTTAAATCCCACTTTGCATAGTGCGGACCTTGGATACATAAAATGGAAATAATTGTTACAATTTTTCATTATTGTGGGAATTTCGGAAATGAAATACAATGATAATAATTCCAGAAACATTTAATTCCTAAAATATAATAAAATATGGTTTCTTCAAAATAAAAAATAAAAAATTGAAAGGATAATAAATCAAGACTAATGTCCAAGTTAAGAAAGAATAAAACATGTTAGTTCATAAATCTACTCCATAGATAATATATATGGTAGTGGAAGAAAATAAATAATCTTCAAAATTATTTGGCACCATAATCGTTACTAAAATGAGCCTCCTCATTTTTAGCAACTAGAATGAATGGTCATGTTTCATCACATTGTTTTCATACTTCATGATCTCTCTTTTGATTTTTATGAACTAAAAAATTTCACAACTATGCATAGAGGATTTGGTAGGGTTTTAAATATGTGTAGTATCCTCTCCTTACTTTTATCATATGTGCAGCCCACTTGAGACCTCATATATACTTTGTACATGTTTTGATGGATCTAAGCTTGCAGGTTTTCACAATCCACCTTAGGGTGTTTTGGACTCTTGTTTTTAATCTAACTTATGGTGATTTTATAGTAGATACAATATCTTCTTGGTTTCATATTTATTTTGGGGACATTTTTAGACTAATGGTACACTTTTGTAGTTAGACCTTGGTGCAATTCATCTCTTAATCACTTAGACAATAGAGCCTCAATGTATTTCAAATCTTCCATCGAGGAGTTAGCCTTTGAGAGAAATCCATTTCTCCTAGTTTATCATTATGCCAAGGCCAATTTTAGTGGATAATGTTATCCTTTTAGATAATAGTAGCCTGGGTCCTCCTGAAAATGGTTGAATGTGTGAAAATTTTGATTAGTTGATTAGCCCTAAATTTGTACAACATTTCTTATATTTTTGCTTCTAATAGCCACACACACGCACAAAGATATATATATATATATATATATATATAGAAATTATAGGAGACATTAATTGATTATTTTGAATAGTCATTTATAAGGATATGTATATTATTTTATATGTGTATGTGTATGTGTATGTGTGTATGCATGTATATATATATGTATGTGTGTGTGTGTGTCTATATATATTAACACATATATATTCTACCTAGGAATCAAAATTACTATATTATTTCTCTAAAATTGATGTGAAGACATGCTAATCACTTCTCACATTCTAGCTTTCCATCATTCAATATTCGGTGGGAGATAATTGGTGTTATTTTATTTTTCAAATTTCCTTTAGCTTATAATTTAATGTTAAGCATTTTTTCCAAATATTAAATACAATGTGTTTTTTAACTATTGTTTTCATACATTTTTGTGACTTTACTTAGTATGTAGTATTCTTAGTTTAGTTGGTTAAAGGAATTCTAGTCATTATAATAGTAAGTTATTTTTCAAAATTGGATGAGTTCAAGGAATCATTTTTAAATGATTATTTGAGATAATTTTTCAAAGCATCGATGATAGTAAAAAAGGTCATGATGAAGGGAAAATTATAAAATGCAATCCACTTTTATATGAACAAGATCTTGTATTATATTAAATGTAACATGATACAATATTTTTACAACAAAAAAATGGGTAGTATGAGAGCACATCCCAAAACCACAAAAAACTAGGCCAATCCTAGGAGAGAAACAACCACACTAGGTAGAGCCTAGGAATACATAAAAAAGAGAGTCAAACAACCACATCAAAAATAACGAGAAGAGGGGTTCATGATCATTAAGCTATAAAGGACTAGAAAGGTCCTTGTCAAAGACCGGTATGTCCCACCATGAGCTAAGAGGGTCCTCCTCTTCATTTTTAGCTGTCACCCGCATGGGAAAGATGACAAGGGGAATCAAAGGGAACTTATCCAAAGGTGTCGGGGAAGAGGTAATAGATTCCATATGTCATGGGTATGTAGATAGGAGAAATTGGTGAGCACCAGTGAACCGAGCCGATGAGCCGTGGGGAGCCTAACTGTTTTGAAGAGCTAGTGGGGAAACACCCCTCCATAGTTGGTTACGTAGGGATTGGTGAGCACAATTGAAAGAATGCCGTTAGGAGTGGCTCAGATGACCTCCACGAGGATGTCGCCATGGGATGAAGAATGCCGAGAAGGCAAAGGTGGCTCCTGAGAGACATCACATGGGGCATTACCTCGGTGTCGCGAGAAGAGTGTTTAAATTCTCTAGCTCAAGGACCACCTTGTTGGCATGAAATTTAATATGTAGAAGCACATTGGAGATAACCATCTATTTATTATACATAGAGAATTATTGATCAACTTTAGTATTAGCAAAAAAAAATTCATTCTTTCCATAACTAAAATAAAATTTCCCCTCTGAAGAGATGCCAAATCTAGGACAACATATGTGAAAAGTTAGGGCAATCTCCTAAAAGAATGTTCTACCATGTAAAACATTATGCAAAAAGGGGGATGAAGAAACAATGAATCCAACTCCAAGCTGAATGGGCTTTGGGACAATACCAGTTAAGTGCGACAAGGTATTGAGGTGGCCACAAAATGGACATTTGGGGGATAGAAAACCAATTTGAACTAAGAGGGTGCATATCGAAGACCTTGATGTAAAAGACACCATAGAAAGTGTGCAATTTTGGGCTCCAAACATTGTCAAACTTCCTTCTCCAACAAGAGGGAGAAGAATGTAACCCCTATCTAGTGTTGAGTTTTTCAACCATGGGTAAATGTGGGGAGAGCAAATGATAAACCTTATTGGCAAAGTAATTCCAAAAGGGGTGTCCACAAACCACTTCTAGTTTTTCTAACAAGGATGGGAGGGACGTCAAATATTTTATGCAAAGATATGGTCAGGAACCGAATTAACGTTTTTGATGAAACTAACATGATATTGGGTGGTGATTAAAAAAAAAGATTTGAAATTATTCCAAGGAAACCAGGAATATGTGCTTGTAAAACAAATCTTGAATGGTAAAAATTTTGTACTTGAAAATCTTGAGTGTAGGAATTCTAGGGACTTTTACAAGAAATCGATCCTAAAATTGAATGATAGGTGACCACCACATGGATTGTTGATTGATTGAAATTCCATTGTGGAATCCATTGTCTTTTCATAGAAGCCTAATATTGATGCGTTCCCATGCTTTCCAGATACTTTTAAGCATGAAAGTTCCAACAACTTTGATAGGAAATAGAACAATGAGAAGATTGGAAAACCCTAGACCTTTCCAAATTGGGCAACAATGAAGGATCCCTCCCGATACCATGGAAAAAAGGAATTTCCAAGATTCTTGACCTTTAATGTGTCAAATTATCAATTTCTCACAGAGTGCCTACCCTTGCTGTAATATATCAATAAAACCCATCCCCCTAAAGTCACGTGGAAGGAAACATGTATCCCATGCGACTATATGAATTTTTTTCCAAAAGAGGCAATATCCCAGAGAAAGTATTTAAGAAGCTTCTCCAATTTCTGAATTGAAGATTTGGAAGGCACCGAACACTAGGAGTAGTAAACATGGGTGGATTTGAGGACCTTCGAACACATTTGGAATTTTACCGCCAACGAAAATAACCTAGTAATCCAATATTCCAATTTTTGGCCACCCATTGAACCACATATTTCCAAATTTTTTCCATCGATGCCTGAAAGGAAAAGGGAATACCAAGGAATTTAAACATCTCACCATGGTGAAGAATTTTCCAATCAAATGAAGCTATCTAAGAGGATGCAGGAGGAAATATTTCTTGTAACATTGCATTTTTTGCCATTGAATGGAAGAACCAAAAGCTAAACAAAAGATATCCAGATAATGCATGGCATTGCGGATATTTTCTCTTCCTCAATGAGAGTAAGGAAAGAATCATCAACAAAGTGACCATTGAGAAATTGATATTTGTTTGTAGAAGGCAACGTAATTCCCCTAACGAGCCCTTGAGATTTAGCTTGGGCTAGAAGATACCCAAAACCTTTAGTAGCTAGCACATAAAGTGTTGGTGCTAATAGTTACCTTTGATGAATAGAGTGGAATAAATCAAAAGGCTCGAGCTCTAGCCATTAATTGTGATCTAGGCGAGGCGTTGGTGAAAAGCATTGGGATAGATTGGATGAAGGTGGGGAAAAAGACAAGGGATTAAAGCATGGAAAGAATAAATGACCATTCAATTATGTCATAGGATTTTTCAAATTTGATTTTAATGAACATGACAGATTGATTATATCTATGGGCCAAATCCATTCTTTTCCAAACAACAATGATGTTTTTAAGGATGTATCACCCCTAAATGAAACTAGTTTGATCCGGATGGATGAAAACAAGAAGGATATGACGTAACCAAATAGATAGAGCCTTGGAAATTATCTTGTATGAGACATTAAGCAAGGTAATAGGCCATTAGTTAGTAATTTTCTTGGGATCTCCTAGTTTGGGGATGAATTTGATGTTACCTTTATTGATACACATTCCTAATGACTAGTTCTTAAATCCTTCAAGATAAACCTGATGGAGGTATGGGCCAACAATATCCCAAAGTGACTTATAAAACTCACATGGGAAACCATTGCAACCAAGATATTTTCCGTTAGCCATTTGCATGGCCATTTCATTAAGGTAATCAATGGTGAGCATGTGGTTACAAGTCACCTTCTAAAAAGGAGAGATTTCACATAGAACCTCAACCATACATTCGTTAAGGGATGCTTGTCGCTCTACTGAAGGAGCTTGGGCTTGAAACACCAGCTAATAATGTTTGAAAAAATCCTAAAGCAAAAGATGGTGATCAATAACCTAATTTCACTAAGAGGGATTTTAATATTTGAGGGAAAAAAAGAATTCTTTTGACAACCAATCCCCACTTTTAAGAAAATGTATGCAGACATGAATTTGATCTCCCCAAACATTGTAATTATCCACAATTTGAATTTTTGGAAATTCTCTACCACTCGGTTACTGAGCTTCGAGAAAGTATTTCCTTAGAGTACCACCACAGTTTGGCTAAGAGTCAAGATGGTAGTAGAGTATGAGCGGCACCAAATTTTACCCAACTGCTAGCCATAGATTTTGATAAATTTGGTCGTTTGAGTCATAACATCCCCCCACCATTGTGTCAGTGGCATGCATAGGTGGATGAAAGCAACGAAAATTAGTAGACTAAGGGGATAGGTACCACACCCTCTTGATGTGGTAAATATTGGGCACATGTTCAATCAAGGTGGTATTGGGAAAAAAATTTCCTTTATGAAAAAAAGGGTGCTATCATGCCATGTGATATGGAATCAAATGGGGGAATGTTCTAAAAGAAAAAAGTCAAGCATGACCTCCATAGGTAAGGAATAAATGTTTTCAAACTAAAATAAATCTTGAGTTGACAACATAACTCACAAGACATTTGAGAACCTGATATGATCCTCCTCAGAGATTGGATCAAGTGAACCATGCTTCGGAGGTGGGAGTGTGAGAGGCATTAGGTTCATAAAACCCAAACTTATTACTCATGAAAAATAACACATATCTTTCACCGTGTGTTAATTACATTGGAAAGTTCCTGAAATTATCGGTGGGTAGCTAAACCATATTAAAATCACCACTTATAACCTAATATACATTGAGAATTGTGTAGGCTATGCAATGCCAAAGATCAATCCTTTTGGAAACATCATTAAAGTCATAAATATTAATGAGACTAAAAGGGTGGCCATCAATATAAATAGGACCCACATGGCATGATTGGTGGGGTCGACATTGTGATCCATAAAAAGGTTTGTTATTTGGGAGAAAAAGGGGAATTAAACCCTCATGTCCCCATCATGATTACTATAGAATGTCAGGTTGTTAGGCCAGATGGATTTACAAACCATCTCTAATTGAAAACCTGTAATTTTCACTTTTTGTGAAAACAACACATCTAAATTGGCAATTTTTTTCTGAGCATAATGAAAAATATACTTGTGGTTGGAGTTTTTAAGACCTGGCACATTCTATGATAGGAAATTCATGGAAAATGGTGGTCAAGGGTCATACTATCCGTATCCAAGCCATATAAAGCATCGAATGGTTCTGCAGGAACTGAACATTATTATGCTTTAGGAAATCCTATAATTCAAATTTTTTTCCTGACATATTTAATATTATATTCCTCCTTAGTAGAGTCCACACTTTGTGTTGGGAAATGATCCCGGAGTAGTGGTGATTGCAAAATAATAGAGACAATGTGAATGAGATTTATCTCGGTCCATGAGAATTGAGGCCACCTTTGTTGGAAAATTTAGGTAACTATTTTAGCGAGTCGGTAGTGGTAGTTGGATCCTTATTTTGTGGGCTACAAGGTTGTTTCTTAACATTGGTCTCACATGAGCTGTTTGAACTAGATGTCTTAGGCTACATTAGTATATTATTGTTTTTCTGCCACCACTAGTTAGCACCCCTCCTCCCGAGGGGTTTTGGCCACTTCTAGATCCACCTTGGCTGTTAGGTGATTGCAAGGGACATAAAAATGATAATCTTTGATCTTGTGATCATAGGCCTAACACCGAAAACAAGTGTTGGGAAGATTGATATATAAGATACACTAGGAATAATGAATGTATCCCATCTGAATATCCAAAAACTCTTTCAGTTCTCTAGAGAGATCCACTTTGATGAAAACATGTGTCTACTGAGGCGAGCATTGTAAAAATGCTTAGGTTTTGTACTGAGACTAGTCACCCAATAGAAGAGGCAATTTGATGTAGAAAGTAAATAAAGGGTAAGGGGAGGCCAAAAATTCTAACCAAACTGCCAATTTAAGTGCAACATAATTAGATACTAAAAATCTTTGGTACATGGAGAAAGGACCAACAAAGAGTTGCGAACATACTAGGTGTTCGAACAGGTCAAAATGGTTGGCACATTGGATGGGTCGGAGAAGTGAAAAAGGGAAAAATATTTTGGGTCATGTTCTCAGTATGCTCTCGATCCAAATGCCATAGGTGGCCTAGGCTAAGGTAACCCAAGATTTTAGCATGCTTTCAGAGGGGATACGAACCACAAAATACCCAATGAGACAGAACTGTCCTAATCATTGACATACAACATTAAATTCATGAACAGGTAAAACAACATCAAGGGGTGATGCATTACCTCATGGAAGAACTTCAGGATGAAATTTCAAGGATGTTTTGGTGGTGGTGCCATTTTTGAAAGCTCCAAAGAGCTCTAGCCACGGTTTCAAGAACCAGATTAAAGTGGAAGAGATCATTATATAGAGGGGTTCCGAGGGCGAGCAACCTTAAAAATACGGACATAAATATTATCCTACAAAGGCCCAAAGATGCCACGAATGACAATCCTACACAGAGGAAACCCTAGCTAATATTTTTTCCTCTCCTCTCTAGAATCTAGCATGACATAATTTTTTCAAAGAATCTTTCTAGGAAAAACAATAAAATTTGGGGATTTCAAGAATAAATCCATTTATTTAATTACGATATAATTTTAAAGTGGATAAAATAAATTATAATGTAAAGGACATATTTACAATGTTTGAAATTAGTCAAAATATCATATAAGTAATAATTCAAAGGGGAAATGTGTTATATCCATATCTCCATTGTTCATAATTATTTATAATATTATAAATAATTATTTAATAAGAAAATATGTTGAAGTAAATTTATCCATTTGAATAATTGACATGGTTGAATGATTGATATTGTTTAACTTCAAAATCAGTTTTTCCAAATTTATGAAATATGTGTATAGGAGATTATACTACAACCCATGTTAACAAAGTGTAAAATTTGTTTGAAAGATTAATAAAATTGTGGTTGAAGACTTAAAAGAGTATTGAAAATATCTAACATTTGAAATTTATCATGGTTAATAAAGTGGCCATCTAATATTAAATTTGGATTCAAACTTGAAGTAATAATAGATATTGTGATACTTTTTAATACCCACTCGCCATTAATATGATATTTCCACTTGCAACGAGTTAAAAGGATCAATTAATGTATCTCAACTTATGTGAATCTTCTTGAAGAAGATAATAGAAATAATTTATCATTATCATTATGATTATCTTTGTTACTTATCACTAATGTAGTGTTATTAGTATCTTTTTTTGGTCTTTTTTTATTATCTCTTATAAATGGAGAATCCTGAGTGATTTTTTTCTTTTGATGAATGAGATCTTAAATTATATTAAAAAGTTAAATGATACAAAATAATTCAAAAAATTTGGGTGGTATGGAAGCACGCCCCAAAGTCACGAGTTCAAACTATGAAAATACAAAGCCTAGGAATACATCCGATTGCAAAACAAAAATACTAGTGAGCAAGGAAGTTAATCTACCATTGTGAATTATTGTCCTAAAAGGGGTGGATATTGATCATGCTAGATAGAATCGGACAAATATTTTCCACTATTTGGCACATCCCAACCAGAGTTGGGTTGGATTTATTCTTATGTATCTTTAGTAGTGGCATGAGAGGGAAAGATGGTGAGAGAAATCTTGGGAAATTTTTTAGGTGGATGCGGGAGGCTCTAACCATCGTGAGTGTGTGGCTCTATTTTTTCCTTTGTAGAGGTGGGAGGCTTCACCATCATGAGTGTGTGGCTCTATTTTTTCCTTCATAGAGGTGGGAGGCTCCAACCATTGTGAGTAATTTTTGAGATTTAGAGGTAGATATTTTTGACATGGTTCTAATTTAACATGTATATCTTAGGTAATCTATATAATAGCATTTTATTTTATGCCCTTCTATTTTTAGATTGGTTTTCTTAATATAAATGAGGTATGTTACGGTTCAACTATATCTTATTGTTATTCAAAGAAATGTTGAGTGTTACGTAGGAAATATAAATATAAATACCACCTATACATATGGATAGTTTATTCAATTTTTTTGAGAGGACATGGATCTCAGTTTCTAGATGTTTATTTCTTTGGAATAATAGTATATAATTAATTCTTATTAAGTTTTTTTAAATATTCTTACCTATTCATTGTATGCATGTTTTTTAAAAATATATTGTTTTGTTTTATTAGTATTTTTGAAGATTTTTTCAGGAGGTTCATGGTGATTAATAGTTAATATTTTGATTATCATTGCTAGGTTGATCTCACAAATTTATCTCTTACTATACTATTCTATTTATTTTATTATTTGATTTGATCATGATGGAATTGATGAAGGGAGGAAGGATGAAGACCTAGAGGAAATATGTGTGCATCAAGGAATTAAACTCAACCATAGAATGGTGTATATTCAATATTGAAGAAATAACTCAACCATGGAGACAATGTGCATGCACTAAGGGAAAAAAGACTCAATCTCCATGCTCATAGATCAAGTAGGAAAGGTGTACATATAATTGAGTGTTGAGTAACTCCCATACAACTAATAATGACTCCATCATGGACAATATGAGTTAATTTCTGAAAAGGGAATGTAACTCCTATGACCCATAATTACACATATGATAGATTCCATGACAAAAATTTTCATAACTAACATGACACCTATGATCCATGCTACCACCTAAGTGAGATGACTCACCTAGTTAGGTGGTAATACACCTCACACAAACAACCCCCTTTATTGAAACTTTGGATGAGGTAAGTAAAGTTAGTAAAACACACATAGAATGAAAGATGGGTCTTGGACACAAAGCCCGATGAGGCACCCATGAACAAAAAGGAACTCAACCTATGGAGGAAAACCCAGTGGGAAAAAAATCCATAAAAATAGATGGAAAACACCCTCTCTAATCTAATATTGATACCAAAAATGGGTATCGACCAATGACAAGCCTAAAGAGGTACCCATGTACAGAAGGTGAATCTCTCGAGAGAAGACGAAGAGAGAAGAAGAGGGAGATGAGAGGAACACACAAGATTCCATGGAAAGATATGAATTCTCAAACTTTATGTGGTCTCCTAGAAGAGTGTCGATGACGAGGTCCTCTACCTTTAGAATAAATAAGAGATACCCACACTAAAATGTGTATTTGCAATCGGGAATGATATAATTAGAGTGCTAGAAGTCCACCCACTTTGTGAAGGAAAAAAGGCAACAATATGAAGAAATTTGAATTTGGTCCATGGAAGTGTGACATAGGTCTAGAAAATGACCACCAAGGAACCAAAGGTAATGCCATGAGCATAGAAATTTCAGAGTGAAAAATAGGAACATCCATTGAAAGGATGTCCGAATGATGTGAAGGTAACACAACAACCCCCACAATAGAAAGAGGATCCATAAGCAAGGTTGGACCAATGAATATCTCCTCAAAGGTGGAAGTGATAAGTGTTTACCAAGTTTCTCATTCTTAATGAAGTTAAAACTCAAAAATGTTATAGGGTTTATGTTACCTTGGATGTGATGTGATGAATACGGGTGCAAGAGAGATGATGGATCCCTCATGGTGCAAACTAGAATGAAGAATACCATGTGAATAGAATGACAAAGATATTAATTAGATAGATTTACGTAGGGGATTCCTAGAAAATTCTAGCTCCAAGAATATTTTGAATTACTTTCATGGATGTCATCCCCCATTGTTAAAAAAGTGATATAAACAAAAAGGTAGACTGAAAATATGCAAAAACTAAAGAATACAAAATTTGAAAGAAAATATGATGGATCTGAATACTAATATGATCTGGTTAAAATAAAATAAAGTAATACATGGTCTAGGTTGATTATGACCCGGACTATGCAAACGCAGTCAACTACGACCTAGGAGTGAAGATATAGAGTGTAAGATGAATATGCAAACCTTTCAAAATATGGATTTGATTTGGATACAATAGATTCCAATATATGCCAGAATCAACTTGTAGAGGGAATATGAATGAAAAGAAACTAGGAAAATGATAAAAAACAAGGATTAAGAGGAAGGATTGAGAACTAGGACCCTGGTCGATGGCAATTGGGGTACAAATAGGCTGATTTTAATGTAATAGAGAAATTGGATAAGGATTGTAACAAGTAGGGAGAGAAACAGAGGTCATGAAGAGATGGGAGAAGGTTTTGGAAAATAAAGTAAAATTTAGAAAAGGAGGATTCGACAACAACCTATCGTGGTCGGCGATGACTATGACATGATTTAGATAAAGTCAAGGAAAGGCAAGCCAAAAGAGAAACCTGCAAGTATGGATCTGAAAAGGGAGGTTGATGACAAAGCTATGAGTGTTGTTGTAGATGATATGCTCATGCGAAGGTTAGATAAAATACAAAATGATAATACGATAAAATATTATTAAAGAAATACAAAATGATAACAATCTCACAAAATACTGATCATGATTGATGTAAGCATGTTCTAAGGGCATATGAGAAGTCTATAATTACTTTTGGAATGCTCGGGCACATGAGATTGTTCATAGGTCGCAAGGAAGCTTAGGGAATTAACATTCATCTAATTGATGAATGGAAAGAAAGCACTTAGCTTTATAGGGTCGATGACGACTAGGCTAGGCCACCATTGAATTTGGGGAAAGTTTTCCACAATTGGAGGATTTTTCTACTTTTGGTGCGATTTTATGTTTTTAAGGATGGGATTGAATGCCTTAAAGTATTAGGCATGAAGAGGATTCTTAGGGATGAGGTGTAGGTGAGTTGGTAGTAGAGATAGGTTAGAAAAGTGTAGGGATGTGTTGTCGTGCAAATGTGCAATAGGAAATTAACAATTTCCAAGCAAGACAACATACCCTAGTGTTAATTTTTTCAAGTCCCATCATTCCAAGAAATCCCGGTCTATCCAATCGAGTCTAAATGACCTCCGAATAATGTAATCTCATCCCTAGGTAATTTTAGGAGTTCATTGAAAATGCAAATCTTGGGTAGTCATGGGAAGGGCTATCGCTGGCCTTCCCAGGATTAGATCACCCCCCTGGAGTGGAACGGAAGAAAAAAAAATATGGAGGTGAATGAAATACCTTGGAACATCATGGAAATGATTTTGGAAGGTCTGGGGAACTCCTGCAAGACTTGGAGTAGTTTGAAACAACTGTTGAGCTTCAGAAGAAGATTTCAGGAGCTCCAGATGGATTTATAAGTAAAACAAAACATCATAAGAAAGAGGATTCTAATACCTACATGATGGTAAAATAATATTTTTTGCAACACCTTGGCGCATATGATTGACAGACAATTTTTATCAGGCACAAGTGGAGTACCATATCAAAACTATGATTTTTCAGGAATCATATGGCCGAATAAAGACATGAAACCCCCACAATGGGATTAAAAATGCCATTTACAGTCAGATCATATACAATTTCACCAAGAAACTCCATTGGGAGCTCAAGTTAACTTCTGTTCTAAGTTACCCTCTCAAATGCGCTTCAGGACTTAGTCATTTTTTTGAGAGGACACTATCGGCACCAGAGCCCAGGTAGGACTTCATGTCCCCAAAATCCTTGAGGTTAGGTATATCAGCCCTTGGAAAATTCACCTATCCCCCATGTGACCTTTGGGGCCCTCATATGATCTCCAGACTTGACAGATCAACCCCCAGGTGCTTATTTGGAGCATGCCTTCCCTATCGTCAGACCGGGCACCACATGTCAGCTCCAGGACCACCGTGGAATTTTATGTCCCTTGTGAACCTAAGGTGGGGGATATCAGACCTTTGAAAACTCACCCCAGAACCTATGGGGAGTCATTCAGACACCCATGTGACTAAGTTTCAGCCCCAGGTGCATTTTTGGAACATCCATTCCTTGCCATTGGATCGGGTGCCACGTGTCACCTCCAGGATCACCATGGAAACTGATGTCCCTTATGTACCTAAGGTGGGGGACATAATACATGGAAAATTTTTCCCATCCCCCATAGGGAGTCATTTGGACACCCATGTGACAAATTTCCAGCCCCAAGTGCTTTAAAGCAACTTTTTCCACCTTCATTCCCTGCCGTTGGATCACCGCCACGTGTCGTCCTCTTGACCACCATGGAATTTGATGTCCCTCACATCCATGAGGTTAGGGAAATAAAGTAATGAAAAATTCACCCAAGATTCTCCTTCCATGATTTTAAAAATTCAAAAATCTAACTGCCGCTCAATGCTTCCAATTGCATCCACTATCGTGCATAGACAATCTTCATCCTTCCTCTACAACATTCTACCATCATTACGCCATTGAAAATGCTCAAACCTGCTCAACCCAAGAACTGAAACACATTCCCCATAGCTATGTGCAGGTCTCAGAAGGATTTTTCATCGAAATGAGAAGGAGAAACGAAGAACAAGAGGAAGAAAACAGTGAAAATCTCCATAGCCTAAAAACAAAGATCTGAAGAAATATTGCAAGCCGGTGCATGAAACAACAAAAATTTGTTTCTATTCATTATTGTGCCTAAGAACATAAAAATACACCTTCAAACTCCCCTCATGTGACAGAGCATCCACAATGAAGAAATCTCCTTTCCGGCTCAACGAAGAAAGAAGTGGGATTTCCCATCAAACCAATTGCAGATTGAAGTAAGATCACACGTGAAGAACCAGAAGAAAAACCCACATCAAAAATATAATTTTATTCACAAACAGAGGAGAAAACCAGACCTATGATTTTGAGGTCCATTAATGGCTGCCATACCCAAAAGCACTGTCAGGGCTGAAAATTAAAAATTTAAAATATCCTGGATTATTAAGTGGGCAGGCCCAAAATTTTAGAAGGATGATATTGGGAAAAAACCCATATCAAAAAACTTCATTCCATGTCAATTTGAATTTCAGAGGACAAATTTCTAAAAATAGTAGGTCTACTACATAGGAACTGCTATTTTGGGAAAGTCATTAATAGAAAAACCTGCGAAGGAGATGAAGATATCGGAGAGTGTACTATAGCTGAGAATTCACCAGAACGGAAATTTTTGGCACTTACTAAAAATAGTAAGTGGGCCCTCGAGCACCTGCTAAAAATAGAAATTTGATCCAAAGAAGTGAGGAATGTAGGGAGAAAGGGGAATCAAGGTCACAACACTCAGATGAAGGATCGAGGAGTTACTTTTTCACACTTACTAAAAATAGTAAGTTACACTCAAAGAGAAGTTTTGGCACAATGGGATGTACAAGGCTAATCATTCAGGGGGACATCATTGTTCAGGAGCATCCTAGCCATTTTTCACAGGGAATTCGAGATCCACCTTAGTTCATTCAACTAGGTGAGTGTTTAGGAGCTAATATGGAGGAGTTTCACAGTGTGCAAGGAGTTCAAAGATTCAGAGTTTCACTGCATTTGGAGCTTTCCATCAATGAGGATCAATAGACTTCATTAGGTGACATCTCCTCTTCTTCTTCTCTCTCTCTTTGTCTCTCCTCTTCCCCCCAACTTTCTCTCACTTGTAAATGTTCTAATTCTTAATTGGGGTTTGTAATTTTTTATATGCCTTTAAGTCACTTACAAGTGACTTTAGAAACATAATGTAAATTAAGTCGCCTTTCTATTATAAAAGGGAATTAAATATTTAAACTGGAATATGAACAGTCTTAAGTCATATTAAGGCATATGGAGGGTCATGAGGTAGATGATAAGTCACCTCTCATTCTATAAATTATGACACCATTCCCATTGCAAAGGGCTGGTGATTGGTCTTGTAAAATCAAGAGTATATTATACCTTGAGAGAACAAAGGAGATAGCCAAATTCTTCCATTCCCCTCATTCTCAAATTTCCTCTATTTCTCCATTATGTACAACTTTGGTTTGAGCAATCAATACAAGAAGAAAGAGTTTCCAACTTTCTTTGACTAAGGGGTTTCTTGATACTTTGTGATCAATAAATTCTATTTGGTCTTGTTGCTATTTGCAGAGTTGTTTCTTCCCATAAATGCATGTGTTGAAGTTTCTAACTAGTGTGTGTGTAGGAATATGATTTTCTACCTACAACATTAGTTCTCCTACCTCTTTTCTCACTCCCTTTCCCACTCTACAGATGAAGAATTCACTAGCAAGAGATTGCTAGCTTTATCGCAGTAATCGTCATGGAGTGCCCTTGTTGATCTCTGGTCAAAATACCACCACAAAAATCCACACTTTCTTGCACATGCACATATGACAACTACACCGGTTAAGTAGAGGGACTTAGATTCATAGAGCATTTGGCAAGAAATCCAAAAGTTTTTCCGGCCGATGAATTTTCTTGCCAACAATTTTGGTGCCCACCGTGGGGTAGATTTAGTAGCATCTGCACCTAATATATGACCACAAGGTCCCAAAAAATCAAATATTGAAAAAATTAGAAAAAAGAGTTCATGAAAATCCGTGGCTAAAAGATATGTTGCTTATTTCTGCACATGACTTTACACATTCCACACTGTCCTTTCATGTTTTGACTGCAGAAGTTTTCAAAAGCTGGCTGAAGAAAGACACACCAAGTTGATTAGGTCGAGAGGTGTTGATGATTTCAATTTCAAGGCTTCACAAAATCAGAAAGAATGAATTAGAGATAAGCCATACTTCTTCTCTCAAGCCTCCTCTCCATCTGGATCTTCTCGAAGTTCACCAACCAATCCTATCAAAACTCATGTGGATACTCCACCTTAAAATTATCCCATTTTTCAACCACCATTGAGAATTACACTCCTAGAAGAAGAAGAATTTGAAGAAGAATTCATAGAAGCAAGAGCAGAAGCAGAAACAACAATGGCAGATGAAGAAGAAATACCTCAACCCATTATTCCATGGGGAAGGAATACGTGCCCACTTTCTCTTGAGCCACCTCTCCATGATCTACCAATGGGTTCCCACAAGAACTTTCCAAAGTTTAAAGGTGACAACACATAACATCCTGAAGAACACATTGCTGCTTTCACGACATCATGTGGAATTCTTGGTGTCCAACATGAAGATGTTGCTATAAGATTGTTCATGGAGTCCCTCTAAGAAAAAGTAATAGAATGGTTCTACCTCATGCCTTCCCAATCCATCACTGGCTGGGATGACATCAAGGATGCCTTCGAGGAAATATTTAAATCAACTAAAGATTGTCAAGACCTCTCAGTGCAGTTGGCTCAAATGAGTAAAGGAGGAAGTGAAATGATGAGAGACTTCATGGCTCATTTCAATCGGTTGCTTCACAGGATACCAAAAGAAGATTCACCCTCTTAGAAAAATATCAAAAGATTCTTCATAAATGCTCAATCACCGGAGGTAGGCTTTCTCCTACGAAGGGTTCAACCAAGGAGCATTGTATAAGCACAAAGGAGGTCCATTGAATTGGATGACGATCTCATCCTCTCTCGGAAAGATAAAGAATCCATCAAAGAACAAGTTCCAATGTCCTAATGATGAGAGAACCAATCCATCGCTGCAAAATTTGGCAAATGAGATGGCATCTTTGAAGAGGGAATTGTTTGAACGAGTTTCTTCTCAAAGAAGCAACATAAATCAGATTTTAGGAGCACCCCAAAGACTTGCCTTGGAGGCCCCACCCATGAATTTCCTAGAAAATGATGAGTTTGGGAATGATACAAAAATCAGATTTTGTGAGTATTCAGGAGCTGATGAAGGAGATGAAGAAGATACACCCAATTTCTCATGTGTGGTATTCACTGATTCTCAGTCCGAGAAAAGAGAATATCCCTCCATTACTGAAAAAGAAAAGAAGGTTGATGATCCTCCTATGGCGACTCCAAAAATTAAAATAATCACCAAGGATCCCCACTTCCATCTTCTATGAAGTCTGCATTGTTAGATCCTAATCCTGTAGCAAGTAAGAAGACTCTTGAAATCCAAAGTAAGTCTTCCAATGTCGCTCCATTTCTAAACCCAAATGTGCTCCTACAAAATCTAAATCTCGTACTTTGAAAGATCCTAGTGTACCTTTCAAAACATCGTCCATTCCTCAAACATCAAATCCTACTCCTAAGCCTATCCAGACTCCAAAATCAGTCCCTTCACCCCCCTTGTCCGCATCTGCTCCCTTTGACTTCATAGAATATGCAAACAAGGCCAAAGTGCAAATTACTGAAACTGAATATTTGCAGACTCATCTTGAACAATTTGAGAGGTTCGTCTGATATATCAGGAGTGGTAGTCTAACACCCAATGTTGTAACATCTAGTTCTAAAGGCATGCTACCAAACTCACCTACACCTCCCTCATAGAACATGCTTTCTCTGAGTGCATCAAATACTAATAAAGTTGAACCTTTTTATGTCTCCCTTCTTGTTGGAGAATATGTACTGAATAATTTCATAATAGATTCTGGAGCCTCAGACAATGTGATGCCTATGAAGGTCACCAAGGCTCTTAAACTTACAATGACTCCACCTAGTGGCTCTTGTTACTCTTTGGAATAAAAAAGGTATCACTTGTAGGGAAGGTCAAAGATGCACAGGTGGCTCTTGCTAGATTTCTAGACAAGAAAGTTTCAGCGATGATTTTGGTAGTAGATGTCCCACCTCGTTTGGAATGTTGCTTTGAGTAGAAATTCCTACCGAGAGTTGGGAGGGAAAATTTAGATGAATTGGTCTTTTGCAACCATACCAATAAAGGGAGACATGGATAAATTACTTCCTGAGAAGAAGATGAGGTACACGGTATGAAAGTCTGAAATCTCGTGAAGCTACAATCTTGTATCAAGGTAGTAGGTAGATAAATCACTTTGTGGCAACCGAGGAGGAAGAGGATATTCCCATTTTGATAGGGCCAGACATGCCTTCCTAGAGAGATTTGGATTTTGAAGTAGTGGGGAGATTCAAGCTACAAGAGGGCAGCCCTAAATTTCTAAATGATGTAAACCATGAAGAAGAGGAGATAGCTCTTGATGATTTAAAAAAGAAAAATTAACTTATGTTCTTATCCGTGATGAAGAAATTTTCACATTCCCATTTGAAGACAAGGACTCCCTTGATCATGTCACCCAGGAAGAGATCAAGCCAGTCTATAATGAGCCCTCAAACAATGAGAAAGAAATGTCTGTACAAGAACTGCTTAGAGCCCCTGAAGAAATTGAAGATCCTGAGCTTAGCCTCGAGCTCTTGATGCAAGCCAAAATTTTTCAAGACAAGCGTGAAGCTGATGTGAAGGTTGGCCATATTGAGATAAGGCAAGATGAAATATATGATGCCGCTCTTGAGCTAATGATTGATGGATGCAATACCAAAATGGAGATATTTTCTTTCCCATATGAATATGAAGACTCTTTCCATGACATAGAAATTGAAGAAAGGAGTTTCAAGACCTCTAAAGATGAAGCTCTTTTTGATGAAGGATCAGTAGAGTGCAGTGATTCTCGAGATGATGAGGTAATCCCTCCATATAGTTTCCTTGAGCTGAAAAATAAATATTCTTCAAAGGAATATCAAGATGAGCTGCAGGAAATGATGAAGCATAACTCTGTGTAAGAAATATTAGATGCAGTAGAAGTTGTGGAAGACCCCAAGTTGATTCTCAATCTCTTCACTCATGCCATGAACATACGAGACAAGTATGAGTTTTCCTCCAATCCTTCCTTCAGTACTCAAATGCCTCACCGTGGAGTAGAGATAAAGGATGAATCAAATGTTTCTCATGGAGAAGATGTCAATGAGCATAGGCATGGGAAAGAAAAGAATCAAGAATGTTCAAGTATTTTGAACAAAAAGCAGCCCTAGGGCAGCGATGAGATGCTCAATGGAAAATCAGCTATATGGATAAACATGGAAGGCAACTGGCACTATGAGACCGACTTCAAAGAACATGAAGGTAGTGGAATTTCCAAGAAAGGACCAGAGCATCAAGAAGATCACATGGACTCACTCCTACAAAGTAAAAGGACAATCATGGAAGCACCTAGATTCCATAAACAATTAAGGAAAGGAGGCTACTTTTTGGAACCCGTCAATGGTCTTGAAAAACATCATCATTCGGTGTTGCCTCTTCAGGGGTAACTTTTGAGAAATGAAAATTACTTCAGTGAAAGTGGGTTGTCCCCACCTTGTACCATAGGTGATTGATAGGTGTGTTTCCCTTTCTGTTGTGTGTGTTTCCCTTCTTGTTGTGTGTCGTGTGTTTCCTTTCCTTCGTTTTGTGTGTGTGTGTTTCCTTCTAATCTTCCTTTCTAGAAGTTGTACATGACTCCGTAGGGCCCAATGGATAAGGCACTGGTCAACAAACTATATGGTCTAAAATTGAGATTCTGGATTCCCATGTCATGTCTTCACTATGCTCAGTCCATGTCATGTCCCCAAGCTAGAGGCAACTATCGTGCAAATGTGCAACAGGGACATTGATAATTTCTAAGCACGATAATGATACCCCAATGTTGATTTTTTCAGTCCCATCATTCCAAGACACCTCAGGTCTATCCAATCAGTCCAAATGACCTCCTAAATAATGTAATCTCATCCCCTAGGTGATTTAGGAAATTCCATTCATTCCCGTAGGTGATTTTAGGATTTCATTGAAAATGCAAATCTTGGCGATCATGAGAAGGGCTATCACCGGCCTTCCTAGGATCAAATCACCCCCAGAGTGGAATGGAAGAAAAAAAAACATGGAGGTGAATGAAATGCCTTGTAACATCATGGAAATGATTTTGGAAGGTATGGGGAATGTCTGTAAGACTTGGAGCAAGCTGAGTAAAAACAAGGTTCACAAGCCTAGGAGGTACACATGCCTAAAACAACTGCTGAGCTTCAGAAGAAGATTTTAGGAGCTCCAGATGGATTTAGAAGTAAAAAAACATCATTAGAAAGAGGATTCTAATACCTATATGATGGTAAAATAATATTTTTCACAACACCTTGGCGCATATGATTGACAGGTAGTTTTTCTCAAGCACAAGTGGAGTACCAGATCAAAACTACAATTTTTCAAGGATCATATGGCCAAATCAAGACATGAAACCCCTATAATTGGATTCAAAATGACATTTACAGTCATGATCATATAACATTTCACCAAGAAATTCCACCGAGAGCTCAAGTTATCTTCGTTCTAAGTTACCCTCTCAAATATAGTTCAGACTTAGTCATTTTTCGAGCGGACACGTGTCGGCACCGGGAGCTGGTGGGATTTCATGTCTCGACATCCCTAAGGTTAGGTACATTAGCCCTTGGAAAATTCACCCAGCCCCCATGTGAACTCTGGGGCCCTCATATGACCTCCAGACTTGACGAGATCAACCCCAGGCGCTTATTTGAGGCATGCCTTCCTACCGTCGGATCGGGTGCCACGTGTCAACTCCAGGACCACCGTGGAATTTTATGTCCCTTGTGCACTTGAGGTGGGGGACATAAGACCTTGAAAAATTCTCCCAGCCCCTATGGGGAGTCATTTGGACACCCACGTGACCGAGTTTCAGCCCCCAGGTGCATTTTTGGAGCATCCATTCCCTACCGTTGGATCGAGCGCCACGTGTCACCTCCAGGACCACCGTGGAAATTTATGTCCCTTATGTACCTAAGGTGGGGGACATAAGACATGGAAAAATGCACCCATCCCCCATAGGGAGTCATTTGGACACCCATGTGACCAATTTCCAGCCCCAAGTGCTTTAAAGCAACTTTTTCCACCTTCATTCCCTGCCGTCGGATCGCCGCCACATGTCGTCCTCTTGACCACCATGGAATTTGATGTCCCTCATGTCCTTGAGGTTAGGGAAATCAAGTAATGAAAAATTCACCCAAGCTTCTCCTTCCATGATTTCAAAAAATTCAAAAAATCTAACTGTCGCTCAGTGCTTCCAGCTGCTTCCACTCCCGTGCACAGACAATCTTCATCCTTCCTCTGCAACATTCTACCATCATTACACCATTGCAAATGCTCAAACCTGCTCAACCCAAGAATTGAAACACATCCCCATAGATATGTGTAGGTCTCAGAAGGATTTTTCATCGAAATGAGAAGGAGAAACGAAGAACAAGAGGAAGAAAATAGTGAAAATCTTCATAGCCTAAAAATGAAGATCTGAAGAAATATTGCAAGCCAGGGTGCATGAAACAAAAAACCATTTATTTATGTTCATTAATTTTCCCAAGACCATAAAAATAAACCTTAAAACTCCCCCTCGTGCGTGAGCATCCATAACGAATAAATCTCCTTTCCAGCTCAACGAAGAAAGAAGTGGGATTTCTCATCAAACCAGTTGTCGGATTGAAGTAAGATCACATGTGAAGGACTGGAAGAAAAAACCCACATCAAAAATATAATTTTTCTTCACAAATGGAGGAGAAAACTAGACCTTCAATTTTGAGGTCCATTATGGCTACTGTACCCAAAAGCACTATCAGTCTGAAAATTAAAACTTTAAAATCTCCTGGATTATTAAGCGAAAGCCCAAAATTTCGAGAGATGATATTGGGAAAAAACCCATATCAAAAAAATTTGTTCCATGTCAATATGAATCTCAGAGGTCAACTTTCTAAAAATAGCAGGTCTACTACATAGGAACTGCTATTTTGGGAAAGTTGTTAATGTAAGAACTCGCGAAGGAGATGAAGATATCGAGGTGCACTATAGCCGAGAATTAACCGTAATGGAAATTTTAGGCACTTACTAAAGATAGTATGTGGGTCCTCGAGAACCTACTAAAAATATAAATTTGATCCAAAGAAGTGAGGAACATAGGGAGAAAGGGGAATCAAGGTCATAACACTCACCTAAGGATTGAGTGAGTTACTTTTTCACACTTACTAAAAATAGTAAGTTACAATCAAAGAGAATTTTTGGCACAATGGGATGTACAAGGCTAATCATTCAAGGGGACATCATTGTTTAGGAGCATCCTAGCCATTTTTCATAGGGAATTTGAGATCCACCTTCATTCAACCGGTGAGCGTTTGGGAGATAATTTGGAGGAGTTTCATAGTGTGCAAGGAGTTTGAATATTCAGAGTTTCACTGCATTTGGAGATTTCCATCAATGAGGATCAACGAACTTCATCGGGTGACATCTCCTCTTCTTCTTCTCTCTCTCTCTTTCTCTCTCCTCTTCCCCCAAACTTTCTCTCACTTTCAAATGTTCTAATTCTTCGTTGGGGTTTTCACTTTTTGATATGCCTTTAAGTCACTTAAAAGTGACTTTAGAAACATAATGTAAATTAAGTCACCTTGCTATTATAAAAGGGACTTAAATATTTAAAGTGGAA
Organism: Taxus wallichiana var. yunnanensis; assembly: GCA_018340775.1. Classification (NCBI taxonomy): domain Eukaryota; kingdom Viridiplantae; phylum Streptophyta; class Pinopsida; order Cupressales; family Taxaceae; genus Taxus; species Taxus wallichiana. The sequence goes on along the minus strand of CM031238.1, from coordinate 519,774,548 downwards.
TATGAATAGTCTTAAGTCATATTAAGGCATATGGAGGGTCATGAGGAAGACGATAAGTCACCTCTCATTCTATAAATTGTAATGCCATTCCCATTGCAAAGGGTTGGTGATTGATCTTGTAAACTCAAGAGTATATTGTACCTTGAGAGAACAAAGGAGATAGCCAAATTCTTCCATTCCCCTCATTCTCAAATTTCCTCTATTTCTCCACTATGTACAACTTTGGTTTGAGAAATCAATACAAGGAGTTTCCAACTTTCTTTGACTAAGGGGTTTCTTGATACTTTGTGATCAATAAATTCTATTTGGTCTTGTTGTTATTTACAGAGTTGTTTCTTCTCATGAATGCATGTGTTGAAGTTTCTAACTAGTGTGTGTGTAGGAATTTGATTATCTACCTACAACATTAGTTCTCCTACCTCTTTCTCACTCCCATTTCCTGTTCTATGACGAAGACTTCCCTAGAAAGAGATTGCTAGCTTTCTGCGGGGGTCAATGGAGTGCCCCTATTTGGATCTTTGGTCGAAATACCACCACAGAAATCGACACTTTCTCATGTATGCACATACGACAACTGCATCGGTTAAGTAGAGGGACTTAGATTCTCGAGTCTTGCCGGCAAGAAATCCACAAGTTTTTCAACCTAAAAATTTTTCTCGCCAACAAGATGGGAAATAGAAAGTCCATTAGGGAAAGGAAAGAAAAGGATGTGGATTAATTAATTAATTAATTGATTGATTGATTAATTAATTAATTAATTGATTAATTAATTAATAAATTGAATCTTAAATAATTAATGTGAATTAAATGTGATATATTTTAAAGTGGGAATTCAAATAAATAATGGGGATGTATTAAATAAATATGTGCATGTGGGTGATCAAGGGTATAGATACCGACTTTAGTTGTCTACATTTTCCCCCTTTTGTTGAGTGGTTTGAGATAGGTAAGCCATGAGACAAAAACGATGAGGGTTAGATGAGGATAAAAATGATTGAAAATGGGGGATCGATGTCGTCAAGGGAAATCAATGACGTATTTGAAAAATATAGATTAGAAAGGGCGGGTGGGTGATGAAAAAAGGGTAAAATGATTACCAAGGCAAGATTTCCAAAACAAAAAGGAATCACAATAATAATGAAAACTATAATGGTGACTCGAATATCAAATCGGTAGAGGACAATTTGTCTCAACGAAGATGAAAATGTTCTACGGATTAGTGAGTGGGTGAAGATCATTGTAGCATGGATGTAGTACAGATTAGTGAGTGGGTCATAGGAAATTCATCAAAGTATGTATAACTATATGCAAAATCCTTCGTACATGAGGAATTGAGCGAAAATGTATGTGTCCACAAGGGATGAGGAAAAATAGAAAAGAAGGAAAAATGAAAAAGGAAGTGATGAAATAATATGCCCTAAAGGGGAAAATATGGCCGAGAAGGTGAAAATAAAATATTCCCCAAGTGGGGAAAGGTATGGCTGTGAGAAGGACTTTGTGCACAGGTTGAATAGGAATGTCAAACATGCCAAAAGGATGAGTAAGTATGGCCACATAAGTGGACTTAGGGGGTGGATTGGAGTAAAATTCCCAAAGGGAAAATAAATATGGCCACAAATGTGGACTTTGAAATGAGAAGGAGAGGATTCAGAATATGGAAACCCCTAAAGGAGAATATATAATATGGCCATGAATGTAGAATTTGGAAAAATAATGTATGCCCAAAAAGGGATAATTTGAATATCGTAATAAAATTCCTTGGGGGAAAATGAGTATGGCCATGAATATGGAATTAAATAAACAAATGGTTAAGAGGAGTGTCCCGAGATGGAAATATGTATGGCCCAGTGGGACTTAGGATAAGAAAGAGAGAATAAAACCATATAAGGAGTAGGATAAGACACAACCTTAACGATAAAAACCTATAGATACAAACATCTCTATGTCATAGAAGGAACATGCAAGGAAAATATACCTCCAATAACATTGTAGGTAAACAATATGGGTATCCAGTAATGCAAGGCACATGCGACCAAAACCAATGTTAGTAAATAACCAACGATAATTAGTCATTTCAAAGATCATAAGGAAACAATGGATGAGATGATCTCATAAACCTAATGTTGACATGGAAAAATGGGTTTGAGATGTACTTGTACAAAGGGAAGAGGGTTCTCCAAAAGTGGTGTTCCCTAAAACTATGCCCTAACTCTGGGAAGGGGAAAGAGCAAACTGATCAATGCAGGAAGTCTGCTAGAAGAAAGATGATCAATGCGGGAAGCTTTCTTAGGATGCTAAAATGGAAGGTTGATCAACGTGGGAAGAATTAAAATTCAAAAAGGAGTAGCCAAGGTTATGGTCTAATTTATACATAATATAGATGACAATAATAGTATATGATATCCGTCCTTCGAGGGATAAGTCTATTGCTTGATTTTTGCTCTTTTTTTTTACTTCGATTTGCATGATTTTCATTGTTTTTTTCATGAACAGCTGTCCTTTGAGGAATAAATATTTTTTTATAACTTTAATTTTGACAAGAGAATCCATGAATATTTAATTTACATGGGGAGAGTTGGGAATAGCTAAGTAGACCACTTAGGAGGGAATAAATAATGTAAAATAGACACCCCTGGACCCTTTGTATGCTTCTAATAGGTGAATAAGAGGGTAATGATCATGGATTTCTCACCAAAGGGGAGAACCTATCCATAAGAAGCATGCTATGGGCAGAGATGTGGTGCCCATATTTAAGGTCACATGGAGGAAGACTACATAGTTCCAAAAGATCACAATGAGAGATGGAAGGGGTTAAGATGGAGGAACGATCCAAATATATTACAAAGGGCACATGGGTAAGTGTGCTAAAAATAGAATGGTCACAAGTACAATGTATTAAGTGGTTCCATTTCTGGTTTACCATCAAGGGAGGCCAAACGATAGGCTCACAACCCATACTTACGTGTAATAATGTATGGTCCAATCCAGTTAGGGGAAAAATTTCCACTCGGCTCCTTTCTAGAGTACCGAGATTATGATTTTCTTTGAGGACGAGATCAATGAAATTAAAGTTGAATTTTTTAAGGTGCTTATTATAATCATGTTTAATGCTCCCTTTATAAACATAATGGTGATAAAGAGTGAGAAGGTGACACTCATCTAGCAACTTGAGCTATGCTAGATGAGTTTGGTGATAGTCTTCATCATAGATGAAGTCGGGAAGGGACACACTCAAAGAGGGGATTTGAACTTCAAGAGGAAGGATAAATTTAGAAATGTAAACAAGATAAAAATGCATATCCCCATGGAGGTATGAATGTTAGTGCAATAATCCCAAAGGGAAAACAAAAAAGCGGAGATGCCAATTCTGAATTGCTTAATCAATAGTCTTAGCAAGGATATTTTGAAGATTATTAGTAGATTTGGCTTGACTCCGATTGATTGTAGATAATATGAAGAAGAGAAGATGAGTTTAATGTTGAATGTGATATATATTTTCTTGAGATATTTATTTTTAAAGGAATCTCCGTTGTCCATGACAAGTTTTGGGGAATGCCAAAGTGGCAGAAAATGTGTTGATAGATAAAATTAATGATTGAACCAGATTTAGTTGAGGTGAGTGGAATTTCTTCCACCCATTTAGTGAAATATTTGGTTGCAGTGATGATAAAATGATGTTGTTGTGAAGAATGAGGATTAATAAGACAAATAAGATTAAGGATCCATTGTGAAAAGGGCCCAAGGTTGTGACCTAGTCAAAGCATGACTATGAATGTGAATAAGATTGGAGTGTTGAAAACTTTCACATTTCTTAACATAATCATAGAAATCATGATTGAGAGAAGAACAATAATGGCCAAGACAGAGAATGCACTTAGCAATGTCTAAGCCACTAAAGTGTCCACCACAAACACTGTCATGGACTTCCTAGATGGCTTGAGAGGATTCATGGGATTTAAGACATCGAGAGAATAACACCATAAAATCCACGTTTATAAAGAATTCTACCAAGGATCACATAACATTGAGTGCGATGAAGAAAATACATCATAAATTTTTGGATAGATCGGGGGAATAATGGATTGGGATAGATAATAAAAATTTGAGAATACCAAAATTTTGATGAATTAGATTGAATAAAATTAAATTTGGTTGATTCATGGAAAGGTCGATCATAGTGATGAATGATAACAAGAAGCTTGGAATCCTCTGTTTTCCATGAGATGAGAGCCACGAGGGATGCCATCATTTTAATGAAACGATTGGTATATCTAGGAAAAACTTGGATGGTGTAGGAATCAAAAGCTTCAAGGAGAAGATGGAAATGTCATGATATTTTTGAAGAGTGTCATTTTTAAATTGATACTCACCTATGACTTGTTTGATTATAAGCTCAAAATCCTCGTAGATGTCAAGAATTTGGACACCTAAAAGATGGTAGTTTCAAGACCCAAGATGAGGGCCTCATACTCTGCCATGTTGTTTATACACTCAAAATTGAGTTTATATGTGAGGGGAATAAGATTTTCCCAAGGAGGAATGAGAATGATTTCAAAGTGCCTCCCCCTTGTTGACATTTTGAGCCATCAAGAAGAGAGTGAATTTAAGAGTGTCATATTCATGATGAAATTGATTAATGGATTCATCCATAAATTTCTCATGAGGTAAATGTGTACTAGGAAGAGGGGCTTCTGCTAACTAGTCAGAAATAGCCTAGCCCTTAATGGATTTCCAAGGAATAAACTCGAGGTCGAACTAAGTCAAGAGCATGATTCATTGAGTAACGAGATTTCTGTGATATGGTTTTGAATGCATCATTTTTAGGAGATGGAAACTAGTGATGACATATGTCTTATGATTAAGGAGGTAATTTAGAAGATTCGAAGTAGGAAAGAAGAGAGTAGATTACAACTTTTCAACTTCTATTTAGTGATTCTCAAAGTCATGAAGAGTGTGATTGATGTAATAAAAATATTGTTCACGAGCTTGGTCATCACGATGGGCTAACATAGCTCCTTAAGCGTGATTTCTGGTAGAAATGTATAAGTAAAATGGATCCCCCTCATGTGGAGGTGTGAGAAATGGTGGAGACAAGAGATATTGTTTAAGATAATCAAAATCCTTTTGAAAATTGTGATCCCAATTGAATTCTATGTCCTTCGAAGGAGGTGATGAAAGGGTTAACAATGATCCGAGTTACGAGATGAAACAATGGAAAAATTGAAGGTGGCCTTGAAGGCTATGAATTTTCTTAAGATTGGAAGGAGGAGGCATTTCAATGATTTCCTTAATTTTAGGGTCAACTTCAATGCCCCTAATAGAAATGATAAAGCTAAGGAGTTTTCCAGTTAAGACTCCAAATACACACTTGGCTGGATTGAGAGAAGAAAAAAATGAATAAGGTGCTCAAAAAGGACTTTGAGAACAAAAATATGGTTGCATCGATGTTTATATTTTCCTAAAATATCATCAACATAGTCTTCTATAGTTTTTGGATGAGATCATGAAAGATATAAGTCATGGACCATTGATAAGTAGTACTGGGAATTCTTTAAACCGAAGGGCATAATGTGATAGAAAAAATTCCCCCAAGGAGTGATGAAGGAGGTTTTGTGTTGATCTTCTAGTGTGATGAGAATTTTATTATAACCAGAGAAACCATCCATGAGAGAGCATCTCATGACTTATGGTAAGATCCATAAGATGATTGATGTTTAGAAGAGGGAAGTCATCCTTAGGGAAATACATATTGAGATCTCAAAATTGGTACATATAAGAATCTTTCCTGACGATTTAGCAACGGGAAAATATTAGAAACCCATTAGAGATAGTCGATGGGAATGATGAAATTGATAGAAATAAAGAGATCTAACTCTTCTTTAACGAGGAGGGCAATGTGAGGATACATGTGGCAAAGCTTTTGCTTTACCAATTTAACATTGGGATAAGTGACAATATTGTGGACAAAAATATAAGGGTCAAGACTTGGTATGTCTTAATATGACCATGCAAATTCTTGGCTATGACGGGAGAGGAATGTGGTGAAATATCATAGCTCATGTGGATCAAGATATTGGCCTACTTTAAGAATGTGAGACTCATGAGGAGTCCCGATACTGACATTGATGGTGGCTTTGTTGAGAAGGGTATGTGCGTCAGATGGTAAGGTATTATGAAGATAAGAATATTCTAACCCCATGTGGGAAAGAATGTCATCATCATTAACACATTGAAGTATGTTTATGATAGAAGAATCTTCCTCTATCATTTTGAGATGTCAAAGGGGAAGGGACCTAGTCTAATTTTCACACTCGTAATTGATCGGTACCAAAGTTATGGTAGAGACTAATTTTTTTAAAGCAATAGAGATGGTGTCATCCATTTCCATGTCTTCAAAATTTAGCAGAGATAGAGAAGGTGGAGAAGACATGTCTATAAGTATCTCAGATGGTATGTTGGGCTCAAGGGATTACTCATAGTAGCCTAACCCAAAATTTTCAAGAGGTTTTTGACATTGAAAAGGAATAAGGCCATGCGGGTTGTGATCATAATGGAAAAGGCCAAATCCTTTCCATGCGCAATGATGGAGATAGGTATAGGAAAAATATGGTTTGTTGAGAAATCCAAAGCCACCGATATAAATCTTGGCATGTGGAATATCATTAACATGAGAGGAGGGGGTATCAAAACCACCATAAATGAGGTTAGTGCGAAGATGTGATAGGATCGAAGGGAAAAATGTACCCAATGTTTTGCTAATATATAGGAACATTATTGGGTCTACTAATATGGTGAGGAGTGGGAAGGGTGTTGAGTGTGAGAAGGTGATACTCCCCATGGTAAGTTTATCCACTACGTTAGCCAGAGAGTCATCATTATAGATTCTAGATGAGGGAATAGTTGAGTTGGTTGAGGTGCAGATGGATTGTTCTTAGGAATGAGTACATCATTTAGTCTATAGGTCATATTGCACCCTTAGAAGGGATGAGTGTCCCCAGGAAGTGTGATAATATTTCCCTCGTGCTTGTACTTAAGGGAGTGATGAAGTGTGGAGGGGATGCAACACATGACATGGATCCATGGTCACCCAAGGAGAACATTGTATTGAAATTATCCCTCAATGATATAAAATACCTCATGAATGAGTTTATCACTAATACAGATAGGAATAATGACCGTTCCCAAGGTAGGATTGAAGACATCATTGAAGGCACATAAAACCGTGGGTGTCTAAGAGATGATGCATTTGGGATCTTGAGTTGATAAAAATATGCAATGGAAGGATATTAATTCTTTACTGCTATTGATCATGGATTGTTAAATGAATGTATCATTGATCCTAACCATAATAAAGAGAGGAAGGTCATGTTCTTCCAATGGGATATCTAGAATTTCAACATCATCAAATGATATGGTAGTAGTAGAAGCTGTAAGGGCTCCTACAAGAGATGTAAAGGGCTGAGATTCGTCAATGTATGTCACAATGTACTTTAAGGATTTAGTGAGCCTTGTCTATGGTCTGGAGAGCTTTGGATGAGCTCGTAAAGTGACATTTTGATTATGTCTTGATGAAGATGTCTAAGGATACTGTGTTCAATAGGCCTAAGAGCTGCTAGAATGGAAACATTTGGTTTTAATGATGTGGTTAAATCCTTAGGAGGAGGAATGATGATAAAGTTCTTGGATTTTAGTTCAGAGGTTGATTTCGGATCATGTGGGCTGGATCGAGTGGTTACAACAAAGGGGGATTATCTCTGAAAGAGTCATATCCCAAAGGTGAAATAGTAGGTATTAGACTAGACGTGGAAGGAAGGGACTGGCTTGGTCCAAAAAGAAGTATTTCCTGTTTAATAAGGTTATAGATAATGGTTTGGATCACTCTACAATGTTTAGTATCATTCCCACAGTACGATGAAAAGTGCACATAAGGTTAGAATTGAACCATAAAGGTTTCTTTCCTTTTGGGTCAAAGGCCTTGATAGGTGGAAGTGTGATTACAGAGGTTTGTAGTAAGTGTTGGAATATTTTTGTATATGATCCAACTAAAGTTCTAAAAGATTCCTTATGATATATCTTGGATGTTTGGGGTAAAACTTGAGTATATTGATGTTTTGGTGACTTGAATTTAGTTTTGATGTTGGTTGGTGTTTTAGTGTTGAATGGTTTTGGATTAGTGGGTTGAAATGTTCGTGGTCCTAAAACAGATGATTTTGGATTAGATGGTTTAACTCTAGGAGGGATTATATATTTCATATGTGAAGATGCATCCTTGGGAGGAGTGATGATAACCTTGAATGGGTGCTTATATGGTGATGCTATGGTTGGTTCAGGTACAAAAAGAAGCTTAAGGCGATCTACGAAAGGTGGAGATTTATGGGATTGTGTTGATGACATGGAAGGAACATTTGAGGTCATTACAAGGTGAAGTGATTTTAATAATTCCTCAAATGATGACATTGGCATGAAGGAAGAAGGTGGTGTAGAGGAAACCACAATAGTTGATGTGGGTAAGAGAGTGGTAGGAGGAACCAGTATAGTTTCTACAGACGATATGACAAGAAAGCGTAGAACGGATATAGGTGAGGTGGTCAAGCCTACTGGAATGGATGAAGTAGATGATGAGGTGGATATGATAGGTAAGGGATTTGATGAAGGACCAACACTAGATGTGGAAATAGGTTGGAATGGTTGCTTCATGAATGTCTCTAGGGGCATAAATGATATATTCACAAATGGGGTTTTAGTATTTGTAGAGGTGGGAGTGGATGTTGAGATAAATGTAGGTATAATAGATGTAGGGAGGATATCAAAGGGAATGGATGTGATCGATGATGAAGGATAGGAAGTTATGGATGGGATAGGTTCCTAATCAATAGTGTTTAGGGTATTTATAGTGTGAGTGTTGGGTACTTGGGTTATAGTAGAAGTGGTAGCTTGGATTGTCGGTGTATGATTTGGGAAAGGTTTTTAAAGATGTTAAGTGGTTGATTGGGTGAATCTTTTAGATTGTCCACTTGAATATCACCCTGATTGATGAGTATTTGGACCAAATCCTTTAAATTTTGAAATCTCTCTATGGCATGGCATCAGACATGGTGGTACTTGTAGTAATGGTCCTCTCAATACCACATGGGTTTCAGTCTAAGCTCATAAATTGCTTGAATAGATAGGAGGAAGTGTGATAAGGTTTACTGCCATCAACTTGTCAAATATTGTACTATATGACTCCCTAAGGGGAGTGTAGTTAGGCATTGGTCGAGTGACTCGTTGTTGAGTCCATGTGCTAGATGTAGATGTAGGAGATGATTTAACGACCACAACATTGGCCATTGCCTTTGATTTTTCATTTGGTGTGGATGATTTAGTAAATTCATGTTTGGGTTTATTTGATTTCAATTTTAAATGGCCCTACTTAAGGGCATGTGTTTCAAGCTTGCGAGCCATGGTGAAGGCTTCATCAAAGGTTTGGAATGATTGGATTTGTAAAGTAGAAGATATATGCTTCACACATGAATGTGAGAAGAGCTCAATGAGATCAGCTTGCAGAAGAGGGAAGGATAATTGGTTTATAATGATGCACCATCATGTGACGAAATATGTAATGGATTCATCTTCAAATTGTCGGATGGTGTATAGATCATTGATGGTTATTTACATGTAATGTTAATTGAAAAGTGTTCTAAAAATAGTTGCGTGAGTTAGGAGAAGGAAAATATCAAATATTGAGGGATACTATTATACCATTCCAATGTGGGACCAGCCAAGGACATGGGGAAAGTGTAGAGCATCAAGTCCTGATCATGTGCAATAAGATAACATGCATGTTTAAATGCATGAAGGTGTTATAAAATATCCTCTTTATTGTTAAACCTATAAAGTTTTGGTAATTCCCAGTGTAGAGGATATGGTTTAATTGGTATAGATGGGTGAATAGGCTCATTACAAATTTTCTCATATGATAATGAGACCTTGGATCCTAAAGTAGCAACTTCAAGGTTGGCACAACCTATTCACGTGTTTTATTATTTTCTTGTTCATTATCAAATTAATGGTATAGTACCAAAGAAATTACACAACTTAGAAATGTTGAAGGGTTTATGTTACCTTAGATATACGATGATACAAGTGCACAATGGATGATGGATCCTTGTTGTTACAAATCAGATGAAATATGCAAGTAAGATTGAAAATGATTTTCATTAGATAATTTGGGAGGGGTTTCTTGACAAGGCGGACCCAAGAAGCATTAAATCATTAGTGGATGTCAACCCTTGTTAAACAAAATCAATGTAAACAAGGAAATGTATACTGATAATATGCAGAGACTGAAAGAATACAGAATCTAAAAACACTATTGATTGATTTAGATATGGATCTGATTAAAAAAACTGAAAGATAAATATACCGGTCTAAGTCCATAGTGACCAAACTATTCGAGGTAGGTCGAGGTGACTCGGGATACTGGATTAGAAATGTGGGAATAATATGGAGACCATGAAGGATCTAAATACAATCTAGAAGATGGAGTAGTCAGAGGATATTGGAATCAACCTGCAGAGGAGGTATGAAGGAATAGAAACTAGAAAAACAATCGAAAGAAAGGATGAAAGGGAAGGATTGAAACCAAGACCCTAGTCAATGGTGACTGGGGTGTAAACAGGATGCTTTTTCTGTAGAATGTGACGAAATTGGATAAGGGTTGGAGAAAACAGAAAGGGCACATAGCTCAAAATAACATGGGAAAAGGTTCTAGAATAGAAAGTAAGGGATGTTGAGGCCAAGTTGATGGTGACCCATTAGGGTTGATGGTGACTATGAAAGAGTTGGATAAAGCCGAGGAAAGGAAAGTAGGATGAGAAACTTACAAATATGGAAGTTGATGATGAAGTTGTGAGTATTTTTGTTGATGTTCTAAACCTGTAAAAGATTAAATACATGAAATACTAAGATAATATGACAAAATATGATTAAAGTGATGTAAAATGATGACAATCTCACCAAAGGTTGATCATGATTGACTCGTGTATGCTGCGAAGGAGGTCTCTAATGACTTCGGAATGTTCGGCATGAAGGATTGTCTCAAAGTTGCAAGAGATATTATACATTAAGATGTATTCGGTGGGGAAAATAAATAAAGCACATAGATTTATAGGGTCAATGATGACTGGGTTGGGTCACCACCGATCACGGGAGAATTTTCTTGTTTTTGGCGCGATTTATTGTTTTTTAGGAGTTGGCCAAATGCTTTAAAGCATTAGGTAGGAAGGGGTTGTTTAGGGATGAGGTGTAGGTGATTTGGAAGTGGAGATAGGTTGGAAAAAGTGTAGGGAAAAGTATAGGTGTAGATTTAGAATGAAAGCATTCCAAAATGGAAATTTAGTTAGTGCATGATTAACTAATTAATTAATTAATTGATGTTTATTAAATAGATTTTAAAGGTGATGTGCATTTAATTAATTAATAGGAATTGATCAATTAAATTTAAACAGGGCATTTGATTAAATACGAGGGATGAATATAATAAAATATGCCCACACAGGTGATCAAGGGTATAGACGCCAAATTTAGGTGTCTACATTTTTGCCCTTTTTTTTGAGTGGTTTGCACTAGTAAGGCATGAAACAAAAATGATGAGAGTTGGATAAGGATAAAAATAATTGATGATAATCTCCCTCAAATGGTGGATCGATGAAGTTAAGGGAAATTGATGACATGTTTGAAAGAGTATTCTTGATTAAGGGAAGGTGGGGGAAGAAAGCGTGGGTGAAAGGATTACCAAGGAAAGATGGCCCAGGGAAAAAAATAATCACAATAAAAATAAAAATATGGCGGTATCTACAATATGAAATTGGTAGAGGACAATTGTGCTCTCAATGGAGATGGGCTACAATGTTCTACGAACCAGTGAGTGGGTGAAAATCATTGTAGTACAAATGCATGCCGGGATGACCAATGGGTCATAGGAATGTCATCAAAATATGCACAACTATATGTGAAATGGTATGCAAAATCCTTTGTACATGAGGTATTGACCGAAAAGGTATTCATCCAAAATGAACGAGGATGAATGATGTGGTGTCCAATGGGACATGAAAAATGGTCGAGAAGGAAAAATGAAAAAGCAAGTGATGAAGTAATATGCCCCAAAGGAGAAGTATGGTTAAGAAGGTGGAAATGAAATATGCCCTAAGTGGGGAAAGGTATGGCCTCAAAGGAGGAATTTGAGAGTAGAAATGGATAGAGTGAATGTTGAAATAGAATTCCCTAAGGGGAGAATAAATATGGCCTCAAAGGAGGACTTCATGTGTGGATTGGATACAATTGTGAAATAAAAATGCCTAAAGGGGGAGTAAATAAGGCCTCAAAGGAAAAATAGGGAAATGAATGATTAAGTAAAATTCCCCAAGGGGAAATAAGTATGGCCATGAATGTGGAATTTGAGATGAATTGTTGAATTAAATTCCCGGAGGAAAGAATAAATATGGCCATAAATGTGGAATTAGAATGAAACGTGGAGGATGTGATGTCCCCAAGATTTCACCCTGAAATCTGGGACTATCCCTTTTAATTTTTTTGTTCTTTTTAAGTAACGGGTCATGTTTTGTGTTTTATTTTTCATGTGGTTGTTTACGTTGCTCTAAGGTATCCCCAAGGAGTTATTAAGCCAAATTCCTCAAATACCCACATGCAAAATCTCACTCAAATCCTTCACCATGACTTTGTCTAAAAGCATTTTATTTATTTTTATATTAAATAAATAAAGTTATTTTAAAAATAGATTGAGCTAAAATTAGAGAATTTGGGTTATATAAACCACTTCATCCCATCATTGTTACCACACCAATATTACTTTCACCTCAAAGTGGAGCATTCACATGGGGAAGAGTTTTACATATTAGCTAATTGAGAATTCTTTTTGAGCAATTTCCCACAACTTCTTTCAGTTTTTTTTTTAAATTTCTTTTTGTTTTGTTTTTCTCTGTGTTTCATCTAGAAATTCCTTGTGGCATTTTATTTTGTCTGCAAGATCTATTCCAATTGCATAGGGTTTTGAGAAGTCATTCTTTGCCTCAGACAAGGGGAAAATTAATTAATTACGCTGGTTTTCAAGCTATTTTCAATGCAGCTATGGGGAAAAGAATGCAATGTTTTTGCAAGGGAAAGTCATGTTGATGTTTATGGTCTTGTCTACCAAATTATAAGGAATCCAATTGTTTCTATGATCCACACAAATTCCCTCTTCAAATTTCCATGAAAATTCCTATTCCAAATCATGGTTTTTAAAGAAAATTTAAAATACAAGTCGTGAATGTAAAATGCCTTCCAATTCTATTTTCCATGTTGTCTTCTTCTTCAGTTTTCACACAAATATTGAAGTTTACAATGCAAGTCATGATTATTGAATCTACCTTCCATGTCTTATTTTTATGCTGCCTTGACTTATGTATTTTCACGCAAATGTTAGGAGAAAGAGCCCATGCAAGTTGTTGATTTTGATCTAACCTTCCATTTATAATTCCACGCAGGTTTAAGACAAAAACTCAAGTGCAAATCATGATTTTAAGAGCTGCCCTCCATGTCTTATTTTCACGCTGCCCTTCCACTCCAACTTCCACGCAAGTTTAAGTGCAAATCAGATTTTAAGAGCTGCCCTCCATGTCTTATTTCTACGCTGCCTTCCACCTCTGTTTTTCACACAAGTATAAAGCAAATTCACTTAAGCAAGTCGTTGCTTTAGCTGCCTTCCATCTCTATTTTTTATGCTGCCCTTCCTTTATACTTTCCACACAAAAATTAGAAGAAGGAATTTGCAAGTTAAAGCATGAATGAGAGCTGCTTTCTCTTTCCAATTTACACGCTACCTTCCCTTGCTATTTTCCACGCAATTCTCCTAGTGTAAGTTTTGAACTAAACTAATATTTTCCTTCAAATTCAACGCAACACTTTTGCAATAAGTGAAAATTCACTTAAGTTTTGTCGGGAATTTTAAAATCTTGCCTCCTATGTTCCAAACGCAGCCCATGTGGAAAATATTCATAAAATGCATGCTAAATCCCTTTCAAAGCCCATGCATGTTATTCCCAATCTCCCAGTTAAGCCCACATTGAGCCTACTTCTCTTTACTTGCACCCAAATTAATTCCCAGAGTTTATGACTACTTATATATAAATGAACGAGATGGTGATGAGTTGCATATTTATCGGAATTATTTATAGGAGTATTTTTCTTGTGCACATACTTGTGGTAATTAAGCTAAGATTAATGTTAAACACAAGGGATATATCTTCGAATCAAAGGAAGAAGTTGTAGCCTCTACACAAATAGTTCCAGCTCTCACAATTGCAAAAACTTATGGTAAAAATAAAAAAATAAGATCTCGTAAAAATATGATTCGGGCATGATGAAGGGTGACAACAGGGGTAATATAGCTAAACCATGCATAGTGTTCAGGATCACCGGGATTAGTGATAAAACCATGGGACATGATCCTATCGGTGAATTCATTAACTGCTCTAGGACAATAGATATTATATCCCTTATGCATGCTATAAGGGACAATGAAATTATCGAGGCTGCAACATTTCCGGCTAAAGCCTAATCTCCGAATTTGTTCTATAGTGTGAAAATTTATACCATCCTTTATCTAGAACAATCACAGATGCAACAGGGAAGACAATGATAAGAATGGATATGCAATTCATCAATTACTGCCTCAAGATTACGACAAGACCCAGAGTGATTAAAATTAGCATACAAGAGGATTTTGGTAGGTGGGAGAAGAACATGATGGATTGTGTGGGAAAAATGAACAAGAAGTATATGAAGAAGTCCAGGGAACCATCAAAATTTCCAAGGACTCTTCCAAGGTCAAATCTGGTGCAGGAAGTTGATGACATTTCCCGGTTGTTGTGCAGGATAAATGGGGAAGGTAATGCAAATAAATTTCACTCATGGATGTATTCCTTCGTCAGAACAATTGAGATCAACAAAGCTGATTCAATGATCAATTGGGCATAAATCATTAGCAACAACATCGTGGAGCAGCTTAAAAAGGTTAGGCAAACATTATTTATTAAAATGACTTCATATCTTGTGTTTTCCATAGCCTCACAAGAGATATTAACCAAACTAGATAGAAGAGGGATTCATTCAAAGGATCCTATCTATGAGTGCTACCCACAACTAGTGATATCTAGGTGCCATCAGGAATACAAGGTAGTGAATCATGGCTTCTTTTATGAAGTCATTTGCAGGCTTAATAGTACTATGAGCAAAAAAAAGGTCGGAGATGAGGCTTAGGAAGCTATCTCTTAGTATGGATTTGTTTTCATTTAGTTTGTTGTTTTCACTAATCTTAATATTAGTGGTTTCTTAGGTGCAACAATAAAGCTACCTAGGTATCCCAATGATAAATGGGTTATCATGGGGCTATGCGGGTAGCTTGTCAAATTACATAACTTTCAATCATAGCAACACATGACGACAATTAACTTCCTACTCATAGTGGGCAACTATATTTGTCAGAATATTCACAGAGCCAGAAATGTCCAAGCTGAAATGTATCTTTACTACAAGCATGAATCCTTCCTTTCTCGGATGAATTTTGATCCTTATGGAATAGAAAAGAAGATAGTCTCCCAGGAATACACACACATCCCTTCATTGGAATATTTCTAGATGAAGTGCAGAAATGAATATGAAGTCAGAAAAAGAGATTTCAGTAGACTAATAATTCAATAGATTTCTGACTTTTGTTTGATAAGAATACATGTAGATCTTCCCGACAATGGTCATGTGATACTGGATGCATACCATCAAATGGGTGGAGATAAATCTTCTCTTCAAAGCAATATAGGTGGTATTGAAACAATTGAGGAAAGGTATTCAGTGGTCCTGGTTAATACCTCAAACTGGTTGATAGAAAGAGGACACTACTTGGATGAAGTAGTAATGCATTAGATAACAGGGAATTTCAACAAAAATAAGCATGACAGTGAAAGCAGAAGAATACCAGAGAAGTTAAAAGTGCTCAAGAAGTATCAAACATTGGGTAAAGGAAAGTATCTAGCTACTGACAAAGCTTCCCTTGCATCAACTCACAACACTTCAGTAGTTTCGGCATCATAGGAAGTCATAGTTATTCCACTATTGAAGCCAACATCATTCATATACACTCCTCCTCTTTTGCCACTCAATTCTCCACCTCATCCTCCTCCTCCTACAGAGGAATTGAGGGCACAAATGGTAGAATTTGAAAGGGCACTTTCCCTAGATGGCACAGAAGGAGGGAGTCATAATACAATGGTGAATTCAGATGTAACAGGGCTCGAGAAAGAAATGGTGGTACACATCGATGCTTCTCATTCTCCAGATAATAAATTCTTTGCTTGGTTGGCTTTGCAAATAGTTCCAGAGGCTAGGGAAGTAATAAACTTGGAAGAGGAAGACTTACAGCTGCTCATGAGCTTGGGAGGAAAAGTTAAAAGGCCTAAAGCTGCCAAAGTGACTTCAAGGTTGGTCATTGAAGAATCGAGAATTTTTTTGAAGAATTATCAATTCCAGTTGAAGGGAAGTAAAAAGGAGAGCTAACAATAACAGATGTATCAATGACCAGAGTGCCACTAGGGAAAGTCACCATGGAAGGATTGAAGCAGGATACCTAAACATTGATAGATACTTTGTTCCTCAAGCTTGACAGGAGAAAGCAGAGAAAGCCAAACTTCATGAGCAGATCTCCCAGTTATGTGAAATTATCACCAAGGTTGCTAAACCTTCGTCATAACCAATGCTACTATAGGAACATGTAAGATTCCATTTTATCAAAGAGGTTGAAGATGTAGGTGAAAAATTCAAAGCTATTATGGAATGGGAGAGGAAAATCATCCACCAACTGACATCAATTCAAAGAAGTACCATCTAGCTTCAAAATTATGCACTAAATATTGGATTGCTTGAAAGAAATGATAATAGGTATAAAGGATGAGAATAAAGTTTCTGAGAGCCACTTGGAGATCTTGGCCAAGATAAATTCACTGTTGGAGAGTGTATTGGCTGCAAAGAAAATTGTACATAATGGATCAATACAAACAGGTAAGCAATTGGAAATGACAATGTCTTTCTGCATGAAAATTCTCAAACGTATGTTCAATAAAATTTTGTTACTAGAAGACAAGATGGATGATGTTTAAGAGAGAATAATTGCTTTCACTAGAGAGGAGGTAATTTATGATATTCATTATTATAAAGGGTACATTCTAGAAAATTCTTCATCTTCCTTGAAGAACTTATTCCATCTCACCCGAAGAAGATTGATGTAACATCCACTTTGTTACTTCACATCTAGGATTTTTGTATATATCTTACTTTATGCTTCTCAATTTAAATACCCATATATTTAAATCCAACATAAACCTTAATGCAATACATTTCTGATAAATGTCATAAACCATGTGCAGCTGCATGAGGGAATACTGAACCTATCCAATCTCCCTCATCACTCTATACGAGCTAATAGATAAAATGTATCCTTTGGTTTTCCTTTAGAAAGATATGATAATTAAGTGAAGATACCTAAGTGTCTACCTAGGTTCCACCTAGGAATTCCTTAGGAATCTCATAACTTAGTCCTATCTAAGTGTCTACCTAGGTTCTGCCATAGAATTCCCATCTAGCATCTCACAACTTAGATCATATTGAAATCACGATAGTGTAATAAGTGGATTACACTACTTTGCGCAAATTTTTTTAGTCATATTTGATATTCTCAATTCAGGATGACACACTCATCTTTAGGAATTTTTTATCTCACCTTATTCACTTATTCATTTATATGGATCGACAAACATTGATGTTGTTAACATCTACTATCCTTGTATAAGGTACAATGATAACCTACAAGAAGAGGTACCTTCATGTCATCCTATGATGTCTATGGGAAAGTAAGTGTCTTTGTAATGATTCACTTCATCACTAGACCACTTCCCATCCCGTAACCATCATAAATTGATATCGGGTGTGTATTCATGAGGTCCAATCTGACTTTGTAACTCTAACAA
Source organism: Taxus wallichiana var. yunnanensis (assembly GCA_018340775.1). Taxonomy (NCBI): domain Eukaryota; kingdom Viridiplantae; phylum Streptophyta; class Pinopsida; order Cupressales; family Taxaceae; genus Taxus; species Taxus wallichiana. The sequence goes on along the minus strand of CM031238.1, from coordinate 519,756,492 downwards.
GGTTTGTACTTATTGTAATACCTTGCCACAATCTAGAATCTTGATGAGGAAACTCAACACAACTACTAAGTAGTAGTATCCAAATGATGAAAACCATCTTTATAGGGATACGACTATGTAGCGGATGTAGTGAGTTAGCTCACTAAGCATTCTGTATTGAGAAAGGTATCTTATTATTTTTAAGGTAATTATAAATCATGACAGGATAGCCTAGGTCTCGCGACAATTCCTCCTTGAATGAGTCACATCTAAGGTCTTAACGCTAAATTACCTCATTAGATTGCAAGTTAATGATAACCATAAATGGAAATCAAAACAATATTTGTTTAAGTTCAGCATTACAGATTTAATGTTGTCTTAGCTTAATCAATTAAGCCTATGTTTCTTACCAACGTAGTTTTACTTTATGCCACTGATATAACTATATCACTATAGGGCAACATTGGTACCATATATCTATATTCATTATAAATAATGGTGGTGCAATCTCATATTGCTGAAAGGTGTGAGTACGTATCATTCCTTTATCAAATTTCTCATGCTCTTGATGTTACCTATCATTTCATCTTAAGTATACCATCTTTCTTATATTATGCTTAATTGAGAATATTCAATTGAGCATACTTATAATAGGTCATTTATTGATACCTACCATAAGCTCATAGTATGTAAGTATTTCCTTAGGCTTCATCACTTAAAGACTTAATCAACCTTAAAAGTGTACTTTTTTTTCAATTTGGATCATATAATTTTATCAAAAAGATCATAATGATTCATTTTAGTATTTTCCTTATAAAGAACCTAATATCATTAAATCCTTGAATAGTATCCACTCGTTGGTTAGGTAACCTTGCATTCCCAAGTTACCCATACATGTTGACTTGTAACATTCTCAAAAGTCAAATGCCCAATATAAAGGAGGCTTAAGGAAAATGTGATTCTTAAGATTTTTAGTACATAACAATGTCCTTCCAAGGAACTTTAAATGGGTCAACAAATACTAGATTGATAGCCCCATAATCATATTGGAAATATTTTTCCTTTTTCATTAACTGATCAATTTAATTATAGTACTACTACCAGTTAATTAGTAAATCATACCAATGAAGTAAACTTCAGCCTATATTGCACTTTAGCTCATGAATGTTTAATCACATCATGTCTTTATATTAATCCTTTAATATGATATAATTTCTATCTCATCAATATACAAACTTCCTCATCACAAGTTATAATATTACATTTGTAAAAGGGAGAGAATTTTTCCCCATTAATGGTCTACTATGGTACATAAGATCATTATGCCCCTATGAGACATATTTAAAAAAAACACAATTCCATATAGGTCAATTCACTGCTTAATTTGGCAATATATATCGTAATACAAATATTCTTAAGTTATGTCCTTAATTATTACATCATACTATTTTATAGATAGATGTATAGTCATGAAGTAGTCTAATTAGCACTACCACATTTGCATACTAATTTATTCACTATAACCTCAATAGATCGACAAAGAATAAAAGGTCAAGATCACTACACAATCTTTTGAATTTCTTTCATTAACTAATAAATTTTTATTTGATAAATTTTAAACAATAAGACTTTATAGAGATTAAAATGCTCTTCTTTCATTATTTGGTTTCGTATACGATTACAGAGAGCATCTATATTTTTCCCCTTACAATAACATGACAAAAAAATGGTAATTCAATAATTTACAATTCTAGAAGCAGTATAATCATCCTTTATCAATCATAATGAACAATAAAATTTTTCAACTTTGTTCTTCCTTCCATCCTACAGAGCTTCATTTGCAAAACATGTTAAGCACTTTATCGGTTCATGCGAATTGAGCATGTTAAACCTTTTCCCTTGCCTAAAGGTTTATGCCATTGATCATTTAAGTAAATGAAATGTTGCATTGCATTGATTCATATAATTCACTTAAGAAGACAAGTCAATAATAACAACATAACCAATTAATTATATTTTCATAAAAAAACTACTTACTTATTTTGAAAATTAACTACTTGAGGATAAGACACAAAATCCATTCAACTTACATCTTCCATACATTATTAGCTTAGATCTTGAGGTTACTATTTATATCTTTCTATACTGTCCAAGTAACTCATACAGGTATGTACAAATTTACTTATTTAACCATCACTAGCCATAATGGTAATTAATGCCACTTTACATACAATTAACCAATAGCAGAAAATCACTAAAATATTTTTCAATTTCAGGGAATTTATGTGAACTAAGTTAATTAGATTTAGGAAAGGTACTTATACACCTTGTCATCTGAAAGTAGCTTCCTTACTTATAGCCACGAAAATCTATATGACTAGTTTGATAACTACTATTAGTTTTAATATTATGGTAAATATATATCACATAAGTATTTTAAGATAAACATTGTATCAGGAACAAGCTTCCTATAGAGATAATACACATTTTCCTAGCCAAGAAAGATATTATAGTAAAACAGGGATTGATTTAGTTTTCCATTATCCCTGAGAAGTCCATAAGCTTTCTCTCCAAACGACACAATAACCACTATCCCCTAAATTATATTTTCTTTTTAAGCCCAATTAAAATTATGAGAGCACATTCCCACAACAAGAAACTCATTATTCTGAATGGTAAGTAGGTACCTTTACATTTTGTCTTACTTCTCATAGACAGAGAGAATTATCTTTGTGATCGATTAATGACATTAAAATATTAAAATCACGAAACAAGGCTTAATATGACAAGCTCCTAATTAATTTTCATCTAAATAGTGGATTCGGTTCCTTATATATTTATTATTAGTATGAAATTAGCTAAGATTACAATGGTATTTTGTTTCAGGTGTTTCATTCTCCACCAAACATTTATCAAACAATTAACGATAATACGTAGGATAAGACATTTAACATATTTCCCCACCAAAGGTTCTATCAAACATAAGAAATGTGTATTACCTACACACAAATGTACTGGGTATTAAATTATTTACAGCTAATGAAAAATCAAGAGTTCTCATAACCAATGGTGCATTCGCAGGAGAAAATATGTATAGCTACAACTCATTTATTATTATCTTGTAACTCTATTTCATACCTGACATAATTATTTGCATGAAATTAACAACCCAAAACCCCAATTCATTTTAACATCTAAAAATATCTTTCAAGGAATTTCATTTACATAAAAATGTAATGGAATAAAATGCTAGAAAAATGAATAAGGTTTATCATGCCTAGAAAGCGTTAGCAATCTCCTCTCCAAATCATTCTATGCCCGAGAAGCACCTTCTACGAATCCTCTCCCATGTTCTTCCCTAAATGGTGACCAAAACATTTCCCCAACACCCCAAAACAATCCCATAATGCATATTTATCACAAGTCAAAAATATCTCAGTATATTTTAAACTTGCATGCAAAAGACCAGAGCTGGAGCGTGAGTTTATTCTAAAAATTCATAGAGTTCAACTGTAGTTAATCTCATCTCCACTTAGCTATTCAAGCCAAAACTAGAATGATAAAAATGGTATGCATGCGGTTAGCTTCTCTAAGAAGCTTCATCGTTCCCAAGGGCTTGAATGTGCACTTAATGCATTTAAGAATTACAGTGCCTTGCTGGTAGTTTTGGAACTACCACACTGCCACCAATATTACCCTCTAAATTAGTAGGGGTTTTAAATAAAAAGTACTTTCTCAAATTCTATGGTTGAAACTAATAATAATCCAATGTTTTTTCAAATGTTCTACATGGATCTTAAGAATATAATTCAAATATGTTTGCATGATGACTATGTCTCCACCTTATCATTTTACCTTTCCACCAATTATGGCATGTATGGAGTCTTTGTTAGGTCAAGACTTATTTAACACAAGAGTCTTCATAGTGCATGGGTCTATAATGACCCATTTTACCTTTACATTAATCGATCAAACCTTACCCAAAACTTGCATGTCTTAATACACCAATTAAAGTTCAAGTCTCCATTTGGAGATTGAAATAATCAAAGAATAAACAATTGACTTATCGGTCTTGGTTGACTGACAAATTAAATAAGGTTAAAATGTTTCCATTTTAGGCTTAGCAATATTTAAGCTAACACTATCGATTGCCAACCCAAACTTTTACACAATAGTTATGAAATACCATAGTCTTCATTTACAAATTCATCTTTTCTCAACTAATTGATAGCTGAATGGTATGTAAATATCACTCGAACCACTAGAAAATAATGGTGATCAAAGAACAGCTGAACCACACATAATATTTTTATACATGATGAACTAAATCAATCATATAGTATTTACATACAAGGTTTACAACTTTCATCCCAAGAGAGGGTCATTCATTTTGCATTAAACCTTATTTTGTGCTGAAATAATACTTTGTAGCAATGAGTAATTCCATTCATCCTTAGCAAGTCACTATTCAATATAGAATAGAAGGTTATCAAATTCAACATCATGAACAAAAATAAAAAAGGGTATTTGTTTGCATCAAATTGTCATTTTTGGCAAGGCAGGTGGCCATTAGTACTCGAGTCAGCAAATGATGTAAAACAATGTTTACATAAATTAATTAAGTTCAGCAATGAAATAACAACCATGCACTGCCAACTTCATATATTCATCAACATAAGTATTCTTTACTTCCATACCAGAAACAAAGGTAAGATGAGAATGTTAAGTTTATTACGGATGCTAGGCAATAATTGATGTCGTGTGGTTGTGTGTGTAATTATGTGTATGTGTGTATATCCTTCTCAGGACATACATCCATGCATGCAACTATACACATAGCTACACAACAAGGCTTATTGTCTCACCCTCGTAATTCATTCAATATTTATGACACAATTTCCAAATATGACAGACTAAAATCAAGGGGTATGACATACCTACCCTCTTAATGAATCATCATCCCGATGATTTCACCTCAATAGTCAAAATCAAAACAGTCATATACAGGTTATATCAACAATATTTTGAAGAACCAATCATCATTTTCCATGTAAGTTACAATTTTTCAGATATGAAATTCATATTTATTGGCTTTAGTAGCCTAACAAATGGAAAAACTATCATTCGGTTAGAAATACAATCACAATCTTTATCTTTACAGCCATTCATATCATTCAATAACTGTAATATACACACTAGAAACAATTTAAAACATGTTTTATAAAACTAAAACAAACAACAAACCGCTGATTTTCTATTTTCCTAGGTCTTCTAGGTATTTTGTTTCGTTACTTACTTTTTTTTCTAGTTTTTAATCCATATGCTACAAACTTATTCCATAAAAACATTTTCCTTGTTTGATGTTCCTTTTCCTTGTGCAAATTTTATTTTCTTGAGTTGCTTCGAGCAATGTCTCATAAAAATGGTTTTGTCCCCCTTTTTCAATATCAGTCAAGAGTCCACTCTTCTCAACAAGAAGAGTATTTTCTCATCATATCCAGTTAAGAGGGTGTATGGAAAACATTATCAATAGTTTACAATGTATTCATTGGACTGTATAATAGGGAGTAACCATTAAATCCATTCAATCATAACTAACTACCATCAACTCAAGAAGAGTCAAAATTGTAAGAAAAATAATGTTATAGCCTTATAAGCCCATACTTATATCATTGTATCATTATATCCAGTCCGTAGAAGTTCATAAACATAACTTCTCCAATCAATATATTTCTGTTAGTCCATTAATACCTAGAACAAGGTATATTCCTTTTCATCATATATCTCCAAGTTATATACAATAATATTTTACAAGAATTAAGGCAAATTATACTTCATAACTCAATATATAGTCTTGTATAATCTTTAATACAACTTATCAAATTGAGTTACTTCTTATTACACTCAGTCATAATAAGATCCAAATTCAAGTAAGGCCACAACTGAAACTTGATCATATTATATATATATATAAGTACAAACTTCTTTAGCCTTTCATTGCAACTGGTATAAACTAAGCATCCATTATGATATAAGTCATACTTAATTATATCTTCAAAGAGAGGATACCTACTTAACCCAACAATCACCTCATAAGGAAGTTATGAGTTCTTAAATTTAATCAGACATCAGTAGCACAAAGGAATAAGTGTCTACTTCTTAGTCACACATTTGGATTTGATCATCCAATACTTAAACAATATTTTAAAAATGTGCCTTCCCAACCACAATCTTCCTATTATAAGGTCAAGAATTCATTTTTTTTAACCTGTAAGAAAGATAAATTCAATCGTTCATTCAATTATAACTTAGATGTTTCATATATCAGCTATCTACCACCTCGACATAACTTACTCATTTTACTCAAAGATCCTATTTTGATCAAGAACATTGTTAACTTGGTTACCCAAGCATAATGAGCCATCAACAATGTTTATTAAGGAACTCTTAACAAGCATTGACTCACAAACAAGTATTAATAGATTATTTATCTATCCTCAAGCAAGAGGTCTGCAGGATTGTAGAAGACTGATACAACTTGCTTACCTTAAACCTTACGAAGTGTCAAAGAATAAAGTTACTTTATATTCTATAGACTTTGCCATCAACAATGTTTTCAGCAAGCTGTAAGGAAATTGTTTAAAGACGATTTTAGTGGATGCAAATCCACATTTGACAATAGAAAGACTAAGTTGTGGATTAAATAATACTTATTCCTATATGTGCCTGAGATCATGCACGAATCCACTAATAATGAATGTTATTCATTTCAACCATATTTTTACCTCCAAACAATCACTTAAAGGGACAATAAATCTGTCATTGTTATCTATTCTATCCACATGAACTAATATTCACGATAGAGGATCAAGATGAAGAACTCATAACAGGTGCTTATATACATATAAATCACCATGATTACCCAAACTAGGGTGAGGCTACCATTTCTACGAGTCTCAAACATAATGCAAATGAATTCCCACTTTTACGGGCATCATATAACGTTAAAGTATCGTTTTAAGTATAGAGATTAAGATAATACAATGTAATCTTACGGGTTTGTCCAAGGACCCAATCTTACCATACATGTTAATTGGTGCAAATGACATAACAAAGAAAGAGAATTAGCAACCCCTATGGCGATGAGTTCATACTTTTCATAAAAGGGTTCATATTCAAATCATTAAAAAAACAATTGCACAATACCAGAGAAGGATCGTGTTTTATCAACTAACTCAAGAAATACCAAATGGATAAAATATCAAACTTTCATTCATCCAAATACCATGGAGTCAACCCAAAATGGTCTGACTAGATAATACCTTAAAAAGGAAAGAAATCAATCTCATAAGTCCTTGACAAGTATTTGACCCCAAAGTTTTAATATTGTAATAATAGAACTAAGTTGGCTGGGTAATACCCACCGCATAACATATACTCTCAGGAGTATCAACGTGTATATATTTTTGTATAAAAAATAGTAGAACATAACCACTAACTCATAAAGTAGTTACAGTCATATTTGAATCACCATAATCAATATTTTTGTATTCCATGTAATGGTTAACCATACTCATTACTTAAACGATATCTAAGTAAAATTATTCAAACAAGAGGGTTTCACCCATGTAAATAACTTAGATGCCCAAATTTCAATGGGTGATCATAGAAATTAAAATGCAGACCCCCAATATCATTCACATTTAAGAACAATTCTACAAGGCTACAAACATAATAATGACAGTGATTTTTTTTACAAAATACAAAATGGAATAAGTAGAAAGGAGGGAAAAGAGAAAATCCATGCACACTTCTTAGATCATATGATTTCCAACCTGTAAATCATGATCATCAAGAATTGGGAAGATAAAACTAAACATACTTGCAATATGTCAAGTATTCACATGAAATGGTCTCAACTCGCCTCATGCCTAAGAGTACAAATTTTACTCTCAGTATCCATTTCTTCTTTTCTTATCTCCCTCAAGGCACACAAAGTGCATGAAAATACTATAATAAACTTGATTATATTTCCCCATCCATAGTAGATAATGTCCTTGAGTTGGTGATCATGACTTGAATCTTTTAATTGCCCATAAGCATTCATTGTTCACTACCCAAGTAGGAAACCTAGAATATTTTCTCCTAGAAACATATTCAAGGCTCTAGAATCCTTTTTATGCTTAAATCACCATCAATTTTTTTACAACACATTAGAAATCTATTGCAAAATTTTCCGGATTCTCAGGCCACAATGATCAAGAATTCCATATATTATAGGATCATTCAAACAAATAGTTTGTTTAAGTGTAGATTTCATTTAAGAAGGGTTTCCCTTTTTGGTTTTTTCTGCTACTTCTGTAGATAGTTATTTCCTATCTACTTCATCTACCCTAAGTGGGTTTATAAGTCGTTTTGGACTTAAGTTCTGAATATGTCATTAAGACAATTCATTTAATCTAGTAACCCTCTATTTATTGCTATCATTCAACTTAATTTTTTTATCTTAGCTGATCCAATTCACACTTATCAGCTGCTCCATGCATCTATCTAGTTTAGTGTGTCATGAAGGATTGTTATTTTTAAAAAAGAAAACTAACCTACCATCGAACCTGAAACATTGTTTGTTCTGGTTTGTTATCCTCGGTATATCCTTTTATCCTTCCTTTTATTTTACTAATAAAATCAGAATTTAGTAAGCGTAAGGACCTAATAGGTCCAAGAGCTGCAACCTTCAGCTCTAATACCAAAATGTAACAACCAAGATTTTATATATATATATTTTACTTTAAGCTTCTCAATTTAAATACCCATATATTTAAATCCAAGACAAACCTTAATGCAATACATTTCCGATAACTATCATAAACCATGTGCAGCTGCATGAGGGAATATTGAACCTATTCAATCTCCCTCATCACTCTATACGAGCCAATACATCAAATGTATCCTTTGGTTTTCCTTTAGTAGGATATGATAATTAAGTGAAGATACCTAAGTGTCTACCTAGGTTCCACCTAGGAATTCCATAGGAATCTCACAGCTTAGTCCTATCTAAGTGTCTACCTGGGTTCTACCATAGAATTCCCATCTGACATCTCACAACTTAGATCATAGTGAAATCACGACAGTGTAATCAGTGGCTTACACTACTTTGCACAAAGTTTCTGAGTCATATATGCTATGCTCAATTCTAGGATGACACACTCATCTTTAGGAATTTTTCATCTCACCTTATTCACTTATTCAGTTATATGGATCTACAAACATTGATGTTGTTAACAACTACTAGCCTTGTACAAGGTACAATGCCAGATTAACCTACAAGAAGATGTACCTTCATGTCATCCTATGATGTCTATGGGAAAGTAAGTGTCTCTGTAATGATTCACTTCATCACTAGACCACTTCCCATCTCGTAACCATCATAAATTGATATTGGGGTGCGTATTTGTGAGGTCCAATTTGAATTTGTAACTCTAACAAGGTTTGTACTTATTGCAATACCTTGCCACAATCTATAATCTTGATGAGGAAACTTAGTACAACTACTAAGCAACAATATCCAAATGATGACAACTGTCTTTATAGGGATACGACTATGTAGTGGATGTAGTGAGTTATCTCACTAAGCATTTTATATTGGAGCAAGGTATCTTATTATTTTTAAGGTAATAATAAATCATGACAGGATAGCCTAGGTCTTGTGATAATTCCTCCTCGAATGAGTCACATCTAAGGTTAGAGCCTAGGTCTCAGAAAAATTCCTCCTTGAATGAGTCACATCTAAGGTCTTATCTCTGATTAGATTCAAGAATATTTAATTTCTCCAAATACACTAAATTATCTCATTAGATCACAAGTCAATGATAACCATAAATGGAAATTGAAACAATCTTTGTTTAAGTTCAACATTGCAGACTTAATGCGTCTTGGCTTAATTAATTAAGCCTATGTTTCTTACCAACACAATTTTACTTTATGCCACTGATATAACTATATCACTATAGGGAAGCATTGGTACCATATATCTATATTCATTATAAATAATGGTGGTGTAATCTCATATTGCTGAAATGTGTGAGTAGGTACCATACCTTTATTAAATTTCTCATGCTTTTGATGTTACCTATCATTTCATCTTAAGTATACCATCTTTATTATATTATGCTTAATTGAGAATATTCAATTAATCATACTTATAATAGGTCATTTATTGATACCTACCATAAGCTCATAGTATGTAAGTATTTCCTTAGGCTTCATCACTTAAAGACTTACTCAACCTTAAAGGTGTACTTCTTTTTTTTTAATTTGGATCATATAATTTTTATCAAAAATATCATAATGATTCATTTTAGTATTTTCCCTTATAAAGAACCTAATATCATTAAATCCTTGAATAGTATCCACTGGTTGGTTAGGTAACCTTGCATTCCCAAGTTACCCATACATGTTGAATTGTAACATTCTCAGAAGTCAAATGCCCAATATAAAGGAGGCTTAAGGAAAATGTGATTCTTAATATTTTTATTACATAACAATGTCCTTCCAGGAACTTTAAAAGGGTCAACAAATACTAGATTGATATCCCCATAATCATATTGGAAATATTTTTCCTTTTTCATTAACTGATCAATTTAATTATAGTACTACTACTAGTTAATCAAGAAATCACACAGATGAAGTAATCTTAAGCCTATATTTCACTTTAGCTCATGAATGTTTAATCACATCATGTCTTTATTTTAATCCTTTATTACGATACAATTTCTATCTTAGCAATATACAAAATTACTCATCATAAGTTATAATATTACATTTGTAAAAGGGAGAGAATTTTTCCCCATTAATGGTCTGCTATGGTACATAAGATCATTATGCCCCTATGAGAACCCCTTTTTTAAAAACACAATTCTATATAGGTCAATTCATTGCTTAATTTGATGATAAATATTATAATACAAATATTCTTAATTTATGTCCTTCATTGTTACATCATACTATTTTATAGACAAATGTATAGTCATGAAGTATTCTAATTAGCATTACCACATTTGCATACTAATTTATTCACTATAACCTCAACATACTGACAGTAATAAAAGGTCAAGGTCACTACACAATCCTTTGAATTTCTTTCATTAACTGATAACTTTTTATTTCATACATTTAAATAGTAAGAATTTATAGAGATCAAAATACTCTTCTTTCATTATTTCATTTATGTACAAATACAACAGAGTATCTAATTTTTTCCCTTTACAATAACATGACAAAACAATGGTAATTCAATAATTTACAATTCTAGAAGCAATATAATCATCCTTTATCAATCATAATGAACAATAAAATTTTTCAACTTTGTTCTTCCTTCCATCCTATAGAGATTCATCTGCAAAACATGTTAGCACCTGTCAGTTCATACGAACTGAGCATGACAAACCTTTTTCCCCTGCCTAAAGGTTTATGCCATTGATCATTTAAGTAAATGAAATGTTGCATTGCATTGATTCATATAATTCACTTAAGAAGACAAGTCAAGTAATAGAAACATAACCAATTAATTATATTTTCATCAAACAACTACTAACTTATTTTGAAAATTAGCCACTTGAGGATATGAAAAATCCATTCAGATTATATCTTCCATACATTATTAGATTAGATATTGATGTTACTATTTACATCTTTCTATACTATCCAAGTAACTCATACATGTATGTACCGATTTAATTATTCAACTGTCACTAGCCATAATGGTAATTAACATTTCTTTGCATACAATTAACTAATAATGACAATCACTAAAATAGTTGTCAATTTCAGGAATTTTAGTGAACTAAGTTAATTAGATTTAGGAAAGGTACTTATACACTTTGTCAGCTGAAATTAGCTTCTTACTTATAGCCACAAAACTCTATACGAAAAATTTGATAACTACTATTAGTTTTAATATTAAGGTAAATATATATCACAAAATTATTTTAAGATAAAAACTGTATCAGGATGAGATTCCCATAGAGATAATACACATTCTCCTAGCTAAGAAAGATATTACAAAAAAAGGATTGATTTAGTTTTCCATTAACCCTGAGAAGTCCATAAAATTTCTCTACTAAGGGCACAATAACTACTATCCCCTACATTATATTTTCTTTTATAAGCCCAATTAAAATTACGAGAGAACATTCCCACAACATGACTCTCATCATTCTGAATGGTGAGTAGGTACATTTACCTTCTATCTTACTTCCCACTGATAGAGAGAATTATCTCTGTGATCTGATTAATGACATCAAAATCTTAAAATCGTGAAACAAGGCTTAAGATGACAAGCTCCTAATTCATTTGCATCCGAATCATGGATTCAGTTCATTATATATTTATCAAAGTATGACAATAGCTAAGATTCCAATGGTATTTTATTTTAGGTGTTTCATTCTCCACCAAACATTTATCAAACAATTAACGATAATATGTAGGATCAGACATTCAACATATTTCCCCACCAAAGGTTCTATCAAACATAAAAATGTGTATTACCTACACACCCATGTACTGGGTATTAAATTATTTACATCTAATGAGAAATCAAGAGTTATCATGACCAATTGTGCATTCCAAGGAGAAAATCAGATAGCTACAACTCATTTATTATTATTTGGTGACTTTATTTCATACCTTGAAATAATTATTTGCATGAAATAAACAACCCAAAACCCCAATTCATTTTAACATCTAAAAATATCTTTCAAGGAATTTCATTTACATAAAAATTTAATGGAATAAAATACTAGAAAAAGGAATAAGGTTTATCATGCCTGAATGCGTTAGCAATCTCCTCTCCAAATAATTCTATGCTTGAGCAACACCTTAAGCGAATCCTCTCCCAATTTCTTCCCTAAACGGTGACCGAAACCTTTCCCCCAACACCCCAAAACAAGCTTATAATGCATATTTATCACAAGTCAAAAATCTCTCAATAGATTTTAAACTCACATGCAAAAGACTAGTGCTAGAGCTTGAGTTTATTCTCAAAAATTCAGGGAGTTCAACTGTAGTTAACCTCATCTCCACTTAACTCTTCAAGCCAAAACCAGAATGATCAAAATGGTATGCATGCGGTTAGCTTCTCTAAGAAGCTTCATTGTTCCCAACGATTTAAATGCACACTTAATGCATTTAAGAATTACAATGCCTTGTTGGTATTTTGGAACTACCCCACCACCACAATATTACCCTCTAAATTAGCAGGGTTTTAAATATAAAATACTTCCTCAAATTGCATGGTGGAATCCAATAATAATCCAATGTTTGGTCAAACATTCTACATGGAGCTTAAGATTCTAAGTCAACTATGTTTGCATGATGACTATGTCTCCACCTTATCATTTTACCTTTCCACTAATTATGGCATGTATGGAGTCTTCCTTTAGGTCAACACTTATTTAACACAAGAGTCTTCATAGTGCATAAGTCTATGCAATGACCCATTTTACCTTTTCATTAATTGATCAAACCTTACCCAACACTTGCATGTATTAATACACTGATTAAAGTTTAAGTCTCCATTTGGAGATTGAAATAATCAAAGAAAAAGAAATTGACTTATCGGTATTGGTTGGCCAAAAAATTGAATAAGGTTAAAATTTTCCATTTTAGGCTTATCAATATTTAAGCTAACACTATCGATTGCCAACCCAAACTTTTAAACAATAGTTATGAAATACCATAGTCTTCATTTACAAATTCATCTTTTCTCAACTAATCGGTAGCTGAATGGTATGTAAATATCATTCGAACCACTAGAAAATAATGGTGATCAAAGAACAGTTGAACCATACATAATATTTTTATACATGATGAACCAGATCAATCATATAGTATTTACATACAAGGTTTACAACTTTCATCCCGAGAGAGGGTCATTCATTTTGCATTAAACCTTATTTCGTGCTGAAATAATACTTTGTAGCAATGAGTAATTCCAGCCATCCTTAGCAAGTCACTATTCAATAAAAATATAAAGGTTATCAAATTCAACATCATGAACAACAATCAAGAAAGGTATCGGTTTGCATCAAATTGTCATTTTTGGCAAGGTAGGTGGCCATTAGTACTCAAGTCATCAATAAAACAACATTTACATAAATTAATTAATTTCAGAAATGAAATAACAACAATGCATTGCCAACTTCATATATTCATCAACGTAAGTATTCTTTACTTCCATACCAAAAACAAAGGTAAGATGAGAATGTTAAGTTTATTATGGATGCTAGGAAATAAGTGATGTCGTGTGGTTACGTGTGTAATTATGTGTATGTGTGCATATCCTTCTCAAGACATACATCCATGCATGCAACTATACACATAGCTATGCAACAAGGCTTATTGTCTCACCCTCATAATTCATTCAATATTTACAACAAAATTTCCAAATATGACAAAATGAAATAAAGGGGTGTGATAATTGATGAAGCTGTCATACCTTTCACTTTTGATTCAATTGAGAAATTAGTAAGGCTTCATGCAAATGTCAAGGAATTTGGGCCTAGTTTAGAGAAGGTAAAGGCAAGCATTGATATTCTATCCAGGGAACTACTAAGGTTCAAGACTGAAAGCGGAGCTATTGCTAAAGTAGATGGGAAAACAATGAATTACATGCTTGACAAATACATTCAATATCAGAACAAAGGGAAAGCATGAAGTGTAGCAGCTGGCATATCTTCTTTCTTCTCCTCTTTTTCTCTTCTTTCTTATTTTCTCGAAAAAATATTGTAAAACTAAAGTAAGTGGTTAAAATCCATTAATTCAAGTTGTTTGAAAAGGTCCTTTAACTAAGAATAGGTGGTAGACATGGAAAATTTTGATCTAAAAATTTAGCTAAACTTTGTGTTATCTTAGATCTAGGTTAGAAGTTGTTTCTTTCCCTTATTGTTGAATGTTGTGATTTTTCTCTTTTTTTTTAATTTGTGTGGATGAGACCAACTCTGATAGATATTGGTTGAATTCAACACATCTTCCTTTCTTCTTTCATTACTTTTGTTTTTCCCACTTATGTGAATAACCCATCATAACTAATTACTTGCTATAAAATTACCCAGCTTGTGGTTCACAAGCTGAAGTAATTGAAGTAAAACCCATTAAAGTAGTTATTAGGATTCACCCCTATAAAATAGATAAACATCTTACATGGGATCCTCACCATTAAATGAGGGAGATTTATCTCATGACTGCCTAGGTTTTAAGTTGTGTATAAAACCTAGCTAATAGGACACAAAATATTGAAGAAAAATGCCCTAAAGGAAGAATATAGATGGCCACAAGGGTGGACTTATGATGAGAGAGATTAGATAAGATCATATAAGAAAAAAATTAACAATGTAAATCCATAGGTATGAATGAATCTACGTCATATCAAGGAACATGTAAGGAAAATATGCCTCCAAATGCATTGGAGGTAAACAAGGAGGAGATCTAGGTAACGCAAGGCACATGCAACCAAAGAAAAGGCTAGATAACCAATGATAGTTAGTCATTTCAAAGATCACAAGGAATAAATGGATTATATGATATCATAAACCTAATGTTTACATGAAAAAATGGGTTTGAGATGTAACTTGTATAGAGGAAAGAGGGTTCTCCCAAAAGTGGTGTTCCCTAAAACTATGCCCCAACTCGGGAAGGGGAAAGAGCAAATTGATCAATGCAGAAAGTCTTCTAGAAGAAAGTTGATCAATGTGGGAAGATTTCTTAGGACTCTAATGGAAAGATAATCAATGCAGGAAGCCTTCAAATTCCATAAGGAGTATCCATCCTTTGAGGGTATGGTATACTTTATACAATATATAGATGGAAAGAATAAATGATAACCGTCATTCAAGGGATTGGTATATATTTTTATTGTGATTTTTATTTCATGCTTTTGATTTTTTTCTATTTTCCTTCTTTGTTTTGCATGAAAAACTATCCATTGAGGGACCAATCTATTTTTGATAACTTTGATTTTTGATTTAAGCATCCATGAATTTCTATTTTACATGGGGAGAGCTAGGACTAGCTAAGTAGACCACTTAGGAGGGGATAATGATGTACAAGAGACACCCATATAACCTTTTCATGTCTCCAATAAGTGAATGAGAGGGTGATGGACGTAATGATCATAGAGTTATCACCAAGAAGGGAGAACCTATCCATAAGGGAAATTTTATGGGAAGATCTGTGGTGCCCATATTTAAGGTCACATCTAGGAAGTGATAGAAGACCACATAGTTACAAAGCATCATAATGAGAGACTCAAGGGGATAAGATGGAGGAATGATCCAAGGATATGACAAAGGGAACATTGTTAAATGTGATAATAATATAATGGTTGTAAGTGCAATGCATTAAATAGTTCCACTTATGGTTTACCATTAAGGGAGGCCAAATGATAGGCTCCTAACCCATACTTGTGTGCTATAATGTATGTTCTGATCTAGTTTATGGAAAAATTTCCACGTTCTCTCCTTTATATAGTAGTGACATTCTAATTTTCTTTTAAGACGAGGTCACCGATATTAAATTCACATTCCTTAAGGTACTTAGTGTAAGCATGTTTAATGTGCTACTGATAAACATGATGGTGTTCAAAAGAGATAATGTGATGCTCATCTAGTATCTCGAGTTGTGCTAGATGAGATTGGCAAGAGTCTTCATCAGATATGAACTCATGAAGGGACACACGTAAATAAAAATTTGAACTTAACGAGGAAGGAAAACTTTGAAAGCCAGTAAACAAGAGAAAATGTGTAACCCACTGGAGGTATGGATGCTAGTATGATAGGCCCAAAAGGAAAAAGAAAGTTGGAGATGCCAATTACTACCTGTTTGATCAATGGTTTTGGAAAGAATGTTCCGAAGGGTTTTATTGGTAGCCTCGGCTTTACCATTATCTTGGGGATAATATGGGGAAGAAAAGATGAGTTGGATGTTGAATGCATTAAAAATTTTCTTAAGATCTTTTATTAAAGGACTTTCCATCATCCTTAGAAATTTTTTGGGGAACACCAAAGTGGAAGACAATGTGTTGATAAATAAAATTAATGATTGGGTCACATATAGTCGAGTTAAGTGGGATTTCCTCCACCAATTTAGTGAAATAATCAGTTGTAGTGATGATAGAGTGATGTTGCTGTGAAGAATGAGGATTAATAAGACCAATAAGATCAAGGCCCCATTGTGAAAAGGGCCAAAGGTCATGGGACGGTTTCAGAGCTTGAATAGGAATACAAATGAGATTGGAATTTTGTTGACATTTTTCACAATTTTTAACATATTGACAACAATCATGATTGAGGGAAGGCCAATAATATCCAAGACAAAGAACACACTTAGCAATGACTAAGCCACTAAATTTTTCACCACAGATAACATCACAAACTTCCTTGATAGCCCAAAAGGCTTCATGGGATTTAAGACATTAGAGAAGAACACCATCAAATTTGTATTTATAAAGAATGTCACCAAGGATCACATAGTGGTGAGCGTGCTGAAGAAAGGACCTCTTAGCATTTTTGGATAGATCAGGAGGAAAGATGGATTTGGATAGATAATCAAATATTTGAGAATACCAAAGGTTTGGTGAATCAGATTCAATAAGATTAACCTAAGGTAATTCATGAAAAGGCTGATCACGATGATGAATGATGAAAAGAAGCTTGGAATCCTCTGTTGTCCATGGGATGAGAGACACAAGGGATGCCATTGTATCAACAAAGCGATTGGTTATCCAAAGAAAATATTGGATGGTGTAGGAATCAAAATATTCAAGGAGAAGATGAAAAATGTCATGATATTTTTGAAGAGTGTAATTTTTACATTGATACTCACCTATGACTTATTTGATTATAAGCTTAGAATCTCCATAGATGTTAAGAATTTGAACACCTAAAAATATGATGGTTTCAAGGCCCAAGATGAGGGCCTCATATTCCGCCATGTTGTTTATACACTCAAAATTGAGTTTATATGCAAGGGGAACACATGTTTCCCAAGGAGTAATGAGAACGATGCCATTACCTCCCCCTTGCTGAAATTTTAATCCATCAAAGAAGAGAATCAATTTAATAATTCCATATTCATGATGAAATTGGTTAATGGATTCATTCATAAATTACTCATGAGGTAAATGTGTACTAGGAAGACGGGCTTTATCCAATTGATTGGCAATAACTTGACCCTTGATGTATTTTTGAGAAATGAACTACATGTAAAACTCAGTCATGAGCATGAGACACTCAGTTATATGATCATTATGGTATGGATTATAATGTAATTTTTAAGGATATGGAAGCTAGTAATGACATACATCTTGTGATTAAGAAAGTAATGTCAAAGTTTATAAGTAAAAAGAAGAGAGTGCAACACAAATTTTTAGCTTCAGTGTAGTGAGTCTCATAATCATGACGGGTGTGATTGATGTAATAAAAACCTTCTCATGGTTTTGGTCATCAAGATGGGCTAACATGGCTTCTAAGGCATGATTGGTGATAGAGATGTATAAATAAAATGGCTCTTCTCGCATGGAGGTGTGAGCACAGGTGGAGACATAAGATACTATTTAAGATCATCAAAAGATTTTTGACAATTGTGATCCCAATAAAATTCAATGTCCTTGCAAAGGAGGTGATGAAAGGGTTTAAAATGATTTGAGAGTTATGAGATGAAGCAAAGGGACATATTAAAGGTAACCTTGAAGGCTGAAAAGTTTCTTAATATTAGAGGGGGAGGCATTTCAATGATTTCCTTAATTTTTGCGGGTCAACTTCAATGCCTTGAATAGAAATGATAAAGCTAAGGAGATTTCCAGTTAAGACTCCAAATACACACTTGGCTGGATTAAGACAAAGGAAAAAGTGAATGAGGCACTCAAAAAGGACTTCGAGAATGGAAATATGGTCACGGTGATGTTTATATTTTCCCAAAAGATCATCAACGTAGTCTTATATGGTTTTGTGGATGAGATCATGAAAGATATAAGTCATAGCCTACTGATAAGTAGCACCGAGATTCTTTTAACCGAATGACATGATGTGATAGAAAAATGTCTGCTAAGGAGTAATGAAGGAGTTTTTGTGTTGATCTTCTGGTGCGATGAGAATTTTATCGTAACTAGAGAAACCGTCCATGAGAGAAATCATCTCATGACCTGTGGTAAGATCCACAAGTTGATAAATGTTTGAAAAAGGGAAGTCATCCTGAGGGTAAGTGAGGTTAAGATCCCAAAAATTGGTCCATATGCACAACTTTCTTGATGCTTTAGTGATGACAATAATGTTAGAAACCCATCAGGGATAGTGAATGGGGATGATGAAATTAGTGGAGAGAAGGAACTATAAATCCTATTTAACAATGAGAGAAACACGAGGGTGTATGCAGTGAAACTTCCACTTTACTGGTTTAGCATTGAGATCAGTAAAAATATTATGGATGACGATAGAGGGTCAAGACCTGACATGTTTGAATATGACCATACAAATTCTTGGCTATGATGGGAAAGGAATGCGGTGAAAGATTCTAACTCATGTGGATCAATGGATTGGCACACTTTGAGAATGCAAGGTTCCTGCAGAGTCTTGATATTGACATCAATGATGGATTTGTTAAGAAGAGAAGATGAGCTAGATGGTAGGGTATTTTGAAGATAATAATTTTCTACCCCCATGTGGGAAATAATAACGTCATCATAAACACATTGAATAATGTCAATGGTATAAGAATATTCTTCTATCATCTTCGGATGGCGAGGAGGAAGGGACCTAGTATGATTTTCACACTGATAGGTGACTGGCCCCAAATTTATGATGGAGACAATTTTTTTTGGAAGTAATAGAAATGGTATCCTCCATTTCTATGTCTTCAAGAGCTGGTAAGGAAGATATGTTCATGTCTTTGGAAGTTAGAAAAGATGGGGAACACAGAAAAAACATGTCCATCTCTTCAAGGGTTAGAAAAGATGGAGAAGGTATTCCTACATCTTCAAAAGTCAAAAAATATGTAGAAGGCATGTCTATGAGAATATCGAAGGTGGAATGGGGTTAGGGAGTTCTCTTGGTATCCTAACCCAAAATTTTCATAAGGTTTACGACATTGATTAAGAATGAGGCCATTCGGGTCTTTCTCATAACATCCTAATATGAATCCTTTCCATGCACAATGATGGAGATAGTTATAGGAAAAAGATGGGTTTTTGAGAAAACTAAAGCCTCTAGTATAAACCCTAACATGTGGAATATAATTGATGTGGGAAGAGGGGGTATCAAAAAAACCATTATTAATATTAGTGCGAAGGTGTGGTGGACTGAAAGGAACAACATCCTCAACATCTAGTTCATATGTAGGCTCCTTATTAGGTCTACTGATACGGTTAGGAGTAGGAGGGATGTTGAGCATGAGAAGGTGATACTCCCCCATCGTAATTTTGTCCATTATGTTATCCATGGAGTCCTTGTTAGGGAGTTTGGATGAGGGAATGGATGAGATGGTGGATGGTGCAGATGGATCATCCTTAGGGATGAGCACATCATTTGGTCTATAAGTCATGTTACATCCTTGGAAGGGAGGAGCATCCCCGAAACATCAAGATCTTTCCCTCATGTTCATATTTAAGGGAATGATGAAGTGTAGAGGGGACGCAATGCATGGCACAGATCCATGGTCATCCGAGGAGAACATTGTATTTAAATTATCCCTCAATGATGTAAAATATCTCATGGATGAGCTTCTCACCAAACAGATAGGGAGGATGATTGTTCCTAAGTTAGGATCAATGATATCATTAAAGGCACAAAGAATCACGGGTGTCTAAGAAAAAAATTTCTTTGGGATCTTAATTTAGTTGAAAGTATGTGAAGAAATTACATTAATGTTTACCCCACCATCGATTATGAACCGTTCAATGAACATATAATTGATCCTAACCGTATTAAAGAGGGGAAGGTCATGTTATTTCGATGATATGTCTAGAATTTCATCTGATTGAATGATAGAGTAGTAGTAGTAATTACTCCTATGAATGATGCGAAGGGTGAGCTTCATCATCATATGTCAAAATACATTTTAAGGATTCAATAAGATCATGGGTAAGATCTAGTGAGATTTGGATGAGCTCGTAAAGTGACATCTTGACCGGGGCTTGATGAATTTGTCTAACGATGCTTTGGTTGATAGACTTTGGAGCTAATAAAACATAAAACTTTTAGTTTTATCATGTGGCCAATTCTTTAGGAGGAGGAATGGTGATGAAGGTCTTGGATTTTGGTTTGGAGTTTGATTTGGGTTTGCATGGGCTAGATCGAGTGGTTTCCCAAACTTCATTGATGAATAAAGGAGGACCTTTTCTCGGATGAGTCATCTCCAAAGGTGAAATAGTAGATGCCAGACTAGATGTGGAAGGAAGGGACTGAATCGGTCTAAGGGAAAGTCTTCCCTCTTCAATGAGTCTATGAATAATGTCCTGAAGCACTTTGCAGTGCTCATTATCATGCCCAGGGGTATGATGAAAATCACACATAAGGTTAGAATTGAACCATAAAGGATTCTTTCCTTTTGGGTCAAAGGCCTTGATAGGAGGAAGCGTGATTGTAGAGGTTTGCAGTAAGTGTTGGAAGATTTCTGTATATGATCCAAATAGAGAAATTGAAGATTCCTTTTGAGAAATTTTGGGTGTTTGGGGTAAAATATGAGTGTATTGATGCTTTGAAAATTTAAATTCAGTTTTGATATTGATTGATGTTTTAATGTTGGATGGTCTTGGATCAGTGGGCTGAAATGTTCATGGTTCTGAAACAAACAATTTGGGATTGGATGGTTTAAATCTAGGAAGGATTATAAATTTTATATGTAAATATGCACCCTTGAGAGAAGTAGCAACAAACTTAACTGGGGAGTTAGATGGTAATGTCATGGTTGGTTTAGGTACAAAAAACATGATTTTCTTGAGATGATCCAAAAAAGGTGGGGATTGAGGGAATTTTGTCAATGAAATAGAAGGAACATTTTAGGTAATTGAAAGATATAGTGATTTTAAACCTTCCTCAAATGATGAAGCTAGGGTGAAAGAACAAGGTGGTGCAAATGCAACCATAACAGTTTATGTGGGTAAGAGAGTGGGAGGAAGAACTGATATAGGTTCCATAGATGGTATGATGGGCAAGGGTGGAATAGATATAAGTGAGGTGGTCAAGCCTAATGGAATGGATGAAGTAGATGATGAGGTTGATAACTAAGTTTAGGAAGGACTGATTTTGGATGGGGAAATAGGATGAAATGGTTGCTTCATGAATGTCTCTAAGGGCATAAATGATATATTTTCTAATGGGGTTTTGGTAGCTGTAGATGTGGGAGTAGACACCGAGATAGATGTAGGTATAACAGATGTAGGGAGGATATAAAAGGGAATGGATGTGGTCAATGATGAAGTTGTGGATGGGATAGGTTCCTGATTGGCAGTGTTCAAGGTGTTTATAGTATGAGCGTTAGGTGCTTGGGTTATAGTAGAAGTGGTAGCTTGGATCATCGGTGTATGATTTGGAAAAAGGTTGTTTAAAAATGTCGAGTGGTTGATTGGGTGAAGAATTTAGATTTTCAACTTGAAGATCACCCTGATCAATGAGTCTTTGGACCAGATCCTTGAAAGTACATCTTTCTATGTCATGGCCTCAAACTTGGTGATACTTGTAGTAATGGTCTTCACGATACCATACAGGTTTTGGTCTTAACTCATCAACTAGTCGGATAGGAGGAAGTGTGATAAGGTTTAATACCATTAATTTTTCAAATATTGTATTGTATGACTCCTTGAGGGGAGTGTAGTTAGGCACTGGTCGAGTGAATCATTGTTGAGTCCATGTGTTATATGTAGATGTGAGAGATGATTTAAAAACTACAACATTGGCCACTACCTTTGATTTATCATTTGGTGTGGATAGTTTAATAAATTCATAGTTGGGTTTATTTTATTTTAGTTTTAAATGGCCCTGCTCGAGGGTGCATGTTTCAAGTTTGTGGGCCATGGTGAAGGCCTCATCAAAGGTTTAGAATGATTGGATTTGTAAATTTGAAGATATATGCTTTGCACATGAATGTGAGAAGAGCTCAATGAGATCAACTTGTGGAAGAGGAAATGATAGTTATCTTATAATAAGGTGCCATAGTGCAATGAAATATGTAATGGATTTGTCTTCAAATTTTTAGATGGCATATAGATCATTGATGGTTATTTTTTGTGCAATGTTAATTGAAAAATGTTCTAGAAATAACTATGTGAGTTGGGAGAAAGAGAATATTGAATATTGAGGGATAATATTGTATCATTTTAATGCGGGACCAGCCAAGGACATGAGTAATGTGTGGAACATCAAGTCCCGATTATGCAAATAAGATAACATGCATGTTTAAATGCATGAAGGTATTGTTGTAGATATTCATTGTTGTTAAACTTAGTTAATTTAAGGTATTCCCAGTGTTGAGGATATGGTTTAATTGGTATGGATGTGTGAATATCCTTGTTGATGATTTGATCATGCAATAAAGATACCTTGGTTCCTAAAGTAGAAGCTTTAAGGTTGGATAATCTACTCATGAGGGCATGCATGGGATCATTTGAAAGAGTCTATTGGGGGATGAGAGGTAGTGGATGCATGTAAGAAGTGGTTGGATGAATTTTTGATGAACTTGCATATGTGTTGGTGTTTGAGGAATTTGTTGGCGAGAAACCATGGGATGTGATTGGAAGGGTGTTTTTGAAAGAATTGTTGTTTGGTGACGGGAACATGATAGGATTGTTGGGATTAGGTAGGTTGTTGTAGTAAGTGCACAACCAAAATGTGGCTATGATTTGGTTGAAACTATTGTTGAAAGGAGTTAGATACTACATAATGCAAAGGAACCATGAAAGGGGGTTGGGAAGTATTGAAAATAATGCTAGATTTGAGAATATCATGTTGTCTAGATAAGGGATATGATGTTTGGGTGTATCTAGTAGGGAAACTAGTGGGAATAGAAACTGAAGAGGTGAGGGAATATTATTGTTGATTGTTGTGTTGATTAGTAGGAGGTTGTGACAAATAGGCATGACTATCTAGGTAGTTTGATGAGTAGTTTGGGGACTTGTTTGATAGGGATAGATTTGTTGGAGCGGTGGTCCATCTGGGGGACTCTGGGTTGATCTCCTAAGGATATAATCTTGGAGTACCATTGATTGGCATCCATAAGCTCTTGGAACATGGTATCACCAAGAGGGACCTTAGGAGGTCCAAAGGATTCTGATCATATGGATGGTGGAGCAGCTGGTTTAGATAGGATATATTGATGATATAAAAATGGGTTGGTCTCACCTAAAATTGTAGTATGATCAAAGGGTTCTGGGTGAGAGATGTTGATAAGAGGTTGGGTGCTCATAAAAGAGGTGATTAAGGGAACAAATGGGGTGAATGTTGTAGAGGAAATTTGTTGAGATAAGGAATTGTTGAAGAAAAGTTTTGTTCCATTCTCTTGGCTACTAAACGAGTGACTATGAGCATGAAAATATTTTTTACCTAAGAAAGTCCAACAGACAATTCTCTTTATGTTCTTAATTTATTTAAGAAAGTATGAAAAGAAAAGGGTTGGATAATCAGATGCCTAGGAGAAGGAAAACTACATATGGTTTCAAGTTTGTTATGGCTAGGGAATGTCTGAGGCGGTCTGTTGTTGGGTGATGAAATCCCAATCAAAAAACTAGGTAAGGGGATGTTTTGATGTGTTAATTTGATTTGTGAGGTTTAAGGATATGTGTGATAAAGCATGGGATGTAGAATATTAAACCCCTATTTAAGTTATGTGGGCAAGCAACATACAAAACTAATGCTATTTTTTAAGCCCAAAATGAAGTATGATATTCGATGAGGACACAAGAAGGAATGGGAAATTACGATGTAAAAAGGAGAAAAATAGGAAAAAAATAAGGAATACCTAGATAATGATTTTTCTATTTATCTAGCACTTCTTGAGTGATGAGTGATCCAAGGAAAAAACCCAACACGAACAAACGATGAAGCGGAGCCTCACACTGCAGTGTTATCGAAGACAAAAAGAAATAAATGCAAGAGATCACCTAAAGGGTGGTCCCATCGGGCGTGCCATGAATGTTGTAGTATTTTCTCATTCGTTATCAAATTAATGGTCTAATACTAAAGAAAGTACAAAACTCAAAAAATTTAGAGGTTTTATGTTAGCTTAGATGTACAATGATATGGACACATGATGGATGATGGATCCTTGTTGCTACAAATCAGATGAAATCTATAAGTTAGACTGAAAATTATTTTGATTAGATGATTTGGGCATGGGTTTCCCAACAAGGTAGACCCAAGTAGTGTTAAATCCCTCAGTGGATGTCAGCCCATGTTGTTAAACAAAAGTGATGTAATCAAGGAAATGTATATTGATAATATGTAGAGATTGAAAGAATATAAAATTTGAAAACACTATTGATTAATTTAGATATCGATATGATTAAAACAACTGAAAGATAAATATACTTGGTATGGGTCGATGGTGACATAGACTATGCTTTGAGGTAGGTTGACGATGGCACGGGAGACTAGATCTGAAATGTTGGAGGAATATTCAGACCATGTAGGATGTGAATGTAATCTAGAAGTTATAGTAGTCTCAGGATGCCCAAATCAACTTGTAGAGGAGGTATGAAGGAATAGAAACTAGGAAAACAACATAAATCAAGGATTAAAGGGAAGGATTGAAACCAAGAACCTAGTTGATGATGATTGGGGTGTAAATAGGCTGATTTATCTATAACAAAGGAACTAGATGAGGGTTGGTGCAAACAGGAAAGGGCACAAAGGTCAAACAAGGATGGGAAAAGGTTCTGAAAAGAAGGCAAGGGATTCGAGGCTGAGTAGACGATGACCTATCGTGGTTGACGATTACTATGATAGAGTTAGATATAGCCGTGGAAAGGCAAGCCATATGAGCAACTCGTAAGTATAGAAGTTGATGACAAAGTCGAAATCTTGTTGTTAATGTTCTAAACCTAAAAAGATTAGATACACAAAATACTAAGATACTATGAATTTTTTTGATTAAACTAATGTAAAATGACAAAAATATCACAAAAGTCTGATCACGATTGACATATACACTTTGTAAGAAGGTCTGTAATGGATTCTAGAATGTTTAGGCATGAAGGATTGTCTACAGATTGCAAGAGAGCTTTGTGATTATCATGTATTTGATGGGGAAAATAAATAAAGCACATAAATTTATATGGTCAAAAATGAATTAGATGGATCACCAATGATCATGGGGAAAGTTTCCTCAATGAGAGGATTTTCCTGTTTTTAACACGATTTATTGTTTTTTAAGAATTGGCCGAATGAGCTAAAGCACTAGGCGGAAGGGGTTTCTTAGGGCTGAGGTGTAGGTGATTTGGTAGTGAAGATATGTTGGAAAAATCATGGGGAAAAGAATAGGTGTTTGTTTGGAATGAAAGCATTCCAAAATGGAAATTTATTTAGGGCATGATTAACCAACTAATTAATTAATTGATGTTGATTAAATAAGATTTAGAGGTGATGGGCAGGAGATTGTGAGGACTAGGCGTAACTATCTAGGAAGTTTGATGAGATGATGGATTGGTGGAAGAGGAAGAAAGATGGGCGATGGAAAGCTCATTTAGCACAAATTGGGTAGTTTTGGGATTGGTTTGATAAGGATAAAGTTGTTGGAGTGGCGGGCTATCTAAGGGAATCTGAGTTGATATCCTAAGGAGATAATCTTGCATCACTACTGGATTGGCATACAGAATCTCTTGGAACATGGTATCACTGAAAGGGACCTTAGGAGGTCCAAAATACTCTGGACGATTAGATGATGAGTTATCTAGCCTAGAAAAGATAGATTGGTGGTGCAAGAATGGGTCAATCTCACCTAAATTTGTAGTATGAATAAGAGGTTCTAAGTGAGAGACGTCAATAAGAGGTTGAATGATCATGAAAGAAGTACTCAAGGACACGGATGAAGTATTTGTTGTATTGAAATTTTTTTGAGATAAGGAATTGTTTGAAGGGAATAAATTTTCAATTATTTTAGCTACTAAACGAGTAACTACCAAAGCATGAAATAATTTTTACCTAAGAAAGTTAAGCATAATATTATTTTTATGTTTTTAATTCATTTAGAAAGTATGAAAAGAAAAGGGGGTGGATAAAAAAGGACCTAGGAGAAGGAAAACTATGTTTGGTTTTAGGTTTGGTATGGCTAGGGAATGTCTCATAAGGTTTCATGTTGGGTGATGAAATCCCAATCAGCAAACCGGGTAAGGGGATGTCTTGATGTGTTAATTTGATTTATGAGGTCTAGGTTGTTTGTGATAAAGTGTGAGATGCAGAAGGTTAAAACCCTATTTAATCTATGTGAGAAAACATGATGTATAAAAGAAAGGTTATTTTTAAACCCAAAACAAAGTGTGATATTCAATGAGAACATAGAAAGAAATGGGAAATTACGATGCAAAAAGGAGAAAATAGGGAAAAAGCAAGGAATACATGGATATATCTTTTCCTATTTATCTACACTCTTGAGCGATGAGTGATCCAAGCCATGAACCCAACACGAGTAAGCAATAAGACAAAGCCTCACACTTTGCAGTGTTAGTGGAAGACAAGAAAAACTAGAACATAGATATAAAAAGAAAGAGATCATAAAAAGGGTGGTCCAACCGAGCATTCCAAGAATGTTTACAAAGTTTCTTGTTCTTAATGAAGTTAATATACTAACTACTAAAGAAACTAGCAAAGTTTTGGCCAAATTTCTTGTTCGTAATGATGTTAATGCAATAGCTACTAAATAAATTATTAAGTCAAAAATGAAGGAGGGTTTATGTTACCTCGAATGTGTGATGACATGGGGGCAAGGATGGATGATATTTTATTGCTTCCGATAGACCTACAAAGATACCTAAAACAATTTTGATGAGATTGATAGATGTGGGGCTTCCCGACTAAGTGGACCCAAGAAGCTTTTGACTTCCTTGGTGGATTTCAACCCCTGTTTGTTTAGATAAAGTGAAATAAAAAAAGTAGTACTAAATTTGGAAAATGACATAAATTGATCTAAAGATGATTAGATTGCAATAGTTGTGAATAAAGTGTTACTGGTCTAGGTCAATGGTGACCCGGACTAAGCACAAGAAGGTTGACGATGACCTAGGAAGGAAAATTTGGACTATAAGATGAATATACATAACTAGAGAGAATGAATTCCAACAAGAGGATGTTATCGATCAGCTATGTGCTATGGGTAGTTTATAGTAATGGACCGAGGTATAAAAACCCAGGAAACGACTGCAAACAATAGTAGAAGAAGTCTATTTGGAAAACTAGGTCTGGGTCAACGATGATATGATAGGGTCAACAGTGATTGTGGTAGAATTAGATAAAGCCAAGGATGAATGGAAAAGAAAGACAACTTGCAAATAAAAGGCTAAGAGAGAAGGTTTCTAGAGAAGATGTGAGTGATGTTGAAACTGATCCGAGCCTACAAAAGATTAGATACGATAAATGTCAAGATAATTCAATAAAAAACATAATAAATTTGCACAGGGATACAGATAAGTCTCACAAAAGATGATCATGACCAATACAATCACGTTGAGATGATGTCCGGAAGGTATGTAAATGTTCTAGGAATGCTTAGGCACAAGGAAGGATGCTTAGTTTGTAAGAAAGACCAAAGCTTCATGCATTTGATGATGAATATAAATAAAGAAGTTGGCTTTATAGGATCAACAATGACCAGGTTGGGTTACCACTAATTGTGGGAAAAGTTTCCCCAATGGGTTGTTTTTATGCTTTTAACGGGATTTTGAGTTTCTTAAAAATATAAGGGTGATTTAAAGCACTTATGTGAGCAAGGGATGAGATAAGGGTAGTTAGGGCATAAAAATAGATAAAAGCTAGAAAAGCAAAGGGGATGTGTGTGTAGGATAAAAGCAATAGAAATAGAAGGTTGGTTGGGGAAATGGATAGGATAATAATGATTAATTAATTAATTAATTAATATGAATTATATGGGAATTTAATTAAATGAGGGGGATGATTGAATAAACAATTAAATATGCGCATGTAGGTGATGAGGGGCATAGATACTAAATTTAGGTGTCTAGATTTTGCCCCTTTTTTGTTGCGTGGTTTGAGGTAACAAGCCATGAGAAAAAAATGATGAGAGTTGGATGTGGATTGAAAAAAGCTGATTGATGATGAGCTCCCCCTCAAATAGGGGATCGATGACATCAAGGGAAATAAATTATGCATTTGAAAAAGGTAGATGAAAAATGGCGGGTGGGTGATGAATGGGTGAAGGAACATCCAAAACAAGATGGCCCAAGAAAAAATGAATCGCAATAACAATTAAAACTATGGCAATGACTCCAATATCACATCAATAGAGGAAAATTACGCTCTCAATGGATATAGGCTATAATGTTCTAAGGACTAGTGAGTGGTTGAAAATCACTACAGTATGGATGCAGGCTAGGATGACCAACGGGTCATAAGAAAGTCATCAAAGTATGAAAAACTATATGCAAAAGGGTATGCAACATCATTCATATAGGAGGAATTGAGTGAAAAGGTATGTGTCGATAAGGAATGAGGATGAAAAGTATGGTGCCCAATGGGACACAAAAAATGGTCGAGAAGGCAAAATGAAAAAGTGAGTGATGAAGTAATATGCCCCAAAGGGGGAAAGTATGAGGAAAATCCAAATATAACCCAAGTGGGGAAAGGTATGGCCTCAAAGGAGGACTTTGAGAGTAGAAATGGACAGATTGAATGTTGAAATAGAATGCCCCAAGGGGAGAATAAATATGGCCTCAAAGGAGGACTTTGAGATGAATTATTGAATTAAATTCCCGAGGAAAGAATAAATATGGCCACAAATAAGGACTTAGGGAGTTATATATGTCCAAAGCAGAATGGTTTTAGTGTTGAATTAAAATTACCAAAGGAAAAAATGGAGATGACCATAAGTGGGGACTTAATGGTCAACAATAAATGATGCCCTAGAAAGGGATGCAAGAAAGATGGGAGAAAACCCAAAATTATTCTTCGCTAAGATGAGTCAACGAAAACTAAGGCTAATCGATGACGACTAAAGGGGTTGATGGTGACCTAGAGTTAGTGGTTATATAAGCCCGGGGGTTGATCGATATTGCTCATTTTCATGTGCAAATTTGATGAGAAAAAGTAAATCGATTAAAGAGAAAACTAAGAGATGGAGGTTCAAGCTAGAGTTGCAAGGAAATGTAAGAGGGTGTGGAGGATGGTGAGTAATAAAACCCATGCTAGTTTTTAATTAAATTTAATGTTTTATTTATTTTTTTGCATTTTTGTAGAAAACTGGATGACGTCAGTGCGGTTGGTGGTGACCCAGATGGGTCGATGTTTACTGGGCCCTTAGGCACATCGAATGACCCTAAATGTATTGACCCAACCAGGTCGGTGTCGACTGGTGTAGGATTGGATAAGTTAGGGTTTATTTGGATTTTTGATGAATTTTGGATGGATTTTTGAATTGTGTATCTAATGTATGCATGTTCTATTTGTGATTGCAGGCCAGGGAGACCTTGTACTTGAGAGATCGAGTTCTTACTCTATATGAGAAGATTAGAGGGGATGTGACATATGTTGAGTGGGATCATCTTGCTGTAGTTGGATTAGGAGGATTTTAAAATTATCAAAGGATCCCATGGGATGTGGGGATTTTGATTGCTTTGGTTAATAGGTGGGATAGATGGATATGTACATTTTGGTTTAGGACAGGAGATGACTATCACCCTAGAGGATGTGCATTGTGATTCTCGGGATGTCGATATAGGGGGAGTAGATAACTCCCATTACTAGTGATAAAAGAATGAAAGTTTTGACGTAGCTATTTGGAGCCAATGCACCCCATATCATATTTTCTTTAGGGTATTTTTCCTATGAGAAAAGATATGAGGATGGGGTGGCATGAAGCTAATTATTTACATGGTGATGATGGCAGTGTCATGTTATGATTTTCTAGACTCATGAGGAGCTTAGTTTCCATGGGTGTTGACTGGTGTAGTGGCTAATATAGTGGAGCACCAGATAGTATTTTCATTCGGGACAACCTTGTTAGCTCAGGTTTACCATGATATATCTTGATATAGGGAAAGCAAGAGGTCAGTGTTGGATGTAGGCTTCTTGCTACACTACTGGGCTTATGAGAATATTGTAGTGATTAGGCCACTAGGGCTTCCATGGGTCGCGAGGATACCATATTCAATTAGAAATTGGATTTTTCAGATGGAGGATCGATAAGGCCTTCGAGACAGGGGAGAAAGAGGGGTGGATTGATACATAGATTGACTTATAGAGTTAGATGTTGATCAGGTTAGGTGGCAGCCATATTGATATTTACCTACATATCCAGTGTTGATGAGGAGTTGGCTACACTAGATGACCGAGGTGGGTTTAGGGAGATGGCCGGAGATGATTGAGGTCATTCAGTTTGATAGGGTGAGATGAAACTTTGGAGTCATTCAATAAGTGCCTCATGATTTGATTTTGTACAGAAGGGAGGAGTTGGATAGAGAGATGTTGATTCCTACTATGGCAGACCCATTGGAGGAGGAAGTTATGTTATGGGATGATTAAAACAATGTTGGATTAGGTGTGGGATACTCTGATTTGCATATGAAAACATGGGAAGCTCGAGTGGTTGAGGAGGGAGGAGAGGAGGAGATAGAGGAGATGGAGGTTGAGGTTAAGGTGGCTCCAGGAGGTGGTAAAGACAAAGTAGGATCAAAAGAGGTCAGTAGAGGTGGAACACTTGCATGCCAAGCTAGATCAGATGAGATTAGAGAGAGATACATCCTTGCAGTAGTAGGATGTGGTCACTTAGGAGAGAGACCAAGTTATTCAAGAGAGATACCACTACCACAGGTAGAGGGATGCCTACGAGTGGTCTGTTTTGGAGATGTGTCTACTATTATATCGACAGATTCAACCAATAGTATTTAGGAAAACCACAGGATCGGGACAAATGACATCCCATAACATGATAAGGATGGATAGGTACTTAGTGTTGGTCACCGAGGCCAAATATTATGAAGAAATTGTGATCCATAAACTACTTATGATGTTGATATACTAGGAGCATCTTCAGAGGAAATCACCAAGTGGAGCTAGGTCATTAAGGAGTATAATGAGTGTAGCTCAACCATGGTGAGAGGATGGTGGCTAGGAGGTTGTGATGGCATGCGGGGTTCGGTGCTACATCTGCCCTTAAGAGAGAGGGTCGTAGAGTTTCAGACATGCACTTTACTAATTTTGATAGCATTTCTACTTTGAGGAGAACCCTGAGAGCCGTGATGTTCGATACTCATTTTGATTATATTTATATATATGATATATGATTTTTCATGGATCATTATGTGTTTATTATGTGATGTGATGAATTTAATTTGATGTGGTGATGATTTTGTATTTATGTCATGATGATGATTTTTGGATTAGATGTGATAATGATGGTTTCTTAGATCATATGTGATAATAATGGTTACTTTTGGAATACATGTTTGTTTTATATTTGATGATGATGGTGAAATAAATGTATGATTAAATGGTTATTTTATATGTGCATGTGTATGGATGATGATATAAATGTGTGATGTGGTAATATGTTTTAAATTTGATTATGGTGATTGGATAAGCTATGATGAAAACAAATTGAAAATGGATGTGATTAATGATGGATGTAAGTAAGAATAAATGTGTTGTAATATACATAGGTAGCCTATAGATAATCGAGATGTACTTGAAAGACAGATGTGACAGATTAAAATGACTTGTAATGGTTCCAACCTATAGTGGTGAGTAACACTACATTATAGCGAGGAACATATGAAGAGAATATTCCTCAAAAATCATTGGAGGTAAATAAGAAGAGGATCCAAGAAACACAAGGCACATGCAACCAAAGCCAATGTTAGCAAATAACCAACAATAGTTAGTCATTTCAAAGATCGTAAGGAAGTAATGGATGAGATGATCTCATAAACCTAATGTTGACATGAAAAATGGGTTTGAGATGTAACTTGTATAGAGGAAAGAGGGTTCTCCCAAAAGTGGTGTTCCCTAAAACTATGCCCCAGCTTTGGGAAGGGGAAAGAGAAAACTGATCAATGTGGGAAGTTTACTAGAAGAAAGTTGATCAATGTGGGAAGCTTTCTTAGGATGTTGATAAAATGGAAGGTTGATCAATGCAAGAAGCCTTCAAATGCCATAAGGATTAGCCATACTTCAAGGGTATGGTCTACTTTATACAATATATAGATGGAAAGAATAAATGATAGCCGTCCTTCAAGGGATTGGTCTATTTTTTTCAATTTTGATTTTGATTTCATGCTTTTGATTTTTTGTTTTTCTTTTCCTTATTCTTCTTATTTTTGCATGAACAATTTTCCTTCGAGGGATGAACCTATTTTTGATAACTTTGATTTTTGATTTAAGCATCCATGAATTTTTATTTTACATTGGAAAGAGTCGAGACTAGCTAAGTAGACCACTTAGGAGGGGATAATGATGTACAAGAGACGGCCTTGGACCCTTTTTATGGTTCAAATAGGTGAATAAGAGAGTTATGGATGCAATTATTGCAAAGTTATCACCAAAGGGGAGTACTTATCCATAAGGAGTATGCTATGGATGCAGATCCTTGGTGGCCATATTTAAGGACACATCTAGGAAGTTAAATAAGACCACATAGTTCCAAATCATCAACATGAGAGATGAAAAGGGATAAGATGGAGAAATTATCCAAGGATATGACTAAGGGAACATTGGTAAATTTCCTATAATAGAATGGTCGTAAGTGCAATGTGTTAAGAGGTTCCAATTATGGTTTAAAGTCAAGGGAGGCCAAATGATAGGAACCGACCCAAACTTGTGTGTAATAATTGTTATCTTCGAATCATAGTACCCTATGGTTTACACAAATGTGTGTGCTTGAGCTCACTATTTGATTGGATAACATGGAATCATCTCTCAAGACATGGGAATTGAGGGGTTGGGATGATCCTCAGAGAAGATTGATTCCTGCCCTTAAACTACTTGCCACAATCTAATCTAATACAAGTAAACTATCTAATCCTAATATAACTTTCCAAGGGACTAGGGAGGGAGATTACATGAAAATAAAACCTACACTAAAGTTTTTGTACACCAGAAAGGAGGGAATGCAGATATTTTTCAATGTGTGAAAAATAAAAGTAAAATACATACTAGAAGGGGTAATAAAAGTCCTCCACAATCTGGAAACTACATTCATAATTATAGTTCATACATGCACAATAATAATGAATCCTTGCAAAAACATAGAATATAAATAGTGTGTATGTAATGATATTGAAGGGGAAAGAAGAATGCAAACCAAACAAAGCAAGGGAAGATACATCCACAAACTTGCATCTAGTGCTACATTTTGAAAATACATAGTTCAATCCTTTACAAAATATGGGCCTGGATCACCATGAAAGGATTCCACTACAAGGGCCTACAACACATTGGCTTCACAAAGCAATTTTGATAGAGTTTTGTTACTTAAAAACTATCTCCCTTTTACAATGAGCTTAACACTCCAATTTATAGAATTTTGAGAGAAGAGAGAGAGAGAGGAAAAATGGAAATCCCAAAATATATCATTCAACCACTTGAAAAAGGTAGTAAATGGAATGAAATGATGTTTTTTTACTTGCAAAATTCCCCCATATTGTCCCATAACTTGCAGTAGTGAAATATGTTAGCCCATGCTTCATTGAATGCATCCCAACCACCACTGAAATAATTGTTCTGAACCTGATCACATTTTCTATAAAATATCTATTGATCCTTCATCAAATTCTGAATATCTTGATTACTATGCGTCGGGCTTGGAACCAAGATTATAACGGTACAAATTTTGTGATTTTTTTGCTAAGAATTAGTAAAGTTATGGTCTTATGAGTGCGTGCAACTATTTTGAGTTTGCCAGGGATTTCTTACCTTTTATGGGACTGAATATTTAAATTTTGGAACTGGATATGTTTCCTTCCTTTCACCCACCTACCTTCACCAAAATTAATATTTCAGGTTTCCATGGTGTAGAGGATGTTGAGAGATTTCAAATGATATAAAATTTATTATATTTCGAGCACTGGGTAAAAAGTTATGTCCATTTGAAAATTTTCATTAATCCGCACAAGAAATGGCAAAAATGCAAATTTGCAAAATAGACCCTAGGGCCTGAAAATGTAAATTGTACCATTTGCAAAAATTGCAAAATTCTCAAATATACCCCTAGGCCCCTAAGCCCAAAATTAACAAAATTCTCAAAAATTCCCCCAGGCCCCCAAGCCCGAAATTGGCAAAATTCTCAAAAATTCCCCGGACCCCCAAGCCTAAAATTGACAAAATTCTCAAAATTCCCCAGGCCCCCAAGCCCAAAATTGGAATTTTTTTCAAAAATTCCCCAGGCCCCCAAGCTTGAAATTGGAAAAATTCTCAAAAATTCCCCAAGGTCCCCAAGCTCGAAATTGGCAAATTTCTAAAAATTCCCAGTGCCCCCAAGCACAAATTGGAAAATTTCTCAAAATTCCCCAAGGCCCGCAAGCTTGAAATTGGAAAAATTCTCAATAATTCCCGAGGCCCCCAAGCCCGAAATTGACAAAATTCTCAAAAATTCCCCCACGCCCCCAAGCTCAAAATTGGAAAAATTGTAAAAAATCCCCCCATGCTTGTAACTTGCAAAATATGATGAGTTAGAAGGACTTCTTTATATTTTCGGAAAGGGGAAGAAATTTCCTATCTGATGAAGATGCTTTCAAGAATCCTTAAGTACTTAAAATATGTAAAAATCAGATTGAAGCACTAAAAGGGGGAAAATGGTGTTAGTTGACCAAAATTAAGCATGAGCTTATTTTGGACAACAATTTGGTGACTCATAGTGGACATCTGCTTGCTAGATGAGATGATCAGTGGCCTTGGAGCATCCATTGGGCATGGAGTCTACCTAGTAATCTCATATCTGATCTGGAAATACCTTTTGATGTTTACACTCTCATATTTTGTAAGAGAACCTTGTAGTCAAGGTTTGTGAGAGTAGAAAATTGCCTGAAACTTGGAAGCTTTTCCCTCATTTGATTTTCTAGCAAATCTGATCTATTGGAGTGCAATGAAAAAATCCAACCTACTCCTACATGGATACTCTACTAATTTAATTCTCTTGTGGTTGCAAGTGTCTTTTGGGAGTGAGATGAACTGTATACAAGCATACACCAAGAGAAATAAAGCATGTGCACCAGCACTTAGGGAAATGAAACCTATTTTAACAACAAAAATGTGCACAATCACTTGGAGAAATTGGAAATCCTAGACTAATATGTACAAAGGTGAGAAATTATCCTTTTAGTAGCAATGTTTGAGATAGATCCCATTCACTAGAATCTACAATTCTTCACCATCCAATTTAACCAGCCGGAAGGCATTGCTACCTTTGCATTTGGTGATCATGTATGGGCCACTCCATATGGCATCAAACTTAGAATGCTTTCCTAGATTTACACGATCAACATCCCACTTTAGTACCAAGTCTCCAACTTGGAATGTCCTGCCTTAGCTTTCTTGTCAAATCTCTTTTTGATCGATGCTTGATCCTTCTCCATAGTTTGCATTGCATGTTTTCTTACTTCTTCTAGTTCCATTAACTTTGCATACCTAATTTCCATGGGTTCAAATTCAGCTAGTTCCAATCTGTTTCATGAGTTTTAATGCTGGAAAATCAAGTGATATAGTAAGAATTATTCTCTCCTATATATAATCTTGAATGGGGAGCTACTTGTAGACCTCTTGGGTGTGATCCTATCAGCCCATAGAGCTGATTTGAGATTTGTGTGCCAAGTTCTTTGATTCTCATCAAGAGTCCTTCTGATGATTCTTAGTAAGTTTTTGTTTGTGGACTCTGCTTGGCCATTACCTTGAGGGTAATAGTTTGATGAAGTACTAAGGTATACACCATTCTTGATAGCCCATTCAGTGATCTTTGTACCAAGAAATGCCAATGCATTATCTGATATGATAGTGGCAGGGACTCCAAACCTAGTGACTATCCCTTCATAGAAATCCAAGATATTGGATTCATTTTCCTCCTTAAGTGCCACTACTTCAGTCCACTTGGTGAAGTAGTCTATTTCTGTAAGTATCCACTTGTGCCCTTGACTTGAATTTGGGTTGATCATTCTAATGAAGTCTAATCCCCATTACATGAATGGTTGATCTATTGAAATTAGACAAAGTGGCGAGCTACTAAATTTTCTTTCCTGTGAAAATGCACACTTCTTGCATTTCTTGATCCATGAGTAGCAATCACTAAACATTGTAGGCCAATAGTAACCAACCTTCATGATTTTGAGAGTTTTTACTCAAGGAGCAAAGTGGCCTCCTACTTCTCCGTCATGGAACTCATGTAATATCTTCCCAACTTGACATGTTCCAATGCATCTCAACAGAACACTATTGATATCTTTCTTGAACAAGACACCATCAATAAGAACATATGGGATGGATTGTAATCTAAAGTATCTCCTCTTTGCTTTGCTCATTTCTGGAGGGCACAAACCTATTTGGAGATAATGCACTAAGTCCTGAGTCCAACATGGAATGGGTGCATCATTAGCTGGTTGTTCTTGATCATTCTGTAGTAGTAGGACAACCTCTTCTTCTCCTTTTGACTCATCATGTGGTTTAGAAGTGAGTTGCTCACACAAACCTTTTCCATGAACCAACTTGGTTACCTTGATTTCAATATCATATTCCATTACTCGAGTGATCCAACCTGCTCTCTTCTCGTTCAAGTCCTTGTTTAGGAGAAAGTCCTTAACACTAGTAGTTGAATCTTATTGTTTGAGACCAAGTTTCTGAACTTCTTCAAACTCCTAATGACAACAAAGACATTTTTTCAATGAAAGAATACTTTACTTCATAATCTTCCAAGCTTTGACTGAAGAAGGCTATGGGCTGTTCTAAACCTTCTCTATTTAGTTGTACCAAGATAGTTGAGATTGTGCTTGATCCTCCAAAATCATACAACATGAAGTCCTTTGAGAAGTTTGGGTTGATAAGAGTTGGATCCTGTGATATTGCATGCTTGATAGCCTCAAAACTCTCTTTTCCTTCTGTTGTCCATTTAAATGCAAGACTCTTCTTCAACATCATTGTTAAAGGATTCACAAGAGTGGAAAAATCAAGCACAAATCTGCAGACAAAATTTATCCTTCCTAAGAAGCTTTGGAGAGATTTCTTGTGGTGTGGAAATAGAAATGTTTGGATGGATTCAACTCTTTCAGGATCAATTGTTAACCCTTCTCTTGAGACAATATGGCCTAAAAATTTTCCCTCGTGTGCCAAGAATACACACTTCTTTGGATTCAATGATACTCTGAATCTTTTACATCTTTGAAATACTTGTCTGAAGTGAAAGATGTGGTCTACTACATTCTTTGAGAAGACAGTTACATCATCTAGATACACCAAAGACTATCTTATTGATTAAGCCTTTGAATGCCATATCCATAGATCATTGAAATTTTTCTCTAGAATTTTACATTCCAAATGGAATCTTCTTATAAGCATATGTACCCCATTTCATAGTGAAGGCTTTCTTGAACTGATCTTCTTCTTTCACCATTATCTGGTT
Source organism: Taxus wallichiana var. yunnanensis (assembly GCA_018340775.1). Taxonomy (NCBI): domain Eukaryota; kingdom Viridiplantae; phylum Streptophyta; class Pinopsida; order Cupressales; family Taxaceae; genus Taxus; species Taxus wallichiana. The sequence continues at coordinate 519,717,711 of CM031238.1, read as the reverse complement.
ATAGCCTGAGTAGCCATCTAACAATGAAAACCTTTCAGAACCAACTACAACCTGCAAGATTTTCTCCATTGATGGAAGTGGATAATGATCTTTGAGTGATGCTCTATTAAGATCACGGAAGTTCTATGCACCTTGTTAGGAAATAAGAGATAAAATATGTGGAAAAATCCCTCACATAATCGCAATAGTAGAAACTAATATGTAGAAAATATTACAGATCTCAAATAAAAGTGTAGAATAAAATAACACAACACAAAGAGACAATATTTAATATGGTTCACCCAATTTGGGCTACATCCACCAAGAATCACTTGCTCATATTTTATTACAAGCCACCACTCTCTTAATACAATACCCAGATCTGTTTGGAGCTATGCTCAACAAACTCTACAAAATTCACACCTGAATTCAAAGCACATCTACAATGTTTTTCATACATCTATCATATGCATAAAACCATATAAATAGACAACTACTTAAGCATTTTTACAAAACCATGGGTATCAAAACCATGGGAAAAAACCATCCCATAAACCTATGGGTCAAAATCCTACCCATATGAGAAAATCACGTTTCTCGATATATCGGGCACATTTTAAGGCCCAAATATTTTTTTGGGGTGCACCCCTGAACCCCTGCTACCTGGGGTTGCTGCCCCCTGGACCCCCGCTCGGGGCCCGACCCATCCCTAAACCCCAGCGAGGATACATGAAAAGTGTACAGTACTCTTAGTGTACAATCTTCAACACTTTCACACATGAAAATAGGCTCCACAACCTAACATGCACAATATTATTTCACCATTTCTCTTTCTCACCGGCACCAAGTTTGCAACCCAACTTGAATGTTTGATAGGAAAGATGATGCTAGCTTCAATCATCTTGTTCAACTCCTTCCTCATAAGAGGTTCAATGTGAGGATTCACTAGCCTTTACTTTTGTCTGATAGGCTTAGATTCAGGATTTAATTCAATTGTATGCTCAGCCAATCTTGGGTTAAAACCTCTTAAATCCTTATAAGTCCATGCAAAAACATCTGGGAATTCTTGACAAAGTTGAAAAAATTCAGATTTCTCTTGTGGGGTACTTACTTTTCCAATTTGCAATGTCTTGCCTTCATCTACTGAAATGGGCTTTAAATCTTCACCCTTTACCTGAATGTTTACCTTCTCCTTTCGAACTGGTCATTTGGGTTGAAGATTGAATCCAAAGTTATGAGACCCTTTGGTAATTTGTTGGTTCTTAGCTACACCACTTGGTCACCATACTATTGTTCCAATTTGTCTTGGTTTCTAGTGGAGAACTTAGCTTCTTCTTGTAAAAATTGACAATTTGCTGATCATTCTCAAAGACTTGCCAACTTGTATTGTTATCTGGAACAACTGGTCTTACAACCACCTTGATATGAGGCTAAGATTTCTCACTTTTGATACTTTCTACAACATCAAATGCTACCCCAATTGTTGCCAGTTATGTCTGTTGCTTCATTCTTCTTCCTTGGGATGGAATTGATGCTAAAAGCTTCAAAATATTTAATGAGATCCCATACCCTATTTTTTATTTCTTCAATAGATCATTCTTAGTAGCATTTTGTCCTTTGACTTGATTCACAATCAGCTCACTATCACCAAATACTTGCAAGTTTTTTATACTTCTCTTTCTTGCCCAATGCAATCCGTGAATTAAGGCTTCATACTCAACTGTGTTATTTGAACAAGAAAACTAGAAACAAAAAGTTGAGTAATACTTTGTGCCTTGAGGTGAAACAAGCATAGCTCCTCCTCTTGCACCTTGTCTACTTCTTGAGCCATCAAAGAATAACTGCCATACCTCATTATCATCCTTGTGGTCTAGCTTAGTGATGCTAGGGAGAGGATGATTCTCTTCATGCAAACAATAAAATCCTAGCTCAGATTCCTCCATTTCTTTGTAAGGGTCAAAAGCATGTATTTTGTTTGCCCATTCATCAAGAGTCAAGTCTGGTATGCATTTGACTTTGGTATCTACTTCATAAGTGCTTGGGAGATCTTCCTGATCAAAAGATGAATAGTTTGAATTGATTGGACTCGATGTATGAGGCTCTATGTGGAACTTTGCAATGGGCTCAAATCTGATTGTAGCCTTAGCTCCATACCTTGTTCTAAACAACATGTGTGACCAATCAGTAGACAAATAGCCTCCAATTTTGGCAGTGAAGTCTCTTGACAAGCACAATGCAAAGAGTGGTGGCAAGTCTATGACTGATACATCTTGTAAGACGGTCACATTGGGACATGCTTGCAATGTGAGGATCAAATATTTGATTACTCCAATTGTTGTTACACTGTCCCATCTAATTGCACCACACCTTTGGAGATGACTTCATATTGAAGACCCAACTGATCAGCTATTTTTTGGCATGACTAAGCTACTTGCTCCCAAATCAATCATGTAATTATGTACTAACTTATCTCCAATGATCAATGAGATATAGAATGGTGGGGGCTTCAAATTTTTACCTTGGTGGCTTCCTTGATTTTATCTTTACTGAGTTGCATTAGTAAGAACCTTTTCTTGTTCTTTGGATGACTGATTTGATGCCGACCAATTAGCCATAACAACTTGCAATAGGTCTCTTTATCTCGGGATAGCCAATGATTCCCACATTGAGATGTTTACATTTTTTCTTCATCTTCTCAATGATGTTGAATGGAGATGAGCTATCTCTCTGTTGTCCTTTACCTTGCACAATTTTCTCTTGCATTGGGGTGTTACAATTGGCATCCGAGTTGTTCTAAGGCGGGTGCATTGGCCCTACACATTGGGAGCTGCAATTTGATTGTGCATACCTTTTTGAGTGACAGAGGGTTATGGGTCACTTGAATTGGATGATTGTCCTTCTCCAATATTCCTTTTCTTGGACCATGTATTAGCTACTACACTTTGAGAAGGTGTTTGGTTTATACCATAGAAATATTTAGCCTACCAATTCACAAGTGTAGTCTCATTTGGAGGTGCCTCTTGCTGAGATTCTCCTATTGCTGATTTCCTTCCTGGCTTATCTCTTGTTCTACACTAGTTGTTGTCACCATCAGAGCTTGATTCAAAGCACCATTAAAACACATTGACTGGTTATGAGGTTGATTGCATGGGAAACACCAGTCATATTCCTAAGCCATGTTATTTTGCACTGGTACCAAAGCTCTAGATGTGGATGTAACATTAGGATTATAAGGCTGGAATGGTCTATTAGCAGGAGGCCTAACCTGGTTCTGATTTGTGTTTTGAATGGGTGGCCTGTTAGGCTGATATGGAGGTCTATTGGGTTGAGTTTGAGGCTGATACGAAGGTCTAAAATTTTGAGCTTGTTGCCTCTTAAGTGTCACCAATTCATTACCCAAATTTTGTAGTTGCTTCATGACTTCTTAGAGCTCATTTGAGGTACTAGAAGATGAAGTAGAAGCTTCAGTTGAATTCTAATTTCTTGGAGCAGGAATGAGAGCTAATGTGGGTGCTTGACTAGTGCTTGGAGCTCCTAGTTCTAGATATAGAGGCATAGGTGGCCTAGGTGCAAGTTTACTAGCTTGGATCAAGTAATTTTCAACTCTAATAGAAATGTTATAGGCTATGGGTAAATTTATACCTCCCATGGATTGAATCATCATAGCAATATCAAAATTTAAAGCTTTAAGAAAGTATAGGAAAGAACCTTCAGCTGTTGGTCTCATGGCCAATGGAATCCTATCCCACATCCTCTGAAATCTGAAGTTGAAGTCGGTCAGCTACTCATTAGGATCCTCTTAATTATTGTCAATTGTTCCAATAAAGACATATTATCCCTTTTTTCTCCAAATTGATTATGAAGAGCTGTGCACAAATGGTCCCAATTCTGGATAGACCTGCTGTTATTGACTTCTAAACCATTGCAGAGCTTTACCTTTAAATGAAGATGCCAACAATTTAACAGCAATGTCCATTTCTATAATTTCATGAATTGCATAGACATTTGCAATATCTTGGATGTGGTCAATTGGAGTTGTCTGGTTCTCTCCAGTGAAATATGGGATGTTCTTCAATGCTGCAACTAGAACTGGATTTTGTGCATTGAGAGCAAGTGGGCTACTACCAGTGAAATTGACATAAGGATTTGGTTGTGCCATCCTGATTGGTCAGAGAACTCTAGTTGATTGAATGAAAGGCCTTCCAGGTGGAGGTGTTGACAAGGTTCTATTTGGTGGAGATGGTGACCTTTGAGCTCTTCTTCCTCTTCTTGTTCGTCTGGGGATAAGTGTAGATAGATGAAGAGTCCTTCTTTTCTAGTTCTTAATCTTGTCTAAATTCTTCTCATAAATCTACCAAGTTTGGACTATTGAAACCAGTGGACTCTACCTCTTTTGGAGTCACCAGATGTGTAATTCAAAGCTTCTCATAAGCTGAATTCTTACAAAAAGTACACATCAGTCTTGTTGTAATTAAAATGAATACCTTTGGTCCCATCGGGCATGCTAGAACTATTATTTGCAAATCACAACACCTTATGGTTTACTCAAGTGTGTGTGCTTGATCTCACGGTGTGATTAGATAACTGTTGTGGCAAATCAGCAGCACCCCCTGGATGTTGATCAGATTTCTAGTTTGATCATACTAGCATCCAGTGTGATTGCACAACATTGAATCCTCTTCCCAAGTGTGGGACTCACAAAAATGGAAGAGGAATCTCTAGATTAGAGGCTGGTTCCTCAACTCCTCTGATCAGCTATTTTACTTGCACAATTGCAGAGGTTTAAACTCCTAAATCTACTCTAAATTCCAAGGAGACAGAGATAGGGAATGCAAAAAGAAAGAACTAATGCTAATAGGTGATGCACCAAAGGAGTTGTAGACACCTGATGCTGCATGAAATACACAATCCACAAGGAAACATAGCACAAAACATGCACAAATGCTCAAAATGTAATGAAAGATCAAGAAAGCAATGATAGATATATGAAAGGATTGAGGGATTTTAATCACAGAACATATATCAACATCTCAGATCCAATACAGTACATTACAGTGATCTAGAGGCAAGAAAAGGTGCTTGCATTACATGGAAAGGTAAAATTTCTTCACAAATTCTGCCAAGGAGGAAGAAAAAGGAAGTTGCAGAGCTGAAAAGTGTCTCTCTTTTGCAAAAATGAACTCATTCTAGCTTTTACAGTGCAAATCACGACCCCAGGAGAGAGAAACATGGGAAAACATGCAAGGGGTTCAACCATTGACCAAAATTCCATCAAAACAGCATGGGTGACCTGACAGACCCATCCCCTGACATTTTTAACCATGCTGGGAGAGAATGCGAGCCATTCTTCATTAAAATCAATGGTTGAAATGTCATTTTTGTTCATGACCACGTGCCAGAAGTGTTTTTTGATTTTCTCTCTCCAAAATCCACCAAAATGCTAAATTGACCCTAGAATCTTGTAGATAATTTCACCATCTTTCCATTGATATAAAGAACGTGAAAAACCAAGCTCTGGATCGAAAGATATGGCAATTTGGAGTTTTAGGGCAAAAACAGGCCAACTTGGGTTGGTGGGCAAAAATTTGAATTTTTGCACCTTTTTGGTCATTTGGAAAATTTTCCAAAATTTCCCCACGCTTCGCCACTCTAGGTGCCATGTGGCGGCATCTCATTAGCCGTGGGCCTTTTAGGGGAAATTGTTTCCAAAAAACTTTGCCAAGCCATAACTTAAAAATACATGGAGTTAGGAGGAAAACTTTACCTTTCTGGAAAGTTGAGAAAGAGCTCTATCCAATGGTGTCATTTCCAGAAGGTTTTGAGTGCCTAAAAAGTAAAATATTATGACTGAGGCACAAGAGAGGAAAAAATGAGAGGAGTTAGCCACAAAAAATGAGCAGGGGCACATTTTGGATAACAATTTTGGCGACTCAGAGGGGTCATCTGCCTCTTTGGATGAAGTTACCAGTTTCCTGAAGCATCCATTGGGCATGGAGTCATGAGTTATAGCCTACAAAATGATCTAAACTTTGAAAACCTCCTCTCTGAGCCACTTGGAAACCCACTGAAATGGACTGTGCAAGAGCAAAACCAGCACCACAAAAACTATGTACAAAACTAAAGGTCATACATGCTCCAAAATGGAACATGCAGAGTGTGCACAAGCACTTATTTTACTGAAAGAAAAACTACCTATCCTACTCTAACTGGAAGCAAAAGTGGGCTAAACAAACCCTGCAACTGGTTGGGAGAAATAGCTTCCCTTTCTCAAAAGTTGCAACCATGCAACTGATTTGGCACTGAACATGGCTGATTGAATGAGTGGAAAATCAACAAGAAGCTGGTCTTCTACCCAAATCATCAAGGTGTCAACTGAAAACAAATCCAATACCTCTTTTAGTTGCTCTGCATTTGGATTGAAGAGGTATGACAACTGATCCTTGGTACTTTGTAGCTCACCCTCATGCTTAGAAGCAAGCATGACTGGTTGTGACTTCTCCTTTGACTCCAATGAAGTCAAATACCTTATTGGGAAAGGTATGATCCATTTTATATTCCCATAGCTCTGATTTTCAATTCCAAAAATGGAGTCTTCTTGTAGACCTTCTTGGGTGGGTGATGTGGAAGCAATGGTAGGACTTTTCTGCCCTTTCTCTTCCTTCATGGCAACATGAAACTCTTCAATAGTGTGCAACTCCTTGTTATTGATTGCAACATCTAATGAAGTTGCTTTTGAATTGTTGTTACCTTCTGCAATACATTGTTGGCTTTGGGGCTCCTCCATTGTAGCTTTTGGAAGATAAAATTCTTCCAACTTTGATTCAAGAGGCATGTTGCAAACTGTAGGCTGTTGTCCTTGAACTCTTTTGTCCATGGCAGCAAGTTCTTGTTGTTGGAGAATGAATGGTGAAGAAGGAAACATGGTAATTTCAGCTAGCTCTTCATCTAAAAATTCTTCTAAGTCTGATGGAAAATCAAACTCTTGAATGTCTTGCTATAGCAAAGTCTCTCCCTCTTGCATGGTGGCCTCCAAATCTGCATTTTCTTCACCTTATATAACTTCATTTTTCAAACATGAAACTTGTCAATCCAAACTCATCCCAAAAATCAGATTGTTGGATAGATGAAGTGGGAGAGAAGCATGAAATTTCTTATGCCTTTTGCTCACAATTTGGACCTGTTTTGTTCACCTCCATAATGGCTTCATCAATCAAATCAGCCCCTTCAAATGAAAGCAAAAATGTATCAATAATGCTTCCTTCTTCTACTGTTGTAAAAACTGACTTGACCTCATCCATTTGCTCCTCAAAGATGGGGTTTTGAGATGGTTTTCCTTCCTTCTCGATGGCTGATTTTGTAGTGCAAACTGGATCAACATTTTCTTTGGGCAAAGTGCCAACATGGACACCCAACTCATCACCAACAAACTGCTGTTTTTCTCGCTTCACTGCTGTTATAAAATCAGCCTTGTTTTCCACTTGTTCTCCAACTTCAACATCCTCTATTGGTTTCACCATCAAGGGGATTTTTGTAATCCCGAATTTAAGAGCCCAACTCTTCATACTTTGAATTTATTCATCCTTGTTGGGCTCTTCTTTTCGCTGTTGTTTTCCTTGATTGGCATTGTGATTTTTATCCTCCCAACATGGATTTGGGAATGCAAGAGGAGAAGCGGATTGCAACTCAATTGATTTTGCAATTTTTTGTGGTGGTGGAGGAGGTAGGAACTCTTGTTTCTTTAGAGGGAATGGTTGTTTGGAAGGGAAAAGGATAGAAGAATTGAGATGGGGTGGAAGATTAGGGAATGGAGAAATGGATTCAACACTTGGGACAGCAGATGGAGAGTTTAAAACTTGACACTGCTGAGATAAAACAGATTGGGAAAGAGGGAGAGAAAAGGCATGAGATGGTGTGCTTACCTGTTGACAAGGTTGTTGAATACTCCTCTCATACACCTTTATTCCTTCAGTCCACTTTGCAAGCAATGGTAGTGTTGTAATCATGAAGTCTAGCTTCTCTTGAGGGCTGTAATGCCTTGGAAAAGGTCCCACCCATGGACAAGGTGCTCTACAACTGATTCTAAATGCTTTCATTTGTGCTTGAGCCCTGGATTGCACCATGTTTACCTCCATATTTTGGATTTGTTCCAGCAGATCTGCATTTTCTTCTTGACTGCCCTCACAACCAGCATACCCTTGTGCTTGACATGCTTCATATCCAAACTGACTTTGGCACTGCTGCTCATATGGGTAGACATGCTGATTTTGAATTTGATCAAAATGCTGATTTGGAGGATTTGTAAAACATGTTGGAGGTGTGATATACTGCTGTTGTAAATGTGAATTCCATGATGGAAATGAAGTCATGATTGCACAACTTCATGGAATGGAAAAGAATGAAAATGATGGAAAGAAGAATGGATGGAAATGAATGGAAAACAGGTCTACAACTTAGAGAATGAGTTGTTTACCAAATGGAGTCGCTAGATGTGCTTTTGAAAGTGCCTCCAAAAGGCTGAATCTTTAACAGGAACACACCAACCTGTCAAAGATAAAGTGGAAGACCTCTAAGGTCCCACCCGGCATGCCAAAACTGTTGTGGCAAATCAGCAGCACCCCCTGGATGTTGATCAGATTTCTAGTTTGATCATACTAGCATCCAGTGTGATTGCACAACATTGAATCCTCTTCCCAAGTGTGGGACTCACAAAAATGGAAGAGGAATCTCTAGATTAGAGGCTGGTTCCTCAACTCCTCTGATCAGCTATTTTACTTACACAATTGCAGAGGTTTAAACTCCTAAATCTACTCTAAATTCCAAGGAGACAGAGATAGGGAATGCAAAAAGAAAGAACTAATGCTAATAGGTGATGCACCAAAGGAGTTGTAGACACCTGATGCTGCATGAAATACACAATCCATAAGGAAACATAGCACAAAACATGCACAAATGCTCAAAATGTAATGAAAGATCAAGAAAACAATGATAGATATATGAAATGATTGAGGGATTTTAATCACAGAACATATATCAACATCTCGATCCAATACAAGACATTACAAAGGTGATCTATTTGACCTGATCTAAACCAAAACTAGTCTCCCTTGAGCTAATAAATTGTATGATGGTCTTCATCTTTCCATACATCCCTTTTTGTTCCAAATTCAAGCTGAAACTATCAAATCTACCTTCATAGATGGAAAAGAACACCATGTAGGACTAGTGTCCCTTAGCCTCTCCTTCAATGTAGTATGAACAACCTTCTCAAAAAAGAAAGATCAATCTAAACATGCAAACTAATCACAAAAATCATATTTAATTCCACCTACACCCTATTCTAATAGAACATACATAGTCTAGGTCACATACTTTACAAATGAGTCATATCTCGTAAAAGAATCCCTCATCCATTTACCCCTTATTTACATGTTTTTGGGCTCAACTTATTTTCATGTTAGCTTGTTTCCCCTTACTTCAAGGAGTTTAAATGACCTTAATTAGATATTTTTGCATCTAGATATACTTCATGAAGAAAATGCATATACAAAAGAATATCAAATTTTCCACACTTCTTTCTTCTTTGTAGAACATATTCTTATTCTCTTAACAATCAACATTCATTGTTTACATCCCTATTTCTAATACGATATCCGAGGTCAAGCAATTCAAAATCCATTTTCTCGTAATACATGAATCGATATCTTACTTGCCTACATAGAACTATGTGGGGATCATCTATATTGAGGAATGCATTGAAAATTTTCACTTGTTTGATTACACAATTTGGATTCCAAACTATGTTATGACCTTTTATCTTGATGATCCTACCTTGTTTGGGACCTTAAAATTCCAATCAAAACACTTGAATATGTTTATTCGATTACTACATATACATGAATTATCTTCTTATATTATGTAAATATACCATGACACCCTTTTACATGTTAGTTTCCTTGACGATTATCCCATCAAATAATTCAAGCACAAGCTATGATAGGTTGTGCGTTTATTGCTGAAATTTGCATAATTTGACAATATAAAGTAATTTATTCTAGGTTCAAGATGAGATCTTGAATGATAATTTCATGATATGATGCATTTTCCAACTTGATTATATCTGAGAGAAATATTATGAAGACAATTTGAAGAGAATCAAATTCGATATTATTTGTGTGTACTTTTAACTATTCGATCGCACCTTTTAGACTCACTTGATTTTAGGTCTAGATTTTGTGAGACTTTCCAATGAATTTTCATAATAAGATCAATCACTTACAGTGATTGACATGTTAAATTAGGACACTATTATTTGAAGAGTGAGAGAAAAAAATTAGGACCAAAAAAATATTTAACACTTTGAACAAGATCATGAACATGGAATTTATACTTTACAACCTTACATTCTCTTTATTACTTTAAGACTAAGAACAAAAATATATAGACCAAAAGTACAATGATCATTGCTTGACAAAATTCTATGCACTATCAATAAAAATAGCACCCATTTGATTCACATGTAACCATGGTAGAAATGATTCAAATATTTAAAGACTAAGGTAGACACCATAATAGATAGACCTTATAAATAGATTAGACTTAGAATTTCAAGATCTTGACACAATTTAACCACACCAAATAGGATTTTAAGAGAATAATAGATTAGACATACCTTTTCATTTATGATATATTTGCAACATGAGCACTTATTGATGATGATTCTTCTTAGGTACACACCAATGCTTCTTTCAAAGAGAGTATGCCTTCTAGAAGCCTAGAGAAGGCACTCTATTCTTGATAGATTCTATCGAACAATAGAAGTCATCAAAAAGGCTTGATGACTCACTCTCTCCTTATTTTTCCTATGAAGTGTTATTTATCTTCTTTGATGTACTACTATATGTTCTAACTTCATTTCTTGAGAATTATCTGCTTTTCAAACATGTATGGTGTGTTTCATTTCCTTTTCTTCTCCTGACTATGAGTGAGTGTTCTTCATGACTAGTCCTTGGATTTATTTCACTCTTCTTGGCTTGATCATCTACTTTTGGTGTCTTACTTGAGATTACTTCATATGCCCACACTATTTTTTTGTCCTTTTTAGCTTCGTCACACCCTTGGGTTTGTCTCCTTGACCTTATCTATACATTTTTCTTTTTTCTTTTCAAGAGTTATTTTAACTATGGTTGACTTAGTCTCATTTCTAGGACTGATATTCACATTAGATGATTTCTTATATTTCCCTCTGCAGTTATAGTTTCTACTATTGTACTTAGATTGCTTATGATAATAGCATTGCTTTGCAAAAATGCCCAGAGTTGTGACAAGCGTAGCACATGACATTATTTTTTCTTTCTTGATGTATATTATCATTCCTATCAATTTTTTCACCCTTGAACTGATGATACCTCTTAGCATAATCACCAAATTTTTTACAAGTGTAGCACACTAACATGTTCATGCCTCTTAAGTGTTCTTTATCCCAAAAATGACTTGAAGGTTCTTCTAAATAGTTCCTGATAGTATGCCCTTTTCCTTGACAGTTGAAACACACTATATTCTTTTCATAATCATTTTTATAGCTTCTCCATGGGTGTTATCTAGTCAAAATTCTTCATGCATTCCCTATCTCTATGTCCAAAACCATAACATGAATAACAATATCCATTAAAATTTATTTCATACCTGAAAGCATTAGGTTACCTAATAGGTTTAGGCCTTCTTGAATTTTTCCACTTAGTTTTCTTCATGTTTGAATGTCCACTTGAACCATCTTTGTCATCTTCATCCTTCTTTATAGGATCCTTAATGAAGCCTAGTTTAATTTTGTCATATGCTACCTTTTACTTATCCAACACTTCATTTAGATCCTCAAAGCTCTTTTCTAACTTGTTATACATCTTTAGTATCTCTGTTTCTTCCTCTAATTCATATCTTAAATATATCAGCTCTTCTTCATATCTCATGCAGTGTCTTCTTTGGCATGTAAATATTTTGTCATTGTTTCAACCTGAGATTTCATCTTTGTACTAATTTGAGATGCTCTTTCTCTTTGTCTCTGAGAGATGCTGAAACTAACTCTAATTGTGCCTCAAGATATTTGAATTCTCTTCATCTTTTTGATTTTACCTCTCCTTAAGAAGATTGACCTGCTCTTTCATACTCTTTCATCTTGGCCTTCAATTTCTTGTTCTTTTTCCTTTGATATTTCAGTTCATCCAGAGAACTTATCAGTTCTACTTCAAGATTTACCTCTGCTTCCTCTTCATCTGAGATTTCATCCTCACTAATATATTTGTCTCTTGAAATTTTGGTATAAGTTGAACTACCAAGAGATCCTTTCAAAGTGCCGTGTTCTTATAACAATTATTGGAAACTTGGACACTAAGAGGGGGGTGAATTAATGTCTTCTCAAATTTACTTTCTCAAATTAGCTATGATTAAAAATAGAATCACACATAATTAATTACGGTGAAAATACACACAGAGACAACAATTTGAATGGGGAAACCCAAACTAGAAAAAAAAACCCACTAAAACTAAGAACTAGGCTTATGACCAAATTTTCCTATATCAGTTACATTGATTTCATGGTTGAGCTTATACTCAACTTGGAGATGCAACTCCTAAGTTTGAGCAAGATGTTATTCAGTGTGGAGGATTCAACCCCTATAATTTAATCAACTAGCAATTGATCTTTAGTAAGCTACTACTTATAAGGAGGCTAAAGTAGTAGCTTACTACTCCTATATGCTAAGCTGCAAATTAGACTTAATTACAAAATTTGGTCACACTTGGTTTACTTTTTTACACACTGATAATGACCTCTAGATTAGAAAAATTTCTTATTCTACTCGCTTCTACAATTTTTCTCCCGATACACTTTCTTATGATCATCTACTCAACATCTAGTCTATGTCATGTTCAGCTCAATGGCATCATCATGTCATGTTTTCAATATCTGTCTGTATCTTCACCTAATCAAAATAAATTTGTGTCATATAAGATGAATTTCATACTTCCTTTTCATATTCTCCTCCCTGTATCATACAAAACAAGTTTCCTAGTTTAATTTATTTTTTTGTTTAATCACTTTTTCAAGCCTTCATTTTTACATAGGTACACTTTGTTACACCCATCTCAAACCTTCCATCAATATCAATAATTTGTTAATCCTCTACACCGATGCTAGTTCTTCCACACTCCAAAATTTTGTTAATTCACTCATGTCACAAAATGGTCATATATATTCATGTCAAAAGTTTTTAATCTCATATGTATTCATGTTATCTAATACACATATATCTGTCATTTAATCCTTTTACTTCAATCCTTTTTTACCCCCGTACTATGTTTCATACTTGTACTCTATCCATCATATTCCATTTTCTATTCCACCCCTAGTTCATAAATAACTATACATATTTATCATATATCCGGATCCTTCACCTTCTTGTATATCTCCAAACCATACACCTTTGGCATTCTATATCTCTTGGAATTTTCTACATATAACCTATTCCCTATTTTCAGTATTATTGTTGTATATACAAAAATCAAAACAAACAATAGAAAAATGTCACTTTAATTATTTTTAACCACAACACGGACATCTTACCCAAGTTGGAATTACATCTAGCCCCTAAATTTTCAACTTCTATAGTTTTTATTCTTTTCATATTTTAGCTTTTCAACTCTTCACTCTTTATATTCAAGAAGGTTTCAATCTTCATGAATTTTGGGATGACCTATTAAATTATTTGACAACTCTACAACTTCATTATTACACACTACTTTCCAACCCTTCACAAAGTATCTATTATCGAGAATATTTGAGCAAGAACATGAACATAAATGGAAATACATGTCAAGAAGAGGAGTTACCGTTTGTTCTCTGTAATGATTTTGATCTTTCAGCTTCCCAAGAGCTCAAACACTTCTAACTAGCTTAAATTAAAACTCCGCACCTTGATATGAAGATCAAACATGTGCTTAGAGAGCCAACCAAGATGATAGATTTTCTCAAACACATACCTTGTCCAATAAGCACATATAATACATACATGTGCTTAGAGAGCCAACTAGTATGTAGGTATTTTAATCCTCTTTCTAGAAGTATTTTTTTCTTCTAACTCCATCCGGAGCTCCCAGAATCATCTTCTGAAGTCTAGCAGTTGTTTTAGACCTATGTACTTGCTTAGGCTTGTGAACCCTAATTTTTCTCAAACTGCTCCAAGTTTCTCAAAACTTCCCAAAATATTCCAAAATCATTTCCATGATGTTTTAAGGTCTTCAATTCACCTCCATGTTTAATTTTACCCTTCCGTTCCACTCCAGGGGTTGATCCAGTCCTGGAAGGCCAACGATAGCCCTTCCCAATACTGCCAAAAGATAGTATCTTTTTAGAAATCCCTAAAATCACCTAGGGGAATGAATAGACTTCTCTAAATCACCTAGGGGATGAGATAACATTAAATATTGGATTACCATCCCGATGGATTTGTCTTGGGGTACCGGAAATGATAAAACATGAAAATTTTGACACAGGGGTATAGTTGTCATGCTTGAAACTTCGATTTCCCCATTGCACATTTACATGACAACAATACATATAACAATTAAAAGATCATTAATGAAATTAAATAACAAGAATTGAAAGTAAATGAGATAAGAGACACCATATTTAAGTGGAGAAACCCAAAGGGAAAAACTCCACTGAAAATCACTGTCTTATATTAATAATTTCACACTTTAACCCAACACTTCCACTTCGCTCCTCGGTCTCACAATAAACAATAACAGACTTCTACCTCACTATATAACATCTCACATAAGTATCTTGAGCTTCTATCAAATATTCTATATGTTTAATAAAACTGTTTAATTCAGTATCACAAGTAAACAGTCCCATGAGGGATCATCCTACTTATATAGGATGGGTGAGAAAGTTATACCACTTCACTCTTTTCAAGGTTATGAAAGACCGACTAAGATTATTAAAAATAATCTTTAAGACAAGGGGTTGTCTAAGTGGTTATCCCCACTTGACATTAATACCCCAACACTCCCCCTTAATGTTAAGTGGGGAAGACAAAAAATAGACATGCCAAGTTTACCTTTTTCTACAAAAGGATTTACAGATCCTTGAATCAGAAACAATGATTCAGGCTAGCATGCAAATAAGGGAAATCAGATGATCTTCCCATACATAAATTATTAAGAACAAGTGCTTTATGTATGAAGACTTACATTAGATTATGGATCCTTTTATAAACCAAGGCATACCCATAACTAAAGCTTCACTGGGATTTACAAGTAACTTCACTTATAATGACACATTTACTTATTACAAAATGGAGGAAGTATTGGAATTTTACAACAACCATTAAGAGGTGGAATTTTCATGCACACTCCCCTCAATGGAAACTATGATAGGCCCAACAAGGCATAAAAATTGTAAAAATTCACAACACATAATGGCTTGGTGAAGATATTTGCAACTTGATCTTTAGTAGAACAGAACTTGAGATCAATATCACCATTTAGGATTTTTCTTGAATAAAATGCATATGAACTTCAATATGCTTGGTCCTTTGATGTTGAACTGGATTCTTTGCAAGAGCAATGTAACTTTGGCTATCACATAGAAGAGTAGTGCTCCCTTTGACACCCATGTGTAATTCATCCAACAATATTTTCAGCCACATAGCTTCTTTGGTAGCTTCCATAGCACTTCGATACTCTACCTCAGTAGAAGAGATAAACATTGTTGGTTACTTCTTGCTACTCCAAGTGATGGCACCTACACCCAACTTGAAAATATATCTAGAAGTAGACTTTCTATCTGCAACATCACCAACATGATCAGAATCACAATAACCAAATAATTGTGCATCATTACAAGAAGAATAAAAATACCATAATTGACTATTCCTTTAATATATTTCAAAATACTTTTTTCCATTTTCTAATGAGAATCATAAGGTTCTTGCATAAATCTTGAAACTATTCCTACTACATAAGAAATATCAAGTCTAGTAATGGTTAAATAAATTAGACTACCAACTGTCTATACAAAGTAAGATCAAATTTGACATAAGCTAGTGTAGGGTCTAACTTAACACCAAATTCAATAGGAATGGAAACAGATTTATAGTCAATCATGTTAAATATTCTAAGAAAATTCATAGCATACTGAGATTGAGATGCAACAATAGACTTATGATCTTGAAATATAATCATGCCAAGAAAATGATTTAATAAACCTAAATCAGTCATTTCAAAACATTGTTTCAGCTTTTCTTTGATTCTAACAATTAAATTTCTATCATTGCTAGCAATCAAAAGATCGTCAACATAGAAAATGATAATGCTAATATGATTATTATAAAACTTAATAGATAAATCAGTATTAGAACAATATTTAGAAAACCAAGTTCCTGAAAGAACCTATTAATTTTATCATACCAAGCTCTAGGATCTTGCTTAAGACCATACAAAGAAATCTTACATACATAAAGTTATTTACTAGGTTCTTAAAAACCTTTAGGTTGACTCATATATATTTCTTCTTTTAATTCACCATTTAAGAAAGAATTTTTGACATCCATTTGGTGAATCTCCCAACCATATTGGGTAGCTAATGCAAGAAGAACTCTTACAGTGCTCATCTTAACAATAGGATAAAAGGTATCAACATAGTCTATACCAGGTTTCTGAGTGAAACCACGAGCTACAAGCCTTGCCTTGAAATTTTCAATCTCTCCTAGAGAGTTATATTTAATTTTGAACAACCACCTAGATCCTACAATGCTTCTTTTAGAAGGAGAAGGGACTAGTTCCCAAGTTTCATTTTTGATTAAAGCATTATATTCATCCTTCATAGCTTGAAGCCATCTATCATATTGAGATTATTCTTCAAAGGATTTTGGTTCTATATCATAGAGGGTCATCAAGGCATGATAAGTATGTTGACTTCTAATTAGCTTTCTACGATTATCAAGTTGAGAGTTTTGAACAAGAGTTTTAACCCATTTAGGAACCTTAGGTTAGAATATGGTTTGGGATAATTCCCCCTCGATATCCATCATATATAGATTAGGATTAACATCCTATTGAACTTCTATTTCCATGAGGGAATAATTATCAGAATCTATCTCTAGAGTGACAGAGGAGGGTTCATGAGGATCATCAGAGAAAGTTCTTTCTAAGACATGAACATTTATATTTTCAATAATATCATGCTTGAATGGGTCATAAACTCTTAATCCTTTAGTTTTATAGCCATATCTAATAAAAATACAAGAAAATGAGGTTGGATCAATCTTCTTCCTTTTATTTTTGAATGAAGATAGAAGTAGGACTACCAAAGATCTTAAGGTGAGAGATATCATGTTTTTTATTTTTCCATACTTCATGAGGAGTAGATTAGAACAGATATTTAGTAGGCACTCTATTAAGAATATACAAAGAAATTTTCTAAATTTCTATCTTAGAAATTTGAGACTCATCCAATGAAAAAATGGTAGAACTAGCCATTTTTAATGCTTAGACGACAATGGAAACAATTACATTTTTCAAAAATGAGTCAAAGAAGCCAAACAAAGACAAAATACTAGCTACATATCATTTTAGTAGCTATATGAAAGCAAACAACTCGTATTTAGACAAAAAAACTTAATTTAATAGAATTTAAGATTGATTTAATAGAGCAGAGTCGGGTCAAGTTACAAGATCTCAATGAGTTATTATTCAACTTAGCTTGGTGAGCCAAAGGATAAGCTACACGAGCTCAAAACGAGCTACTTTAACAAATAAAAAAAGTAAAAAAAAAAACAGCTAAGGCAGGGACGAAACGTAGCACAAATCAACAATACGAAGAAATGCACATGTCGTCTTTAAAATAGATCCTCAAGAGGACATGGTGCTTTAAAAAATAAATTTAAAGATCTATTGGTTCTGAAATCAATTCAAGAAACTGTGATGAAAGACAAATAGACACACACCAAAAGATTATAACAAGTCTGATAATAAAAACATGTGTCACTTTTCAATTAGCTTGCATTTTGTAAATGCAGCTAATAAGACAAACTGACAATTAATTAAAAGATAGAGTCGTATACATGTGTCTTAAATTAATTGGATCATATTTCACATTTTAACATAATGCGATAGCAAAGTAAAAGTCAAACAAGTCACTTGTCAAAAATTAATGGCTTTAAAATTTATAAACCAAACTTGAAATAAAGTTTAGGTCCGAAAAAAATAAGACAAGTGTCACGATTTTATTAGTAGAGTCAAAGTAAAGACTAACACCTTGACACAATTAGAATACGTGTCAAAAAACAAATAGATCGCATTTCGCAAGTCTGATAAGTGCAAAAAGAAAGGCTACGTGTTGATTTTTAATTATCTTAGACTTTGTAGTTCACGAATTTAAAAAAATCTATGGAATGAAGAAAATTAGAGATTCCATGGTACAAAGGAAAGTTAATAAACCCACGAAACAAATAACTTGACACCACTAGAAAATACTAAGACAGGTGTCACTTTTCTATTAGCTCACACGCTATCAAAAAATGACAGATATATATGTGTCTAAATGCTATTGGATCACACTTCACAATGAAATAAAAAGGACAAAGTCAAACACAATACTTTGAGCCTTTTAAATGGCTCACTTTTTACAAGATTGACAAAAAAATGACAAATGCGAAAAGGTGAAAATTTTAATTAGGTGACAACTACCACAGATAAAAGAATGACAACTATGAAATGTGGAGCAATTCTATTGGCTCAGATTTTACAAATCTGAAAAATGAAACAACAAAGATACTTGTAGCTATTTGATTGGGTTGTATTACACAAATTATAGAGGATAGTTGATTCAATTTTGATAAGAAGGGGACACGCATAAATCCTTTATTGGCTCACAGATTGTAATTGACAATTAGATAAACAATATTACTGACACCATGAAGCAAGATGGAGCTTTTTGATTGGCTTGGGCTTCGTAAAAACTGACAAATGTGAAGCTAGATGGAGCAATATGATTGGCCCAGGATTCACAAAAGTAGATTTGGCCACAAATAAATATTAAAAAAATATGGAACGGATTTAAATGATCTGAACTAATTAGATCTAGGGATATCTTTTGGGTCTAGATTCAAAAAATAACCCTAACGGCTATAAACAGTGCAAAAACTCAAAATAAGCTCATAGATGACAGTTTTAAACCAAAAATGATTGAAACAAGATGTATAAGAAAGGATCAAGCATACAAATAGCTCTAATAGGATTTAAATAATCAATCAACCAATATCCAAGTAATTTGGGGACAAAAATTAGAACTTTGCACCTAATTTAGCTTGAAGTTGTCAGGTTGAATTTTTAGGGTTTCACAGATCAAATAGTCTTCAAGATTCTTCACTCTTGCAAGCCAGAAAACATCTAGATCTAGCTCTACACACATAATCATAAGCTCTAATACCATGTTAGAATGATTCAAAAGATATAATTGAAGAATTATAGATCCACAAAATAAACAATTGAGGATTATAGATTATAATGTGCAGACATTTAACCAGATGTTTATATATACATATAACAATTAACAGATCATTAATGAAAGTAAATAACAAGAACTGAAAGTAAATGAGACAAGAGACACTAGATTTAAGTGGAGAAACCCAAAGGAAAAACTCCACTGAAAAACATTGTCTTATATTAAGAATTTCACACTTTAACCCAACACTTCCACTTTGCTCCTTGGTCTCATAGTAAACAATAATAGACTTCTACCTCACTTTGTATAACAACTCACATAAGTAGCTTGAGCTTAGATCAAATGGTCTATATGCTTAATAGCACTATGTAATTCAATATCACAAGTAAATAGTCCCATGAGGGATCATCCTACTTATATAGGATGGGTGAGTAGTTATACTACTTCACTCTTTTCAAGGTTGTGAAAGACCGACTAAGATTATTAAAAATAATCTTTAAGACAAGGGGATGTCTAAGTGGCTATCCCCACTTGACATTAATACCCCAAAAATGACTTCAGTTTAAAAATTTTAGAGATAGAACACATGAAATTTTGCATATTCTATTGGATAAGGAGTTAATAAACTTACCACGTAATTATGATCATCTTCCTCACAATATTGAAAAGGTAAAAGGACAACCTTTATTTTACTTATAATGGCATTAATAGGAATCATGAAAAATAGTTGTTATGATTTGTGATAGAAGACAAAATAACTCGAGGGTGGGGGAAATATCCTATGTGTTTTAAATCACTATCTTGAGTAAGTTTTCACAATGTAAAATGGAAGGATCATTTGAAGAGGAACATCCATTGATTTTTATGAACTTAAAATGATGCATGTTAGTTACATCCATCCATGAGCGAAGAAATCATCAACTCAATTTTTGAAAAATGGTGATGTCATTTTACATGTACACAATATCTAAAAACACCATCAATACAAGACATGTTAGGTAGACCTAGCACCAAGTTTTTTGAACTCATTTGTTATATATATGTAGTTCAAGTATCCAAATCCTTCATGATAAAGTTTTCTCAATGAGTCAACATGAGAAATTAGTATGTCCCTTAAGAATACTCAAATCCATAAAACACATATAAGTGTGAGCTATGATCAACACCACCATAGGAAATCACCACCTCTATATTATGTAAATCTCTGATCAAAACATTATGATAAGAAAACTCCACATTCTTCCCATTTATAGAATAAAAACATTGATATATATGGAAAGAATATTATTGAGATACCAGGGAACACAATTACATCATTAATCAAACTAGCATTAATATTATAGCAAGAAATTTTTCAAATATGTATGCCGATGAAAAATAAAATAGATAAAATATTCCATTCTTGTAAGACATCAATATACAATAGTCTAGTTCATTCTATATAATACCAAGTGGCTTAGCTCATTGTTTAATGAACTAGTAAATTGTTTTCATGGTCTTCTACATATAGTCTCCATTTTTACGTTGACCACTTTTAGTCTTCACCTAATGCAATTGTAACCCTATAGAAATTATGTGATGGGTGTAATGATACACATTTTTGTCTAGTTTATAATCAACAAAGTGAATCCCACTTTGGAGGGATTTCACTTGTTGTAAATATGTTCCCTGCACTACAACCGAGCCAATATAAAATGTTGTCTCCTCACTTGTTATTTCACATGTTATCTTTGTTCTCTCTTCTGTGCAATGCAACAAGTAGTACTCCACTTTCTCAATATTTTCTTCTTCAATAATGATTGCAAATACATCACCTACAAAAAAATCAAAGAAATATTCAATGATCCGTATACTATAAATTATACATATAAATTCAATGATCAAATTATACAATCCTTTTAAATAAAACATACCTTATTTAACTAGTCTAGATATGTGGTCATAATTAGGTGAAATCAATGGCACATATTCAAAACTATAATCATGATCTAATCCATGTGTTGTCCAAATATAAAGGAACTTTCTTCTACTCACCTACATACCCATGTTTTTTACTATTGCACTTTGAATATGATTTTTCATGCATTCATAACAAAAAAGAATAATCTCTTGTACAAATTGTCCAGTTATTACTATCCATAGTCATCACAGAGTGCAAAGACCTAGAATTAGGAATCCTTTCACATCCATACTTTTTCCTTCAATCAATACCTTCAATTAATCATGTACAAAATCAATAAAGTTTAAAACAAACATCAAAATTAAGAATAATTTTTTTAAAATTTTGTAACTTGTAGTTAATAAATCACATCAAGATACATATATGTTTTAAATGTGCATACATGTTATCTCCCAAAACACTCTGTGTGGGGTTGAAGCATATGAGGTTGAAGTGTGTAGGTTGAATCCTGAACTACAAAATGTTTCTTACACCATTCAACAACGGTGTGGGCATCAATCAATTGATCTCCCTCATAATCAAAGCTTTGTTTCTTTAGAGCATGTTTGATGCATGCACCTGCACCATCGTGTTCTCCCTTCCCATGAACACTCTAAAAAAAATACATAATGAGGCATTTTTTGATGACAATGATAGAGAATGAGTGCAAATAAAGGGTGAGGGGATTTGAATTGTGATGCCCAATCATTTGAAAAAACAAAATGTTGATCTATTTGTACTCTTATGAAGATATTGAAATAAAAACCAAAACAATGTTGTATAAAGTGGGTGTCATGTTCCTTGTCATCACTTATATAGAAGTGATACTCCTTCTTTATCACTTACTTCACATTTGTACTTTCAACCCTATCCAAATATAATTGTGCACGCCTATAAAATACTTGAACCATGATGGTAACATGGTCTCAGTATGATAATAATGTGTCCAAATCTCTTTTTGATGATAAAATGAGTAATTCTCAGCAAAATCAACCACGAACAATATGGAATGAATAGGGAATGTTTCTCTATTAGTCTTGAATTATGTAGCCTACCACTTTTCATAGTGAGAATGTTTTATGTACGGACTAATTAAACTTCAGAAACTTTGCATGAATGCAGCAATGGGGATTTCCTCTTCTACCAGATTCAACCTGGTTGTATTGTTTCTAAGCTGTGTTGAATATTTTATGTATTTGAACCTAAAAAATCAATACATAATGGAAAATTTGTCATATTTATTTGCAGTAAACATAAAAAGCAAAATAAAATATGTACATATAAATATAAATATATATATATTATATATCACCTCTCAGTAAGCTACCATTTGAACTGTGTCTAAATATTCATTTATTTTTGACAATAATTTCAATCCCCACACTTGTCACATACACCTTTGATGTAAGTCATACGATCGTTGACATAATCATCGATATTTTGTAAAGAATAGAAGATATGAATTCACCGACACGTGTAGGGGGTTTTAGAACCATTTGATGTTTCTCATAACTTTCTATACACCTGAAAAAAACATAGATTTTGAAATACATTAATTTTAAATCACATCTCAAAAAACAAAATTTAATCAATTTCATATATATATATATATATATATATATATATATATATATATATATATATATATACACCTCAATATATATGTAATATAATTTTTAATTTTTTTGTATCCGATAGTGATAATCAAACTCAACATGATAGCAACAACAACATGTGTCAAGGAATTTATCATCTCACACATACCAAGGCTTCAAATTCTCAAACATTTGTTGTCCAATCTTAACATCTGGATGTTCTTCTGTAAACTTGATGTACATCTCATGTTGAGTTATTTTGAGCCAATGTTTTATATGTTCATCATAGTTATTGTGATCTATCTTGTGTTTTAAAACATCCCTCACATTTGGAGAAGGATGAGTCCTCTCAGTCCAAAAATTAGAAACTATCTTCACAATATTATCCTCTATTTTATCAAAATGTGGATTTCTACACATTAGTGCCTAATTTTCTTCCACAATAGAATCATCCAATGTATTCCTCCTCTTTGCATACCTACTGACCATCTTTCTAGATACACCCAATACCTTAGAAATAATGGTAACATGAAGATTCTTTGTCATATCTTCACTTACAACTGAAGTTAAAATTTCTCTATGAGAAATACTCTTATCAACAAACCTAGTTTTTGTACCCAAAGAACTTATTCCTTTAGAAACATTCCCAACAAATTCTTCTTCCATACATTTTGACTTTTCCCATCCAAAATATACACCTAATAATTATAATGTTTCCCTCGTATCAACAAGATTAAAGAATTTAACCAAAAATATGCTCTAACAACTGTAGTCAAATCAACAAATTCACCATATATTATCTCTACACTTTTTTATTTTGTGATAGTGGTTATTGTTGGGAAAATTCTTTTAATTTTTGAAATCCATCTTCACCAAGTGTTTCACATTTTTCTTGGGAAGTAATTCCATAACTTTTGTTATCACTTCAACATACTGTTGCGCATCTTGATCTATTTCCATAAACAAAATTTGCAAAAAAATAACATACACATGTGATTACACCATTCATGAATGATTTAATATATATATAAGAGATTATTTAGGAACATGAATATATTAAAATATTTTAAGTTGATAAATAACTTACTATCTAGAAGATAAACTACTATTCTAATTCATCAATTCCTCCTGGATATGAGTAAAAAATGATTTTTATACTCTTTGTTTACCTTTAAGCTTGATAGGATTTACTAAACAAAAATAATTTCTAGATTAATTACATGCCTTTAAACATAATTTTGAAGGGAAATATGTATACACTTTGAGGAATATGAATAAATTTCCATTTACTACATACACAACTGAAGTAGGAGGAGGATTATTCTTGAGAGTTCTAAACAAGATTGTTTTAATAGAGCTCAAGTTTCCCTTATCGATCTAGTTTTATTGGACCCATCGATGTAGTATTGATGTTTATAGGCATAACAATTGTCTTTAATGAGATATTGTTTGTTTGTTTGTAAGGATTATTTCACACCTTAATTTTTAATTTTTTGCAATCACGCACTTTTGGATCCTTTCTATCTTCCTACATTTTAAATCCATAACACAACTAGCTCATAATTCACACCCATACAATACCACTAGAGTTACAAGTAACCCAAATAGGAACTTGGTGGTCTTTCAATCCCATAAATTTACATTCTTACATCTATTTGTAACTCATAAAAAGATTTACATCCACATTGTATTATTTTCATTTTACATGCATCCCAATTAAGTTTAATTTGTGAAAGTCTAGACCAAGATAATTGTATTTAGATACCACTTCATGAGGTCCTTCTTGAAATCTACTAAACAACAATATACTTTTTCATTTGTATTCCAGGACTTTTCAACTAAGTGTTTGAGTGTGACATAATGATCTATTATTGATTACTTTGGTCTAAAACCTACTTTCCCCTTTTCCCACTTTCCTTTTTATTAAGCCTAATTGCTAATATTGTGTTCTATCATGCTCCCAAAAATATTTTTGAAGAGGTGATTGATCATGATAGTTTGGTAGTTTGAAGGATTATTAACATCTTCACTCTAAAACAAAGGCAAGGTTAGGCTAGTTATCTACTCTTTTAGGTAAGGGTTCAAAGCAAGGTATAATGGTTACCAGAACTAATAGCCTGAGCATTATGGAGGAATATCTCTCACTAGGGAATCAACCACTAAATATGAAAAAATAATAGGGTTATAATCACATAAAAAAATTAGTTGGTAAGAAATTACAATGAGTGGTTTTATGTATTCTTGACCAAAATGTTTAATCAAAATCACGAGCGGGTCAAGGGAAAGAAGTACACTAGAATCAAGTCAAACCAACAACAACAAAGAACAGAGATACAAAATTGCATTTAAGGAAAAAATAATCATAAAAAGATGCAAAAACACATAACATGGAAGGCATAGACCACCAAGTAGAGATTAAGGATGTTGAAGAAGCTTACAACCCCACAATGACTCCACTCATTTTGTCATCGAAGATCTATGTGCAAGAACTAATGAGCTTGAAAGAAAGAATAGAACACATGGAAGTAAGGGGAAAATAGAAGATGTTAAAATGGAGGATATGATAATTGTCACACAAAGGCTAAAATAAGAAAACAACATGCTTAAAGAACATGTGAAAACTATAAAATATCACGAATGTTGGATAGTACATATGAATGGTACACCCTAAATCAAGCCATCCAATCTTAAAAAAACAAAGGTAGGGGATGAAAAGGAAAGTAAAATGCAAATAAAATAAGTGCAAGAAACACTTCATAACATAGAAGAGAGAGAAAATGAGCTACAAAGTAAGTTAGAAGAGGCTAAGACATGCACACAAGTGATAAAAGAACCATTAGAAAACATCAGAGTTGATAGAGAGGTGAGTCAAGATTCAAATGATAGAAGAGAGAGAATGACATGATAATTATAAAATATAATTATCAAAGGGATAAAATATTAGGGAGAAGGCTACAATGGAAAGGGAAAATCAAGCAAGCAAGTAGAATTAGTAAGATGAGAGATGGGGAAGGGATATGCATATTCATGTCACAATCGTAAACTATGTGGATAAAGAAAGAGTGCAAAGAAATAAAGGTATGTTGAGAGGATCATGTTTGTATCTAGATGAAGACAACCTTTTGGCAGCTGAAAGAGAGAAACGATGAGTGGGAAAAGGTGAGGCTAGAAAGGAGAAAAGGATATAAGCATACCTAAATAATGGGAAAACATATATTACAGCTAGATAAACAATAAGTAAATAAGGAATATGGCCCACTTGGGAGCATCTTATGATGGTGAGCTAGAATTTAGAGGCTACCCTTGACAAAGAGGAATTGGGTTAAGGCCCATATCCAAAGATAGATAATTATTTTGAATGGAACACATAAGCACGATGGGTGAAAAATGCCAAATTTTGAAGGATATGAGAAGGTAAAATCTAGAATAAAGAAACAAAATTTCAAGGGTTAACTATAGAGATATAGATGGGAGGAATACAAAGGTTCTTGTTTTTGGGAACGACCCAATTATGAGGATTAAGTTAGAAAGGTGTTGGTGGGTACTAAAACAAATCCTCTCTAAGAGGTGAGAGAGGATGTTGAAGAATGGAAGTTGATGTTAAATAGAAACCCTAGATTTAACTAAGAGACCAATACAACCATGTGTGCTAGAGAGTAACAAGCAATACAAAAACAAAGTAGATGGCTAGATCAAGATCTAAATTATACTATTGAGTGGTTGCAATATTTTTTACCATGTTTTATATTTAGGGAGATTAGCTAATGTTTTGTTGAATGATTTTTTTGTGTGGATCCTTTTTCGGTAAGGTTGGTTCTTACGTTGTTTTTGTTAGAGCCTTTTATTTTCACATATTTTTTTATTGTTTTAGGTTATGGGATCCTATCAAAACCCTTACCTTTACCCAATCTAAAAACATATTATCAGATGTACCCTAGAATGAAAAATAAAATTAGGATCTATCAAGGGTTTATATGTATGTACCAATTTTTGCATCCTTGTATTTCTCTTTTGTGTCTTCTCTCTCTCTCTATTTGTGCCTTCCTACGAACTGATCTTCTAGCATTCTTCTCTACTTT
Source organism: Taxus wallichiana var. yunnanensis (assembly GCA_018340775.1). Taxonomy (NCBI): domain Eukaryota; kingdom Viridiplantae; phylum Streptophyta; class Pinopsida; order Cupressales; family Taxaceae; genus Taxus; species Taxus wallichiana. The sequence goes on along the minus strand of CM031238.1, from coordinate 519,690,618 downwards.
CTCTTCCTTGGTATATTTTTGTTTCTCATTCTTCGCATTTCCCATGATTCCTCCACTTCAATAATTTTCACCTCCAAACAAAAATTGATCTAGATATGAATTTCTAAGAGTAAACTCAATAAAAAACTATACACATGCAACTCTTATTATATAGAAATCTCAATAGAAATTAGGTTATTTTTAATTTCAATTTTTATAACTTTAAAACAATTTTTCTAATTTTAATACAATTTAAATTTAATATTCAATTATTTAATTTGTAATATATTTTTAAATAAAATAACTATATGTTTCAAAGTTAAGCGTATTATATATAAATAGTAAAAACTATAATTTCTTTAAAACTCTAGTTTTAAAAATTAAATTTGTAAATACTAAATTTAAAACACAAAAAAATGAACAATTTATTTTAAAACTATAGTTTTAAAATAACGTATTACAAAATGAAAAAATTAGAAGGAAAGCATACGAACGAAACTTTGGTGGCAAGTTGGTGGTTACTGGGATCCGTGCGAAAGGGGGTTTGCGTGAACCCCATTCATACAAAAGGCGGGTTCACGCGAACCCCTTTATGTGGCACCTAAGTGGCACATTTTGGTGCCAAATTCATTTGGAGGATGATTGTGAGGAAAAATCTGCCATATAATTAGGGTTAATGAATTATTAAAATTACAAAATTTTAACACAAAATTCATATTTTTATTAGCTTTCTAAAAATATAATTTTCATTTTTTAAAAATTTGTTTTACTATTTATTTTTATTTTTGCTAACATATGGTATTTTAGGACAATCAATAGTACACAATCAACCCAATTTTAAAAATAGCAAAATATATCAATTTTTTTTTGAAAAAACTAACCTTACTATTTGTTGAAGTCTTCTTTGTAGCCATGAAAAAAAAATCAATTTCGATATAAATGTTAAAAGTTATTGGCATAAAAATATGTACACCATTTATTTGAAAATATCTTCACTAAATAATTAATTAAAAAATATATAAATTAATAAAATATGAAAAATTTGACAAGACCTCAATATTTGAATCTTGAACATATATCTAAAATTTTATGGTGAAAAAATAAGTTTTCATTTAAAACACCACCGGGGGATATCCGTTCCTCTTTTATAACATAAAAAACAATGTATGAATAAAATTAAGAAAAAGATCTTATTTTTACTAATTTTTTTAAAAATATACATGTATTCTACACTCTAAACACAACATTTTGTTAGTTTTTGGAATTTCATGAATGTGTAGGGTTTTGTGGCTATTACTTTAGAAACTCAATGAAACTAAAAATTCATGTTTATAAAGGTACAAAACATACAAAAAAGTGGGACATTTTATTATGCTTTGACCAAATAATGGATTTTTAAAATTTATTTGTCACATGTTGAATGGATTTTAATATTTACAAATTTATATTCAACACTCCATTGGTTAAAAAACAAGAGAAAAAATAGTGCAAATTACATTATGATTTTTTCATAATTCATTCTTAGTCAAAATTATGCATTTTTTTTTCATGTGTTTATTTATTCCATGGTTTTGACATTACCTAGTTGTTTGTCTTCATTGAAGATGTAGAATTATGAGGATAAAATTCTTGAATTGATTCATATGATCCTTTTTACATGGTGATCATTTCATTCATGTGTTGTGCAATTAATTTTGATGTGGCCAATTTCACCTTGAGAAGAAACTTTGAAGATAACTCATAATAAATAAATAAAAACCACTAAGGTTTCTATGAAATTCATCCTTATTAATCCTTTTTCAACAATATTTTCCTTTGTTATATTAATTATTATGGCATTATGTTTTCAGGGGAATTTCCAAATTTTTCCTTTTCATTGGAATTATTTATTTATTCTTTTAAATAGTGTATTTCTTGTTGTTTCCACGTCTACTAGAATTTCATTTCAAAACAAAGTATTGAAATAATTCCCATGGTGGAGTTATTAGGAGATTCTCAAAAATAAATTTCTACAAGGAAAAAATTTAATAGATAAATAAGAATTAATTAGAAAAATACATTAGTCCTGTTTCTCATTTTATTCCCTTCTCCTTGATCCCCAAAACTAATTGTATCCATTTATGACCCATTCATTTTGGAATATCCATAATAGCTTTAGGTGCAACTACTATTATTGTGAGTTGTTCATCATTGAAATATCAAAGGTAAATTTCATCAATTGATGGGAAATATTTCCAATGTTGTACTCATATATAAATATTAGAATCCACTTTCAAATGAAAGTTTCAATCAAATTTTATAACTTCATAAATTAGGAGAAAATAAACTTGTTGGATTTTTCTTATAAATATAATGATTATGATAGATGTTGATTAAAGATATTGATGTGACAGGGTCCTCTAATATTGTCTTGTTGCGATCTACTAAATCAACACAATATAGTTGAGCACGCTTTTAACACCTCACTTAGACATAAGTCTAAGCACTCATCAAAGCATGCATAACTCATTCGAGTTCCTTCTTCATTGGAAATTATGACATAATTCCTACAAATATTTTATCATAACATACAATATATTCCATATGTAGATTATGATTTATTACTGATATCTTAAAAGAAAATTGCTTATCAATTGAGCTTGCATTCATTCATAAAAAATATAATAGATATGAGTATATGGATACCAATTACACCACATGCATCCCTAAAAAATTTGGAAATCCATAGTAAATTATCCATTACAAACACATGAATAACCTCTATACTTGATATATGACTAAGAAAATTAGTAGCATGCTTATATTCTCACACAAACTTGCACACACATGAACCTACTTGTTTCATCTATTTCTTAGATCGTTTCTTTCAAGTGTTGATGAAAAAAATAGGGTAATGGGCGTAGGAGGAATACCTATTCAAATGTTGGTTGATGGGTTGTTGCATGCATATGACTTTCGAATCCACAACTGATTGTGAGAACTTCCTTTTGGCTAGGAGGAACTACCTGTAATGCAAAGCAAGACCACCAGAAGGAATTAAACAATATGGGCAGTGAACTGCCTAGGCTATGCTAGATCCGGGAAGTATGATACTTCCTAGATGGATGTCAATCCACTTTTAAAAACAATTTAATGTTGTAAACAAAGTAAATCCTATTGTAATTTAAAATGATTTAGGTATCTCACTTAAAACAAAATAAGAAATAGATCTAATCTAACATGATAAGCTAGAATAGAATCCAAAGGTCAAATGATTGGTTCTGGGTTCTGCAGGTTTGACAGAGGTCTCAAGTAGATCACAGGTGAATGAGGGTGAGGTGAAATTAGGTGGGTAGGTCTCTGTTCTGGGCTGTGTGGGAAAATACAAAGACCGATGTCGGTCAGGGGTAACCAACAGCGGTCAGGTGTGACCGGTGCCGGTTACTGTGAAATCTAGAAATGTCACAGAACAAGCTTTAGGTCTCCTTTGTGATTGCACAAAGGAATTTGGTTGGTCGAGATGAGGTATTGGGTGACTAGGGTAGGCTTCGGTGAGGTTTTAATGGGTATATGGAGGTGGAAATGTTGGAGAAGGTCAATAGGTGGCTAGGTAAACAATAGATGATAAAATGATGATGAAATGAAATAAACCAAAGAAGTATGACATTATACTTACTTGGATTCTGGTCTTGGATGCCTGTGTGTGAAGGATGGAGGTGCTAATGAGAGGCTTGAAGGCTGTAAGTGATCACCAATTGAAGGAAAGCTTTTGCATGGACTGCATGTACATTCCTCTTTGCTTGGTTAGATCAGATCATGGCTGGGATGGTTGTGCAGGAAAAGATGTTTGATCTCCTTCCTTGCATGTGGATTCTCACTGGAATTCACTCTCTAAAGATGTGTTATCTCTTTGAGATGTGTTAATGCTTGCCAACCTTCTGCTTCTTGCTTCCCACTTCCAACTTCCCACCTCCAACCTTGAGAATAAGGTTGTTTTGGGGTTAAAAGGGGTAACTGATGGCAGTTCTGGCTTAACCATCAACGGTTAGGGGTAACTAGCGTCGGTCAAGGTAGAATTTCCTAGGTTTACTAAACTAGGGAGATCCTCTTGATTTCCTTGGATCTCGTGTCATTTACCTATGGATTAGAATGGGAGCTTCTTGTGATCATGCAGGAATGTGGTTAGAGGGAATGTAGGCATTTATTTTTAAGGTTTGGGTAAGTCTTAGTTAGTTATGGCAACTTACTAAGAATAGGTCTTAGGTTGAGTTGGCTTGGTGAGGTGTCTAAGTGAATAATATGTGTGGATATTATTAAAAATAATATATTTTAAATAATAAATTTAGTGAGGATAATGCATTAATTTAATTAAATTAATATTAGTGGGGTGAAGGGGGTCATGGCTAGGTGAATGTGATGAAGGGTGTTTATTCATCGAGGGACCAAAGGGGAGTGTGACCTAATTTTAGTGTCTACATTTTGCCCCTTTTTGTTGTGTAGCTTGTATTGGTAAGTGATGCTAACAAAAATAAGATGTGGTTGCCCCATGTGTGGGTGAAGGTGATCCCCCTCAAACTAGGAACTGATGAGGTAGAAGGGAGAATCGGTGAGTGGTTTGATAAAAGGTAAATGGGAGGAAGAGGTAGGTGGGCATGGGGGAGAAAGGGTTAAAGGTCTACGTGGGAAATCTAGGTAATGGGTTTGGGTCAAAGGTAGCAACAGTCAAACACACGCACACGAATAAACTGTAGCACACTACCGGGTTAAAGAGCAAGAAAACTCTACATCGTCTAAGGTCAATAGGTTTATCCAAACAAGGTTGAAATGAATCTGATATCCAAGGTATAGGATATGGCTAGGAAACACAACACGGGTTAGGTGCGGGAATGTTTAGGTATGTTCCAATACACCGAAGGTAGGGTTGGGATAAATGATCATGGAAATAGGCTAGGTAAGGCCATCAAGTCAATCAACATAGGTAACATGCCACAAGGTATAATGAACACATGAGGTCAAAGGTCACTAGCAATGGTCTAGGTCCAAATATCTAGGTCACGGTATGGGTAAGGCCAAGGTATGGGTAAATTAAGGAGTCCCTAAAGGAGGAAAAAGAGATGTAGTAAATGATGAGGTCGGAAAGGTAAGGTAAATGGGTTGGGTAAAGGTGGGATTAGGGAAAGGATCAAGGTGAAGGGTGGTGTAAAAGGGTAAAAGGGAAGGAAATTTTTAGGTGAGGGTGATTAATGTCGATCAAGGATAACCAACGATGGTATAGGGAAACTGAAAACGGTAAGTAGGGCACCCGACCAATGCTTTGATCAATGGTAACCGATGTCGATTAGGTCGGTTTAGGCATGGATCGAGTCGGGTTGGTTAGGCATGGTTGAGTTAGGTTTGGCTAGGCATGGATTGAGTCGGAGTTATAGGCACGGTTGAGTCGAGTTAGTTTAGGCATGGTTGAGTCGGAGTTATAGGCATGGTTGTGTTGAAAGTAGGTGAAGTTGTGATTCATTATTATTTTTATATGAATGATACTATGGGTCATATGTGAGATCTGGTATAATCCATGCATAGTGATGATAGAGAATTGATAGGTGTAATAAATGTATAAAATATGTAGCAAATTGTTATGTATGTGGCTTAATTTCCAATTTTGTATATAAAAGGGGAACTAAGTGAAATGTGATCTAAATGGTGAGTTAGGCATGGTTGATGAATTTTTAAGGGTAGAGAATGGCTGAGATAACCTCCAAGGGCCCCATGTCCTTGGAGTGTTGCCTACATAGTCCTGGTGAAAAGGGACCTCAAGTTGATGTAGTTCTCCCATGAGCTAGGGAAGAATATGAAAATGAGATGGTAGGTTTTTGGGCATGTTGTGGGTTTAGGTTTGATAGGTGTGGGTAGATTATAGGCAAAATGATGTAGGTGGGGGTGATTGTGGTGAAAGAAGGAGATTACCCCAAAAGTAAGTGTCGAGGACCAAGTCCTATATAAGGTAATCAAAATGTAAACAAAGATGGTTAAAATATAAAAGGGGGCAATAAAGCCACCTGATTGGGTAGGATCATACCAAGTAGATCATACCTTAGAGGAGGTGATGAACATAAGACCCTAAAGACATTACACAATGGACTGTTCTATGGTGAAAAGTAGTCACATGATCACCAAATGTCTAAGTTCCAAGAATTCCCTTAAGGAAGTAGGAAATGAGAGTGGGCATGGTTCATTGGGTGAAGAATAGGTAATTTTTATACGGTATGAGGTAGGAGGCCCTTCGGGAAAGAGGTCCTAGGTCACAATGGGTAAGTCCATGACTAATTTTTGTTTTTGTTTTGATAGACTGATCGATGCGGGAAGTCTATATGAGATAAATAATATGGAACTCCTTGAGGTCTTCATGAAGCTGATTGATTCGGGAAGCTTCGGTTGCTCTCATTTTTAATTTTTATAGAGATTCACATAGCTCTCCTTCAGGAGTAGCCTATTTATAGCAACAATTTGTTGAGAGGAAGATGTCCTTTTGAGGGAGTCATATTTTTATTAGAAGTTTGACTCAAGGATTTTGGTCCCATTGTGAGGTCTTTGCAGTCATCGACAAGACCAAGGTGAAAGATAGGAATCTTGTTCAAAATGGAAAGGTGAAATGACCATGGGATCTTGTATAAAGTTAGATGAAAAGTATCCATGAGATTCATGCTATGTGCAATGCCATGGTACACATATTTAAGAGAAGATAACGAGGGACGAGTACTCACATGATTCGTGTTTAATCATTAGGGAGGTGTATGGAGTGAATGGCGCTCAAGGGACGAGCATGGGAAGAGACAAAGGGTGAGGTAGGATGATGAGTCAACAATAGAATGGTCAAAGATGCAAGGCGTTAAGGGGCTCAGGGTTTTGTTTTACCCTCAAGAGAAGATAAATGATAAGCACCTGATCTATAGGTATGAGTCATGATGTATGTTTCAAGCCAATTAGGAGTAAATTTTCCCTGTTTACTTTTTTCTTCTTTGGTTACGTGTTGATTTTCTTTCAGGACAAGGTCACCAACTTGGAAGGTTCATTCATGAACACATTTGTCATAGGCACGTTTGATATGTTGTTGGTAAACTTGAAGGTGATCCAAAGCGTTAAGATGACGTTAAATCTAATAATTCTAGTTGTCTTAAGCGGTCATAATGAAATTCATCATTAGTGATCATTTCATGGAGAGAAATACAGAGTGAGGGGATCTAGACTACGAGAGGCAGAACAACCTCTATACCGTAGACCATAGAAAAGGGTGTGGACGCAGTGGAAGTGTGAATACTAGTGTCGTATGCCCACAGGGAAAAAGGAATGTGCGTATGCCAATCCTTCCTAGCATCGTCAACCACTTTCATAAGAATTTTTTTGAGGGTTTTGTTAGTGGATTTGGCTTGGCCATTGGTTTTTGGGTAATAGGGTGATGAGAAACTAACTTTGAATGACGAAGGCGTCGCAAAGTGTTTGTAATGTTTTTTTAATTGTTTTCCATTATCAGTGATGAGGTGATGAGGAACACCAAAGAGACAAATGATGTGGTGATTAATGAACTCACATATTTTCTTGGCTTTTGTGGAGATGAGTGGTATGGCTTCTACCCATTTTGTGTAGTATTCGGTAGTACTTGATGATGATCCATTGATGGCATTGGGAAGAATGAGGAATTATTTCTTTGACAAGATCCAAACCCCATTGAGAGAAGGGCCAAAGGTCACGAGTGACCTATAAGGCATGACTGGGTGTATGATGAAGGTTGGAATGTTGTTGGAATTTTACAAAATGTTTTACATAGTCATAGCAATCATGGTTAAGGGTCATCCAATAATAGCCTAGGAAAAGAATACACTTAGTAATATCAAGGACACTAAAGTGACCTCCACATATGCCATCATGAACCTCCTTAATGGTATAAGGAATTTCAGAACTTGTGAGGCATCGTAAGAGAATACCATTAAATCCACACTTATAGAGGATTCCTCCTAGGATGACGTAATGAGAGACCTTTTTAAGGAAGGCACGCTATCTATTAAGGGTGAGATCAGGAGGTAAGATGGAGAAAGAAAGGTAGTCGGAGTATTGTTTATACCAAAGGTCACTTAGGTCAGGGGTATTGGTTCCGATCGAGTAAACATCATGAGGTAAATAAGAAGGTGAATGGAGGCATTGTATGGTGACAAATATTTTGGAATCGGCGGGTGAAGCGGGTATTTGGGAAGCTAAGCAGGCCATGGTATTTGTAAATTTGTTGGTGGAATGTGGGATGGTTTGAAGGGTGTAATGATCAAAGGTGGTCAAAATTATGTCTACATGATGTTTATACTTTTCAAGTATCTCATTATGACAACTGGTACATACCATTAACTTGGTTTACAACCAATTGAGAATCACCAAAGATGTTGATTGATTTGACATCTAGGGATAGGCGGCTTGGAGACCTAGTACGAGCGCTTCGTATTCAACAATATTGTTGGTACATTCAAAATATAGTTTGAAAGACAAAGGCATGGGTTATCTATCAAGAGGAATGAGGATAATACCAGCCCCACCCCCATTCTGACACTTGGAACCATCAAAAAAGAGTGCCATTTGATAAGGAGGTTCATCCAGGGAAAGGGTAGCAATCGACTCATTTGGAAAGTCAAAATTAGAAGGTCAATCCTGGAAATAGGTGCGTTGTCCAATTGGTCGGTGATATCTTGGCCCTTGATGGATTTTTGTGAATGAACTTGAGGTCAAGATCATCTAATAGCATAAGCCATCATGCGGCATGCTGATTTTGATAAGGTTTGGTGTACATGAAGTGTAAGCGGTCGGTGTTAGTCACAACATAGGTTTTGTGGTTGAGTAGGTAATGGTGGAGTTTGGTGGCAACAAAAACTAAGGCTATGCAGAGTTTTGGGATGGTTGTATTGGGTTTAATAGTCCAAAAGAGTACAACTATGTAATAAACCATCTACTCCTGTGTTGTTCATCACGATGAGCGAGCATGGCTCCCAAGGAATGATCGTAGTGGATATATATAGGTAAAAGGTTGATTGTCTTTATGTGGGATAAATACGAGTGGTTGGAGAATGTATTTTTAAGGTTTCAAAAGATTTATGATAGTCATCATCCCATTTAAAGGAGACATCCTTCTTGAGGAGATGATGAAATGGTTGCCACCAATTAGATAATTGTGAAATGAAATGGCGAATGGACTGTAATTTACCTTGCAGGCTATGGAGTTGTGGAAGATTAGTAGGTGGAGGAATTTTAAGAATGGCCTTGACTTTAGCAGGGTCAACTTCTATACCATGGAGGGAAATGATAAATCCCGGAGCTTTCCTGAAAGAACCGCAAGTTGCACTTCTTAGGATGAAGGCGGAAGCAATATTTAATGAGGCGGTCAAAGATGGTTTTGAGGATGGCAAGGTGCTTGGAGTGACGTTTAGATTTGGCCAAGAGATCATCCACATAACCTTCCAATATGTGATGCATGATGTCATGGAAGATGTAAGTTATATCCCGCCGATATGTGGCACCAACGTCTTTAAGGCCAAAAGGCATGACTCGATAGTAGAAGATCCCTCAAGGGGTGATGAATGAGGTCTTGTGTTGTTCTTCTAGGGAAAGAAAAATTTGGTTATAACCCAAGAAGTCATACATAAGTGATAGCATCTCATAACCAGTGTTGAGGTCAACCAGGTGATCAATACCGAGGTAAGGAAAGTCATCTTTTGGGTAGGCTAGGTTGAGGTCATGGAATTCCGTGCAAATGTGGAGTCCCCCATTGCTTTAGTAATAGGGACAATGTTAGAAACCCAAAAGGATAATCAATGGGTAAGATGAAGGAAACGGAAAGAAGGAGTTGAAGTTATTCTTTGTCGAGAAGAGCAATATGAGGGTGCATTTTCCTTAGCTTTTATTTGATGGGTTTGGCATCAAGAATGGTTACAATATTGTGGACCACTATGGTGGGGTCAATCTTGAGCATGTATACATAAGACCAAGTGAAAGTGTGGTTATGATCTCTAAGAAAATAAGTGATGGCTTCCTGTTCAACAACATCTAAATATTGTCCGATCTTTAGGATGTGCAGGTCATCCTAAGTATGAATGTTGATCTCGATAGTTGATTCATTCAACATGGTTTGTGTCTCAAAAGGTAACGACTAATGAATATATGAGTCTTCTACACCAAGGTAGGTGAGTATGGATTCATCATCCTGACATTGAATGCCATTGATTGAAGGTGTGTTGTCATCTATCATCTCAGGATACAGGAAGGGAATAATGGAAGGGGCCTTGCCATCACGTTGATAAGTTAGAGGCCCTAAGGAAATGGTGTTTATGAATTTTTTTTTTAGGAGGGATAGATTTAGGATCCATCGACTCTGTCGGAATGGTGATGAAGGTGGAGAAGGGCTAGTGTCCTTAATGAGTTCAATGTGGGCTTGTTTGGTAGGTGGTTCGGGGAAGCCGATACCACTACGGTCATTATGTCTCGTGGGTGGTACATGGAATAATGGTATGGTGTCCTTGCTCATAAAATCTAAAACCAAAACCCTTCCACGCATAGCAGTGCAGGAAGGTGTGGGTGAAATGAAAATTGGTAAGTGATTAGAAGTCGGTGGAAAATGGGTGGGTTTGTGATGGTGGTTCAGGTGTGTAAGTGGTAGTATCAAGTTCCGCATAGGTGAGACTAGTACGAAGATGAGGACCATAAAGGAGGTGTTCTCCTATGTAGTGATCGTAATGAGGGTGTTGGTGAAGATGTCCATACTCTTGTGGAGTAAGAAATGTGTTGACACTATATAGGTGGTACTCCCCTAGAGTGAGGTGTTGGAAAACACCTTCTAAGGGATCAATGGTTGGTATGTAGGTAGCCGGTATGGATAATGTGTTGGAAGTTGATGTAGAGGTGGAGTTAATGGATTGGGAAGGTGACAGTCAGTCGTGGTGGTTATGGTAGTTGTAGGAATGGAGGAGGTATGTGTGGTAGAAGAAGCATCTATACTAGTAGGTGGAGGTGTAGGTGAAGCGGTAGTGGTCGCAGAGGTAGACAACTTAATAGGTATGAGCACATCATTGGGTAGGTAAAGCATGTTGCATGTTTTAAAAGGTGATGGGTCAGGTTTGGAGCGGTATAGGTGTGTCCATTTACAAACTTTACATAATGATGCAAAGTGGAAGGAACGCAACCCATGACATGGATCCGAGGTCTACAGGGGCAATAGGTTATATTGGAATTCCCCTCCAAAACATAAAACAATTTGGGAACAGTGTGGGGGCCCATGTGAATGAGGAGGATGATGTTGCCTAGTGTAGAGGTGATAGAATCATTGAATAAACACAACATGACCAGGTGTTTATGCATGCAATTGTTAGGTATGCGCATTTGAGTGAATGCATGGATGAAATGGTGTTAATGATAGCACCCCATCAATCATCACACGATGTACCCATATGTCATTGATGTGGACAGAGATGAAGAGGGATGGGTTCGGGTCATCTTTTTGGTGTGGCGTGATCTCTTCCTCTAAGAAGCTAAGGGAGGCTACTTGGTGAACAAGGTAGGGTGAAGATGAAGGTGGTAAATTGGTGAGAGAGGCTACATGATGAGGTGTGATAATTGAGGCTACGGGTGTAGGGTCATTGGGTAAAACCTTGATAGATTGAATAACCTCCATGAGAGCTTGATGATGGGATTCCGATGTTTGAATGAGGTCATATAGGGACATTTTGATGGGATATTGGTGTAATTGTTTGAGCATGGTGTGATGTTACACCTTTAGAAAAGGGGTACATGGGACCACGGATAGTGATTTTAGGTATGGGTGCAAATGGTATGTTGGGTATAGAATTGGTTGGTGGGTCAGTTTCCTTTTCTTTACCCTTTTGTGCACGTGTAGTGACGTGTATCATGTTGATTTGAGGAAGTTGGAAAATGGAGAAGGTGTAGAGTGAGTGGTATGATGACACGATGGGTAAAAAACTACTTTGGAGGAGAAAAACCATGTGAGGTAAGTGGGCTCAATAAAATTTGGGTGGTGGCATGGCAAGTTCTCTGATGCAAACCATGTTAATTTCAAATCTTGGGGGTGGCTCTAGGAGAGGTGAGGGTGGAGGTTGTGGTTGTTGAGTGGGCAGTATGGGAATGGGTGTCGATGAAGTAGGATCCTCATCATCAAATTTGGTTTCTGGTGGACACAATTGGATAAGGATGGTTTTCAAGGCCTTGTAGTTCTCCACATCGTGTCTTGGCACACGATGGTATGCATAAATTTTAGTATCGTCAAACCCTTTTGGCTTGGGTTTGAGGGGGTCGTAAGGTCTGAGTGGTGGTAATGTGATGATAGAGGTCTCAAGGAGGTTGGTTGAAATTTTGGCATAAGACCCTGCTAATGGATCACAATGGGAAGTGAACGTGGGTTTGGGTGTAGGTGTAGGTGATTGTTGAGGAATAGTATTTAGAAAAGGAGGTGGTTGAGATATGGGTTTAGGTGCTGGCATGGTTTTGGGTGTCGATCGCGTTTGTTTAGGTATGGGTATAGTAGATGGAGGGGTAGGAGGGTGTGTGGTCATTTTGACTACCTTACTGTGGGGTAGTGGAGTTTTGTTTATGGGTTACACCTTCTTGGGTAAAGGTGATGTGGGTGTATGAGGTCTAGAAGGAAAAGATGATGGAGTAAAAGGGCGAGTTACCCATGAGGATAATGTGGGTGCTATGAAGGTAGATGATGTGGGTCATGCTTGAGGTGTGTGAGACATCAATTGAAGTGTAGTGGGTAGTGAAGCAATAGGCGAGAGTATTGGAGGTATGGTGGAAAAGAGGCTACAGTGTAGGTGTAAGTTAGGTTAGGCATGTGGGTAGGTCACGGTTTTGAGGAAGGAATGGGCTGCTATGTTTTTGGTTTATTGATGGGTGGAGGTTTCTTGACCATGTGGGGAAGATGAGATCCTAAGATGGATGGGACAGGTGTAGGTGTGATTGGTGCAGGTGGGAATGAGTTCTATGGGTTTGGTGCTTCTTTTTTGTGTCGAGTAGGTATGGTGTTGACTTTGGAGGATGTAGCTAAATCCGGTTTGATAGGTGGATGAGTAAGGTCTGGGTGGTGGGTGCCCCTAAAGTGGTAATGGGTTTAGTCGAGGCAAATGTTGTAGGTATTGGTTTGGGTTTAGGTGTAGGTTGAGTTTTGGGTAAGGGTGTAGTTTTAGCTATAACATGTGTCTTGAAAGGATTTGTGATAGAGGTGGTTAGGTTTGGTTTGATTGGTCAAAATATTTTTGGGTAGATAGTGGAGGTATCAACAAGGGATCTCTGCATCTATGTTGAGATGGGGAGTAAAAGGTGCCCCCATAGTAGAGCCCTATCCACATAATCTAAGTGATCAGCCAAACGTGAGAACGAGAATGTCTGTAGGTGGAGTTGGTGAGGACCTAATGGAAATTCCTGTAAAATGTGTCTTAGAGATGGGGAATTGGCTAGCTTCAGCTTCTATGGGTAAGAGAGCCGAAAGTAGGTCTGTAGGATTTTGGGTGGCTGATGGAGAATGCTTGCCAAGAGGCAAAGGTATCTCAACTGGGTCTATGATAGGCGGTGGAGATGATGGGTGCTCCTCTATGGGTGGAGGAGGTAATGGGTGCTCCTCTATGGGTGGAGGTACTGTAGCTAAAGGCTCTCTAAGTGGTGAAGCCAGGGGTGAGATGGTCTCAATGTTAGCAAAATATTCCTCTGTAGGTGATGAAGGAGATGAAAGGTGTTCCTTTGTTGGTGAAGGAACATGGGAGGTTGGTTCCGATGCGGAAGGAGGATTTCAGGCTAGAATCTCCTCTATGGAAGGAATATGGGGTAATAAGGAGGTGACAGTACATCATTAAAGATAGTGTGGACCTTGTGGTATGGTTATCATGAGTTGAGGTCTCACCGGTTTGATCGAGACAAAGGGGCATAGTTGGGAAATGGTTTCTTGAAGATGTGTAGGTTTGAGTTGGTAGGTGCATTAGGATTATCATGGTTAACTCACCTTTCTCGAGCATTTCTTGGACAATATTTTTCAAAGTGATGTAATTTCTATCACTATGACTCTTTACTTGATGATAATTATAGAAATCATGTTCTTTATACCATGCGGGCATGTGGCGAGCGAGGTAAAAACCTATGGGTGGTTTTATGGGTGGAAGAGTGATGGTTCCAGCTTTGATAAGATTTTCTAAGATAGAAGAGTAAGGATCCTTGATTGGGGTATATTTCCACTTCTCTTGTCTGAATTGAAAATTCTGGACAGGTGAGAGATTAGATGAAGGGGTAGCTTTGATTTGTGGATGTCTTGGGCGGCCTTAAGTACCATTGCGTTAGCGGTGCCCTTACCTTTAGAATAATGGGTCTATGGTTTGGAAGAAGAAGAGGTATCATTTGACTTGAATACCAAGTTCTTATTGTGTAATTGAATTTTCTTCTCTTCGATGGCCCGAATCTCTAACTTTCATGCCATTATGAATGCTTTGTCAAATGTTCGGAAGGTTTAGACCTACAAGGTTAGAGAGATATCCCTAGCACAAGTCTGTGTAAAGATCTCGATGAGTTACATTTGTTTGGTAGTTAGAAGGTAAGTTGGTTGATCAAGCTATGCCAACGAGTGACAAAATTTGTGATAGATTCATCCTCATACTGACATGTAGAATATAGATCGGTCATGGTAACCTTCTTGATGATATTGATAGAGAAATGATCCAAGAAGGCTTGGGTTACCCGATTGAATGGGAATATAGAGTTTCTTGGTAACCCACTATACCAATCTAATGTAGGTCTAGTGAGGGACAAGGAAAGGTCCTCAAGAGCAAGGCATCATCATGAGCAATCAGATAACACCCGTGTTTGAACGACCGCAAATGTTGTTGCATATCTTCTTTTCTATTGAAATGATTGAATTTAGAAATTTCCCAATGCATGGGGTATGAGCGGATAGGAATGGATGGCTGGATGGGCTCATTGCAAATCTCATCATAGGTGAGAGTGTTATGGGAGCCAGAAACCGATGCCTCCAATGTATGCATCTTGTCCAACATCAATTTAATTAGGTCGTTGGTGGGTTGCGATGATTGGGTGCCTCCTATAGCATGAGAGGGTTGATTTTTGGCATATAACAGGGGTGGCACTCCCATGTATGGTGCTTCCATGTAGGTTGATTGAGAAGAAGGTAGTGAAATAGGGGGTACGTACCCGGAATGTATAATGGATGAAACGGAGGTTATTGATAGTATGTATATGGGGTTGAAGGGTCATGGTAACCCTAGTGGCAATAGGGGCTAATGATTGTGGAATGGAAAGGGCCATGTTCTAAAATTGGGTAGGGGTCACCAACATTGGAGGCGGTAATGTAGCTATGGGTATGTGTGAGACATTAGGGGTGGATGAGATTGTGTTTGGGGTAGTTGTCGGGTACAGTGGATGTAACGAGTGCCACACAGAGGTAACAAACATGACAGTCATAGTGGGTATAGGACCTAAATGCAAAATTATTGGGGTAAGGTAGATGTGGGTAGGACGAAGCCATATGGAGCTGACTAGGGAGTGGGTGCAAGAGTTGGGGGATAGATACGAGCATGTCATATATCAACTCGATCCGAGACATCTCGAGTGGATGAGTGGGAAAGGTAAAATTGTAAGGTGGTGGGGTTTTGGTCAAGAAGTCATGAGAACTCCTCATCTCCGATGCAATAGTAATAGGTTAGATGGCATCCATGGCTGGTGATAAAATGGAAGGTGGAAGGACTAGGTGGGAGTGGTTAACAAATGGCATGAAATACGAGTGCACTTGCTTATCTTTGGTCGGCACCATGTGAACCCGATCTTGATTAGGTAGGGTGCTTCTCTCAGAAATGACACAGAGAACAACAAGAATAGGTGAATCGGTGACAAAAAGTGGATTAGGTACCCGATGGTGGTTAGAATGTGAAACAAAGCTAACCAATTACAGTTAGGGAAAACTAACACCCGATCGGGGTAACCAAATCACTAGTTCTTATAGAAAATGGACAAGTGAGTGAACAATAAGGCGAAGGTAAGATCCGCGGGTATGCCAAATCTGATGATGTTTACAATGTCAATGGGAATGATGACAGTGACAGGGACTATGAAAAGTGGAAGAAAATGAATAAAAATTTCCTTTTGAGTAGGTTAACAAAAGGACCTAGAACCAACGACAGTCGAAGTCGGCGGCCTGTTCTTGTGAATTGAAACAATGATGAAAGAAAAGTGGTTGTGAATTAAAATCTAATGTAGAATCAAACCCAAAATTTTGAGAATGATGATGATATGGCCCAGGCACACTCAGGTGAAGCCGGAATACACTAGCTATGATGAGGAGCATGCAAGGATGAACAAAAAAGTGAAGAACGTGATCTCTCACCTCAAAATGCAAGCCAAGCAGAAACACTAAGAAAATATGATCCTAGGAGTGCTTTTTCTATTATGTTTGTTTAGATTATGTTATTTAGGGACTTGTTATCCCATGAAATTGACAAGGGCAATTTTAGTGATAACCATACGGAAAATTTTTTTCCGATCCCTCGTTAGGGATCCCTTGTGTTCGAAATGTTGTAAAATCCCTTCCCGGGAAATCTCGTTTTCGAACTTGGTCTTTTCAAGCCTTTTTTGGCTGGGCGCATGAAATATCATTGTAACACTAACTTTTGATGCGCCCCCTTAAAAGCCTTTGGCGCATGGTTTTCCATGTTAAAACATCTTTCGGTGCGCCAAAGGATGTTGAGTCTCTTTTGCGTGCGCCAAGGCGCATGCGCTTGTGTTGATACAACTTGTGTTGCGCCGCTCTTTGGTGCGCCAAAGGGCGCACATAATGTGTCGACAATAGATTTGGTGCGCCAAGGGCGCGCTTTATCTCATGTTGGCAGATGCTTTGATGCGCCAAAGGGCGCATCCCTTCCCGTGTCGACAACAAATCTCCTGCGCCTTTGAAAAAGTGGTTGGCGCATTTATGTCCAGTTTTTCTATATATATATGGTTTGCGCGCCCAAATGTCATTTTCACTTTTGTTGAGCACGTGATCGTTCTGAACTTGTCAGCCTCTGCTCCGTCATTTTCATCGTCCTGTGGACCCGTTGCAACTTTTGCTATATATCCAGGTAAGAGGTGTTATTTCTCTCTTGTGCGTTTTGTGCTTTCATTTCCTGGTGTGTTCCTGGTTTGGTTCTTGCTTGTTGGGTGGTTGTTTATATGTAAATGTGTTGGCCTAGCCTCCTCCGTTTGCTGTCTGCCCCCCATGCTATCCTTCCTCTTTCCAGATCTGCTGGAGAAGGTCATTTTCTTGAAACCATGGTTATAATCCTCTTGGTTTTAACCGTTTCGTTTGCCCACTGAGCATGTTAAAAAAGAGAGGAGAAGAAATCTATGAATCATGTAAAAACCCCCTTTTAAGAGTTTTCTGTTTTTCTCCTTGGCGCGTCTGTCACCCCTGCAACACTAAGAACAGTTGCGCCCCCATGGCGCATCTACCCGCCCTGTTACAAGAGCAAAATCCGCGCCAATGGCGCACCCTTTCGGCCTGCTGCATCATGAGCTCATGCGCCCTCAAGGCGCGCCTTTTCCGCGTGCTACAAGTGCTGAAACTGTGCCCCAATGGCGCACCATCCATCCATGTTGCATCCCTTTTCCATGCGCCCATGGCGCACCCAGCTTCCATGCAACAAAAGTTTTTTCCGCGCTGAGTATGAAGCTATAAAACGCGCGCGCATCCCCGATTGCAATAACACCATGTTGTGTGAGTTTTTCATGCACCGCGCCATATTCCCTTGGGCGCATCCTATCCCAATGTAACACGTGCTTCTCATGCGCCCTATATCAAATGCAATATGCAGTATCCATGCGCCATGCACCTTTGGCACCAATTTAACCTCTGTAGCACTCCTTTTACGTATGCGCCTGCTTATTTAGCCCCGTTAGCTTTGCAGCTTCATGCGCCCGTGCCCCGAGCCTTAAAATCTCTAACTCTTTCTTCTCTCGCTAACATTCCGATGGAAGATCAAATGGCTAATTCAACCTTTTGGATTGGGTCTCGCTTCTTCTTCATGCGAGATCAGCAATCGAGTTCAAAAGAACATATGTCTACATCCAAAGAAAAGACCCACCAAACCAAGAGGAAAGGCTAAGCTTACAGAGGAGGAGATGAAGTACAAATATCAAAGGGTCAGGATGCCCGAATCATAGGCTGAATGCAGTATGGATGTCAGGGACTCAGAGTTGGGTCACATTGACATCAAAGAATTCTGGGTTAGGACTCAGAAGGTTACAAGAAGTCCGTGGATGGACAAATTAATAGGCAGTGCCCTGCATTTCGCCGGAGGAATCCCCGTCAGTGCCATCAATAATGAATTCATGATGGTAATTGCACAATCTTACAACAAGGACACAAGATGTGTCGAAAACAGCAAGGGCGAGGTAGTCATAAACCTCACTGCCCGTCATTTTGAGATAATGCTCGGCATCCCTCACCACCGGCACTTTGTGGCCGTCAGCCAAGAAGAGTGCATCAAGGCCTGGGAAGACAACGAAGACCAATGCATGCAACTAATGAACGAAGTCTACTTGAAAAACAAGAAGGTGGTAACACAATGGCCCCAAATCATCCACCGCAGTGACTTCTCAGAAGAGCTCAGTGATACTATTACTTTCCTGAGCAGAGTCTTCGGGCTTTCTGATGCCCACTACTTCCATAAATGGATGCTGAGGTACTTGGAAACAATGAATAAGAATGTTCCTGAGCAGTGCTTTTGCTGGGGAGAAATAATAAGCAGCACCATCTCCGAGCAGCTACAACAATTCGCCACAACGGGAGTGTTCCATATGAACTCCTACGTAGTCTACGCTGCAGCGTCGGAAAGGGATTATCCAGGGCTAAACCGAAGTGGAATTTGGCCTCAGGTCAAAATATATGAATATTATCCAGAACTAAGGCTGGAGAATAGCATCCCTCAATTCACCAAAATTAATGATGCTTTCTTCTATCACATCATTTGCCTGTTGAGGCCAAATCTAACTCATGGTCGCACAACCAAGAACATTGTGTCAACTGTGGAGAAGTGGGGGGCCCTATTCACCCAGTTTCCCACATTTACCTATCTGAGGGCGGTCAACTTCTTGGGCGAGCCAACCAGGCTACCGAGGTATGCTGGACCTAAGCTGATTCTACTAGAGTTATCAAGGCAGCTGGTCACATACCATGAGAAATGCCTCAAAAGAAAGAAGGGCGGAACTCCTTTCCCCCTCACAGTGGGCCGGTACACATGCTCCTCCCATCACAAGGTGAAGGAAATGTTCGCAGAGCTGGAGTTGCTCAATTTGAAACATGACTTCCCAACCAGGGCCTACCTTTGACCCAAGGGGCTGCCTGCCAAGGGCTAAGCTTGATCCGATCCATGTCCCTCAAATTGAGGATATTTACATTGACGTCATCCACGAGGTGGAACTCAGAAGAAAGGATCATTCTCACTTAGCATTGGCGGAAATTATCCAATACGGAGTGGCCATTGTCCCCAAAGGCTTCCAAACTATGGAAGATGAAGTAGACAAGGTGTATAATGACACGGAAGGGGATGATTGGCCTTCCGGCCATTGATGAGAGCAAAGCTCCTCAAATAATTGAGGAGAGGGTCAAGGAGACTATGCGCGAATGTAGCACCGGGTGCCGCATGAACGGGCTGATCTACCTCGGGGTAGATTTCACAACCTCCCCATTGGGCAATGCACCTCCAAGGTCCAAGAAGCAGCTAAAAGGCAAAGGTGCAGAAGGTGAACCTAGCACCATTGAGGAAGAAGCCCCTGAAAGTCCTCCTTCCACAGCGCCAGAACAGGTAATAACTCTGGATTCGCCAGAGAAAGAAGCAGTGGAGGATAGTCCCATACGCCCATCCACTCAGGATGTCGGCATTGCTACAACCACAGAGGTCCCTTCTATCCCTTCTTCTTCTCTTTCTTCCCCTCCTCGAGTGACTCAATGACCACCCCTTTGGTCGTGTCCTCCGCCCCTTCTTCTACTCTTTCCCCTGCCTCTTCGTCTATCTTCTCCTCCCTCGCTGATCTTTCCTCCTCCATTTCTTCCCTCATTTCCGGGCTCCCTTCCCTTCCTTTGTCTTCTGCAGCTGCAGTTTCCCTTCCTCCCGTGGACACTTCTTCGGCTATGATTTCAATGCCACCACCGCGTGTCTCCACGTTTTTTCCCTCTTCTACTGTTGTTCCCTCCTCCTCTGTCTCTGGTCCTTCTTCTATGGGACCAGCCTGGATCTCTCAGCAGCTGAGCCAACAAAAGAGGAAAGTTCCCATCGCTCCGATGGACTTTTCAGTGATTCCGGCCAAAGGGGCAAAGAAGCAAAAGCCTGTAACACGCTTCTCTCAAAGTGCTGCGGGTGAGAGAGTTATGGAAATAGCATACCCTGATCCCCTCAAGGAGAAAAAGGATCTGTCTCCGGTAGATTTTACTGTGACCCAAGTCACAATGGGGACGTCTTCTGAAAGTCTCCAGGGGGAAGCTCTTTCCGCGGTTGACGCCCTTTGTCAAAAGCTTCAGGAAATAAAAGAAGAGAAAAGGCTACTGAAGGAGCAGAACAAATATCTGCTTCAAGCCTTACAGAAGATGGGTAGTGCACCTCCCACGACTGCCGCCGAGACTTCGAGCTTCTCACCAGGGGAGAAAATCAATGAATATTCAAAGATCGGCGAGCAGAGTGGTACGCTTTACGCTTGGAGGAGCCAGATCCTCAAGGACAGTGAAAGAGTGATCGCCGAGTATGTCAATTCATATCTAAACATCAAAAAGGCGAACAAGGAACTCCAAGTATTAGCGGGTCCCATATCAGAAGAGCTAGATCATGCTAGACTCCAACATGAGACCTTTCAACAAATGTTGGATTGTTCAACGAAGATCTGGTCAAGTTCGGAGTTTTCACCATCCAAGGGCCTCAACAAAACCATGTCCACTCTGGACTATCGATAGATCAGCTGGAATTTGTTCGGAAAAGATAGACAAGGTGAAGGAAGAGGCCCTGGATGTGATGCATCAAATGGAGTGAATTGTTCTTAACATGTCTCCAGGGCTGCTCACTCCTCCCTTTACCATGAGATCAGCTGATGAAACTATCCGGATCTTCAAGGAGATCACTTCTCAAGGAACGGGGCTAGAGGTCACATTTGACACTGAATCTATCAACAACCTCCGCTGTAGGGGACTTCATCGGGTTCCTCATCGAGGCGGAGAAAGATTATTCTAAACTCCTAGAAAAGCTCATAAGCGAGCGGGAGACTTGCGAAGCAATCAGTGAACGGCACAAGGATCCATCACAGGATCAATTTGGGCCCATGATTAGCAAGTTTTTGGAATACCACGCTCAATTCCACATATCATCTCCTGAGCAGCATCAGAAGTAGGCAACCCCCTTTCGGCCGCAGGATGACGATGACGAGTAGCTGCTTCTTCTTCTTCTTCTTCTTCTTCTCTCTATTCTCCGACTTTCTTGTTGAAATGTCTAAAGTGTGTTGGCACAAATAATGACATCATCCATGTTGCATCATGGGATGATGTCATCCATCAAGTTGTCAAAAGTCAACATGACTTTTAGATATTTTGTAAATATCTTTGTAAATATTTGTTGGCTCCTTTTTTGCTTTCCTTCTCCTCTCTTCTATAAATACTGGAATACTTGTTGTATTCGGGTGAACATTTTTTAGATGAAAATAGAAGTGAGGAGAGAAAGACTTTGAGCTTTCTTGTAACAGAAGAAAACAGTAATACAAATATTAAGACTTTGTGCTCAATAGCTGTGTTATGCATTAGATCTTCCTTACGTTAGATCTGTGTGTGTTTAATCTGTTGGATCCATATCTACTTTTCTGTCATTTGCTCATCAGTATTGCTTTGTTTATTTATGCAAGTAGGTTTGGCTCTGTTTACTACCAACCCAAAAACATAAATCTTCTGACCTTTCTGCTTTGGAATTCATTTCTTTTCTTCCTTCGGATCTATTCTTTCTCTTTTCCCTCTTTCATTCCTTTCTTTTCGCAGCAAAAACACTCTGTTTGGGATGAGATCCCAAACCCCCGAAGGCAGAATCTGTGAGACTTGCATAGGTTCCTGCTGGTAGAATAGCAATAAACTAGTTTCGCTTTGACTCAAAGAGGGCTAAGCCCTGCACACTTGTTGGCTCGTCTATCCATAGATCTCGTCCAGGCGTGCATGATTTTCGGACCAATAGGACCGACACATGAGTTATGAAATAGATTTTTTTGGTGAGGATGGCTTCCTACAAAGAAGCATATCTAAAAGGTGAGGTTTCAGGTATGTTATTATGGGGGCGGGCTTCTCTCTAAAGTATGACTCAATAGAGAAATGAGTTGGGTGCCCACTATGTCATGATCATGTGATCACCTACATCTTCTTCTAGGTAGGATGTTGTTTAATAATGTATGTAATTTGAATTTTTGTGAGGTTTGGTAAGACTCAGAGAAAGAGAAAAGGAAAGAAGTGCTTTTCTACGATTCGTTTGTCAACCATCAGCTGGGCATGACTTCCAGCTGTATAGGTTGCCCTCAATTAATGTGAGCTAATGATATAAATCAGAATGGAATGCACTTATTTTTAAGCCCAAATCAAAATGTGAAATTTGATGACATAATAAGATGAAGAGGAAGAGGGATTCTCTTCACTACAATGCAGAAAACATGAAGAAATGGTTCTTTTTAATTACACCAAAATAAAAGTTTCCTATAGATCAAATGGAAACAAGAGGTGGGTTACCAAGGAAGAAATTTAGTGTGTACGCTTTTCAGAAGGGAAAAAAACACATAAATTTTCCTAGGAATGAATGAAATGCAAGGAACCTCAGATGGGTCCCACCGGGCATGACAAAATGTTTCACCTATTTCTTAGAACGTTTCTTTAAAGTGTTGACAAAACAAATAGGGTAACGAACATAGGAGGAATACCACCAAATGTTGGTTGATGGGTTGTTGCGTGCGTATGACTTCCGAATCCACAGCTGATTGTGAGAACTCCCTTTTGGCTAGGAGGAACTACTTGTAATGCAAAGCAAGACCACCGAAGGAATTAATATATCTAAGAAGTGTGATACTTCCTAGATGGCTATCATCCACTATTTTAAACAATTTAATGTTGTAAAAAAATTGAATCCTATTTTAATTTAAAATGATTTAGGTATCTCACTTAAAACACAATAAGAAATAGATCTAATCTAACAGGCTAAGCTAGAATAGAATCCAAAGGTCAAATTATTGGTTCTTGGTTCTATAGGTTTGTGCAGAGGTTTCGGTAGATCACGGGTGAATGAGGGTGAGGTGAAATTAGGTGGGTAGGTCTGCTTGCAGGGGCCGTGTGGGAAAATACAGAGACCAATGTCAATCAGGGGTAATCGACAACGGTTAGGTGTGGTGGTGCGATTCTTATGAAATCTAGAAATGTCACGAGAAACAAGCTTTAGGTATCCTTTGTGATTACACAAAGGAATTTGGTTGGTTAGGACGAGGCATTGGGTGACCTGGGGTAGGATTGAGAAAGGTTTTAATGGGTATATGGAGGTGGAAATGTTGAAGAAGGTCAATAGGTTGCAGGTAAACAATAGATGATAAAATGATGATGAAATGAAATAAACTAGAGAAGTATGATGTCATACTTACTGGAGGTGCTTGATGAGAGGCTTGAAGATCGCAAGTGATCACCAACTGAAGGAAAGATTCTACATGGACTACATGTATATTCCTCTTTGCTTGGTTAGATCAGATCATGGCTGGGATGGTTGTGTAGGAAAAGATGTTTGATCTCCTTCCTTGCATGTGGATTCTCACTAGAATTCACTCTTTGAAGATGTGTTATCTCTCTGATATGTGTTAATGCTCACCAAACTTATACTTCTTGCTTCCCACTTCTAACTTCCAACCTCCAACCTTGAGAATAAGGTTGTTTTGTAGTTAAAAGGGGTAACCGATGGTGGTTTTGACTTAACCAGCGTTGGTCAAGGTGAGATTTCCTTGGTTTACTAAACTAGGGAGATCCTATTGATTTCCTTGGATCTTGTGTCATTAACCCGTGGATTATAATGGGAGCTTCTGGTTATCATGCATGAATGTGGTTAGAGGGAATTTAGGAATTGATTTTTAGGGTTTGGGTAAGTCTTATTTAGTTATGACAAATTACTAAGAATAGGTCTTAGGTTGAGTTGGCTTGGTGAGGTGTCTAAGTGAATCGCATGTGTGGATATTATTTAAAATAAGATATTATAAATAATAAATATAGTGAGGATAATGCATTAATTTAATTTAATTAATATTAGTGGGTTGAAGGGGGTCATGGCTAGGTGAATGTGATGAAGGGTGTTTATTCGTCGAGGACCAAAGGGGAGTGTGACCTAATTTTAGTGTCTACATTCTCACACGAGACTTGCACACATATAATTTCTTATATTCTCACACAGACTTGCACACACATGAACCTACTCTCAAGTATATGAACCTTGCAAGCATTTATAGGGTGGGAATGTATCTTCACTACTTACATGCTTAATCTATTAATAGAAAAATCATAAATATATTATGCATGTATCCTTAACTTGTACTTTAATCTTCAACCCGTGATCGCTAATATATACCTCAATCCCCTCTAACAGCTTCTTCTTTTATACTATACTATAAATAAATTGCTTCTATCCACACATGTTCTTTATAAATAGATCATTCTATGCATAATCATTATTCTTCCTAATTCTTTCATGTTCTTTATCCTTCTCTAGTAATTCTTTAATCACGTTGTAGTATATTTATAGACATGCCTTGGTGAATATGTCATCTTTTGCATGCCCTATTTTTATCCCTTTCCACTTTTCTAGATAACTCTTTTCCTTATGTCCTTTTCCGCAAACCTTTCCGCACTTATCTCTTTTCACTCCTATGTACACATCCACACCCTGCTCTACACTTATATTATCTCCAGGATCTTGAACACATCTCCACACATACCCTTATGATTTATGGATATCCTCTTCATGGTTATAAACACCATTTTGTGTGATGTCTTCTTCATTTGTGTGTGGATTATAACCATCCACTTTCTCAACCCAACATTACCCCATACTAGCAATATTTTCCATCCTCATAAATACAAAAAATTAATGAATAATGAATAGAATGAAAGAATCTGGTTTTGAAAGAATAGAATCATTCCCCATTAGGAATCAAGAAACAAAGAATATATTTGTTGAGCTCTCAAAATTAGGCTCATGGTATTTTGAGAAGTTTGGGGAACTCTAGGTGATGGAGTGCTCAAACTAATTTCATTATTCAATTACAATATTTGATCTTCTTGTTGATGAATTGACAATGTTTGACATCTTTTATAATGTTAGATCATTGACATTTTCCTATAGTTCCTTTAACATGCCATCCCATTTAACAATCATCCCCTCCATGATATCTACTCTCCTCATTACAATTTTTTGAACCTCTACTAGTCTCACCTCTATCCTCTCGTGCTTAGCTTTTATTTTCTTCTTTAGGTCTTGTATCTCTTCCAAAATTTTCTCACATGATGCCTTGTCCCCTATATACAATGAGGCATCTAACCAAACCAACTTTGCTTCGTATTATACAAGGAACACATCTATGACTGTGGCATATTTTAATCTTTTCAATATTTTTCACCCTTTTGTGTAGCTTCCATTATCTCAGCTCCCATCTCCTCATATTCATTTTTATTTTGAATTTTTTTCTTTATTCATGCATGCTAACTCATATTTTATGGGCCCTTTCCCTTATTTACCTTCTCAATCAATAAAATAATCAATTCCCTTAGGGTATCAACCTCTATGTTATTATTCAGTCGGTGTCCAAAGTCATGTCTCAAAAAGATCTCGCAATGCACATGATTAGTTCTACCACCTATTTATTTACAATACTTAAT
Source organism: Taxus wallichiana var. yunnanensis (assembly GCA_018340775.1). NCBI lineage: Eukaryota > Viridiplantae > Streptophyta > Pinopsida > Cupressales > Taxaceae > Taxus > Taxus wallichiana. The sequence continues at coordinate 519,664,682 of CM031238.1, read as the reverse complement.
TGAGCTCTAGTGTTTCTTATCTCTATATCTAGCTTCTTATTTTTATTTCCCACATCCTTCATGTCCCATCACACACCACCCAACTTGGATCCCTTGTTGATATTCCTTATCCCTACTTCAAAAGCTATTTTATTTAAGGAATTTCTTACATGTTCATCTGATAACCGAGTCAAGTACACAGTTGTAAAGACCTTTGATCGATTCTTATTTCCATGAAATTAATTGACTAAATATTTATTTACCTTAAATTCCATCTCCTCAATTTGTGTCCGCATCGAAAAGGAAAGTATCTTGTGTGTGTTAGTATGGGATTCATTCTTATTGAACATATCCAAAGAATACAATTTTTGGTATCCATGAAGCTTTGAAATATTCATTTGATAAGTTTTTTTGTATCACCTTTGTATGAAGAGCTTGAGAAAGGAGGTGACCATAGTGGAGCAGATTACGGCTTCTTTCTCTATCGTGGTGACTCGGGTCTTGTTCCTTCCATTGTGTGTTACTTATGTGGTGTTTATGTGCATGTATGGTGCCCTATTGTTCTTCCTCTCCTCTAACTCATGATTCCTCTTGTTATTCCTTGTTCTCTTTCTCCTTTTCCTTCATTCTCCTCTTCATGTGTGTGCATTTCAAAGTGATATAATCTCTCCTATCCATACTCCTGGTCATGTTTATCATAGGAGATCCCCTTTTGTTTTGTGTACCTTCACTAATTTGAAGGGTTTATTCCTCAAGAGGATCCTTCAAATGATTTTCTTATTCTTCTATGGGGTTAGGCCTTTGCGCTTCTATAACTAAGATAGTTAGAGAAATTTGAGGAGTGCATGATGTTCTTTCTTCCTCTCATTGCACTTGTATTCTCTTCTATGTGCTATAATCCAATTTTTATTCTATCTTATGATCCTATTCTTCTTCTTAGGATGGGCTCACATATGTGATTTAGTATTCTTATCGTTGTTTTCCTTGATCGGGGTGGTGCAATATTGGTGTCACACACTTCTTCCACCTTACCAACATTTAAATTGAGCTTCAAATAAATATAGACCCAACATTCCTCCTTCCATACTTCCAATGCCATGATGGGATTAAGGTCCATCATATCAGACTCCATTGTCCCCACGTAGGGTTCCTTAGTCTCATATCCATAGGTTTTTGTAATGTGTGGTAAGAAACATCTACCTTATCCTTGTTGAATTTAAGAGGATACATTTCCTTAATCTTGTTGATGACACTCTTGAAGCATTTGGTAGTGAATGCAAATGGAATTTTATACCAATGGCGTATTTCCCCATTGAACAATAAAAACCTTCAATGGCTGAAATGTTGCATAACCACAAAATTTTCCTACCCTCCTAACTCTATTGGTAACTCTCTGGGAATGCGCCATTTGTTCTCAAAGTCATCCTACAACCTCTTATACCATTTATCCAAAAACACCTTATAAAAATTTGTGACCATGCCATCAAAAGTATACTTAGAAAATCTTCTTTTCAGCGATTAATGTTCCAAGGTATGCTCCCATTCTCTTCCATCCGGAACTCCTATCTCCCAAAATATTATGAGAAAAAATATTTCCCCGCATGTAATTTTCTCTCATTTTTCATGCTATATTTTTTCCTCTTCAATGATTCTCTCATAAATGTACATATAGATGTTATAATTGATCTCTACGCCATCTTATGCATGATGTTAAATAATTTCTTATTTTATTCCAATAATTACTCTAAGGTGCCTATCTTGAAACTTACCAAGTGTGAGGTTACTCTTGTCCTAGATTCCAAAATGTTGGTAACACTAAACATGTGGCCTCACCTATGATAATGCAACTTGGTTTTTGTCTCTTCTACTAAAACTTCATCGCACATATTTAGAGAATTTATTTTCCCTTAACCTTGAATACCTAACATTTCTATCATAGTTTTCCAACCCTTCCACCACTTCCAATCGCCCTTTTACCCAAATGCAAGGGTCTCTCTAGTTCTTAAACTGATCTTTAACAACCTCCATCATCTTTATATTCACTTGTGTCATTTATTTTATTCACACTAGTTAACTTGAACTCTGAATCATGTAAGATATCAATTCACAAATTAAGAATTACAACTACGTGTTCCCTCTTTTATAGTTTTCCAATTTTTGATTGAATTAAATGCACTCAAATACCACTAAGTATTGGATTTTAATGAATATTTTAAAATTTTACACCTTTTCCATAGAATTTGGGATTATCATAACCTTCTCTCATGGATTTTAGTACATGATCATCATACCCTTCTCTCACACATGGAAGTACATAATATTTGGGTGCTCGACTACTTCTTAGGATGCATAACCCATTTGTGTGCACCTCCCGTGCTCTACCTACTCTTCCTCTATGTCACTCACTAAGTATTTTTACTTTGTACTACCTCCCTCTCGTTATACTTCTCATTAATCTATCTTCACCAATTTTGCATATGAGAAACTCCACCAATCTGTGTTCACTCACACCTTATAATTCCAATCATAAGGACAATTCCTCCTGAACGAGCACTCTCGTGTGGCTTACCATTTCAATCATTTTTACCTGACATAAATTTTTCCTTTTACCCCATACTAAAGGCATGTGTGATCCACTTTGTGCATCAATATAGAATAGATTTATACACTCAAATCACGTGAACATGCTCATTAAAAAATAATAATAAAAAATAAAAGGGAAACCTAGTATAAATGAAAAAACTACCTTATTAAAAATATAAAGGAAGATTATTTATATTAGGGATTCAACATACTTCCATTAAAGTAACAAGGAAACATATTTTCATCCAATTCCTACATCCGAAATGCACCAAATTCTAAAATCTTGGTTACTTTTAAGGTTCCTAACTAATGAACTCGAACTTCCCGGGTGGTGCACAAAATTTGAATCATATAAGAGAACCATTTCTCCTACTAAAAAAGACTTGTTTTTTATATGAGTTTCATGTAAAGCCTTATGTCTTGCTTTTTAATTTTTTAACTCCATTACGTAATTACACAACTTTCATATAACTACATCAAATTTTCTATGTGCTCCTCTACTCCCTACTCATCTATGAGGCCACTTGCAAGTGTGTAATATGTAGGGATGGTAGCATGAAATCTATAGGTAAGATTACATCTAATCCAAACACTAATTGAAAATGTGTTTCCTTATTCAACCACTTGTAGGTATTCTTGTATGCCCATAGTATAATTGACACTTTATCATCTCAATCGTTTCTTCCCACATCAATTTTTTAATCAATGTATGACTTAATATCTTATTGAAATATTTTGTGGTACCATTGGCCTATGGGTGATAGGGAGTACTATTATGATGAGATACCATAAATGAAGCTAAAAATATTCTAATTATAATTTTTAAGAAATGGGTTCCCATATCACCGTAAGGCTCAATGGAAAACTGTATCTACTAATAATATTCTCTCATAGGAAACACGTAGTTGTAGCATCAAAAAAATCCTTGGTGGGGGTTGTTGATTAACTAAAAATGAACTAACTATGTCGTAAGGGGATAATTAATATAAGGTATGAACAATTTTAATAAAGTAAATAAATACACTAAAAATAAGTATGTAAATGATCCAAGTAACTATGCAAAAGGAAATGATAACCCCGATGTGTAAGAAAAAGAGGAAATAATTCAGCTGAATAATAGATACTCATAGGATAGTGTCACAGTGAAGATTGGAAAATATAGAAGTAAGAATGAATGTGCACAATTCCCAAAAAGTGTGGATTTGGAGGATCTAGATGGACTGGAGCACCTGGAGGGGGACTGGGGCACCTACAGATGCTTTGGTCTGAAATATTATCACCATGGTCTATGCGACCTTTAAAAATGATCTTCATAGGGTTGGGAGGTGATCTAAAACCTTTGTTGTGTTTTGTATTAGATTCTCTGTGCTCCTCCAGATGTTGCCAATAATCCAAGATGAAAGAAAGACCCGCAAGACCCAAAAACAAGCATCAAACCCTGAAAAAGAAGAATACATATGAAGGGGTCATACTGACCTCAAATACCATAATGGTGGACTTACTAATTGAGTGCTACTACATCTCAAACCCAATGTAGTTCTATGAGTAAGTGTTTGTGAACATGCCCTAGGTTTCTCTTCTTCCAGTCATACTCTTTGAAGTAACAAGTAATAACTATGTGTAGAAAATGTAATAGAATGCACCCATGAAATAGAATAGAATCCCTCTACCTATGAAGTGTGATGTAGATATCCTATCCTTATGATTTGATGATGGATATATGTGGATGTAAGTGATATCCAATGTAATAGATGGATGAAAATCTAGATGAGTGATAATAATAAGTGATGCTAGGTCCCTCATTATGGTCTCATAAATTTATATTTATAAGGTTCTCTTGATTTAATTTCATAATTAACCCCGAAATGGCCAACCACCAAAAAGATAAAGATTCAAAATGGATATAAAGAACCCAAAAAGTTGTGATAAAGTACAAAAGGAACATAGGCACCCCTGGTGGGACTAGGGAGCCCACGGATGCCCTAGTACTAACTTGGGTGCCCTAGTCGAGACTAAAATAATGGAAAATGATAAAAAATTGGGCATGTGGATGTAAAAGGTTGGTAATGAAGAAATGAAATAAAAAAGATGGCCAAAAGATGAGGTTTAATTAGTAATTTCTTCACTCGAGAAACTTCTAAATAGTAGTATGAAAGTGGGATAAATAATGTCTAAAGTGCATGATTTTATGACTACATTTTCCCGCACTTTATGTTGGTGAGTGGAAATCTCCATAACATAAAGTAGATAAATATTCATACCTAATGTTCATGAAGAGTGTAGTAGAAATGCACTTTGAAATAATAGATAAAAAGTGGAATGAAAAAAATATGGAGGAATGAGGAAACTAAAAATGTAAAATGTGCAAAGAAAAGGTGATGAGAGTGAACCTAGGGTGGAATACATGTGTAGCTGCTATGGTGTGTGATGTACCTACATGTTTATTTAAACATATGTTGTGGTGAAGTGTTGTTTTTCCCCCATTTGATTGCTTGTTTCTCATACAACCAGACCTACAAGGATAAAATGATCAAGTAGTCAAATATGTATGTATGTGAAAGCATGTAATTGTAAAATATGCAAATGTAAATGCAAAATGTAAATGGAACGTGTGAACTGGTCCATGTCCGAGAAGAGAGCATAGAAGGATATCCTGTAATGCAAGTTTTTTGGGTGATCTCACACAATAGACCGAAGAATTATAGGGAGGAAATTCTATGTGTCCTTCTACCTTTAACTATATCCCCGAACTATTTGTGTAGAAATCTCTTAATGCCCTAATTTTTTGGGTGATCTAACACCACTAGAAAATGTAGTGTAGAGAGTCATACCTACTATAACCTCTAAGCATATAACTTTTTCCAAGAATGATAAGGACACCATGTATTGTAAAATCCATTGTGTATGGGGTTTGTAGAGACTGTCCGAACCCACTCGATGTATATAACTTAACTAAACCAAAGGTAGAATATTTGTGTTAGTATATAAAAACCCCATATAATTCCCCCCTCTTTGGGGGTGCATGCAATGTTGCTAATAGGAGAATGTTTCCAATAGAGGACCAACCGCATGTACTATGTAATTCTTCCTTACAGGGGGAAGGGAGTTCATTTGGTAGAAACCAAGGCACACATAAAGAAGGATGGCTAGTCAAAAATAAGTGTTAAAACAAAAAATCATGCATGTATAAAAAAATGTAAATTACGTAAATAATATGTAAGCTACATAGAAATTGTAAAAACTACCAAGCAAAGTAGTGTAAGCATGCAAGAATACAAGTAATCCGCACAAAGAATGTCGTAAACATGGGACATATCTCACAATTTTTCAAGACATGCAAGGCCATCATGGCCGAAAACAAAAAACAAGTGTGCACACCATACATAGGGAAAATCCCGCATACAAGAAGCAAATAAGGTAAACAAGTACAAATAAACAAAGAAGTAGTCATGGAAACATGTAATCTTGTAAAACTAGTGTTACACATGAAACACCCATTAACATGTTAGAGAAATATCCGATATGTCAAAGTTTGAATGACCAGTAATGTAAAATCCCGAGTATAAAATGAAACAATAACACTTGTGAAAGATGAATGTGGATGCCCCTAGTGACCAAAGTGTAGGAAGGGTAGAAGGAAAACATCCATGCAACGTGCAAATGATCTATATCTATGATAAAAACTAAGTAAAGATATGAACACACATATGTGGATGGTATAGATAATGACATAAAATAAATCATTCTAACATGTGTAGTAAAGTGATCACGTAAACACTAGTAAAAAGAGTAAATGCCCCAAGACAATGCAATATGTTGTGGATGGATTTAATGTATTACAAGATGGAATGATAGGATCTAATTTCCCCTTGAGTGAATACAAATTTATGCAATGAGGTTCATTTTCCCCCTAGAAATCACTAATGAATCGTAAATGAGAGTGCATTATCGGGAAATGACCAAAGTATGTGTTGTGATGAGTATATATGTGTAGTGATGAATTATGACCTCGCGGCAATGTGTGCATGAACCCTATAGCCAAAGTGTATATCACGACATGATGAATAGTAGGAGTGACGATGTATCCCTAAGCATATATCACTATAATATGAATCAATGAGTGATGATTTTTCTCTAAGAGTATATCACTACATAAAAGGAGGGAGTGATGTAACATAAGGTGTATACCACTACAAAATGATATAATGGGTGAGAATTTAGCCTACATTATATCTCACGAAAGCTAATAATTTCACATAATGAAAGGTAAAATTGTAAATGTGTGATGAGTGTAAGGTTCATTTGATTTTTAAACCCTCGATAGTCGAGTATGGACTAAGGAACTAAAGTGAATCATATAGTGGTGAGTTCAGCACATAGAAGATGGTCTACTATATGTAATGATGAAACATGACCATGTGATGCATAGAATATGTAAATACTTGGTATGTAGGATGAGATGCTAGATGTGTAGAATGTATAAAATGTAATGTATAATACACGATGTAACATGTGTAGGTAGACTAATAATATAGAATGTAGTATGAAATGATGTTAAACACATATGTGATGAAAACTAAGATAGTATGTAGAAAATGTGTGATGTGAAGATGCGTAGTGTATGATGTAAAATATGTGACTATGTATAGAATGTGAGGCAATATGCGTAAATATCCTAATAGTGTATGTAATGCATAAGATGAATAGTGTATGATAGTAAATGCATGGATGATATAAGTATGGTATATGTAAGATGAAGACTAGTATGATGTGTGATGTATGAATGTGTAAATGTGAAAAAGTTTGTAGATTAAATGTTGGATGTATGGTGTATGATGCATGACATGTGATGAAATGAAATGTATAATGCCTATAGTGCAGTGTGTGGGGTTCAAAGTGTAGTAGTAATCCCTCAATAGTAAAGTGTGAACCAAAGCACAAGAGTGTGTCATCGGGTAATGATGATGCTAAAATGTGTGATGAAAAATTCCTATATGAAAATATGATAGATGTTAAAGTGAGTGGGGGAGAATAGATACAATGCCCCCTAAATGTATGATAGAAAAGATGACTATGGGCCGCTATCAATAATATCATCATTTTCACGCTTGAAAACTACTAGAGAAACATCAAAAACTTGATAAGATATTGAATGGGGAGAGTCATATAGGGACCCATTATGGAAGAGTGTGTACACATTCATTGCATATTATTCATCAGTAAATGAGATTGGTGGGAAACTATGAGCATGCCAACGAGAGATGTTTCGGACATAAGCAAGAGAAGAATCATTATGAATAGAGATATGACCAAAATGTATAGGATATATCAAAAGAGTGATGAGCATTGATTACACCACAATTGTAATCAAGACAATATTTTCCAAGTATGAATGGAGATTCATGAGGGGTGCGCATAAAAATACCATTATATGAAAGACACGTAAGCCATAAGATGTCACAGTGTGAAAATAGCCATGATAAATATGTGGTGAATGAAGAGGTAGTAAAATTTAAGTGAGGGTTATGTTGAACCTATCCAAACTATCGTGTGTACAAATAGTTTTGAAGCACGTTGAGTCAACAAGGATGTGTTGCCAAAAGGACCTATTGATGAATAATGTGCATGTAAAAGGAGGTAGTGGAGCTACGATTTATGGAGGAGAAGATGAAATATCATTGATACTATGGATAGATCCCTGATACAATACCATAACATTAGTAGATGGAGGGGTCTTGAACCTATACTCTCCTAGACCATCGACACAAAGGTTTCTTCAAAATAAGAATCATCTACACCAAGAGGAGTAAAATTGATTTGCCCTAATGATTCATCGATAATTCTTATCGCCTCAAATTTGTCATCAAAATCCTCGAATCATCAATGTGAGCATCATCTTGTTGTGTGGCACTATCAAGTATGTTAGTAGATGACACCATAGTCGAGAGGAGTAGAAGGTTTCGCAACTGGTGGAGATGGAACACTAGCAGGGACAAATACTATAGGTGAAATAATGGCCATTGTGTGAGTGGATATAGTTGGAGCATTGAATCGTAGAAGGAGACTATAAAGTGCTAGATTTACAAAGGTCATATTTACAAAGTCTGCTATATGAAATGCATTGTGAAGATGGTATGGGCATATAAGTAATGGGATCTATGGAATAATATTTGAATGGATCCAAATCAGAATGATGGTATGTTCATAACCATCATGAAATAACTTGACACATTGATGAAAAGTAGATGGGATTGCATGCATTGCATGAATCCAAGGCCTTCCTAACAAGAGATTAAAATGAAAAGAGGCATCAATAACATAGAATTAAGTGAGAATAGTCTTAGGCCCAACATAAATATGTAATGAGATAGTACCTAGACATGAGCAAGTGGTGGAGTCATAACATGGAATTAGGATATAATTTTTAATAATTAAATCATGCTAGTACTCAATTTATTTAAAATTGATTGAGCACATAAATTGAAGGCTAATCCATTATCAATGAGGACTCTTTTAATGCAAGTAGTGCTAACAACGGTAATGATAAGAAAAGGAGCACATGGATTGCTTTTAGAAAAAGGAGATAGGTCCTCAAATGTAAAAGATATAGCATGAGGTAGGTTACAAAGAGACTATATAAGATGTGCAAAGGACACAAATAAGTTATCAATTTCAATGTGAATAACATGAAGGGAAGCTTTGATCGTGTTACAAAAATATGGAGTGTTACATAATAATTCATAAAGAGAGATATTAGCAGTGTATTTTTAAAGTTATTCTATGATGTCATAACTCTTATAGGTTGTAGGAGGAACTACCAGAGTAATGGGTGGTGGAATAGATGTAGGTGGAGCCATATATGGATTAAAACAAGTACGACAAGTACTAAATACATTATAAGATGAATCAGCCTTGGGCGTGACAAACCAAGGAGGATGTTGGGTATGTACGTGCATGAAATGAGTAGCCATAGCAACTATTCCTGAGACCTTAGTGGGTGCATAGGTAGGATAATAAGATTAATCCATAACTTGATAAGGATATGACATGATAAAAAAGGAAGTGTTGAAACTATCGGGTTCACCAAAATGATTAACTAAAAATGAAATAACTATGTAGTAAGGGGATAGTTAATCTAAGCTATGAACAACTGTAATAAAGTAAATAAATATAGTAAAAGGAAGTATGTAAATGATCTAAACAACTATGCAAAAGGAAATGCTAACCCTAATGTGCAAGAAGGAAGAGGAAATAACTCAGCTAAATAATAGATACTCATAAGAAGGTGTTGCAGTATGAAGACTAGAAAATATCGAAGCATGAACGATAATTCAAAAGTCCTGAAAAGGGTAGATCTAGAAGATCTAGCTAGTCTAGAGTACTGAAGGGGATTGGGGTTCCTACAGAAATTTGGTATGAAATATGGACACCCTCATCTATTAAGAAGATCTAAAATTGATGTTCATAGGGCTAGGAGGGGATATATAACCCTCATTTTTGTTATGTCATATTCTTCATGATCCTCCAAATGTCGCCAATAATCCAAGATGAAAGAAATACTTGCAAGACCCCAAAACAAACATCAAACCCTAAAAATAAAAATGCATATGAAGGGGTCAGAATAACCTCAACTTCCACAATGGTGGACTTACTAACTAAGTGTTACACTACATCTTAGACCCGATGTAGTTCTATGTGCAAGTGTGTGTGAACATGCCCTAGGTTTCTCTTGTGTCATTCACACTTTGTGAAGTAATGAGCAATAACTATGTGTAGAAAATGTAATATAATGTGTGTATGGAATAAAATAGAATCCCCCTATGAAGTGTGATGCATATGTCCTATCCTTGTTCTTTGATGATGGAGCTATGTGGATGCAAGTGATCTCCAATGCAATAGATGGATGTAACTCTAGATGAGTGATAGTAAAAAGTGATGTTAGGTCCCTCATTATAGTCTCATAACTTTATATTTATAGGGTTCTTTTGATCTAATTTCATAATTAACCTTGAAATGGTCAACCACCAAAAAGATAAACATGTAAATTGGCTAGAAAGAGCCCAAAAATTGGTGGGAAAAAGTAAAAGGGACCATCGCTCCCTGGTGGGACTAGGGCACCTAGGGGTGCCTCAAGACTAGCTTGATGTCAAATGAGGCTAAAATAATGGAAAATGACTAAAATAGAATGGGCATGTGGATGTAAAAGGTCGGTAATGACAAAATAAAATAAAACAAGATGGCCAAAAGATGGGGGTTAATTAGTACTTTCTTCACTCAATAACCTTCTAAATAGTAGTATGAAACCGAGATAAATAATGTCTAAAGTGCATGATTTTTTGATTACATTAAAAAAAAATTATTAACTAAAAATGAACTAAATATGTAGCATGGGGATATTTAATCTAAGCTATGAATAACTGTAATAAAGTAAATAAATATAGTAAAATGAAATATGTAAATGATCTAAGTAACTATGCAAAAGGAAATACTAACCCTAATGTGCAAGAAGGAAGAGGAAATAACTCAGATAAATAATAGATACTCACAGGACAATATCACAGTGAAGACTAGAAAATAAAGAAGCAAGAATGACTGTGTAGAAGTCCCAAAAAGGGTGGATCTGGAGGATCTAGCTAGATTGGAGCACTTGGAGGGGGACTGGGGCACCGGGAACTCTGGTCTTAAATTTGGGAACCCTAGTCTTTGTAGAAGATCTGGAAATGATTTCCATAGGGATAGGATATGATCTAGAACCCTCATTTTGTGTCACATCAGATTCTCCATGCTCCTCCAGATGTCACTAATAATCCAAGATGAGAGAAAGACTTGTAAGACCCCAAAAAAAATTTCAAACTCTAAAAAAGAAGAATGCATATGAAGGGGTCAGATTGTTCTCAGCTTCCACAATGGTGGACTTACTAACTGAGCATTGCACTACATCTCAGAACCAATGTACTTATATGTGTAAGTATGTGTGAACATTCCCTAGGTTTCTCTTGTGTCACTTGCACTTTGTGAAGTAACGAGCAATAACTATGTGTATAAAATGCAATAGAATGTGTGCATGGAATAGAATAGAATCCCTCCCCTATGAAGTGTGATGCATATGTCCTAGCCTTATGCCTTGATGATGGAGATATGAGGATTCAAGTGATCTCTAATGTAATATATGGATGTAACTCTAAATGAGTGATAGTAATAAGTGATGTTACGTCCCTCATTTTGGTCTCATAACTTTATATTTATAGGGTTCTCTTGATTTAATTTCGTAATTAACCTTGAAATGGCCGACCATCAAAAAGATAAAGATGCAAAATAGATAGAAAGAACCCAAAAAGTTGTGAGAAAGTGCAAAAGGGACCGAGGTGTTCATGGTGGGACCAGGGAGCCCAACAGACACCTCGGTACTAACTCCGGGTTCCCATTCAAGGCTAAAATAATGGAAAATGATCGAAACAAACTAGGCATGTGGATGTAAAGGTCGGTAATGAAAAAATAAAATAAACCAAAATGGCCAAAAGACAGGGGTTAATTATTAATTTCTTCACTCAAGAACCTTCTAAATAGTAGTATAAATCTAGGATAAATAATTCCTAAAGTACATGATTTTGTGACTACATTCTACCCCCACTTTATGTTTGTGATTGGAAATTTTGGTAACATAAAGTAGATAGAGATGCGTACCTTATGTCCATGAAGAGTGTAGTATAAATGCATCAAAGGACTAGATAAAGAGTGGGATGACAAAAATATGGATGAGCATGGAAACTAAAGATAAAAATGTGTAAAGAAAAAGTGATGAGAGTGAACCTAGGGTGGAATGATTGTGTAGTTGCTACAATGTGTGATGTACCTACATGGTTAGTAAAGAATGTGTTGTCATGAAGTTTTTTTATTAAGGATTTTGTTGTTATTTCCCCCATTTGACTGCTTGTTTTTCATACATACGGACTTGCAAGGAGAAAACAATCAAGTAGTAAAATATGTATGTATGTATGTATGTGTAAAACTCGTAATGCAAAAGACACATATATATGAATGCATGTAAATGTAAAATATGTAAATGTAAATGTAAAATGTAAATGGAATGTGTGCACTGGTCCATGTCGATAAAGAGAGTGTAGAAGGATATCTTGTCTTGTGAGTATTTTGGGAGATCTCATGTCATAGACCGAAAAATTATAGGGAGGAAATGCTTCGTGTCCTCCAACATTTAACTTCTTCCTTGAACTATGTGTAGAGATCTCTATACATCCTAGTTTTTTTAGTAATTCTAGTCCACTTTGCTCAAGTAGTGTAGAGAGGCACACCCACTATAACCTCTAAGCATGTAACTACTTCCTAGAATTCTAAGGACACCATGTCTTGTAAAATTTATTGTGTATGGGGTTCGTAGACTTGTCTGAACCCACTCGTTATATAACTAAACTAAAACAATGTAGAATATCAGTGTTAGTATGTAAAAACCCCAAATGATGCCCCCCTCTTTGGGGGTGCATGCGATGTCATTGATAGGAGAATGTGGCCCCAAAGGACAACCAACCACATGTACTATGAAAATATTCCCTACAAAGGGAAGGGAATGCATTTGGATGAAACCAAGGCACACAAAAACAATGATGGATAGACAAAACAAGTTTTAGTATGAAAATGCATGCATGTAGAAAACAAGTGTAAACAACGTAAACAATGTGTAAGCTACAAAGAAAAGTAATGTAAACACACAAGAAGATAAGTAAGCCACACAAAGTGGGTCAAAATATGGGACATCACTCATGATTTCATAATACATGTAAGGCCATCATGGTCACAAAAAAAAACAAGTGTGCACACCAAACATAGGGCAAAACCTGCATACAATAAGATAACAAAGTAGAGAAGTACATATAAAACAGAAGTAGTCATGGAAACATGTAATCCTTCAAAAAAGTGTTGCACATGAAACACCCATTAGCATGTTAGAAAGATAATTATTATATCAAAAGTGTGTATAACCAAGTAATGAAATGTTCTAAGTACAAACTAAAACAATAAAACATGTGATAGACGGATGTGAATGCCATAAGTGACCGATGTAGGAAGGGTAGAAGGTGAGAATCCATGTTGCATGCAAAATATTTGTATCTTCGATCACAACTAAAAATATGTGAATTCACATGTTTGGATGGTATAGATAATGACATATAATAAATAAATCTAACATGTGTAGTAAAAGTGATCATGTAAAAACTAACGATCAAGAGTAAATGCCCCCAAGAAAATGCAATATTCTATGGATGGATGGAATGCAATGAAATATGGATTGATAGGAGCCATGTGCCCATTGATTGAATGGAATTTTATGTAATGAGGTTCATTTTTTTCCCCTCAGCATTCAAGAATGAACTGTAAGTGAGAGTGCATCATCGGGAAAGGGTTGAATTCTATGTTGTGTCTAACACACACTGATGAATGTGTATGTGTATTGATGATATGTGACCTATAAATGATGTGTACATGAACCCTATAACCTAAGTGTATATCATGATTAGATGGAATGTATAAGTGATGATTTATCCAAAGAGTCTATCACTATGAGATGAATGGATAAGTGATGATTTATACCTAAGTGTATATCACTACAAGATGAAAAGAGGGAGTGGTGATGTAACCTAAGGTGTATACCACTAAAAAATGATAGAATAGGTGATGATTTATCCTAAATCATATGTCACTAGGTTGGAAATTTCACATGATGAAATTTCTAATACTAGATGTGTGATGAGTGTAAGGTCCACTTGACTTGTAAACCCTCGGCATTCGAGTATGGACTAAGGAACTAAAGTGCATCATAAGGTAGTGAGTGCAACATGTAGAAGACAATGTAGTATATGTAATGATGAAAGATGACCATGTGATGAGTATAATATGTAAATATGTGATGTGTAGAATATTTAAAGTGTAACGAAGTGACATGTAATGTACATAGATAGACTAGTAATGTAGTATGTAGAATGAAGAGTATATGATGCTACACGTGCAGTATGAAATATACATAATAACAACTAGTATAATTTATTACGCATGATATGTGAATATATGTGGTGTGTATTTTCTACAGTACAATGTGTGAGGTTTAGTGTATTAATCCCTTAATAGTCAATTTTGAACCAAATCATAAGAGTGTTTAATCGGTAATGACATTGTTAGAGTATGAATGAGTATGTGTATGCTAGGAGATTGATGTATAAGAATGTAGAGATGATGAATGCGTATATGAAATGATGAGTGGGAGAGGGGGAGTGTATTAGGTGCTATGCCCCCATGTCATGAATGAAATGAACTAATCAATGATAGGGAAGGATAAAGGTTTGTCATTTGATGTATGTGATTATGAATAATGATGCAAAGATACAATATGTGGAAATTTTAAGAGTGTGATGTAATACTATGTAAGAATTTGAATGAATGAGAATGCAAAGATGATAAATGTGCAAATGATGATCTGATGGGGGTAGATGCTATGCCCCCCAAGTGTATGAATGATGGAGGTCTAATCAAAAGACACTAAGTGGATCAATGTAGGAAATGGTTTCCTTAAAAAAGTGATGGGATGCTTTGAGGTGGTAATGTCATAGAAAACTTGAGTGGAGAGGTATTTGCTTTAAAAAGATGATTAGGAAATGGAAGTGGAGTAGGATGGTGAGAAATCTTGAATGGTGGTAGATTTGGCAGTATTGATGACACTACTGAAGGAGAAGGTCAATTGATTTTGAGAGATGGTTATGCACTCTAACTTGGTAATGTTGTAGATGTGTTAGGAGGAAGAAGTGCTATATTGGTTTTTATAGGTGGTTTCTTAGGCAGTGCTTGTATTTTTAAGAAGGTGCATGAGAAATGATGACATAATTCTCATTAAGTCGAGAATAATAAACCTCATAAATAGGAGAATCATGTGATGGAACTATAGTATTTTTCTGACTAGGAGAAGAATCATTATGCACATGTGAGTGATTGTCAATATAAAACATGTAATGAATAAGAGAATCATCTAGAACTTCCTTAGAAAGATTAGAAGGAGGCTCACTAGTAGCTGTATAACATGGTATAATAGTTGTAGATGGGCATGCAATAGAATGTTGTGCATTGAATGAGATAAAACCCTGATGCTCAAGATGTTTGATTATTCATGGAAAAGTGTGACAATTGTTGTCATTATGTCCATTGATTCGATGATAATTGCAATATGGATGACCTTGATATTTCACTAACTGATAGGGAGAATAGTAATGAGTAGGCAGTAGAGTGATTAACTAATGACTAAGGAGATGAATAAGAATGTCATGTTGTATAGTATTATGCTCAAATATGAGAGGCTCAGGCAATGACATGTCTTGGGGTTTAACTAGATGACATGTAGTGGACATAGATTGCATATAAGATGTAGAAGGAGCACAAACATGTGATTGAGAAGCATCCTTAAGCTGTTGAATTTCAGATTTGAGAGATGTGATCGTGGATTCCATGGCCTTAAATTTTTCTTGGAATAAAGTATGTAGATATTGTATTGAGTCAAATAGGGGTTGATTAGATGTATGATCAGTAGGACTTGAGTCATCAGATAAATGATCAAATATAGGAATTATTTTTTGCGGTGGCGTATTGTCATCTAGATACATGGTGTCTAGCTATTTTTACAAAACAACCTGATAATGGGGATATATCTTGAGTAAATCAGATAAAGAAACTTGAGAAATTTTGGGAGCCATCAGAGAGGAAGAATAAGGATCCTAAGTGTGAAAGCGGTTGGGTTCACCAAAATGATTAACTAAAAATGACCTAACTATGTAGTAAGGGGATAGATAATCTAAGATATGAACAACTATAATAAAGTAAATAAATACAGAAAAGGAAGTATGTAAATTACCTAAGAAACTATGAAAAATAAAATGTAACCCTAATGTGCAAGAAGGAAAAGGAAATAACTCAATTGAAAAAGGTACTCGTATGACGATATCATAGTGAAAACTAGAAAAGATAGAAGTAAGAACTACTGTGAACAATGTCCCAAAAAGGATGGATCTGGAGGATCTAGCTAGACTGGAGTTCCTGGAGGGGGATTGAGGTGCATGCAGTGCTTTGGTATGAAATTTGGTCACCCTGGTCTATGCGAAGTTTTGAAATTGAATTTTTGCAAGGATGGGAGGTGATTTGGAACCCTTGTTGTGTGTTGTATCAGATTTTCCATGCTCCTCTAGATGTCACCAATAATCCAAGATGAAATAAATACCTGCAAGACCCCAAAACAAACATTAAAACCTACAAAATAATAATGTATATAAAGGGGTTTGATTGACCTCATCCGACACAATGGTGGACTTACTAACTGAGTATTTTACTACATCTTAGACCTGATGTATTTTCAGATGCAAGTGTGTGTGAACATGCCCTAAGTTTCTCTTGTGCTAGTCGCACTTTGTGAAGTAATGAGTAATAACTATGTGCAGAAAATGTAATAGAATGTGTGCATGGAATAGAATAGAATCCCCCCCTATGAATTGTGATGTAAATATCCTATCCTTGTTCTTTTATGATGGATCTATGTGGATGTAAGTGATCTCCAATGTAATAGATAGATGAAAATCTAGATGGGTGATATTAATAAGTGATACTAGGTCCCTAATTATGGTCTCATAACTTTATATTTATAAGGTTCTCTTGATCTAATTTTGTAATTAACCCCAAAATATCCAACCACCAAGAATATAAAGATGCAAAACAGATAGAAAGATCCCAAAATGTGGTGGGAAAGTGAAAAATGGACTAGGGTTCCCCTGGTGGGACCAAGGCACCCACGGGCACCCCAAAGACTAACTTGGGCGTCCCATTCAAGGCTATGATAATGAAAAATGACAAAAAAAGATTGGGCATGTGGATGTAAAAGTTTAGTAATGACAAAATAAAATAAAATAAGATAGCCAAAAAATGGGGGTTAATTAATACTTTTTTCACTCAATAACCTTCTAAATAGTAGTATGAAATTGGGAGAAATAATGTCTAAAGTGCATGATTTTGTGACTACAACCGATTCTTCCCATTACATCTGATCGGGGATATTTTTCAATGTCAAAAGTTCCCTAAACTTCCCTAGACCATGTCAAGTATAGTAGATCCTTCAGATATATTTCCGACGACTATAAGAACGTGAAAAATGGACACTCTGAGCTCAAGTTATGTCCGGTCAAATTTCGGTCAATAGGAAGTTAACTTTGGTCAACAGTCAACAAGTGGACCAATGAAAAGGTGACACGTTATGAATCGGCAACAAGGAAAAATTGATGGTATTGTAATTTTTAAAAATCAGTTCCATGGTATAGAGCTCATCGCAAGCTTTTTGACGCATTTTGAACAGACCAAATCTGAGTTCGTATGCGAAAGATATGCATAGTCAAAGTTGTGGTCAAATGATGACATGACACACTGTGATGTGGACAAATGGCATATTATGGGTGTGAAACTTGGCATGTTTTTAGTGGTTTTGGATTTAAAATAATAATAATAATATTTTATTTAATCCATTCCACAGAATAAGCCTAATCCCATGGGATAAGGAGGATTTTGTGGACAAAAAGCTATTTAAAGGCTTATCCTATCCCTTTCCCACCAAATGTGGGGTCAATGGCTAAATTGGGCACCTAAACCTATGGAAGGGGGATTTGAACCCAGTACCTCATCTAAAAAAATAAGTGGCCTTACCAACCCACCACCCTCTTGTAAGTGGTATAAATAAAGCTCACTTGTATTTGTAATGGACAAGTGTCAGGTTTATGTCAAGGAATAAGGAGGCAGTTTTGGAAAAGTGCAATTTTGGGGCACTTCTGCTCACTTCCAGATCTTGAGTTATATATGAAAGTTTCTCATAATTTCAATACAATCACAATGGTGTGATCATTTATCTGATTTGGAGCTTTTTTGATAGATTTATTTGCTGTTAAATTCACATGAAGGCGTAGAACCAAAGGGAGACACTACTGCAAGTGGATTAGGAAGGTGAAGGTCGAGGTTGAGCTCCATTAACATCCTTCAAAGGTCTAAAACACAATTTTTCAGGTTTTTGATTCATTATTGGTTAATGTAAAGGTTATTTTATTTACATTTTTTTAACATTATTAATGGATTGGTTCACCACGAACCCGGGACGTAGGAATTCCGAACCCCGTAAACAATCTGGTGTTGTGTTCTAATTTTAATTTTCAGTTTCTGATTATTTGCAATAATTTAAATTCCAAAAATAATTTGGATGTAATGGTAATCAGTATTTGACAACTTTGGAAAATTGATTAAAATCAAGAAATAGTGATTTTGGGATTTGATCAAACAAGTGAATGTTGAATAAAAAGGAATTTAAATTTCAGTTTGAAAACATTCCTAAATCAGAATTTGATCAATTTTTGGAGTATAAAAGACTTCAAGTTGATTAAAAAGTAACAATCCTTGAAAAATTTTAAAAGTGGAAAAAATAAAACACCCATTTTTGGATCAACATCGATAATTGTGTAAGTGATGAGGTATCTTGTTCCTACCCTCCACGTAGTTGGCACAACCGGACCAAAAATTCAATTTCCTATTTCTCGAATGGTTCTACATTTTCTATGTGTTACAATGATATCTCATCATGTTTCCCCAATTTTTCCATTATCTGGTAGTGATCAAAAGCTTTAAAAAGTTCTTTGTATCCTTATACAATGTCTCCCACCAAATTCTTGTAAGTAATATCTTACACACTATGTATTCTCCAAAATAATGGCCTCTTGTAACTCCACCATGTGCTTCCCTCATGATTTATTCACACTCATGCTTCAAGACACACCTACACAACACTTCATCTATACCCAGGTTTATATAGGTCTCCTCCTACAAACTAATAGGGTGCAAAGTGTGTATAGCTAGCCACTTCTTGTCCGTCTTCTTCATTTCTTCAATCATAATTCTTGTTTGTAATAATATACCTATATCATATAAATATAATGAGGTGCATTGTAACTGAAAATTTGTAGATATAGCATATTGTCCTCAATATTTTGTGCATCTTATCTAGAATTGATGCGCAAAAGATAATCAGTCCCAAATTACTCTTTCCAAGCTTGACTATGACTAAAAACTCAAATTCATGGAATTAGAGAATCCATCTACAAATGTGCCCCTGTAATACTCGTTTCTTAATTGGATATGTAATTGTCATGTGATGAGTGTAAAAGATAAATGGTGTTTCTAGAAAATATTGTCTGAATTTATGAAATGGATACACCATAGACAACGCCTCACACTCAGTAGTTGTATTACTCTTATCAGTTGGTGTCATCTTCCTTTTAGAAAAATAAATGGGATGATCCACATTACCTTCCCTAGGTTTAGCTAATAATGCTCCAATTACTGTTCTAGAGGCCTCTACATGGACATGAAATGGAAAATTCCATGAAGGGAACCATAGTATAGGTACGGTGGTCAATATTTCCTTCAATGTATCAAATTCCTCCTGTTTCACGTCCCTCTAATAGAAATTTCCTTTCACCTATAACAACTCTTCCATTAGTACAATTATCTTAACATAGCCTTTGATGAATTTACTATAATAGCCCATATGCCCAATAAATCAACACACTTCACTCGATTTGTTTGTTCTTATAATCCCAAGTTAACCGTAATATTTTTCATGTTAACCAAAAGACCTTCTTTACATATGATGTTCCCTAGCAAAGTGTGCCAAAAGGTGTTGTAAAAATACATTTCTTGATATTAAATGATATACGTAAATGCCCGAATATTTCAAACATTAGTCTTAAACAATCAAAACAATATTTAATTAGACCATACGTGGCCCAACCATTAAGGTACACCTACAAGAATTTATGGATAAAATCTTCAAATATTTAGACAATGATGCACAAGAATACCGCTGGTGTATTATTAAGCCCAAATGGAAAAATTTTATATGCACAAAAACCCCACTCTATAGAAATAGTTGTCTTAGGAAAATCCTTGTGTGCTATATGTACTTGATGTTATCCAGAGAAACCATCTATAAAAGAGTAAATATCGTGCCCTACCACACCTTCAAGAATATCTTCCATAAAGGGTGTGGGGAAAGTATCAATGACATGAGACACATAAAATACCCTCTAGTCCATGCAAATCCAATTTTTTTGATATTTTGATATGTCAATGACCATTGGAATGATCCACTCGATTATTCTATCATCTCAATAATATTTCCTTTGAGCATATTTTCTATCTCATCTTTCACCTTGACGTGTAAGTTGGGATTCATCCTATAAGGCCTCTTTCATTTTCATTTTCATAAGTGAAGGATGAATTCCTTAAAAATTTATAGCCTCAAGGAAATATATCCGAGAAGTCACATAATAGCTCTATGATCTTCACTAGTTCGAATCGACCATTAATCACCAATTATTGCCTCTTTAGGTGGATACTTTAACCCAATGTTGACTTTCTTCATTTGTAAAGGATGGTGATATGCACACACATGTGCATATAATCTGGAAAATACCTCATGCTCTCTCTCAGTATGCTCAACATCTAGATCCTCGACCTATTCATCATTAATCATGTACACTGGCTTGTCTTTATATTTTTCCTTCCACGTTCACTCCAAGAAATTCTCCTCAAAATTTATCCAGTCCAAAATGTTTGCACGCTCAATCAGAAGAACCTCACCCTATAACTAAGTTACAATATATTATTCCTTTGTGTTGTTTCCCAAATTGATGTGATTCATCAACTATAAATTTATATACACAAGGGGTTTATTAGAAGATTACTCAAAGGTATTTATCATACTTAAGTTTGTTTCCTTCCAATATGCGGTCTTCTACTTCAACTCAATATGTATGTAGCATGTGCATGCACAACCACACAATGTGGAATAAAACCTATGTACCCATAGATATGGTGGTAATGCATTAGTTCCCTTGAGAAAATACTATCACAACCTTTAATATGAGCTAGGGAGTAGAAACTCCACCATAACTTGATATCTTTGAAGGTAGGTTATTAATAAAAAACCGAGTTTGGAAAGAAAATTTAATCTCATGTTATCTTATCAAGTTATCTTTGTGACCATCCCACCATCATATTGTCATTCCCCCGAGTTAATATAAAATTATATTTATCCTTTCACCCTCATTGTGCAACTGATCTTCCATGGTGTGCAAGAATGCCTCTGCTTCTCTTCTCTAGTGAAATTTGGTAGCATGGTATTATGTAAGTTCATAACCACCGAGGCCTTATCAATCATCTTAAGCTTCAATAAAACTCACATAAAACCATTTCATATGCACCATGATCCAATTTATCACATGTAATGCTATTATTTTTGTTGATAGACCGTGTGTCTCCCCACTTAAGATCTCCCTCTTTTGTTGGCTCAACATTATCTATATTGTGAATCATCTCGTGTGTAAATTTGGTTGAGATCTTCTTCACTCACAGGCTCAATGTATGAAATAATATTTGTTTCACCCATCAAGATCACAACCCATGCCTCATCATTCTCAAAGATGACATAACACTTTTAAAGTATAAGTATGTATTGGTATCATAACAAAAATGACAAATAAGTAGTGCATGGAAGTTATCTTCTTCATCCAACTCTAGAACCTCAAAATATACTATGAATTTTACTCCCTGAATCGTGATGTGTGAATCCTTCAAAACACCAATTAGCATGGGTATTGTTTTACTTTTCATATCCAACAAACTTGAAGATGGTTGTAATGGTGGCCCACCCATTTTGGTCCAAGCATCAATGGTAAGGACATTAAATTTTGCGCATGTATTAATAAAAATTTTACTTACCAATCAGCTATCGATAACCATGTCCAAGGTAATATCCTTATCATAATCATTTTTTTGAGGTGGAAAATTAACATGTAAGATTTATCACTCCCTCTCTATTCATGTGTGTGAAATTTACTCCTATAATAATTCTCCTAATAGGGGGATGATATTTTATTATCTAATTATCTTGCATACTTATTTGAGGTCATCAATATTCTTATTAGGTACTTCAGTCTATTTTTCATGCTCTCTATCCCACACTTGTTCCTTTAGGAAAAGTATCTCCCCATGTAGTTCTCTGATTAATAACATGGTCTCTTAGAATAATTCCTATTGTTGTCATGCGTCTAGATATTTACTTGGCTACAAATTCTCATCCCATCTAATGAGTGGCTTCAATATTCCCTATTCACATGTGCATGAAGTGTCTCCACACATAGTAACTAATAAATGTTACTACTCCCATAAATAAAGTTTTAGGTTGTCATTGTCCCTACATAGAGCACTCAACCCGTACCATAGATGCGCCCTATCCTTTTTTACACATATGTTTGTATAGTTCCAAGAAATATTCTACTTTGTGCCCCTTTCCATAGTACATGTAAGACTAGTTCTTTTAACACTCACACCGATAATGGTTTGGTAACCCACATGTTTAACACGTCCCTTAGTTGAACATACCTCCACAACCTCCACAACCTTAGCCACAGTATCCTCCTTTGTAGCCTATGTAGTATTTTGTTAACACACTCATTAGCTAGGCATGTTGGCACTTCATCCAGATAGATTTAAATGCTCACCCAAAGTGCGCATAGCCACCAAGTCCCTCCTTCATTTTAATTATCAAGATATTAACATGCATTTCCATTACAGTCATGGTTAAGACATTCAATCATACATAATAATTAACTTAAACATGGAAATTGGAAACACATATATAAAGGAAAATAATTAATCAATGTAAATAAGAACTAAGCTCTATTGTTGTTAGAATTTAGTAGGATAAATGCGTGATTAATTCATAATCATTAATTTATTAATTCCAAGGATTATAGGTTTATGTGAATATGCAAAGATACAATTTAATGAAATAAATATATGTAGAATAACTTTGTAAAGTAAAATATAGTAAATGTAAATAACACATAACACAGAACACCAGATTTATAGTGGGGAAAACCCGAAGGTAAAAACCCCACTCCAAAATAAATCACTTTTATTAGAATTTTACACACAAATTGTAGCCAACACTTCAACTTCCTTCTCAGTCTCATATAGAAAAAACATAGAGTAATTCCAATGCAAAAATATACTCTCACAAATACATAAATCAAATTATCCTAATTGATAATGTGCAATACTTGCCATGAGATATCCAATCCCATGAGGGATCACCCTATTTAAATAGAGTGGGTGAATCGGTTGCACCATTTCACTCTTATAATTAAGTCAAAATGATTTAATCAAATGTGGAGAACGACTAAAGTTTATAAATAAACTTTTTAAACATGGGCCGTGAAGTAGTGGTCCACCTAAATAGTATCCCCACTTGAAATTATTTCCCCAACACTTCCCCTTAATGTTAAGTGGGGAAACATGAAAAACATGTTAATTTTTTTTCCTTATGCAAAGTCAATTTTTGGTACAAAAGAAATTGCAATCCATAAATCACCTCGTGATTTAGGATGATACCAAAAAACTTGTTCCATGGGTTGACATTTCGTGGCACACTAAAGTAGAGTCCTAAGGGGTTTTCAACTCTTCAGTACAATACCACAGTGTCCCACAGAATTATATAAGTTGTAGACAATTTTAAATGAATTTTGGGTTTTAGCGAGGCCACAAGACACTCTTTTACGTGGTTCAAAACAATGTTCCAAGAATTCCATAAAAACTACAAGACTGAGGAACACATACAAAAATATCCTAAGGATAAGTTTTTTACATATGAAGACTTATATTAGATTATGGATCCTTTTATAAAACAAGGAATTCCCATAACTAATGCTTCACTATGTTTTACAAGAAAATCATGTGACATGATCATTTACTTAAAACTCGCGTATACCGATATTTTACAAAATCAAGGAAGTATCAAAAGTTTACAACATGCCGTTAAGAGGTGATATTGTCATGCACATCCCCCTTAATGGAAACACTAAAATTCCTAAGAAGGCATGCAACATGCAAAACTTCACAACACATAGTGGCTTCGTAAAAATATATGCAACTTGATCTTCACCAAACAAAACTTAAGATCAATATCACATTTTAGGACTTGTTATCCCAAATTTTCCCCCAAAAATTGGTTAGAACAAGCCCCACACATAAAGGAAATATGAAGGGAATGATTCAGACCCGTGAGCTCACATTCCAGAATGAAAAATAAAGGGACAGGAAAGCTTGACTCAAGGAGCATAGGGACAAAATGAGGTTGAATGACACAAAAGAAACCAGAGGCCCAAAAGAGTAAATAAAATGATCCCGTGTAAGAAGAAATTAAAGAAATGTCCTTGTAGAACTAGCCATGCTTCAAATCCAAAAAAAAAGTTATAGGTGGGTTCTAAAATGGAATAACAGGGGTCAAGGTAGGAAGTCAAGCAAAGTGTCATAAGAACTAGAGGCTCAAAGGAAAAGAAAAGGTGAAGATTCTAAGTCTTCGGCTTTGCAAATGGTTTAGAATGGGCCCAAAAATGACTAAGTATGGAGGAGACAATGGAGGGATCCATGTGTCCAAATGATGCACCTCCAAACATTAAATCCAAAGGGGCAAACCCAAACAAGCACTAATCTTCCACGCATCCATAGCCCCAAAAATTTGCACCGGCCATTGAAAAGTCTTCAACTTAGTGGAGGGTACCACATGTCTTAACGATGCACATTCAAAAGTGGGATCCAGACTGAAGACTCAAACTTACTCCAGCCCTCTATGTAGAAAATGGTCAACAGAGGTCAAAAAGGAGAGCAAGCCCAAAACAACTAAGTATAGAGTGCAGGTGGAAGGTGCCAAGTGTCAACACGATGCTCCTTTAAAGGTAAAATCTTGAGTAGGTTTTCAAATGAGTGCAAGCCTTCCATGTGTCTCAGATTCCAAAAAGGGATAGAGTTAGGGGTTGAATAGTCAAGGTAGAGGCAAGACAGAGAGGGAGCCAAGTGTCAACATGGCACTATTTCATAGGTAAAATTTGGGGTAGGTTTCTAAACAAGCGCTAGGATGCCACGTGTCCAAGGTCAGAATTTTGTCCCCACCAAGCAAAGAGACTCAGGAAAAATACAAAGAAGCCCAAGGAGCACGTGGAGGATGCCACGTGGACCATGTATGGACAAACTCTTTAAAAATATTGTGTGCCCATGATCCAATATCAAATGGCCATATATTTTGACTAGAGACTCAGATTTGGGCGGGAGAAGACTTTTTGGAAATGTCTTGACACCCTCTATGCCATGGAAACATAAAATATCATTCTTAATAGGATTTTTGGGTGAAAAATGGGAAACCATCTTCCAAGCCATTAATACAAAGTCTGATTTCTCCAACTACCAGATCTGATTCGATTTGATCTGTAGGGAACCAGACATGATAAATTTGGGGTGGATTTGAGAGAGGCATTGATTGATAGTGGTTGAGATTTCAAAGTAGGATTCAATGTGTATCTCAAGGTGGTTGAAGCAGGATTTAATTTTTCCTCCTCTCTCTTATCCTTTCTATATATTGTAACACTTCTCATTTTGAGAAGAGGAGACATTCAGGTGTAGGGAAACTTTGTCAAAGTCATTTCCCAACTCCATTTGAGCTATAGGCCTTCTCCTACACCTAAAGAGCATATTTGCACCTCTGAGCACCACATGTAATAGTCTATGCACCTTACATAGCAATAAAATCTTGTTTCATGGCATCTTTCAACCCTTGACATTGTTCTATTGTTTCTCTGTGCCTCTCTATCTCATGTTTTCTCCTTGTGCATGTATTTCACGTTGTAGGTGCAGGACGTTGTGCTTTATGGATTTTCTATGTCGGATCTGTATCTGGGTCTATGTCACTTCTATCTGACCTCCCTCAGTCCCCTTTTCCATGTTTCATTCTCCCTCAACAAAGTATCTCACACTTCCTTTTTGGTGTATCACCACTTAGTGTAGGCTCTTTCACCCTCTCTCTTCCTCTCTATCTCCTTGGAACGTTAGATTAGGATAGATTAGGTTCAACTTTCACTTGAGTATCTTATGGTAGGTAGATTATGAAGCAAGAACTAGCTTTCTCCAGAGGTCCAACTCAAGTTTTGCAAGTCCCATAGCTTAAGAGATGGTTCCATGTTGTGAAATCACACCGAATGCCCCACTCCACACCCAGGCCATTCAGGGGTACTGTGATTCTACACTAACATGACTTTCTTTCAAATAAAGTGCATATGAAATTCTATATATTTCATTCTCTGATGTTGAAATGGATTGTTCACAAGAGAAATGTAACTCTAAGTGTCACAAAGAAGGGTATTTCTTCCTTTGATGTCCATATGGAGTTCATCCAGCAGTCTTTTCAGCCACATGACTTCCTTTGCTACTTACATAACATTTCTATACTTTGTTTTAGTAGAAGAGATAGAAACTATTATTTAATTATTTCTACTCCAAGTGATGGCACCTACACCAAACTTGAAAACATATCTAGAAGTATATTTTTGATCTATAATATAACCAATATGGTCAAAATCACAATATCCAAATAATTTTACATCATCACAAGAAGAATAATAAAAACCATAATTAATTGTTCCTTTAACATACTTTAGAATTCATTTTTCCATTTTCCAATGATCCTCATAAGTATTCTACATGACTTTAGAAACAACTCCTACTGCATATGAAATATCTATCTTAGTAATAGTTAAATAAATTAAACTACCAACTAGTTGTCTATATAGAGTAGGATTAAATTTATCACATGCATGTTTAGGATCTAATTTAACACCAACTTCAATAGGAATGGAAATAGGTTTACAGTCAATCATGTTAAATATTTTAAGTAAATTAGTAGCATAATGAGATTGAGATGAAATAATAGATTTATGATCCTGAAAGATAACCATGCCTAAAAATGATTTAGCATACCTAAGTCAGTCATTTCAAAACATTTTTTTAATCTTTCTTTGATTCTAAGAATTAAATTCTTATCACTACTAGTAATCAATAGATCATCAACGTATAAGACAATAATGATAATATGATTATTTTCACATTTTACAAACACATCATTATCGAAAAATATATTTTAAATCCAAGATCCTAAATGAAACTATTAATTTTAGTATATCAAGCTCTAAGAGCTTGTTTAATACCATACAAGGTTTATTTAGTTTACACACATATAGTTCCTTACTAGGTTCTTCAAAACGTTTA
The DNA here is from genome assembly GCA_018340775.1 of Taxus wallichiana var. yunnanensis. Lineage (NCBI taxonomy): Eukaryota > Viridiplantae > Streptophyta > Pinopsida > Cupressales > Taxaceae > Taxus > Taxus wallichiana. The sequence continues at coordinate 519,636,890 of CM031238.1, read as the reverse complement.
CGTTGACGAATGTAGATTTCTTATTTTAGGTCACCATTTAAAAATGCATTTTTAACATCCATTTGGTGAATCTCCCAACCATTTTGAGAAGCTAATGCTAGAAGAATCCTAACAATGCTCATTTTAGCTATGGGAGAAATGGTTTCAACGTAGCCAATACTAGGTTTCTAAGTGAATCCACGAGCTACTAAACGTGCATTGAATTTATCTATTTCTCCTATAGATTTATAATTAATTTTATAAAACCACATGAATTATACAATGATTTGATCATAAGGAGGAGGAACAAGTTCCCTGATATTATTTTTAAGTAGATAATTGTATACATATTTCATATCTTTGATCCATATTTCATCTTGACTGGATTATTCAAAATATTATGGTTTAACCTCATATAGGGTCATCATTGCATGATAAGTATGATGGTTATGGGTCATCTTTATAAGGCTCTCAAGATGAGATTACTTGACTATATTTTTAGCCCATTTAGGAATCCAGAGATGTGACACATTTTTAGATGAATCCACCTCAATATCCATCATATCTAAAGCATGATATTAATCCTGTTGAACTTATGTTTCCATAAAGTCAAGAGAAGGATTATCAAGCTATATTTTAGTAGAAATAGAGGGTTCACAAGAAATTTTATTGAACTTTTTCTCTAAGATATGAACATTCCTATTTTGTACTATGTCATGTTTGAAAGGGTCATAGAATCTTAATTATTTTGTTCGACAACCATAGGCAACAAAGATACATGAATAGGAGGTTGGATCTAGTTTCTTCCACTTAACTTTTAAAATAAAGATAGAAGCAATATTGTTGAATATTATTAATCGAGAGATATATGGTTCTTGTTTTTCCATACTTCATTAGGTGTAGTTTTATGTAAAGCTTTAGTAATAACTCTATTTAAGATGCAAACAACAGTATTCATCGCTTCTTTCCATAGAAAATTAGGCACATTTGACGCATGAATCATAGTCCTAACCATATCTAAAATACTCTTATTTTTCCTTCCCGTAATGCTATTTTGTTGTGGGGAATAGAGAGTTGTAAATTCATGTTAAATCCCACATGACACAAAGAAATCATCAAAAAAATTCTAATATATTCATCTCCATTATTAGTTCTAATTCTTCTTATTTTTAGATTAGAAGCATTTTCAACAAAGGCTTTAAACTCTTAAAATTTAGTCAAGACATCAGAGTTTTTCTTAATGTAGTATGACCAAGTCATCCTGGAGTAATTATCAATAAATCATATAACACACAAGGCTCCATTGAGAGAGGTAACTTCAAGTGGAACTCTCACATCGCCGTGAATCAAATCTAATAGATGAGATGCATTTAGATCATGATATTTGTGAAATGGTTCAACGTGTTGCTTACCACGCAAGTAATTTTCATATGTTTCACGATCAAATTCCATATTAGGGACACCTATTACAATATTTAAGTGAGACATTTCATACATCTAAAATTCACATGTAGAAGTCTTTCATTTCAAATTTGAAGATCATTTCTAGAGGAATAAGAAAAAGATACAAAAACAAATCCATCAAATATATAAAAACCATTTTTATATATACTAGATGTAATAATGTTATTGAGTTTGTTTTTCACATACCATTTATTTTACAATAATACAACTTTAGAGTTTTCTTTAGTTATTTGATATCAAGATAAAAGGTTCTTTTCAACTGAGGACTAGATAAGAAATTCTTAATTATTCCATTTTTCAATTTAACATTTCAACAAATTTCAAAATAAATTATAGAACTATCCCCTAGATGTATATTCTCCTCAAATTTTACAATATCTAAGAGGATGTCATGAATAAGTCATGTGCCAAGAGGTACCACTATCTAGGATCTATTCATTGTCATTTGAAGCTAAGAGTGCAGTATACAAGGCAATAAATTAATCAACATTATTTTTATGGTTTTGAACTTGGTTCTTATTCTGCATTCCTTCTTCTAATTTTTTTAATTCACTAAATTTAGTATTTTTAACAAATTTGTTTGATTTCATATGACAATCGACTCTTTTATGACCAAATTTTCCACACTTATTACATGTGCCATTAAATTTCACTTTGAAATTTTTATTGTTCCTAATAGAATTAGAATTAAGATTAGATTTAAATTTTTATCTAAGGTATGATTTCTAATTATGAGTCATATTATTCCTATTTTAAGAGGGTTTACGATTTTGAGATAACAATTCTTGAGTGTAATTCTCTTTTGAGTCAAATTTTTCATGACACTCTCTTCTTGAATAAGAAGAGAAGACAATGTGTCTAAATCAGGTAGATCATCTTCATTTTGATATTTAGAGTTCATAAATGGAGATGTAGTTCTAATTTTTCATGGATATTTATCTGAATGATAAAATAAAGTAGCTTATCTTGAAATAATTCACAATTACATCCATCTAACTGAGCTTTAATGTTTTTAATTTTTTTCTAGATAATTAACTATTTTTTCATCCCCCTTCATGGGAGTCATAAATAGTTCCATAATAAGCTTAATTATCTTAGAGAGGTGACTACCTTCATGCATAGTTTCCAGTTGTTTCCAAGCATCAACAGGAGAGTCCATATGTCCTATATGCAATAAAAATTCATCTTTTATGCTCTGCAATAGAATTAAAATGGATTCATGTGATCTTTTGGAGAAGGAGATTAATTTTTAGGGTTTTCTTTCCTTCCAGTGGGTTATTTCTCCACACTAGTGACTAGATCCCATAATTTTATAGCCATAAAACAAGATTTTAACCTAACTCTCTAGATACTATAATTTTTCCCATTTAATAATTGTGATTTATCCATTAAGAAAATAACTGAACTAGCCATATAGAAAAAACTTAGCAAAATTTGAAAAACAAATGTTAGGTGGGATTTTCAAAAGTTACAATAAACCGTAGTATGAAAAACAAAATACAACAGATTACAATTTTAAATAAAATGGATTTTAACTTGATGAAAATATCCCCAAAAGGTTCAATAACCAAGGAGGAAGCTTGAAAAACACAAACAACAAGCCATAGAATGTTGCAACTAATAGAAGAAAAAGTTATTAATTTTTCAAATTTTCACACCTACGGTATAAATAAAATTTTGAGACCCATGGTACAAAGAAAACTACGCAAGTCTAGAAAAAAATAGAAGTGTTGTAAATAGCCATGGAAAATAAAGTTGCACAAGTCTAAAAATTTGTGAAAGACTTGGAAAAGACATCGTAGATTAAAACAAAGCCGCACAAGTCTAAAAACTATAGAAGGACCAAGAATTTTCCTTGAAGGCTTAGTAAACTTTAAAAAAATCAATGATGGAGAAAAAAGGTAGATCTTATACACAAAAATGGTAGAGGGGTCTAAAAACACATACACAATAAAGATCTAACTAACTAATCATCCAATATATCATTATTTTTGTGAGAATTAGAGATTTCACCCTGATTAAACTCGAAGTCGGCATTGCAAATAACTTGAGTTTTGTAGATTTGAAAATTTTCAATTTTCTTCACACCTGTGAATCAAAAACATCCAAATATATCCTGCACAAGCATAATCACCATCCCTGATACCATGCTATAATTTCACAAGATAAATGTGTGATTAATTCATACTCATTAATTATAATGATTATAGGTTCATGCGAATATGTAGAGATACAATTTAATGAAATAAATATATAAAGAATAACTATGTAAAGTAAAACACAATAAATGTAAACAACACATAACACAAGAACAAAAAATTTATAGTGGGAAAACCTAAAGGTAAAAAAACCCCACTCTAAAATAAAGCACTACCTTTTATTAGAATTAAACACATAAATTTTACCCAACACTTCCACTTCCTCCTCAATCTCACATAGAAAAAACACAAAGTAATTCCAATCCAGAAATATACTCTCATAAATACATAAATCATATTATCTTGATTGATAATGCACACTATTGTATGTGAGATGTCCAATCTTGTGAGGGATCACCCTATTTAAATAGAGTGGGTGAATTGGTTGCACTGTTTCACTCTTATAATTAAATCACAATGATTTAATCAAATGTGGAGACCGACTAAAGTTTATAAATAAAATTTTTAAACATGGGGTGTGAAGTGGTGGTCCACCTAAATGGTATCCCCACTTGAAATTATTTCCCAAACAACTAAATTATCAAGAAACCTTTTCTATACATATAAACTATCATTATCCAACCACAAGTATCCATTATAAACCACAATACATTACATCACAAAAGATGAATACATATAAAATGTATTACAATGTTGCATAGGTCCATGCACGTAAACACCGGACCCTAGATCTATGTCACAATATCATCACTATTCTCTCTTACCCATAATTTCTCCTTAATAATACATTAATAGTATATATAGGGGTGGGGAATTTCCCTTCACTTCCCATGCACTCTCCTAATAATAGGCATGCTCAAAAAATAGCTTGCATGCTTTCTATAAAGGATGCTAATAATAGATTATCCTAATTATAAGACTTTCTTTAATCCTATTATTATCTTTGACCCTTGCATGGCTCTTTTATTTTTCTATATGTTGTTTTCCCATTGATAGCCCTTTCTTGGCTGCCAATTCATTATTCTTTTATCATTTTCTTGGTCATAACTCAAATGCCTCCTTTCCTATTTTTATCACTAGCTCATAAAATGGATAATTCCATGCCATTCTACCTATGTGTTTAGTCCCACATTATACCCTATTTTATATTTTCATGTGCTCCTTGTGTGCTATCATGTTCCTTGCACGCATGCATTTCCTATGTGTTACCTCTCGTGCTCTGTCTATTCTTAGCATATTCGTGACATAAATTACCCCACACGAGGGATGTTATTCATCATTGAAAACATTAAATCAAAGAGTATACCACCAAAGAATGCATGAATCAATAATGTATCTAATGAGTAAACGAATCAAATAATATGGCTTGTGCCAAAATAATTAAAGGAATAAATGCCTCATTCCTTCTTAGGTGGAAGGAGCACTAGAAATTCTCTATCCAAAATATTCTCTAAATTGCTCTATCCTTCTAGTTCCTTGGTTTCCTTGATTGGTGCAAGATTGAAAATATCATGGACCTCAGTCGGAGTTAACTCATTAACCTTCCCCTTTAATTATGTGACTAATTTCTTTAGCCATTTACCTACATCATCCAATGTATCCATTCTACATGTGTCTTGGGGAAGAGTCCCTTAAGTCTATCCTTAAGCGCAGACTTTTGAATCGATATAAAATCCTCTTATTCTCCATGTTAGCCAACATTATATCCTACTCGACATGTTATTCCTCATCTTTTCCAAAATTTTCTTTAACTCTACCTTCTCATTGGTGGTAAGCACACTCACAACCTGATCAAAATATTTATAGTTTAAAAAAATAAATTGTCTGTTTGCATAACCTCCTTGGTCTCTATAGCTAGCGCCTCATACTACGTAAGATGTGCATATATCTGATCCCTATCATATGTCTTCCTCTTGGCTAATTCTTTATCTATCAGCCCTATACCTTTTATTTTCTCATAAGAGAGAATCCATGAAAAGTCCTCGAGGTAATGTAACACCATTTAATATAACTCCTTGGATTTTGTGGAAAGGCTTGGATATGTGAAAGTGACGGTATTTGTGATACACACTTCTTTCTTGTATGTTACATATGTTCTTCCCTTCTCTTCCCTTAACTCCTACTTCAACTGTGTAATTATTTCATTCATTTCCTATATTCCTTGCATAAGTCTCTTGATAACACAATCCTTTAAAAACTTTACACTCATACCTCTGATGCCAATTTATTAAGTGCATTACATTATTTCTCATTAGTAAGAAGTCAGTGAGTCAACCATAGGGAATGCCTCTTGTGGGGCTGATTTGATCTCGAGTCTTAGATAGTGACGCATGTTGATTTCAAACTCAGGTTCCTCCATATGTTATATGTACGCCCAAGACCATTTTTCTTGTGTGCTAGATGGATTCGTTCTTATCAAAGGATGACCAATAGAAGAGATATTTTGTGTCCACCAAACTATGCTATCTCACTCACAGGGACCTTTTTAGGACCATCATTATATTACAATAGGGTCCTATGGGATGTTCCTTTTCTTTCTTCCTTTTTCTCTTTGCCCCTTTGGTACCTCTGTGTAATATAATGAAACGCATCACTAACTTCCCATTACCCTATGTCATTATTTTTCTCTTCCTCCTCAAACTCGGTATTGTGCTCTTCCTCTTCATGGTTTCCTCTTGAGGGCTCTTCATGGGATTCTTCCTCATAATTATTTCATACCCCTTCTTCCTCATCATCCTTCCTTATACCTTCTTCTTCCTGCACATTGTACTCCTCTTCATTTGTGTCTCCACATAGTGTGGGTGATGGGGGACTTAGTAGTATCTCTTCTCCAATAGGCTTCTCTGCATCCTCTATTTCCTCGCTCGAAACCACTTTGGTTTTTTTCTTCAATGATGTATTTTTATTGGGATTTGGCTTCTTTAGTGAGTTCTTGGTCACTCCATAGGTACTTAGACATTGTTTTGTATACTTACACAACTCCTCTTATTTACTACCTTCTTCTTCTTCCTCTACATGGTGGGGGGGGTCTCCTCACACATTATTTTTTTACCCACCGTTTTCTTTCCCTTAGGTGGCCCTAGGAGTGTGAGATCTTCTTCATCAACATACTTGTCATTGGCCAACTTAGGCTTCAAGTAAATATATAATTTATCTTATTCTTCATTACTTAATGTGAAGGTCATGTAGCTGATGTTTATATCATCTGATATCATTGTTTCTACATATGTTGTCTTCCCAGGGTACACATACTTCTTACACAACATATGGTGATCAAAATCCACCTTGTCTGCATCAAAATTCATCTTTTATACATATTAAAACCTAGTCATAGATATTTGGAAGTACCTTGTTGTGAAATCAAAAGGGATTTTACACCAAGGGATCTTTCCACTAATATTCAAATAAAATCTCCTAGGGTAAAAGTATTGATATGCTACAAACTTTGTTTTCCGTTCCAAGACTAAGGGAAACTCTCTTGTAATGTGTCAATCATGATAGAATGATTTGTGCATTTACCCATAACTTATAGGAATTATTAATCCCATCACATTTGTACTCAACAAATCTCTTAGTGGGTGTAGACAAAAAAATCATGCACTTTGGGTAATTATCTAGTCCTAATTACATACTATTATTCGTATGATTCCTAAGTAAGAAAAGTACTAATTAACCCATGTCTTTGGCCACCTTTCTTTACTTTTTGTTTCTACTTTCAGTCTTACACCCTTACTTTCTTAGTCTATCTTTTTACACTTCAGAATTTATCATCCTAGACATGCTCATCCATCCAAGACATCGAGTGTCGGGCACCTTCATCCACTGGGCACCCCTGTCCCCTTTGTACATTACTCACCCTTTTTGGGTCATTTTTAGCCATTTGAGCATCTTATCTTTTCTGTAGTCATCCTTTTGAGGGTTAATTATTAATTTCAAGCAAAGTAATCATATAAATATAAAGTTATGTGATCATAATTATGTGCAATGGAAAGTTGCAAGAGCTATGGAATGAGGATAAAGAACCTCAAATATTTGCTAACTCATCCATGCACCATGAGATTAGAGCTAAATAAGAGAAAATAACATGCAAGCATTATAACTTTGACAAAAACATCAAAAAATAACATGTATACTACTCTCTACTCTATGAAAGCTTAATGAAAGTGAACCTAGTTAGATTCTAAGAAATCAAATTGTGTGTTGTTTACTCCCAAACATAGTGAAGAGATCTCTCCAAGTTGGCTACATGGCCAAGCTTTAGATCTTCCCTTACTAACTATATTTGGAATGGATGGAAGATGGAGGAGCTTCAACAATGGAGGATAGCCAAGATCAAATGCCTATTAGCTTGGCTAATGCAAATGAGGTCTAATGCCAATATCTCCAAATGTGAGAGAGATTTTTTTATGTAAACAAGGTGTGTTTGTGTGTAAAGTTGTAGTTTGAATGGGTAGGCTTAGCCTTGTATTTATAGTTTTCCACTTGGGAGAATTTGGAATTTGGGTGCATGTGGGACTAAAGCTCAAAAAGCACTTTTAGATTAGATTAGGATAAACATGCTTTAGGCTTAGTTAAGCTTGGATTAGGCTAGTTAAACTTGATTAGAAAGTGATTAGAGACTCATTGAGAGTTGGGAGGGGTCTAGATAACCAATTGTGACTGATAGATAGCCTACGAAGCCAATAGAAGTGGTTTAGAGAGAACTAGGGAGGTTTTGAATGGTCAAAAGGAGGAATGTTTAGCTAATAAGAGAGATATTAGCCAAATAAGATGATTATAGGAGGAATACAACTGAAAGAGTGTCATGAATGGGCATTCGAGAATGGAGCGAAGTATGGGGAATTAACAAAGTGTCGTTAATTGATTGGATTGGATGAAATGCTAAGTGTAAGAATATTTTAGGTGTCTACATTTTCCCCTCTTTGGGGTGGCGTAAGTGACGTCACTTCAAAGAAAGTAGACAAGCATAAACAAGTAGAAAATCTTGAAGGGATAGAAGAAAAATGAGAATAATGAAGGATGCCCCCTCGATTGGTGATGGGGTGATAGAAGAACTCGATCGACGATCGAAAAGATGACAGAAAGATAATAGAAGAAATGATAATGTGAAGAAGAAGAAAAGAAAGGGGATATAGAAGAAAAGGAGTATGAGAAAGGGGGAATGAGCTAACATCCATCCAGTGCCTTTTAAACAACTTTATTTTTCATCATATTGCTAGAGATCTTCATCATCGGTCCTTATTAAAAAGAATGAACAAAAGTGTAGTATGACATGAAAATCCATATACGAACAAATTTCCATTGCTAAAAACACCAACTCCATGCCGCATACAAAATGAAATGCAATATGAGAAAGTAAAAGATTCTCAACTCCATGCAACATACAAAATTCAATGCAATACAAGAAAGTAAACAAGCTAACCTAATAGAGAAACATAATGTAATGTTTTTGTTATGAATCTTCAATTCCAACCTATTCAAATTAACAACAAGGGTTAATGGCAATGCCCCGAGAAAGGATACATGCGAAAGGGAAAATGGATGACACTTCGGTTTGATGAAAAATCAATGTGCACTATGAAACGATGCAAGCAATTCATTGTGCCCCGTATATAGACGAAGTAAGCGGCTAACTTTTGTTGATGGAGGTAGATCAAGATGATCCATGGGTTGCGCACATGAACAAGTGAGAACCAAAGAGTGACGTTTTGTACGATGATTTTCAATTTTTAGAAGTTTTCTTAAACATATTTGAATGTTTTGATTTTACAAGACACTCGAGACGGATAAATGATTTATATTTCATTTTGTAGCTAGGAAGCATTTTATCGACTTGTTAGCACTCAAGATTTGAAGAAATGGGTATCACCTTGAAATTATTTTGATCTAATCCACACTATTTAAGGTTTTGCCTTTCAACCAAGGTAAGAGAACCTATATTACAACCTCTATTTTGTGAAGGAGGTGGAGATATCCTTATACTTATGCATATTGTATGGAGATGGCCTTGGGAAAACATGATCAATTTTCCATTATTCAAACTCAATAGAGTTGTCACTACTAAATGATGGAAATGCTTTCAAGACAAGGCTGAGGTTGCTAGAGACATGGTATGATCCTAATTTTCTTTGTGCATTTTTGTAAATGGATTGTATTCTTTTGTTGACACATAGTGCAATGCAGGGGTAGTATGGGGTAGGATTAGTTATTCTGAATGAATTTTGGTGGGATATTTTAGACAAGACTAACCAGAATTTGCCAAATTCTTTGAGGACCTTTGCAAAAATTGTAAGACCCAAACAACGAGAATGCTTCAAAGGGTTAGATACTCCTTGACAACCAGATATGTGCACCAAATGGAGGCCCAGATCTACACTCTTCCACACAATATTTGATAACCTGCCACAAAATCTTGAAGTAGATGAACCAACAAATCATCTAGAAATCTCTATTTTATCATGACCTAAGGTGCACCCAAAGGTTTACAAACAATCTCAAAATTCAAGGAAGGTAAAGTGATTTTAAATCTGTTTATCTCTTTATCAGATGAAAGCTCTTCTGAATGTGAGACTGCAGATGCCACTAAACTATCAACAAGAAATGAGACCATGTATGATCAAGAGATATTTTAAACACAAGACTACAACAGGAGCAAGAAACACAAATTGAAAACATTTTGAAACATAAGTGCATGCAAATTTTGCCAAGAGACAACACAAAATAATCCAGAATGACCAAATTTATCGTCATGGGAATGTTATAAGAACAATCTCAGAGCTTGTTGATGGCTTTACAACTGAAACCAACTCAACATGATACAAATATGATGACAAAAGGAATTAGAAATGGTTCTCAGGTGGTTTCTCAGAGAATGGGCTTCTTCCCAGATTTTCCCATGAAATTCTAAGTTTCTCCAACCTTTTGCATGTCTCAAAACATGCATTATATAACTTTCAATTACATTTGATCCTTCTTTCCCAAGAAAATAATATGCCCAGCATCAAGTTTGTTACAAAATTCCAACATGATTCACAGATAGGGACATTTAACAAATTTGCAACAAAAGTTGCCAGGTGTTTCTAAAAATGGTGAATCATTACAAATCCTTCATCATTATCCATTGTGGAGGCATTTTTCATTCTCCAAGCATGCAAACCCCTTTCATTTCATCATTTCATCCTTATCATTCCAAAATTTGATTATGCAACTTTATAATTTGATATTTCACATTTTACAGGGCTGAGTAAAAATTTATTTCAAAAACACCTCAAATCTACAAATTAATCCCTAAAACCACTTGCATTGATCTTTGCAGGCACAAAGGACACAAATTCACCAAAAATTTGATGAAAATGATGCAAAATTCACATTTCCACACTTCTTGGAGCAAAAATGGTGGCCAAAAATGAAAATGTACAGTTACCCTTGATTTTCTCTTTCTCCTTCAATTTGGGCCCTCCACGTGTCAAAATACGATTGGGAATGAATTCGGGCTCACTTTTTGACTTTTTAACATTTTGGAAAAATGGAAAAAATTACTTTTTCTCGCCCCTCCGCCCTTGAAATTTGGTGATGACACGTGGCATATGGTGGGTCCCATTGGGATCATGGCTCAATTCTGCATTTTGACCCTTTTTGGAGTTTGGAAAAATTTTTACTTTTTTCCCCATGGGCCCGCACCTCCACCTTTTCCTTGACACGTGTCATCCTCTCTATCGCTAAAATGTGGGCTTATTTCATGTTTTAACCCCTTTTTTTCGCCAAGGGAAAATTTTCCATTTTCTTCCATGGGCCCGTGCCTCCGATTTTTCCTTGCCACGTGTCTCCTTGCTGATTTTCATGAGCCATGCCTCAAATTTCCACACTAAGTCCTTTTGCAAAAAGGAAAAATTTCCCTTTTCCTCCGCTCCCTACTGACCTCGCTCTGCCCGTCATGTGTCTCCTTGTGGTTTATTTGGTGGACCTGTGCTTCAAACTTCCATTTTAACTCCCTTTGCAAAAAGGAAAAAATTCCCTTTCACCTTCATCTACTTGCCCACCACCCTCCCTTCCCTCTCGTGCCTACCATGTGTCCTTGCCTTGCTCCATTGCGGACCCACGGCCCTTTCCTCACCCTTTTCCCTTTCTTCCAAAAAAGGCAAAAAATGACTAAGTTCTTCACCACCTTCCCCCCCTTTGCCTTCGTGTGAGAATGTGACACGTGTCCTCCTGTGGAGTTGCAGGGTTGAAATTGTGAATTTTTTTCAAAATCCAAAAAATGCTAAGTTTTTCAAAAGAAACCCACGATCCTTGTCCAACTAGAAGCGGCCCACATGGAGGGAGTCATTTTGAGCTTAATTTTGATGGGAAAATGACACCGTCGTTAAAAAAAAACACAGAATTTACCAGAGATGCCCGAATTTGATTTTTCTTCGTGGGTGAAGGATTTTTTGGTCAAAAAACAAAGGGAATGATTTTAAAGCAATTTTGACCATGGGGAAGGATTTTTGAGGGAAAAATGCAAAAAAATGAAAAAATTTGAGCTCCACGAGGTGGAAAAAATGGAAAAAATGAAAAGGCCATGGATTTGGAAATTTAGGGCACAAAAGTAAGGCATACATGTATTTTCTTTCAAAATGGGGCAAAATAATAAGTTTATGAGCTCTTGAAAGCATTGATCTGGAGAAAAAAAATTTAGACCACCACCAAATTGAAGAAAAACATTTTTAGAGCATGTAGAACAAAGGGAAAGATGGGAAAATAACGAGAGGATCAAAATGGACACCAACATCGGCTCTGCTCGGGGGATGGGCACTCCCAGTGAGTGCCATAAGAACAATAAGTAGACCAAGTGCCAAAATAATCCATTGGGAAAAGGAGTTCATGAGCCAAAACCACCAAAAACTAGCTGAGAACCCAACAAAAATGGCTGCCACACACCAAGGCAAACCACAAACCAACAAAACACCAAAAATAGAGAAAAACCAAACACTATACACTGTACAAGTTGTGCATACCTCAAATTTGGGGATTAATCCAAGAAATGCTTCAGATTCCTACCATTAATAGGTAGTTCAAGTAATTCCCCATCTAAATCTTTGAGAAAAAAGGTATTCTCACCAATTTTGATATCAATGGAGTAAGGGCCCATCCATAATGCATCAAATTTTCCATGTTTTCCCTTATCTTCATTTCTGTTGTCCCATAACAAAACTAGATCTCCAATATTGAAGGCCCTAGGAGTGACCTTCTTGTCAAACAATCTTTTCAACTTCTCTCTAAATCTGACATGCCTCTGGTGGGATGCTCTTCTCTCTTCATCTAGCTCCACAATCTGATTAATCCTTGCTTCATATGGACTGACCTCTTGATCCTCAAGTTGTTGAACAAATTGAAATGAAGATAATTGTAGATGTAAGGGTAGGGGCTTGAGTTCCATACACCAACTCAAATGGGCTCTTACTAGTAGCTCTCTTGGCAGTGATTCTATCATCCCAAACTACAATTTTAGTTGTTCACCCCATTTTCTCTTGTTCAACTCCAAGGTCCTCTCTAATGATCTTTAACAAATTCTTATTGTTGGACTCAGCTTGTCCATTTCCTTGGGGATTATAGTTTGAAGAATAAGTCAGATTGGTTCCATACTCCTTGCACATTGCCATCAAAGGTTTAGCTCTGAAACACATGGCATTATCAGCCACAATCTTGACTGGCACACCAAATCTGCATATGATATTATTCAACAAGAAGTCCATAACAACTTGGTGTGTTGCTTTCTTGGTGGGGATTACCTCTACCCACTTGGTGAAGTAATATGTGGCTACAAGGATCCATTTATGTCCAGCACTAGAAGGGTCTAAATCTCACCAATGAAGTCCATCCCCCATTGTTTGAAAGGAGCTTGATTGATACAGGATGCGAAAGGAAGGAGCTTGAAGATTTCATTCTTCCAGAGAAATGCTGACAGCTTTCACATTTTCTAATCAACATGGTTGCATCTTTGAAGAGAGTAGGCCACCAATAACCAGCTCTCAAAACTTTGTGTGTTGTAACCCTTCCAGCAAAGTGTCCTCCACAAACTCCCCCATGGAAATCAGCAATTACTTTGGGAGCTTCATCTTCAGTTACACATTTCAAGAGGACACCTTTAGGGTTCTTCCAAGCTAGCCCAAAGTCAGTGATGATGTATTTTTGAGAAGCCAACTTGAGGGCTCTTTTCTGATTTTTATTTAAATGATCAGGACAACATAGGTGTTTGAGGTAAAATATTATATCCTTGTACCACTCAGAACTTACCAATTTCCCAAGAACATCTTGCCCTTTCTTCTTCTACTTCATTCACTTCCATAGTCTGCAAGTTGCTCTCAGCCATGAGCTTAGCAAGACCCAAACCTCTTACCAACTTTGTGGTTTGGATGTCCATATCATACTCTTGCATTTTGTTCACCCATCTACATCTTTTACTTGAGATCTCCATCTCTGATAAGATGTCTTTTACCATGGTGTGGGGAACATAAGCAACAACTTTTGAACTTAAAATATAAGGCCTGAAAACCTTTGTTGCTTTCACCAAGGAAAATGCTTGTTTTTCCATGATTGTATATTTTAACTCAACAGCTTGTAAAGCCTTGCTAAAGAAGGCAATAGGCCTCTCAGCCCCATCTTCATCCTTTTGGAGCAAAACAGATGCAATAGTATTTTCAAAAGCAAAGGAGAAGATTTGGAAAGGCTTTTGTAATTTGGGCTGCCAAGATAGGTGCATGTTTAAGTGCCTCTTTGATTCCTTCAAAATCCTGAATAGTAGCCTCCTCCCATTTGATAACTTGATCTTTCTTTAACATGCATGTGATAGGAAGAGTCAACTCAGCAAAATTGGACACAAACCTTCTAATGAAATTGATTTTCCCAAAGAAAGATTGGATGCCCTTCTTCGTTCTTGGAATTGGCACCTTGTTGATTGCTTCTATCTCTCCGGATCAATCATGACACCAACCTTTGAAACAATATGACCAAAAGAACTTGGCCTTTTGCACCCCAAAGTGACACTTCTTTGGATTGAGAGAGATTCCAAATTCTCTACATCTGATCAACATTCTTTCCAAATGTTGCAAGTGATCTTTTCTACTCCTTGAAAATACAGTCACATCATCCTGATAAACTACAATGAAGTCATTTATATAACCAGCAAAAGCAACATCCATTGCTCTTTGGAAAGTAGCTCCAACATTCATGAGACCAAAAGGCATTCTCACATAAACATATGTTCCCCAAGGAGTGGTAAAGGTAGTTTTAAATCTTTCTGACTCCTTGACAACAACTTGATTGTAGCCAGAGAAACCATCCAAGGTGGAAAACAATTCAGATCCAGTCACTAACTACAACATGTTCTCCATGTTTGGAAAAGGATAATTGTCTTTCAATGAAGCTCTATTCAGATTTCTAAAGTCTACACAAAGTCTGATATCTCCATTCTTCTTTCTAACTAGCACAAGGTTTGCAACCCAAGATGAATACCTTGTGGGCTGAATGATCCCTCCCTCCTTCAGTTTCTTCAATTCATCTTGCATTTTCATGGAGAGGAGTGGATTAATTGGCCTTTTCTTTTATCTGAATGGTTTGGCATTTTTTTCAAGAGGGATCTCATGCTTGAAACAAGTCTTCTCTATATGCTTTCAGCTCTTGAATATGACCAGGCAAGGCAGTCTTGATATTGTTTCAACAATTGAGGTAGGACTATTTTTCTTCCTTGTTTAAACTACTACCCAACCAAACTTTTCTTGGTTTTCCTTTGTTCCCAAGTCATGCTCTTCCACATCCCTTGAGGAAGATATGTTTCTATTGATGATGTAATCAGCATTGCTAAAATTTGACTCAAGAGCAGCAAGACCTCTAGGAATGGTGTTAGTTTTCAATTGGATAATATCTTTTCCAAACAAAGTCTCTCTTCCTTCAGTCATACATACCATTGGTTCCCAATCAATATGTTGATCTACAAACTCACCTTGATTTTGTAAGAACCTTTTCACTTGAGCATCATCATTAAACACTTGCCAATGCTTGATGTTGTCAGGGACAACTGGCC
This sequence comes from Taxus wallichiana var. yunnanensis, assembly GCA_018340775.1. Lineage (NCBI taxonomy): Eukaryota > Viridiplantae > Streptophyta > Pinopsida > Cupressales > Taxaceae > Taxus > Taxus wallichiana. The sequence goes on along the minus strand of CM031238.1, from coordinate 519,621,227 downwards.
TAGTTAACACTTCAACATTGTACTCACAATAAGGTGAAATGGTGCAATCTCCAAATCTTGACCCCATCACTGCCAAATTGTTAGTAGTAGCATTGAAACTTCTATCATGGTGCACAATATTGAAGGAATCAAACATCTCAATTAGATCCCAAACTGCATGCTTATACTATTTCATCCGCTGATTTTTGTAGCATACAATTTTCTTATTTGTTTGACAACTAGCTCTGAATCTCCCTTTGTAATGATGTCCTTGACACCATACTTCCATGCAATTCTCAGACCCAACAACAAGGCTTCATACTCAACAATGTTGTTAGTACATTCAAAATTAAGCTTGAAGGAAAAAACAAATTCTTCCAAGCTAGGAGAAATCAGAATTACACCAGCACCATTTCCAAATTTGGAGCAAGCTCCATCAAATAGAAAGGTCCAAGGAGAACATACTATTCAAGGCACTTTGACTGATCCATTTTGTTCTTTTCCATCAGCAAAACCAATAAAATTATCAGCATCAACATCAACAAATAATACTTCATAAGAAGCATTGTTTGGGTCCTCAATTAGATGCAACATTTTCTTTTCTCCATAGAGCTTGACAAGGCTGCCCTCAATGGGAATGGTGGAAAAAGACATATCCATTTGGACACTCCCTCCAACACTTGCAGCCCACTTTCTTGACAATAACATACCCCATTTGGCAGGGCAATCAACAATCACAACATCCAATTTTAAATTCCTCCCGGGATAAGATGCAAGTTGCACTACCAAACCCTTCACACAACCAACACCAACACTTCTCTTGAGTCCATGGCAGTACATTTTCCATAGGCTGCTGTCACTTTGATATCCAACTCATTCATGACTTCTAGAGGCATGACATTACATGATGCACCAGAATCAAACATACAATTGTGAAGTAGCCTATCCTTTATGATCAAAGTTGTGAAGAATGGATCAACATTCAATTGGGAATCAACCAAGGATGTCCCCAAATATACCTCGGTGTCTCTCACCAAGATCCTCTACTGCTGGTGGTGTTTCAGTCTCAGCATGATTTGAGGAGGAGTTTCAATAATATTTATATTTCTGCTCGGAGTAGTCTTCTCCTCCTTTAATCCCAAGTACTCAAATGCTCTCTTCTTATGCTCAGGGATCCTAAGCAACTCAATGATTGGAACACTCACTTTGATTTGGCTCAATACTTGGGCTATGTCATAGGGAACACTCTTTGGAAAAACAACATTGGAAGGGAGACAAGAAGATTCATCAGATGGCATGGGATTCTTGGCAGCTTGGGCATGAGGAGGACTACAATTTTTTCTTGGGACAACAGAGCTTTTGGCAGGTGCTTCTCTTCTAGGAGCTTCTTTGGGAATGCTTGTGAGAAAGGGTGTTTTAGGTTTGAATTGAGGCCCAACTCCCTTAACAACTTTTCTTCTAGTGTTATAGTATTTCTCTTGAGCTACAACATTTCATCAACAATTGTCTATCTTCCTCTGAAGGAATACCACCATCATACTTCTTAATCATCAAAGCTCTTAAATATTCAAAGTCATTGTTAGGAATTTCAAAAGCTTGCACTACATCAACTTCAAGAGTATGAGGGGAAGGAAAACTTGTACCCATTTGATGCAATCCCAAAGGTTGCAGCTGTCCTTGCACTTATCACTTCAGTAGATGTTTCTCCTCCTTGTGAGCTTGAAGAACAACCCACCATGTAAATATCATCATCAGTACCATCATCATTATTAGCTTCACCTTCTTGCTGGTCCACTTCACATGGAGGATGGGGTAAAAAACACCTATCACACCAATCAATATCAACAACTTCTTCAACAACAACAACCCTAGCAGTTAGGGGATCAGGTAACACTCTTCCTTCACGTGCTTGAGGATGTCTATTTGTAGACCCCATGGGTCCTTTTCCTCTATCATCTACCCTTTGATCACCTCTAGGATGATTGGAAAATCTATCATGGTTTTGTGCTCTTGGCTGACCTTGTGAAGTTTTCCCAATTCCCTTCTCAGCTCTTGCCAACTTATATGAGATTTCTTTGACAGCCCTTGCTAAAAGTTTTCACAACCTCCTCTAAATCAACACCCTTGCTAGCTTGAGGTTTTTCAGGGTTTATCAACTTTACACCATCTCTCTTGAGAGGTTTCCCAATTGCTTTGATATTGTTTTCAATTTGAAGTGCCATGGTGAAAGCTTGTCTTAGATTGGTAGGGTTCTTGTCTCTTAGGTAATAGGCTGCCTTTTTATCAAATGCATCTACATATTTGATTAAACAAGACTCATCACAAGGCCTCAGACTAATAGGAAGCCTTCTCAAAGTTTTGTTAAACCTTGTGTTAAAGTCATGGAATGATTCATTGGGGTTCTTCTTGATATTCTCAAACTCAGACAAGAGAAATCTAGGATCAGTCTTGTCACCATATTGCAACCTAAATGCATTCTTCATCTCAGTCCAAGAATCAATTGAATTATCAGGAAGAGCCTTGTACCAATCCCTAGCATCCTCTTCTAGTGTATGAATGAACAATTTAATATACACATCTTCAAACTCTATCTCAAAATATTCCATCATGTTAACAAAAAGTTTGAGATGCTGATCACCAGTTATTGCATTGTTACCTTGGAATTTTGGCAATCTATTTCTGACATCTTGTGGGACAACATTTGGGTAACCATCCATTCCTCTAAAGTCTATAGGACCAAAGGTGTTAACAACAAATGGAGGTCTAGGCTGAGCCATATTGTTTGGTGGAGGTGATCTTGGGGGTGACACAAGCTGATGAGGAGTGCAAGGTCTTTGGGGCTCAAGAATGTGATTCACAAGACTAGTATTCTCTAAGTGCTGATTTTCTTGGAAAGTTTTATTTGAATTGAAACACGAGGTGTAGATTGGAGAAGGAACTTACCGGTATAGCAGAAGGACCTTCACTAGCTGAAAAACAAGTTTATGAGAGGATTTCTTGAATCAGAATCACTTGAAGAAGAGTGATAATCCTCTACCAAAGGCTGATCTCTCTCACCTATGGATATATCTTTTCCTGATGTCTGACCTTTAACAACTTTCCAAACTCTTCTCCCTTCCAACTCTGAGTTTCTTGAATCTATAAACAACTTCTTAGCAGAGTCTCTAATGAAGAGAGATCTTCTTCCTTCCAGTTTTGTAGAGATTAGCAACACAAAAGTAAATGACAAAAGGTTAAGACACTGGTATTTATCAAGATCAGAACAACATGGAGTCGCCACTAAGGAATTTCACCCTAGTTGTGTAAATGCACTAAAATACTCTGTCAAATATCTATCAACTTGAAAATCTTGCCAAACTTTATAGATCAGACCTTCCTTTCTTTGAATTTATCAATCACAAATGCAAATGAAGTGCAAACTACTGAAATGATAAAATTTGAGGCGAACTTATATCTTCACTTAATCCTTACAAATCTATTATAAAATGATGACTGAATTGTATTTGCATGCAAAATTTGCATAGAACGAAGTTTACTTCAAATATCTTCATATGCTTGAACTAAAATTAATCTACTCTTCATTCCCTTATAAAAATATGAACTTATAAATTGCATACTCATATTTGTAATTGGGATTTAAAAATCACATAAGAAGTATGTTGTTGAAAATATGGGTATCAATCAACAAATCAATCTACGATGATGCAAATATTTCCCAGAATTTGAAAATCCCAGCAATGGCACCATTTGGGTGTTGGTACCCAGATTTAATCTCCTTCATAACTTGAGTAGCATCATGGATTTTACAAGACACTCAGAGGCAAGATAAATGATTTATATGTCATTTTGTAGCTGGGGAAGCAATTTATCTAACTTGTTAGCACTCAGGCTTTGAAGAAGTGGGTAGCACCTTGAAAGGATTTTGATCTAATCCTCACTATTTTAGGTTGTGCCTTTCAACCAAGGTAAGAGAACCTATATTGCAGCCTCTATTTTTTGTGAAGGAGGTGGAGATATCCTTATACTGTGCATATTGTATGGAGATGGCCTTGGGAAAACATGATCAATTTTCCATTATTCAAACTCAACAAAGTTGTCACTACTAAATGATGGAAATGCTTTCAAGACAAGGCTGAGGCTGCTAGAGACATGGTATGATCTTAATTTTCTTTGTGCATTTTTGTAAATGGATTGTATTCTTTTGTTGACACACAATGCAATGTAGGGGTAGTATGGGGTAGGATTAGTTATTCTGAATGAATTTTTGGTGGGAGATTTTAGACAAGACTAACCAAAATTTGCCAAATTCTTTGAGGACCTTTGCAAGAAATTTGTAAGACCCACACAACAGAATGCTTCAAAAGGGTTGAGATACTCCTTCAACCAGGATATGTGCACCAAATGGAGGCCCAGATCTACACTCTTCCACACAATATTTGATAACCTGCCACAAAATCTTGAAGCAGATGAACCAACAAAGCATCCAGAAATCTCTATTTTATCATGACCTAAGGTGCACCCAAAGGTTTACAAAAATCTCTAAATTCAAGGAAGGTAAAGTGATTTTAAATTTGTTTATCTCTTTATCAGATGAAAGCTCTTATGAATGTGAGATTGTAGATGCCACTAAACTATCAACAAGAAATGAGACCATGTATGATCAAGAGATATTTTAAACACAAGACTGCAACAGGAGCAAGAAACACAAATTGAAAACATTTTGAAACATAAGTGCATGCAAATTTTTCCAAGAGACAACACAAAATAATCCAGAATGACCAAATTTATCAGTAGGGGAATGTTATAAGAACAATCTCAGAGCTTGTTGATGGCTTTACAACTGAAACCAACTCAACATGATACAAATCTGATGCAAAAGGAATTAGAAATGGTTCTCAGGTGGTTTCTCAAAGAATGGGCTTCTTCCCATAGATTTTCCCATGAAATTCTAAGTTTCTCTGACCTTTTGCATGTCTCAAAACATGCATTATATAACTTTTATTACATTTGATCCTTCTTTCCCAAGAAAAGAATATGCCCAGCATCAAGTTTGTTAAAAAATTTCAACATGATTCGCAGATAGGGACATTTAACAAATTTGCAACAAAAGTTGCCAGGTGTTTCAAAAATGGTGAATCATTACAAATCCTTCATCATTATCCATTGTGGAGGCATGTTTTTCATTCTCCAAGCATGCAAACCCCTTTCATTTCATCATTTCATCCTTATCATTCCAAAATTTGATTCTACTAACTTTATAATTTGATATTTCACATTTTACATGGGCCTGAGTAAAAATTTATTTCAAAAACACCTCAAATCTGCAAATTAATCCCTAAAACCACTTGCATTGATCTTTGTAGGCACAAAGGACACAAATTCACCAAAAATTTGATGAAAAATGATGCAAAATTTGCATTTCCACACTTCCTGGAGCAAAAATGGTAGCCAAAAATGAAAATGTACAGTTACCCTTGATCTGCTCTTTCTCCTTCAATCTGGGCCCTCCACGTGTCAAAATATGATTGGGAATGAATTCGGGCTCACTTTTTGACTTTTTAACATTTTTGGAAAAATGGAAAAAATTTACTTTTTCTCTCCCCCTCCGCCTTTGAAATTTGGTGATGACACGTGGCATATGGTGGGTCCCATTGAAATCGTGGCTCCATTCTCACATTTTGACCCTTTTTGAATTTTTGAATTTTTTTAACTTTTTTCCCTATGGGCCCGCACCTCGCCTTTACTCCTTGACATGTGTCATCCTCTCTATCACTAAAATTTGTGGGCTTATTTCATGTTTTAACCCCTTTTTTCACCAAGGAAAATTTTCCATTTTCTTTCATGGACCCGCCTCTAATTTCTTCCCCTTGCCACATGTCACTCATTGGTTGATTTGCATGAGCCACCACACCTCAAATTTCCACACTAAGTCCATTTTGCAAAAAAGGAAAAATTTCCCTGTTTCCTCCAGCGGCCCGCCCTCGCTCTGCTCACCACGTGTCTCCTTGTGGTTTGTTTGGCGGACCCACACTTCAAACTTCCATTTTAACTCCCTTTGCAAAAAAGGGAAAAATTCCCTTTCACCTCCGTTGGCTCACCGGCCCGCTCTAGCCTCTACGCCTACCATGTGTCCTCCCCTTGCTCCATTGTGGACCCATGGCCCTTTCCTCACCCTTTGTCCCTTTCGCCAAAAAAGGCAAAAAATGCCTAAGTTCTCCGCCAGCCTCCCACTCCACCTTCACGTGAGAATGTGACACGTGTCCTCCTGCGGAGTTGCGGGGAAATTGTGAATTTTTTCCCAAAGCCAAAAAATGCTAAGTTTTTCAAACAGACCCGCTGATCCTTGTCCAACCAGAAGCGGCCATGTATGAGGCGTTGTTTGAGCTTAATTTTGACGGGAAAATGACACCCGTATGACCGTAAAAAAACATAGAATTTACTAGAGATGCCCGAATTTGATTTTTTCTTCGTGGGTGAAGGATTTTTGGTCAAAAACAAAGGGAATGTGTTTTAAAGCAATTTTTGACCATGGAAAAGGATTTTTGAGGGAAAAAATGCAAAAAATGAACAAACACGAGCTCCACAGGTGGGAAAATGGAAAAAATGACAAAGGCCCGTGGATTTGGAATTTTAGGGCACAAAGTAAGGCACACATGTATTTTTCCTTCAAAATGGGGCAAAATAATAAGTTTATGAGATTTTGAAAGCATTCAATCTAGAGAAAAAGTTTGCAAACCACCAAGTTCGAAGAAAAATGTTTTAGAGCATGCAAACCAATGGGGAAAGATGGGAAAATAATAGAGGATCAAAATGGGCACCAACATATTCAAAGGCAAACTCTTCACAGGTAGAAGTGGGACCCAAGGCAATTATGGATAGGTTCAACATGATGGTGAACGTAAACCAATGAAGTACTGAGAAGAAGCAAGGATGCCCTTAGCGTAAGTTGGCCTAAAAGCAAATGATAGAAAGGAAGGAGAAGATTGTTTTTGTGGAAGGGGACAAAGGTGCTAAAAACATGGCAAAAAAGTAATCTTATACACATGGATGTTCTAAAAAAAGTAGAAGAATGATGTGAATGATATGAATGTAGCTTAGAAGCCTCACGACGAAGAAGTGATTAGCCAAAGGCACAAATCGTGAGATGAGATATGGACTAGAGTAAGAGTTTGAAGAAGGTCCAAAAAGGACACTTGGTAACATACTAATCCTGTTTACTCATAGAGATCTAGTGTGTGCATGTGGAATTTACTACCTCTTGAAGGGAAGATTTAATAGACAACAAGTGAATACACTCTAGCCAATGTGTAGGGATGGTTGATTGTGAAAGGTGATTTTGTGAATGAATTGTGAAATGATCGCCATACATTTCTCTCTTTGTCAGTGTGTCCATAGCCTCAATGGAGATGTATTTAATTCTAATCACAACATTTCTCTACTGCTAGTTAGATGTCCATAGCCCCAGTAGAGTTTATTGGAAATACCCCAAGAGAGAGTAATATATCAATTTGATTTTGCTTTGTAGCTTTTAGCTTTTGATTTGATTGATTTTGTTTCTTTTTATTTCTAAAAACTTATTTCAGCTCTCTTGTTTGACAAGGGGTTAAGAACCATAGATGACTTGATGGAAGGAGGTGGAAGTGATTGTGATGAAAACATTGGCTAGTGTCCACAAATATGTCCAAAATTTCTTCATAACAAGTTTATTAGATTCTGATTGTGATAGGATCCCTAAGAGGTTAGTCGTTCTTTAATTTACCAAGGTGATAAAATACTAGGGTCAAATGGATACCATAGAGATAAATGCCATAAAATTCGTGTGAATAAGCTAACCAAAACATCACCGTAGGGATGAAAATCGTAGGGATTCTTGCGAGAAGAATAGTAAGGAAGGGAAGAAAGAAACATCCATGTGTACACAATACACGATTGTAATGTTTGATCTTTGAACCTTTGATTTTTTTTGTGTTTTCTCCATTTTTTTGTATTTTTGAATTGTTTTTATTTTTAGATTTTTCACATTTTAAGATGTTGGGACTAACAAAGTCACTTTGTGTGGTAAGATCCAACAACAATGTTTGTGACTTTCTTGATAAGGGATACTAGGCATGTTTGTTTATCGAGAGTGATATTATCCCCAATCTTGATGATTGAGGTGAGTTCACACTCAATAAATGACTGTGATTTGTTCTGAAACATGGATTTCATATGTGGGAGATTTAATTCCCCATCCAGAGGTTTATGCACTTTGCACCATACTTGATGGTTACGTTGATGTGTGTTCTTGAATCGCACTTGATTTAGAATTTTGAGATTGTTTGATTTGTTGGGAGCTATAGAGCTCTTTACAGTTTTGATCTGAGATTGATTAAGAAACTGTTTGGGTTTCTTATAAGTTGACGCATGACTTGTTTGATCTCGAGAAGGAGAAGAAAGTGAACATGGAAGTTTAAAACTGATGTGAGAAATGACCATGGGCTTGTCACCATATTTGGTAGAAGAATAATGTGATAAATGAAAAGGATATGGTCCAAGGATTGAATAATATGGGCTCTTGGGGGTGAGCCATAGATAGAAGATGAAGGGATACTAGGATGTGGCCCAATAATAGAAGAAGAATGGCTACTAGTAGACATGACCCATAGATAGAAGATGAAGGGCTACTAGTATGTTTCCCAATAAAAGAAGAAGAAGGGCTACTAGGATGTGACCTTTAGATGTAAGATGATGGGCTATTAGGATGTGGCCCAAGAATAGAAGATGATGGACTACCCGGGGTGATCCATACCTAGAAGACAAGGGGCTAGTTGGGCATGCCCCAAGAATAGAAGATAGTGGACTACTCAAAATGTCCCATAAATAGCAGAGGGAGGGCTACTAGAAGGTGACCCACACCTAGATGAAGATGAAGGGATACTTGGTGTTGACCCCATAAGAGATTGTGATTGAGGAATTATGATAGAAAAAGAGTTATTGGGTGATGAGAAGATAGGCCATGGATTAATGCAAGACCAAGGAGTTTCATCACATAATGAAGAATGGGAAGATGGAAGATTAAGAGGAGGATCAAGTTGCATGATCTGAGGCTCTTCCTCCATTTCTTGATAAAAGGAATCAACCTTTTCCTCACAATATGTAGACGTATCAAAGTCTAAAGAGAATCCTTTTTCATAATCTGCTAAAGGAATATCTTCATATGCCCCTATAAATGCCCTGATTTTTTCTTCATTCTAAAAGAGATCAATTGGTATGAGTTGTTGATCGACCACCAGGGGTTGATTGGAAGAAAGAGGTTCACTCGGTGTGGAAGACTTAGAAGATGTTTGATGATGATTGATAGAAGAAGATGATGGGGGGATGAAGAAGATGTGTAGCTAGATGTCTTAGGAGTAGAAGAAGGTGGTGTGGACCTACCTATATGATGGTATATTGTCTGTAAACTAGTAGGATTAATTCCAAAGTCTGTAGATTGTGACACATGGGTCAATTCATATGTTTGAATCAAAGGACTTTGAGTCACACGAATCTTCAAAGAAGGAATAATTATTGGGGGTGATTGATGAAGAAGGTCATGCGAAGAAGGGGAGGACCATGATTCAAGAATCACATCGGATGAATAATAACAAGGGTCTTGCGAAGAAAGAGAGGACCATGATTTAAGAATTGCATTAGATGTTTGATGAAGGGATTTAGAGTCACGCATATCTTCAAAGGAAGAAGACATCATCGAGGTGGCTGATAAAAGGGGTCTTGTGAAGAAAGGGAGGACCATGATGTAGGAGTCATATTAAATGTATGATGAAGAGGGTCCTGCAAAGATAGGGAGGACCATGACATAGGAATTGAATTAGAGGAATCCGAATAGTAGTTTGGATCTGAATCATCAGAAGAGTTAGAGGAAATATTTGGATTGGAATCCTCGGAAGAAGAGGAAATATTTTGATTAGAATTAGAAAAAGAGTGGGGGAACTAGAATAATAATTTGGATCGAAGCGTCCAAACCATACCACCGACTATGAGATGTAGGTGTGGAACGAGTTACCCATATGGGTTCTCTAGCACAAAAGAACCAAACGAGGTTTAGTTGTAATGGGAATATTTTGATTTGAATTACTAAACCTAGGTTCCACATTTTTGTAAGTATAAGGAATGTGTGATAGTCGAGTCATTTTGGCATTGTTTTAAGCAAAAATGTCTAGATCTAGATAGTTTGATGGAACTCCTTCAAAGGGAAGGAAGTGACATGTCAATTTTGGTAGCATAAGGACAACCAGCTAGACATTTCATAAGTATTGATGTGTGTGTGATTTTCCGAAGAAGGTCTAAGGAAAATAGACATCGTGATGATGCAATATCGATGAGATAAAAGGGATTGTCCTAGAAAATAAGTTTTCTAAATGAATAATCACAAGGAACAATCATGGAAGTGTGAAACACAAATCCAATCAACAAGGAAATACACCCTATGCAAATGCATGTGCAAAGTGATAGTTCGATGCAAAAATGATCAACACAATGTCAATATTTATGTCAAGCTCAAAATGAACAAGGCGTAAATATTAACAAAGGGTAGATGTGACTCCCAATCAAAGGATACCATGACAAGTTAAACAAACAACAAGGCCTAAATGTTAAAGGGTGAGGATTACAAATGTAAGCCACGTAACCACACCAATTAGACACGTCTATCAAGCTTCGCGAAGAAGCGAGATATTAGTGTCAAAGTGGTATTGAAATGACACAAACAAAGTAAGTGACACTCTTCATGATTTTGGACAATGTTTGAAGTAAAAATAAGTCAAAGTATACTAAGGATGTGCTAAAATGTGTGCAGTGTAACACCACAATGTGGATACTTAGATCACGTTTATGAAAAACATGACATAAGTATCTTAATTGTGTTGAGACAATGTAAACAAGGTAACACGTCAAAGGGAGATCAAATGATGAATCAATCCAAACTATGATGATGATCTTGAAATCAAGATCAAGTGGCCATCAAAGATATAAGGACGCATCCACACACTTTAGATGTTTAACAACTCAACCACAAACATGGATGAGTGTAAATGGACAAAAAAGTGGTGAACACTATCTATGATAACACTCTTGAAAGATGCCTTCTTTTGCCCTAAATGGGAAACAAGAACACAAAGGTGTAGATCAAAAGATGGAAATGAACTAAGTGTTACTTGGGTAGAGCTTCACCTCGTTCGAAGGCGAGAAAGAAGCTAAGCTAAGTAAAACATCATCCAATTTCCGTGATGAAAGGCACTTAGATCCAACTTAAGTGGATTCTTTTCCTTGTTTAAAAACAAGGTTTTGAATCCAAACAAGTTATCACTTCATGATGGCCAAGACATGACAAAGGACTAGTAAAGTGGGCCTCAAGAAAAAATGGCCTCCTTAATAAGATCTCTCAACTAGGTGTTACAAATCCATCTAAGAGCGGGCACGATTTACCCAAAAAGTCACATTGAATAATTTGGGAGTATCTCATCTTTTCCCCCTTCAAGTACAGTGGGCACTAATTGCATCCATCATGTACTCTTGCCAGGGTCACAATATAGACAACTTTGTAATGCTAACTCACAAGGAAAACTAGTCAAGTGGGTAAGCGAGGTGCTTCCGTTTCATCCATGAGGTTACACAATGGTGGAATACTTTAGGGTTCTGGTACCACCCCCATTGTTGTAGATTAAGGCATTATGCCAAAGGGGTTATGTTCTAGTTGAGCGGATAGGGACGTACCCTTTTCCGAAGCCTGTAATATAGTGTTTTGAATATGGTGTTCTTTTTATCTTGTTTAATTTTGATGTGGTTTTCTTGAACACCTTTTGGAAACCTGTATGACAACTGTATTAGTAGTTTGAATTTGTTTTAATTCCACCTTTCTTTGACAAGCATTTTTGGTTCTACACAATGGATTAGTAATTTTCCATAAAAAATACTAAAGGGGATAAAACATCGTTTTTGATTCTCAAGATCGTCCTAAGACGCAAGAGAAGAGCATACGTGATGTAGAATCCAAATATGAAATCAAAAATGGAAAAAACTTAGTTTAAATGAAATATTTGTTCTTTTTAAAAACTTTGACATTAGTTCTTCTAATAAAATACATTTTCAAAAAAAAAAAAAAGAGACATAGAAATCATTTCTGATTCCCAAGATCACCTAAAAGGTGCGAGGGAAGAGCATACATGACTCTAATCTCATGATTAAACATGCAATGTTTATTAACCTTTTAAACAAGTCAAATCACCATCAAACATGTAAAAACACCCTACAAAACAAAATTTATATTCAAAATAAAACTTGCAAGGTGTTAGAACATCAAAGACCAAATTTTCCAAAGCATTTAGACATGTTAGAAATGAGTAGTTTAATAAAAATGAAAACCTTAAATTTTTGGTAACTTAAAACCCAAAATTTATGTTTCCATTGTGTAGTTCACTTCAATACCTTTCCAATGCAACAAAAATGGAGTCGTTTCGAGTTTAGGAGAAAAGTTATGGCCTCCAAAAGATTGCTAATGATGCCTGCACCAAGGTTAGGGTGTCTACACCACTATAAGTGTACTGCGCCACCTTGTTTGTGTACTGCACCATTGATTTGATGCCTATGCACCTCTATCCAAAAATTATATTCCGAGTTGTACTGCGTACGTACATGTAATGGTATGTGCGCTCCCTTTCCTATAGGTGGCTAAAAAACACGGGATTTTTCAAAATAATCTCAAAAATATCAAAATTTTATCAATTTGGTTCAATTTTGGCAGCACTTCACCTCCTTTGATCCTGCAAAGAGCACAAAAACAAGACAAACCTAGCTTAACTAGTTAGGAAACCTGATTTTAGCCATTAATACAAGAAAGGTTAGTGAAATCAAAAACTTGAAACTAATCTAAAAAACTTTGAAAAATTAATCTAGAAAGCTTGAAACTAATCTAGAAAGATTGAAACTAAAAAAATTTAGAAACTAAAAAAAAAGCTTCAAAGTGACTCCATTAATGGAGGATGGACAAAGTGTCCCACTGGGTGTGCCAAATGTGTGCAATGGAAAGTTGCAAAAGCTATGGAATGAGGCTAAAGAACCTCAAAGCTTCGCTAACTCATCCATGCACCATGAGATTAGAGCTAAACAAGAGAAACTAACATGCAAGCATTATAACTTTGACAAAAACATCAAAAACTAACATGTATACTACTCTCTACTCTATGAAAGCTTAATGAAAGTGAACCTAGTTAGATTCTAAGCAATCAAATTGTGTGTTGTTTACTCCCAAACATAGTGAAGAGATCTCTCCAAGTTGGCTACATGGCCAAGATTTAGATCTTCCCTTACTAACTATATTTGGAATGGATGGAAGATGGAGGAGCTTCAACAATGGAGGATAGCCAAGATCAAATGCCTATTAGCTTGGCTAATGCAAATGAGGTCTAATGCCAATATCTCCAAATGTGAGAGAGATTTTTTTATGTAAATAAGGTGTGTTTGTGTGTAAAGTTGTAGTTTGAATGGGTAGGATTAGCCTTGTATTTACTGATTTTCCACTTGGGAGAATTTGGAATTTGGGTGCATGTGGGACTAAAGCTCAAAAATCACTTTTAGATTAGATTAGGATAAACATGATTTAGGCTTAGTTAAGCTAGGATTAGGCTAGTTAAACTTGATTAGCAAGTGATTAGAGACTCATTGAGAGTTGGGAGGGGTCTGGATAACCAATTATGACTGATAGATAGCCTATGAAGCCAATAGAAGTGGTCTAGAGAGAACTAGGGAGGTTCTGAATGGTCAAAAGGAGGAATTTTTAGCTAATAAGAGAGATATTAGCCAAATAAGCTAATTATAGGAGGAATACGACTGAAAGAGTGTCGTGAATGGGCATTCGAGAATGGAGCGAAGTATGGGGAATTAATGAAGTGTCATTAATTGATTGGATTGGATGAAATACTAAGTGTAAGCATATTTTAGGTGTCTACAATAATAAAGGACCAAGCACTAAGCATTAACTATCACCACCTAAAGTTACATCCATCAAGTCATCTAAGAGCTCCATTATATCCATCTAGCACCATCACAAGGGACATAAGGGATGGTTTTATGCATAACAATTTATAGGAGGGAATTTCATTTTATTCCATGTACACATTTATTACATTCTAAATCTAACTACTTGCTCGTTATCTAAGAGTGAAACACACAAGAGAAACTTAGGTCACAAATCTACACACAAACACATAAAACTACATTGGGTTAGAGACGTAGTGTGGTGCTCGGTTGTAAGTTCACCATTTTGATAGCTAAGGACATTCCAATACCTCATTTTTCATCTTTCTTTATTATAATTTGATGTCTATGTGAGGGTTTTATAGGTTCATTCTTCATTGCAGGTTCACAGTGACCTTAATGATCTTGGTGTGACCTCAGAACAATAAAATTTGACTAAAGGAGAACACCTTACACACCACAGAGGATATTTTATGAGCATTTCCATAGACCCAGGCTCCCAGAATTTGGTCCAGGGCAGCTACGAGCACCCCTATCTCTCTCCAGGTATCCCATTATAACATGTTCATCTAGTTTTGTATTCTTCTAGGTCTTAGTGTGATACTCTGCCATTTTTTTCACTTAGTCATCACTTATGAACACTCCAAATTTCACCGTGAACCAACTAATTATTTTTATCCTTCTTTATACTTAGGGTTTTCACATTACATTGCTAAGTTTTCTCGGTGTATTTTTGAACTTAGTTTGTTATTCATTTACTGCAATCTTGCATTCAAAATAGGATTCTTTTTACATTTAGATTAATCATTTTGGTGAACCGGAACTCAATCTTCACTCTCTTAGGGTCTTCATCTCTCCAGGGTCTTCTAGTCATGAATATATCTATTCATGCTTATCTACATAATCATTTTGATTGTATCAATAAGCTTAAAAATATTTAGCTACTACTTATATTCCTCCTCACACATCACTGAATATGTATACCATAAGTTTACTTTTGCCTTATCTCTTAATAAGGATCAAATAAATTTCACATCAGATGAGCTACCTTCTCAAAAATGCTAGAACATGGCCCTCTTATATATTTAGGTTTGTATTAATAATTTCAAGGTCAAACGTACCTTAGTTGACAATGGAGTCCGGCCTTAACATTTGTAACATAGCCTTTCTTCATCACTTAGGTCTTTTGGAAAGTTATTTAGCTCCTTCATCAGTCTCCATTCATGGATTTGACAATATTCCCAAGTGTGTCTTAGGTACTATTAACCTTCCTATCACTATTGGTCCATGTACAATCACTATTCCATGTCATGTCATGCCCAATAACCTTAATTATAATATTATTCTTGGGTGGCCCTAGATCCATGCTATGCATGCGGTCCCCTCTACCATATATACATGACTTAAATTCCATTATCAGGGAGTTGTTTATGATGTCCTAGCTGATCCATCACCTTTTGTGTATTGCCATTCTATTGAACAATCTAGTGATACTCCTAGTTCTTTTGATGCTACTCAAGAATTTTCTAAATATGGGTTAGGATATGAATACTTGCATTGTTATGGATTCTCTGATATAATCTTAGGTCAACAAGAAATTGGAGTAACAAAACTTTGGGACCTTCCCACATAATCTCAAAAATTGGGATTAGGATATCATCCCCCACATGTCCCTCCTTTGGAAGTTTATAACACCTTACATACTTCCTCACTTCCTCTCATCCATCAAGAACTCATCAGTGATAACACCTCTCTACCATTTGTTATTGAATCATAACACTATTCCGCATGATCCTGAATTCCCAACAACTGGTATCGAGCAAAGGATCCAGAACTAACTCATGAAATAAGTATACCAAATTCCTAATCCATTAGGAAAGGATTCAAATGGGTAAACATACTTGATCATGAACAAACCGAGAGCACCATAAGCACAAAAAAAAAAAAAAAAAAAATGATCACTAATGATCATAGAAGGAAAAGGAATAAAACATAAAACACAAGAAAGGACGAAAACATTGTACACTATATAATTATATACATCGAGGAATAATTCACTCCAAGAAATGCTTTAGGTGTTTCCCATTGATAGGAAACTATAGAAATTTCCCTTATAAATATATTAAGAAGAATGTATGTTCTTTAATCTTAATGTCTATGAAGGACCCATCCATAGTACATCAAACTTTCCATGTTTCCCTTTGTCTTCATGTATGCTATCCCATAGCATAACCAAATCTCCAACATGGAAGGTCCTTGGAGTAATCTTCTTGTCAAATATATTCTTAAGATTTTATTTGAATTTAATATGCCTCTGATGTGATTCCCTCCTAACCTCATCTAACTCAACAATTTGGTTGATCCTAGTAGCATAAGGATCAAATTCATCACCTTCTCCCAACTTTGGAATAAAATTGTAAGATGAGAACCGTAAATGAAGGGGAAAGAGGGATTATACACCATTACCGAGTTTAAATGGGCTCATTCGAGTGTACCTCTTTATTGTAACCCTATCAGCCCATAATGCAAATTTAAGTTGCTCACCCCACTTTCTCTTGTTTATCTTTAATCTTCTTCGGAGAATATTCAAAAAAATTATTACTTGATTCTTCTTGCCCATTTCCTTGTGGATTATAATTAGAGGCATATGCGAGGGTAATTCCTTATTAATGACACATTTATTCTAAATTTTTAGCTCTAAAAAAAATGGAATTATCATCAACTAATTTGATGGGAACACCAAACATGTAAATGATGTTTTTCAAGAGGAAATCTATGACCACTTGATGTGTTTCCATCTTTTTGGAATTGATTCTACCCACTTGGTGAAATAATTTTTGGCCACTAGTATCTAGTTATGGAATACACTTGAGGGATCCGATATTTCATAAATAAATTCCAAGCCCAATTGTCTAAAGGGATGCTTTATTGAAAAATGTTGTAAAGGGAGAGATACTAAAACCTTCATTCTACTAGAAAAATTCTAACATCTCTCACACTTTCATACTAACTGTGTAACATCCTTAAAGATGGGTGGCCACTAAGAACTTGCTCTTGAAATATTATATAAAATGACTTCCCCATAAAAGTTACCACCACAAATCCCTCCATGGAATTCATAAATCATCTTAGGGGCTTCATCCTCTATTATGTACCTTAACAAAACTATTTTAGGGATATTCCAAGATAATCCATAGTCCTGTCAAGATATACCTTTGGGACATAAACTTTAGTGTCCTCCTATGATTTTTATCTAATCCAACATGACAAATTTAGGTTTGTTAAATAGTACACAATGTCCTTATACCAAGAAAATCACCTACCTTATCATGGTGGTATTTCTATTCACCATCAATAGTGTGTACTTCAACAACCAAAGAGATTAGTTTCAATAATCAATCTCACCAAGCCTAAACTTATTACAAGATTTATAATCTGAATGTCCATAATATATTATTGTAGTTTATTTATCCATATACACCTCTTACTTGACATCTCCATTTGAGAGAGGATGTCCTTCACCATGGTGTGTGGCACATATGCTATGATCTTGGAACTTATAATATGGGGTCTGAAAATATTAGTATCTTTCACCAAATTGAAAGCTTGTTTCTCCATAATAGAGTATTTCAACTTAGACCCCTCCAAAAATTTTACGAAGAAGGAAATACATTTTTCATATCCTTCCTAATATTTTTGTATCAGGAAAAAAGAAATAGTATATTTCAAGGAAAAGAGAACACTTATAAATCCTTATTATAGTCAAGACTGCCAACATAGGGGCAATCCTAGGTGTCTTTTTAATCCTTCAAAAGCTTGTATTGTCTCATTATCACATTTTATAATTTTATCCTTCTTTAACATGATTGTAATAAGAAAATTAATCTTAGAAAAGTTGAAGAAGAATCTTCTTACAAAGTTGATTTTTCCAAAATAGGATTAGATACCTTTCTTAGATAGAGGGATAGGAACCTTACCAATTGTTTCTATTATCTCAGGGTCTACCATAACCCCTTCATGTGATAAAATGTATCCCAACAAATTGGATTTTTGTACTCCAAAGTGTCACTTCCTTGGGTTCAATGAGATCATGTATCCTCTACATTTGATCAAACTAAGTGATATCCTCTCTTTCTAGAGAAAACAATTATGTCATCCCGATAAACAATAATAAAATCATTAATGAACCCATAAAATAAAACATCCATGGCTCTCTAAAAAATGGCCCCTACATTCATCAATCCAAATGGAATTCTAACATAAACATATGTTCCCTAAGGCGTTAAGAATGCATTCTTATATTGTTTTGATACTTTGGCCACATTACTATTGTAACCATAGAATTATGAAATTTAGAAAACATTTAAGACCTTATTACCTTCATGCAAAAGGTTAGCCATGTTAGGAAAAGCGTATTTTCCTTGAGTTAAGATTTGTTTATATTTTTGAAGTCAATACAAGTTTGATATCCCCATTTTTCTTTGATTGGCACAAAATTAGCCACCCATGAGGAGTATCTAGTAGGTTGCATTATTCCACCATCCCTCATATTTTCTATTTCTTATTACATTTTGGATATAAGGATGAGGTTGATATGTCTCTACTTCTATATAAATTTCCTAGTGTGAGGTTTCAACTCGAAAGAGGACCAAACAAGGTAGTCTGGTATTGTTTCAATAGTTTTTATAAGCTTTTCTTTATTCATCATGCATATTTTTCCCAAACATAACATTCTTGGGATCATGAAAAGTTCCTAAATTACATTAAAAAAAAATATAGGTATGTAGGTGGATTTATTCATATCTCTATCAACACTATCAAAATCATATTCAAGGTTGAAAATTCCCCTTGGGATGGTGTTTGTTTTTAGTTGAATCACTTATTTACTAAATAGGGTCTCATTTTAATCACACTATACCACCATATGTTAAAGATCAATTATTTTATTTATAAACTTTCCTTTGCAACTCAATAACCTTTGGATTTGAGTATCATCATCAAACACCTACCAATGTTGAATATTTTCATGCAAAGAAAGTATGACCAACACTTCAAGTTAAAACTTATGATATGGGGATACAATCTCATTATCATACTGAGATTCCAAGAGTTCTATATTATCACTTATTTCATTTTGACTCATCTCATGATACTCAATATTGAAATATTAAAATATCTCAATGAGGTCTCATACTACATGCTTGTATTGTTTCAACCTCATATTATTGGTTGCATATATCTTTCTGAATTTTCTTGCAACCATCTCAAATTTACCTATGATAATTATGTCCTTAATTTCATTCCTCTAATAAATTCTCACACAAAGTAAGAGTGCCTCATATTCAACTATGTTATTCATGCACTCAAAACTTAAATTAAAAGAGGCACTAAAGAACCATTTCTTGGGAAGTCAATATTTCACCAGACTCCATTTCAAAATTTGGAGCATGCTCCATCAAAATTCATAGTCCATGGAACATTAGTGTCTTCAAGTTGTGCATTCATATCTAAAAACTGATCTTCAAAATCAGCATTGCCCACAAAGTTACCCAAATTTGTATCAACAAATAACACCTCATAAGAATAATTCATGGGGTATTCTGTAGGTGCAACATCTTTTCATCTTAGTGAAACTTACCAACTTCCCTTCCAAATTTATGGAATAAAAATACATTTCCATATGAAAACCATCCCCTAAACTAGTTGTTCATTTTCTTGATAGCAACATACCCCACTTAGCAAGGTATTCAGTAATAACAACATTCATGGTCAAATTTTTACCTAGATAAGTTCTTACTTACATAACCAAACTTCTTACATGACCAACCATAGGTACCTCTCTTGAATCCATGGCATAAAAATTTCCAAAAGTAGTTTTTATCTTGATATCTAACTCATTCATGAATGCTAGCGGCATAATGTTACAAGAGGCACCTAAATCAAACATGTGGTTGTGTAAAAGTAAACCATTAACAATGATACTAGTAAAAGGGGCGTACATCTACCTATGTTTAAATAATGGAAGTACAAAAATAAACCTTTGGAGGTGGTTAAACATATTCTTTACCCTCTTTAGCCTCATTTTTAGTAATGGTAAGAGGATTCACCTTGTCAACCACAATTTTATCTTTAATAACAACATCTTCCTTGAATCCTAAATATTCAACTTCCTTTTTGTGTTTTGAGACCCTAAAAATTATGCAATATGGTCAGTGATCTTTATTTTTCTTAGGATATGGGACATATCAGATACAATGTGTTTGGGTGAGGATGCATTGGGTAAAAGGGTAACCGTTTTCTTAGATGGGATGTAATCTTTTATAATAGGGGTGTGAGAGGAGTACATGGTCTTGGACTAGTAACAAGGATTTTATTTAGTATATTTCTCCTACGAGTATCCTTGGGAACATTGGTTAAGATAGGCATCTTGGTATTAATAGTTGGGGCAAGGCCCTTGATTTTCCTATTTCTTATATTATAATCCTCTTGGGAAACAAAAAGATTTATCAATAGCTCATTATCATCCTCTGAAGTAACTTCACCATCATATTTTTAATCATTAATGCTCTTAAATATTCAAATTTTTGATTAGGTAGCTCAAAAATTAATCCATATCAATGCCAACATCAATTTCAAAAGGTAGAGATTACCTTATTTTCACATTCCCAAAAATCATCCATAGTTATAGCACAGAGGTGATCAGTAGAAGATTCACCTTTCCCATTATTTTTGATACTCTATCACACATGCATCACCAAACTAATTCCCATGATTATCATAATCATCCTTGGTTGGATACTCACATGGAGCATGAGGTAGAAAACATTTATCACACTATTCTATATTGTATTATTATTCTACAACATCCACTCTCCCCACTAAAGGATCTAGGATGGATTTGTTGTCTCTAAAAGCATGTTATTTTTAACCTTAGCCCATGGGCCTCTTCCCTTTTCCTCATCCATATGATCTTCTTTGGGATGAATCCCAAATATATTATGTCTAGGATTATGATGTTGAGTTTGAGGGTTTGGGAAAAACCTTTTTATCTATCCAACTTATTAGATATTTCCTAAAATATTCTAACCAAGGTCTTAACCACTTCCTTGAGATCAATAGATTTGCTTTCCTAAGTTTTCTCTTGATTAACTAGCTTGACACCCTCCCTCATTGGAGGCTTACTAGCTGCCTTGATATTATTTTCAATTTGGGTGTCCATGGTGAAATTTTTCTCAGATTTCTTGGATTATGTGCCTTAGATAATAGTCTAAATTCTTATAAAATGTGTCATATTATTTAATAAAACAATATTCATCATGAGGTATTATGTTATTCAATAACCTTTTTAGAGTCTTATTAAATCCAATGTTGAAATATTGAACACACTAATTGGGATTCTTCTTAATATTTTCAAATTTAGAAAGAAGAAACCTAGGGTCAGTTTATCACCATATTGTATTATAAAATAATTGGTCATCTCCTCCCAATAATAAATTTATCCTCAAGGAAAATATTTGAACCATTCTCTAGCATCCTCTTCGTATGTGTGAATAAACAATTTAATATAAACATATTCTAATTATAATTCATAATAATCCATAATGTTTTGAAATAATTTTATATGTTGATCTCCACTAATATCATTATTTCCTTGAAATCTAGGCATCTAGACTCTAATTTCATTTGGTACAACATTAGGATGCCCCACCATACCATTAAAAGTTATGGTTCTATAGGTATGGAGTTTGAAAGGAGATCTATGAGGAGGACGGTCCATATTATTTGGTATTGGATTAACAAGAAAAGGATAAATGAAATGTTTAATATTGGGTATTTGGATCAAAGGGTTATGATCAATATAATGAGGACCTCTTGGGACATTAGATTCAACATCAAAATCTCTATTCTCACTTGTGAATAAGTGAGTAGGCTAAGGATAACTTTGAGTAACTTTGGGAGTTGAACCTTGTTGCAATAAATAATGTAAATGGAATTCATGGTTGTATGCCTCAGATTTATCATATGTACTAGATTAGTCTTCGACCAAAGGTGGATCAAACTCGAGGATTGAGCACACTTATATTTTGAATTTTGACTACAATAATGTTTCTAAATTTTCCTTCTCCTCTGCTATAAACCTTCCAATTATAGGAGAAGATTATTTTAGGGTCAAATATAAAGGAGAACCTAAGTCCTTCAATATTTGCAAAGTGGAGAGTAAATCATCAATATATAATAAATGAAATAGCACTGTGGTATGACCCATACTTTAAAGGAGGAGTCACCACTAGATCCTTGTACTCTAGAGATATTAGATCAACTCTGAAAAATTTACTAAAAACACTTCACAAACTTAGATAAAATATTTTGATGAACCTTTACAAAACTAAATAACAATTTTGATAAAAATTCAAACACCACACACACAAAGAGGAAATATAGATCTAATTTATGCTTTTAAGAACACCATTTGGTAATAATACATTAGATGTTTCTTGAAGTCCCCACAACAACGCCTAAAACATGTGGGTTCTCAGTTTAACACCCTTTCCCACACTTGGTATAAATTTTAAAGGGAAAATATATTATTAAATTATAGATTGGGGGTATGTCATTTGTATTCGGGTATAAAACTAACATTCTCTTTCTCACCAAGTCCTGGAAATGACTAGGAGGAACGTAGAAATGGGATGGTCGATATTGATACTTCTTGTTCGGGTAAATTGGATGAGGAAAAGATGTTATAAATAAATTTTCCTCAAATTATTGGAAAGTCAATCTGATTTGAATATAGCCATGAATATAATATATACTTGCAAGAGTTGTCACAAAATATATCACACATACTTAGTACATTAGACACAATTTACTAAAGAAAATAGAATGTGATTAGCATACATAAATTATAAACAATACTTAAATGAAATGTATCTTAATGATGTTTTAAATACTAATATTCACATATAAGAGAAAATACATTCATGATACACATGTATAATGCAGTTTGCAAGGGTAAAATGGTAGGATATGTTAGTTATAAAGAATAGGAAGTAGGTGATGGTTGATTTTCAATAGCACGTTCAACAATTGCCAAGATAACATGTTTCTCTAGAATGTAGAGAACATAAAATCAAGTAAAAACAACTTGTAAAGGTAAATTTACATTCATTGATTCTCAATGCATGCAAATGATACCAAAAAACTTCAAAACCCTCAACACAAATTCTTGTGTAATAATTCCAATGAAGTATTCACTACTTCTATTTTCATATGCCAAAGATACACTCAAAGGCCAACAAAAATAATTCCAAAGTAAGATTGCAAAAAGAGTTTTAAAAATAGAGCAAAAATATAAAGTAAGTGATACAAAATAATATTTATTTAGTAACAAAAATATACAATAACTATAGATTGATCTAGTGAATTAGATATAGATCCAATAAATAAAAAATATTGCAGTAAAATTTATAATCCATTGATCAAATATTTAACATACACATCAAAGCCATGGTTGAATCAAAACAGATTGTTCTATTCATCTTAGTTTTAACAAGGGGACATAAACTAGATGTCCTCAATACCTACTAATGAATTTACAAAGGTCAACCACCTTCATTACAACTTCATATTCAAAACTTCTACACTTATAGAAAATGAAAACCTAGAGCTAAAGCAAATAAAATTTCAACCCACCAATAATAATCTTTAGAAAAATGACAATCCCTCATTCTTATATAATGTTTCCACAAAAGAATATACCCAAACTTCCCCCAAAACCCAGTTTAGAAGAGAAAAATACAAGGAAGGGGATGTTGAACTGCCAAAGTAAAGAGATAACTCTATCTAACCATAAATATTCCATTTTGATGTTCCGAATGGAGCTGATCATTTTCATGATTGAGAATGTAGAGGTGTAAAGAATATTCCTTTCATTAATCAACCAATTTTGTCTTTTACTACCCAATCATCTTCCATGTATGCATTATAGAAAAATCTTTTACTTTTATATAATAATTTATTTTTGTATTTTCCCATGAATCTTTTATTCATATAATCATTTCAGTAGTTTTTCCTTTTCTTGAAATAATACAAAAATGGAGTAAATAATAAATAAAAGAATAGAAAAATGAGTAAATAATTATACATGATCTAATTCAATTAGCTCTCCCTTTTTTGTTCTTCCAATTTTTTTGTATAAGCATCCAATTCTTTGAACATTTTAATTATGAGCTCATCATCTAGACCAATATGGAAAACAAAGATAAGTTCTTGATCTAATAAAACTTTATCAAATTCATTAGTGATGACCTTCCTTTTCTTGAACCTCTTGGAAAATTTATCTATACTCCCTTATAGATGAATGAATATCTGAATTGAATCATAGTTAAAACTTCAAGAAGAAGAATGAAACTCCTCCTTAACATGTTGTTGAAGGATTTAAATCATATTTTATGCATCTACAGCTCCATAGGTGTATGTTACTTGAATTGGTAAAATATTTTCAATCTTGGATTCTAAATCATCAATATATTTACCAGCATTATCCTTCATCTCACTGATTTGTCTGATGCAACATCCCAAGGTGGTCATCCTCAATTTTATGTCCTTTACATACATATGTTGTTTCCCTCTACAATGCAGGGGTACATTGATGTCGTCCTCAGCCAATTGATCATCATTATCAATTATTGCCTCAAGTTTAGGAAAAAACGCATCCCAATACTCTACTTTATTATGGCATTTTTTAACTTGT
The DNA here is from genome assembly GCA_018340775.1 of Taxus wallichiana var. yunnanensis. NCBI lineage: Eukaryota > Viridiplantae > Streptophyta > Pinopsida > Cupressales > Taxaceae > Taxus > Taxus wallichiana. Next base: position 519,596,485 of record CM031238.1, on the reverse strand, counting down.
TCTTTGGAAGCCTCCTTTTGTTCTTACACTTGTTTATAGCACTCCAAAATTATTCTAATCACTTTGTTTCCCTTATTTATTAGTTCCTCCTCCATTTATGTAGTGCATCTACCCTACACTATAGTTACTAATACCTCTATAGTTATAGAAATAGACATTTCTTGGCTCTCAAAGGGGGTTTATATCCATTTCTCAGTACATAGGTTGATAAAATATAAACATTTTCCTTTAATTATTTATTAGTCTCTTTATGTTTATCAATTTTCTAAAAAAATAAATCCTACGGCTACTAAAGATTCACGATTCAAAATTTTAGTGGTGGTGGATTTCAAAAGGTATGTGATTGACTTGGTAATCATAATTTGTGGCCTTTCTACTCAATATGTATCCCTTGGGAGTTTCCATTTCTAAGGAATTATGCCCTTGGGGATCTACAATAGTTATTGACAACACCGTTGCTTTCTTTGGGGCCATGGTCTACCTAGATGATATGCCACTCTCTATGTTGACAAAATCCAATTGGATCTTCACTGTTTATCCTTTTGGAAGGAAATATCCCAACCACCCTATTGTTGGATTATTCCCTTCTTTTTGGATTTGGGGAAAATGTTGAGAGGTGCTAGGGACAAAAATAAAATATTTTGAAATATAAGGGGTGATTTCAATAATAGGGATCTATGATTGTGAAACATATACCTATTTCTGTATTTTTTCATCTTTAGGTTGTGAGCTACTTATATCAATTTTCATAGCCTCTTCATCATTGGTTTCAAGATCCTTAGGAGGAGCTACTTCCTAGATTTTTTCATGAAGATTTTCTTGAATTTAATCCTCTTCATGATCCTTCGTAATTTCATGAGTTCCCAAGACTCTCTCAAAAATTATAATTATTTATCCAAAGGGTCATCTAAATTATCTTTACCTTCATGGTTGGTAATGTTTTCTTCAACTTGAGGTTGTTACTGTCTCAAATAAAAATACCTCTTTTGGTGGTACTTCATTGAAATTTTTTAATTAGAGACACTTCAAATATGTGTACCATAATTGTAATTTATTGAGTCACCCTAAAAATACATTATACCCATCAACATGCACTGTGGGACTTCTAATTGTTAGTTTCCAAGTGGAGGGAGGTCAACTCCTTCCTGTAAGGCCTTACAATAAATTATCAAAAGTGATGAAGGGGCATCACTAAAGAACATCCAAAATTATAATGATTCATTAATTCATGGTTATGAGGTCAAGTCAGGTGTGTTAGACTATGTTGAGGTCATGAGAAGGAGTATCAGGTGGTCAAGCATTAAAAATTTCAAAATTTACACTTTCCCTCCATTTTACAAATTCAAAATTTGAAAGGTTGTAAAAGATAAATTAGATATTATAAGTAAATGAAAGGGAATTCTTGATGGTTTTGAGAATGTAGTATGTGTCTAAGCATGTGAAAATTATTCTTAGAGTTGGGTGTGAGTCAATAAATGTTGAAAATGGTGTAAAATTCCTATTTTTGGCTATGTATGGGTATTTTGAGTCATGAGGAGTTAGTTAGGGTTTAATAAAAAGGTATAATGAGATTAAAAATTGAATGAGGATGAGTTAGTTCTATGGTATCTCGTCAGGGGATAATGTAAGAGAGGGAATAGGAGAAACATAGATAATTAGGAAAAAGTATGAGGTGAAAGGAACGATAACCGGATCATACCAAGCCAAGAACAAAGATGCTAATCAAACACCATGATCAATAAGATGAAATAAATTCACCGAATAGATTTACACAAAACCTTTGCAAACAAATGATCGTAAAATATCATATATTATTATGGAACTCAATGCAATACATTGAGAATGGGCCTTTCTTAAATAGGCAAGGAATAACATTCTAAGAACCACTCAAGGTCATAGATCAAGCCATAAAACAAGGAAATAACTAGTCATCAAAGAACTAGTCAAGACCATAGATTTAGGAGAGAACTAGACATCAAAGATCTATTCAATACCATAGATTAAGGAAAGAACTATACCTAACAACTAGATAATATCTCCTAATATTGAAATAAGATAAAAGAAATATCCACACACATAAGTGGGTGAGGATAAATACAATAAAGGTAAATACATGAGCTAAGGTAAATACCTACTCTAACATAAGGATCCTCTATATTTTACAAAGGAGAAATGCAATGTTAGTAAAGAAGAGAAATTTTGAAGTTAAAATGTCATTAATTGATACAAAAGTTTGAATCCACTATCTATAAGAGTTCATTAAATAATTTGAGGTTTTTATTGATTTTTTAATTAAATAATAACTTTGTATGTGAGTGTCGAAAGAGGCAGAAGATATAAAGCATTTATTCCTCCATTGTGAGTATGCTTCCAAAATTTGGTAGCTTGTTTTTGCAAAGTTTAATCAGAGATGGATTTTTCCCCTTACCTGTCTTCAGGCCTGGGAACAATGGGACTCTCTGTTCAAGCATTGTGTGGTGAAAAGATTGTGGAAACTTGTTTTACCCCACACTATGTGGAGAGTTTGGAAGGCTCGTAATGATAACATTTTCAGAAACAATAGAAAGGCATGTAACAAAGTCTACAAGGAAATTATCATTGTTGTGCAAGATAATATTGCTAGATTTAAACCTCCTAAAAATAGGCTTTACCCTGAGAAGGAAGAATACATCCTGACTGATTGGAATATTGACACTGTCAATAAGAATAACAATGGTATAGATAGAAGCACAGTCTGATGGATTAAGCCTCCCACTGATTAGTACAAGTTAAATTTTGATGGGGCCTCAAAAGGCAATCCGGGGGACTCTGGAGGAGGGAGAGTCATCAGAGATCAAAGAGGTTGTTTTGTAGCTACTTTTTCTGGGAGAATGGGCAGGCAAACTAATCATTACTCTGAAGCCCTGGCAGCTCTTTGGGGTATAAGACTTATCGAGATTGTAATATTCTGAATATTATAATTGAAGGTGATTCTCTGAATATCATTAATATTTTAAACAAAAAGCAACACCCCAAACTGGTCAATCGGAGATTTCATTGGGAAGCTATTGATATATGCAAGAGCTTTGAAAATGTTAAAATCACCCATACCTATTGGGAAGGAAATAGGGTCACAGACAATTTGGCTAACCTCGGTGTTACTAATACCTTTCAAACTTGGATTAGGGGGATGTTATGCACACTCAAATCAATAAAGCCATAATCAATGATCTACATGGCTGAGAAAATCAGCACTAACAACTGTAATATGGACGCTAATGTGCGGATCCCCAAGTACAATATGATGACATCACATAATATATGGATGATTGATGTGATATGTGTGAGATGGACTGTAATCATTTCTATGCATAGGAGGAAAGTCGAGGAGCGGGACAACAATTACAAGTATGGTATAATAATTAAACATGCTTTCACGGAAAGGAAAGATTCAAAAACCAACATCAAAGCTCTACCTGTCCCGCATAGTGATAGCATTTTTACCATTGAGAACAGGAAAAGGAATAGTGGAAACATGGGGGGTCCACCTTGCAAAACTGAACCGACCCACAATCTGGCGTGGAAAGAGGATACGGTGCTTTGGAACTACCTTCAAATCGGGGGTCTGTCTAATTTTATTGAAAGGATTCAAGGATTTGACCAAGACATTTCTATCAGATTCACCCAAGGATGGAAGAATCAGATTGTCAAATATAGTAACATGGAGATTGAGATCACGGAAGAGCTCATTGCCCAAATCATGGGCCTCAGCCTGGAGGGCACCAAATTCTTCATAGTAAGAAGGTGGATAGGGAGGTGGAGACCAAGAAGTTCCTGGACGATGGGGAGAATCTTGAATTCATGACTACTGGCATCAAGGTGGCATCGATTCCTGAGCCTTTTGCTGAGCTTGCTAGGATGGTTGTTAGGTATGTAACTCTTGAAGGAAGATTTGTGACTATACCTCAAAAACATTTGATATTTCTTAATCACTTTCGTAGAAATATCATCATCAGCTTTCCACACTATTTGATAAACTCGCTGGAGAAATCAATTAGGGAAGTTCAGAGCCACTCTAGGGCTGTCCCTTTGCACCAAGGGCTTATCCTCCTGATCCATCGCCACTATTCTAGCTGCCCCCCCATGCATCCTACCCCACCTTCTTCCTCCATTCCTCCACCTGCTCACACCGCTTCCACTCCCCCTGCTGAAAAGGAAGATTGAAGCTGCTGCTTCCAGCAAGAAAAGCAAGAGTATAAAAGCTAAAATCCCTTCTTCTCAATGGGTCCTAAGGAGCCACAAAGACCTGGAACTTGCTAAGAACCTCCTGCATATCAGTAAACCGATGGAGGAGCCCAAGGAGGAGGAATTGATGGACAGAGTGGACAGGTTAGAAAAGGAGATACAAGAGCTCAAAGGGACTATAAAAAATATGGAAAGAGCTAAGGGAAAAGGAATTCTTCAAAGTGATGATGAAGAAGGGGTTATTGCTGAAGTCTTCAAGAAGTTACAGTCTTTGGATGGCAGAATGGGGAATGTAAAAAGTCACAATGACTGCATATTATCTGCCCTTAAAAGCATTTATAATTTCATTAAACAACATGTTCATAGTGTTTGCAGTTTAAGTGGGATTAATGAAGACATTTGGGGCCCTAAAGAGAAAAGGGATATTGCAATTGCTCAGGTAGATATGAAAGACTCCTCTCAGGCCACTGCCATTGCCTTCTTCATGTCACTGCAGGCTATCAAGACCAAGATTGATAGGGCTATCAAGTAACGGGTTGTTGTGTTGCTATTTTTTGGCTGCGAAGTTGTTGTTATCTGGCGGTTCTGGAGCTGCTTTTTGGCGAGTTTTATATGTTGTATCTCTTTTGGTTGCTTTTTGATCTTTTCTGCTTCTTTTTGGATCATTGTTCATTTGGATCCTTTCTTCACATGTATTGTCATATTTGGCTGTTGAGCCCTCTTAGGTTGGCCATTTTGCCCTTCTCTGGGCTGTTTCTCTCACCTTTGCTATCTGGCTTTTGAGCCCTTTTGTATACAAGGTATAGTTCCTTCAAAAATATTCTCCCTTAATAAATTTTTTTTTTTGCATGTGAGTGTTTTAGTTGATTAAATCAAATGTGAATATTTAATACCATGTCATGGCATAATAGGTTATTTTAGAACACATCATTTTTATGATTGTTTTTTTGAATCAAAGAAAACACTAAATAATTTGATTTATAACTTGGTAAACTATGTTTAAGGTATTGTAAGTCTTATCTCAAAATTTTCAAAGTGCATATTTGATAACATTTAGTTCACAAGTAACTCTATTATATATCTTATCAAGATATGCTTGAGTAGACTTTGCATGGTTAGAGCAAGGATTGATTGATTTGGGAATAAATTTGTGATTCAGAGCCATATTAAGGGATATTTATAATTTTTTAGAGATTAGACAACATAAATTGTTCCAATAAACATTATATGTTCGTATGACTATGTCTTGGCATGATAAACATGATTTTACCAGTCAAAGATAATAAGCTACTAGTGGTTTTCATAGTTTAAGTATTAATGAAACTCTACCGACAACACAAGGATCAAGATCAATATGAGACAGACCATTGAGAACAAATGTTAGGTTTTGATAATAATTTCTTGGTGATTTATAAACTTTTACCTCTCTGTTGGGTAGGTATAAGGGTTTAACTAGGGTTTTGATTCCATATTTGAGTTAAAACCTATAAACTTCAAATTAATACTTGAAAATTCATATAAATAATCTAGATAAATCTTATTTTAATATTTTGAGAGTTTTTATGAAGAAATTCCATCAAGTTTTTGTTATCTCTGTTAGTCTTGAAGAAGATAGGTTTCTATAGTTAGGAGGCTTAATTTGTAGGCTTAAATTGCTAAGAAAATGGATTTGTGATTTGAATATATGATTTAAAATTTATAGAGTGTTGAAAAAATAAAATGGGTAGTCAAAAATCTCAGTAGTTTTTTTGAAACTTGAATAAAATATACACCTTAAAAATCGTGCCCGCAATAGGGCTACTTAGAGGCTAGAGAACTAGAAAAGGGAGAAAGGTGATTGAGAGAGGACTATAAATATTTGTACTATAAAATTTATCCTACACCATAAAGTGGACAAAGGGTGGTTGAGAATGAATTTAATTTGTTTACGGTATGCATAGATTGTTCCAATCATGAACCTACCATGGGAAATGATTTTAAGAGCCTAAAAGGGACAAATTTTGAGTGAATTTAAGGAAGTTGACAACTTTTCTTATGTATAATAAATTATAAGACTATTAATACATGGGAATGAGCATGTGGAATATGATACAAGGTTTAAAGTATCCTATTAAATCTAAAAAGTCAAAAATTTCTTCATTTGGGCTAAGTCCTTGAGAGCTAGTGAAGGATAGATTGAGGAAAGTAAAGGTAATTGAATTTTTCTTGCAAATGCATCATATTGAAAGTTATTTTAACATTGATTTTTGTGTAGGAGAAGGGTAGATTTATAGTGAAGGAAATTTAATGCATTAAAATGAAAATTTTCCATGATTGATTGATTTAGACCATTTTGAAAATATTTTCAAAATCGAACACCTAGGGTGATTGAGGTATTTTGTTGTTTTTATCTTAATGAGTGTATTGATTATATATAGAGCTCTACATTAAAATGCTTGAGTATGAGTTTTCTCTTGTTGTTCAATATCCACCACCTTAACCTCCAAAGTTGATTTATCCTAAGCTAATGTCATAACATAAGTTCCATGTATTTCAATGGGTAGAGTGGTATCAATCACCTCTAGTATTTCTACCTCTTTTTATTTTTTTCAAGTTTTCAATGTTCCCAATGACAAATGCACTTATAATTCCTCCTACTATAGGGGTTTCAACTCTATCCTTAGTATATCTTATAAAAATCTTAAGACTAGGCTCCTCCTCGAGATCCTTTTCCCTGCAAGGATCCCATTATTGATCCAATCCTTGATTCTTATTTTCAGAGAGATACCCTCATTCATTTAACTTTTTTTTAGGGTAATTGAGTATATGTAGTAGATGTCTTGGGTTTTGATGCATGTGAGATATAATATTGAAATGGAATTTCTTGAGTGACAGGTGCTTCCATCATGGTTTTCATCAACATCTCTTCTTCCTTTTGGGTCAAATGATATACGTAAGTACATGTTTTTATTTTAATTATCTTCTAATATTATACCATTCTGGAAGTAGGTATTTTGGAGAAGACTTGAGGTTCCATTCCATTCAAAGGGTCCATGCTTATTGTACCTTCCTTTAAAGAAGGAAGATCTTTGTTGATGATTCTTGAAGTCTTGTATTCCTTCAATACTACAATGTTTTGAAGTGATAAATCTATTACATTCTACATAATCGATGTCGTGGTTCTCCTCATAACATTTGTAGTCCTAACATGTAATTGTGGGGGTCAAAATTTCTAGAATCAAGTGGTTCCATAGGTTTTTAGCTAGGTTCATGCAAAATAATATTTGTTTATCACTTAGTCATCATCTACAATGCCTTGGGGAACGACTGCCACCTTGAAATAATTGATTTTATACAAGTTCATTCTAGACAAATTTCTAATTATGACTTCATATTCATCTTTTCAATTCATCCAATAGTACTCATAGTGAGGCTCATGTTCATATGAGCTCGCAAGGACTGCAAATCATTACCCACCTGATATCATAATTAGGTCTTGGTTGAAATTTCTCCATCACCAACCTATTCATCTCTTCATCCAAGAGCCTTTATTTGACAATAGTGGAGCATGTATACCTCCCAATAGAAATTGGGAACTTAATATTTGTTTTATGCTTCCCTACAATCAATCTATGCACTTCAACTAGTTTCCTAAACAATTCAAGAAGTGCCCACTTATCATCCAAGTACCTAGGAAACATATATGGGGTACCTTGAATCCAATCACCCTTATGTATCTGAAGAATATAAATTTTATGAAGTAATAACCAAAATCATTGATAACCTTTATTTCACTTGAAAATATTCTAAATTGTGACCATTCTGCTCAATAAGAAAATAATTGGTGAAAAAAAAGCATCATGTGATCTCTTGAAATCAGCCCTCTAATTTTCCAAGATTAAGTGAAGGTAGAAATCATAGAATCTGAAGTTTGTTAGGAATTTCAAAGGTTACATTCCGTAATTATTATTTATTAAGTGGTAAATAAGCTTGTAATATTGGTTATATTGTTATATGTAACCTTTATATGTAAATATATATATGTAACTCCTATATATATTATATAGGATTTACACACACACACACACACACACACACACACACACACACACACACACACACATTATATGTAACGTGTAACATATATGTAACATGTGAATATGATTTACCACATATATATTGGTTATATTGTTATATTGTTATATTGTTATATGTAACACAAACACACACACACACACACACACACACACACACACACACACACACAAGAGTTACATATATAGATTATATGTAACCTATGAATATGATTTGAATGAGAAGAAAAAATATTGTTTGTGAAAATCCATCTCTTTCATTTGGTATCGTAGAGAATTTAATTATGTTTTTGTGATGGAGGAATAATCATTCTATAAGACAACTTGGTTATCCTTTGTTGTCTGAGATATGAGATATGCATATGTAGAAGTTTTAATAGCTTAGATTTTATGATTTTGTATTGTGTTACATATATTGCATAATTTGTATTGATTATAAATTGACCTACTTGATCATTTCATCATCCACTATTCAGATCGTGATCAAATTGGATTATGATATTGAAATGTGTGACGGTATATTATTTACATTTATTTTGAGCCCAGTTAATATCTCGCAACCACTAACTTAATTTCAAATTGAGGCATTGTGTAGATTGTTATTTTTGTATTATTGGTGCACATGATCTAATTGAAAATTGGCTCTACTTTGTGACCTTCTAAACACTACCTATAAACTCTACAACCTTTGTTTTTCATCCCACATGTCGTCAATATATTGAGATCAAATTCTGAGTGCCCATCGAACCATGCATGGTGTATGAAGCTACTACACCACTGAGCATTCATTGTTCGCAATCCACCATTGCATGTCTGCCATCTCAAGTTGAGTGCAATTGCCTTCTTCATCATGTGGTTTGTCATTTGTGGTCCGACAACATAATAGTAAGGTTTAAGTGGTCTTTAGGTTATATATTGTTTTGTATTTCGTTTTAAATTTTGAGGCATTTAATTTAATAATTTTTATTGTTATAAAGTCATGTCAAAATTTTTAAATGGTTTGTAATTGTCTATCATAGTCATATATGTTATTTGTGATAATTGTTTATGTTTTATGGTTGAGTCATATAGTATTTTCTATAGGTGAGTCTTTTAAGTAGTTAGTATTTTGAGTTTTAACTTTATTTGTACTAATCATTTAGATTTGTAATTATCATTTTATTACAAATCTTGTTTTAATAGTTTATGATTGTAAGTCATTTAGTTTTAGATTATCAAAGAGTCATAGTCAAAGTCAATATTGTCACTTTAATCATCTTCCATGTGTCTACTTTGAGTCACTCATCAAAATCATATTTTTATTATTGTCACGTCTATTTCATTGTCAAAATTTCAATTGTGTTAAGTGTGAATGCAAAAATTGTTAAAAAAAAAAAAAAAAAATTGCCTCACCTTTAACTAGACGCATTTTCCATGTAACTCGATGTTCGAGTTGAGGGGAATTGTACGAAGAGCTTCACAATTAAATTTAGTTGAGCTATTAGCATGACATTAGAGGTCAGAGGAAATAGAGGATGGAGGGAAATCAATGCCTCTTGTGAGTCACCAACAATGGGGCCACATTTCGGTATGGTGGCATTTCTTTTCAGTTGTCTGTTATGTGAATAATAAAATCGTGTGTGGTTTCCTTCCCTTTTATGATTGAAACAAGGATAATTTGCATTCCGAATGCTGATAAAAATTGTATAGGAGGTAAGATGAACTAGAGTGATCCTTTGACTGCTAAGATTCTTTTACTGTTGTACTTCTAACATCAATCAACCGATGAAAGAGCGTTCATTAGAAGTGAAAGCATAAACTATTGAGTTCGCATATGTAGGTGAATGTGTGGAATTGTAATCATCTGGTATGGGATTCACTATGGTGAAGTGGATTGGTCATTTGTAGCAAGATCCAAGCCAGTAGTATGCAGACCTAAAAGTATGTGGAGGCATATGATTTTGTTTCTAGTTTTTCAGATGTGTTTTCTTCCCATGTAAACACTAAGGGGGAATGTTAGGAAATTTAGAGTTTACATTGGGTAATTATTATTTACTAAGTGGTAAATAAGTTTGTAATATTGGTTATATTGTTATGTCATGTATATATATTGTTATAAAAATATATATTTATGAATAGTTTATTGTTGGGCATTTTGTTAGGAGTTGTTATAGGAGATCTTATATTTTAGGAGATACAACTCCTATATATGTAACTCCGTGAATATGATTTGAATGATAATAATGAATATTGTTTGTGCAAATATGTCTCCTTCAAAGTCTAAAAATTATTTCATTCTTAGAAAAAATGGAAGGGATTTGTGACATGTAACATTGTCTACAAAATAAGATTTCATGTAAAATTCACGCATTTTTCTTGACCCTTCCTAAACATGCACAACCATCCTAATAAGTTGGTCATGGATATACTTGTTAATGAGTTCAGCCTAGTAAATTTTATCTTTGAAAAAAGGAAAATTTGGATGTATCTAAACATCCATTCTTGGAAATATTAAGGGTATCTCAAACCTAACATTCTTCTTAATAAGGTGATGAGGTCCTTAACCTCCTCAATGACATATGACCTAATAAGAACCCCTAGCATTCTTAAAAAAATAATTGTTCATGATCTTGGGGTAAGCAATATGGTGGGTGGTCCATAAGTTCTCTGCCAACTCAATGGTAATGTCCACCACATCTTTAATCTTAGTAAATCCCAACATTTCTTGGAATTTTTTTAGGTTTTAATGAAAGAACCTTGGTACCACTGCCATCCAAAACTTCCATGGTTTTGGATTGTAATTTTTGCACATGCTTGTACCAATTTAGGGAATTGAATAGAATGAGGAAAAGTGGATGCCAAATTAATGCTAGTTACATAAATAGCTACCATAAATTCACTTCTTTTGGGGGCATGAGGTCTATGAAGAAAATAACTCAAATCTGCATTCCCCAAATTTGTATCTGTCACTTCATCCAAATTTCTCATGATGTAGGAAGTAAGTACATGAATACTAGCCAAATGGATATTTATTTTAGAATGTAGAGTGAAAAACATGACTTAGATATATAGAGGACAAAAAATAGTGAAAAGGAAATAAAACATGTCATCAAACCCCTCAAAACCCTTGAACAAAGATAATATATAAATTTTGTGCTTTATAACTTACACGTGCATGTGTAGCTAAAAACTTCAGTTAAAAACAACATGAAGACACAAAGACTCTAATTCATTTTTAATATAAATATCTACAATTAATTTTCAAATTTTATGGCTTTGATTTTCTCTAGGGATCTGAAATGATCAATCACATTAAAACTTAATAGTAGTGTAAATGAATTATCCAAATTTTCAATCATATGGCCTCTTACACGAATCCCATTAATGGCAGAAAATTGCTTTTACATAATTGCAGTTGTCCATTTACAATTCAAGTTTAAACAAGAGAATTCCACATGTACAGATATAGCAGGGTCGAGGATGAGGAAGCACTTTGCATCTTCGCAACAATTGTGAAAATACAAAGTGCAAAGCATTGTGAGATGATAGATATAAAACTGCATTGATGAGAAGTTATGTGTCCATCTTCAAGCCCAGTCCTTAGGATGCACATTGCATTTTTGCATCAACTAAAAAAATACAAGGTGCAAGTACAAATAGGATGCCTAATCTCAAAGTGTAACAACAAGATGTCACATGTCCTTTCTTTTGGGTGTTGGTCCATGTGGCACATTCCACATGTTTTAATAATATTTAAACTTGCAAAGCCTAAATATTTCATGTATAGCCACCCACTACGTGTAAAGTTTCAAATAATATTCCCTCCGTTGGGCACCAAGGATCGACTTACACATTACAACTTTACATAAGTTTGTGAAGTTGTAAAAAGTATTGAATGCACAAAAGTAACTTGAGTACCATGTATCATTTGGAGGTGGGGATAAATTTGCATTTTATAAATGTTTAGAAACTGAAAACCTAAAAAAATTCACACAAGGAAAATTTTGGAGGCCAAAATCCTTTCTTTAAAGGTTCAAGCATACCAATCAGACCTCTAACACTCACATATGTCCTCATAAACCTACAAATCATGAATATACCATGAAATACATAATATTTTAATATTTTAAATCAAAATGACATGATGGAATTGCATACAACACAATTTTCTTTGGCTATAGAGCTCAGGGGCCATGGGAAATAGTTAAAGGGATAATAAACAATGCAAGGTAGCACACTTTGTATCAATCAAGGACATTGAGAATGTACAAGGAAATCAAGGGTTACTTGAAAGCTAAAAAATTTCACCAACATATTAAAATAATGGAATATAACCAACCTAGTTGTATGGAACTATGTCAATGGGGTAATCCTTCACTATCATCATTTAGCTCTCTCATTTCTAATTTTCAAACCACACCATCTCAGCAAAATGTTCAAATCCATAGATTTCTCAAATATCCTCTTGATAGTCATTTTCCTTTACAAGAGGATTTTATACCTCCTTTAACATTCCAACCCCTAAAAAATCAATCAAAATCTCAATTGTTTCCCTGTTATATATCCAAACCCATTTTGGGACGAGATTCATGTCCTAACATCCGAGGAAATTCATCCATCACCCACAAATCTCCTAACCTCTCCAAAAATATCACAATAAGAGGAGAAGCTTGGAGAATTTGAAACTAGAAAAATGTACTTGCAATCTCTCAATAAGTGGGATGAGAATTTTGAGATTGAGCCTTTCTCTTCATCAAGATCCTTATAGTAGTTAGTCTCTTGTAACAACTCTTATTACACTTCGAACAAGGGAATTTTTTTATATTTTCCTATTTCTTATTCTTAATGCCTTCAATGATTAATAGCTTGCAACAAGTTAATCCAACATTAATTAATGTTTAGAATCTAACTAGAAAATCTATGATAACCATCCATAACTACAAGGGTTTACTTGATCTACTTGACCCCCCTTCAAATACTCATTATGAGCCAATATACCAAGTATATCATTTAGTTACACCTTTTTAAATGTATAAAGAATTATTTATATCTTCTTAGTGTCAAACTCCTAGGCATAACACAATTTTAAAGAAGAAATGGTGATTAGACAATGCAATCATTTGTTTGGAATACTATGGCCATATTTTTGGTCATCGTGCTAGATATTCTGGTTTCTTGACTACACATAAGCCACATGAAACTTTTCCCTACATTCACCACACAATCTTCTCATTCATAGTATCGGGATTCTTTCCATTCTTAAGTTATTAAGTTCATAGTTAACCATTTTAGTTTAATAACTTGTAGTAATTATGACCCTCAAATTCATATGATAGTAAACTAATTGAACCATATTAGAATAGATATGGGAAAAGTTACGGATGTGTGATGACTTGTGTCATCGCACATCATCCCCTTCCCATAGCCATTCCAAGTTGTCTCAGTCGGTATATTTTCACATTTATTTTTGATACATCATTGCAGCCTTAATTAATTCATAGTTACATGTACATGATAATAAAAGTACACTTAATTTAACTATGCATCATTTGTTAATGATCATAATACAACAACGAGATATCATTTTTCATGACTATCTCTTTCACATTACCATGGTAATAGGTTGTCAAAATTATTATATGATTAATCTTTAAACATATGATTAAGTAAAATTCCCATTTTAAGACTTTAGAACAAGGGAAAAAAATTATAATAATGTTCTTTGTTCTAAATAATCATAATTTAGAACACACATTCCATGCCAATCAATCTCATAACAAATAACCATATGTAGTTGTAAATGACTCGGTGAACTACTAATCTCTCATGTTAGCTCAATGTATTGTATACTAAGTATAATTGGTTATTTTACCCTTAAACAGGTATTGAAGTGATCTATTTAATAGGTCTGTCTAAATATTTGTTACCAATATTAATCTGAAATCCCACTTCTTAAACTAGGTGACGTAGGACAATGCAACCAACATCTTGCGAAAACTTTGGCCAAATATTTTCACATATTGTTCATGTTTATATTCCTAGATGGCATACTCATAAAATGGAATTCACCCTTCACCCCACTTCATCTATTATCTAGAATTGTCTTCACCGACTCTTATCACCACTTGTTCATGGTTTAACCATAATCCATATTAACAACATAGTTGGTATAGGAACCACTCACAAGAATAAGGGTACAAAGAAATACTCAATTGACCTAAGTCGATTGCATGTGTCTAGTTATCCTAAGTCATCGTGAGTTACCCCTATACTAAATCATACTTCTAACCTGACCTAGAGTTTAACTAAGATCAAGTCTGAGTTTATGTAGATCTAGATGATCCAATTCTAAAGGGTGTTGCAACATGTCAACTGTAACACTATATCCTCATGAAGACCCAAGTATTAACAAAGGTACAATATTATAGTTGGCATGTGCCAACATCCAACTGAATCACCCCATCTAGATGTACACACCCAAGCAAGAAGTTAATTACTTAATTATTTATCCATAATTAAAGTCTAATTACAAAGAGCCTACGAATTACAAAGTTTAATTAACCCCCGGATTGGCCAACCATAAATGAGTTGTTAATATTTTGTAGAAACATTAAGATTGCCTTTAGTCATTAAATTCTTACTTTAGGGTTCATTTGATTAAAAAAAACAACAAACACATATTAAGGTTTACTCATTTTACTTAACCATTCCTAGTTAGATTAAGTTCTAAATTAGATTCCTTTATGTTATACTTCATTGAGATGAAGTCTATTTATTAAGTGATCATGTTTACTTTTCAATTATCTTATGTCAATGAAGGTATTGATCAAGAGGTAGTTCATCTTCCTCTTTCTTGTTAAGAATTAGGGTTCATTGTAACCTCTTACTTTAAACAAGATATCATAATGAATTTGCACTTCCATTAACATCAATTAATAAACCATAGTGACTTAGTTAAATGATCATCTATGAATGCCAACTTGATAAGTTATATTTAATAAAGGGATAGTAAATCTAATTCCCTTACCACCTAGCTCATTTAAGTCAAACTGAAAAGGTTTCCATACGGAAATGATTATGAGAAAATAAAGATAAGGTTACAAATCCCTTCACAAAAGTACAAAGAGAATGACACATCAACTACAAGTAAACTCTCAATCCATTTCATTCATCAATGTGGAATTACACACTTTACAATCCAATCAGTTCAGACATCTTTCATGTCAAACAACATCAATAAGCTCAATTAAGAAATACAACTTTTCCTCTTACAAATACATTTCAATAATGCATCATATTTCCTCATAAAAGATCTTGTCTTTAGGTAAGCATAAGAAGCATCATAAAATAACTTGTCTTCTTTTATCACTTATGAAGTCCATCTACAAAAATTACTAGCATGGGTCAATTCATTGAATTGAGCATGATAAGCACTAAGCATTAAAATGATGTGCTTTCAACTAATTATTTCATAAAAATAACTCTACTTTTATGAAACAATAAAGCACTACAGATAGATACATCATAAAGGAATAACAATCATAAAATGAAGAACAAGGTGATCAACCACATTAACTTAAGTAAAGATCATGATATAATCAACACTCTTCAGCCAATGATTTCATAAGAAATTATGTCAGATAAGTAATATTCCATCCTAATTACTTATCAAATCCCTACCATAGATATTTATAAATCATTTCTTGAATTCCTTCTATCTAAATCAAGAAAGGTACTAATTCTTAACACTTCATGAAAAAATAGAATTATTTTATAGAAGAAATGATCCACATTACACAGAATTAACTTATTCCATCCTAGGTTATATAAATCCATACTCTTTCAATTTCTATGATAAAATTTAGGATGAACCATCAACATCCTCAAATAAGGGTTTCCCATTTAAGATATAACATCCAAATTCAAGCCAACTCTAGCCTAAGTTTTATGTTTATCATCAATAGGTTTTGTAAAGTATAAATTCCATTTACATACACCCAAAAGGAGTCACATATCAAATTCATTACATCCTTATCAAGGCATTTGTGAAGAAGAAGAAAATAAAAGGATATATCCTCCAACTATCCACTCTGTCATTTCCTTCAGCTAATACAACCGAACAGGTCGACTTCTTACATAGGAGTAATATTAATGAGAGAATGAACAAACAAAGAGAGATAACTACAAATTCCTTTAGAGTTCAAAGATAATAGTATTGCATTCCACAACTCAGAGAAGAGAGAGAAGGGAGTCAACAACCAAGATGAGAGAAGATCTCATTACCCTTTCCTAAGAAAAGAATTACATATCAAAATAAAAGAACTGATACATATCCGATCAAGAGATATTTTAACTCTTATCAAACATTGAAAACATAGAACTAATCGGTACTTTGGATCGAATATACTACTACAACATGCAAGTCAGATACCGAAGATGGAGTTTTCTCAACATATAAATAAGAACAACTACAATAGTGCACTGGCTACGACTAAAAGGATATATTCAAATGAATTCAGTTAGCAACAATACATGAAGTATCAAACAAAAACTGAACATTCCAATTCATCCAACGTTATTAGCTCCAGTCAATACATTCCTCTAATATTTCCATTCAAGATAGAGAGACCTATAATGTATTCTTATGCATCCAAGAAAATGAATACAAGATTACATCCAAGCCAACCCATATTCCCAACTTCACAAGAATCAAAGGAACAGTCTTCAGGTAAGAAAGGAAAGGAACCTAACCCATATTCGAACACAATGAAGAACAAAAAAAGAGACATAACCCCAAGACAGGTGCTCA
Organism: Taxus wallichiana var. yunnanensis; assembly: GCA_018340775.1. Taxonomy (NCBI): domain Eukaryota; kingdom Viridiplantae; phylum Streptophyta; class Pinopsida; order Cupressales; family Taxaceae; genus Taxus; species Taxus wallichiana. The sequence goes on along the minus strand of CM031238.1, from coordinate 519,579,400 downwards.
AAATTGAGCTCCAAAGGAGAAGAGTAAAACCAAAAGCATTCCAACTCATTTCCTTAAGATAATCAAAATTGAACTATTTCATAGTTCAACTTAGATATCCCATCTCTACAGTGTCATATAAACATCAAACTAGAATGCAAGAAACCAAGAATCCTACCCAGTTGTAGTGCCCACTTCCCTTTGACACTATTTAGATACTAATTTTGACACTACTGATCATATTTTGGGACATTATTATGTTTTGATGTAGTATAATGTGTATATGCTAGATCACGGGTTATTATTGACATTATTATGTTTTGTTTAGTAAGATGGTTAGATGTTAGACTATGGATTAGTATTGATCTGGATTCAGTTATTATGCTTGATGATCATTGAGACATTACTATTATTATGTGGATGATGATATACTGGTTGACATGGATAGGTTATTAATGATTGATTTTAGACATGTGACATTTGATGTTATGAATAGCTCTAGTATAGAGATTCATTGCATAATGATATAGTTACAAATGGAATTCAAATGATGATGTTAAATTCTTGATATTGTTTTGATTTAGATTTTATCTTTATATGTTGCTTATATCATTTGGATGTTCTGATGTGGCCACGAGGCTGAAGGAGGTATTGTTATTTTGCAGGTTAAAAAAATCACAACAATGTCGGGGGACTGGAGACTAACCATATTGGAATTCTATGTGAAATCAACAAGGTCACCATGGCAACTGTGTTTTGATTTGTGTTAGGATTTCCATGGGGGGATTTCCATTATTGTGACCATGGGGCATATGTGTGTTTTATTTGTATGTTCCCTTTTATTATTGTTGTGTGTATTTTTTTGTAAGGTGTTCTTTCTTTTAATTAATTTAAATGTGATAGTTTAATGTGGGAGTCATATAGTTAAATTTTAATTAAAATAATTGGGATGAGGGATGTAAGAATTAAAGTTGTAGTCTTAATTAATAATTAAATTTGATTTATAACCTTATGATAAATAAATAAATCTTTTTGTCAAAGATTATAATAAATAAATGTCATAGATATTAATGCATGTGTAAGAGGATGTAAAAGAGTGTGTAAGTTACCATGTAAGGATGTGTAAGAATTTGTAAGAGTTGTAAGGCAGATTTTGGAAGGTCAAACACTCCATCTCTTTTGAAATTCGAAATCTACCTTGGAGGACAAATTTGGAGGCTTGTGGGACAAGTTAAACTTGTCCCACACCTCTCAAAAACCTCCACCAACCATGTCTATGGTCTTGGAGTCAAAATAAATCTATTTTATTATGTTTTGATATGATTTTGTGTAAGAATTGATTGCTATTGTCTTACAAATTTTTAATGCATTCCTTTCGGAGTATGGGATGAATTGAAGTATATAAGTGGTTTTTCATTCTCATTTATTGTGATTTATTTGTTGATGTTGATCCTTTCCTGGGGGTTGAGGAAAAATGATGTGGCATCCCACTTGGAATCCACATCATCCTCTCCTCACCCTTTCCTTTAAAAATTTGAATTCCTCCTCATTTTGAGGTTGTTGAAACATTTCACTCTCTCCCCTTGGGCTAAATTTTCTTCTTGTTGGAGTTTTCTTTGTGGAAGAAGTGGATTTTCTTGTGCATGCTTTATTCTTGTTGTTTTGGGACTACGTTTGATCATCAAAGAAATTTTGTTTTGGAAAACAAATCTTCATTATGGAGAGGTAAGTTCTTAGCCATTTTAATTTGTTGTTTCTCCCCTTTCTTACATGTATTATTGAATGGTTTTGTGTTTGCATTCTTGGATGGATGGGTAGAATGCTTAGGGAAAGGTGTAGAGAGAAGACTATGAGGTTTTATCAGAGGAGGGATAAGGAAATTTCCATTGGCACTTGTTCTTTGTGGAGGGAATGTTGGTTTGGGATCCACCTAGGAAAATAATATGCTTGCATTTCTTACTTTTGGGGGGGGGGGGGGTATAAGGGATAAATTTGGAGGAGGGATAAGGAGGGGTTGAGGAGGGATAAGGTTTATGGGATGGTTATGTTTTTTTTTTTCGGTTTGTTTTGGTGGATGCCCAATTCCAACATGGGAGGCATAAGGAGACCTCCATAGCTCTTGCTCTTATTTGGCTTGCTTGTTCAAGCCTATGTGTTGTATGATTGTTTTCAATTGTAGTTGGGAACTGCTGTATTGTTTGAACTATGCTTTGTATTGTTGTTATGTAATATGAAAGGAATGTTGTTTGTTGTGAAAGAAGCCTTGTTGCTATGTGTTGATGTTCATACCTTTTTCCAATATGGTTGGGGCTTAGGGGTAATGGGGAAAGATGGCTTCTCTTTTCCCATTGGGTATCTTGGTTGGGTGGAGAGCATTGCCTTTCCCCCTTCCTTGTTGTGATCAAAGTTGCGAAGAAGATGAAAGAAGGTAAAATCAGCATGCTGCTGTTTGGAGGAGAAAAATTACAGTTTGATAGTCATCTCCTTGAGTAAAATTGAATGTAACCCTTCCCACTTAGAGTGGATGAATGTATTGATATTGAAATGTGAAGTGTTTACATTGAAATTGGAAGTTGTAATTGATTTGAGAAATGTAGAGAAGAAATACAATTCTCTGTTTTACTTTGGAAAGAAATGTAATTGATATTCTATACTTTGTATTTTGAAATGTGAAAATCAATCAAATTGGAAAGGAATTCAATTGTAAAGTTATTTGAATGACCAATAAAGAATGGTATTGTTTCTTTTAACATTGGTATGGCAATGTATGCTAGATTGTATTGTTGTCCATGAATGAAATTCTGTTTTGAAAAAGAAATAGAATCCTCTATTTTTGGAATGTTGAAAAAGATGCATATGGAATGGAAAACAATGTTATTTTTCCTTGCAAAGATGTATATTAAAGTTGAAATCAGAAATGTAGTTCCATTTAAAATTGGATGGATGATTTAAGAAGCATTGTAATTGATTAAGTTAGAAATTTATGCACATTCAAAGACAAATGGCTAAATCAATTTAAAGGAATAACTCACTGTTTCAAAGTTCAAATCTGGCATCTTCCTTTTTAAATAAAATGAGCAGTTCACAGTTAAAATTAGAAATCAACTTAAAAATACCATAAGTTAACATGCTAAGACCATATTAAACTCAACTTGACAAAGAAAACTTGAGGAAACAAATCAACCTTTCCAAATTTGAATCAATCTCCTTTCCTAAGTCATTTTTTTGTCCCTTGTTGGAGAAAAACACAACTTGAATAATTGAAAAAATTGACTCCACTAAAACATTCTAAATCTTCTCTATTTTGATCCTCCATGTCTGGTTGGCATGTTGAGAGAAGGAAGAGTTCAAATTTTATTAAAAATTGCAAGTTTGAAACTGTCACTTTAAATTAAAACCCTGCAGATTGTTTTCTAAAATTTTACCCTTAAAACTTCACCAAAAATCAAAATTTATGACTCTTGTGCAAAGAGGACTCCGAGAGCTTTTTGGAAAGTCCTTGTTTGCCCAAAATGGAGTTTCCTATCAAAATTTATGGCCATTTGAAGTTTCACTTCAAAATGGCCATCCCAGACTGAAAATGAATTAATTTAACTTTAGAAAAATTTAAATCTTGACTTTGGAAAAATTTCCCAAAAAGGTCTACGGCCCTGCCACCCTCTCATCCAATCAAGTGATGCCACGTGGCATCTTGGAGGCAGATGTTTTTTTGAAGACTTAGATTTTTTAAAAATTTGTCTTTGGAAGATTTTCCAAATTTTCCCCGCAACTCCGTGGTCCCACACCAATCACGTGCTGACACGTGGCAGGGAGGGCCCGTGGGTAAAAATTGAAAACTTAATTTTTTTGACTTGGGAGAAATTTCACATTTTTCTCCGCATTCCCACGTCCCGCACCAATCACGTGCTGACACGTGGCTTGGCGGTCGCATGGAAGAAAACTCCAACTTTTGGTCTTTGGGAAAAATTTTAATTTTTCTCTGTGGCCGCGTACCCCCGCGACCAATGGGGTGATGACACGTGTCCCCATGGGCATGCGGTCCGTGCAAATCTTTTGGGTTTTTCAACCCCTTTGGTGTAAAATCCATTTTACCTCCACCGACCCGTTGACCCGTCCAATCAAGGGATGCCACATGGCCCTTTTGCATGGTCGGGGTTTAGAGCCAAATTTTTCCTTTGGAAAAATTTGGATTTGTGTTTGGAAAAATTTTTAAATTTTCCCCCTAAGCCCGTGGACTTCCCAAGGGAAAATTTCTCCCTAAAACTCCACCAAGCCATAACTTGATTTCTATAGGAGTTAGGAGAACTTATTTATATGGTTGGAAAGGTGAGATAATTTACTATCCAATGAGAATAATTTAGGAAAGTTTTGATGACTCTAAATGCAAGAAAAATCTAGTTGAAGTTCTGAGCTTGTTAGAGAGCAGGCATGGGGGTAAATTGCTCCCTGAACCTAAGTAAAACATGTAACCCTAAAATTTGAAATTTATGAACTTGTTATAAGTTGAAAATGGAAATCTTGTGTTGGGTAATTATAATCTGTTCCAAAACTTGTTAGTTCAAACTAATGTCTTGCAACTTGGTTGTAGACTCTTCTAATAAAAAAATTATTCCATAAATTTTTTCCCAACTAATTCCTAGTTTGTTTCTTGGTCTCAAGTGGTTGTTTGAAGTGGGAATTACACTTGGTATCAGAGTAGTGGTTCAAAATCTTGGACCATTGGGCACACTAGAAAATTGAGACTTGAGACTTTTAAACTAGTAAATCTGTTAACTTAGAAAACAAAACTGTTTGAAAATTGTTCATGATAGTAAACTTAGAAAAATGAAGAAGGTTTGAAGTATTGAACTAACTCTCACTTTGGTCTATGTAGGAGGCTCAGACGGAGTGAGAGGAACATTCACAGAGACCCAGAGTCACCACCACCACCACCTCCACCACCGCCACAACCACCACCAGATCAGGGTTTAACAGCTATCCTACCACAGATTTTGCAGACCCTCTAGGATGTTAATGCTGCCCTATGTGGAGGATCAGTAGGAGGGCATTCAGGCAGACATGATAGAGCTATTTCCATAGAGGGACATGCACCTCCTTCACTTAGTGAGGAGCATGGAGGAGAGAATTATCATGGAGAGTTAGATAGAGCAGAGTCTCCTTCGAGGGGACATGGTGACCGTATTTTAGGACAGAGAGAGAGGTCTCGAAGCCCTAGGCTCGAGGAAAGGCAGAAGAGAGGCCCAGAGGCTGTCAGACCATAGTTACGGATCACATCAGGGAGATCCTGAAGCTTAGGCCATCACATTATTCAGGTGATACAGGAGGATTCTAGGAAGAGACTTGGCTAGTTAGCTTGAGCGGTTGCTTCAAGCTTTGTCCTTGTTCTAGCAACACGAACACTCATGTTGCGATCCATCTACTGAGGGATGGAGCTAGAGTATGGTGGAGGACAGAGGAGTAGAAGATCCATATTGATTCAGAGACAGTCACCTAGGAGCTGTTTGAGGAGAGATTTAGGAGTAGATACTTGTCACGGAGATTCATACAACAGAGGATTGATGAGTTCCACGATCTTCGACAGGCATCCATTATAGTGGAAGAGTACAAGAGTAGGTTCCTGGACCTACTTGAGTACGTTGATTACATGCAGGATGAGCAAGTTTGGATCCATAGGTTCATCCAGGGCCTTAATTTAGATATTAGAGGTGTAGTTCGGATCCATTTCCCATAGACTTTAGCAGAGGCCACTGAGAAGGCCTACATTATAGAGGAGACTCGGAGTAAAACCCAACAGGCTAGAGACCGTGTCAGGAGCTGTATTCAGCGATTCTGAGGATAACGAGATCAAGGGGGTCATCTCCTCCTCCTCGTGGTGGTCAGCATTCTTCATAGTCATCTTTCAGGCCACAATAGCAGCAGCAGTCCCGCCCACCTTTTAGGCCTCCTTAGAGAACTGATGCACAGAGAGGTCACAGTATGGGACCTCCTCTTAGGGGTCCCACCAGAACACAGGGTGGAGCTATAGCTCAGTTAGCAGAAGCTCAACCACAGAGGCCATAGTAGACTATAATTGGATCATCAAGATCCACGACACCTACCTCTAGGGCACCTTCTGGAGGTGATTTTGCTTGGAGAGGCTCAGGTGGTTTTTTCGGGTGTGGAATAGTGGGACACTTTTGGAGAGATTTCCCCCAAAACCCTAATAAGGGTAAGACACCCATCTCAAAGCCTATAGTTGGAGACATGGGACGAGTCACAGGATCTATGCAGTGGTTGAGAACTATCAGGCTAAGCACTAGAGCACGGTCATCGAGACTACAGGTAGTGTTGGAGGTGTTCCTACCTCCGTATTGTTTGACTCTAGTTCTTCTGATTCATTTATTGCACCATCCTTAGTAGAGTGATGCAGGCCGGTGGTAGTTAGGTAGGGTCATAGTTGGGATGTTGAGATGGCTTCTAGAGCCAAGATCTCTGTGGACTCCTTAGTTAAGGAGTGTGTAGTGGATTTAGGAACTTTCACCACCACCTCGGATATCCGTATTCTTCCTTTGGGCTCGTATGGAGTCATTTTAGGCATGGATTGGTTATCTAGCACATAGGGATAGGATGGATTGCTATCACAAGACTATATCTTGTGCAGATGATCTTGGAGTTGATTCGGTGATTCCAGAGTCGGAGACCCGTTTCTATTCACACTATCTCTCGCTATACAGCTTAAGCGGTGTGTGTGGTGGGGTTGTCAGATGTATGCATTGATAGTTAGTGACAAGAAAGAGGATGGGTCTAGTGGGCCATCACTAGATGATCATCCCATTTTGAGAGAGCATGCAAATGTATTCCTAGGGGAGCTACCGGGATGCCACCCCACGTGAGATTGACTTCCATATTGATCTGGTTCTAGGAGTAGAGTCTATCTCACAAGCTCTTTATTAGATGACCACCTCGAGCTCGTGAGCTCAAGTTGTAGCATGAAGGCCTTCTGGAGAAGGGTCTTATCCATCCTAGTGTATCCCCCTAGGGTGCATCAGTAATTTTTGTGAAGAAGAAGGATGGGTCATTACGGTTGTGTATTGATTACCGCCAGTTGAACAAAGTGACGATCAAGAATCATTACCCCCTTCCTCATATCGATGACTTGTTTGACCAGATGAAGGGAGCCATGATGTTCTCTAAGATCGATCTCAAGTTGGGCTACCATCAGTTGAGGATTTTGGAGGTGGACATCCATAAGACCGCCTTCCGCACAAGGTATGGGCACTGCGAGTTCACAGTGGTGCCTTTTGGTTTGAAAAATGCCCCTGCAGTGTTTATGAGTTTGATGAATGGGGTATTTAGAACCTTTCTAGATCGCTTCATGCTCATCTTCCTTGATGATCGTTGATGCAAAATCACAGCACCCCTGGATGCTGATCAGGTTTCTAAGTTGATCTTCAGGCATCCAGTGTGATTGCACAACATTGAAACCTTTCTCCAAGTGTGGGACTTGCAGAAATGAGAAAGGAATCTCCAGAGAAGGCTGGTTCCTACTCCTAAACCACCTGCCACAAGCTATTCCAGTGCAGGCAAGCTAATCTAATCCTAATCTAACCATGCCAAAGAGACAGAGAGAGAGAGAAAGGAAAAGAACAAAAGCCTACACTAAAATGGTGATACACCAGAGAAGGAGAATGTTGGACATCTATCAAAACTGCCATGTAACAAAGAGAGGTGAGCAATGGGAAGGATGGACAGATGCATCACAGGCCCAAGGATAGATTTCACACAGAAAATGTCCCAAAACTCCATGAACACAGCTCCAAACCTGCAATGAACATTCAAACATGCACAAATACCTGCAATGAAGAGAGGCAAGAGGAAAACAAGCGAAAAACGAGCAAGGATGGACAGATGCATCACAAAACACGTTTTTGTTGCTTCAGAAGTTTGCACAGAACATCATTTCATTAGTAAAAGGAAAAAAATGCCATTACAGAGTAGGGAGGAGGTTCGAACTCCATTTTTAACCCTGGAGAAGGAAAAGAAGGGAGGGCAGAGCCGAACAGATGAACAACTTGTAATTATTATTTTTAAAATGAGCCAAATCTGGCTTTTACATTGCATGGGTCGAGCCCAGGAGAGAGAAACATGGGAAAACGTGCAAGCCCATTCCTCATTGACTACAGATGCATTAAAATGGCATGGGGAACCTTACAAACCCATACCCTACCATCTTTGACCGATTTGGAGGAGAATGCGACCCATTCTGCATTAATTTGGTCGCTAAAATGTCACTTCTGGCCATGAACACGCGTCAGAGCCATTTCTCAACTTTCTCTCTCCAGACTGCACCAAAATTTGAGATTAACCCTAGAATCATGTAGAGAATTTCATAAGCTTTCCGTTGATATAAAGAACGTGCAAATCCGAGCTCTGGATCAAAAGATATGGAGATCTGAAGATTTAGGGCACAAAACAGTGAAAATGTGTTTTGAAGATCTTTCCCGCGCTCTGCCACCTGGACGACACGTGTCAAGCGCTGATTGGATACGTAATTCTCTCTCCTCTGCTGTCCCGTGGGTTTTTCCTTGAAAGTTTTTCCTTTTGTGATTTTGGAACATTTTCCACTTTCCTTCCGCGCCCCCGCCACTTGGGACACGTGGCATGCATTGATTGGTCGACAGGGGCGCGGGGCAGACCTTTGCTTTTAGCTTTTCGGCCAAAACTCTTGCTAAACTCTCTAACTCCTTCCCGAGCTCCGAGCTTCCCTTCCTCATTGGACACGTGTCCTCCTTTTATTGGCTCGGGTTAGTGCTTGAAACCTCACCCTTTGAACTTTTTGGACTTTTCTCCTTGTGACACGTGTCATGATTTGGTTGGTCCGCGGGTCTGCCGGCTCTTTCGCGTCCAGCGCGTCCATTTGTCCCGGATGTCCCAGACTGTCTGGGACAAAAACTTCTGATCCACCCGAAATGGGCTTCCTCATCCCTCATTCGGCCGATGACACGTGGCGTTGCTTGATTGGCTTTCGGCTCCTTCGGCTATCCGCGTCCCACGCGTCCCTTTGTCCCACATGTCCCGGACTGTCTGGGACAAATTCTTCCGGTTCGCCCGATTCGGCCGGTTCGCGTCCTTCACGTCTTCTTGTCCCAAATGTCCCAGAGCAGTTAGTCGATTTTCTTCTCCTTCGGCCGAACCGGCTTTCCGCGTCCCGCGCGTCCCGACGGCCTAGATGTTCCTTTGCCCTGCAGACTGCCTGGCGGCCTTTCGGCCGATTCGCGCCCAGATGTCCCTCACGTCCCGACTGTTGCGAGGACTAGGACTTAGCCATTTTTCATGATTTTTCCTGGCCCAAGCTTGTTTTTGCAGCCTTTTCACCTTTTCTCAGAACTTGCTCTTTTCAACCTGGACAGGAGAGTTAGAAAAATTCTGAGGGGACCCTAGAAACATGATTTTTTGGCCCTGAATCAATTTATTTTCCTGGGACTAAGTAATTTGATGCATGTTATCAAAATTTACCCTGGGGGTGAATTTTGGATAATAATGACATATTGGTATACTCACGAACACATGAGGAGCATAAGGGACACCTTCGACATGTTCTTCGAGTTGTCTTTGTGAGGAGCAGCGACTTTACGGGAACTTGGAGAAGTGTGGTTTCTTCCAGACAGAGAGTGCAGTATTTGGGACATTTTATTTCTAGGGAAGGTATTGTAGTCAATCCTTCCAAGATTAGAGCCATTATGGATTGGCTAGCACCCACTACAGTGACCGAGGTGTGCAGCTTCATGGGTTTAGCAGGATACTACCAGAGATTTGTTCAGGACTTCTCTTGGATTATGCACCCTATCACTTCCCTTCAAAGGAAAGGGAAGAAGTTTGTTTAGATGGATAGATGTGAGTAGGCCTTCAAGACACTGAATTAGTGCCTCACTACAACACCCATTCTTGCAGTGCCAGATCCATAGGGTGAGTTCTTTGTATGCACATATGCTTATTTAGCAGGGCTTGGAGGTGTGTTGATGCAGGATGGCAAGGTTGTAGCTTTTAAGTCTCACAAACTCAAGGATCACGAGCTTAATTATCCTACCCATGACCTTGAGCTTACGGTAGTTATACATGCCTTGGTTAGATGGAGACATTTCCTTCTTGGATGGAGATTCACACTTAGGATAGATCATTTGAGTCTTCGCCACCTCTTCACACAGCCCAATCTAAATGCTCATCAGAGGCATTGGATGGAGTTGCTTTGTGAGTATGACATGGAGATAGAGCATGTGAAGGGGAAGGAGAATGTAGTAGCAGACACTCTCAGTAGATGGAGACATGTGGCTATGGCCACTATAGTGAGCATAGATTTACAAAGTAGGATTCTTTAGCAGCTTCCTCTTGACAGCTTCTACATGACAATACGAGCAGAGATCGAGTCCCAGAGACCCCTTGAAGGGAAGTTTGATGGTTTCTCACTAGAGGAATATGGCCTTCTCAAGCATAGAGGTTAGATATATGTTCCCAGAGATGGAGGCTTGAGGTAGGATATCTTGGTAGAGGCACATCATGCACCCTATTCAGCCCATCCCGGGTGAAGAAGATGCACGCCACTTTGTGATAGTTGTATCACTAGAGAGGACTTTGTCAAGATGTAGCTCAGTTTGTATCATGGTGTTTAGAGTACCAGAGGGTTAAGGCTAAGCATTAGCATCCAACAGTCTTCTTTATCCTCATGCCATACCGGAATGGAAGTGGGACACCATTTCCATGGATTTCATTATTGGACTACCTATGTCGAGATATCACCACGATGCCATTATGGTCACGGTGGATAAATTGACAAAAGTAGCTCACTTTTCTCTGGTGAAGACCACTTATATAGCTAGAGCAGTGGCATGAGTATATTTGGATGAGATCATCAGGTTACATGGGATTCCGCAGAAGATCATTTATGACCGTGATCCCTTGTACACTTCACATTTCTGGACTACCATGCAGTATGTCCTCAGGACGAGGATTAATTTTAGCACATCATACCACCCTAAGATAGATGGACAGACCGAGTGAGTAAATCAGATTTTGGAGGATATGCTCAGGATGTACGTGATGGATCAACATTCTAAGTGGGAGGAGTACCTGTACTTAGTGGAGTTTTCCTACAATAATAGTTTTTCAGAGTTCTATAGGTATGGCACATTTTCGGGCATTATGTGGTAGGGAGTGCAGGACACCCCTTAGCTGGGACAGTGGAGGATAGAGTATCTCTTTGGCCAGCTCTTTTGTAGGACATGGAGTAGCATGTAGTGCTGATCGGCAGAGATTGTAGGGGGCGCAAGATAGGTAGAAGAAGTATGCTAATAAGCATAGAACTGAGCATAATTTTGATGTGGGAATAAAGGTATTCCTTTGTGTTAGGCCACATAATATCCCGATCTGTTATGGAAAATTTTCTAAGTTATCTCCTCGCCTCGTTTGACCTTTTGAGATCTTGGAGTGTATCAGTCCATTGGCTTACCATCTAGCATTGCCACCCAGCTTTTCTCACGTACATGATGTGTTTCATGTTTTTGTTCTTAGGAGATACATCACAGATCCTTCTCATGTGTTGGATTGGACATCATTATAGGTACAGGATCAAGGGTAGGTGATGGTGGAGCCCATCTGTATCATAGATCGTAGGACCTTGGGCCTTCGAGGCAGAGAGATTGATCAGGTACGGGTACAGTGGGATAGATACGATGAGACTGCAGCCACTTGGGAGGATGTTACTATTTTACAAGTGCAATTTCCACATTTTTTCCAGTGACTTCTAGGAGGAAGTCGAGTCTAAGGGGAGGGGGATGTAGTGCCCACTTCCCTTTGACACTGTTTAGATACTGATTTTGACACTACTGATCATATTTTGGGACATTATTATGTTTTGATGTAGTATGATGTGTATATGCTAGATCATGGGTTATTATGGACATTATTATGTTTTGTTTAGTATGATGGTTAGATGTTAGACTATGGATTAGTATTGATCTGGATTCAGTTATTATGCTTGATGATCATTGAGACATTACTATTATTATGTGGATGATGATATACTGGTTGACATGGATAGGTTATTAATGATTGATTTTAGACATGTGACATTTGATGTTATGAATAGCTCTAGTATAGAGATTCATTGGATAATGATATAGTTACAAATGGAATTCAAATGATGATGTTAAATTCTTGATATTGTCATGATTTGGATTTAATCTTTATATGTTGCTTATATCATTTGGATGTTCTGATGTGGCCATGAGGCCGAAGGAGGTATTGTTATTTTTCGGTTAAAAATCACAACAATGTCGGGGACTGGAGACTAACCATATTGGAATTTTGTGTGAAATCAACAAGGTCACCATGGAAACTATGTTTTATTTGTGTGTTGAGTTGTGTTAGGACTTCCATGGGGGATTTCCATTATTGTGACCATGGGGCATATGTGTGTTTTATTTGTATGTTCCCTTTTATTATTGTTGTGTGTATTTTTTTTGTAAGGTGTTCTTTCTTTTAATTAATTTAAATGTGATAGTTTAATGTGGGAGTCATATAGTTAAATTTTAATTAAAATAATTGGGATGAGGGATGTAAGAATTAAAGTTGTAGTCTTAATTAATAATTAAATTTGATTTATAACCTTATGATAAATAAATAAATCTTTGTGTCAAAGATTGTAATAAATAAATGTCATAGATATTAATGCATGTGTAAGAGGATGTAAAAGAGTGTGTAAGTTACCATGTAAGGATGTGTAAGAATTTGTAAGAGTTGTAAGGTAGATTTTGGAAGGTCAAACACTCCATCTCTTTTGAAATTCGAAATCTACCTTGGAGGACAAATTTGGAGGCTTGTGGGACAAGTTAAACTTGTCCCACACCTCTCAAAAACCTCCACCAACCATGCCTATGGTCTTGGAGTCAAAATAAATCTATTTTATTATGTTTTGATATGATTTTGTGTAAGAATTGATTGCTATTGTCTTACAAATTTTTAATGCATTCCTTTTGGAGTATGGGCTAAATTGAAGTATGTAAGTGGTTTGTCATTCTCATTTATTGTGATTTATTTGTTGATGTTGATCCTTTCTTGGGGGTTGAGGAAAAATGATGTGGCATCCCACTTGGAATCCACATCATCCTCTCCCCACCCTCTCCTTTAAAAATTTGAATTCCTCCTCATTTTGAGGTTGTTGAAACATTTCACTCTCTCCCCTTGGGCCGAATTTTCTTCTTGTTGGAGCTTGCTTTGTGGAAGAAGTGGATTTTCTTGTGCATGCTTTCTTCTTGCTGTTTTGGGACTACATTTGATCATCAAAGAACTATTGTTTTGGAAAACAAATCTCCATTATGGAGAGGTAGGTTCTTATCCATTTTAATTTGTTGTTTCTCCCCTTTCTTGCATGTATTATTGAATGGTTTTGTGTTTGCATTCTTGGATGGATGGGTAGAATGCTTAGGGAAAGGTGTAGAGAGAAGACTATGAGGTTTTATCAAAGGAGGGATAAGGAAATTGCCATTGGAACTTGTTCTTTGTGGAGGGAATGTTGGTTTGGGATCCACCTAGGAAAAGAATATGCTTGCATTTCTTACTTTTTTTTTTTTTTTTTGGGGGTATAAGGGATAAATTTGGAGGAGGGATAAGGAGGGGTTGAGGAGGGATAAGGTTTATGGGATGGTTATATATATTTTTTGGCGGTTGATTTTGGTGGATGCCCAATTCCAACATGGGAGGCATAAGGAGACTTCCATAGCTCTTGCTCTTGTTTGGCTTAATTGTTTTTCAATCCTATGTGTTGTATGACTATTTTCAATTGCAGCTAGGAACTGTTTTATTGTTTAAACTGTGCTTTCTATTATTGTTATGTAATATGGAAGGAATGTTGTTTGTTGTGAAAGAAGCCTTGTTGCTATGTGTTGATGTTCATACCTTTTTCCAATATGATTGGGGCTCGGGGGCCAATGGGGAAGGATGGCTTCTCTTTTCCCATTGGGTATCTTGGTTGGGTGGAGAGCGTTGCCTTTCCCCCTTCCTTGTTGTGATTAGAGTTGCGAAGAAGATGAAAGAAGGTAAAATCAGCATGTTGTTGTTTGGAGGAGAAAAATTACAGTTTGACAGTCATCTCTTTGAGTAAAATTGAATGTAACCCTTCCCACTTAGAGTGGATGAATGTATTGATATTGAAATGTGAAGTTTTTACATTGAAATTGGAAGTTGTAATTGATGTGAGAAATGTAGAGAAGAAATACAATTCTCTGTTTTACTTTGGAAAGAAATGTAATTGGTATTCTATACTTTGTATTTTGAAATGTGAAAATAAATAAAATTGGAAATGAATTCAATTGTAAAGTTATTTGAATGACCAATAAAGAATGGTATTGTTTCTTTTAAAATTGGTATGGCAATGTATGCTAGATTGTATTGCTGTCCATGAATGAAATTCTGTTTTGAAAAAGAAATAGAATCCTCTATTTTTGGAATGTTGAAAAAGATGCATATGGAATTGAAAACAACATTATTTTTCCTTGCAAAGATGTATATTAAAGTTGAAATTAGAAATTTAGTTCCATTTAAAATTGGATGGATGATTTAAGAAGCATTGTAATTGATTAAGTTAGAAATTTATGCACATTCAAAGACAAATGGCTAAATCAATTTAAAGGAATAACTCATTGTTTCAAAGTTCAAATCTGGCATCTTCCTTTTAAATAAAACGAGAAGTTCACAATTACAATTAGGAATCAACTTAAAATAACATAGGTTAACATGCTAAGACCATATTAAACTCAACTTGACAAAGAAAACTTGAGGAAACAAATCAACCTTTCCAAATTTGAATCAATCTCCTTTCCTAAGTCATTTTTCTGTCCCTTTTTGGAGAAAAAAACAACTTGAATAATTGAACAAATTGAATCTACTAAAACATTCTAAATCTTCTCTATTTTGATCCTCCATGTCTGGTTGGCATGTTGAGAGAAGGAAGAGTTCAAATTTTATTAAAAATTGCAAGTTTGAAACTACCAGTCTTCAAATTAAAACCCTGAAGTTTTTTTCTAAAATTTTACCCTTAAAACTTCACGAAATATAAAAAATTATGACTCTTGTGCAAATATGACTCTGAGAGCTTTCTAGAAAGTCCTCGTTTGACAAAAATGGATTTTCCTATCAAAAATTATGACCATTTGAAGTTTCACTTCAAAATGGCCATCCCAAACTGAAAATGAATTAATTTAACTTTAGAAAAATTTAAATCTTGACTTTGGAAAAATTTCCCAAAAAGGTCTGTAGCCCCATCACCCTCTCATCCAATCAGGTGATGCCATGTGGCATCTTGGAGGGGTAGACTTTTTTTTTGAAGACTTATATTTTTTTTTTTAAAAAATTATCTTTGGAAGATTTTCCAATTTTTCCCCACAACTCCGTCGTCCCACACCAATCACGTGCTGACATGTGGCAGGGAGGGCCCACGGGTAAAAATTGAAAACTTAATTTTTTTGACTTGGGAGAAATTTCACGTTTTTCTCCGCATTCCCACATCCCTGCACCAGTCACGAGCTGACACGTGGCTTGACGGTAGCGCAAAATAAAACTCCAACTTTTCATCTTTGGGAAAAATTTTAATTTTTCCTCCGTGGTCCCGTACCCCCGCAACTAATGGGGTGATGACACGTGTCCCCATGGGTGCGTAGGCCGCGTAAATCTTTTGGGTTTTTGGCCCCTTTAGCGCAAAATCTATTTTACCTCCATCGACCCGTTGACCCTCGTCCAATCAAGGGATGCCACATGGCCCTTTTGCATGGTTGGGGGTTCGAGACAAATTTTTCCTTGGAAAAATTTGGATTTGTGTTCGGGAAAATTTAAAATTTTCCCCTAAGCCCATGGACTTCCCAAGGGAAAATTTCTCCCTAAAAATCTACTAAGCCATAACTCGAGTTCTACAGGAGTTAGGAGGACTTATTTATATGGTTGGAAAGGTGAGAGAATTTCCTATCCAATGAGAATAATTTAGGAAAGTTTTGATGAATCTAAATGTGAGAAAAATCTAGTTGAAGTTCTGAGCCTATTAGAGAGTAGACATGGGGTAAATTGCTCCCTGAACCTAAGTAAAACATGTAACCCTAAAATTTGAAATTTATGAACTTGTTATAAGTTGAAAATGGAAATATTGTGTTGGGTAATTAGAATCTGTTCCGAACCTGTTAGTTCAAACTGATGTCTTGCAACTTGGTTGTAGACTCTTCTAATTAAAAAAATATTCCATAATTTTCCCAACTAATTCCTAGTTTGTTTCTTGGTCTCAAGTGGTTGTTTGAAGTGAGCATTACAAAGATGAAATAATACATGGTAACTCTGAATCACAAAACCTCACCTCAAAAAGGATTCAGAGAACAATTGATAAGTCTTTCCACAACATGACAACGTAGGAACTTATTAACCTTACTTTCAGGAAGATTGTATCAAGGGAATTTGTTCAGACCCCAAGACCAGTTTGGTCATTAAAAATATTCTCAAACATATGGTGAGAGAAACAAAAATGATGCTATATAAGTGCAAGCAGGAGCTAAAACATGTCTGATCAAAATATCAAGTAGAGAACAAAACTAAAACGTAATCCTTCTTAGCAGTGACTTCCATTAACTACTTCAGAACAGTCCAACAGGGGTTCTCATAAGTAAAGCATATCATCTTAGTAGAAGTAACACATGAATCCTGTTATTTCCAAACAAGAAGGAAGTCCAAAATCATTGAGTTCAACTATCTATTTTAGCATAACTCAAACAGGAGCAACAAGATCTGAAAACAACTCAAGATTCAATAGGAGATACATTTTTCATACCTTCTCCCAATAGAGGATAAACAAACCCAGATCAATATTTTATCAAATAGTGTATTCCCTTAATCCATTTTACACAGACAACAAAGTTCACACAAATTTTACAACATTCTAATTCCAACAAGGTTAAAGCATGATCCACTCATATATTCAACAAGGAACAAACCCACATTCTATTTTATCAAACAATGAATCTCATCAAAAGAATATAGTGAACAATTCAAGCATGAATGCAAAATAAACATCACAAATAAAAACCCATTTGTTTCCAAGAGAAGAGTTCTTTTAATGAATACATTTAGGAAAAGAAGAACAACTTAATGGATAGAGCCTATCATGCCTGATAGAGATTCTATTTATTTGTAGAAGATTTATAACTCGAGTCTCCACAGCTTTCTCTCCTTTTTCCAAAATAAACTCCTCAATTCCAAATTTCTACCCTTCTTATTCTTCCACCAGATCTAGAAATAGCTCACAGATGTCAAAAATAGAATTGTTGGTTCGAAGAACTAAAACCTCCATATAGAGAAAAAGACACAAAGAGAAAACTACAAAACAACCTCTCCAAAATTCGCTTGCATCTATTCTTAGGTGGTTTATTCACCATGAACAAGATCATTAAATGCAAGGAATGCCTAATTTCCCTTCTCTTTCTCTACGCCACTTCCATCCAAATTTGGTGAACTCAAATTCAAACTTTGCATGTAATTCAAATTTAGTGATGATGCTAACTAGACATCCCCCTAACTCCCCATGCCTTCGCCAAAAATAGCAGTTTAAAGAGGTAAATACAAAAATCGATTCCCATAAAAGCCTTAGAAATTGATGCCATTGACTCACCACTTGCCAAGTAGCCCTTAGGTACCTTTTAGCTTAGTATTAGTTTAGGTTAGATTATCCTTAGGTTAGGATTCGACCTTAGTCTTTAAAAAATATTATTTACCATAGGCTAGTTAAAAATTCACAACCATAAAGCATACCAAATTAGGTTAGGGTGTCACCTTAGCAATTTAGTAATAGGTCCTAGGTAGGTCTTAACCACCTTAGTTAAAATCCAAATAGGATAGAACATTACAACTTAGGTTAAGGTATTTACCTTAATAGTCCCGTAATAGGTCCTTAATCCTCTTACGCTATTCAACATCTTAAAAATATTTATCAAGAAGGTCCAAGCTCACCATTTACAACATGATGCAAAGCAAGGACACCAGAAGAAGGGTCCTCATAATTATAACCAAAACAAGACTCAGTCCCACATTACCTTCTATTTTAGAATGTCAGGTTATCAAGATGATCAGGTAAGAAGAACTGAAGCATACCTTGGATCAATGGAATTGATCCAAGGTTTTGCTTTGTTAACATATGCTAAGTATGAAAACAACAATACAAGTTCACAACCTTTCAAGTACATAGAGAATAATGGATTCATTTTCAAGTAAACAGAATCATAGAAAAATGAATCTCTGTACAGTAATAATTTATTCATTGCAAACATGATTTCCAACAGTCAAAAGAATACACCTTCCTAAGACAAATCACATGTCAATGTTTGCAATGTCAAGAGAGAAAGTAATCAAAGTAATAGTTTTGTTCAAAGATGTTACATACTTCCCTCCTAAAAAGAATCATCATCCCGATGATTAACTTAATCATATAATTTGCATCAAGGACAAATCAGATTATTATACTCTCATTCTTATGTTCATAACAAAATTGGTTTTTTCAAATTCCCAATCAACATTAAAGTAGTTGTCCATTTTTAAATAATGTAATGTCTGCCCAAAATTGGCAAATTTATTGATATATCATGAATAAAATATTAAAATTTTATAAGTCCATAGAATCAATTTTGTTCAAACAAGTATGGAAAAGTAGTTTTCATATCTTCAATATTTTCCCAGGTTGCACTCTCTTCATTAAACTAGTCCCACTAGACCTTATATTGACTTATTTCATGATTTCTTAAGTGTAACTGGCAAGTTTCTAGCACTCGAATAAGCTTAACCATGATTATTCCTGGGTCCTGGACCTATAAGGAATTCCAATTTAACACATGTGATAAATCTGAAACGTATTTATTAAGTAGAGAAATATGGAAAACATCATGCATTTGTGATAAAGTAGGAGCTAAAGCTAAACGATAAGTTACAGGGTTGATTATCTCAACAATTTCAAAGGGTCCCACATAACGAGGTGATAACTTGGCCGCCTTGCCAAAAGTTATAGAACTCTTTTTCGGTTTAACCCAGAAAGACATTCTCACCAAGTTCAAATTCCTTATCAACCCACTTTAAGTATACATAAATATTTTTCCTATCAACAGCTTCTTTCAAGCGTTCATGAAACATTTTAACTTGTTGTTCCATTTCCGTAAGGATTTCAAGTCCAATTACCTCTCTATCCTCAATGTTGTCCCAGCTAATCAAAGTTTTACATTTCCTTCTGTATAATGCTTCAAAAGGTGTCATTTTCAGAGAGGCATGATATGTGTTATTATAAGAAAACTCAACTAATGGGAGGTACTCTTCCCATTTATATTTCTAATCCATGCAATAAATTCGTAGCATGTCTTCTAAAACTTGATTAACTCTTTCAGTCTATCCATCTATTTTTGGGTGGTAAGCAGAACTGAAATTTAGCTTCATCCCTAGGGCTGCATTAAGTGTTTTCCAAAATCTAGATGTCATTCTTGGATCTCTATCTGATATGATCAACTCAGGTACTCCATGTAATCTGAAAATTTCATGCACAAATCTTTTGCTAAAACTAGTGAATCATCCTTAAGGTTACCAACAATAAAATGAGCTACCTTTGTTAGTTTATCAACAACCACTAGAATAACATCATGTTTATTTCTTGACATAGGCAACCCTTGAACAAAATCCATGCTTATCACTTGCCATTTATACTGTGGTATGTTGTGAGGATACAATAAACTAGCTAGATGCATATGCTCATCTTTAACACATTGACATTCTAAGCAATGTGTCACAAATTCTATCACATCCTTTTTCATCCCTTTCCAAAAATATTGTTGTTTAACATCAACAAGCATTTTTGTAATGCCAGAGTGTCCCGAAAAAGGTGAATCATGAAATTTAATTAACAATTTCAAACCACAAGAATCACATCTTCATTGTCAAAGTGAAAACCTTTATATCTCACATCATTTGGATCTATAGCAAGTGTTGTCTTTACTTGCTAAAAATAAGAATCAGATTCCATGGAACTTTTTACTTCATCCTTAAACTGATTTCTCAATGTTATAAGAGAAGAAATGTGCTTCCTACGACTTAGAGCATCTGCAACTCTATTTTCTTTGCCTTTAATATAACTTATGTCAAAATCATACTGAGATAGAAATTCTAACCATCTTCATTGTCTTGCATTCAGATTTGGCTAAGTAAAAATATACTTCAACCTAAGATGATCAATTTTTAGTTCAAAAGGTCTACCAAGAAGATAATGCCTCCATACTTGGAGTGCATGAACAATGGTAGCAAGCTCTAGATCATGTGGAGCATAATTCAGCTCATGTAACTTGAGTTTTCTACTTTCATAAGCTATGACATGATCCTTTTGTAATAGAATACCTCCGAGACCTTCCCCGGATGCATCTGTTACAACAGTGAAGTCTCCATTAGGATCAAGTACAGCCAAAATAGGTGTTGATGTTAACTAATCCTTCAGAGTCTTAAATGTAGATTCACATTTTTCATTCCATACAAATTTCTTATCCTTCTTCTGCAATGAAGTTATTGGTGCAACAACTTTAGAGAAGTATTTAACAAACTTTCTATAGTAACCAACAAGACCCATGAAGCTTCTAACTTCATGTACGTCATTTGGTGTAAGCCACTCAGTTATTGCAACAATTTTAGAGGGATCTACTCCTATTACATCTTTGTTTATTACATGACCCAAATAGTGCACTTTCGTATCATAGAAAGAACAGGTTGGATAACTTATCAAACAACCTTCTCTTTCTCAATATTTCTATAATCGCTTTCAAATTCTCATGATGTTCCTCGATGCTTTTAGAGTATATAAGAATATTGTCCAAGAATACAAAAAAAAATTGTCCAAGTATTCTTGAAAAATATTATTCATTAAATTCATAAAAGTTGCAGGTGCATTCGTTAATCCAAAAGATAGAACTATGAATTCATAATGTCCATACCTTGTTCTAAAAGTTGTTTTATGAATATCCTCATCCTTTATTCATAACTGATGATATCCAGATCTAAAATCTATTTCGAATACACTTTGATGTACCATGCATCGATCAAAAAGATCATCAATTCTAGGAAGTGGATATTTATTCTTAATTGTTACCTTGTTTAGCATCCTATAATCGATACACAATCTAAGCATTCCATCTTTCTTTTTCACAAATATTACCGGTGCTCCCTAAGGTGAGACACTCAGTCTAATCAAACCTTTAGACAAAAGTTCTTGTAACTGTGCCTTAAGCTCTATCAACTCAATAGTAGTCATTCTATAAGGTTCCTTAGAAATAGGTTATGTTCCTAGTTTGATCTCAATTGTGAAGTCAAACTCCCATTTGGGTGGAAGACTAGGTAACTCTTCCGGAAATACATCACTAAAATTTTGTAATAGTGGATATCTTTCCAAGAAGTCACTACTTTCTTCTGTTGTTTCAAAAAATTTACTACATACAAAGTGCAGCCTTTGTTTTTGGCCTTTTAAGTTGCATAGCTAACAATTTCCTAACCAAAATCTCATGTTTTATACCCTGAATGTCTTATGTTTTCTACAGATCATCCAAACAAATAATATGTTTTTCAAAATAGTCAACATTTTCTTCATACTCAACTATCCAATTAACACCTATGATTACATCATAACACCCCAAAGGAGAAACATAAAGGTCAAAGATCGGTGGAAAAACTAGGTAAGTCAAGGACTACTCCAAAAAGACACATACTGATTGTATGAATAACATTATTTCCATAATGTACAACCCATGGTTTATCCATTTTTCCAGCTTTTCTTTTTAATTTCAATGTTAATTTAGTAGAAATAAAACATTTAGTAGCTCCAATATCAAAAGTATAGTTACAAGTATGCCAAATAACTTACCTAGAACCTCTATGGGTGTGACTTGCTTTTCAGCCTGTTTGTCAGCTACTGCAGCATGTATCTTGTGTTGCTGATTACGGTCATCCTTCTTCAAAGGACATTGATTTGTGTAATGGTCCTTGCCATAATTGTAACAGCCTCCTACAAGTCCTTTTTAGGCTCAAATTTATTTCCAGCCTTAAAGTTATCATTCTGACCCCCATAAGACTTATGTTTGTTATTAATGTTCTTGAAAAAGTTATTTCACGCATTAGCAACTAGTTTATTTGGTTTTGTTTTCTTGTTGTTATCCATTACAAACTTATTTTTCATACCAAACTTTTTCCATGGCCCTTTTTTAGTGTAATAGACGATGAAGAGTTTGGAATTTTCTTTCTAATTTCCTCCTTATGGGAAGAGATTGCTTTCAATTTCTATTTGTGCCTTATGGAGTTTTCAACAACCCATTCCATAGTGGTTGGTCTATGAACATCCACCTCACCACCTATAATGGGATTTAACCCCATGATAAAAAAATTTATCGTGAACTTCTCATCAGTTTGATACTGAGGTATATACTTAAGGAGTTTAGTAAACTGCTCCCATTACTCTTTATAGTTAATTTTTCCTAAGATAAGTTTTGAAATTCAGTCATTTTCTGATCATAATAAAGTTGTGGCAGCCATCATTTCCTAAAATAAATTTTAAATTAATCCCAAGTAATATTTGTTTCATCAATGTTTAACTCAACCTTGCGGCTGTCCCACCACAAAGATGCTTTATGGGAAATTTGATAAGCTCCCCATATTGCCTGAATTTCCTTTGAGAAGTTCCTTATTACAAAGTACTTCGCATTTCGGTGAGCCAATTCTCAACTCCATCATCTAATTTAGTGCCATCGAGCTTGGGTGGACTTATCCTTTTATATCATTAGTGAGTTCAACTTGCCATCCTTGCCTTTTTATTTTTAGGATGATCGGGTGCATTGGCATTAGCATTAACATTGGAATTTGCTACATTATTGTTATCAACACCTAAATTTTCAATATTAGTTTTGTCCACTAGAGGTGGATGATTGTTATTACCAAAGATCTTCTTCCTCCTCC
The DNA here is from genome assembly GCA_018340775.1 of Taxus wallichiana var. yunnanensis. NCBI lineage: Eukaryota > Viridiplantae > Streptophyta > Pinopsida > Cupressales > Taxaceae > Taxus > Taxus wallichiana. Next base: position 519,556,399 of record CM031238.1, on the reverse strand, counting down.
TCATTTCCCATTACTTTTTGTTCAAGTAACACTAAACGATCTCTTGTGTCCAATAGGGTAGCAAGGTTCTCATTGATTTTTGGGCGTAGCTTCTTCTCTACCAAGTGGTGGGTTGTTTGTAGCATTTCCTCTTGTTCTAACCATTTTCTGTTAACAAGAAAATTTAAGTTTTATCAGATTATGGAAACAATAGGTCTAAGAGCTGCAACCTTCAGCTCTGTTAACAAGATGTAACATTCCCATTTTAAGACTTTCAAACAAAGAATTTTAATTTTTTTATAATAATCTTCTCTATTCTAAATAATAATAATTTAGAACACACATTCCATGCCAATCAATCTCATAACAGATAACCATATGCAGTTGTAAATGACTCGGTGAACTACCAATATCTCGTGTTAACTTAATGTATTGTATACTAAGTATACTTGGTTCTTTTACCCTTAACCAGGTATTGAAGTGATCTATTTAAGAGGCCTATCTGAATATTTTTTACCAATATTCATTTGAAAGCTTGCTTTTTAAACTAGGTGACATAGGACAACATAACCAATAGCTTGTGATACTTTGGCCAAATATTTTCACATATTGTTCATGTTTATATTTATAGATGGCATACTTGTCAACCTGGAATTCACCCTTCACCCCACTTCACTTACTCTGTTAGTCCACTTGATCATGGTTTAACCCTAATCTAGGTTCATAACATAGTTTATATAGGGAACCACTCATGGTGACTAAGGGTACATAGACATACTCAATCGACCTAAGTTGATTGTGTGTGTCTAGTTATCCTAAGTCATCACGAGTTACCCCTATACTAAATAATACTTCTAACCTGACCTAGAGTTTAACTAAGATTAAGTCTACATTCATGAGGAAATCAACTCCATTGTGATAGGTTTTTTCTTCTTGTATCACTTGCTGAAATTTCTTTTCAATCTGGTTTGTCTGTTTGACTGAAATTGATCTTTGTTATTCGTGGAGCCGAAAGTGAAATTTATTCACTATGAGAATTACTTGCTGCAAATTGGAGGTTTTGATATGATTTTTAATGGAATTCAAGAGAGAAGAACTTAGAAACATATGGTTTGTTAATCCACGCACCGTTTTGGAAGATTTTTTCAAATTTCAATTTCATAGCAATGGGGATTTCAACTATTATTCTTCTCTGCTTCTTAATTTCTTATTCTTATCTCAATGAAATATTATTCGAGACCTATGTATCACCATGGGGTATAGGATTTAATTTCTTTGGTGAATCTGGTTTGAGATTTGGAAATGGTGGAGTGGTGGTGAGAAGTTGTAGAGAAAGTTACAGAGCAAGTTGTGCACGGAGGAGTTAGATGTTAGAAGTTAGAAGGAGGAATTTTTAAAATTTAAAATTATGCATAGAGATGTTTATGTGAATTTTTGTCCCTGATGTCCCTCATCTCAAAGGGACATGAGGACATCAATTTACATAGTAAGAAAAAAGATGACATGTGGCATCGATCGAACAACAAGGAGCGAGTGCTCCAAAATCAGCTTTAAAGCACTGAGGAGCTGGAAGCGGGTCACATGGGTGACCAAAAATCTCTCCTAGAGGGCTAGGATAAATTTTCAAGGTTTAATGTCCCTGAATTGTGAGGTACATGAGGGACATAAATTTCCATGGAGGTCCTAGAGCTGACACATGGCGGAGATTCGACGACAAGGGATTTGAGCTCCAAATCACACAGGGGCTGAAATAACAATCTTGATGGTTGCATGGGGTTCCAGAGGTCACATGGGGTTGGGAACATTTTTCCAAGGTTTATTTCCCTAACCCTTAGGGACTTTGGGGACACAAAATCCCATCAGGCTCCTAGAGATGACATGTGTCCTCCCAAAATTTGGTTAACTCTCGAACTCTCTCCAAGAGGACAACTTGTGATGATGATAACTTGAGCTCCCGATGGAATTTTTTGAAAAAATGTTATATGATCCTAACTGGAAATGGAATTTTGAATCCAATGGTGGGGGTATCATGTATTTATTCTTTCATTTTATCTCTAAAAAAATGGATTTTTATTTGGTACTCCACTTGTGCCTTAAAAAAAACAACATGCGAAACCTAATGCACTAAAGTGTTATGAAAAATATGATTTTACCATCATGTAAGGATTGGAATTATCTTTGTGGATATGTTTTTTTCTCCTAACTCCATCTAGATCTCCTAAAATCACCTTCGAAGCTTAGTGGTTGTTTTGGCCTATGTATTGACTAGGCCTATGAACCCTAATTTTGGCAAAACTACCCCAACTTCTCTCGAGCCCTTCCAAAATCTTCCTAAATCATTCCCATGATGTCCAAAGACCTTTGAATCACCTCAAATCTATTTATTCTCTTCTACTCTACTCCATGGGGTTGCTTTAGCCCTATGAAGGCCAGTGATAACCCTTCCCACAACTGCCTGTAGCTTACAAATGAACTCCTAAAATCACCTAGGGGAATGAATGGACTTTCCTAAATCACCTTGATATAACATTATTCAGGAGGTAATTTGGACTTGTTGGATGGAATCGAGGTGTCTTGGAATGATAGGACTTGAAAAAATTAACACAGGGTATAGTTGTCATGCTCGAAATTGTTAATTTCCTTTCTACACATTTGCATGACAACAACTAGCTCTAGCTTGGGGACATGACATGGAATGATTGCAGCAAATACATGACATGGGGAATCCATAATCTCAACTTTAGACCATATAATCCATTGACTAGTGCCTTATCCATTGGGCCCTATGGAGTCATGTACACTTTACTTTGGAGAGAAATAAAACATAGAAGGAAATAAACACACACACACACACAATAAGATGGAAAGGAAACACATGACACACAACATAAAAGGAAACACACCTAGAAATTGTATATGGTACAAGGTGGGGAAAAACCACTTTCAATGAAGAATTTTTTACTCCTCAAAATTTACCCATGAAGAGGAAATACCAAATGATGATGTTCTTGTGAAGCCATTGACTGGTTCTAGAAAGTAGCCTCCTCTCCTCAGCTACTTATGAAAGTTATATGATTTCATATTTGTATGTAAAATTTGTAGGAGTGAGCCTACATGAGCTTCTTGATGCTCAGGCCTTCACTTAGAAATTTCATTTCCTTCATGTTATTTGAAATCTATTTCATAGTGCCAGTTGTCTTCCATATTTATCCACATAGATGATTCTTCACTGAGCATTCTATTGCTGCCCTAGGGATTCTTTTCATTCAAATTACTTGAACATTTTGGATTCTTTTCTTTCCCAGGTCTATGCTTGTTGACCTCTTTTCCATGAGAAACCTCAAACTTATCCTTTTTCTCTACTCCACTGTGAGGTGCTTGAGTATTGACAGAAGGATTGGAAGAGACCTCATAATTATCTTGTATGACCATGGCACATGTTAAGAGATCAAGAATCATCTCGGGGTCTTCCACAACTTCCACTGCATCCAATAGTTCTTGCAAAAATATCTCCTTTGTTAATTCATACATCTCAGCTTTTTATGCCTTCAAAGAATATTTATTTTACAGATCAAGGCAACTATTTGGAGGGATTACTTAATTATCTTGGGAATCGTTACATTCTAGAAATCCTTCATCAAGAGGAGCTTCAACTTCAAAGGCCTAAAAAATCCTTATTTCAATTTCTTCATCATGGAAAGAGTCTTCTTCTTCAAATGGGAAATAAAATATCTCCATTTCATCATTGCTTCCATCAATCATGAGCTCGGGGGAATCATATTTCTCATCTTTCTTTATTTAAATGTGGCCAACCTTCACATTGACTAAAGCCTTCAAATCAGATTCACACTTATCTTTTAGGTTCATGGATTGCATCAGAATTTGAGACTAAGCTCGGGATCTTCAGTTTCTTCTATGACTCTAAACAGTTCTTGTACATGTAGTTATTTCAAACCTTTCACGGGTTCATCACAAGATGGTATTGTATATCCATACATGTCTTGGTTGAGGTAATATTCATCCTAAAATGGTAATGAGAATAAATCCTCATCACAGATAAGCACATAAGCTATTTTTTCTTCTTGAAAATCATCAAGAACCATTTCCTCTTCTTTATGGTTTGCATCATCCGGTAGTTCGGGCTGCCATCTTGTAACTCAAATCTCCTCATTGATTCTTTAAGGTCCATGCCTCTCTCGGGAAGGCATGTCTAGCCCTATTAATATGGGAATATCTTCTTCCTCCTCGGTTGTCACAAAGTGATTCATCAACATGTTATCTTGGTACAAAATGTTAGCTTTTGGGATTCTAAAATTTCGTACTGTGTACCTCATCTTATTCTCGAGAAGAAATTTCTCCATGTATCCCTTCAATGATATGGTTACGGATGACCAATTCATCTGAATTTTCCCTTCCAAGTCTCTAAAGAAACTTCAACTCAAAGAACATTCCAAATGAGGTCTGGGACGTCTACTACAAAATATCATCACCGAAACTTTCTTTTCTAGAAATTTTGCAAGAGCCACTCATGCATCTTTGACCTTCCCTATAATTGGGACCTCTTTTGACTCAAAATAGTAATAAGAGACACCAGATGGATTCATGGTAAGTTTGAGAGCCTTGGCTATCTTCAAAGGTATCATGTTGTCTAAGGCACCATAATCTATTATGCAATTGTTTAGTACATATTCTCCAAAAGAATGGAGACATAAAAAGGATTGACCTTATTAGTCTTGGATGCGCTTAAGGAAAGCATGTTCTATGAGGGAGGCATAGGTGGGTTTGAAAACATGCCTTTAGAACTAGAATTTATAGTAGTGGGTTTTAGATTACCACTCTTAATATATCAAACAACCGTCTCAAATTGTTTAGGATGAGTCTGCAAATATTTAGTTTCAGTAATTTGGAATTTGGATTTGTTCTCATATTCTATGAAATAAAAAGGAGAAGATCTAGACAAAGGTGATTAAGGGAATATTTTTGGATTTAGGAAAGTTTTGGAAGAAGGAATAATTTTTTGGGGAATGGAAGTTATTTTGAAAGGTACACTAGGAGATTTCAAAGTACTAGATTTTAGAGGGAAGATTTATATTTAGACTTGGAAGAGGCATCATAAGACTTACATGGGATTGTGAGAGCCTTCTTACTTACTATGGGATCAGGATTCAACAATGCAAACTCCATAAAGGGTGGGATCGGAGATCCTCGACTGATTATTTTGTTTTACGGAGTTGCCACAAGAGGATCTTTAGTCTTCTTTTTCTTTACACTAGTGGAGGGAGATGTTCCTTTATTAGACTAAGAATGAGTGAATATTGTTGTCACCAAATCATTGTGTTGGTACCTAGATTTAATCTCCTTCACAACTTGAGCAACATCATGGATTTTACAAGACACTCAGAGGTAGATAAATGATTTATATGTCATTTTGTAGCCGGGGAAGAAATTTATCCGACTTGTTAGCACTCAGGATTTGAAGAATTTGGTAGCACCTTGAAAGGATTTTGATCTAATCCTCACTATTTTAGGTTGTGCCTTTCAACCACAAAGAAGAGAACCTATATTTCAGCCTCTGTTTTGTGAAGGTGGTGGAGATATCCTTATACTTTGTGCATATTGTATGGAGATGGCATTGGGAAAACATGATCAATTTTCCATTATTCAAACTCAACAGATTCGTCACTACTAAATGATGGAAATGCTTTCAAGACAAGGTTGAGGCTACTAGAGACATGGTATGATCCTAATTTACTTTGTGCATTTTTGTAAATGGATTGTGTTTTTTTGTTGACACACAATGCAATGCAGGGGTAGTATGGGGCATGATTATTTATTCTCAAGGAAATTTTTGGTGGGAGATTTTAGACAAGACCAACCAAAATTTTCCAGATTCATAGAATGCTTTAAATGGGTTAAGGTATTCCTTCAACTAGGATATGTGCACCAAATGGAGGCCTGGATCTGCACTCTTCCACACAATCTTTAACAACCCGCCACAAAATATTGAAGCAGATGAACCAACAAAGTATCCAGAAATCTCTATTTTATCATGACCTAAGGTGCACCCAAGGGTTTACAAAAAATATCATAATTCAAGGAAGGGAAAGTGATTTTAAATCTGTTTATCTCTTTATCAGATGAAATATATTCTGAATGTGAGACTGCAGATCCCACTAAACTATTAACAAGAAATGAGACCATGTATGATCAAGAGATATTTTAAACACAAGACTGCAACAGGAGAAAGAAACAAAAATTGAAAACATTTTGAAACATAAGTGTATGCAAACTTTGCCAAGAGAACAAATAATAATCTAGAATGACCACATTTATCGGCGGGGAATGTTATAAGAACAATCTTAGAGCTTGTTGATGGATTTACAACTGAAACCAACTCAACATGATACAAATATGATGCAAAAAGAAATTAGAAATGGTTCTCAAGTGGTTTATAAGAGAATGGGCTTCTTCCTAGATTTTCCCTTGAATTTATAAGTTTCTCCGACCTTTTGCATATCTCAAAACATGCATTATATAAATTTAAATTTAATTTGATCCTTCTTTCCCAAGAAAAGAATATTCCCAGCATCAAGTTTGTTACAAAATTCCAACATGATTCGCAGATAGGGAAATTTAAAAAATTTGCAACAAGAGTTTCTAGGTGTTTCTAAAATGGCGAATAATTATAAATCCTTCATCATTATCCATTGTGGAGGCACATTTTTCATTCTCCAAGCATGCATACCCCTTTCATTTCATCATTTCATCCTTATCATTCCAAAATTTGATCCTGTAACTTTATAATTTGATATTTCATGTTTTGCACTGGCCTGAGTAAAAATTTATTTCAAAAACACCTCAAATTTGTAAATTAATCCATAAAACTACTTGCATTGGTCTTTGCAAGCATAGACAACATGAATATGCCAAAAATTCGATCAAAATTGATGCAAAATTTACATTTCCACACTTCCTAGAGTAAAAAATGGCAGCCAAATTGAAGAATGCACAGTTACCATTGATTTTCTCTTTCTCCTTCAATCTGGGCCCTCCACATGTCAAAATATGATTGCGAATGAATTCAGGCTCACTTTTTGACTTTTTAACATTTTTGAAAAAATTGAAAAAATTGAGTTTTTCTCCACCCCTTCGCCTTTGAAATTTGGTGATGACACATGTCATATGGTTGGTCCCATTGGGATTACACGGCTCAATTCTATTCATTTTGACTTGTTTTTGGAATTTGGAACAAATTCACTTTTTCCCCATGGGACCGTAGCTCGCCTATGTTCTTGACACGTGTCAACCTCTCTATTGCTTAAAAATCTACGAGCTTATTTCATGTTTTAACCCATTTTTTCGCCAAGGGAAAATTTTTAAATTTACCTCAGTGGGCCCACACCTCTGATCCTGTCCTCACCACATGTCCTGTTCTGATTTGTCACGGAGCCACACCTTAAATCTTCCATTCTAAGTCTTTTTACAAAAGGGAAAAATTCCTTTTACCTCCGTCGGCCTGCCGACCCGCTCTGCCTTTGCCACGTGTCTCCCCGTGGTTTCATTCGGACCAGCAGACTTAATTCTTTTCTCTAAGTCTTTTTGACCAAAAGGAAATATTTTCCCTTTTCTTCTGTGGCTTACACTTCCTTCTATGCCCACCACGCTGCCACGTGTCCACCCCCTGCTCCAAATCGGACCTGCGGGCCTTTCTTCTACTTTTCTCCCTTTTCGCCAAAAAGGCAAAAATTGCCTAAGTTCCCCACCCGCCTTCCATCCCGCCTTGGCATAAGAACACGACACGTGTCCTTCTGTGGAGTTGCGGGGGTAATGTTGAATTTTTTCCCAAAGCCAAAAAATGCCAAGTTTTTCAAAGAAACCCCACTGATCCTTGTCTAACCAGATGTGGCCACACAGGAGACGTCGGTTGAGTTTAATTTTGATGGGAAAATGACACCCATACTACCATCAATAAACATAGAATTTTCTAAGGACGCCCGAATTCAAATTTTTCATCGTGGGTAAAGGATTTTTGGTCAAAAAACATATGGGAAGTGGTTTTAAGCAATTTTTGACCATGGGGAAGGATTTTTGAGGGAAAATAAGTACAAAATGAGCAAATTCAAGCTCCACAGGATGGAAAAAATGATAGAGGCCTGTGGATTTGGAAATTTAGGGCATAAAATAGAGCATGCATGTATTTTTCTTTCAAGTTGGGGAAAAATAATAGGTTTATGAGCCATTTAAAGCATTCAATCTGGATGGGGAAACTTGCAGACCACCAAACTTGAAGAAAAACATTTTTGAGCACATAGAAGAAAGAGGAAAGGTGGGAAAATAACAGAGGATCAAAATGGACACCAACATCGGCTCTTACTTGGGGATGGGCACTCCTAATGAGTGCCACAAGAACAATAAGTAGACCAAGTGCCACAATAATCCATTGGGAAAAGGAATCATGAGCCAAAACCACCAAAAACTAGCTAAGAACCTGACAAAAATGGCTGCCATACACCAAGGCAAACCCCAAACTAACAAAACGCCAAAAACCAAGTGAAAAACCAAACACTATACATTGTACAAGTGGAACATACCTAAAATTTGGGGATTAATCCAAGAAATGCTTGGATGCCCTGTCATTAATAGGCGATTCAAGCGATTCCCCATCTAAATCTTTGAGAAAAAGGTATTCTCACCAATTTCAATATCAATGGAGTAAGGGCCCATCCATAATGCATCAAATTTTCCATGTTTTCCCTTATCTTCATTTCGATGTTCCATAAAAAAACCAGATCTCCAATATTGAAGGCCCTAAGAGTGACCTTCTTGTCAAACAATCTTTTCAACTTCTCTCTAAATCTGACATGCCTCTAGTGGGATGCTCTTCTCTCTTCATCTAGCTTCATAATCTGATTAATCCTTGCTTCATATGGACTAACCTCTTGATCCTCAAGTTGTTGAACAAATTGAAATGAAGATAATTGCATATGTAAGGGCAGCGAGGCTTGAGCTCCATACACCAACTCAACTGGGCTCTTACTAGTAGCTCTCTTGGCAATGATTCTATCAGCCCAAACTGTAAATTTCAGTTGTTCACCCCATTTTCTCTTCTTCAACTCCAAGGTCCTCCTAATGATCTTCAATAAGTTATTATTGCGGGACTCAACTTATCCATTCCTTGGGGTTATAGTTTGAAGCATAAGTCATATTGGTTCCATACTCCTTTCACATTGCCATAAAAGGTTTAGCTCGAAACACATGGCATTATCAACAACAATCTTGATTTGGAACACCAAATCTACATATGATATTATTCAGCAAGAATTCCATAACAATTTGGTGTGTTGATTTCTTGGTGGGGATTGTCTCTACCCACTTAGTGAAGTAATTTTTGGCTATAAGGATCCATTTATGTCTAGCACTAGAAGGGTCTGAAATCTCACCAATGAATTCCATCCCCACTATTTGAAAGGAGCTTCGGTTGACATAGGCTACAAAGGGAGGGAGGCTTAATCTTTCATTCTTCCAGAGAAACACCGACAGATTTCACATTTTCTAATTAGCATGGTTGCATCTTTGAAGAAAGTAGGCCACCAATAACCAACTCGAAAACCTTGTGTGTTGTAACCCTTCTGGTAAAGTGTCCTCCACAAACTCCCCATGGAAATCAGCAACTACATTGGGAGCTTCATCTTGGTTCTTCCAAGCCGGGCCAAATTCGGTGATGGTGTATTTTTGAGAAGACAAATTAAGGGCTCTTTTGTTATTTTTATTTAAATGATCAAGAAAGCATAGGTGTTTGAGGTATAAGATTATATCCTTGTACCACTCGGAACTTACCAATTTCCTAAGAACATCTACCCTTTTTCCTCTACTTCATTTACTTCTATAGTCTCCAAGTTTCTCTTAGACATGAGCTTAGCAAGACCCAAACCTCTTACTAACTTTTTGGTTTGGATGTCCATATCATACTCCTGTAGTTTGTTCACCCATCTACATCTTTTACTTGAGATATCCATCTCTGATAATATGTCTTTTACCATGGTGTGGGGAACATAAGCAACAACTTTTGAACTTAAAATATAAGGCCTAAAAACCTTTGTTGCTTTCACCAAGGCAAATGGTTATTTTTCCATGATTGTATATTTTAACTTAATAGCTTGTAAAGCCTTACTAAAGAAGGCAATAGGACTCTCAGCGCCATCTTCATCCTTTTGGAGAAAAATAGATGTATAGTATTTTTAGAAGCAAAGGAGAAGATTTAGAAAGGCTTTTTGTAATTTAGGGCTGCCAAGACAGGATGCATGTTTAAGTGCCTCTTTGATTCCTTCAAAATCCTGAATAACAGCCTCCTCCCACTTGATAACTTTATATTTATTTAACATGCATGTGATAGGAAGAGTTAACTCAGCAAAATTAGACACAAACCTTCTAATGAAATTGATCTCGCGCGAGAGAAAGATTGGATGCCCTTCTTCATTCTTGGAATTGGCACCTTGCTGATTACTTCTACTCTCTCTGGATCAATCATGACACCAGCCTTTGAAACAATATGACCAAGCATCTTGGCCTTTTTCACCCCAAAGTGACACTTCTTTGGATTGAGAGAGATTCCAAATTCTCTACATCTGATAAACATTCTTTCCAAATGCTGCAAGTGATCTTTTTCTCCTTGAAAATATAGTCACATCATCCTGATAAACTGTAATGAAGTCATTTATATAACCAGCAAAATCAACATCCATTGCTCTTTGGAAAGTAGCTCCAGCATTCATGAGACCAAAAGGCATTCTCACATAAACATATGTTCCCCAAGGAGTGGTAAAGGTAGTTTTAAATATTTTTGACTCCTTGACAACAACCTAATTGTAGCCAGAGAAACCATCCAAGGTGGACAACAATTTAGATCCATTCACTAATTGTAGCATGTTCTCCATGTTTGGCAAAGGATAATTGTCTTTCAATGAAGCTCTATTCAGATTTCTGAAGTCTACACAAATTCTGATATCTCCATTCTTCTTTATGACTGGCACAAGGTTTGCAACCCAAGATGAATACCTTGTGGGATGAATGATCCCTCCCTCCTTCAGTTTCTTCAATTCATCTTGAATTTTCATGGAGAGGAGTGGATTAATTGGCCTTTTCTTATGTATTAATCGTTTGGCATTTGTTTCAAGAGGAATCTCATGCTGAAATAAGTCTTCTCTATATGCTTTCAGCTCTGAATATGACCAGGCAAGGCAGTCTTGATATTGTTTCAACAATTAGAGGTAGGATTGTTTTTCTTCTTTGTTTAAACTACTACCCAACCAAACTTTTCTTGGTTTGTCCTTTGTTCCCAATTCATGCTCTTCCACATCCCTTGAGGCAGATATGTTTCTATTGATGATGTAATCAACATTGCTAAAATTTGACTCAAGAGTAACAAGACCTCTAGGAATGGTGTTAGTTTTCAATTGGATAATATATTTTCCAAACAAATTCTCTCTTCCTTCAGTCATACATACCATTGATTCCCAATCAATATGTTGATCTACAAACTCACCTTGATTTTGTAAGAACCTTTGCACTTGAGCATCATCATTAAACACTTGCCAATGTTTGATGTTGTCGAGATAGCTGGCCTAGTTAAAACTTCAAAATTGTACTCACAATAGATGAAATGTTGCAATCTTTAAATCTTGACCCCAACACTACCAACTTGTTAGCAGCAACATTGAAAATTCTGTCATGGTGCACAATATTGAAGGAATCAAACATCTCAATTAGATCCCAAACTACATGCTTATACTGTTTCATCTGCTGATTTTTGTAGCATACAATTTTCTTATTTGTTTGACAACTAGTTCTGAATATCCCTTTGCAATGATATCCTTGACACCATACTTCCATATAATTCTCGGACCAACAACAACAAGGCTTCATACTCAAGCAATGTTGTTAGTACATTCCAAATTAAGCTTGAAGAAAAAAATAAACTCTTCCAAGCTAGGAGAAATCAAAATTATACTAGCACCATTTCCAAATTTGGAGCAAGATCCATCAAATAGAAAGGTCCAAAGATAACTCACCTATTCAACAAAATTTCAATGATCCATCTTGTGTTATTTACCATCAACAAAACCAAGTAAAATTATCAACATCAACATCGATAAATAATACTTCCTAAGAAGCATTGTTTGAGTCCACAATTAGATGCAACATTTTCTTTTCTCCATAGAGCTTGACAAGACTACCTTCAATGGGAATGGTGGAAAAATACATATCCATTTGGACACTCCCTCCAACACTTGTAGCCCACTTTCTTGATACGACAATAACATACCCCATTTGGCGGGGCAATCAATAATCAAAACATCCAATTTTAAATTCCTCCCAGGATAAGATGAAAGCTGCACTACCAAAACCTTCACACAACCAAAAACCAACACTTCTCTTGAGTCCTAGGCAGTACATTTTCCATACGCTACTATCACTTTTATATCCAACTCATTCATGACTTCTAGAGTCATGACATTACATGATGCACCAGAATCAAACATACAATTGTGAAGTAGCCTATCCTTTATGATCAAAGTTGTGAAGAATGGATCAAAATTCAATTAGGAATCAACCAAGGATGTCCCCAGATATACATTATGTTTCTCACCAAGATCCTCTATTGCTAGTGGTGTTTCAAGGTCAGCAATGATCTGAGGAGGAGTTTCAATAATATTTATATTTCTACTCAGAGTAGTCTTCTCCTCCTTTAATCCCAAGTACTCAAATGCTCTCTTTTTATGCTCAGGGATCCTAAGCAACTAAATGATTGGAACACTCACTTTGATTTGGCTCAATACTTGGGCTATGTCATAGGGAACACTCTTTGGAAAAAAAACATTGGAAGGAAGACAAGAAGATTCATCAGAGGGCATGGGATTCTTGGCAGCTTGGACATGAGGAGGACTGTAATTTTTTCTTGGGACAGCAAATTTTTTGGCAAGTGTTTCTCTCTTAGGAGCTTCTTTGGGAATGCTTGTGAGAAAGGGTGTTTTAGGTTTGGCTTGAGGCCTAACTCGCTTAACAACGTTTCTTCTAGTGTTATAGTATTTCTTTTGAGCTACAACAACATTCATCAACAATTTTCTATCTTCCTCTAAAGGAATACCACCATCATACTTATTAATCATCAAAGCTCTTAAATATTAAAAGTCATTGTTAGGAATTCAAAAGCTTGCACTACATCAACTTCAAGAGTATGAGGGGGAATAAATACTTGTACCCATTTGATGCAATCCCAAAAATTTATAGCTGTCCTTGCACTTATCACTTCAGTAGATGTTGATCCTCTTTGTGGACTTGAAGAACAACCCATCATGCAGATATCATCATCAGTACCATCATCATTATTAAATTCACCATCTTGCTGGTCCACTTCACATGGAGGATGGGGTAAAAACACCTATCACACCAATCAATATCAGCAACTTCCTCAATAGCAGCAACCCTAGCAGTTAGGGGATCAGGTAACACTCTTCCTTCACGTGCTTGAGGATGTCTATTTGCAGACCCCATGGGTCCTTTTCCTCTATCATCCGCCCTTTGATCACCTCCAGGGATGATTGAAAAATATGCCATGGTTTTGCACTCTTGGATGACCTTGTGAATTTTTCCCAATTCCTTTCTTATCTCTTGCCAACTTATATGAGATTTCTTTGACATCCCCTTCCAAAGATTTCACAACCTCCTCTAAATCAGCACCCTTGCTAGCTTGAGGTTTTTCAGGGTTTATTAACTTTACACCATCTCTCTTGAGAGGTTTCCTAATTTCTTTGATATTGTTTTCAATTTGAAGTGTCATGGTGAAATCTTGTCTTTGATTAGTAGGGTTCTTGTCTCTTAGGTAATAGGCTACCTTTTTATCAAATGCATTTGAATATTTGATTAAACAAGACTCATCACGAGGCCTCGGACTAATAGACAGACCTTCTCAAAGTTTTGTTAAACCTTGTGTTAAAGTCATGCAATGATTCATTGGGGTTCTTCTTGATATTCTCAAACTAATACAAGAGAAATATAGGATCAATCTTGTCACCATATTGCAACCTAAATGCATTCTTCATCTCAGTCCAAGAATCAATTGAATTATCAGGCATATCCTTGTACCAATCCCTAACATCCTCTTCTAGTGTATGAATGAACAATTTAATATACACATCTTCAAACTCTATCTCAAAATATTCCATCATGTTAACAAAAATTTTGAGATGTTGATCACTAGTTATTGCATTGTTACCTTGTAATTTTGGTAATCTATTTCTGACATCTTATGGGACAACATTTGGGTAACCATCCATTCCTCTAAAGTCTATATGACCAAAGGTGTTAACAAAAATGGAGGTCTAGGCTGAGCCATATTGGTTGGTGGAGGTGATTTTGGGGGTGACAGAAGCTGATGAGGAGTGCAAGGTCTTTGGGGATCAAGAATGTGATTCACAAGAATGGTATTCTCTAAGTGCTGATTTTCTTAGAAAGTTTTATTTGAATTGAAACATAGAGATGCAGATTAGAGAAGGAACTTACCCAAGATCTGACAAAAAAGGACCTTCACTAGCTAAGAAAACAAGTTTATGAGAGGATTTCTTAAATCAGAATCACTTGAAGAAGAGTGATAATCCTCTACCAAAGGCTGATCTCTCTCACCAATGGATATATCTTTTCTTGATGTCTGACCTTTAACAACCTTCCAAACTCTTCTCCCTTCCAACTCTGAGTTTATTAAATCTATAAAAAACTTCTTAGCAAAGTCTCTAATGAAGAGAGATCTTCTTCCTTCTAGTTTTTTAGAGATTAGCAACACCAAAGTAAATGACAGAAAGGTTAAGACACTGGTACTTATCAAGATCGAACAACATGGAGTCACCACTACAGAATTTCACCCTAGTTGTGTAGATCCACTAAAATAATCTGTCAAATATCTATCAGCACTGAGAACCTTGCAAAAATTTATAGATAAGACCTTACTTTTCTTGAATTTATCAACCACAAATGCAAATGAAGTGCAACAACTATTGAAACTAATAAAATTATAGGTAGAACTTATATCTTCACTTAATCCTTACAAATCTGATTATAAAATGATGCTTCAACAATGTATTTGCATGTAGAATTTGCAAGGGACATTACCAGGGTTTGACATGCATTCAAATATCTCAAATATGTATGCACATGGATCAGATTAAACTAAGAAAATATCAAACTTAGAAATCTACCCTTCATTCCAGCCTTATAAATCTGATCAAAAGATGATACTCAGATTTGTAATTGCACATAAATCACATAAGAAGTATTACTAGGGATCTGAAATACTGAAATACTAAATAATTTCCCTGACAATGGTGCCATTTTGGTGTTGGTACCTAGATTTAATCTCCTTCACAACTTGAGCAACATCATGGATTTTACAAGACACTCAGAGGCAAATAAATGATTTATATGTCATTTTGTAGTGGGGAAGTAATTTATCGACTTGTTAGCACTTCGGATTTGAAGAATTGGGTAGCACCTTGAAAGGATTTTGATCTAATCCTCACTATTATAGGTTGTGCCTTTCAAACAAGGTAAGAGAACCTATATTGTAGCCTCTGTTTTGTGAAGGAGGTGGAGATATTCTTATACTGTGCATATTGTATGGAGATGGCCTTGGGAAAACATGATCAATTTTCCATTATTCAAACTCAACAGAGCTATCACTACTAAATGATGGAAATGCTTTCAAGACAAGGATGAGGCTACTAGAGACATGGTATGATCCTGATTTTCTTTGTGCATTTTTGTAAATGGATTATGTTCTTTTGTTGACACACAATGCAATGCAAGGGTAGTATGGGGTAGGATTAGTTATTCTGAATGAAATTTTTGGTGGGAGATTTTAGACAAGACCAACTAGAATTTTCTAGATTCTTTGAGGACCTTTGCAAGAAATTTGTAACACCTAAACAATAGAATGCTTCAAAGGGGTTAAGGTACTCCTTCAACCAGGATATGTGCACCAAATGGAGGCCCAGATCTACACTCTTCCACACAATATTTGACAACCTGCCACAAAATCTTGAAGTAGATGAACCAACAAAGTATCCAGAAATCTCTATTTTATCATGACCTAAGGTGCACCCAAAGGTTTACAAACAATCTCAGAATTCAAGGAAGGTAAAGTGATTTTAAATTTGTTTATCTCTTTATCAGATGAAAGATCTTCTAAATGTGAGACTGCAGATGCCACTAAACTATCAACAAGAAATGAGACCATGTATGATCAAGAGAGATTTTAAACACAAGACTGCAACAGGAGCAAGAAACACAAATTGAAAACATTCTGAAACATAAGTGCATGCAAATTTTTCCAAGAGACAACACAAAATAATCCAGAATGACCAAATTTATCAGTAGGGGAATGTTATAAGAACAATCTCATAGCTTGTTGATGGATTTACAACTGAAACCAACTCAACATGATACAAATCTGATGCAAAAATAAATTAGAAATGGTTCTCAAGTGGTTTCTCAGAGAATGGGCTTCTTCCCATATTTTCTCATGAATTTCTAAGTTTCTTCGACCTTTTGCATGTCTCAAAACATGCATTATATAACTTTCAATTACATTTTATCCTTCTTTCCCAAGAAAATAATATGCCCAACATCAAGTTTGTTACAAAATTCCAACATGATTCACAGTTAGGGACATTTAACAAATTTGCAACAAGATTTGCTAGGTGTTTCTAAAATGGTGAATCATTGCAAATCCTTCATGATTATCCATTGTGGAGGCACATTTTTCATTATCCAAGCATGCAGACCCATTTCATTTCATCATTTCATCCTTATCATTCCAAAATTTGATTCTGCAACTTTATAATTTGATATTTCACATTTTACACGGGCTTGAGTAAAAATATATTTCAAAAACACCTCAAATCTGCAAATTAATCCCTAAAACCACTTGCATTGGTCTTTGCAGGCACAAAAACACAAATTTGCCAAAAATAAATCAAAATTGATGCAAAATTCACATTTCCACACTTCCTAGAGCAAAAATGGTGGCCAAATTGAAGAATGTACAGTTACCATTGATTTGCTCTTTCTCCTTCAATCTGGGCCCTCCACGTGTCAAAATATGATTGGGAATGAATTCGGGCTCACTTTTTGACTTTTTAACATTTTTGGAAAAATGAAAAAATTGACTTTTTCTCCGCCCCTCGCCTTTGAAATTTGGTGATGACACGTGGCATATGGTGGGTCCCATTGGGATTGCGTCTCAATTCTGCACATTTTGACCTTTTTGGGAATTTGGAAAAAATTCACTTTTTTCCCCATGTAGGCCGGCACTGTCTTTGTCCTTGACATGTGTCATCCTCTCTATCACTTAAAAATCTATGGGCTTATTTCATGTTTTAACCCCTTTTTTTTCGCCAAGGGAAAATTTTCAACTTTACCTCCGCGGGTCTGCGCCTCCGATCCTATCCTCGCCATGTGTCATGTTCTGATTTGTCGCGAGCCATGCCTCAAATCTTCCATTCTAAGTCTTTTTTACAAAAGGGAAAAAATTTCCTTTTGCCTCCGCTAGCCCACCGACCCACTCTTCCTTTGCCATGTGTCTCCCCATGGTTTCATTTGGACCCGTGGCTTAATTATTTGCTCTAAGTATTTTTGACCAAAAGGGAAATATTTCCCCTTTTCTTCCATGGCCCACACTTCCTTCTATGCCCACCATGCTACCACATGTCCACCCCTTACTCCATTGTGCACCCGTGGGCCTTTCTTCTATTTTTCTCCTTTTTTCACAAAAAGGCAAAAATTACCTAAGTTCCCGACCGCCTTCCATCCTGCCTTAGCATAAGAACACAACATGTGTCCTTCTACAAAGTTGCGGGGTAATGTTGAATTTTTTCCCAAAGCCAAAAAATGCCAAGTTTTTCAAAGAAACCCCACCAATCCTTGTCCAACCAGATGTGGCCACGTAGGAGACATCGTTTGAGCTTAATTTTGACGGGCAAATGACAACTGTATTGTCGAAAAAAAAACACATAATTTTCTAAGGAGGCCCGAATTAAAATTTTTCATCCCAGGTAAAGGATTTTTCATCAAAAACATATGGGAAGTGGTTTTAAGCAATTTTCAATCATGGGGAAGGATTTTTGAGGGTAAATAAGTACAAAATGAGAAAATTTGAGCTCCATAGGCTGGAAAAATGGAAAAAACGACAGAGGCCCGTGGATTTGGAAATTTAGGGCATAAAATAGAGCTGCATATATTTTTCTTTTTCAAGTTGGGGAAAAATAAATAGGTTTATGAGCCATTTAAAGCATTCAATTTGGATGGGGAAACTTCCAAACCACCAAACTCGAAGAAAAACATTTTTAAGCACGTAGTAGAAAGAGGAAAGGTGGGAAAATAATAGAGGATCAAAATGGACACCAACACACCGCACCCCCAAATGGCCTAAAAATGAATCATGACATTCGGTGTGATTGGGACACATGGGATCACCTCTCAAGCTATGGGACTTGGGCTTGAGGTGAACCTCTGGAGAAGGCCGACTTCCTCTTCCTAAACTAAACACAACACTACTTCTAATGCAAGATAAAAGGGTTATCTAGTCCTATGCTAACATTTCATGGGATTAGGGAAAGAGATTTGCAAGGAAATAAAACCTATACTAGAAGTGGTGATGCACCAATTTAGGGAATGTTAAACATCTAGAAGGGTTAATGTGGGAGCAAGGTTCATATCACTGACCACCTTCACCTGTAGCAAGTAGAAAGGGTACAAAATACCACAAACCAGGGGTAGACGTTCCTTTGTTAAACTCAAGTATACACAAGGGTAAATCAAATCCGATACAACACAATTAATTTATCAAAAGTAAAACACACATGCATATAACAACATCTATTTCTATGAGTAGGGAAAAAAATGACATAAAAATTAATGCAAAAGGAAAATGAAGTCTTCACAATTGGCATAAAATATTGTAGTATTATTCCTTCACAGGATGAAATAGACAACATGAAATAAAGGTAAGTTAATCACTATCACTAAGGAATTGTAAATTCACAAAGTAAATGCTAATTAACATTCAACACAATAAATCAGATTTTTAACAACAAGGTGTAACTCTGAATATAATCAAAAGATCTTGGAATCTAAAAATCACTCTTCCAAGCTTGAAGAGCAACTTCTCTAAAAAAATCTATATCCTCTATTCTCTCTCCTCTCTCATTTCTTATACTCAACTATTTATAAGCCTTTTAGGCTGAGCCATGACAGTTGGGCCCTTAACTAACACTTAACTAAAAATAGAAATGTCATTAATATTAAGGGAACATGCTCCCATGAAAATAAAAAATTGCAAAAGGTTTTGACCAAGTCAACCTTGCAAATTTGATTAATTCGGAGCTCGAATTTGTCCTCTCATGGCTGCTCAACTTGATCTGGGTTCAAATTCAGGTTGTTACTATCTTCAGAAAATGACTCATCCACTTTAGAAATGGTGGTTCTTACACCCTGTAACTCACTGTATATCTCAACAGCCTACTTCATCTTCTCTTTTCCCCTTGATGTGGAAGTAGACATTAAGCTTTGTGTTTTGGAAGCCGAAGTTGGAGAAATTCCAAAAATAAAGTCTTTGAAAACCTAAAAGAAAAATCTCTAAAATTCTGCAAAGGAAAGTTCCAAAAGAAATCTTTGAAGTCAAAAGTTTTGAAATTCTAAAATGGAAAGTTTCAAAAAATTCTCTGAAATTTTTTTCCAAAATTTTTCCCTAAAATTTCTTCCAATTTTTTTTTTTCAAAAATTTCTCTGAAATTTTTTCCAAATTTTTTTCCTGAAGTCTTGAAATTTTTTTCCAAAAGTTTTTTGAGTTTCAGAGTTTCAAGGTTTTGGGCTTTGGAAATTTCAGCTTGCTTGACATTTTTAATCCCAAAAATCTCTAAAATTATGAAACAAAATTGTCTGAAAAGAATCCTAAAATTAAACTCTGAAATCTTGATTCAACTCGGATTGCCTCGTTCCTGAGCTTCTAGTCTTGGGATGACTCCACGACCTGCATTGCTCACTGTCTCAATTTCCTGATTTCTGAATGTAGAATCAACCACCTAAATGAGTTTGGTGTAGAGATCTCTCTATGCAAATTGTACTAACACATGCCAACTAAATTAACAAGAAACTTGGCCAATTTTAGCTCTTGCCCATTAGGATTGACAAATTTTCAAGCCTTACATTATCCTTTCTTAAACTTCTGAAATTTTTTGTGAACAAATGAGACATGAGGGTATGACAAGACACTTGAAAAAATGCTAATTTTAACTGTCTTGCTTGAGTTGAGCAAGTATGGGTCCTTCCAAAGGCAATTTTCTCATTCCAAGACCAATTTGAACCTCCAAGATATGAAAAAGAAGGAACAATCCTAGAGGATCCTGAAACCTTCGGAATAACATATAAGGATTTCAAAGCTTGAAGTTATCCTGATAACCCCGAAATATTTATGGAAGAATCTTCGGTCTCAGGGTATTATCATATTGTCCATTTTTTCTGGGGAAAAAATTGACAACATTTTTGTAACCTCTCGGGTATGCTTTCCCTCTAAGCATAATTCTAGTAGCCTTAAGTCATCCATTGGGCATGGAATCAATATTTGTAAATATGAAAACCAATTCGATCCTCTGTGATACATCCTGAAATCCCCTTAAGCATTGCTGATCTTGGACCTCCCTTGAATGCTAAGCATGAAGTATACTTGAATCTAATGAACACTTGGCATCTGGAACTTTGAATGAAGAAGATCATGAAACTCTTACGGAAACCTTGAACCTTCCTTCTCTTTGACACCTTCCAATGATGCAACAATGTGTAGAACAACACAAGAGCGACAATGGAAAACAAAACACACTTGAAACTAAAAACCATACATGCCCCCATTTGAAACATGCAGGGTGTGCAATGCACTTATTCTGCTGAAAGAAAACCTATACTACCCTACACTAACCAGAAGCATAGGTGAGCTAAACAAAACCTGTAACTGGTTGTGTAAAATAGCTTCCTTTCCTCACAATGGATTGCCATGCAAATGATGTGATAATGGACATGGCTGAAAATGAGAGTGAAAAACTGAAATAGGCCCAATCCTCCACTTGATCCACTAAGACATCAACTGGAAAGAGAAATAATTCCTCTTTTAGTTTCTTTGCATTTGTCCTATAGAAGCATTGCAACTGATCCTCATAATTTTGAAACTCATCCTCACATTCTAAAGTGAATGTGACTGGTTTTGGCTTCTCTTCTAGCTTCAATGAAGCCAGGTACCTAATAGGACATGGTCTAAACCGTTGGATATTCCTTCTTTTCTGAACTTCAATTTTGACAAGAAATTCTACTGGGAGACTTCCTTGAAAATAATGATGATCCATGAGCTGAATCTTCTCCTATTTACCATCTACAAACAACTAACCTTCTACCTGTGTGAATGGTACGAAAGTGATGTCCTCTCCATTTATTTTTCCTTCCTTGATAACAAGAAGTTCCTCCATGACATGCGGTTGCTTTGGACAACTTACAACCTTAAATGAAGTTATTAGAAAGATACTGCAAGTGTTTGAAGCATACTGATCATATAGGAGTTCCACTTTCATCTGCAAACAATTTTTTTCAGCAACTCTAACCTCTTCATCCCACATGAAACCTACAAGATCAAATCCTTTCACCTATTGTTTTTCGGGACAATTAAGGGAAGCAAAACTTCCTTGGTTTTCTTCCACCATCACTTGTTCATCAAACAAATCTGACCCCATAATTGAGAGTAAGAAACTCTCAATAATATCATCTTCACCCAAAACCTTCAAAGTTGACTTAGTTTCTCCCACATGCTCCTCTCTTTCTTCATTCAATGAATATTGTAGATGATCCAAGTCTTCCCATTCAAGGAGATAACTTGAAATTCCAAAAGTGAGTATTTCTATAGGATCTTTTGCATCCAAATATTTCTTCAAATCTGACAGAAAATCTGCTTCTTTGTTCTCCAAATGTGCAAAGGGTTCAACCTCCCTTATGGTGTTTCTTGAATTAGAAATTGATTCCCCATGACCTTCCTCATCTTCAAACATAAAATTTGCAATATCAAATCCTTTCAAGAAAACAAATTTTTTAAAATATGAGAAGGGGAAGAATATGAAACTCCCTGCATGGTATAATCTATACTTGAAACTTCTGATTCCATCATGGAAAGAATCTCTCTATGATCAGTTGTTGTATTTGAAAGTGATGCAATTTCTTGACATGCTTGACAGGTAGGATCATTACACTCATAAGAATCAGCTTGTACACTTGAGAGTATTTCTTCTTCAGCTTGCACATTCTTTTCTCCAACAGACTCTGCCACCTTTGGTGATTCAAAATCCTTTGATGGAATTGAGCCAATATGAATACTGCATTCTGAATAAGTAGACTGCTGGTCCTCCTTGTTCAACTCTAGATTTGTTTCTGTACAAAACTAGTTTTTTCCACTTGTTCTTGAGTCTCAACTTCTACAGAAAGTTTAGTCAGGAATGAGGTTTTCTTGATGTTAAGTTTTGCAGCGCATTTCTTCATATTATCTGCATGCTCTCCTTTCTTCTCTTCTTGACCATATATTCTTCTTGTTTTCTCATTTCTTAACATTGCTCTTCTAAAAATGGATTTGGGACTACAAGAGGAGGAGTGGGGTGGGAGTCAACTAATTCCCTCACTGTTTGAGGAAGAGAAAGAGATTTTTCTTCTTGTCCTAATGGCCCTTGTAGAAAAGAATGAAATTTAGAAGAACAAGGCATGTAAGATTCATGATGGAATGAAGGAATAGGAAGTGAAGGAAATGAATTCTCAACATGTGTTGATGGTGAAAATCTTGGAATTTGAGGTTTGGACTGAAAATACCTTGGCTGAGAAATAGAAAGAGAACCCTGAGGTGGTGGTAGTGGAGAATCAACCCATTGACAAGATTGCATTACATCAAACTCCAAGGCCTCTTTTTCTTCAATCCAACCCTCAAGCTGAGGCAACATTTTCATCATAAAATCAATCTTTTTCTACAATTTGTAAAAACTTGGCATATGGCCAACCCATGGAGAAGCTATCTTGAAACCATTCTTGAATGCTCTCATTTGAGCTGTGGCTCTAGATTGTACCATACTTGCCTCCAGTTTCTGTATTTTAAGCTACAACCTTACATCTTCATCTATAGGATAGCCTCCATCATATACATGTTCCAACCCCTAAAAATTTGCATAGTTAGGTGAAAAATAAAAGGATCATGAATTTTCTCAGAGGGATATGCATGCTATTGATTCTCATTATAGAATGAAGCTGGAGGTGGATTAAAATAGCTTGAAGATGGAAAGAACCATCTTGCTACTACAAGTGGGAGTCCCACTATGGAAATGAAGCCATGATTGCACAACTTCATGAATGAGAGAAAATGGAAATATATGGAAGAAAACTAGATGGAAAATGGATAAAATGAAAGTCTACAACATAGAGAGTAGGGTACTTAGACCAATGGAGTCACCAGTTGTGCTTGGGTATACCTCCTAAGGCTGAAATTTCACTAAGAGCACAACTTAATGAAATGAAATGAACACAATACACACACCTATGAAAGATGTGCCTCTTGTCCCACCGGGCATGCCAAAAATTGTTGTCACCAAATCACTACACCCCCCAAATGGCCTGAAAATGAATCATGACATTCGGTGTGATTGGGACACATGGGATCACCTCTCAAGCTGTGGGACTTGGGATCAAGGTGAACCTCCGAGAAGGCCAACTTCCTCTTCCTAAACTAAACACAACACTACTTCTAATGCAAGATAAAAGGGTTATCTAGTCCTATGCTAACATTTCATGGGATTAGGGAAAGAGATTTGCAAGGAAATAAAACCTATACTAGAAGTGGTGATGCACCAATTTAGGGAATGTTCAACATCTGGAAGGGTTAATGTGGGAGCGAGGTTTGCATCACCGACCACCTTCACCTATAGCAACTAGAAAGGGTACAAAATACCACAAACCAGGGGCAGACATTCCTTTGTTAAACTCAAGTATACACAAGGGTAAATCAAATCCGATACAACACAATTAATTTATCAAAAGTAAAACACACATGCATATAACAACATCTATTTATTTGAGTAGGGACAACAATGACATAAAAATTAATGAAGGAAAACAAAGTCTTCACAACTGGCATAAAATATAGTAGTATTATTCCTTCATAGCATGAAATAGACAACCTAAAATAAAGGTAAGTTAATCACTATCACTAAGGAATTGTAAATTCACAAAGTAAATGCTAATTAACATTCAACACAATAAATCAGATTTTTAACAACAAGGTGTAACTCTGAATATAATCAAAAGGTTTTTGGAATCTCAGAATCACTCTTCCAAGCTTGAAGAGCAACTTCTCTAAAAAATAATCTATATCCTATGTTCTCTCTCCTCTCTCATTTCTTATACTCAACTATTTATAAGCCTTTTAGGTTGAGCCATGACAGTTGGGCCCTTAACTAACACTTATAGAAATGTTATTAATATTAAGGGAACATGCTCCCATGAAAATAGATTTCTTTTTGCAAAAGTTTTTGACGAAGTCAACCCTACAACTTTGATTGATACGAGATCTTGAATCAGTCCTCTCATGGCTGCTCAACTTGATTTGGGTTCAAATTTAGGTTGTTACTATCTTCATAAAATGACTCATCCACTTTAGAAATGGTGGTTCTTGCACCCTGTAACTCACTGTATATCTCAACAGATACTTCATCTTCTCTTTTCCCCTTGATGTGGAAGTAGACATTAAGCTTTGTGTTTCAAAAGTCGAAGTTGGAGAAATTCTAAAAATAAAGTCTTCAAAACTCAAAAAAAATCTCGAAATTCTACAGAGTAAAGTTCCAAAATTCGAACTAGAAAGTTCTAAAAATTTCTCTGAAAATATTTTCCAAACAAATTTTCTAAAAAAATTTCCGAAAGTTTTTCAAAATTTCTCAAAAATTCTCGGAAAATTTCTCCCAAAATTTTGTTCCAATAATTTCTTTTAAGTTTTCTGAAAATTTCTCCGAAATTTTTTTCCGAATTTTTTTCCTAAAATTTTTTTCTGAAAATTTTTCCCAAATTTTTTTCCAATTTTTTTGAATTTCGTAGTTTCATGGTTTCGGGCTTCAAAATTTTCAACTCGCTCAACATTTTTAATCCCAAAAATCTTTGAAATTCTGAAATGGAATTGTCCAAAAAGAATCCCTAAAATTAAACTCCGAAAGCTTGATTCAACTTGGCCTGCCTCGTTCCCGAGCTTCTAGTCCTGCGATGACTCCATGACCTTCATTGCTCACTGTCCCTGATTTCCTAATTTTTGAATGTAGATTCAACCACAAAATGAGTTTGGTGCAGATCTCACTCTATGCAAATCACACTAACACATGCCAACTAACTCAACGAGTAGCTTGGCCACTTTTAGCTCTTTCCCATTAGCATTGACAAATTTTCAAGCCTTACGTTGTCCTTTCTTAAAATTCTAAACTTTTCTGTGAACAAATGAGACATGAGGGTATGACAAGACACCTGAAAAAACATATGCCAATTTTAACTATGTCTTGCTTGAGTTGAGCAAGTATGGGTCCTTCCAAAGGTAATTTTCTCATTCCGAGACCAATTTGAACCTCCAAGATATGAAAAAGAAGGAACAATCCTAGAGGATCCTGAAACCTTCTAGAATAACATACAAGGCTTTCAAAGCTTGAAGTTATCCTGATAACCCTAAAATATTTATGGAAGAATCTTTGGTCTTAGGGTATTATCATATTGTCCATTTTTTCTTGGGGGCAAAAATTGACAACAAATACCACACATGAGAAACTAGGTGCATCTTTTTTGTCTTCTTCATCACCTCCAGATTACTCACATAATCTTATTTGTGTATCATTCTCAAACTCATCAATTTATAGGAAATAACCACCTTCACTTTCTAGTTCAAGATTCTCTTCATTTTCCTTACTCCTACAATTTTCATTCATAGGTGGGGCCTCTAGGGAAATCCTTCGGGGTGCTCCTGCAATCTGATTTGTATTTCTTATTTGAGAAGAAACTCATTCAAATATTTCCCTCTTCAATGATGTCATCTCATTCACCAATTTTTGCAGCAATGGATCTGTTCTCTTGTCTCTAGGATGTTGTGTCTTTCCCTTTGATAGATTCTTGATCTTTCCAGATAGGATGAGATCATCATCAAGTTCAAATCCCATCCTTTGTGCTTCTATAATGTTCCTTGGTTGAACTCTTCGTAGGAGAAATCCTACCTTCAGTGATTGAGCATTGATGAAGAATATCTTGACATTGTTTTCAGATGGAAAATCCTCTTCAGGTATCCTGTGAAGCAACCAGTTGAAACAAGCCATGAAGTCTCTCATAGTTTCATTTTCTCCTTTCTTTATTTGTGCCAATTAAACAAGGAGGTCTTGAAAGTCCTCAAGTAAATATGAATCTTTCCTTGAACTTCCTTTTGATGTCATTCCAGCAAGTGATGGATCGGGCAGGTAGGAGGTAGAACCATTCTACCATTTTTCTTGGAGAGACTCCACGAACAATCTTATAGTGACATATTCATGTTGGAAACCAAGAATCCCACATGATGTGGTGAAGGCTGATATGTTCTCTTCAAGGAGTTGTGTGCCATCACCTTTGAACTTTGGAAATTTCTTACGGAACTTATTGGTAGATCATGAAGAGGAGGTTCAAGAGAAAGTGGGCCTGTATTTCTTCCCCATGGAACAATGGGTTGGGGTCTTTCTACTTCAGATCTTACTTATACAAATTCTTCTTCTTTTGGGAACTCAATGCTCAAGGGTGATTGAAAAATGAGAGAATTTAAAGGGGGAGTATCAACAAGAGTTTGGATAGGATTGCTAGGTGAACTTCTTGAAGAGCCAGATGAAGATGAGGCTTGAGAGAAAAAGTATGGATTATCTCTAATTCGTTCTTGTTGATTTTGTAAAGCCTTGAAATTGGAATCAACACCACCTCTTAACCTGTTCAACTTGGTGTATCTTCCTTCAACTAGCTTTTGGAAATTCTTGAAGTGGGAATATGAAAATACATTGTGGAATATGAAAGGTCATGTGTAGAAATTGACAAGTGTATCTTTTAGCAATGGATTTTCATGAACTATTCTTTATTTTTTTAATATTTGATTTTTTTGAATTTTTGGACCTTGTGGTCGTATTTTGGGTGTAGATGTTGCTAAATCTATCCCATGGTGGGAGCCAAAACCAATAGAAAATTTGTCGGTGGAAATTTTTTTGAATATCTTGCCAATGATCTCGGGAATCTAAGTCCCTCTACTTAATAGGTGCATCTATCGTGTATATGCATGTGCGAATAAAGGTGGATTTTCCTAGTGGCCTTGTGGCTAGGGATCCAATAAGGGCACTCCACTGACCCTGTGACAAAGCTAGAAATATATTTCTAGGGAATACTTTTTCTAAAGAGAAGGAAAGATGAGTGAGAAATGATATGGGAGAATGAACATTGTAGGTAGAAAATCAGATTCCTACACACACTAATTATAAATTTTAACACATGCATTTATGAGAAGAAAAAACTTTGTAAATAGTAACAAGACCAAATGGAATTTGATGAGCACAAGGTATCATGAAATCCCTTATTCAAAGAAAGCTACAAACTTCGTTTTCTTGTATTGATTACTCAAACCAAATTTGTACATAGTGTGGGAATGGAAGAATTTTGAGAGTGGAGGAAAGTAGAAGAAAATGGATATCTCCTTTTCCTTCTCTAAGTACAATGCACTATTGAGTTTCTAAGATCAAATGCTAACCATTTGAAAAGAGAATGGATTTACAATTTATAGAATGAGAGATGACTCCTCATCTACCCCCCAATGGATTTTCATATGTCCTCGCGTAACATAAAACTTTTCAACTTCCTAGGAGAATATTAAGTCCCTTTTTATAATATAAAGGTGACTTATACATTAGAATCTTAAAGTTTATTTTTTAATTTCATTAAATGACATCTAAAAATTGCACCCCTTAATGAAGAATTAGAACATGGATGAGAGAGAAAGAAGGAGTAAGAATCGGGAAGAAACATTAATGATGAATAATATGCCTTCGATGAAGCCCGCATCTCCTTCTAGATGACCGATGAGGTGTTCCAATGAAGTGAAATATTCATCTCCAAACTCTTTATACCCAGAGACATTACTTCATCTTTGCTCACAGACACTTGTTGAGTTGAATGAACTATTCTGTTGATGACCGCAATTCCAAACATGCGTATGATGTACCTGTGACCTGAACCATCTAGTGGGTGTCAAAAGACACTATTGAATTCCTTGAGATGATTCTCGATTCCTTATGAGAAATGCCCATGGATGATCCTGAATGATGGTGTTGACCTGAATAATCATCCCTCTATGTCCCATTGTGCCAAACTTTCCCTTTGAGAATAACCTACTATTTTTAGAATATAACCCCATGCTCTGCTATTCTGGGACATATCACCTGTCTTTCTCTAGTTTCATCTTCTAAACCTTCTACCATATTCCAACCTCCTTTTTTCCTAAGATATTGTTATTTTATCACATTTCTATTTTTAGCACGCTACTATTTGGGGACCTACTATTTTGGGAAGAAGTCATTTTCTATCTTACTTTCCATTTTACCCCTTTTTTTGATTGTTCTGAGCGATAAAAATTACAATTCAGTGTGGCTCTCCATTTATAGCATGTGGGGAAGTATGAAATATGCTATTTTTTATTAAGTGGTGAAAATGGCATCTCTTTGCAACGGGAACAAATTTTTTGGATTTGGATCTTCGTTACGAACTCGTGCTCCATTTTTCATCATGATTCGCTATCCAGAAAGCTTAGAAATGAAACATGAAAATTTATGTCTGGTAAGAGCTTTGGGTATGGAGCTACTAGGGCATAATAATGATAAAAAATCAGTCCTACATATCTTGAGAAACTAGAAAATTCATCATGTAAAAACGAGTTTGAGAGAAACTAGACTTTTTGGAGACCCTTCCTCTCGAATTTCGATGATTTTTCTCATCCGATCTTTGGGAATTCAAAAAATTATTCAAAGAGGGTGGAATGCTAATAAAAACATAGCCCTCCATATACCTAAAAAATAGGCACTTCATGACCTAAAAAATAGTTCATGTGAAACTAGATTTTTAAACCATCATTCACTCCTATTTTAATGCGATTTCGCCTGATGGAACCGTGAGAAGTGGAGAGGTAGCTCGCTAATTTTTTTCCACTTGTCACGGTGGCCATTAATGGAGCTTGAAATTTTCAAGTCTTGTTTTTATCTCCATTTTTGATGAAATCAACTCCATCACAATAGGTTTTTTCTTCTTGTCTCACCGGTGAAATTTCTTTTCAATCTGGTTGCCAATTGACGGAAATTGAACTTTGTTCTTCGTGGAGCCAGTAAAATTTATTTTTCGTGAGAATTTATTTTTAAAACATTGAGGTTTGGATATGATTTTTAATGGCCTTTAAGAGATAAGAACTTAGCAACAAATGGTTTGTTAATGCAATCGGTTTGGAAGATTTCTTCAAATTTCAAGTTCATGGCAATGGGGATTTCAACTATTCTTCTTCTCAGTTATTCGTTTCTTATTCTTATCTCAATGAAATATTATTTTGAGACCTATGTATCACCATGAGGTAGAGGATTTCATTGCTGTGGTGAATCCATTTTGAGTTTTGGCAATGGTGAACTGGTGGTGAGAAGTTGCAAAGAAAGTTACAAAGCAAGTTGTGCATGGAGGAGTTAAATGTTAGAAATTAGGAGGAATTTTTTTAATTTAAAAATTATACACAGAAAGGGATGGGTGAATTTTTTTGTAACTGACTTCCCTAACCTCAAAGGGATGTGAGGGACATCAATTTCCATGGTAAGCAAGAATATGACATGTGGCATCAATCGACTACGGCAAGGAGCGAGTGCTCAAAAATAAGCTTTAAAGAACTAATGGGGTTGGAAGCAGGTCACATGGGTGACCAAAGATATTTCCTAGAGGGATGGGCACATTTTTCAAGGTTTTATGTCCATGAACTATGAGGTACATCAAATTACATGGTAGTTGTGGAGCCGACACATGGGAGAGTTCCGACAATAAGGGATTTGAGCTTCAAATTACACTGCTGGATGAAATGACAATCTGGTGGTCACATGGGGATGGGTGCATTTTTCCAAGGTTGATGTCCATGAAAATCAAGAATGTCAAGGACACAAAATCCTGTCAAGCTCCTGGAGCTTACATGTGTCCTCCCAAAATTCGGTTAACTCCCAAACTAGCTCTAAGAGGTCAATTTGTGATGACGATAACTTGAGCTCCCGATGGAATTTTTGGAAAAAACTTTATATGATCCTCGACTTTAAATGTCCTTTTTAATCGAATGGTGGGTGTCTCATGTCTGATTCTTTCATTTGATCCCTTTAAAAATTGGATTTTTATTTGGTACTCCACCGTGCTCGAGAAAAATAGCATGCATACCTAATTCATAAATTTTTTGTGAAAAATATTATTTCACCATCATGCAGATTATTAGAATTATATTTCCATAGATGTTTCATTTTTCTCCTAACTCCATCTAGAGCTCCTGGAATCACCTTCTGAAGATCAGCAATTGTTTTGGCCTATGTACTAACTAGGCCCGTGAACCCTAATTTTGGCGAAATTGCCCCAACTTCTCCAAGACTTTCCAAAATACTTCAATCATTCCCATGATGTCCTAAGACATTTTAATCACCTCCACATCAACTTAGGCTCTACTTCTCTACTCTATTGGGTTTCTCCATCCCTAGGAAGGCCAGTGATATCCCTTCCCACAACCGCATGTAACTTGTTCTCCCTTCCCATTTTAAGATACTAGAACAAGGGAAAAAAAAAAAATTATATACAATGTTCCCTGTTATGAATTATATAATTCAAACACACGTTCAAGTTTTAATAATTGTTCTCTTCCTAAACAATGCAGTTTGGATCACATTTTAAGATACTAGAACAAGGGAAAAAAAAATTATATACAATTTCCTTTTAAAACTAATGTTCTTTGTTCACATATTTGCAATATGGAACACACATTCACATTCAAGCCATTAAATCATATAACAGATTCCATATGCTGCTGTAAATGACTCAAAGAACTACCGATCTCCCATTTTCATGGCTCGAGTTTCAACGATCTCTCATTTCATGACTCGGCAACTTACCGATCCTTCATGTTCATTCATGCATAGTATAATATATATACAAGGTTCTCTTACCGTTTCCGGTTATCGAAGTGATCCATTTAAGAAGCCTATCTGAATATCTGTTACTGATATTCATCTGACATCCTGCATCTTAAATTAGGTGATCAGGACAACGCAACCAGCACTTGCGATACTTTGGCCAAATATTTTCACATGCTTTGCATGATCATATTCCTGGATGTGATACACACCTACGGAATACGTCCTTCACCTCACTTCGTCTGTTATCTAGAATGGTCTTTCCTGGTTCCTACCAGTCCTTCCAATTTAGGGTCAAACTCTAACTCCAACTAGCAATATGAACGAGTATAGGAAGTCACTCATGGTAACTAAAGATACGCAGACATACGGTGTCGTCCCTAGACGACTCCGTGTGTCTAGTTATCTTTAGTCCTCCGGAGTCACTCCGTATACGTGATCACACTCCTATCCCCAGCCAAGAACTTAATATTCAGCTTATGTAATCTTGATGATTTAATTCGGGAGGGCATTGTAATATGTCAGCTATAACATTGTGTCGTCATGAAGGCCCCGCCTTCATGAAGACACCGTGCTATAGCTGGCGTATGTCAATGTCCTACGGAATCCTCCCATCGAGTACACATCCAGCTCAAGTGATTTGGTTATGATCTTAATATTAAGATCAACTTTTAGCAATCATGCTTGATCCTTTATCCTCATTCTTGTTACAGTTGTATGTAGCTAAGAGAGACTAAATCCGTCTTCTAGCTTACTATGCATCTTCTCCTTCGTACCGAAGGGTTGCATTTTCTCTACTTGGTTCTTTTCTTAATCCTTGGATTAAGCAGCCCATTACCGGTAGACTTAATAAGTTTAACCTATTAAACTTAACCAAGTTTTCCACAACTGAAAACAAATTCAGAATTCCAGCTTATTAGACGTCATTAAAATGAGGTCTAATTCTCAATAAATATATTAATTTATTCTCCTTAACCTTACATAGTTAAGGTCTGTTAACCATGGATATGTTTTTCCCATATCCGTACTTTCTGAATTTAACATACGAGGCTATTAACGGAGTCCGAATACGAAGTTCGGTTGCTCCTAAGTTATTTGATATTCCTTAGCTTTCAAGCTAATCCCGAATACCTATCAGTTATGAGATCATGTTCTTCCTAATCCTTTTTAATGTCAATTAAAAATTCATCTTAACCCAAGTATGAACTAATTGCACATTTCAACGTAAAAGTTGCATTTAGGTAAGAATAGATATCAGTTCCTTTTAAATTCATCCAAAACATTTGAATAATTCCAAATCAAGAATTAATGTTATATTCCCAACTTAATCAACAATATCAAACTGATATAGTCATTAAAATATCACACTTGTATTTGTATTCATCAATCCATTTCATAATCTATACATTTGCCAGTCCAAATTACTGGACTTTGTTTATATAAACAACATTACAACTCATAAGATAGAAGAATGTAATTTCTTCTTTTCTCAATTCCTCGTAGAGGAATAATAACTATCAAATACAATCCATCTTCAGTCAATCAAAAGAAGTATCAGAAAACAACCATGTCTTCGTTTTACTCAAATTCCATCTGCAAAATTACTTGCACGGGTCAGTTCATTGAACTGAGCATATTAAGCACTTGTCATTAAAATGAGGTGCTTCTAATTAACTGTCTCAATAAAAGAACCCTGCTTTTATGAAACGTTAATATGAACATCAATCAAGAATTAAGTATAAAAAGAATGAACAACGCATGACAACTGAATCATCTAAATACCATCCCAATCAGTCAAAGGATTACTGTCCTTTTTCCTAAATGATCATTACAAAAGTAATTTCCTTCAAACAGTTCCAGATTACAACATCTGTAAAAACTAGGAACACATGTATGCCTACTGCTGTTATAACATTAAATGCTGTCAATTTCCTTTCCCATACATTAGTAATAAATTCAAAGGATAAAATTTGACTGAAAATATAAACCAATTACTTTCCTTTCAGTTCATGCATCTCATTTGATTTCAAGCAATCAAGTACAGATGAGAAAGTAAACAACAATAAATATAGATGCTTAAACCCAAGCAATACAAAATTCATTCCTTAACGATTACAGATTTCCAACTGTATGAGAGAAGAAATGATCATTATTCCAAGTTATCCATTCACTCTCCTTTTCCTTTCCTCATGACTGTACTGATAATTTAATCCAAACGAGACATCAATCAAAGATAACAGTTCAGAGTGAAACTTACAAAATCCATTCAGAATTCACTTTCCAACAGCAAAGAATAATTCCATTCATATTCAGCTTTAAATGAAAACAAGGAAGAATTTATCGTCCTTATCAATACTTCTTTTAAATCAGGCTCATACGAATACCAAAAACAGGTTGGTAAAACATCGTATCCATCATAGAGCAAGCAATATAAAGAATGCATACTATGTTCTTACTGTACTAGAAGAATTCATACTTCTTTCACTGTATTTTAACCAAATAAACAGTTATACAGTCACTTAATCAATTATTCACACGACTTTCTATATCCATGAACGCACACAGTTCATAAATAACCATTTGCACATTGTTGTTACCTACAACAAGTCCAATCCGGGTGTACAGTGAAGTTCTATTGATGCTATTTCCAGAATTCAAACAGCAAGAAGAGAAAATTCATACCTTTAACTATTTCCATAAGAAAACATCCATTTTCTTCAAACACAACAAGAATCACTCAAGTCGAGTTCATTCTTTTTTTTTTTTTTTGAATGACAGTGCAAAATCAGAGATCACACGAAACATTTAAATCTTCCGTTTGTACAGAAAGAAAACAACACTTAGAAAAATAGTCTAAATATCACTGTCACTTCCGTCAAGCCGAATCCAAAATGCTCAATAAAACTCAATTGCCATTTCTTCAGAATTTAAAACAGCAGAAAGAAGAAGAACTCGTTTCCTTATAATTTCAGTAAAGAAACAATCATTTTCTTCAAAATGTAATAAGAACACCCAAGTCGTGTTTGCTTTATAATGACAGCTCAAACCCATATTGACAATAGAACGATTGTTCAACAATGTCAGACAAACTCACACAACATGTATAATTTTCATTCAATGTACCCATTTACAAGAAATACCCAGTTCGAGTTCTTTCTCAACAATCATTTCAACCCGAAATCCCATTCTTCTTTTTCACAATGATGTGCAGAACCCAGAATACAATATTCATATATCAATACCTTTATTAATGAAAACCCGCATAGGATATCAAATGCACAAGCAAGGTACAGTCAGAAAGTCTCAAACAGCAAGCTAATTCCCATATATTTCATTTATTTGCACAATTCAAAGCCAAGTTCATTTTCACGAAGACAGTTCGAATCAGAAGATCAAACCGCAACCACAAAACACAATAGAATCAACTTTCCATCACAGCAAGGAGAAACATAGTTCTTTTATAATTTCAGAAGAAAAACAGTTACTTTCTCCAACTCCCACGAATACCCAAGTCGTATTCGTCCATTTTTTTTTTACAAAAGAAAAGCACAACAATAAGAATATTACTATCACTTCCATCAAACCGAGCTCATAATGCTCAATAAAACCCAATTACTATTTCCTTCAAAATCCAAAACAGCAGAAGGAAAAGGAACTCATTTCCTCAAAATTTCAGTAAAGAAACAATGTCAATCAACTCGCACAGCAGGCACAATATCATAATATAAAGAACGAATTCCCCAATACTTTCGAACAAATCAACACAACATGGCTGTATTTTCAATTCAATACTGAAGCAAAGACAGTTCAAATCACAACAGCAAGACAAAACGACTCTACCCAGAATCATTTCCAACATGACAGCAAAATCGAATAAACCCAAAACCCGTTCAGAAGAAGAGCAGGGTTGTTTTAATGAGACGTTTAAGCAAAGCAAGTAGTTTAAAGAGAAGGGCTTAACATGCCTGATAATCTTCCTCGAAGCTCGAAGAAAACCGCGCCTACAGGAGGTATTTCCTTCCACGGTGACAGGAGCAAACTTCCCAAACAATCACCTTCCGCTACAGGCTCGAAAATAGCCTTAGATTTCCAAAGAAACGGAGATAACAATCAAACACAACTGGTTCGATAGAACCATGAAAAACCAAATGCAGAGCAACTTCCAAAAACCTGAACAAACACAATGAACAACAAAATTTCCTCCATACTCTTTCCAAGGCGGGCTGGTCGCGAAGACCAAGAAAATTAAATGCATTGAAGGCTCTGCCTTTTCCTCTTTCCTCACGCCACCGCCGACTCGGGTTGGCGAATTACCAAATTCAAATTTTGCATGAAAACCAAGTTTAGTCCCATGACTAACTAAATGACTCTAACTTTTCCCTATTCCCGCCAAACTTGGCGCTGTCCACGCAAGGACCTTATTTACTGCCCATTAATTTTCCTTCCATCCTTATCCTTTCCATCCCCCATGGGTCTGTGCATCCCCTTCCTTAGGTTAGGATTAGTTTAGGATTTACAATAGTGTTCATACCTAGGTCATAGGTTAATAGAACTTAGGTCTATGTTCACCCTTAGAATTTAAAAATCCACATAGGATAGTAGTTAGGATATAAGGTAGAACTTAGGGGTAGATTAGGGTCTAATTCCCCTAACACTTAATTAATCAATTTCCAATCAAGTCCTTCCGACTGTCAGTTATATTAACGTTAAGCAGGACATTTCGTCCCACGTTCCACCTACCTGAGCCACCCGCATCCAGGCCTTTATCACCTTACGGGGTCTGGCGTTACAACAGTGTATGGTTTGAGAATCGAACCTTTTTGTTGGCATCTACGTGCCAGCTATTCATACCTGAAATCAGGTGCTGCACATTTATATCAACCTTCAGCTTTGGTTTAAAAGTAAATCGACAAAGTGATCACAAGAAGACCACAGCATACCTTGGATCAATGGAATTGATTCAAGGTGTGCTGTCAATCAGCGAATAGAGTTCAGCAAGCATACGACAAATTGTTGTCACATCAGCAAACATACAAGCAATAATAACTGTTGTCCCATGTAAACAAATTACAGTATGCAAGAATCCAGATTAGCAACACATTCCTTTAAGATCAAAAATATATCTTAACATGTTTGTCTTCATTTCAGCAGTTACAACATTAAGAAAGTAATCACCATGATAACTTACAAAAATCAGGGCGTTACATATAGCTTGCAAATGAACTCCTAAAATCACCTAGGGGGATGATATAAAATTATTCGGGAGGTCATTTGGACTAGATGGAAAGGCCTAGGGTATATTGGAATGATAAGACTTGAAAACATTAACACAGGGGTATAGTTTTCATGCTCATAAATTGTTAATTTCCTTGTTGCACATTTGCATGGTAAAATTACACAAGAGGGTCTCAGGTATTTCCCTTGTACATGGAATACTATATGAGACGGGAAAAAAAATATTCTCGAGTGGGATGTGATGGTTTTGAGGAGATGAATATTATATTGATCTCTATTGTGACTTCTAGTGTTCCATGATTATGAAATTATATTGTTTTGATGTTAGAAATTTTTGGCTATAAATGGAAGAGGAGTATCCATATCCTATAGGATTTGGTAGGTATTACAGGCCATAGAGGAACATGGGTGATGATATGCATGGTTTTGGTGTGTTTTATCCTAATTATACATATATCTATATAGGTTTACATTAGAGAACCTTGATAGTGGTGTATTAGAGCGAGTGACACTATTGTATGGGTGGGCATATGAGAACATTGTGGTTGTGTAAACCATTAGTGGGCCACGTGTGGATTAGGCTTTCCCATAAATATTTATAGTGAGATGGATCATTCTTGGGTGGTAATGGTAAAATACAATGACATACAGATCATTTCTAGATAAATTTGGGCCACAAGATATTATTTGGGGTTTGTATACAAACTATAGAGGGTGGCTTGAGGATAATGTGGAGATGTGGTGGATACACCACTTTATGTGGCTAGATGATTGATTTCCCCTCCAATGGGATTTATTCCATTATGATTTTGTTACATGGAATTTTTACATTATGTCGTAGATTCCCTAGTGCCATACCCATGGAGGAGATCGACACATGCATCATATATAGAGGGAACCATACTAGGGACAACACTAGTAGATTTTTGTTACCACCAACTAGTGAGGTTGATCTAGTGGTCATGTTGAGTGATTGTGATGATGCAAGGTGGCTATGATGATGTAGGAAGTACCATATCCTATCCAAAGTGGTGGGCCAAGAATTGATGGGTATTAATTTTCTAAGATTTGGTGGGAGTGTGGTACATATAGGTGTAGGTGGTGCAAGAATTTAAGGTGATGTTAATTATACAAAATCATGGATTCATCTATGTAAAAATACTTTGCAATGTGCCTAGGGATGTGGTGATAAGTGGTATGTTAGATCATTTTGATGACATAGAAGGAAAACATGCCTACTTATTTGATCTAGTGGTAGTGTCCATAATAACCTATATCATTTTTAGAGTGAGTGGGATGAGAGACAAGTAGAGCTAGCTTGATATCATGAGCCACATCTTTGGGTTGATCTATTTCAGTACATGCTAGCAAAATTTGTATATTCTTAGGCACAATATGCATATATATTATCATATAAAGATACATTATATGAGAAGATATCACATTACTAGGTGAGATCGCAATCGAGAAAGCACAGGAAACAAGAGGAGCCTTGGGATCCCGAGGGACTAGTTCCTATTGAGAGTAGTGAGGAGGATGAGTGACTACATGAAGGGTTTTACACTATGTAGATTGTATATGGAATTTTTGTAAAACTTTAGATTTATATATGAGCATGGATTTCATTATTTATGTAAAAATTTTAGTTGAGGTGATGAGTAAAAAGGTGTCATGAGTATTTGTTGATTACTTAATATGTGATTATGACTATTTGAATTTGTTGGATAGGATGTATGTATGATTACATTTAGATGATAGATACTACTTTTATTATGCTTAATGTATGTGATTGTATTACAGTCCTTTAGAACATGGATTGATTCAAATAGTTGTGAAGTAGGTAATGATGATGTGGTGAGTGACACATTGTTAAATACTAAACCTATTCTTGTGAAATAAGGGGGATATTCTCATAAACGACATGTAAGAATTAGTAATAAGAACACATGATAGTGAGATAAATAGGCATGGTTAGAAGAGATATCGGGTTGGATCATGATGTGATAAATACATGATGAACGAGAAATGATAGGGAATTCTGAGCTACCAAGATATCACTAGTGAAGACTATACATGACTATTAATCTTAACCATACATGTT
The DNA here is from genome assembly GCA_018340775.1 of Taxus wallichiana var. yunnanensis. Classification (NCBI taxonomy): domain Eukaryota; kingdom Viridiplantae; phylum Streptophyta; class Pinopsida; order Cupressales; family Taxaceae; genus Taxus; species Taxus wallichiana. Next base: position 519,517,759 of record CM031238.1, on the reverse strand, counting down.
TTGGATGGTGTTAAATAAGAGGTGTAAGTCACATGTGTAACTTTTGGTATCCACCTTTTCTTTGTGTCACGACATACTTGTGTGGGTTTAAGAGGATCCTATGCAGAAGTTTTTTCACTATTATAAGCATCATTTATGGTGTTAATAGAAGGAGGATTGAGAGTTACACTTGTTATAGGATGATTATGTAGATGAGGTGAAGAAAATATATTAGAATGTCGTGTCTCAAAATATATGGTGTCTTTTTCTTGTAAGAACTTGATATTTTGATCTAATACATAACAATCATCTTCATGGTTCCCGTTAATGTAATGGAAGAACTGAAAAAAGGATGGTCTATTTATTATGCAATCCAATGAGGAGGGTGATGGTTTTAGGTGATAAAAAAAATCATTTTCTTATCATGAGAGAAAATAGAATAGCATGTGGTCAATCAACAAGCTTAGCGGTGTCCCGCTACACTTTGGGGCAATGAGAAAGAGAGCAAAAGAACCAGAGAGGAGCTTGATAAGACGGATGCTGCTCATATGACCACGCCCGGGCATGTATCATGCTTGGAAAAGAGTAAAGATGAGTATTGATCAAGCGGCCAAGAAGTAGTCCCGACTACTTTTGCTGGTCCTTATTGTTTTTATTATCGCTTCTTGTAGGCTTGCTGTTGCTTTTTTGCCATTGTTTTGCTTTGTTAAGTCTCGATTGTATAGCTGTTACGGGCTTCGTTGTTCTTTGCTTTGTAACTTTTGTGCTTTGCTCTGACTTCTCTGCTCCTCTCTCTCTTATTCCGGCTTTTAGGCCTTCTTTTTGTACACAAGGGTATAGTCCCTTTCAAAAACTATTTACCAATATTAAAAAAAAACAAGCTTGTCAAAGTAAACCAGTCTGTAGTAGAGCGAGGAGGATCTTGTTTAACAAATTTAGGTTTATGAGAAGTTCGATAAGAATTCTTACCATGGTAAAAAACCTTAACTTGGTTATTAGTAAATGATGATGATGATGGTGGGTCATAATCATCTAAAATATAAGAAACCATATTATCCACATCCATATGCTGAAAATATTTCTTGAGGTCTATAACTCGAAGGCATAGTTCAGTGAAAGAATCACAAGTATCATATAATAAGTATTCCTTGAGGGGTCAGAAGAGTCCTATATATATAGTCTATAAATTAATGGGTAGGTACAACAAGTTCATATTATATTTGAATCATAATATATATTAAGATATATGCTTGCTTGCACCTTTATGGAGAGATGGTAAATATGCATATGTATATTTAGCGCATTTATTAAATATAAAGTGAGTTATGAAATCATCTTCAAGTTCCACTAAAGTACATAAAGACACACTAAGTAAATGAGTAAACCAATACAAAACATATCCTCTAAGGCTGCAATGGAAAAGTTTTAAAATTTATTACTATATGATTCCATAAGGGCCCTATAGTGCTTATGGTAAAAATAATGATTTGACGTGCTATCAAATAATGGAAATATAGGCATGAAAAATTCCTAAGGAATGGATATTGTAAGATCTTGCATGGAATATGATTTCCATTGATAGAATTATAATCAATTCTAGCGTAATAGGATTTTCTCTCAAGGATTATATTTTTAACCTTACATTGTAAATCATGTACTACATGCATGAGAGAAAGGACCTCTTGAGGAGGTATGGCATAATTCTATAGAATATCATTTAAAGGTTGAAACTTACCATTATGGTAGGAAATGGGACACTATTTATATTAAAATTAATGTTAGGTGATGTCTCATATGTAAAAACTTTGGGTAACACTTGGGGCTATACGGGTTTGGCCTTGTGTTGGGGATATAAAGGGATATTATCCATAAACACTATCCACATTAGGATAAGAATTTAAAGATAAACATTTTATATCAAAATGTTCATGTATTATAAGAGAAGTAGGAAAAATATGCACAATATCATTTACAAATGAGTTAGATGTACAATTGTGACTTTTAATTTTGTTATCCAAATAACTCTCTTGGTTATTTGGATAACTTATATATTCTCGCTCGAGACCTTCATTTCAGGTTGCATGGCACTCCAGCTATCTACTTAGCACATTTCATTGGCTACATTTTCTCATGCACCAAGTGTGCTTTTCTTCTGTACTTCTCCCCTTTCCATTTTCCTTTTCCTCTATGTTCCACTCTTCCCTTATACGCACCTTCGCATACCTGCCTTCTTCAAGAAGTTCATGCATCCTACACACACACCTTGAACTTGATTCAAAATTAGCTAAGTCCCTTTCCCTATTGCATTCCCTACACATTACTTTTTAATAGTTACACTTTTACCATGTGTTTCTTCCTTGGTTATTTCTCCAATTTATCCCACGTGCATCACCTTTACATGCGCTCCTCCTCTGTTTCCTCCCATTCTTCATTCTTCCATGTGCATGCCTTCGTGCCTTCTTGTGCACCATTCTATACCATGTAGTCATATGATAAGCTTGAATTTGCTTCAAGTAACTAATCAATTCACACCAATAAGGAATTAAATCTTTGCAGCAAATCAATGAGTGACACATGGCATAAAATGACAAATAATTTACATAGCTGGTCATCTTCTCATTTAGTTAGTGCACGCTACATATCTTGCATGTGTAGATGACTCAAAAATCTTTTGATAGTCATAGCTTCTACGTTAGTGCTCAAATCCTTGTGCACCTAGTCTCAATCGATAGCTACTAACATAGGCTACAATGCTAGATATTCAAATTCAAATTCTTGGTGGATCTAGTAGGTAAGAAATGGAAAATGTCAATCTAGGCATTAATGAGCAGATCTGATTGCTCCAACCACCTGATTTTATCTGATCCGCCTTCCTTCCTTCTCCAACATGCCAAACAGACTTGGGGAAACACATTTGACAGATTTGTAGGCATTGAATGCTTCTTTTTGGTGGTTATATTTCAAATTCAGGTTTTCCCTCCTCTTCGTTTTCTTCCATAGATTAATCTATAAATGTAAGAGTTGGGTTCATTGTTGACGTTGGAAATTTTGGATCCTTACAATTTTGTTAAGGACTTAATATTTATGTATTCTAAGTTGCGAGCCTCTAGATTTGGTTCATACATGTGGATATCGACCTTTTTCACCATTATAATAGTTTTACACATTTTTGGAAGTAATGGAAGAATCGTTTTGTGAATATTATTTTTCCTAAGTGTTTTGAGATCCCTTATTCTTACCTTTCTTTTGCATTGTGTGCTTGTTGTGTCACTTTTCATCCCTTGTAGCTCCATTTTTGATTGTGTTCCATGAAACTAATCTAGTAAATGTGTTTTAGTTTGTGTTAGGCATGTCTATTCTTCTTCCATGCCTTTTCCTTTCATTTTCAATCAGAATAGATAGTGTTCATCCCTATTTTTCTAATGCTATCACCTTCCTTAGATTATTTTTCCATTTTTATCCTTATATCCTTGGTCCCTTGGCATTGTTAGCTTAATTTTCCCTTCCAACATTAGGAGTAGCAGTAGGAGTAGAAATAGATAGAGGAATTGACCTTCTCTAGAGATCGATCTCAAGCGTGCAAGGTCCCACAACTTGGAGAAAGTTCCATTATTTTTTGAAATATCTCATTTCTCCTGATATGAGACACGGTGCACATTTGAAAGACTGATAGTTTCTCGGCACACCCAAAGTGGGACCATTTAGAGTGAAAAAGCTTAGATTTTAGCATTGATAAGTTTGGTGTGTAACTTATCAAGTCTCAGCCTTTGAGGGGCTTATTTAAACACATTTGGTGACTCCCAACACTCAGATCTACTATTTTAGCAACTAGAGTTCCTTTTATGAGAAGAGTACACACGAGAAAAAGTGCTGCATCTAAAGGATATTTTGAATATCTCCATATTTCACTAAAAAGCACATGTAATAGATCTCCTACATGTGTATCCCCATCTCTAGTGTGTTGTGCAAATTCCACTCCACCTCATAGTAATAAACAAGTGTGCCCTACTATGGTACTTCAACTTTCTCCTCCTATGAGGAACTTTTCTAGCTTCACTAGTGGAAGCCTGTTGAATCTCAACACTCAACATTATATGCTATCATCCGCGCTCAATATTATTCCATACTTCATGGGAGAAAATCAAGTTACCCTTGTTGAACACATTCAAGATGTGGCCAATGTATGCTCTTTCTATCTGGTCACGCATGATGATGTAGTTGTCAGCCGTTTTTACCACCTCCTTTAAGGGAAAAGCACTCCAATGGTACCGAGGCTTGAGACATACATCTATTGTTACCGGATGAGCTTAGAATGTATCTATGAAATTACTTTGAAGATAAGTCAGATCACCTATCTTTGGTGGAGCAATTGACTACAAATAAGAGGACCCCGATGAGAATATGAATGATTTTAACATCGATTCCATAAGACTTGGGACATAATTCCCTAAGTGGTAAGACCTACAAATTTCCTAGCATGCTTTCTTGTATTATCTAAGAGCCTTAAATAGTGACATCTCAGTCACGATTCAATCCATGGGAGGTATAACTTTACATGTTATTGAGTTGTGGAGCTCAATTAATTCAGTTTATCATGCTATATCAAACTTGATGGAAAACACAAGAACCGACATTTATTATGGAGGGATCGACATCGATTACGGCTAATTGGCGCCAGTACTTGCATGAGTTTTTATTTAAATCATGTGAATTAGATATAATTTTATCATTAAAGCAGATCTATTGATTGTAATTACATGGTAAGTGCCTTAAGTTTGTATAACTTATTTATAAGCTAGAAAGCTAGGGTTAGAGGAGAGAGTTAATGATTATTGTGAAGATAATTGTGAGAGAGAAATCTTGGAGAAGAAGGAGAAGCTTAAGAGAAAGAAATTAATGTACATCGTGAGAGTGTGTGGAAGATTGTAAATCTTTGTTGTATATCTTCTCAAAGCTTTGGATAATAGATTCACTTGTTTCTTGGTGGATGTAGCCCACACTAGGTAAACCATGTTAAATTTGGTGCTGATTTATATCTCTTATTTTATACATTTATTTTGGTATAATATCCATTTTTATTGCATGTATGCTTAGATCGATATTTTATCTAGACAACCTTTTGCTAACCCCAACAACCGGTATCGAGAGATTTGTTTAAGGGTTTTTGTGTTGACAGATTTACTCACGAGATGTTTTTCTGATTTAGTGGGAGCTATAACAATGGAAAAAGAAAATAATTACAAGGTAGAGAATTTTGACAACCGAAATTATCAATTGTGTAAGATGAAGATTGAGGATTATTTGCATCAAAGAGATTTGTACTTACCATTGAATGAAAATTCTAGACCTACGAAGATGACTGATGAAGAATGGAAGATTCTTGACAAAAAGGATTTGGGATCTATAATATTGAGCCAGGTAGCATTTGTGGTTTCCAATATTACAGAAGTGACATCTATGGTAGAGTTAATGAAATATCTTGCTAATTTATATGAAAAACCTAGTGCTTAAAATAAAGTGTATTTGATGAAGAAACTATTTTGTTTTAAGATGCATGAAGGTGGATATGTATCTATTCATTTATATGATTTCGATCTATTGTAAATTAGTTAAAATCAGTTGATATTATATTTGATGATGAAGTGAAAGAACTCTTATTCTTATGTTCTTTTCCTGATAGTTGGGATAACTTGGTAATGGCTATTAGTAATACAACGTCTGCTAATAATATTTTGAAGTTTGATGATGTGGTTAGTATAATCTTGAATGAAGAAATTCACAAGAAAATTACAGAGAGGAATCATCATCTGGGAATTATTTGAATGTAGAAAGAAGAGGTAGGAAGAAGGAGAGATCCAAGAGTAATAATAATAGGAAATAAAAGTCAAGGAATGGAAGATACAAATTCAGAGGTAAGGGAATTACCCGTTGGAATTATGGAAAGAAAGGACATGCAAAGAAATAATGTTGATAAAAGGATAAAGAGAACTCACACCCAAAAAAAGGTAAAGAGTCAAATACAGAGGAAAATATTATGGCAGAGGTAATGCAAGATACTCTTATTATTTCTTTGGATAATAGATTAGAATGGGTTTTAGATTCAGGAGCTTTTTTCCATGCAACCCCTAATAAGGGTTATTTCAAAAATTATTTCTAGAACAATTTTGAACATGTTTATTTGGGTGATGATGAAACTTGTAGTATTACTGGTAAAGGGGAAGTTCATATAAAATTGTAGAATGGAAACACATGGGTATTGAAAGATGTGATGCATATGCTAAGCTTTAAGAGGAATCTTATTTCTACAGGGAAACTAGGTGAAGCTGATTATATTGTTACATTAGCAATGAGACTCTTGGAAAGTCACCAAGGTTCCTTTCTTGCAGCAGAGGCAAGAAGGTAGAAAGTTATATTTATATACATGTGTTACTGATTCCTTCTATGTGTTATCTACTTCATATCCGAGATACATGCACGTGGCATAATCGGTTGGGCCATATGAATCAAAAAGGAATGTAGATCTTAAAGGCTAAGGGTAAGTTCTCATATTTAAAATATATAGATCTCAAATTTTGTGAGCATTGTGTCTTTGGAAAGAAAAAGAGAGTGATATTTCTCAAAATTGGGGCAGATAAGAAGGAGCAGAAAATTAGAGCTTTTACACTCATATAAGTAGGGACCAGCCCGGTAGCTTCTCATGGAGGATCCCAATATTATGTTACTTTCATTGATGATGCTATAAGAAAGGTATGGGTTTATTGTATTAAACATAAATATTATGTTTTTGAGACTTTTAAAAGATGGAAAGGTCTTATTGAGAATGTATCAAATTAAAAGTTAAAGTTCCTTAGATCTGAAAATGGTGGTGAATAATGTGTCTAGGATTTCAATGATTATTTTTTAGTGAATGAAATACATAGAGAAAGGAAGGTTCCAAAACACCACAAGAGAATGGTGTTGCACAAATAATTAATAGGAAAATCATGGAACGTGTTAGAAGTATGAGGATACACGTTAGATTTCCCTTTCATTTTTGGGTAGAAGTAGTTGATAAAATGATTTATTTGATTAACCATGGGCCTTCAAGTTCACTAGATGGTGGAATACTGAAGGTATCTTGGACTATAAAATAGGTAGATATTTCTTTTCTTAAAGTTTTTGGTTGAAAATATTTTGTGCATATTGATAAGGAAAACATAAAAAAGTTGGATGCAAAATCCAAGAGATGCACTTTCATTGGCTATGGATCTGGTGATTCAAGATTCTGATTTTTGGGATTTAGATAATTCTAAAATTATTAGGAGTTGTGAAATTAAATGGAATGAAAAGAGAATGTATAGGGATCAAATTTTGGTACCCAAGGATAAACCAGTTGATAATTTTGTGAATGAAAATGAACTCTCGGATTTAAAAATCATACCTACAGGGTTACATACTAATCTGGTGTTAGTTAACGCCGCCCAACATTGGTTAACTAAAACAAAAGATCAATTACAGGATATCCAAACCGACATCGGTCACTGTCAGAATTGGAAAAAAATGTCCAAGAGGTCCAGAATGGGCCTCTGGTACCGCAAAATCCTATGAGAAGATCACAAAGGGTAAGTAAACCTCCAAAATATTTACTCCTTCTCTATCTTATTTATTATTGATGATAATGGTGAACCAAAGTTTTGAATAAGCAATGCAGGATAAGTCCCATGTTCATTGGGACCATGACATGAATGAGGATATGGACTCCTTGGAACAAAACTAGAATTGGGATTTGCTTAAGTTGCAAGAGGGTAAGAGGAAATTGCAGAACAAATGAGTTTATAGGATCAAGAAAGAATAGGGTGGACAAAAAAGGTACAAGGAAAGGCTTGTAGTAAAGGGATTTACACATAAAGCAAGTATTGAAATATTTTCTCCTGTTGTTAAAATGAATTCCATAACTACTATATCGAGTATAGTTGTAGTACATGATTTACATTTATAGCAACTAGATGTGAAGATGGATTTCTTTCATGGTTATTTAGATGAAGATATTTATATACAGTAGCCACTTGGCTATGAAGTCAAGGGTAAGGAGAAATTAGTGTGTAGGTTGAAAAAGATCCTATATGGGCTCAAGAAAGCTCCAAGGAAATGGTACATGAGGTTTGATAGTTTCATGCATGAACATGGTTACTTGAGATGTGAATCTAATCATTGTGTTTATTTCGAGAAGCTTGAAAATGGGAGCTATATTATTTTGTTATTTTATGTGGATGATATGCTTATTGCAAGATCTAGTATGTAGGGAATTGATGAGATTAAGGGAAAGCTAGATCACACATTTGTTATGAAGGATTTAGAAACTACAAAAAGAATCATTGGAATACAAATACACAGAGACAGGAAGAACAAGAAAAATTGTATTTGTCTCGGGAGGATTATATCTACAAGGTGTTAGAAAGGATTAAAATGTAGAATTAAAAACTTGTAAGTACACTGTGGTGGACACTTCAAATTGAGAAAATATCGTGTCCTTCATCACATGAGAATGTCAAATACATGACATAAGTACCATATGCTTCAGCAGCCTTCGAGTCTCATGTATGTTATGGTTTGTACTGCCTGGACATTGCATAGGCAAAGTGAGAGTTGTGAGTAGATTTATGGCCAATCGAGGTAAAGACCATTGGAAAGTAGTGAAAAGACCGCTCAAGGTCGGAGAAAGAAAATACAGAAGGAGAGGAGAGCTGAATACATCAAATAATAATAATTCTTCACTATACATATATTAAAACCACACTGCATAAAAATCATCCGGGATATTACAAATATATATAGGAGTACATTTTCCTATTATCTAGGAAACCTCCTATAACTTCTCCAACTATTATTGATGAGTTGTTAATACAACTCTCAACATACTCCTAGATTAGTGTTATTGTTACTCATGTAACAATACACACTCTAAACAATAATATCATAAATATTAATGGAGCACTAAATAAATATTTCCTAACATTCCCCCCTTAGTGCGAACATGGTAGAAAAAACATCCACACTCTCAACTGCAGTATGCTCACCCCTGTGGCATGTCCAACTCTATGACTCATGACCTTGATCCAAAAGAAAGGCTCACTCCTTCCATGGTTTTAAACAGGCTTACCACAAACCTTGACATGACAGGAACCTCATCAACTGTCCACCTCGTGTGGTTTTCTGGATCCTCCCACAAACCCTTTCAAGATCCATGAACTGACTTACTCTAGTGCTATTGTTCATCACTATGCTTATACATCAGGGAATTATGTAGGAAACACATCTCACCAAACTGAACAATAAAACACATACTAAAAATATTTCACATTACTTCCTATAAGAATCATAATGTTCTTAATCGTAGTCTCTGTCATTGATCGCTGCCACTCGATCTCGAACAACATAGAAAAATGCCACTACCACTAGAAGCTTTCCTTGACTAAGTCATTTTGGGTACAGAATGGGAATGAAACATCGGTATGTATTCCCCCCCACAATGTGAAATTCCACTCATATAGATACTGAGAAGCAAAATGCATTAAAGAACATACTTCTGAATGGATCTTACTAGTTAGGTCTTACTGCACATGGTCACTAATGCTAGTGAACGTATTCTTCTAGCTGACCATCTTCCAATGAAGTACAACAGTCAGAGGACCAAGTCAGTCAGAGGATCACTAACAGTCATCTGCACTCCAACACAACTTTCTTTCCAACATCCATCAAATACCACACAAAACAGGAACACTGTAAACTGAAGCACACTGAGAAAATGGAAACCACACTGAAAATCATATACTCACACCATACATATGCCACCACAGCTTCTGTGGCCCCGTCGTTGGTGACTGACGAGAGGTCGTTGTTTGACCTCCTTCCTCCATTATATGGGTGCTTAACTCAGCCAGATCTGAACATGAGACTACATGGTTTCCACATTGTATTTATTTAAGCTTCTCCCCTCAATGTGAAACCTTTTATTTCAGGACGTCGGGTACAACCGATAATGCGTCCACAAGATGGCCAAAATAGAGGGTAATTTTCAATTTTTTTAATTTTCTCCCAAAATTAGAACCACTAGGACGGGAATAAAAAAATATACACTTTTGAAAAAAACGGCACTCGATTTTGAGTTACCATGCAAAAGTTATTGAAGTTACAATTTCCCGTAAAATGGCTTGAATTTAATAAAAATTGACACAACGATTAAAATTTTCCTCAAAATAGAGAGAAAACTTATCATGTGACCAGTCGTTAGAATTGGGAGAAAATTAAGATTCCAAAAAAATCAATTTCCCCAAGAACTGGCGCCAAAAAAATTAATTCAACCAAAAAAGTAATAATTGCCCTCTAAATACAATTATTAAATAAAAACTATAGGAAAAATTAATTTTTCAAAACTATAGTCTTTATGAAAAATTAAAATAATTGGATAGAGTTGGATATGCAAAAAACTCAGGTGAATCTGTCATTCAGATCTTCCTTGTATAATATTCACTTATCTCTGCGCCTTTCTCCTTTAGATCCAATGCACACTGGTATGCAAGAAGCTGGGAAATCAAATCTGCACCTTATTTGTGGCTTTAACATTCCAATACTATGAATTTATTTTTCCTCAAATTATAATCATATTTCTATAATTCTCCAATTCTAACACCATTGGTGACTAACTGCACGAATACTTGGCCGCATGCAGATCCAAACTAATGTGTAAAATAGATTCTCAGCTATATTACTTCTGTCACTAAAAAATTATCTATTTTCTGATGCAAATAGCTTTTAATCTATACATCAATATCTAAAACCATTTCTAGGTTTTGTTCTACCTGAAGTTAGCTTTCCATAACATTTTGAATCACCCAATTTCATTAAGAAATGCAAAAGATATCGTCATTTTAATAAACCTGTGTCAAGCTTCAACCAACAAACTTTCTATATGCCTTTATCTGCAAAATTTCCATTTCTTCCTGAAATCCCCATCCACCTCTCTGGAAAAACCACGCTCTGATATCACATGAAAAGACCACTCAAGGTTGGAGCAAGAAAATACAGAAGGAGAGGAGAGTTGAATACATCAAATAATAATAATTCTTCACTATACATATATTAAAACCACACTGCATAAAAATCATCTGGGATATTACAAATATATATAGGAGTACATTTTCCTATTATCTAGGAAACCTCCTATAACTTCTCTAGCTATTATTGATGAGTTGTTAATACAACTCTCAACATACTCCTAGATTAGTGTTATTGTTACTCACGTAACAATACACACTCTAAACAATAATATCATAAATATTAATGGAGCACTAAATAAATATTTCCTAATAAGTAGTCCAATAGATACTTAGTTATTTGAGAGGAACATCTTGCATGTAGTTATGCTATGGAGGTTTGGATATTTATTTATGTGGCTATGTTGATTTGGATATGGCTAGAGATCTGGATGGTAGAAGAAGCACTACTGCATATATTTTCACATTAGGTGGGATGGTAGTTAACTATATATTGAGATTACGAAGGTTTTGGCTTTGTTGACTACAAAGGTAGAGTATGTTACAAGTACATAGGCTAGTAAAGAGATGATATGGATGAGCAGGTTCATGGAATATTTAGGAAAGGAGAAAGATGATTACAAATTATTCATAAGTGATAGTGACAGTAAATTCATTTGTAAAATAACTCAACATTTCATCCTAGAACAAAACACATTCAATTGATGTATCACTTCATATGGTAGGTATTGGAGGATGGGAAGCTTAAGTTGGAGAAGATTCATACAAGTGAGAACCATGCAGATATGCTAATGAATCCATTAGCAAAAGATAAGTTGGAGCTACACTCCACTTTTTTGGTCTTCATGTTTTATACTTGAAGAGGAAGAAAATAAGATAAGGATCCAATAATGATGTTATACAGAATAGTGTAGTAATTTGTCTCCAAGTGGGAGATTATTGAATTATGGATCTCAATTACTTCAGATTTAGCATGTTATATAAAACTTGTTGGAAAACACAAGTCGAGATCGGTTATGGAGGGACCGATATTGGTCACCTATGACCAGCATCAGTTAGGAAAGTAGGAACCGACATTGGTTAGGGATAACCATTGTCGGTTACTTGTGGGTGAGTTTTTATTTAACTCACGGGAATTAGATCTAATTTTATTGTTAAAGAAAATCTATATATTGTAATTACATGGATAAGTGCCCTAAGTTTGTATAGCTAGAAATTTAGGGTTAGAGGAGAGAGTTAATGATTATTGTGAAAATAATTGTGAGAGAGAGAATTATTGGAGAAGAAGGAGAATCTTGAGAAAAAGAAAGTCATGTACATCATGAGAGGTGTGTAAGATTGTAAATATTTGTTGTATATCTTCTAAAAGCTTTAGATAATAGATTGGATTGTTTCTTGGTGGATGTAGTCATTAAATATGGTGTTGATTTATATCTCTTGTTTTGTATATTTCTTCCGGTAGAATATCTACTTTTATTGCATGTATGATTAGATCTAATATATTATCCGTACAATTATTTGCTAACCCCAACACCTGCTGCATATAACATTGCAATAAGGGAAAAAAATAGTCTCATCTGGGTGGGTAAGTTAGCACCTATGCCTCCTACGCCCTTATTCCCGAGATGTCTCCAAAGACTCGCAACCTTCTATTTCCCTATTCCATTATAGACCATGTAACCAATTGCATCTACATCCTACTCTCATGCGTGGTAAAAAGAAGATGAAGAATTAAAGCTCCTAATTAGAAAATTATCCAAAAGGGTCATATCATTGGTGAAGTAGAAGGCAAAAGCCTACAAAGGTAGTTCTAATCAGTTGTAAATCTAAAGTAATCAACCTTGGCAAAATCAATATGGAAATCAGAGATATGGGAAGAACCAATAGAATGATAGATGACATGCTAACACACACTTGCCTTTGTAAGTTAAACACTTGTCCTTGTTCAAAAAAACATGGCGCATGAGTTTGAGTTGTAATTTCCATGCAATATGCCTCATAGTCAATATTATTGTGCTAATGTTGTGCACGCACAATCCTATATGATCCAAAATGTATCAAACTGTAAGCCTTCCATTAGCTCTAGTGATCCCGAGAACCAAGAAATGTTAGAGGCTCCTCCTAAAGTTAACTTTATATTATTTGGCATTGAGGAATTCTATTTGATCAATCAAGTTACAGAGGACACAAGTAGACTTTGTGCCCAAGTTACAAACAACACAATATATAAGAAGAGAATACATGAGTCTGACACACAAGTCACAATCCCGATCCCAACACAAGTCAATCCTCAAAAGTATAGAGATATAGCTATGCCATATTGTAGTAAAAGTTCTTGAGTTCCTACACATGAGGATCCACGCAAAGATTCCCTTGAAGTGGTATGCGCCCCTATTTTAGTAGGTCAAGCCTCTGTGCCAACTAATGTTACTTCCTTTGTACCTAAAAAAGAAAAAGGATGCTACTATGCCCCAAATGCACAAGTCAATGGGTCTTTCATTCAACATTTTGGACCAGATGAAGAAGACAAACATACATGTTACAATGTGAGATGCCCCGACCATTCCATCTCGGCGTGAATTTTTGCATGAAGCTCTAGCTCAAATTCCACGCATTGACCCATCTATATAGAATTCATGCGCTTATGTCAATATCTTCCAAGAAGAAGACAAGAAATTAAGTAAATTATTCAAAATCCCACCTTTCTATATTTCCTTAATCATAGGAAAACATATTTTCATAATTATAGCCCTTTGATGTCTTAGGTATTAAGTATAACCCTTTGACAAAAGGATTATTACAATTTGATGGTTTAATGGTCACTACCCTAGGAATCATCAAGTATCTTGAGTTAACCTCCATGCATGTCCAAACCTCACAATAACTCAAGATGTGTCAATCATTGATCTGCCCCTATGTTTTCCTTATGTTTGTTAAGATATTTTACTTGATAAAGTGGGTGGTTATTTGTCTTCTTATTAGACCCATATGCTACTTTACTCAGACAAGGTATGGTACCTGTTTTACCATAAAAGTTAAGCCTATATTTTCCTATCATGTAGATTCAAATGTCCCATCCCCTCTCCAAGCCAACTGTTTCATTCAAGAAGAACAAGTTTTAGTTTCTTAAGAACAACCTTTCGTGCCTCCAATCCTAACTTAGTGTTGGATGAATGGGTAGAGAGACACCATATATTTGATTCATATGCTGAGGAGTTGGAAGTTTATGAAACTAGGCTTGATACCTAATATATCCTTAAAGAATAAGTTGTGCTTCTGCACATGCTCAAGTAAAGTGAAGAGAACCTGGGTCTATAAAAGTTATACTTTGATGGATCTAGAAGAAGAAATGACATGGGAGTAGGAGTTATTCTCATTTCCCCAAAGGATGAGAAATTCTTCTTCACGCAGAGGTTGTAGTTTACATGTTCTAAAAATGTGGAATAATATGAAGCACTTGTGCATGGTCTCTTATTGCTGAAAAGAAGAAGATTAAGGCATTTCAGATCTTTGGGGACACCAAATCGGTTATCCATCAGGTCACCAACAAGTATGAGGAAAATAATAAGATTCTCAAAGATTATAGACACAGATTTTGGGATCTACTTGAGATATTTGATGCTCTAAATCTGTAGGTAGTGTCACACAAGATGAATAAGGAAGCTTACCAGATGCCTACGCTTGGTTCAAAGTTTTCTCATGATGAGAAATTTGTCAAACGAAACACACATCACATCAAGATGGTGATTTGATCATCCATTACAGACAACAAAATCTTTTAGAAAGTGTTTGAAAGTGACGCACATATAGTCCATTTCATCCATAATTAATATGAGTTCTCATCAATCATTCAAGTTGACTTGCATGACAACTATGGTGAGAAAGTAATTCAAGTAAATACAAAAAAATTCCTATGGGGTGGTCACCTTAGAGAAAATTTTTAGCCTTGATGATGAGTTCAAGGGTGAAGAAAAGTAGATGTGTACCGCATAAGAAGACTACTCCTAGTCACTATTATGTGTGGGAAGGAGTTGTTGCTTTGAGTAAATATTGCATGCACAATGAAAAGAAAGCCTTCATTTATCCCTACCAAAGATTCAATGATATTTTCTCATGGGAGTATGAATACCTCGAGGGTTTTTATCTAAGTGTTTCTCAACACTCTATTGAACTTGATCCTATTATCAAGCACAAAAAAAAATGACCAAATCAATCAAAAGATAGAGCCCCTCATGAGAAAGGAGTTATCCATATTGATTGAGGCCAAGATAATATTTCTAACCAAATACTCTACCCGGGTCATGAATCTAGTTCGTGTGTAATAATAATGGTGAAATCCAAATTTGTGTTGATTTTAGATATTTGAACAAGGTATCTCTAAAGGATCATTATTATTTTTCTTTTATGGAGTAGATTATGTAGACTATGGCGGATGCGCAAAGATTCTTAATGTTGGACCATGATACTCGCTTCAACCGAGATCCCGGTCAAGGAAGAGGATTAATTCAAAATGATGTTTACAACCAATTGAGGGACATATGCATATCATAATATGCCATTTGGTCTTTCAAACACAAGCACAATGTTTCAAAGATTCCATGAATACTATATTCAAAGGATATATTAATGAGTTCATCTTGGTCTACCTTGATGACATCAAAGTATTCTCAAATAAGATCACAAATCATATGGCGTACCTAGAGAGATTATTTCGAGATACAAAAAGTTTAGGGTGTCTCTTAACCCCAAGAATTGAAATATTACGGTAGCTTAGGATAAGCTTCTAGGCCATGTAGTTTCAAGGGATGGCATAGTAATTAACGCTCAACATGTATAAGCCATCCTGGCCCTCTCTTTGCAAGTAGTAAAATAATTCCTTACAAAGTGCTTCCTTGTAAAAATTAACTTTTTAGGTACTTTATTCCTAACTTTGTAGGGGACTCAGTAAGGCCCATCACCCTCATGCTCAAGAAATACATAGATTTTAGATGGATAGTAGAAGGAAATGAAAGCTTCAAAAAAATCAAGTAAGATATTTCTTGCGCACCAACACTCATCAACCCAAATTACTCAAAGGATTTTATCCTTTATGCTTATGGAACTAATGCGAGTGTTGTTATTTTCCTAACATAAAAATGAGCAAGGTCTAGAGCATCCAGTGACATTCTTCACCAAACACTCAAGGAATATGGATTAAGATGTAATCACATGGAGAAATAGGTCTACGTCATCATGCACGTGCTCAAGAAATTCAAGAGTATGCTCTCTAAAAATCATATCAAGGTGTTATTTTCCCACTCTTCTGTTAGAGACTTCATCATGGGATAAAAATCAATGAAAAGAGAGTGCGATGGGTGACCAAAATCATGGATTACGATGTGACCATCAAATCCACCAATCTAGTATGAGGTAGCGTTCTCTACAAGCAGCTTACTGAGGATGCGCAGAATGAACCCGAGACTTACTTATTTCTAGATGAGGATCTCCCATGCTCAAAACTTGAATGAATACATATCCTAGTGTGCATGACTAGATGAAGGACATGATCACATTCCTTTCTGATGGTGCATACCCTACTAGTCTAAATAAAGAAAAGAGAAGGCATCTAAGGTTGTAATCCACCCCATATGCTGATTGATGATCTTCTCTTTAAGAAGAATCTCAATGGCATGTTGTTAAGGTGTATCAATGGTGAGAAGACTGAAAAGTGTTATCGAAATTTCACGATTCATTCTCTAGTGGACACTTCTTTGCCAAAACTACAACAATGAAGATCATAATGAGAGGTATCTTTTGACCTACTCTATTTTTAGATGCAAACAAAGTGGGTCACAAAATACAAGGAATGCACTTTCTTTGTAGGAAAGGAGAGATTGGAAGTGCTTCCCCTCGAACAATCTAAGAGGATCAACATTTTGTACAATGGGGTCTCGAATTCATAGGCATGATCAATCCACCTTCAAGCGTTAGACACAAGTGGGTGCTTGCGATGCTATTGACTTAATCACCGGATGGATAGAAGTTGTTGCTCTCAAGGAATTAACTGAGTCATTCATCCTTGACTCTCTCATATGTATAGTCATAAGGTTTGGTATTCATTAAACCATTATCTATGATAATAAAAAAATCCTTCCTTGGCACTAAAATCACTGATTGGTCTTTAAATCTAGGAATCTATCTAAAGACTTCTTCCAAATTTTACCCTTAAGGTAATAGTTCTAGAGCTTGGTTTATATTTTCATGAAAATAACAAACTAGATTGCCACACAATAGAATATTTCTTCTGTATCTTTCACACAATACAATAGCCTAATATATAGGCTGGAGTTTCCCTAGAATATAGGAAACTAACTCAACTACAAAATCTCAACCAAGCCTAATTATGTGGGGTGAGAATAACTCACGTAACCCACACATAACAATAAATATAATAATATATTGTTGAAACAATATATTATAACATCTCTAACAATAATCTCTCAACAATAATAATTACACATGTAATTATTATTCACACACATAAATATGTGAAGCACTATAATATTCCTAACATTCCCCCCCTTAGTGCGAACATGGGGAAAACCTGCCTTTGTACTTGCACCTGCTCATGATCTGGTGATTTTCACAGGATGATCACAAACCTCAAGGATGGTTTTGTAAATGGTTGACCAAAACCGAGAATGGTGGTTTTGCAATTGGTTTACCACAAACCACAAAGTGATGGTTTTGCAAATGGATTACCAACAACCAAGAATGGTGGTTTTGCTATTGGTTTACCACAAACCACAAATGAAGGTTTTCAAGTGGTTTACCTATAACCACATCATGATATGCCAAGTAATATTCTCATCCCTCATCACATCTCACTGCAAGGAATAACATAGGAAATTCTGTTAAAATCTGTTGCTCGTACATACATAGAAAAAGCTGACATACTGGAAATGGAACATTGGAATCATGTCCCCCCCTCAATGTGAAATTTCCACTTCTTGAAAACTACAAATAGGAACACACCACACCACTTGTAACTGGAAGAACTAAAATCAAACTGCACACACACATGTCACCAAAGCTAATATGCGGCCTTGTCATTGGCAACTGACGAGAGGTCGCTGAATGACCTCCAACCTCCGATGCCTCCTGCCTCTAGTTTCATGCTGCTAGTAACTCAGTTGGATTTGGATATGAAGCTCTGTTTCCACATTGAGATTATTCTTTTCTTCCTTCCCGCAATGTGAAATACTTTATTTCCAGACGTCGGGTAACACCGAAAATGCGTCTGTGAGGCAATTTTTTTAATTTTCCAATATTTTTGTCATTAACTCTTGACACCACCTAAAATCACCTATTTGACATGAATTTGACAAAACAACAAGGACTACATAACAAAAGATGACTTTATGACATTTGACACTATTGGATGATATGAGGACTAGAATAGAAATTTAAAAAATAATAAAATGAGATAAATTTTTAAATGAAAAATGACTTTGGTAATGACAATACCAAAAAAACATTTGACTCTTTTACATAGCCTCAAATTTTTAATGACACTTGACGAAAATAATATCTACAATAATAACATTAATATTACAATGATTGACACAAGACTAACAAATAATATAAACACTATTTAGATGACTTGAATATTGACACACACATTAATGGTAGACAAAAACATAAAATGAATGGAGGGAGAATATTTTAACAAACTTGCATATATTAGAGCGATCATATTACTGTCCTTCATTCACGAATCCTTCACTTCCACGTGCATATCCATGTGTATGACATTTGAAGCTTTCCATATATCCAAATATACTCTTGCAGTCTACATTAAGACTACCAGTTGGTATATTGGACGCAATAATGTGAATGGGCGCTGAAAGAAAGACAAGATCTTTGATGTATGCGTTAAAGATCAACTTTGTAAACCGGAAAACACGTTGTAGATACTACACGAATGGAGTTCGTAGAGTTCAAAGGAGGATGTAGTGCCTTCAGGAGCTCAATGAATAACACATAATGTCTTCAAATGCTGCCATTAAAATTTGACATAGATCTGCCACTAAAATTGTCTTGCCTAGCAGAGATACTCTTGATAGATCGACCATGAACCAGTAAAACACGTTTCTCATATATCTCATGCTTTTCTCAAAGATAATGAAACTCAATAAACATTGAACCTTAAAAAAATTCCCCACTTCACAAACATGCACAAATTTCATGTGAGACTGCAGGACATAAAGATAATATGGAGAATGCGAACTCACCGATCACAAGTTTAGATGATTATCGCATTGGGATCAATGTTGAGTATTCTGCGATGAAATTTGAATAGAACTGAGCAGGGGGTGCTATAAACAAGATCAAATTAAGACTGTGTCAAAATTTTGCCAAGGTGATGCGTTGAACCATGTCACTGTGAGTAGTTAGAAATATCATCACATAATCAAACTCTGAATCTGAATACCACCACGTGCTAGCTAGTAAACCAATTGAATGCTTAGGACAAGGCATCTACAAAAGCAAATAATTAGTCGACTTCATATATGTTTAATCCACTTTCTATACCGATCCGATGCTTGCATAGATGCCCAACACATGAAACGATCAGGTGGTAATTAAAACTTATTTAGATCAGACCCATGTTGTGATGAACAGATCATATATTGGTGTAGGTACATGTTATAAGATAGCTACTGTGTCAGGTACTGATTGCAAAGATTCATCAATTCTTAAACTGCGTGGATAGACACCTGCACCCTAAAAATTTAGACTCTCATTTCAAATCACCATGCTCTGATACCAAATCTAGAGCTTGGTTTAGATTTTCATGAAAATAACAAACTAGATTGCCACACAATAGAATATTTCTTCTGTATCTTTCACACAATACAATAGCCTAATATATAGGCTAGAGTTTCCCTAGAATATAGGAAACTAACTCAACTACAAAATCTCAACCAAGCCTAATTATGTGGGGTGAGAATAACTCACGTAACCCACACATAACAATAAATATAATAATATATTGTTGAAACAATATATTATAACATCTCTAACAATAATCTCTCAACAATAATAATTACACACGTAATTATTATTCACACACATAAATATGTGAAGCACTATAATATTCCTAACAATAGTCCGGTAGAATCAAAAACAATAACGTAATCGGGATCATGAAGTTCACAATGAACATCAGCTAAAGATAGTGGCATACAAAGGTCGCACATGCGCTTTGGGTAGATAGAATCATAGTTAAAAAAGTAATAGGAACTTCTCCTTACAAGCTTGTCTATGGCAAGGAGGATACTCTTCCTTTGACGCTTGAGTTGAACTCATTAGCACTTGCCCAATAGCTAGAGTTTGAAGGTGTAGACCAAAGAGAAATAAGAATGGCGAGAGATGGTTAGTCTTAAAGAATTAAATAACTCACAAGATCAAGCTAAAACAACATCAACAAACAACAAATAAATGGTTTGATAGAAAGTATAGGCCTCAAGATTTCAAAGTTTGGGACTTGGTCTTGACATGGGATGCTGATAGAGCTAAAACAAGGTGTCATTGAAATTTTGATGCACTTTAGAGTGGCCCATATATCATCATTTCATGCAAGGAGGCTAACTCTTTCGAGTTAACTCATCTTGATGGAACTACGCACTGTAAATCCCAAAAATGGGATTCATCGCAAACCCTTCCATTGAGTTTGTTGCATCATTATGTATATATTAGAATAGTTTCAATTCCTCCAAGTGTGTTATGTGCACATTGCTTGTTTGTACATAGTTATTTCTTCTCATGCGCTTCTTGCATGTGCTCTTCTTTTGCTTCCAAGATGTCGGTTATCTATCATTTTGCAAAAAATTTACAGGATTCATAACAGAGCTATGAAATTATTCTTTAAGTGACTTTAAAGGAAGTTATTCAAAGCTAAATATCATAATTTCATGATTACACAACAGATTCCATGCCCAATGGATGCTACAGGCTATTGATCTCCTTCATATAACAAGAAGATGGTCCCAAAAGTCACCAAAATTGTTATCCAAATAACTCTCCTGGTTATTTGGACAACTTACGTACATATTCTAGCTTTGAGACCTTCATTTCAGGTTGCACGCACTCTAACTATCTACTTGGCACATTTCCTTGGCTGCATTTCCTCTCACACCAAGCGCACTTTTCTTCTAAACTTCTCTCCATTCCATTTTCCTTTTCCTCTTTGTTCCACTCTTCCCTTATGCATACCTTCGCACACCTACCTTCTTCTAGCATTTCATGCATCCTGTGTATGCCTTACACTTGCTTCAAAATCAGCTAATTCCTTGTCCCTCTTGTGTGCCCCACACATTAACTAGTAATAGTCCGCACCTTGACCATACATTTTCTTCTTTGGACATTTCTCCAATTTCTCTCATGTGTGATAGCTTTTCACGTGCCCCTCCTTTTTTTTCCTCACACTTTTCATTCTTCCATGCACATGCCTTTGTGCCTTCTTACGCACCATTATATGCCATATCATCATCTGAAAAGATTGATTGTGCTTCACAAAACCAATCAAATCATGCCAATAGGGTACCAAATCTTTGCAATAAATCAGTGAGTGACACATGGCAAAAAATGACAAACCATTTGCATAGTTTTCCATATTCTCAACCAATTAGCGCATGCCATGTATCTTGCGTGTGCAGATAGCTCTAACAATCTTTTGAAAGTCATATCTTCTACGTCAGTTCTCATATCCTTGGGCGGCTAGTCTCCATCAATAGTTGTTGACATAGGTATAGTGCTAGATATTCAAATTCAACTTGTTAACAAATCCGGTAGGTAAGAAATGGAAAAATGTCAATCTGGGCATTATGCTCTAACCACCAAATTTGATATGATCTTCCTTCCTTCCTTCTCTAACACGCCAAATAGACTTGGGGGAACACATTTGGTAGATTTGCAAGTCATTTGTAGCTATTGAATGCTTGTTGTTGGTGGTTGTATTTCAAATTTGGGTTTTCCCTCCTCTTCTTTTTCTTCCATCAATTCATCTATAAATGTAAGATTTGGGCTCATTGTTAATGTTGGACATTTTGGATCCTTACGCTTTTTCTAAGGACTTCATATTTTTGTATTCTGAGTTGTAGACCTCTAGATCTAGTTTGTGCATATGGATATTGGCCTATTTTGTCATTGTAAAAGTTATGCACATTTCTGAAGTAATGGAAGCATCATTTTGTGACTATTCTTTGTCCTAAGTGTGTTGAGATACCTTCTTCTTTCCTTTCTTTTACATTGTGTGCTTGATGTGTCACTTTTCATCCCTTCTAGCTCCATTTTTAATTGTGTTCTATGAAACTAATATGGTAAATGCATTTTAGTTTATGTTACACGTGTTTAGCCTTCTTCCATGTGTTTTACTTTCATTTTCTCTCAGAACGGATAGTTTCCATCCCTCTTTTTTTGGTGCTATCACCTTCCTTAGATTAGTTTTCCATTTTTTTATCATTTTATCCCTGGTCCCTTGGAATTGTTATCTTATTTTTCCCTTCTAACATTAACAAGCGGTAGAAATAGATAGAGAAATTGACCTTCTCCTAATATCCTGTCTCAAGCACACAAAGTCCCACAACTTGGAGATGGTTCCATTATTGTCTCAAACAGCTCAGTTCTCCCATATCTAAGACATGGGTGCATGTTTGAATGACCACCAAATTTAAATAGAAGAATTTTAAACATAAGTTGAATTAACAGACTTATGTGTAATTGGAATAGAGTAAATTGTTTGATTAGTGCATATAATAATAGCATTGCGAATATCAAAAGTAACAACAAGACCATTGTTTTCACATTCAAGAGAAGTAGTAGAAACATTAGTAGAAGAATATTCAAGAGGCATGGGAATAGTATAATTATTAACATTACTTTTACATTCGGAAAGAAGATTAGGAACACAATTAAGGGTCGTCTAAAATAGAAGAATCAACATACATATCATCACTATGACATTCACTATGGGTGGATTCTAAATCACTATCATAAATACAACAAATATTATCAATCATTGTAAGAATAGAAGGGATATCATCTTCATGAAGGATATAAACAATATAATCATAATTGCAATTTATGGGATCTATGGAATCAAGCGAGAGAATTGCAGTGTGACGGAATATTGTTTGTCATTTTCACTTTCCTAAGAATATATATTACCTTCAATACTAGGGGTAGTAGTACAATCCATCTCACAAGAGTTCTCTAGATATTTAGCCAAAGTGCAATAGGTAGAGGAGTAGTATTACTAGTGAAATTGATTGTGGAGAATGTTTCTTGTAAGACCTCCATAATAGATTGGGGTGGTAAAAAATATGGTGTAGGAGGAATATCTTGAGGTGGAGTAGCAAAATGAGGTGGAAGATATTGAGAAACAAGGTGATGATCCTCTTGATCATACTTGAATATGAATTTGATGTAGAGGAATTTTAAGGACAACTACTATGTTATCAAGTTATAGGAAAACAAATAGCAACACCCAAAACTTTTCCTTTCACCCATGTAAAGAGGATCCTTCATCACAAGCCTTGAGATGCCTAAAATATGAAAAAAACTTATTATTTGAAACCTTTGATGATTTTGGAATTCAATCACTCTATTTTCATGCTATATAAATGTAATATCAAAAAATAAATAGGTTGGAAAAAAAAATAAAGATTGACCTTTTGTCAAATGTCTTTAAATTGGCTATTAGCCTTCTTAAGAGCAATTTCGTTAGTGGAAACTGGTTGGGAGTAATCTATAAAGACCTAATACATAATGAAAGTAGATTTGAGAACATATTTGGATCCCTAAGATTATTACCAAATTTCATATCCCAACTTGAAAGGAAACTCCTTCTCTCACCTAATCTTCTCCAATTAGGCCTAGTTGCTTGTAGCCCTATCGAGAGGTTTTTTAGCTATAATTTTTTTTAGAAGTTTCTATTCAAACAAAAAACATTTCTTAGCACCAATTATATTGTTTCCCTTGTGTATATAATGTCATGACCCAACTCAAAGATAAAACCTTGTTTTCATTATTTTTATTTATCTAATTAGGCATCTTATCATAACAGATCCTCTTAGTGCATGACTATTAGCAAAATCAGGAGTTTGGAAACCAAATAAGACTTGAAACCTTCATAATATCAAAAATATGCTTCTTAAATGATATCTCAAAAATATTATCTCTTATTTCATTGTCTAAGTCCTCCAAACCTTCTTTGTTAGGTATGTACTAGGTCTTCTTGTATTACATTCACATCAAGAATGAAAACTATCACAAATTATGAGAGCATGGGGGGATTATTAGTCCTTAAAACCTCTTTAGTTTGTGATTAGAACATGATAATAACCCACCTTAGAAATTTTGACCCTTGATTCATCATATAAGTTCATTTCTCCACTAAATGTCTCTTTGAAGTTAGGTCTATCCTATGTGACATTCATATAAAGGAAAATCAGAAACAACAAGAAAATGAAATATTTTCAAGATATGATGCTTCAAGAATATAAAAATATGTCCCTTTAGATGATTAGTTTCCAAATTTAGGCTTTTTCTCATTTATGTGGCCTTTCAAACAAGAAAATCATCCAATTAGCTATGGTTTCTTTATAGATGTGGTAGAAGAAAAAATACAATTTTAGAGATTTTTAACAAAGTTCAAACCACCAAATCCTTGAAGGTAGTTTGTTCCAACATGATTCATATACCTGACCAAAAATAACAAATAAAAATGCCAGAAAACTCATGCAAAGAAGAGTTCTACTTTGCTAAAATAGGGGTTCCCAACTTATTTCGGGTAAGACATGTACTTGCATCTCATACAATTTATTCATATTTGCAATATTCTCAACATTGTAACAAACTATAAAATGCTCCCATGGAATAGGATAAGTCATCTAAGAAAAAGAAATTTCATTACAACACATGATTACCTAAGATTCATAATCAATCTTCTTTATTTTTATTGTCGTTAAAATACATTCCTTTTTTATGAAATCGATGCATATGCCTGATGAGCCTAAAAACATACAACTCAACAATAAATAATAATTAGAACTTCACTTCTCAAAATCACATAAAAACAAGTTAATACACTAACCTTAAGAAGCTTGAATCGTCTTATAATCACCAAATTACTCAAACAACTAATTTCAACCTACAATTATGCCTTATACCTACTCAAGGACATCATTTTTTTCTAACTCCACTTTAGACCTTACAATTGTTGTTATTCCTTCTTAAGGAAATTTTTGATCAAAATCACCAAAAGCAATTAAAATCCTTTGGCTATCAATATTTTTGGGGACCCATTATCCCTCTTCAAATGTCTAAAAATTTCTTAACTCTACTCTAAGCCAACGTGTTTTTATTCTCAAATTACCATTCGTATCGAGCCTCGTTTAGCCCTTTTTAGCTTTGGGACATTCATGTCTAGAAAAAATAAAAACCTTTGGGAAAATTTTAATAGATTTTTGGATACTCATTTGTGCCCTCTTGGTGCATGGTAAATTTTATGATCCATCTTCTTGTATAATTTTCCCAACACAAATGTCCTCCTTTTGCTAGGTTTTAATTAGGTCTACCTAGGGTTTCAAGCACTTTCCTAGGTTTTTTATACTTAAATCCTTATTTTAACCTATGAACCACCTTATAAAACCTAAACAAAACTTGTTCATGCTATCACCAATGATCATTCACTTACTTGGCTTCAATCATGTTATCTTCTCACTTTTGACCTTCTTAAGGCTTCTTGCTTGTCTTGACACAAAACAATCCTTTGACCCTAATTTTGTTCTTTCTTGGCTTCCTTGAGTTTATTTTCACACATTTACTCATTAATCCTTATTCCTAATACTCACCAACTCCCTCAAGACACTCACTTATTCTTTTTTAAATCACTTTCTCTCATATAGTCACTTGCTTCCTCAAGGCTACACAATACAACTGTAAGATGATAGTAAAAGATTATTTTTGTTTCATGGTTATAAGAGTATTTCTACACTTATTCAAGGATTATATAATTTCCCTTTAACTCCTCCCAAATTTTTATCTATTAAAAATAATCACAATGCAAGTTTTATTAACTTTTCACTTCTTGAAACCCTCAAAACATGGTATTAGTGTACAGTCTAACTGATCTAATCACATTTTGACCTACCAAAACACAATATTTCTTCTTTAAAATTTTTCACCACCTTCATAATACCAAAAAATAAATCTCTACCAATTTTCAAGCTTTAACTATGACTATAATGAAATTTAGGCTTGTTTTAGACCCTCCAAATTTGGGTTTCACTAAACATTATGAACGAGTTTTTAGATTTTGACCTATAAAAACTTGATAATTTTCCATGAAAATTTTAGAAAAAAATTAAATGTCTAACATCACCTTCTCACAAAATTTCAGGCCTTTATAATGGATCAAACTCCCACAATCCACATTTTAGAAATCTTGCCCTAGTTCTTGAACTGTGTTGGACAAGCACTCAAAAATAAATAACTTTTGAATACAATGGTTTTAAGACCTTAAACCACTTCTAAAATTTCTTCCCTATAGTATTACACATATTGACTAAATTTTATCTCATTCTTATGCCCATAACTTTGGGAAAATGCATTTTACTAGTCTGAAATTTGTCTTTTTCAAGAATGCTCAAAGGATCATACATGTTTTGGCTTCAATTGAAAAACTCTTCTTTCCTTGTCTCCTCAAACCCTAAGAGGGTTCATTAACCTATGTACAAACATTCATAAACCATAAAAAAATTTCATAATATAATTATATCATTCATTCATTGATTCATAAACAATCATCACAGTTTGCACATAATGCTCAAGAACTCCTTTTATTGATATCTTCATAATACAAACTTGGCTCCTTGAGATTTCATGGCTCTGATAAAAATTATACACATGTATTTAATTCCTTCATATATCTAACTCATTCCCTCATTCAAATACATTTCCTTTTTAGGGAAGACAAGGTGGTTAGGGTACTAACTTTACTAACCAAACCATGATTAATCTAAATTAGTAAGGTTTACACCTAGTTAGGGTCAAACAAGCCATGCTTGGTGATGAAAATGTATTATAATCATTTCTTAATTAATTTATGACCCATACACTATATCTTAACCTATAACATACCTTTGAACTATTCAAATTTTTAAACTATAATTTTAGAGGCAAACTCCTTATTACATGCTTATGGATTCCAAATCGACTAATTACATCACATAGACATCCAAATGGACCTAAGAAACTTATGCAACCCAAAATTGGAATATGTACAATGATTCTCCTACATCCAAAATAGATTCATTCATATTTTTTATTTTCCTCCCTCACATAGAATTATCTTCATTCTGTCTCCCATGACTCAAAACTCTCCTCAATTTGTCTACAAAATCATTCATAGTTGTTTATAACTAGTTATTGACTCTAACTCAACCTTACATGATATCTTAACTTGATTCAAGAACATTACTAAAATACTTTATGAAAAAACACCTAGGTAAAATAATAATTACCCTCAAGAAGGGTTCATTCATCTTATTCAAACATATCTATGACATCCTAACCCTAATAAAAATTAACAATAAAAAATGTCTAAATACCTCCACTAGAGATTCAAATGAACTTTTGGCGAGAAAAGACATATATGGCTCAAATTAAAAAAAAAAGCCTTCTAGTGGGATCCAAACTCGTCAATTTTCCTCTTTTTACTCCTCAAACATATCTACAATGAATTTTTACTTCAATAATCATTTTTAGGTGATGTTCCTACATCAGAATTCATCATCGTTAGGAGTATTATAGAATATTTGATCATTAACATCATCACAAGTAATATGACTAGAGGTAGCATAACTAGGGAAAAAATCATAAGGGATAGCCTTTGAAAGTGTTCTAGCCTCATAATTATGACTTCCACTTGAATATAAGACAAAATAGCCACCATCTAGATTACAATTAAGATAAATGGGCTTATAACTATCATTCTCTTTTGTGAAACCAAAAGTAGTATGGACTTAGTTAAAGGGATGGGAAGCCATATAGTTTAGAAAATATCTATAAGAAGCCATATCCCCACATTGAAGAATGGATAATCCAACAATGCACACATGCACTAAGGTGGTCTTAGGGTTTTGGATTAGTAGGCCTAATACACAAGGAACTAATAAAATCATATATTAGGTTAAGAGTTCGATCAAGAGTGGGTTCACCAAAATGTTTAACCTTTAATCAGATTTTGAGTAAATTTAATTAGGTTTTACTTGCAGTAATATAATAGATATCACATTATTGAAAGAATGTAATTTTACACATTATATCATAGTAATCAACCATATAATCAAGCCTATAAAATTTGAAGCACAAATAAGAAGTAAAGAGGCATTTAACTGGTGAAAAACATATTAAAGATGTGTCGATGATTGCTATAGGAAAGGGAAGAGACTGGAATTTGGAACAATCATGGTGTGGAGCTATAGAACCACTAGGTCATGACCTTATAAAGGGTTCAAGATCATACAATATGAAATTGAATAAACCAAACACTCTTGTACCTTCAGGAAAATGGAATCTACAACTTTCTTTTTCACTTCATGTCATTGTTTGTCACTTTTTGATACCTTGAACTTTATATGTAACCTTACATGTCACACTTAAAAGTTAAAAAAAAACCCTATATATCTTGTAACACGCCCAAGTAATCATTATCTCTAAAAATAAATATGTAAATGCTTGATTTAGACTGATCTTGATGGTCACCCCACTTGTGAATCACCGAGCATTACACTAAATTTTAAAATTAATGTAGTTTTCTTAGTGCTTTGTGAAAATGTGAATCCAATTATCTCTTGACCTTGGTTTTTCTTGGTTCATCAACACCAATAGAATATTAATGATACTTCATACCAATAGAAACCCTTATGTGTAGATGAAAACTTCATAATTATGCCCTCTTATGTTTTGTATGTAGTATACATATTTAGTCCTTGTCTTCTCAGTTCAATAAGTGGTAGATAGGTGAGTTCCCAATTATAAATTCTTATGATATACTTGTATATATATGAGTTCTTACTTTGAAATTAGGACCTTGGTGGTGAGAAATGCCAACCCAAAAGATATAATCTAGAAGATAAAAGAGTGAAAAATGGGGACATGAAGATAAAACAAGTGAAAACCAAAGGGCCAAGACTGTACATAACGGTGAGGACTATACGTAAAGTTTTGACCTTTTTATGGTCTTGGACTAGGATTGAATAAAATTAAATACTAAAAGTAGGGTGCTAAATATCTCTATAAGAATACTTAAAATCTAGTCAAAGAGGTAAAATAACAAGAATTGGAGTTCAATCAAGTTACAAAGATCAAATTAACAAAGGATTGGTGTCACTAAGATTGTGTTCTATTAACTTTGCAAGTTTCCCTTACCAAGAGAACTTAAAAAAATAATGCAAATTTTTACCTTGTACCAAGTTTTATTTTTCCAAAACTTTGTCTAAAAATTTCATAAGTGTTGAAAATTGCTTCAGATTTCAGATTTCGGAAGTCAACATGCAATTTGCATGCAAACTACTTGCTAAATTTTAAAACCAAAAATCCATCATATATAATAATTATGCGTCAATCAGAAGTCGGAAATCAAATTGCAATTTTCATGTAAACTACTTGTTGAGTTATGAAGTCTGATTCCCCACTTGTAAAGCAGAATTCGGAACCCGAAGTGCGGTTTGCATGCAAACCGTGTCTATATTTCTGACCATTTCAAGGGTATTTCAGGTTTTGGAACCCAAAGTGAAGTTTTCATACAAACCGCGTTCCGACTTCCGACTTCCAAAACATGATGGTAGGTTAGCATTTATCACCAACTACCCGCACGTGTCAAACCCGCATGGTAATTAATTCTCACATTTCTATTCAAAGGTGAGTTTTAACTTGTCCTTTTCACTGAAAATTTTTACACTAAGATATTGATGCCTTTTTGACTTCCAACCATATGCCTTGGGTGGATTTTGAGAATTTAAAAAAAAATTCTCACTAATTTATTTGGTATTTAGGTAAGTTTTCCAAGTTATCTTTTTTAGGGTTTTTTCTGGTTTTATCCTAGGTTTTTTCTTGTCAATTTCTCTTTTTTTATAGATAATAATTGGAAAAATGGCTCCAAGGGTCGATTACAAAATATAATACATTAAATATCTACAATAAACAAAAGTATATATAAAAAAAACAGTCAAAATCGACACAAACCAAAAAGGCAAAGCCTTACGTAAAGACCAACAAAAATAGAAAACCATAACAATGAGCCCACACAACTGGTCAATAGAAAGTTAGCAAAGAAGCCTTATATACACTTTGCCCTAGTTTGTGAGCTAGGATTAACACCATCTCTTTGGATATCTTCATCATTAGAAGAACTGATATCCAAATGCCTCCTTTACCTTTATCCCCAACAATCAACCCCTGAAGGGTCTCAACTATGTTCTCTAAAACTTTCACCTCAGCATTCATCCTCTGCAAACCCCGTAGTAAGTTCTAATTCTGAGATTTTACCTGACTAACCATGTCCTTGAGGGCCTCAAATTGCTAGAAAATAAGATAAATATTGTATTTCCTTCCACCAGACTCTCCTTAGGCATGTTCTCATCAACATCCCAATAAGGTTTTGTAAGGCAGTCACCGCATCCACCTCCTTGCATAGCTTTTTCCTTCATTTTCTTAAGCCTAATCCTATTGGCAAGAGAAATATGGTCCTCCCAATCATTCCCCAAATGAATACTCGACCCCCTAGTCTGTAAATTTGGCTTTCCCACCTTCACCAACAAAAGAATTAGGCCTTGATGAAGGAGAACCTCCGTCTTCTCCTCTTTAGAAATTTTTACCAACATTTACAAAGAGTTAAAAAAATAAAATGGAATACTCATTCCTCGACCCCTGAAAAAATGGTTCAAGAGCATCAAGTGCTGAGAATGTAGCTTCTAGAACTTCCCATCCAATGTTATATACTTCATTTGGCCTCGTAAGTGCCCTTCACATTTTATTCTTTGTGTCATTTCTTGAGGTTTCATTCTTATGTTTTGAAATTAACATTCATATGTTCTTGTTTACTTCATGGTTTTAGTTGTTTTTTAAGCTTAGGATTCAAAATATAGGTTTTACAAGAAAGAGGAGAAGTCACCATTAGAAGATCACTTGAAATTCTAATCTACAAAGTAATACCTAACTTCCGCAATGAAAGTTCACATCAAAACTGTTAGATTGCAAATCTAAGTTCAACTCTCACCATTAGAAGTAAAATTAATGGAATTCGGTGGTGGAGCTCCCCATCGAAATTACAATACTATAGTGTAGTTGGAGGTTCACAAAGATGCACCAAGGGTGGAACTGCAATTTGGAACTGCGAAGACTACAAAATAGGATCCAACCTCCACCATAAAAAAATTCAAAGAGAAACGCATGTCGAAAGTGTAGGCATGCATTGCAAGGGTGGAATTCCACTCTCAACTTCCAATTTTCATTCTAGAGGATATTTTTCAGGATTTCTCCAAGGAAAAATGTTTGGATCATCTTTTAAATGAAAATACAAGATTAAATCTAGTTTTTAAAGGGTATTTGCCCCTTCAAGCATCACATTAGATGTAGATAATATCGGAGATACGGACCTTGGGAATATTGACTTGCTTAAATTTTGGGAGAGGGTTAGAGCTCCAAATAAAAAGGCATGGATGCAAGGTATTTTTAAAAGTGGACTTTCTTTGGTGATGCTTTCCCCCATCTATATAATTCCTAGAGTTTGTACTTGTTGCTTCTACACACTATGATAAATAATCTTGAACAAATAGAGATGATCATGGAACAATCATGATAAAGTTGGATAGGAAATATTTTGAAGACTTGTTGAAGCTTTCCAATGTCGAGGAATATACCAAATTTTCCTAGAATCCACTTTGGAGAACTAGGAATCAAAGACTAATACTTTTACTACGGTCCTTAACAAAAGCTACCTGATGAAATCTAATCCTTCATTGGCTAGGGTACCTAATACTATCCCATGATCAGATTTCATTTAGGAAGTAAATGACATCATCACCTTTCTAAGAAGAGTTACATGGATCCCTTCTTCTGAGGATTTCCAAGAGTGGATGTATATATACATTGCCACTATCTGAAAGAGTGGTGATCTTCTCTGATGGGAAGAATATATCAGTAGTGTCATCAATTTTCAACAATCGGATATCCTAACTTCTAGAAATTTATTTGTGACAACCTATCTTGTATATAAGGCTATAGGGATGATAAATTAATCGATTTTTTTGCCTATAGGTTCAACAAATTCAGCTCAAATTTATGACTTCTACCATCAACTAACAATGAAAGAATGGGTAAAGAATTTTAGAAGAGGTAATGATATCTTCTTTGTTTTTATTTTTACTTCTTTGATAAAGATCTTTATAACCAAAGGAATTAGAACAATTGCATGGTAAATGGTTAGAGAATGGAGAGGCATTGTAATCTCTATTTACCTCTTGATTCACCAATCAAACCCCAAATGTGTCGACACATCATCTAGACTAGTCTGGAATCTCACCCGAGGTGTGCGTAGGTGGCGATCCCCTCTTTCATGTGAGATTAGTGAGAATTTTCTCCCTTAATAAGGGGATGTTTGCATAAACAAAGAATGAACACACCCATTCTTGGAATCAAGATTAAGAACTAAATCCTAGTCTAATGCACTAGAACACGAAATAACATGATCATACTATAATAGAAGTAGAACTAAATCATGATTAACATTAAGAACACCAGTATTACACCCATGAACATAAAATAAAATGCATAGATCAATATCCATCACACAAATGTTTAAAACCATTCCATTATATTCATTCATCAAATTACAGTAGCCAATAGTACATCAAAAGAGTTCCATGGATGGAGATATTACATCAGTAGAGCTTTAACATGCTCTCTATTATTGCTTCATTATAGAGCTTACAATCACATATTACACATCTTCACTAGCTATATATATCTCTCGCACTCTCTCTCTCTAATGTCATATAAGACCATCCATAAAGAGGAACTTGAAGGAATCTCTTTTAACCACTCATTATTACAAGAGAAGGCCTGAAGGAATATTTCATGATTTCCCTATCACTACCAAAGAACATGCCAAATGTCATCATGCATTTCCTCAATTGAGTATCCCTTAGCATGCAAGTTCCAGCTAATCCATAACATACTTTTTCATCCATTTCTTAAACATGTCTTTACCCATTGTCCAAAACCCACCAATTCCTGAATCTATCCTATATTGGCACGATCCCTCATGCATCCCCAAAAGATACTTTCATGTGTGTCGTCATGCCTTGCTTCAGTGCACCAAAAACCTTCAAGCCTTAAATACTTAGTGAATTTAGGGGTCCAACATCACCCCACACTAATCTGATTACTATCCCAATAATCCTTCATGTTTCCCAAATCAAAATATTAACGATAAAAAATTTTACAAGGAAGAAAATTTTGCTCCAAAGAAAAAAGAATAGTGAAATTGAAATAATCTAAATAAATAATGGAAGAATGAGAGAATATGTTGCATGGTCAACCCACTATGTGACCAATTGGAGCAGTTTAGGGAACTTCGTGTCTATTTTTCCTTCAACTTCTCCCAAGCCTTTTAATTTTGTTAAATCCTTCCCTGGTGCTTCTCCTACAATGTTGGACACTTGGTCTAGGGTGAATTCCTCAACCTTCCACTTGAGCATATTAATGGCTACCAAAACTCCGTAAAAATACCTTTGAAATTGTCCATCTTCTCAATGAAGGAATCTCGAGTTTGCTAATCCTGAAATCCAACTTCTTGCACTTTTTTATGTTATCTTTTTGAGCTTTGGTGTTAGGGACCAAATGTGCATGCTCAGCCTTATTGGTGGGGATCATATCCTATAAATCCTTGAGGGTGACCTCCTCTTCTATCACCTAAACATTAATTATGGGCTCGTACTTTCTACAATTATTGAAGCCCCTATCTACCAGTATGTTCATCTCTTTGAGTTGAGTGAGAAAATCCTCCAACTCATTGATTCAACCTTAAATAGTGACTTTGTTTTCTTCTTTCTCCTTGGTGAGATCTATAGTTGTGGGCTTGGCTCCATCCTTGATTTTTGTGAGCAACATCCCCACAAGGTCTTTGAGATATTTCATCTCATCTCCATAATTTTTCCTAGTTAGGCCCACTAACACCATACATTCTCCAAAAATTCTCTTGACAAGGGTGCCATCTTAGTTATAAGAATCCATCATTCACACTTGTTCACCCTTTAGTCCCCGACACAATCTATCTATCTAATTTTCCTTGTCTATATTTCCTGTGACTAGGGTTCAAACAATGGCCCCTGCATATAAGTTGTGTTGAATCACCTCTAAGGAAATATTTTGAAGTGTGTTGCATGCCTACTACTTTTTAGGTGGTTAGGATCCACCACCTTATATGCCTCTCCTTCTTTCTTCTTCAAGTGAATGGTATCGATTGCATGATCGTTTACCTCAAATTCAGGCTCTTCGGAGTGGGAATGCATGTTCCAGCTTAGCATTTTTCTGGTCTTAGAACGCCCCCTTGTTGATCCATCAAATCCTAACCATGTAGTTTTTCTGGTGGAAGGGTGGCCTGGAACCTTGCTTACAATACCTTTGTGGGTTCATCCAAAAATTCCATATGTGGGGTCATAGGTGTCCTCTTCTTTCTTTTTAACTTGTTCTTTGATCATTGCTTATTCAATCCTAACGTGAACCCATTGTCCTCCTTTATGAAAAAGGATTCTCGCCTTCTCTATCTTTTACAAAAATAGTTTTCTGGAGTGGTGAAGGTTCATGCACTTTGGACTCTTTTCTTTCCCTTCTATAGAATTTTCCTTTTCTTCATTGCATGCCTCTCTTACTACCTTGGCCTTTGCTTTGGCCCTTCTCTTCTCTTGCTCCTTGCGCTCTGCCTCTAGCTCCTCCCTAAAAGTAGTGTGGTCTTGTTCCTCTTCTTCCAAGCCTATCATACAACTCTATACATCATGTACCTTTTGTTTCTTATGTTCTATCTCCTCTTCCTCCTACTCCTCCTCCTCTCCCCTCATGCTCTAGATATGAATCCTTGATGCTACTTTTCTCGTGAAGCACTCGCGCCTTTGTTACCATTTTGGTGTATGTAATACTTCCTCTTCTTAGAGGTGTCTAACTTTCCTTCACTATTCTATTCTTCTTCTTCCTCTCCTTCAACCTATACCACTTTCATGGGTGAGATTTTTGCCTCTTATGGCTTAGGAAAGGGGGAGTCTGTAACCTCCACTTCAATCCCCCTTGTTTTGTAGTGAAGTTGTACAAACACCCGATGCATGTAACCCTTGATGTTGAAACTGATTGTGGGTGCAAGTCTAAAAAAATAGCTCCAAACCCTTGATAAAGGCTAGTTGAGTGCCATAATTGTATGTCACATGCAAGGTATGGACATCAGCATCCACTTTTTCTACATCAAAAACTAGATTTTGTGTGTCTTTTATTCGGTTGATGGCACACTTCATATATTTAGCAGTGAATGAAAAGGGGAGCTTGCACAATGTCCCCATCTCTCTCTTGGCCATCATAAAATTTTCCAAACAAAGTGTTGTGTAACTCTGAACTTAAATTGATCCCCAACAACTTGCGGAAGTTCATGGGGGATTTCCCACTTGTTCTCAAATGCCTCGTGTAAATATTCATAACACATGTTCATCCAAGACTTTTAGGTTCTCAAGATGGTCGCATCACAAGTGAAATTTGGAAATTGTATTGAATGGGATGAGTTTGTCGAGTGGGTGAACTCATATGTTCCCATCTAGCCCATCTGGGACACCAACCTCCCAAAATATGATCAATAGAAGTATGGAGCCCCATGTGATTTTCAATCATGCCTCGTTCTGCACTCATGCTTCTTCAATAATTTCATTTGCGATAAACTCTACAAAATTATAATGTGTCTATTTTAAAACTCTATAGGCCATATACAAGAATCTCCTATTGATGTATGTCCACATCTCTCGATGCACCCAACTTGCAACAAATGATTCGAGAGGTGAATCTCAATCTTTGGGTCTGGGAGATCCGTAATCACCTGAGCCCTTCCTCCTTTCTCATAGTTCAATTTCTTCGTTAGCTCCTCAATCTTTGCAGTGGCACACAAGTCAAGTGTCATGTCTTCACTAATGTTCCACAAGCCTATAACTATCCTAATTAAGTGGCTTTTAATCCTCTTCCTCCTTCCCACAAAGTAGAAGAAGTACTCATTTACTCACAACATCAATCACCTGAATAGTTGGGAGGGTTTTGTAAAGAACAGAAGCTCCCATAGTTGTAAGAATATATTCTTGTGTAATTCTTGTTATACCAAGTCATCAACCTTAGGGTTTTGAGCTTTTCTACCATTGGAGTGTCTAAAACTAGATCCTCCTACATCAGCTTCTCGTTGTCACTTGTTCTCTGTTTTACTCATTGATTTTTACTTGTATAAATTTTAATGACCCCTTCTCAACCTTAATGAACCACAGGGGTAATGAATTTCCGAGTAAATCTCCATGGGTTATTCCTTTTCCACCACCAGTCTCTTTGTTCAAGCTTTCTTGGGTGCCATCTCCTTTCTTCTTCTTTCTTTTTTTCCCTAGGTGCTTGGAACTTCTCCTTCATCTATGTGAACCTAAAAAAATTTCACACTTCTCCCTCATATAACCCCTTCCTTTTCTATTTTCTCCTTTCTCATTCGTGACAATTACCTCACTCTTCTTTGTAAAACCCTCATCACACTTCAAGTCGGGAGCACAAAAATTTGTTAAGGAAAAGTAGTTGAAATGGCTACCTTTACCCTTCTATTTATACTTTTTCAATGCCTTAAAGTTCCTCCAACCACATGTCTTAACGTCTCTTTTTAATAAATCACTTTATTTCACTTAACTCAACTTTTGTGACTTTCCCTTTGTGTGTCACAGTTATAAAATTTTGGTGCTCCAACACTACTTCACTGCCATAGACCTCCTTCATGTGCATTACCATACGAAGTACATAACCTCTACATTTTCCACCAAGTAGTTCCCCAAGGTGTTTCCTACCTTATGTTATACTATGTGATCTTTCTCTTCTGTGTGGTATTTAAAAATTTCTCAACACACCTTTATAATTGCAAGAATTCAAACACCTTAACCACCCTACCACCCGTTCTTCTACCATTGCGATAATCATTCCCAATAGCCCATTTTTGAAAAAAAATTTCAAACATATCTTTCAATCCACCCCACAAAAATCTATATGCCATAATCTACACATAGAATCACTTATAATGTAATTAGCTACTGGCACACCAACATGCAACAAAACACTAAAAAATGGAAAAAAAGGAAACAAACAAAAGGGAAAAGAATCAAAGGAAACCTAATATAATTGGTAATATTTCCTTATTTATAGACACATAGAAGCCTTATTTATAGTAGGGATTTAGCCTACTCCCATTGAAATAACCTGGAAACCTTGTCCCATCCAATGCTTGTAACTAGCATGTGCCTGAATCAAGGATGTAAGATATAATATATGGCCCTAACCAATGGACTTTGAGTTTCCCAAGATGGTGCAGAAACTTAGAATCATAAAGTAAAACCATATTCCCAACCTCAAATTGTTTATTCTTAATGTGATGATCATGTCATGATTTTTATCTCACCTTCTCATTCTTATGACTCCATCTAGAAAGTGACCACCTTTCATCCAATTGCATTAACTTATCCATGTGATCATATAATTCTTGATCATTAGCCAATCCTCCTATGTGTGCAATACAAAAACAGGATATCATAAATTCTACCGGAAAAACAAATTCCGTGCTAAACACCAATTGAAATGGTGTGGCTTTGTTTAATCTCTTATAGGTTATTTCATACACCCATAATACGACCGAGACTTTGTCATCCCAATCTTGTCTCCCAACATCATAAATCTTGGTCAATGTATGACTTAGTATCTCATTAGTGCAAAATCATAGTAACCCTGAATGTCTGCAACTAAATGGGTTGATACTCTCAGTGTGATTGCACAACATGGAGCATCTCTCAATGTGTGGGACCTTGTGAGTTGAGAGAGCTCTTCGGATTATGGCTAGTTCCTATTCCTCTTTTCAGGTGCACACAAATAAATTATAGAGTATCTACTCTAAACCTACTTTATCTTACCAAGGAGAAAAGGTTGAGAAGAAGAAAAAAAATAAACCTAAGCTAACGAGGTGATGCACCAAAGGAATGTTAAACACTCATTTTACAAGCTAACACAGACCATAAAAATGCAATGTGCAAAATCCATGCAAAGATAACCAAACTACAATGAAAGATCAGAAGGGAACAATAAACACATGAGAGGGTCGAGAATCATCCACAAACAGATATTATTGCTCTAGAAGTCGATATAGTGCATTCCAATGGCCTAAAGGCAAAATATAGTATTGTTACTTGAATGGGAGGTTTAGAAACTCCACAAATTTTCTTATAGAAAAGGGAAGAAGGGAGAGTGCAAAACAAAAATGTCTAACCTTTTACAATGAGCCCCGACCCTTCCTTTATAGATTCAACACAAAGAGAAGGAGAGAGAAGTGGGAAAATTAATTCGAATCTCAACTACTAGCCATCAATGCCTCCTACTAATCCACCCCAAATCTATCATGTCTGCATCGATTACTTGTTTGGTGAGTTGAAGGAGGAATAATCTTAGGATCAGATCAAATCTGATCTGGTTATTAGAGCAAATAGATCTTATATTAATGGCACAAAGACATTTTTTCATTTTTCCCCACCTAAATTCTTTAAAATTAAAGTTTCAGATCTCCATGGTGTGGAAGAGGTCGAGATCCTTCCAACGATGCCAAATTTTTTAGATTTTGAGCATTAAATCAAAAGATATGCTCATTAGAGTATTTGAGTCGAGGCCATACCAAAATGGTGGAAACCGGTTAACAAAACAGTCTTTTGGAAATTGGACACGTGGAGGTCTAGCACATGTTTGAGAACCACTTTTGGATTTTGTATTTGAAGTTGCACCAGGATGACACATGGTATCCTCTGCGGCTTTCTCAGTTTCCTCATGTTTTGGCTAAGTCCTTTTGCTTGGCGGGGCCATACATTTGACCAGGGACACGTGGAGACTTGGCACTTGTTTGGAAACCCATGCTAAATTTTACTTTTGAAGTAGCACCATGACACTTGGCTCTTTCCACTTGCCTTTTCCATATTTTGACTTTTTAACCTTGACCCTATCCCCTTTTAGACCTGGGACACGTGGAAGGTCCGCACTCACTTGGAAACCTGCTCAGGATTTTACCTTTGAGGGAGCATCATTAAGACACATGGCACCTTTTGCTTGCACTCTTAAACTTAACCAATTTAGGCCTACTTTTGAATATGACCTTTGTTGACCATTGGCCACATGGAGGGCTGGCGCAAGTTTGAGTCTCCGCCTTTGGATCCCATCTTGAAATTGCACCGGTGCAACACATGTTTCCTTGCACTTTTTCAAACTTTTCAATGGTGAGTTCTATACTTTTTAGGCCCGAGACACATGGAATATTCACGCTCATCTGGGAATTTCCTTTTACTTTTCCCCTTTAAGGTGTGTTGTTTGAACACGTGGAGGATTCCACCGGTCCACTATACTTAATCGTTTTGGGCCCAAAATTCACCTTTTTGAATCTAGGACACGTGGAATCCTGATGCTTATTTGAGTCTGCCTTTTGAGTTTAATCTTTGGAGATGTGCCAATGAGGCACATGGAGGCTTCCATTGATTCTTCCATACTTAGCCAATTTTGGGGCTCATTCTGAATCATTTGTAGAGCCCAAAGCCTTTGAGTTTTTCTCCATTTCTTTCCACCTCTAGATTTCTTTAACACTACTTTCCTCCTTCCCGACCCTGTTGTACTAACACAACCTATTTGCTACATTTTAAATGTGGACTCATGTGATGGAGTCATCCCTTGGATTTCTTCCTACATGGGGTCATGTTTGATTAATTTTTCTAGGGGAAAAATTGAGATAACAATTTGGTGACTCGTGGGGATGTCTTCCTACTAGATGAAGAGATCAGTTGCCTTATTGTATCCATTGGGCATAAATTCATGATTAGTGGCACAGTGCTGGTCCTTTTCTTTGGAAATGGACCTTTTGGAGCCTGATTTTAGTTTCTTTGTATTTGTTCTATTAGAAAATAAGCAACTGTCATGGCAACTATGGGTCTCCCTACTATAAATATTGAAGGGAATAACACATTCACTTAGAGGCATGTTGAATCGTATAACGAGATAATCCTGGAGCAACAAAGAACCTATGCCACAACACTTAGGGAAACAAAACCTATACTACAAAAAAAAATGTGCATATGCACTCAGGGAACTTAAAATCCTATGATAATATTTACAAGGGTGGAAACCTCCCTCCTAGTAGCAGATGTTTGAGATGGATCTCGTTCACTAGGATTTGCAACTCTTCTCCATCTAATCTAGCCAGCTAGAAGGCATTAATGCTTCTACACCTTGTGATCATGTAAGGGCCACTCGAAATGGTGTCAAATTTTGAATTCTTTCTTGGCTTTGCTTGATCCACATCCCACTTCAAAACTAAGTCCCCTTCTTGAAAGGTCCTTGTTCTTGCTTTATTTTCAAAACTCTTCTTGATCAATGCTTGATCCTTTTC
This sequence comes from Taxus wallichiana var. yunnanensis, assembly GCA_018340775.1. NCBI lineage: Eukaryota > Viridiplantae > Streptophyta > Pinopsida > Cupressales > Taxaceae > Taxus > Taxus wallichiana. The sequence goes on along the minus strand of CM031238.1, from coordinate 519,476,965 downwards.
CATGCTCTGCATTGCATGCTCTCTTTTTTCCCTACATCCATTAGCTCTACATACCCGATTGCCATGGGCTCAAACTCGGCTAGCTATAACTATTTCATGAGCTCCAAAGTGGGAAACTCCAATGATATGGGCAATATTGCCTCTTTTCCATATGCAAGCTTGTATGGGGAGTTACCTATGGATCATTTGGATGTGATCCTATCAGCCCATAGAGATGATTTGATATTTTTATGCCAAGTTCTCTGATTCTCATCAAGAGTCCTTCTGATAATCCTTAATATGTTCTTATTTGTGGAATCTGCTTGGTCATTACCTTAAGGGTAATATTTTGATGAAGTGTTGAGGTATACACCATTCCTAACTACCCATTCAAGTGATCCTTATACCAAGGAATGCCAATGCATTATCAGATATAATAGTGGCAGGGACTCCAAACCTAGTGGTTATTCCTTCATAGAAATCCAAGATGTTGGATTCATTTTTTTCTTTTAGTGCCACTACCTTAGTCCACTTGGTGAAGTAGTTTGTTGCTGTAAGTATCCACTTGTGGCCTTGGCTTGAGTTTGGGTTAATCACCCCAATGAAGTCTAGTCCCCATTGCATGAATGGTTGATCCACTAAAATTAGGTGAAGGGGCAGGGCTGCTAACTTCTCTTTTCCTGTGAAGAATGCACACTTCTTGCACTTCCTAATCCATGAGTAACGAGTCCTTGAACATTATATGCCGCAAATAACTAGCTTTCATGATCTTGAGAGTTGTTACTCGAGGGAAAATTGACCTCCTACTTCTCCATCATGAAACTCATGTAACACTTTCTCAATTTGGTGTCCCAATGCACCTCAATAGAACACTATTGATATCCTTTTTAAACAAGACACCACCAACAAGCACATATGGGATGGCTTGTAGTCTGAAGTATCTCCTTTTTTCTTTGTTCCATTCTAGAGGGCACAAACATGTTTGAAGGTAATGCACCAAGGCTTGGGTCCAACATGGAGTAGGTGCATCATTAGCTGGTTGTTCTTGATCATTCTATAGAAATAGGAAGCCTCTTTTTCACCCACTTGACTTAGCCTATTGCTTGGAGGCAAGTTGTTCACACAGACCCTTTCCTCAAACCAATTTGGTCACCTTGATCTCAATGTCATATTCCATTACCCAAGTGATCCAACCTGCCCTATTCTCATTCAAATCCTTATTTAAAAGGAAGTCCTTAACACCAGCATGAGATACTAGAAGTTGAATCTTGTTATTTGAGACCAAGTGTCTAAAATTCTTCAAGCTCTTAATAACATCAAGGAAATGTTTTTAATGAAAGAGTATTTTACCTTATAGTCCTCCAATCTCTAATTGAAGAAGGCTATTGGTTGTTCAGAACCTTCCTTATTGGGCTGAACCAATATGGCTGAGATGGTGTCTAACCCTCCAAAAGCATATAGCATGAGGTATTTTTAGAAGTCTGGGTTAACAAGATTTTGAGCCTATTATATTGCGAGCTTGATGACTTCAAAACTCTCTTTTCCTTCTACTTTCCATTTAAATGCAAGGATCTTCTTTAACATCATTGTTAAAGGCTTTACAAGAGTAGCAAAATCAAGTACAAACCCGTGAAAAAATTTTATCCTCCCCAAGAAGATTTGGAGAGACTTTTTTGTGTGGCAATGGAAGTGTCTGGATGGCTTCAATCCTTTCAGGATTAATTTTAAATCCTTCTCTTGAGAAAATGTGGCCCAAAAATTTCCCCTCATATGCCAAGAACACACACTTCTTTGGGTTTAATGACACCCTGAACCTTCTACATCTCTGAAATATTTTTCTAAGGTGGAAGAGATGGTCTGAAACATTTTTTGAGAAAATGGTGATATCATCCAGATATACCAAAACTATATTGTTGATCAAGCCTTTGAATTGCATGTCCATAGCTCTCAAAAATATTTCTCCAGCATTTGATAGTCCAAATGGAATCTTCTTATAAGCATATGTTCCCCATTTGGTGGTGAAGGTTGTCTTGAAATGATCCTCCTCTTTCACCATTATCTAGTTATAGCCTGAGTATCCATCTAGTAATGAAAACCTCTCAGAGCTAGCTACAACATATAGGATTTGTTCCATTGATGGAAGTGGGTAGTGATCTTTGAGTGATGCTCTATTTAGATCATGGAATTCCACACACAGTCTGATCTCTCCACTTCTTTTCCTCACAGGCACCAAGTTGGCAACCCAACTTGAGTGCTTGATAGGGAAGATGATGCTAGCCTCAATAATCTTATTCAACTCTTTTCTCATAAGAGGCTCTATGTGAGGGTTCACTAGCCTTTGCTTCTATCTGAAAGGCTTGTCTCCTGGATCCATCTCAATTGTGTGTTGTGCCAACTTTAGGTTGAAGATTTTTAAACATTTGTATGTCCAGGAAAAGACATCTAGGAATTCTTGACAAATTTGAATAAACTCATATTTTTCTTATTGAGTGCTAACCTTGCCAATCTGTAACGTTTTCCTTCTTCTATAAAAATGGGCTCTGAATCTTCACCCTTTACCTAAATTTTCACCTTCTCCTTTTGGAATTGGTCATTTGGGTTGAAGATTGATTCCAAAGTGACAAGACCCTTTGGTAGTTTGTTGGTCCTTAGCTACACTACTTGATCGCCATACTACTGCTCTAGTTTATCTTGGTTTCTGGAGGAGAACTCGATTCTTCTTAGAGGAAGTTGATAATTTGTTGATCATTCTTGAAGACCTGCCAACTTGTGTTATTATCAAGGACAATTGGTCTCACAACCACTTTGATATGGGGCTAAGACTTATCACTCTTGATACTCTCTACAACATCAAATGTTGCCCCAATTGCTACCAATTTGTCTGTTGCTTCATTCTTCTTCCTCGGGATGGAATTGATGTTGAATGCTTCAAAGTCCTCGATGAGGTCCCATACCCAGTTGTTATAGCTCTTTAATAGATCATTATTGGAAACATTTTGTCCTCGGACTTGATTAGCAACTAGTTCACTATCACCAAACACTTTCAAGTTCTTGATACCCCTTTTCCTTGCCCAATGTAGTCCATGGACCAAAGCCTCATATTTTTATGTATTGTTTGAATAGGAAAATTGCAAACAAAAAGCTGAGTAGTATTTCATACCTTGGGGAGAAACAAGCATAGCTCCTCCTCGACTCCTTGTTTACTTCTTGAGCCATCAAATAAAAACTTCCATACCTCATTATCATCTCTGTGGTCTAGCTTAATGATGTCAGGAAGAGGATGATTCTCCTCATGCAAACAAGAGACTCCTAGCTCAGATTCCTCCATCTCTTTTTAAGGTTCAAAATCATGCCTTTTGTTTTCCCATTCGTTGATGCTCAAGTCTCGGATACACCCCACCTTGGTATCTACTTCACAAATACTTGGGAGATCCTCTTGATCAAAGGCCGAACAATTAGCATTGATTAGGATGGGTACATAAGACTCAATATGGTAATCTGCAATGGGCTCAGATTTGATTGTGGCCTTAGCTACATACCTTGTCCTAAAAATCATGTGTGACCAATCAACAGACAAATAGCCTCCAATCTTAGTAGTGAAGTCTCTTGAAAAACACAATGAAAAATATGGTGGCAAGTCTATTACTGATACATTTTGCAATATAGTCACATTGGGATAGGCATGCAGTGTGAGGCTTAAATATTTGATGACTCCAATAGTTTTCACTTCTCTCCCATCCAATTTCACTACCCCCTGGAGACAACTTCATATTAAAGACCTAGTTGATCGGCTATTTGTTTTGGCATTACAGAGCTACTTGCCCCCAAATAAATCATGCAATTATGTACCAATTTGTCTCCAATGATCAATGAAACATAAAATGGAGGGGGATTTAGATTCTTAACTTTTTTCCTCCATGATTTCCCTCAGTCTAAGCTGCATTGGTAAACACTTTCTCTTGTTGGTTAGGGGGCTGATTTGAGCTTGACCAATTAGCCATAGTAGTCTACAATAGATCTCTCTATCCTGGAATGGCCAATGAATCCCACATTGAAATATTCACATTTGTCTTCTTCATTTGTTCAATGATGTTAAATGAGCTATCTTTTTGCTACCCCTTGCCTTGTACATCTTTTCTCTTGCACACGGGTCATTACAACCAATTGCTCGAGTGGGTTTGGAAGGTGGCTTGGAATGACTCTGCATATTGGGAATTGCATTCGAGTGCTAATACCTTGTGGAGTAGTGGAGGGTTGAGGATCTCCTGATTTTGGTGATTTTCCCTCTCCCATATTCCTCTTCTTGACCGTGTATTAACAGCTGAGTACACTTTGAAAAGGTGTTTTATTCATCCCATATAAGTCTTTAGCTCACTTGAATTGACAAGCATAGTCTCACTTGGATATGCTTCTTATTGAGCTCCGTCTTTTGCTGATTTTATTCTTGGCTAGACTCTTATGACACACAAATGGTCTATATCATCAAGGCCTGGTTTAGTACACCATTGAAACATATTGACTGGTTGTGAGGCTGATTGCATGGGAAACACCAGTCATATTCTTGGGCCATATTGTTTTGTGCTAGAACCAGGGCCCTTGATGTTGAAGTTGTGTTTGGATCATATGACTAGAAAGGCCTAACAGCTTGAGGTTTTCCTTGGCTTTGGTTTTGATTTGTAGCCTAAGTTGGTTGCCTAGTTTACTGATATGGGGGTCTATCCTGATATTGAGCTTGAGGCTGATATGGCCTATAACTCTGAATTTTTTGCCTCTTGATACTTATTAACTCATTCCCTAGGTTCTCACGTAACTATTTCATAACTTCTTAAATCTCTTTTGAGGTGCTAAAGGATGAGGTAGAGGATTCAGGTGAACTATGATTCCTAGGAGTAGGTATAAGAGCCAATGTGGGTGTCTAACTAGTGCTTGAGGCTGATAGTTTTGGGTATAGAGGCATGGGTGGCCTAGGAGTAATTTTCCAGCCTGAATTAAACAATTCTCAACTCTTATAGAGATGTTATAGGTTGTAGGTAAATTGGTGCCTCCCATTGATTAAATCATTAAAGCAATATTAGAATTTAGAGCTCTAAGAAAGTCTAAGAAAGCACCTTCATCTGTGGGCCTTACATCCACTAGAATCCTATACCATGTCCTTTGAAATCTGAGGTTGAAATCTATCAACTGCTCGTTAGGATCCCTCTTGATTGTTGTCAGTTTCTCCAATAAGGATAGATTATCTCCTTTTCTCCAAATTGGTTATGAAGAGCTTTGCATAGATGGTCCCAAGTTTGAATAGAGCCTACTGTTAGACTCCTGAACCATTGTGAAGCTTTACCCTTGAGTGAAGAGGCTAGTAACTTGACTACAATGTCCATCTTAGTGATCTCATGAATTACATAGACATTTACAATGTCTTGAATGTGGTCAATAGGAGAAGTTTGGTTCTCTCTAGTGAAATATGGGATGCTCTTTAATGTAGCAACTAGACCTGGATTGTGTGCATTAAGGGTGAGTGGGATCTGGTAGTGAAATTGACATAAGGATTTGGCTGTGCCATCCTAATTAGCCTAAGAACCCTTGTGGATTGAATGAACGCAGCCTACTAGGAGGAGGTGTTGACAAGGTTCTGCTTTGGTGGAGATGGAGACCTCTGGGCTCTTCTCCCTCCTCTACCTCTATCTAGGGAAAAGTGTAGATAGATAAATAGTCCCTCCTCTTTGGTACTTGACCTTTTTGTATTCTTCTCATGAACTTGATAAGCTTGGAATGTTGAAACCAGTAGATTTTGATTCCTTTGGAGTCACCAGATGTGAAATTTCAAAGCTTATTAAAAGCTAAAATTACAATAAGTGCACATCAATGTAGCTGCAATAAAGATGGAGACTTCTTTGGTCCCAATGGGCATGCCAAAATTGTTAGTGCAGAATCACAACACCCGTGAATGTCTAAAACTAAATGGGTTGATAATATCATTATTATTGCACAATATGGAGCATATCTCAATGATTGGGACCTTGCGAGTTGAGAGAGCTCTCCAGATTAAGGTTGGTTCCTATTCCTCTGTTTAGGTGCACACAAATAAATTACAGAGGATCTACTCTAAACCTACTCTATCTTACTAAGGAGATAGGGTTGAGAAGATGCAAAAAATAAACCTAAGATAATGAGGTGATGCACCAAAGGAATGTTAAACACTCATTTTTCAAGCTAACACAAACCATAAAAATGTAGTGCAAAATCCATGCACAGATAACCAAATTGCAATGAAAGATCAGAAGGGAACAATAAACACATGAGAGGGTCAAGAATCATCCACAAACATATATTATTGCTCCAAAATTGATACAATACATTTCAGTGACCAAGAGGCAAAATATTGCATTACAACTTGAATGGTAGGTTTGGAAACTCCACAAATTCACTTATAGACAAGGGAAGAAGTGAGAGTGTAAAATAGAAATTTCCTACCTTTTACAATGATCCCCAACCCTTCCTTTATAGATTCATCATAGAGAAGAAGGAGAGAGAAGCGGGAAAATTAATTTGAGTCTCAGCTACTGGCCATCAATGCCTCCTACTAATCTACCCCAAATCTATCATATCTGCATCAATTACTTGTTCATGCGTTAAAGGAGGAAGAATGGTGGATCAGATCAAATATGATCTAGTTGTTGGAGAAAATAGATCTTATATTAATGACATGAAGACATTTTTTCATTTTTTCCCCACCTAACTTCTTTAAAATTAAAGTTTCAGATCTCCATGGCATGGACAAGGTCGAGATCTTTCCAACGGTGCCAAATTTTTCAGATTTCGAGTATTGAATCAAAAGATATGCTCATTTGAATATTTGAGTCGATCGTACCAAAATGGCGAAAACCAGTTAACAAAATGGGTCTTTTGAAAATTGGACACATGGAGGGTTGGCGTGTGTTTGGGGAAAAATTTTGGATTTTTCTTTTGAATTTGCACTAGGCTAACATGTGGCATCCTTCGTGGCTCACTCAGTTCCTCATGTTTTGGCTAAGTTCTTTTGCTCAACGGGGCCATATATCTAACTTGGGACACGTGGAGGCTTGGCACTTGTTTGGAATCTCACCCCAAATTTTACTTTTGAAGTAGAAAAATTATGACACTTAGTTCTTTCTATTAGCCTTTACCCTATTTTGAATTTTCAACCCCGACCCTATCCTCTTTTGGACCTGGGACACGTGGAAGTTCCGCGCTCACTTGGAAACCCACTCAGGATTTTACCTTTGAGGGAGCGTCGTTCAAACATGTGGCACTTCCCACTTGCACTCTTAAACTTAACCAATTTAGGCCTGCTTTTGAATATTACCTCTATTGACCATTGGCCATGTGGAGGGCTGGCACAAGTTTGAGTCTTTGCCTTTGGCTCCCATCTTGAAATTGTGCCGATGCAACATGTGTTTCCTTCCACTTGTTCAGAATTTTCAATGACCGGCTCTATCCTTTTCAGGCCTAAGACACGTGGAAGCTCCATGCTCATCTAGGAATCACCTTTTTCTTTTCCCCTTGAAGGTGCACCATTTGAACACGTGGAGGCTTCCGCCGGTCCACTATACTTAATCGTTTTGGGCCCAAAATTCACCTTTTCGACTTTGGGAAATGTGGAAGCCTGAAACTTGTTCAAGTCTACCTTTTGAGTTTAATATTTGGAGATGTACCAATGAGGCATGTGGAGGCTTCCACTAATTCTTCCATACTTAGCCAATTTTGGGGCTCATTCTGAATCATTTGTAGAGCCCGAAGCCTTCAAGTTTTTTCTCCATTTCTTCCCTTGACCCTCTGGATTTCTTTGCCACTGCTTACCTCCTTCTTGACCATGTTGCATCCATTATAGATCCTTCCTACAACCTGTTTACTAGATTTTAAATGTGGACTTATGTGACAGAGCCATCCCTTGGGTTTCTTCCTACACGGGGTCGTGTTTGATTAAGTTTTTGGGGAAAAATTGAGATACCAACATCTTGTCAAATTCCTCGGCTATCCCATTAGTTTGAGGGTGGTAAGGATTAGTATTGTGATGAGCCACTATGAACTCTTCCAATAGAATCCTAATTGTCTCATTCAAAAAATTTGTACCCTTGTCACTAGTCAAACTCAAAGGGCACCCATACCTGCTGATTATATTTTCCCATAGGAATCTTGTTGCTATGGTTGTCATGTAATATTTCGTAGGTGTTTCCTCCTCCCACCATTTTAAGTTATCAATATAAGTAATTATATAGTGTGAACCAATTCTTTGAATGACAGGTGAAATTGGGCCTACAAAGTCAATTGCCCACTTTTCAAATAGTTCAGGACTAGCTATCGGCCTCAAAGGAATTTCATCTCTTCTTCCTGGCTTGCCAAGGTGCTAGCAATGATCAAAGGCCTTGCAAAAATTGATACAATCCTGGTAATTTTTTCCCACAAAATATTTGTTACTAGAATATTTTATGCTATGGCATTTCCTGCATACTATCCTCCTACAATTCCACCATGTACTTCTTCCATGATTTAAATGCACTCATGCTCTAGCACACAACAACACAAGATCTCATTGTGGCCTAACTTGTATAATTCTCCACCAATTAACATGTAGGGTGTGGTGTGTATAGCTAATTGTTTTCTTTCCAAAGTATTCATTCCCTTCGGCGCCACACCCATTTTGAGAAACATAGGAATATCCTCTAATTAAAGGGGTGTGTGCTACAATATAAATAGTTACGGATATGGCATTGTATCCTCAATGCTCACTTTGTGTCCTCTCTTGATTCAATACTTGCTAAATGGTTAGGTCCCAATTTACTCTTACCCAGCCACAAAAACCGTAAAATCAAAATCTTGAAACAATATGACCCACCTGCATATGCGCCCTTGTAAAATGGGTTTTTCACTAAGTACTTCAATGTCATTCAGGTCCATGTAGAATATAAAGGGTGTTTCTAGCAGATACTTCCTGAATTTGTATAGCACGTAGATCATCGACAATTCCTCGCGCTTGGTAGTAGTATAGTTTTTCTCTATTAGAGTCAACTTCCTACTTGCAAAATAAAGAGGGTAATACACAATCCCCTCATCGAGCCATGCTAATAGTTCTCCAATTTCCATCCCTGAATCATCAACATGTATATGGAATGGTTTGTCCTAAGATGGAAATCATAATATGGGCATAGTGATAAGCCTATTCTTTAATGTATCAAATGCCATTTGTTCTACCTCGCACCAATTAAATGTACTTCAGCTTCAACAATCCCTCTAACAAGCATGGCGATCTTGGAATATCCTTGATAAATTTATGGTAGTACCCCATATGCCCAAGGAATCTTTTGGTATTCAAATTTATTCTCCTTGAAACCAAGCGAGAATCAAAGATTTAGAAGGACGCTAAGAGATAGAAAAATCATATTATGAGTCGTTACAGTAGGTGGGGAGGGGATTTTTCGACTCTTTGTCACTCACCCATCGTAGAAATGGATAGCACATTCATTAAGTATTTGATCTATCCTCACCGCTTTAGGCCGTGCCTTTTTGACCGGGGTGAGAGGACCCATTTTGTAACCTTTGTTGGTGCAAGAGAATTAAGATATACTTCTTTGCATAAATTTGAAAGGCCCCTCGGAGAAAATATGATCAATGCACCACAATTTAACTCTCACAAGTTGAATGGTGATATTTTCTAAACAAGGCTAAAGATTACTAAAGACATTATGGGATCTTGATTGAATCACATATTTTAGCATTAGAATTTATACATTTGTGGACATATAGGAAAATAGGGGTAGTTTAGTTAGGATTCATTATTTTGAATAATTTTAGTGGGAGATTAAGTAGGATAAAATTGATTATGCTAGATCTTTGAGAACCTTCAAAACATTTGGAAAACTAAATGACATAATGCTTAAGAATAGCTAAAATATTCATTCAACGAAAGGTGTGCAAAAATGGAGGCCCATATCTTCACGTTTTCACACAATCTCCAAGAATTTAACACAAGGGATTGAGCCAAAGACTCATGCCTAAGATTCACTCAAAGGATTATAGACAATCTTTATCAACAAATGATAGTAAAATAATTTTAAATTGTTTATCTCATTGCAAGATGAAGGCTCTTCTTGAAATGAAATTGCAAATTCCACTAAACTGTCATAGGGACTAGATATTGTGTGATTCAGAGGGACTTTGGCACAAGATTGCAATAGGAAAAAGAAAAACTACTTGCAAACATTCTAAAATAAAGTAGACAAAAATTGGTCCAAGATTGACACATATTAATTTGAAATTGATTAGATTCATTAGCAGGGGAAAGTTTCTTTGAATAGTCTTAGATCTTGTCAATGGTTCTACACTTGCAACCAACTTGACATGATTGAAATCTAAAACATAGGAAATTAACAAGTTTCTCGGATTGGTCTCTCAAGAAGATGGGATCTCTTAATTTTTATCTTAAGAATTGAAACCCTGATCATTTGTAAGAGTATTCTCATTGCATTTATACATTTCACTCACTCACTCATCCCAAATTTCCCCAAAAAAATAAGAATATTCGAAGAACCTTTTCTTCTTACCAATTTGTCTCAGAAAGTGATGTTTAAAAATTTACACCCGTAGCTTCCAGGTGGACAAATCATGAATTGATCACATTTCTCAGACCCTCGACTAATGACTAGGATGTCATGCCACAACTTTTTGACATTCCTTCCAATCATTATTTTTATTTTGTCATGCAAGAAATCCCCATTTTAATCATTTCCTGGTAGCTCTATACAACTGGATTTGACAGGAAATCCTTTTCTCCCTTGAGGAAACACCTTTTTCATCCCTTTGCACTTACAACCTCCATCATTTCACCCCTTTTCCATTATTTCCTCTAAAACTTTGCTCCGCATCTAGCTTCTCTAGTAATTCATGTTTTGCAAGTGCCCGAGCAATTCCAACTTGAAATATCAACCTTAAGAATCCTTAGACTCATAAATTAAGTTCTAAATCCATTCAATGACACTTTTCAAAAAAAGCGACAAGGAATTTCATCAAAAATGATGAAAAGTAGTGTGTATTCGCATCTCCAAGAGTCTCGGATAAAAATAATGAAAAAATAGATGCAATGCACAACAACCGTTGGTTCTTCCCCTTGACAACTTTAGATTAGATCTGTCCACATGTTTTCTTGGCACAACTACAAAGGTGAGGTAAAGAGGCAAGTTTCCAAATAAGTGTGGGCCTTCCTCATGCCACAGGGCCAAAGAAAATCACCTTTTGGGCTTTGAAAAGTCTCGGTATAAAAAGGAACCAGCGAAGCCTTCACATGTCTCACTGCACACTTTTGATATGGTGCCCAAAGAGGAGACCCCAAACAAGTGCGGGGTCACGCTCACCACGTGTCTCGGTTTGGCGAGTTATTTAAAATTTTTGAAGGACCAGAGAAGGCACCGGTGTTTAGGGTCCGAGATAGTTTTCCTTGGCCATTGAAATGTCCAAGTAAGGGAAAAGTGATCAAAAATTCCACGTGTCCCCATAGTCCTCTTTTAAAAATAAAATATAGGGGCAGGTTCCTAAATAGGAACGGGCCCTCCATGTGTCCTAGGCCTTAGAAATTTTCTTGAAAAGTTTTAAGTATAAAGAGGAGCCAATGGAATCCTCCACGTGTCTCCCAGTGCAACTGCTAAGGTAGGACCTAGAGGCGGATCCTAAAATGAGCACCGACCCTTCACGTGTCCATGGTTTGACAAAGCTACACTAGTTGTATGAAAAAAATATCTAAGTCTGGGAAAGGAAGCGGAAACCTCAACGTGTCTCCCTAGCGCAACTCCAAAGGTCAAACCAAGACGTAACTTTTCGGATAAGCACTTTGACCCTCCATATGGATAAGCTTTGAGTTGAAGCAGGGCCTTATAGTTTCAAAATTCCCCACTGAACCGCATCCAATCAAAAAAGGCCACATTTCCACAAATGATGAGATATAGTTTTGACGGGAAAACACACCGTCAAACCATAGAATGTAGGAAATCACCATTTGCACCTTAAATGAATTTTTTTAAGGACGAGAGAATTTAGAAATGATATAAGGCCCAAATGTGATCCAAAGAGCCACATCCAATCAGAAAGGACCACATTTCCACAAATATTGGGACAAAAATTGACAGGAAAAACAAAATGTGACTGTGGAAAAATGGAAGGAAGGGAAAAACTGATTTTACGCCCAAGTTACAAATTCTTTCACATAGACGAGAGGAATTGAATTTTTTTTTGATTTAAAGTGATCCTCGACCAAAGGAAAGGACTGATCATGGCAACTAAATAAATGACATAGCTTTCACACATCAACATGGGGAGATAGAAAATACAATAGAACCCGTAAACTAAAGAATTTCAAGGACAAACGGGCAAGATCAAATTGAGCACCAATATCAGCTCCAACTCGAGGTTGGGCACTCCCTTTGAGTGTCACAAGAACAAATAGTAAACCAAGTGCCAAAAAAACCATTGGGAAATGAAGTCAAATAACAAGCTTACAGAGTAGAACAACAATTACCAACTCCCCAAGGACAAGCAAAGAAACCAATAAAATAGCCGCTAAGGACCAGGATGAAACAAAATAGAAAAACATGAAAGTAGAAAGAAATAAAAAAACTATACAACAGTATAATGGTGTATACCTTTATTTTGAGAAATCAATTAAGGAAATGTTTTAAATGTCTTCCATTAACATGCAACTCAAGAAATCCCCATATAAGTCTTTTAAGAAGAAGGTATGTTCACCAATTTGAATGTCAATTGAATAAGGTCCCATCCACAATGCATCAAACTTTCCATGTTTTCCCTTATCCTCATGCTTGTTATCCCACAATAGCACAAGATATCCCACACTGAAAGCTCTTAGAGTCACTTTCTTATCAAACAACTTCAATTTCTCTCTAAATTTTACATGCCTCTGATGGGATTCCCTTCTTTCTTCATCTAACTCAAAAATTTGATTTATGTAAGCATCATAGGGACTAACCTCTTGATCTTCCAGTTGTTGAAGAAATTGAAATGAAGAAAATTGCATATGTAGGGGAAGTAGATCTTGAGTTCCATACACCAACTCAAATGGGATTTTTCCAATAGCTCATTTAATAGTGATTCGATTAGCCCAAACAACAAACTTCAACTACTCACCCCACTTCCTTTTGTTCAACTCCAAAGTTCTTTTAATTATCTTCAATGATTTTTATTGCTAGACTCTGCTTGTCCATTTCCTTGGGGATTATAATTAGAATCATATGTCAAATTGATCCCATATTCATGGCACATGGCCACCAAATTTTTATCTCAAAAGCTCATGGAATTATCAACAACTATTTTGGCAGTACCCCAAATCGACAAATGATATAATTCATGATAAAATCCATGATAATTTGGTTAGTTGCCTTCTTGGTGGGGATTTCCTCCACCCACTTGGAGAAGTAATATATGGCCACTAGTACCCACTTATGGCCTGCACTTGAGGGATCAAAAATCTCCCCAATGAAATCCATTCCCCATTGCCTAAATAGTGCTTCAACTAATACAGGCTGTAAAGGAAGGGATTCTGAAGCTTTCAGTCTTCCAGAAAAGCATTGGAAACTTTCACATTTTCTTACCAATTGAGATGTATCTTTGAAAAGAGTTAGCCACCAATAACCAGCCCTTAATATTTTATGAGTTGTGACTCTTCCAACAAAATTTTCCCCACAAAATCCTCCACGGAGATCAGAAATTATTTTAGGGGCTTCATCTTTAGTAATGCATCTTAAGAGAACTCCCTCAGGGATTCTTCCAAACTAACCCAAAATTAGTAATGACATATTTTTGGGAAGCTAACTTAAGTTCTCTTTTCTGATTCTTTCTCAAATGTTCAAGGCACTGTAGATGTTTGAGATAAAAAATGATGTCCTTATACCATTTAGAATTTATTAGTTTTTCAAGGACATTTAGCCTTTCTTCTTCAACTTCATTTACCTCAATTATTTGCAGATTGCTCTCTACCATAAGTTTTTCCAGGCCCAAACCTATGACCAATTTTTTTGTTTGGATATCCATATCATACTCTTGCAATTTTTTTACCCATCGACATCTCTTTCTTGAAACCTCCATTTCTAATAGGATATCTTTCACCATGGTGTGGGGAACATAAGCAATGACTTTGGAACTCATAATATATGGCTTGAATACCTTTGTTGCTTTTACCAAAGCAAATGCATGCTTCTCCATGATAGTATACTTTATCTTAGATACCTGTAATGCCTCACCGAAAAGGAAATAGGTATTTTTACTCCTCATCGTCCTTCTACAATAATACAGATGCAATAGTACTTTCTGAAGAAAAAGAAATTTTTGGAAAGCCTTCTTATAATATAGAGCTGCTAAAATAGGGGCATTCTTTAATGCTTCTTTGATCCCAGAAAAATCTTGAATAACTGCCTCTTCCCATTTGATACTTTGGTCTTTCTTTAGCATGCTTTAGTGATTGGGATAGTTAGTTGAACAAATTTGGAGATAAATATCCTAATAAAATTAATCTTCCCAAAAAGATTGACTTCCCTTCTTAGTTCTTGGAATAGGGACTTTTCTAATGGCTTCTACCCTTTCGGGATCAATTATGACCCCTTCCTTTGACATAATGTGTCCAAGTAGATTTTCTTTCCGAACTTCAAAATGGCACTTCTTGGGATTTAGGGAAATACCATACTCCTTGCATATTAACAACATTTTTCTAAGTGTTGCAAGTGGTCACTCCTTTTTCTAGAAAAAGGTCACATCATCTTGATATACAATAATGAAATCATTAATATAGCCAGAGAAATCTACATCCATTGCTCTTTATAAAGTGGCTCAAACATTATTTAGACTAAAAGGCATTCTAACATATACATATGTTCCCAAAGGAGTGATAAAGGAAGTCTTGATTCACTCGATTCCTTCACAAACTACCTATTTATATTAAGGAAAACCATATAAGGTGGATAACAATTCCAAACCAAGTAACCAATTATAACATATTGTCCAAATTTGACAGAGGGTCGTTATCCTTCATTGATGCTTTATTCAAGTTTCTAAAGTCCACACATAGCCTTATATCTTCGTTCTTCTTTCTAACAGTACTAAGTTTGAACCCATGATGAGTACCTTGTGGGGTGTATGATTCCTCCATCCCTCAATTTTTTCAATTATTCTTGCATATTCATGGAAAGGAGTGGATCGATTGGCCTTTGTTTTTTCCTAAATGGCTTGATGAAGCTTCCAAGGGAATTTTGTGATAGAAAAGATCCTCTTTATATGATTTCAACTCAAAATAAGACCATGTTAAGCGATCTGGTATTTCTTCAATTGGACATACGACTAATTTTCTTCCTTGCTCAGATTTCTACCTAACCAGATCTTATGTGGTTTATCCTTCATTCCTAGGTCATGCTCTTCAACATCCCTCGAGGCTGACATGTGGCTATTGGCAATACAATCAACATTATCAAAGTTTGATTCAAGTGCTACCAAACCTCGAGGATAGTATTAGTATTCAATTAAATGATGTATTTTCCAAATAAAGTCTCCTTTCCATCATCCGCACAAACCATTGGCTCCCAATCTATACGTTGATCAAAAAATTCTCCTTGGTTCTACAAAAACCTTTGCACCTAGGCATCATCTTCAAACACTTGCTAGTGTTTAACATTGTGAAATAGATGGCCTAGTCAATACCTCAATATTATACTCACAATAGGGGATACAGTACAATTTTCAAATATGGACCCCAATATGGCCAATTTATCTTCTAAAGTATTGTACTTCCTATCGTGATGTATTATGTTGAAGGATTCAAACATTTCAATGAAATCCCAGACTGCATGCTTATACTACTTCATTCTCGATTTTTTTTTCATACAATTTTCTAACCTACTTGACAATTAGCTCTGAATCTCCTTTAACAATGATGTCTCTAATACCATATTTCCATGTAATCCTTAGACCTAATAACAATGCTTCATATTTAACAATATTGTTAGTGCACTCAAAGTTGAGTTTAAAAGAGAAAACAAACTCTTCTTGGCCTAGAGATATCAGAACAATACCAACACCATTTCCAAATTTAGAGCAATCCCATCAAACAACAAAGTCCAATATAGTCATTTTTACACCCATCGAAAGGAAAGGAACCCCATGCGCATCATCCTATCACCCAAAGCGAGGTCTTTGGGAGCTCACCCAAGGCACGTGCGGGTGTCGGGTCTCTCTTTTATGTGAGTTTAGTGGGAAACATCATCTATGATTCGATTTTAAGATATTTAAGAGGGAGTAAGACATACAAGACACCATAGAGCTCGAGAACAACTTCTAGATCCTTTGCGGTTATTCTAGACATAAAAGAGCTTAACAGATTATAGAACTTACACCAAAATAGAAAGGAAGGTCTACAAGAATTCATACTTCGCTCATAAACATAAATGAAAAAGAGTTATAAAGAAAGATGTATGCATAAGAACCATTAATGTTAATATTCACATTAATTGGTAACCTCATTACATTCATTAGGCCCATTACATAATGTCACATAGAGGCAAACCGTAGTCATCCATTATAACTGGATTCATATAAATAGGCCCTAAAAAGAATTTATAAATCCCCAACCCTTGATACATCCTTTCCTACACTTATTTACCCAAGCTAACAGAGTCCTTGCAGTATTTCTGCAGAGCTCCACCCTATATCCATTCTATCCTCTCTTTGCTTCTGTAGGCACTTATATATATAGCCTTCTTGAACTGCCAACTCATTCTTCTATGGCCTTAGACTTGTCACCAAGTGTTTGAATGTGGTCCTCCATGAGCGCATGCTCCTCTAGGCTTGAGCTCACCACTCCTTGCCATGATGTCCTTCTAGAAGCTTCTATCGTAGGGCATATTCCTTCCAGGCCACCATGTCGCCAAGATGGCACCTTATCCACTTGGGTCATGTTTTTCTTGCGTCCTGCCCGATAGGTCAAAAATGGATAAGTCCTAGATTATGCTTTACGGGTGTTCATCATGGCTTCTACCAAAACCCTACTTGAACCCTTCCCTATGTGCATATGTGCCCTTTTTGGACTTAGTTGATATTTTAGGGGCCCAACATCACCCCACACTTTACCTATTCTCCGCCCTCGGAAACTTCCTCAAAGAATAAATAAATACACAATAAAGGGGACAAAGAATGGGAAAATAAGGAAGAATGGGGAATGATGCTACTTAAAGCAATAAGAGAGGAAATTTCTTCTACAAGTCGGCCTCCAGATTGTTCCAGGCATTGACCTCATTCTGTGCTCTCTGAAAAGATCACCTACTAAGGCACTCACCTGATCAAAACCTAGCCCATCCCCTTGGGCGCTCATGGTGTCAACAATTTTCTCTAACTCCTTTCCTATATCCTCCAGTGCATCCATCCTTTATGTAATCTGTGGGTATAGTTCCTTTAGCCAATTTTTAATTGAGCCTCGTAAGGCCTCAATAGCTTTTGATTTATTTTCTACCTTGGCTAGGATCTTTTCTTGCTCTGCTCTATTCCCCTTGTTCTTCTTCTGGAACTCTTTAAGTTCTACTTCATCATTAGTGACCAACATGCTTACCACTTTTTCTCTGTCCGTGTAGTTGTCGTACCACACCTCAACAACTAAGAAGAAACCTTTACATCAGCAAGGACCTTTTTGTATTCAACTATGAGTGCTACAAGCTTAAATTTATCCTCCTTTTCTAAATGTGCGGCCACTTCTTCTATAGATTCCAAGGCTAGTAGCTGCCTCTCCATGGTGAGGATTCTTGTTAAGTCCTCCAGGAATTCTAGGGTAGATGCATACTTCTGCATGGGAGGTGCTAGGTCCAGATGCTTCAACACTATTGCATCTGTAATGGACTCCACCTTTTTGTATACTTTGCATACTCTTTCCTTCTCATCCCTTAACTCACACTACAACTAGGCACTGATTAGATTTTCTTGACTTAGCTCCTTTGTCCCCGCAGCTAGCTCTTCCTCTTTCTTCTCCAGTTCATCCTCCAGATCTTTGATTCTATCATTCCGCCTAAAGAACTTAGCTTCGACCGTAATGGAGACCTTGTTGAGCATGTTGCACAGTTGTTCATCTAAGAGCTACTAAGCATTCACCAATGGGTTGTCTCCTTTTGATTCCAACAATGTTATTATTTCCCGTGGCTTACTTCAAATTCTGGCTCATCAAGATGGGACTCAAATTCCCATGAGAGCATCTTCCTTGTCTATGGGTATGCAGCCTCCTTATCAAAAGATGAAATTTCTAGGAGCCCCTCTGCTGGAACCATGCGCGTAACACTTTTTTGGGGTCATCAACATAACCCAACCATGGCCTCTCCTCCTCTCATGCACTTTCCTCCCATGCACGTGCCCTTAAGAATATTTACAGTTAAAGTGGGGCCTCCATTGCTATCGTGGTTCTTTTCCCCGCTCTCCTCCTTATCCTTATTCATTACCAGCTCAACGACTACATTCCAACCCCTCTTCTACCAAGGTCTCAATGACCTTCTCAGCCTCTCTTTCCACCTCCTTGTTTACCTCTTCGCTCCCTTCCTTGTCCCAGTGCCTTCCCCCTCTTGGCTGCCCTCTCTCCGTATGAAGATGTACTCATTCTTCTCTCCTTCTCCCTCCTTTGAGTCATGTACACTGAACATAGGTTGTTCTTGGTTTACCTCAGGCTTATCTTCCTCATCATCATCCCTTTCACCCTAGTAGGCCCCCAAGCTCTTAGTGTACTCAGAATCCAACTCCTCCGTCATCTTCTACTTCTTTCCAACCAAGATTTCGGCATAGGTGACTTTGTCCCTTCTTCTTCTGATGACTCCTTGTCTAACAAATATTTTCGCTCAAGTATTTTCTTTGGCTATGGACTTTTCTTGTGTGAATACATACTTATTCTGGAACTTTTCCCAGGGGTACCTATTTCCTGTGTATTCACTACACTTGGTACTTTCTCCTTTGGTTATTTTTCCTTCTTCCTGGGTGCGGGTCTCTTCCTACTAGTTGGGTCCTCAGGTATGGACACCTCATTCTCCAGATATGCACCCTTCTCAAATTTGGGTCTTATGCAGAGGTATACTCATGCCGCGGTCCCTCTTGTAATGGGAAAATTCATGGGTCTCATCATTTGGACCTCATGTGACATGTACTTCTCCATGTATGTGCACTTGTTGGGGTAGACCAACCCTTTGTGCATTTCTCTATGGTCTTGGTCTAGATTACCAAGGTCCAACTTCAACTTCTTGGATTCTTTGAACCTATTCACTCCTACTTGGAAGTGTTGAGTTGTGAACACAAAAGGGAGCTTGCACCATGGGCTCCATGTCTCATCCATCAATTTAAATCTATCGAGGTAGAAATGTTGGTACATAGCAAACTTGGCTTCTCCCTCGGTGGTCACTAGTAGTTGTTTAGGGATCCTCCATTCCACCCCAAACATGTTCCTCAGGTGTGTGTACCACTTTTCCACGCACGCCTTATGCATGGTCGTCATATTATCACAGGTGTACTTCTCAAACCTCTTTATAGGTGAAGGGTCTTCAGCAGGGTACTCCCACATGAACTTGTCCACTACATCTGGCACCCCAATCTCCAAGATTAAAATAGTTAACAGGAAATTACCAAAAAATATTTTATCACCTTCCTTCACACTGATGAAAATCTCATCTGTGATGAATGCGAACAAGTTTGTAGATGGAGCCCTCTGAAATCCTCCTGCAAACATTCAATCAGACCTTATTTACATGGGTCCATCTCTCATGGCCATTTAAATTTTTCACAAGGTACGCAGCCATCTTCGTCACCGGTCCTTGATGTCTGTGATATCAAAGTACCTCAACCCCTTTTTGTACGCATAAGCAGTGACGGTTTCCTTAATTTCCTTCTTGTCACTTAGGTCTTCCTCCAAACTTTCTCCTTCATAGATGAGGCCTATGAAATGTGAAACAAGCTGAGGGGTAATGCGCATCTTGCGCCCTATGAAGTGAAAGTAATCTTTGTGCACGTGTGACATCAACCATTGATATAGGTGCTTAGGCTTCCTGAAGTAGGGACAACTCAAAGAGTTGCAATAATCCTGACTTCTTCATCTTCACTTTTACATCATCATTATAGATGGGCAAACCCTTTGGTGTCCTTTTATTCATCGGGCACACTAACTCCAATGCCATTTCCTTCTTGATTGTGCTCAAACGATGATTGTAATCATTTATTGACATATTTCTTAAATGGGACTCCCACTCACGCCCAAGCAATACTCTGTCTGGGTACTGCATTTCTGCATACCACTCTTCATTTGTACCCATGATAGTGTCTTGTTACTTGCTCTTACCCTTGCCCTTTCCCTTCTTAGGTGTGCCAACTAGTTTCTTGGGTGCCATTGTTTATGTTAACACTTCAACTTCTTTCACTTGCTTTGTTTTACTACCCCTTTCTAAGTTTAGATCTCAAACTAGCAAAGAAACTCTTTTCTGACCCGTGCCCTAGATGCCAAACCCTAACTTGAACCTCTTTTCACCGATGATGATTCTCCATAACTCTTCCCACTCCCATGAATCACTTCCTTTCTGGTTTATAAATCTAAACTAGTCACTCATGCTCAAATTTTTGCTATTTTTCTTCACATGGATCAACTCTGAAACCCTAGTTCGGAAAAGCTCCTCTTTGTATAGGAAAAGTGAAAAAAATGAAATGTACGAACCTTTATTTATAGTTTTTCCCATTTTTAAGAATTAAATGCTACTTCACCTACCACCGTACTTTTAACATTTAATTTGGGATTTTCAGACAAAGCTAAACTTTTACGCCCTAACTCACGCGCCCAACCCTGGTGGACAATATTCCAACCTTCTGGTGTGCAACCAATCCATCTTGATAGGAGACTCTTATACGTAAGTAACTAGCACTAAAGGAACTTCTTCTTCATGATTTTTACTCTCACCTACCTCATTTTGTTTATGCGCTTCTTCCTCCTCTATACGTGGGATCTTAAAGTAGCCTTATCTTGATACTAACCATTTTTTTCTACCTTTTCTTTCATGCACCTTTTTCAACAGGGCCATTCAACTCGGGATTTTCAACACAATCCTCCTTAGCACTTTACCCATGCTTTCCTTCACATCACTCCACCCCACACTTAAACAATGCTCGTTCCTCTACGCACTCAAAAACCTCAAAAACTAATAAGGTTACTTGCACCTAAGGTGTAAAAAAACAACAACATGAAAGGGAAACACAAGAAAGGAAATGCATAAAGGAAATTCTAAACTATCTAGAAAAATTACCTTATTTACAAACACCAAGAAGCTTTATTTATAGTAGGGCTTCAACCTACTCCCATTGAAGTGTCTAGGAAATTTCATTCCATCAATCGCCAGAATCGCACACACCGTAATCAAGGATGTATGAGATTATATAGGGACCTAACCAATAGACATTTAACTTCCCAGGGTGGCACAGAAACTTAGAATCATATAGTAATACCATCTGAACAACCTCAAACTTCTTGTTCCTAATGTGGCGATCATGCCATGATTTTTTCTTTTCTTTTTCTACTTTTTCCACCTATTGAGTGATCATCTTTCATCCAAACTTCATCAATTCTCTCTTCTAGTGCTTTCTCATCAGCCCGGTTCTCCTATGTGCACTATTCACAGAAAAGGTAACATGAACTCAACTAGAAAAATAGCTTCTAAGCCAAAAACCAATTGAAACGGTGTAGGTTTGTTAAAATTTTTATAAGTTGTCATATAAGCCCATAATATGCCCGATACCTTGTCATTCCAATCTTATCTTCAAACATCACAATTTTTGTCGGGGTATGACTCATTATTTTATTAAATTCTTCGTGGTTTCATTTTCTTGCGGGTGATAAGGTATAGTCTTGTGATGAACCACCATGAACTCTGCTAACAGGATCCTCACGGTCTCAAGCAAGAAATGTGTACCCCTATCACTAGTTAAACTTAAAGGATATTCATACCTTGTGATAATGTTCTCCCACAAAAATCTTGCTATTGTAGCTATTGTGTAGTCTTTAGTTAGGTCTGCCTCTTCCCACCTTGTCAAATAGTCCATGCAAGTGATTACGTAGTGTGATCCAGTCCTACGCGTTGTTGGTGCAATAGGGCCTATAAATTCTATTGCCCATTTCTCAAAAGGTTCAGTGCTAGGGATAGGGTGTAAAGGCATTTCATCTCTCCATCCTGGCTTGCCAACACACTGACAATGGTCACATGCTTTACAATACTCCTTACAATCCTTATATAGAGTTTCCCACCATAATCCTGCCATTAATATTTTACGTGTGGTGGCATCACCTACATAATGTCCACTTGCACTTCCTTCGTGTTCTTCCTCTATGATGGTGAGGTGCTCATGCTCTAGTACACACCTGCGCAAAAATTCATCATGTCCTAATTTGTATAAGTCCCCAATAATCAACATGTAGGGTGTGATGCGTACAGCTAGTTACTTTTTCTCTAATGTCTTCATCCCTTCCAGTGCCACACCTTCCTTTAGAAATACTACAATTTCCTCCAAATCGAGGGCGCGTGCTGTAACCTAAATAGTTACATGTCTGGAATAGTCTCTTCAATGCTCTGTGTGTCCTCCCCTAAATTAATTCTTGACAAATGATCAGGTCCACAATTACTCTTTCCAGGCTTCACAACTACCGTGAACTCAAACTCTTGAAATAATAGCACCCACCAACATATGCGCCCTTGTAGAATGGGCTTGTTCACCAAATAATTTAATGCCATGTGGTTAGTGTAGAAGATAAAGGGAGTTACTAGTAAATACTACCTAAACTTGTGAAGCACATAGATCATTGACAGTGCTTTGCACTTGGTTGTAGTATAATTCTACTCTACTAGTGTCAACTTCCTGCTTGCAAAGCATAGGGGGTGATCAATAATTCCCTCATCGGATGTGCAAGTAATGCCCCAATGGCCATTCTGGAGCCATCTACATGAACATCAAAGGGCTTATCCAAGGATGGAAAATGTAATATAGGCGCAAAGTGACAAGCCTATCCTTTAATGTGTGAAATGCCCTCTCCGTGCCTTTCCCCAATAGAAGGCACTTTTATGTCTCGAGTAATTATTCTAAAGGTGTGGAGATCTTGACATACCCCTTGATGAACTTCCAATAGTATCCCGCATGTCTAAGAAACCCGCACACTACGATTTGGCTAGTAGGCTCCCGCAATCCCATAATAACTAGAACCCCGGAAGGATATACTATAATGCCCTCCTTACATATGATATGCCCCAAAGAATGCGTTCAAAGGGGGTATAAAAAAACACTTCTTAATGTTGAGGGATATCCTTAACTACGACACCTCTCAAACATCAAAATCAAATTATCATAATGGTCTATTACTAGCCCATACACCGTCCAATCATCCGGATAGACCTAAAGAAATTTATGGATGAAGTCTTGGAACGCATGTACCATTGTGTGTGAGAAAACAACAGGTGCATTATTCAACCCAAAGGGCATGACTGTGTATACAAAAATTCCCCATTCAATGGTGAAAATTGTCTTTTCCTAGTCTTCCTTTACAATCCGGACTTGGTGGTACCACTGAAAAATCCATCTATAAAGGAATAGATTTTGGTCCCAAAGAAATCCCTCCAAAATTTCTTCAATGAAGGGGTTAAAAAAGATCGATGACATAAACTGCATTTAACTCCCTATAATCCACATAGATCCTAATTTTTCATCCTTCTTGGTGTTGATTACCATTAGAATTATCCACTCCAATTCTTGAAGAGCTTTAATGATCCTAGATGTTATCATTTTTTCTAACTCTTCATTACCTTCACATGCAAATTTGGATTCATCTAGTAGAGTCCTTTCCTAACTAGGCATGCACCATCCTCCAACTTTCTCCTCATCTCCCCTAAGGAATGGTGGAAACCTTTGAGCTCATGGTACCCACGTGGGAATAAATCCTCAAATTCGTACAAAATATCAATGATCTTAGAGACTTCCTTCTCTAACCAGTAATCTCCAATGATAGCTTCCTTAGGTTCTTCTCCCAAGCCAATGTTAACCTTTTTAGTTTTTAAAGGTTCATGGTAGGTGCACACGCGAGTATCAGCATTGTCCACTACCTCATGTGTCCCTATGGAATGGTTAACATCCAAGCTTTCTACTTCCTCCCCATCAATCACATATACAAGCTTTCCTTTCTCCTTTTTCACACATGCATGCTCAAGTTGAACCTCCTTTGTTTCCTCTTCTTTAAAGTACACCTCCAAACCTGGCTCACCAAGCAAGTCCAATAGCCTATCTTCTATCATGGCACTATCCCCCATGGTAAGGCACTTGAAAATCTACAATGCCTTATCAACTAATGGCTTGGTACTTTGATACTCAAATGTTTTAACTAGGTCATCTACTAGCTCTTTCCAATTCCTGTCCATGCACCGTGTCTCGGAATATATGTACCATGTGCATGTGTAACCTTGTAGTGTAGAATACGGTTTATGCACCCGGAGGGACAAAGTGGAAAATATTTTGTGCCTTCCCTCAAGGTTTTTTCACATGCTTGGACATGGAAATATGTGGGCTCCTTACCATGGTAGTACTTGATGGTGGTGGGTGCATTACTTCTAGAGATACAAATAGAGAAGGTAATTCTCACTTCGTGCCATTCCAAGAGATTATCCTGATGTGTTTCCCACCAGCGCACAATAGTTCCTAGCATACGTAACTTAACATCCCCCTTATTTCATTTTACTCCTTCCACCGAGCTTCCATTTTCCAAAAAAATACCTCAAGGGAGGATCCTCCCGAGTACTTATGTAGCTCTTTTCCTCCTAGGTGTTGCACTATGCGTTCCTTTGTCACATTTTCACCGATCCTCCTAAATGTCATCCAATCAACTC
The DNA here is from genome assembly GCA_018340775.1 of Taxus wallichiana var. yunnanensis. Classification (NCBI taxonomy): domain Eukaryota; kingdom Viridiplantae; phylum Streptophyta; class Pinopsida; order Cupressales; family Taxaceae; genus Taxus; species Taxus wallichiana. The sequence continues at coordinate 519,452,048 of CM031238.1, read as the reverse complement.
TTAGGTTCCATGCACCCAATTATCACATGTTGGATTAGTGGTGTCACTTACCAACTAAGTATCCTCAAACTAGATAACTTCATCGGTAGGATGGATTATCTCTAGATCCCTGATTGAGTGCACATATATTATATCCAGGACCTCCTCTCCCAAAGGCTCAGTATAGGGTGTTGACTTCCCATCAACCAAGGGTATGATGACTCGTTCCTGTTAATTTTCAAAGTTGATGTACCCCTTTTTGAACCAAATATCCACATTGTTCTTATAACACCATGGGTGCCCAAGTAGTGTTGGGAAATTATCTTCCTCGGTGAGCACCAAGACTTCAAAGTCCCCAATAAACTTAGCTCCCTGAATGGTGATAACTACATCTTATAAGACACTGATGGGAATTTCCTTCATTTTTTTTCCATATACATTAAATTCAAAGGTGACTATAATGTGGGCCTTCCCAACTAATGCCATGCATCCAATGTGAGAACATTGACCTCCGTGCCTATGTCAATGAGGATATTACTCAACAGCCATCCATCCACTACTGCATTTAACATGATCTCCCTATCATAGTCAAGGCTATGAGGGGGAAGGTTTTCATGCAAGACCTACCTCTCATGCTCTTCTCCAGCACATGGTACCTTTTCTCTCAACCATGCCCCTAGCAAGGGAATAACATTCTCTTGCCTTAGCATTTTACATACCTCCCTAACCTCATCTAGGTCATCTCTTGGCACCTCGACCTTCCTTCTTTGCTCCTCCCTCCTGGAATACTCCTTTAGACATTAGATTTCTCCTTGTAAACTTTGAATGATGTCCATGGTATCTTGATATACCTCTTTCTGATGAGCAGGATCTGGGTACTTTCTATGTACCACTTCTTCTCTTGAAACCAGAGTCCTCTACCTTGGTATTTCCTTTGCATGCGCGCAGCCTCTGCTCTTGTTGTTACTAAAATAGGTTCTAATCCTACATCACGTGTTACCCATGGCATCCATTGTGTGTCATGTCTTCTTAATGCTTACCATTGCAGCACCCTTGTCTTTCCATTGCTACTGATTCATGTATTCAAACAACTCAGGGAACTCCTCATACTTATGTTTCTTCCCACATAATGAGAACTGCAAGAGGTCTGGCACTCTCATTTGTAATGCTCTATAGACCCATAATTAAAATAGGTTCCATGTGGGAACTCACTTCTTCCTCCTCTGCAGCTTACCATGACCACGAATCCTCCATGAAATCCTTTTTTCATGTTCCTCCATTTGTGTGCTCCTCAAAATGGTGATCATCAACTTTAGAACTACTAACAATTCTAGTCTGGTACACCCCATGATCAATGGCCTCATGGATCTAGTCAATAAGCCTACAATCCTTAGTATCATGGGTTATAGAGGTGTAAATATTATAGTAGTAAGACACATTCTTCCAAATTGTGTGTTGTAATAAGGGACATCTACTTGCATCATGCTCCCCATGACAAATTTCACAGACTACGTCATGGCATGTACTGTCCTTTCGGGGAAACTATCCTTGACATGCCCCTCTACTTCACAATTTGTACACCATATACCGCTATGAGTATCATGGGTTGAGTGCAAAAAAAAAAATCTCCAATTCCTTAGCCATAGAATTAATCTCGAGCCTCTAAAAATGGGCTAACACCAGTATCAACACTTCCAACAACCTCGGTGTGAAGAGAAGCTTATAACACATCACACGGGTCTGTGAAAGTTTCATGAGATAAATATCTCCTAAAAGGAGTGATCAACCCTCCAAAAAACCACTAAGCATGTTGTGAAGGGTGAATATCATATGATAACTTAAACAAGAGATTTTTAAAGCATGCATCATATTCCCACACACTCTCTTCCATTCCTGTTGAATTTCCTTCAAGGTGCATATGCTCTTTAGTTAAAACTCAGGAATGTGGAATTCTACCAAGAAGGAGTTATTTAAAGTAGTATAATCCACCACCATTTGATGAGGGTCATATTTCCTATACCAACTATGCACGTGCCCCTGTAACATCATTGCAAACTGGATAGCCTTCCACTCCTGTGGGTTGTGATCCCCTTTGCATGCCATAGTAGTTCACACTTGTGAACATGTTCTGCAGCATCTTCAATACCTCTGTAATCTAGAAAATGTAAAGACATTTCAAATAATACTTGAGGGGGTGGCTGGGGCCCTTGTCCTCTTGACCCAGAGCCTTGGTTCCCTCCAGTGTTTCCTCCGCCACTAGATCCATCAGATCCACCAGGTCCTGTGCCTCCTGGGCCACTAGATCCTCCAAATCCACTAGGTCCTATTCCTCTTGACCCACAAAATCCACTAGAACCACCAATTCCTATTCCTCCTGACCCACCCGATCCACCAAGTCCACTAGGTCCTATAGTGGTTGTGCCAAATGTCTCTAAGGTTCCATTTAACTGCATGTCAATGGTCTATGATAATTCCCCACTACCACTAGTGTACCCTATGCCACTCCTAGATGTGAGAGCGAAGGCTTGTGTACTTTCTATATCTTCTACTTGTAGATATGTCACTTCCACTAATACCAACTGGGTCAACGGTACTCCTTCCTTGATCTAGAAAACCAAGTGCCAAGGTTTCGTCACAAGGTGGGTTTAGATACGTGCCAACAAATCTTCTTTCTCCATGTGATGAACTCTCATTAGAAGCCAAAGGGATCTCTCTTACGATGTTGCCAAGATGGGGTAGCATAGACTACTTAGGTTCCATGTCGTCCGTGTGAACTTGAACTCCTTCCCGTAACATTTTCCTACATATATCCATCACACTTATAACCTCATGTTGTCTAGCAATCTCCCTTCCATGTGCTTCACTATACTTGAGTCATCTCTCCTTCCTTTCTTTCTCCATCATAATATTTACCATCTTCCTCCACCCTAGCTTCCTCGCTTGGACTCAAAATGGTTTAGCCGGCCATTGGAAATGCCTCTAAACTCAAAGTAACAATCAAGATCTTCATTGCCAGAGGGATAACACATAGAAATGATCCTCTAGGCTCCCACAGAAATTCAAACTCAGCAAATTCCAGGAAAGAATATGTAGAAATAGTGTACTCCAAAGTGTAGCTAGCCAACACACCTTTCCACCAATGATCCATAACACGAGTCCATGTCAGATCTGCATCCTACAGCCTCTGGTATTCTTCTTGGGTCCACGTGTGTGATCTATAATACCAACTTGATCTAGATGCATATGCTGAGAGCCATTCATATAGTTCTACTGGGAAGCAACAGAAAAATTTCATACAAATCATGGTAGAGGTTCTCTTCTACCCATCTACGTGCATTAAAATCAGATCTAGTGTTGAATCTCTGAGTAAATTCATCCTCTGTGGTCTTGAACCATGATTCAACACTTTCTAAAGTTAAATGTTCTGTCATTACTCATTATATAGATCATGATGTATTTCATTTCCCACTACAACTTTGAAACGAGGTCCTGGAATTGGAACCAAGATGTAGTCATTTTTACACCCATCATAAACGAAAGGAACCCCATGCGCATCGGCCTATCACCCGGGGACGCTAGGCAATCACCCAAGGCACGCACAAGAACCAAGTCTCTCTTTTATGTGATTTTAGAGGGAAACATCATCTATGATCTGAGTTTAAGAGATTTGAGAGGGAGTAATAGAAAAGATCTTAACAGTTATAGAACTTACACCAAAACAGAAAGGAAGGTGTACAAACATTCATACTTAGTTCATAAAAATAATTGAAAAGAGATATGAAGAAAGATGTATGTATCAGAACCATTAATGTTCATATTCACATAAACTGGTAACCTCATTACATTCATTAGGCCCATTATAGAATGTCACAGAGAGGCAGACCGTAGTCATGCATTATAACTGGATTCATATAACTAGGCCCTCAAAAGAAAATTTATAACTCCCCAACCCTTGATACATCCTTTCCTACACTTATTTACCCAAGCTAACAGAGTCCTTGCAATATTTTTGCAAAGCTCTGCCCTATATCCATTCCATCCTATCTTTGCTTCTACAAGTACTTGTATATATAGCCTTCCTAAACTGCCAACTCATTCTTTTGTGGCCTTAGACCTATCACCAAGTGTCTAAATGTGGTCCTCCATGAGAAAATTCTCCTCCGTAGGCTTAAGGTCACCACTCCTTGCCATAATTTCCTTCTAGAAGCTTCTATCACTAGACATATTCCTTCTAGGCCACCCTATCGCCTGACTGACACCTTATCCACCTAGGTCACCTTTTTCTTGCATCCTTCCTGATAGGTCTAAAACAACTAAGTCCCAGATTCTTCTCCATGGGTGTGAATCCTAGGTTCTACCAAAACCCTACTTGAACTCTTCCCTACGTGCCTTAGCTTATGTGCTTTGTTCAATTGTGCGTGCCTATGTGCCCGTTTTGGACTTAGTCAGTATTTCAAGGGCCCAACATCCAAGGAGAACCTACTTGATCAAGAGACTTGCATTGATCAATTTTGTGCTCTTTACCATTAGAAAATCAAACAAATTTATCTGCATCGGTCTCGGTGTATTAAACTTCATAGGAAGCATTATTGGGATCCTCAATGAGATGTAACATCTTCTTTTCACCATACAACTTTACAAGGCTGCCCTCAATAGGTATAGTGGGAAAAGACATATCCATTTGCACACTACCAATCACACTACTAGCCCACTTTCTTGATAACAAAATTCCCCTTTGGAAGGGCAATCAACAATAACAACATCTAGTTTTAAGTTTATGCCTGGGTAAGCTGCAAGTTGCACTATCGAGACCCTTACACATTTTACCACTGGAACCTCTCTGGAATCCATGGCATTGAACTTCCGATAAGCTGCTATCACTTTGATATATAATTCATTCATGACTTCAAGAGGCATACCATTGCATGATGCTTTGCGAATAAAACATACACATTTGTGTAACAATATGCCTCTAATAATCAGAGTAGTGAAAAATGGATCTACATTCAGCTGGGACTCAACCAAGGATGTTCCCAAATATACTTTAGGTGGCTCACCTAGTTCTTCTAGTACTTGGGGTTTTTCCAACTCTGAAATGGTAGGAGGATTCTCAACATTGTTTACATTTCTACCTTGGGTAATCTTTTCTTCTTTCAATCCCAAATAATCAAAGGCTATTTTATTGTGCTCAGGAATCCTAACCAGCTCAACAATTGGAACAGAAATCTTGATCTGACTCAAGACTTGGGAAATTTCATAAGGAACGTATTTGGGCAAGGAAACATTTGGAGGAAGATTAAAAACTCATCTGACAACAAAGGATTTTTCATGGTCTGAGCATGGGTAGGGATACCAGTTCTGTTTGGGGAAACAAGGCCTTTGCCAGATGTATCTTTCTTAGGAGTTTATTTTGAGATATTGGTGAGAACTAGAGTTTTTGGTTTGGCCTGAGTCCCTACCCCTTTGACAACTTTACTCCTAGTGTTATATTCCTTTTCATGACCAATTGCAACATTCATTAACAACTGCCTATCCTCCTCAAAACGAATTCATCCATTATACTTTTTAATCATTAATTCCCTTAAGTATTCAAAATCATTATTAGGAAATTCAAAATATTGTACCATATCTATTTCAAAATTATGAGAGGGAGGAAGGGGTAATACCCAATGGATGCAATCCCAAAAATCTGCAGATAGTTTTGGCACTAATTAATTCAGTCAAAGTTGCTCCTTGTTGTGAGCTTATAGAGCACCCCATCATGCACACATCATCATTAGTGTCATCATCAACTTCCTCAACTTCTTTGTCTTCATCACATGGGTCATGTGGCAAGAAACATCTATCACACCACTCAATTTCATTGGCTTCTTCCACAACAACAACTCTGGGCAAAAGGATCAGGCACCAATTTTTTTCCCTAGGTTGGGGCTATCTATTTCCTGATCCCACGAGTCCTTTTCCTCTGTCATCAAATCTCTTATCACCCCTAGGATGATTTACAAATATTTCTTGACCTTGTGCTTTATGATGACCTTAGAAACCTTTTCCAATCCCCTTCTTTGCTCTAGCCAATTTATAGGATATTTCCTTAACATCTCTCGGCCAAAGTTTTTACAACCTCCTCTAGATCCACAAATTTACTTGACTAAGGATTCTCTAGATTGATCAGCTTGATGCCTTCTCTCTTAGGAGGTTTACCAATTGCTTTGATATTGTTTTCAATCTAAAAAGCCATGGTGAAGGCTTGCCTCAATGTTTCGGATTCTTATCCCTCAAATAATAGGCAACCTTCTTATCAAAAGCATAAAAGTATTTTATTAAACAAGAAACATCACTTGGCCTCAGGATCACAGGTAGCCTATTCAGGGTCTTATTGAACCTTGTATTGAAGTCATGAATAGACTCATTAGGATTCATTTTTATATTTTCAAATTCTGATAAAAGAAACCTAGGGTCTGTTTTAAGTCCATAATGCAATCTAAAATCATTCTTCGTTTCTGTCCATGAATCAATGGAGTTGTCTAGAAAATATTTATACCATTACTGTGCATCCTCCTCTAGGGTATGAATAAAAAAATTATGTACACATCCTAAAATTCAATCTCAAATTCTTCCATCATATTGAAAAAAAGATTTAAGTGTTGATCACTAATAATAACATTATTTCCTTGAAATTTAGGCAATCTATTTCTAACAACTTGGGCATAGCTTTTGGATATCCAGCCATACCTCTAAAATCTATAGGATCAAAAGTGTTCACGACAGATGGAGGTCTGGGTGGGGGCTAGGCCATATTGTTTTGGGGAGGTGATATTACAGGAGAAATAAAATGATGAGGAGTGAGGGGTCTGTGAGGCACATGAATGCAATTCTTAGAATGAATGTTCTCTAAAAACTTTGTTTCTTGGAAGATCCTATCATCTTTGGAGAACTGGAGAACACAGTGACAAAATGAGATGAATTTTTTTCAAATATAAAAGAAGGACCCTCTCCAGTTGGAGAATTCAAATTTATAAAGAAACTACCTGATTCAAAAGAACTTGAGGAAGTATGGAAATCTTCAATGACATGCTTATCAGTTTCCACATTTGATAACTCCTTTCTTGATCTCTGATCTCTAACAACTTTCGAGATTATTCTTTCTTCTGAATTCATCTTTCTTAGCTCTAGAAACAAATTTATGATAGGGTCTCTAGTGAATAAAGATCTTCTTCCTTGTAGCTTTTCTAATATTAGTGATAAATTGCAACCGATGAGGTTAAGACATTGGTATTTAGCAAAAATTCATTCAATATGGAGTCGTCACTAAGGATTTTCACCTTAGTTGTGAAAATGCACTAAAATTGATCTGTCAAATGTCTTTCAACACTAAATTCATGCAAATCTTCATAGATCTAACCCTCCTTTACCCATATTTAACATTGATGATGTAAAATTAGTGTAAAAACCAATAGAAACTGGAAATATTGCATGTAGAACTTATAAATTTTCTTGATTCTTACAAATCCCAACAAAGGATGACATTTAAACCATGTATTTTGCACTTAGATCATGTAAGAAATGTTATCGGGCTGAATATAAGAATGCAAATCAGATCCCCAAAAATGGTGCCATTCTGGTGTTGGTATCCAAATTGATTCTCCCTTAGAAACCGAGCAGCATCAAAGATTTACCAGACACTAAGAGACAGACAGATCATATTATGAGTCATTTTATAGGCTGGGGAGGGGTTTTCTAACTCTTTTTCACTCAGCCATCGAAGAAATGGATATTACCTTCATTAAGGATTTTATCTATCCTCACCGCTTTAGGGTCAGTGCCTTTCAACCAGGTGAGAGGACCCATTTTTTAACCTCTGTCGGTGCAGGAGAATGAAGATATCCTTCTTTGCATAAATTTGAATGGGGACCCTAATAAAATATGATCAATGCACAATAATTTAACTCTCACGAGTTGTCACTTCTAAATAATGTTGATATTTTCTAAACAAGGCTAAATATTACTAAAGACATTATGGGATCCTAATTTCTTCTACATATTTTAGCAATAGAATTTATACCCATGGTTCCTCATGCCAAAGATACACTCAAAGGCTTCCAGACAATATTTATCAACAAATAACAATAAAATGATATTAAATTGTTTATCTCATTGCAAGATGAAGGCTCTTCTTGAAACGAAATTACAAATGCCACTAAAATGTTGTAGGGACGAGTTCTTATGTGATTTAGAGGGACTTTAACACAATATTGCAATATGAATAAGAAAAAATACTTACAGACATTCTAAAATAAATCAGACACAAATTGGTCCAAGATTGACACATTAATTTGAAATTGATTAGATTCATTAGTAGGGGAAAGTTTCTTTGAACAGTCTTAGAGCTTGTTAATGGTTGTACACTCACAACCAACTTGACATGATTGAAATCTAAAACACAAGAAATTAATAGGTTTCTTGGATTGGTCTCTCAGGAAGATGGGCTCTCTCAAATTTTCTCTTAAGAATTCAACCCCGACCATTTACAAGATTATTCTCATTGCATTTATACATTTCACTCACTCACTCATCCCAAATTTCCCCCAAAAAAGAAGAATATTTGAGGAACCTTTGCTTCTTACCAATTTGTCTCAAAAAGTGACATTTAACAAATTTACTCCCGTAGCTGCCAGTGGACAAATCATGAACTAATCACGTTTCTTAGACCCTTGACTAATGACTAGGATGTTATGCCACAACTTTTTGATAGTCCTTCCAATCATTATTTTTATTTTGTCATGTGAGAAATCCCGTTTTAATCATTTTCTCGTTAGCTCTGTATAGCTGGATCTGACAGAAATCCTTTTCACCCTCAAGGAAACAAATTTTTCATCCCTTTGCACCTGCAACCTCCATCATTTCACCCTTTTTCCATTCTTTCCTCTGCAACTCTACTCCGCATCCAACTTCTCTAGTAATTTACATTTTTGCAAGTGCCCGAGTAATTCCAACTTCAAAATATCAACCTTAACAATCCTTGGACTCACAAATTAAGTTCTAAATCCATTCAATGACACTTTTCAGAAAAAATGACAAGGAATTTCATCAAAAATGATGAAAAATAGTGCGTATTCACATCTCCAGGAGTCTTAGAGTAAAAATGGCGAAAAAAGATGCAATGCACAACAACTTTTGATTCTACCCCTTCTCAACTTTAGATTAAATCCTTCCATGTGTTTCCTTGGTGCAACTACAAAGTTGAGGTACAGAGGCACATTTCCAAACAAGCACCGGCCTTCCTTGTGCCATGGGCCCAAGAAAAATACCTTTTGGCCTTTGAAAAGTCTTAGTATAAAAGGAGCCAATGAAAGCCTCCATGTGTCTCACTGGAACACTTTTGAGATGGTGCCCAAAAGTGGAGACCCCAAACAAGTGCGGGCTCACCACATGTCTTAGTCTGGAAGAGTTGTTTGAAAAATTAAAGGACCAATGGAAGGCACCATGTGTCTAGGGTTTGAGACAATTTTCCTTGGCCGTTGAAAATTCCAAGCAAGGGCAGAGTGAGTGGAAACTTCCATGTGTCCCCATGGTGCTCTTTCAAAATAAAATACAAGGGTAGGTCCCAAAATAGGCGTGGGCCCTCCACATGTCCCAGGACTTAGAAAGTTTCTTAAAAAGTTTGAAGTATAGAGAGGAGCCAGCAGAAGCCTCCACGTGTCTCCCTGACGCAACTGCTAAGGTAGGACCCAAAGGTGGATCCTCAAATGAGTGTCGGACCTCCACGTGTCCATGGTCTGACAAAGTTGCACTAGCTACATGAAAAAAATGTCTAAGTCTGGGCAAGCAGTAGAAACCTCCACGTGTCTCCCTGGCGCAACTCCAAAGGTCAAACCAAGAGGTGACTTTTCAAATGAGCGTCGGCCCTCCACATGGACAATATTTGAGTTGAAGTGGGCCTTAGAGTTTCAAAATTCCCCACCAAGCCACATCTAATCAGAAAGGGCCACATTTCCACAGATGTTGAGATATAAATTTGATGGGGAAAACACACCCATCAAACCATAGAATGTAGGGAAATCACCATTTGCACCTAGAAATGAATATTTCTTTAAGGACAGAGAATTTGGAAATGATATAAGGCCCAAATGTGATCCACTAAGCTGCATCCAATTAGAAAGGACCATGTTTCCATAGATATTGGGACAAAAATTGATAGGAAAAAAACATGACTGTGGAAAAATGGAAGGAAGGAAAAAACCTAATTTTACGCCCAAGTTACAAATTCTTTCACATGGACAGAGGAATGGAAAACAAATTCTAGATTTAAAGTGATCCTCAACCAAAGGAAAGGATTGATCATGGTAACCAAATGAAGGACATAGATTTCACGCATCAACACGAGGAGATAGAAAATATGACAAAGCCCACAAATTGAAGAATTTCAAGGAAAAACGGGCAAGATCAAATTGAGCACCAACAAAATCCATGCATTGTGTTCTAGCTGGTAGGTTCCCCAAATTGCACAATAATGAAAACTTTTGTAGGATCCACTGTGCAAGCCTTCCTTACATATGATATGCCCCAATAAGGTTTTAAAAGGAGTACCAAAATTTTTTTCTTAATGTTGAGAGATATACTCAACAATGACATCTTTCAAACATCAACCGTAGATTATCATAAAGGTCTTTTACTAGTCCATAAACCATCCAATCACCAAGGTAGGCTTGAAGAAACTTATGGATGAAGTTCTGAAATGTGTAAAACACAATGTGTAAAAACACAACGAAACATTCTTTAGTCCAAAATTCATGATCATGTAGGAAAAAATACTCCACTCGGTGGTGAAAGTTGTCTTTTCTTGGTCCTCCTTTACAATTCTAACCTGATGATATCTTGAGAATCTATCTCGAAAATAATAGATATCACACGTAGCTACTCCTTCTAGGATATCCTCAGTGAAGGGGGTTGGAAAGGGTCAATGACACATACCACATTCAAATCCTTGTAATCAACACAAATCCTTATCCTCCCATCCTTCTTAATGTTGATGACCATTGGACTTATCCATTGTGATTCCTCAACAACCTCAATGATTCCTGATGTGATCATCTTATCAATTTCCTCCTTGACCTTGATGTGTAGACTAAGATTCATTCAATATGGTCTCTTCCAAATTGTGTGTGTGCCCTCCTTCGTTTATCCATATCTCTCATAAAGAGTGGTAAACTCCCTTAAGCTCATGGTACTCGCATGGAAACAAATCATAAAATTCACGCAATAGATCAATAATCTTTGAAACCTCTGTTTATTACCAGTAATCCCCAATAGTATCCTCCTTAGGTTCTACATTAGAGCCAATTTTAACCTTCTTATTTTATAGGGGTTCATGGTAGGTGTAAGTTTGTTCATCATCACTATCCATTATATTGCGCATACCCAAAGTATGGTTAACATACAATTTATGTACTTCTTCACCATCAATCATATGGACCAACTTCCCTTTCTCTTTTTCCATGCAAGCACGCTCAAGTCATATTTTGTTTCGTTCTTCCTCATCAAAGTGATCTTCCAAGTCAGGTTCTCCCAAAAACTCTAGTATTCTATCCTCTGTCATGTCACTATCCCCCATAGTTAGGTGTTTAACAACCTACAATGCCTCATGCACCAATGGTGTTATACTTCAATACTCAAAGGTTTACATCAAGTCATCTATTAACTCCCACTAGTTTCCTATCTAACAACATATCTCTGAGTGAATGTAGCATGCGTGCACAACCTTATAAGGTGGAGTAAAGCTTATGCACCCATAAAGATGGAGGCAAGGATTTTGTACCTTCCATCCAAGCCTTCTCACATGCCTGAACATGAAACAAGGTGGGTTCCTTCCCATGATAGTCTTGTATAGCAGTAGGTGGATTGCTTCAGAGAAACCTAATAGAGAGCATTATACTCATCTCGTGCCATACTATAAGGTTATCGAAATGGTTTTCCCACCAATGTGATGCAGTCCCAAGAAAATTATAGCTAAGAATAATTCTCCTTTCTATCTCACATCTCCACTGGGTCTCCATTGCTCATAGGAAAACATCAAGGTAGCTCTCACAAAGTGTAACTTGGCAATTGTTTTCCTCCTAGGTACCGACTGATCATTCCTTGGCTAATCTCATTATAAATACTCTTAACTTCCTTCCGACTAACTCATATGTCCCGTGCATCCAATTGTCACATGCCACACTAGTGGTATCACTTACAGATTGAGCGTCTTCCCATTGAATAACTCCTTCTATTGGATACACAACCTTAGGGTCTCTGATAGTGTGCACATATATTATATCTAGGTATCCTTCTCCCAAGGGTTCATTATAGGGTGTTGAATTTCCATCTATCAAAGTGATGATAACATATTTTTCCTTTTTCTAAAAAATTGTATATCCCTTATTGAAACATAAGTCAACATTGTTTTTATAGTACCAAGGGTTCCCAAGTAACACTAGGAAGTTGTCTACCTCAGAAACACCAATAATTCAAAGTCTTTTGTGAATTTTTCCCCTTGGATAGTGATAATAGAATCCTTTAAAACACCAATGGGGGCATTACCTTTTCTTGTGAGCCATATACAACACATTTGAAGATGGTGCGGGCTTCCTTTTGATTCTATGTGTCCTAGGTGAGAACATTAACTTCCACATCTGTGTTAATTAGAATATTTCTCGGGAGCTATCCATAATTCAAGGTAATCTCCTTATCATATTCAATGTTGTGTGGGGAAGGTTAGCATGAAATAATTTCCACTCGTGCTCTCCTCTAGTGCATGATAATTTCTCTTGAAGCCATTCTCCTAGTAGAGGGATGATATTTTCTTGCCTCAGCATATTGCATACCTCCCTGACATCATCTAGATCCTTCTATGGATCCTCAATGATATTATTTTACTCTAACTATCATGACTTCTTCCTCGTATGCACTAGATCTCTCCTTGTAGGGTTCAAATGAAATTCGTGGTCCCCCGATAAACTTCATTCGATGATCACAAAGGTGTGGATACTTCTTATACACCACCTCTTTTCTTGTGACCAAAGTGGTATCTTATTTGGTACTTCCCTGGTGTGCACATCCTCGCCTTGTGTTGTCACCAATACAGGTTCTAACTCATACTCACGCTCCACCCTTGAAATCCACTGTGAGTCAACTCTCTTCATGCTTACCATCCTAGTGCCTTTTTCCTTCCATTGTTATTGGTTCATGTGTTCAAACAATTCTAGGAATTCTTCATATTTGTGCTTCTTCCCACAGAAAGAGCATTGTAGCAGTCAAGACATTCATGCTTAGTGTGCTCCATAGACCCATAGTTGTACCAAGCTCTACACGGTACATGCTTCTTCCACCTTTTTTATTGTCATGACCTATAAATCCTCTTTCGTGACTCCCTCTATCCGCATGCCCTTCATAATGATGGCGCTCATCCTTGGAAATTTTTGCAATACTAGTATGGCATACACCAATATCAATGGCATCATGTATTTGGTCAATACATCTACAATCCTTAGTGTCATGAGTAGTAGAGGTGCATATTTTCCAATAACAAGCCACATTCTTATGGATTGTGAACTATAGTAGCAGACACCTACTTGAATCATGATCTCCATGGAAAATCTCAGATTCTACCATCATGGCGCATACTAATCTCTGAGGAAAACTATCCTTCATATGCCCTTATACCTCAAAATTTGTGCACCATAGGCCATTACAAGCCTCATCTGCAGAGTTTACAAATAAATTCTCTAGTTGTTTTACCATGGTAGTGATCTAAGCTTATAGAAAAGGACTAATGCTAGTATCCATGCTTCCCACAACCTCAGCACACATGGCAGTTGCCAAGGCCTTGCGCAGATCTATGAAATTTTTATGGGAAAGCACTCTTCTAAAAGTGTTATTAATCCTCCAAAAAACCATTGAGCATGCTAAGAAGGATGAATATAAGATAGTTTTGACAAGAGGGTTTTCAAGTGTGCATCATACTCCCGCACACTCTCTCGCCACACCTTTTTGTATCTCCTTCAAATTTTTAATGTTATTTTTCTCAAAATCAAGAATGTGAAATTCCACTAGGAAAGCATCACGTAGCAAAGTAGAATCCACCACCATTGTATGTGGGCCATACTTGTGGTACCAAACGTGCATGTGAACCTCCAATATTGTTGAAAATTGACTTTCCTTTGACTCTAAGCGGTGATCCCCTTCACACGCCATAGCAATTCACACTTGTGTACATGTTCTGTAACATCCTCAACACCCTTGTAATCCGGAAAATGGAGTGACATCATATATAATATGTGTTCTTTGGAGTTGTGGTCCTTATCTACCGATTTCGTGGCCCCGATTTCCTTTGGTGTTTCCACCACTAGATCCACTTGACAAACTTTCTCTTAAAATTCTTGATCCACCAAAGCCTCCTCTTGTAGCAGGTACAGTGGTCCGAAGTGGTGCTTATTTATGTACCCACTATCGAGCTAAACTAAACTCCCACATTTTTTGAAGTGGAACTACTCCTAGACATGATACCCATGCTCTACATGCTTAAACCTTGTTGAAACGATGTGCCAAATATGATACCACCAAATATAGGAAACATCTACATGGCCATAGAACTCAAGGAAAAATGGTAACCACTTGACGTTTCTTGTATATCAATAGTAATCGAACTAGAAATAACTTGTCACATATTTGAAAAATAAGCACAAGGGTCTAGTTGTCATGTGGGTCCATATACACACCTACAACCCTTCTTCTTCCTCCATCCGACGAGCTCTCATCGTAAGTTGGGGGAGTCTCTCTCCCATGTTTTTTGAGATGGGGTAGCACAGATCGCTATGCTTACATGTCCCCTGTGCGAAGCTCAAATCCTTCCCGTAATGTTTATCTCCATAGATATATCACTCCTGTAATCTCACATTGTCTTACCAACTCCCTCTCTCGAGATTCATTATACTTGAGCCATATTTCCTCTCTCCATTTCCACCATAATATCCACCATCCTCTACCATGCCAGCTTCTTTACCCCACGCCCAGCGTTAGTTTAGATATTAATAGGAAAGGCTTATAAACTAAACATAATGACTAGGATCTTAATAGATAGTGCTATAGAATGTAAAAATGATCCTTTAGGCTTCCTCAAGAATTTAAACTTATCAATCTTTGGGAAATAATATGTAGAAATAAAGTATTCTAAGGTATAACTAGTTAGCACTCTACTCCATCAATGATCAACAACACAGTCTAGATCGATTGACATCATGCATTTGATGATATTCTTCGTGGTTCCAAACAAAAGGTTTATAGGTCCAACTTATCCTTGATGCATATGTTGATATCCATTCATACAACTCTACTTGGGAAACAATAGAAGAATGTCTCATGTAGTTTGTGTTACATATTCTCCTCCACCCATTTTCATGCATAAAACTCGATTCATCTTGAACCTCCGAAAAACTCATCCTCCATGATTTTAAGCTAGTTCTTGATGTTTTCCAATGTCAAATGCTTCATCATCACACATCATTCTCACAACATCTTTGAAAATAGGTCCCAACAACGTAACCAAAATGTAGTCTCTATTTACCTCTTGCTTCACTAATCAAACCCCAAACACACTGGCACATCATCTAGACTAGTCTAGAAGCTCACCATAGGCACACGTAGGCACCGAGCCCCTATTTCATGTGAGCTTTGTGAGAATTTTCTCCCTTAATAAGAGGATGTTTATACAAATAGAGAATGAACACACCCATTCTTGGAATTAATATTAAGGACTAAATTCTAGTCTAATGCACCAGAACACTGAATAACATTATCATACTACAATAGAAGTAGAAATAAATCATGATTAGCATTTAAAACATTGGTATTATGCCCATGAACATAAAATAAAATGCACAGATCAAGATCCATCACACAAATGTTCAGAACCATTCCATTATATTCATTCATCAAATTACAGTAGCTAATAGTACATCAAAAGAGTTTCATGGATGGAGATATTACATTAGTAGAGATTTAACATGCTCTCTATTATTGCTTCATTACAGAGCTTACAATCACATATTACACATCTTCACTAGTTGTATCTCTCTCTCTCTCGCTCACTCTCTCTCTCTCTCTAATGTCATGAAAGACCATCCATAAAGAGGAACTCGAAGGAATCTCTTCTAACCGCTCATCATTACAAGTGAATTCCCCAAGGAATATTTCATGATTTCCTTCCACTACCCAAGAACATGCCAAATTTCATCATGTGTTTCATCAATCGAGTATCCCACATCATGCAAATGCTAGCTAATCCATTTTAAAATTGTCTCCTTATCCTTTCAAGATAATCATATTGATGCCCTGGAATATCCTTTTCTTAAGTTGTAAGTCTTCATAGCTTATCATTAACTAATCTCGTTACTTTTCCACCCATTCCCTAAATGTGTCTTTACCCATTGTCCAAAAATCACTAAGTCCCTAATCCATCCTACCTTAGCACGAGCCCTTGCACATCCCCAAAATCTACTTCCACATATACCTTCACACCCTACTCCTGTGTGCTACAAACCTTCATGCCTTAGGTAATTAATTAATTTAGAGGTCCAATAGGCATTTATTTGTAATTTCTAACTTTTATGTATCTTAGGGTGATGAGATTCTCAGGAGCTCCCTACAAGTTATCAAGGTGCCCCAGAGATAAATGGATCTTGATGGAGTTAGTTTGGTAATGATTACATTTTCACAAGATCCAACATGATAGACACAAGACGGAGCTTAATTTCCCATATTTTTGGGAAGGTAAACTTACATTTCCACGTATAAAACAAATAATTTTGAAGGGTAAATATAGTAAATGAATTTAAATACCTTTCACCCATGTGTAAGTTTTTATTAGTGGGAAAAACACAGTGAACATGGGCCGACTGGTGCTCGTATGCCTGAATTAGAAGATATTTGGTTTAATTGCAAATATGAAGTCATGATACAAGTAAGGGATTTTGAGAGATTGAATCTTCAAAAAAATTCCCAATATGGAATTACATATGTCCCTAATGGTCTTCATGATGATGAATAGGTTTTGGACCCCATCGATGATGAAAAAAATGTAAAAATTCAACCATTTCCATGGATCGATTGGTAACTCAAAGAGTAAATAAATTCAAAAGAACAAGAAAATCCTATCCTTAGTCAAACCTACCAATGGTTAATATCAATGGAAATCACACCAAAAGCATCATAATAGCTTCTTGTCGAGGTATTACGAGTACAACCACAAGTGGGCCATCCCACGTCTTCAAAAGAAAGGAGATCTACTCCTAAACCTACCCCAAAGCCTTGTAATATCACCATTGTCTGGAGGGGTTCAGTTCTTCCTCTAGGATTCCCTCAACAAAATTTTTCTCTTCTAAGGTGCCATCAACAAAGATCATTGATATTAGTGCTTCATTGGCCCATACAACTCAAACATTACAGTCACCATCTTCTCCACCTCTCACTATCTCCTTTCCCGCATCATCCATTTCTTCTCCTCTCATTTCCCAAATCTTCTCACTTTATCCCCTTCCATGGACCATTTTTTTCCCTCTCTTCCTCTCTCATCATTTGGAGATGTTTTGACTTTATATTTTCACTGTTTTCTTTACATTTTTGAATGACGAAACAGATAGGGTTATGGGCTAGGAGGAATACCTATTAAATGGGTTGGTTAGAGGTTGATGCACACGTTTTGAATTCTTGACCCAATGCTGATTGTGAGAGATTCCTTTTGGCTAGGAGGAACTACCTGTAATAGAAAACAAGACCACAAAAGAGAAGTTAAATGATATATGACAGTGGACTACCTAGCATATGCTAGTTCCGGAAGTGTGATACTTCCTAGATGGGTTGTCAATCCACTGTTTAAAATAAATTAATGTGAGAAATAAGTAAAGTCCTACTATAGTTGATATGATTTAGGTATCTCATTCAAGTACAATAAGCAAATCCAATCACAACAGGCTAGGCTATAGTTAGATCTAAAGGATGAGGTGACTATTAAGGTACTGGGACTGGTCAGGGTCTAATTCTAGGGTTGTTTAGGTCAATTGGTAGGAGGTTGTTTGGCTTGTTCTTGGGTAGGGTATAAAACATAGATACCGACGTTAGTATGGTATGACCAGTGATGACAGTTTATGTAGAACTGAAGATGGTTATGGGTAACTAGCGTCGATAAGGTCGGGGTGTATAAAACTCAAAGAGATCTAATTGCAAGGTTTGATATGGGATTTGATAGAGATGGTAGGGTGGATAAGGAGGTTTATAGAAGTCTCAGGTGTATTCAAGGATGAAAAACAGGTGAGGATGGGTGATTTAGTGGTGTGGGTAAGGAAATGGTTGGGTTATAGGTTGGTAAGGGATAGAAGAATGAGCATGCAAAGTGTAGATTAATAACATGAGTAACAAAATCTACTAACTGAAATAACAATGCTCGTTAAGGATTCACTTACTATGATGCAAATTGGATGGCTGAATGGTAATGATAGTTGATCAGAAGGATGGTATTTAGTACCATAGAAGTGAATCCCATAATGATTCCATGAGTGTAAGGCTTTTGGGTTTTTCCATGGTGCTGGCTGTGAATGTCTAGATGCGTGAAAGGATTTTGGTTCCCCTTACATGCACCTTTGATATCTCTCGTTCTAGTCTAGAATGTGCCAACCTCTCAAACAAGGTTTAACATGAATAAATAGTAACCAACAATGATTCCATATTGACCGGTGTCAGCTTTAGATCCGACCGCCATCGGTTAAGGTAGGATTCCCTAGGTTTACTAAAATTGACAGATCTCGCCTCTTTTAGCTCAGTTTTGTTCCTTTCTTCACGGATGTATAACGAATGTTATGTTTTTATGAGTGGGAAGGTGACTAGAGGGATAGTAGGCATTGATTTTTAGGGTTAAACTAAGTCTTAGTTAGTTATGGAAACATACCAAGAATAGGTCTAAGGTGAGGTGGCTAGGTGAGGTGAAAATTAGCTTAATTAGAATAATTAAGTAATGTATATTGTGAGGGTGGGTATTAATTTAATTAAGTTAATTAAACTAATTTTAATGTGGTGTGAACGGGCCATGGTTAGGTGAATATGTTTGAGTTGGTTATTCAATGGGAGGCCTACAGGAGTGTGACCCAATTTTGGTGTCTACATTTTCCCCTTTTTGTCACGTAGGTTGTATTGGCAAGCGATGCTAACAAAAATAAGAAGTGGGTGCCCCATGTGTGGGTGAAGGTGATCCCCCTCAAACTAGGAACTGGTGAGGTGGAAGACAGAAGTGGTGAGTGGTTTGATAAAAGGTGGATGTGGTGAAAAGGAGCATAGATGTGGGCGAATGTGGGAAAGGGTAGAGGTCAAAAACAAGAAAACAGGTAAATGGGCCGTGTCAAATTTGGTGGCGAGTCAAATGCGCGTACATGTTATAAACTACGACACAATTCTAGGTTGAAGAGCTTGCAAACTCTACATCGTCCAAGGTCGATAGGTTTATCCAAACAAGGTTGAAGTGATTCTAGTATCCAAGGCATAGGATATGGTGCGGAAACACGATGTAGGTCAAGTGCAGGAATGTTTAGGTATGTTTCGGTACACCAAAGGTAGGGTTGGGATAAATGTCATGATAATAGGAAAAGTAAGGTCATTAGGAAAAATAACAGGGAACAACATCACAAGGTATAACGAGCACATGGGTTTAAAGGTCACAAACAATGTTCTGGGTCCAGGCATATAGGTCATAGCATAGGGAAGGCCAAGGTATGGTTAAAATAATAGGTCCCTAAATGTAAGTAAGGATAGGTTAGGTAATGTGGGCTGGTAGGTATGTGGCTATAAGGATGGGTAAGGTCAACAAGGGGGTGGGAAGGGTAAATGTGGGTCAAAATGGGCAAAAGATACTAAAAGGAGTCTAACAGTAACTAATGTTAATCATGTTTAACTAGTGACAGTCTAGGTAAACTGGTAATGGTTTTATAGGGCATAAGATCAATGTCAGTGTAGGTACAACCGACCATGGTTTGCTAGGGCACAGACCGATGTTGCTTGAGGTATAGCTGACTTCGATCAAGTCAGGGTGGGGGTTTTAAAAGGAAAGATCCATATAATATAGATTCATTTGTAAGTTTTGACTTTTGTGAAAAAAATGAGAGCACAAGACTTTTTTTTGCCTTGGTGAGGGGAAAGTATGTGGGGCTCAGATCGAGATGAGATGGAGAGATCCAATGGAGAGGAAAGACAGGTAGATGGGTCCATGAGATCAGGTGGAGGGAGGTGATTGGTAGAGAGGTTAGAGGTTGATTTGGACATGGCGGAGGTAGGAGAGGGTGTGGGTGGACCACCAACACAATGGCCAGATGTGCCACCATGGAGGTGACATTGAGATGAGGTAATATCTAATCTTTTCATTGTTATTTGATATAGGAAGAAGGAAATGTAGAGGGGTAGAGGTAGGGTGTTTAAATGAAGGAAAGAGGGGGTGGGAAAGGTCAGAGGTAGGGGGAAGAGGGTTGGGGAGGGACTTAGGTGAGGTGTGGGTAGGTTCATAGGGAAAATGGGAAAGAAATTAGGTAAAGGAAACTAGGATTTTATGTTTGGGCATGGTAATGCGACGACGCCGGTCAAGGTATGGCCGATGTCGGTCTTTATACACTAACATTAGTCGGTATGAGGTAACCGATGCTAGTTAGAATGGAATGGTGATGGTCTAGAGTAATCGGTGTTGGTTAGGGTGAAAGGGATAGAGGTATAGGAAAAGTGAGGGGAAAGGTTAGGTAAAGTGGGTCAAATAGATAGCGGGGAGGGGTTAGTAAGAAGGGAGGGTTAAGGTCAATGTTGGGTAAAATCAAGCTTGAATAATGGTTTTGTTTTGTTGAATACCTGGACAGAGAGTAGCTACAGATGAGATATTGAGTATCGCCTGCTCACCGATACGATTGAGTGTCACCACCGATGAGTGGAGGCACATGAAAGACGTCAGCTTGATAGGAGTGAGACGTTACAGTAACATAGTCTAGGATCTGAGTTTAATGGTCACCCTCATCAATAGATGGGACTCAGTGACCAATACCTTCTATCTACCGATGGGTGAGATCACAGTCACCCTGAAGGTGTGTACATGATCTTGCGGTTACCAATAGTGGGGATGCGGTGTTTAATTGATATCCTTAGAGGAATCAAGAGTTGATGCTAATTATTTTTGGTGAGGGGATGGTAGAGATGAGGTTCCATAGCGCAAGTCTGAGCTATGGGGAGATGTATGCAGCCCATCCTGAGGAGATGAGGCTAGTTGTTCTTATTATGGAGGTAATGTGTTGTTTTGCACTACCAGATGCAGAGGGTGGGAGATTCCCATGGGCATTGATGGGGGTCCTCCATGACATGATGGAGGAGAGGACCCAATTTTCTTGGGTACCAACATACTTGGTGTAGTTGTACAAGGAGTTGTGGGCATATAGGAGATTGTAGATTCAGCCTATGTTGCACCTTTCTTCTCCACTGTTGGGCATATGAGCACATTATATGTGTGAGGCCACTAGGTATGCCCCACCTGATGCATTTGACATTGGCTTGGTTTGAGTGGGTTATAGGCATTGGGTTCCAGCTTCTTTGGAGTGTGTAGAGTGGTGGGGCTACACATGATACAACCTATTACAGGCACATATTGGAGGGCTTATCTAGAGTAGACATTATTTGGAGGCCATATGTGGGCTTCCCCTCATATAAGCACATGGTCGCAGAGTTAGATGAGTTGTAGCTGGTTCAATGGATAGAGGGGCATTGCGTGGGAGAGCATGAGATGATACCCGTAGACAGGGTCAAATGATAGTTTGGGCTATTGTAGGATGTACCACCTCCTTTCCCATAGTATAGGAGGGATGACGTGGAGAGACCTATGTCTCCACCGTGACCTACCATGCCAACCAGGTAGGAGGAGCCACCAGTGGACTGGCAGATTGATGATGCCAATTACACATATAGATATAGATAATGGTGGGCGATATAACTACGAGCGCATTACCACCCAGGCTAGGGTAGCTAGATGTGGTGACCCTCATAGTCCCGTAGAGGGATACTTTACAGGGATATGTGGCCACATTATAGGCCCAAGTTATAAGTCTATAAGGACAACTGACGGGGTCACAAGTAGAAGTGGCCACATTATAAAGCGCAGTAGCGGCCCTTCGAGCCTAGATCACAGTTTATAGGGGCATACACCTACACGGGTGGAGCCAGAGATGGGGGTAGGTAGCCACCCTACAGGCACAAGTCATAGGGTTTTAGGGCCAATTGGCTACCGCTTAGGAAAAGATTTTGGCCTTAAAGGCTAGGATTACAGACACACACCACCTTAGGAATTGGTACAAGCTCATGCACAGGATCTCATGGTAGAGGTATAGGCACATAGGTTGTTATTAGCAGGGCCGAGCACACAGGTCATGGTGAGACCCATGACACCTCCTCAAACAGTTCCTATGGTGAGATTCAGGGACACCCTAGGTGAGGTGAGGTATTATCAGGATCATTTGGTAGTGGCAGGGATATATGTCCCTTCATATGTAGAGTACCGAGCATAGTATGCCTCGAGTGAGAGGACCTGATCCTGCACTCATAGTGTGGAGAGCACGAGTCCAGGTGAGCCCATAGATAGGAGTAGGGTGAGGCTACTAGTATACGAAGACTAGCTCTAGGTGAGGGGCCATGGTGGTTAGACCGAGGCCCACAGCAGGAGGGGAGGTGGTTGGTGGGCACCACACAGGAGCGACAGAGGATTTGGGAGAGACTAAATCAGATATCCGAGGGGAAGATGAGGGATATCATCGTTTTGGATAGTATTGTGATTGTTTTTATACATACCGGCCTACACACCGATGATAGTGAGGTTATTTATGAGAGAGTTTTTTATTTTTGTATACATGATACCGGCCTGTGTGCTGAAGATTTTGAGACCTTTGTATTTGTTATATGGTAGATGAGAGATATTTTTATAGATTTTGCAGTCGAGTATATATGTATGGACACTCAGATTTGGATGATATATATAGAGATGATGATGTTTTATGGTATGATGTGTATGATTATATGTAACTTTGATGATGATTTTGTACATGTGATGGAAACTAGGTAAGTTAGGCATGATAGAGTCAGGTCGGTGTAGGCATGATTGAGGTAGGTTGATTTAGGCATGGTGGAGTCAAGTTGATTTAGGCATGGTTGAGTCAGGTGATTTAGGCATGGTGGAGTCAAGTTGATTTAGGCATGGTTGAGTCAAATGGTTTATGCATGGATTGAGTCGGGTAATAGGCATGGATTGAGTCAAGTTGGTTTAGGCATGGATTGAGTCATGTTGGTTTAGGCATGGATTAAGACAGGTCATAGGTATGGATTGAATTAGGTTGATTTAGGAATGGTTGAGTCTGGTTTTATGGTTGATTGAATTTATAATTCATTAATGTGTACAATTTGTGATGGTATGGATCGTGTTAAGATGATTTGTAGGAAAATGTATGATTATGGTAGAGAAATGGTAGATGTGATGAAATGAATGTGTAAATTATGATGGTAAAGATGTTTAGAAATTGTTGCTTGTGTGGTTTAATTTCCAGTTATTAATATAGAAATGAAACTAACTAGGGTAGAATGTGAATAGGAAAAGGAAAGGGAAAGGGGGAATTGGTTAGGGTAGAGAGTTTCAAGCTAACCTCCAAGGGCCCCATGCCCTCGAAGTGCTACCTACATAGTCCCGACGAAAAGGGACCTCAAGCCAATGTAGTTCTCCCATAAGCTAGGGAAGATTAGAATGAAGTAGAAGAATGGGTTGATAAGTGTTAGGCATTGTTGAATGTAGGTCATAGGAATGATTGAGTTTAGGTCACAGGAATGGTTGAGTTTAGGTCATAGGCATGGTTGAGTTTAGGTCATAGGAATGGTTGATTTTAGGTCACGAGGCATGGTTAAGTGTAGGTCACATGAATGTTTGAGTTTAGGTCGAGGCATGGTTGAGTTTAGGTCACATACAAGGTTGAGTTTAGGTCACGTGCATGGTTGATTTTAGGTCACGAGGCATGGTTGAGCGGTTATTAAATATAGGTGTCGATGAGCTGGTCATGTATAGGATCATCAATAAGTAATGAGGAAGGTGAATGGTAAGAGGTGGTAAAAGAGTTGTTTAATTGATAATAACCCTAATAAGTCAACCATACCTAAGAGGGGCTTATGAACGTAAGACCCTAAAGACATTGCATAATGGACCATTCGAAGGGTGAATTTGTTTTTGCATAATCACCAAATGTCACATTTGTAGCAAGTTGAGAAATAAGGGGATTAGGCTAAAAGGTAAGGAGTTGAGAATACATAATTTAGTGTAACTTAGTGTATGATGGCATGTCTTTCGGAAAAAGAAACCCGGGGATCAAAAATAGGCAAGTCTATGACGAAAATTTCATCTTTTCCTTCATTTGTTTCTTTTAAATAGACTAATCGATGGGAGAAGTGTATATAGGTTGAGTTTATTATCTCCTTGAGGTCTTCGTGAAGCGATCGATGCGGGAAGCTTCTAGATATTTTTATTGAATTTTTGAAATTACTATGATATAGCTATCCTTCAATCGAAAGCGATCTATTTATAGAAGTGGGTTTAGAATAAAGAGATGTCCCTTATGAGGGAGTCATCTTTTCTAGAAGTTTGACTTGAGTGGCATCCATTTTTTTGGATGTTTAAGTCATAGACAATATTATAGAGGAAGGGTAGGTTCTTATTCGAAGACAAAATCATAATATACAAGAGTTAACTATGAAAGGAGGTGGTTGTGCATGATGAACAACCATGGGATTCCATCCTGGAAAAGATGAAAATTATCCATAAGAATCATGCTATGAGTAGATCTGTAGTCATATTGAAGACAAGGCTAAAATGGTGACGGGCAATCACATGATTCTTGTTTAGTCATGGATCTTCAAAACGGGTAATATTGAAGCTGAAAATCACTCAAGGGAAGAGCGATCAACTGACAAAAAGTGATATAGGACTTGATATTAACAATAAAATGGTTGAAGATGTAAGGCATTAAGGGGCCTAGGTTTGGTTTTACCTTCAAGTGAAGACAAACGATAACCCCTGATCCATAGGCATGGGTAACAATATAGGGTCCAAGCCAATTAGATCAAATTTACCCCATTTAATTTTCTCCTCCTTAGTTACATGTTTATTTTCCTTTAGAACAAGGTCACTGAATTAAAAAATTTGTTTGTGAATGCATTTTCATAGGCACATTTGATATGTTTTTGGTAGATTTGGAGATGGTCAAGAGCATTGAGACGATGTTCATCTAATAACTCAAGTTGTACCAAATGATCTTGGTGAAATTCATCGTTGTTGAGCATGTCTTGTAGTGAGATACAAAGAGATGGAATATGGACTTTGAGAGGTAAGATAGCCTCGGTACGTAGACCAAAGAAAAGGGTGTGGCAGTAGTCAAAGTGTGAATACTAGTGTGATAAGACCACAAGGCGAAAGGAATGTGTGTATGCCAATCTTTCCCAGTATCGTTGACTACCTTCATAAGAATTTTTTCAAGGTTTTATTGGTTGATTCAACTTGACCATTAGTTTGTAGGTAATAAGGTGATGAGAAACTGAGTTGGATGCCAAAAGCATCACATAGTTTGTGTAGGGTTTTGTTTTTGAATTGTTTTCTGTTATTAGTGATGAGGTGGTGAGGAACACCAAAATGAAAAATGATGTGATGGTTGATGAATTCACATATTTTCTCATCTTTTGTAGAAATGAGGGGAATGGCCTCTACCCATTTAGTGTAATATTTGGTAGTGGTTATGATCCATTGGTGGTGTTGTGAAGAAAGGGGTTGATCTCACCAACAAGGTCCAAACCCCATTGAGAGAAAGGCCAAAGGTCTCATGTAACCTATAAGGAATGAATAGGTGTGTGGTGGAGATTAGCATGTTGCTGGCATTTCACACAATGTTTGACATAATCACAATAGTCATGGTTTAGGGTTCACCAATAATATCCTAGGTGAAGAATGCATTTTTTGATAACTAAACCACTAAAGTGACCTTCACAAATTCCATCATGAACTTCATTAATGGTGTAAGGAATTTCAAAACTTGTAAGGCATCATAAGAGAATGTTATTGAAGCCACGCTTGTAAATGAGACCACCCATGAGGACATAATGGGAGACACTTTTAAGAAAGGGTCATTTTCCATTACGAGTGAGATCGGTGGGTAGAATGGAAAGGGAAAGATATTTTGCATATTGCTTATACCAAAGGTCACGTGGGTCAGTGGTAACGGTTCCAATGGAGTAAACTTCATGAGGTAAATAAGAGGATGATTGTAGCCTTTATATGGTGACAAATATTTTAGAGTCATGGGAAAAGTAGGTATCTGAGAAGCCAAGCATGCCATGATATTCGTAAATTTATTGGTAGAACATGGGGTAATTTGAAGTGTTTAATGGTCAAAGGTGGTCAAAATTATCTCTACATTCTACTTATACTTTTGAAGGATCTCATTACAAAACTGGTATATATCATTGACTTGGTTTATGACCAACTGAGAATCACCAAAGATATTGATTGTCTTAACATCTAAGGCATATACAGCCTAAAGACCCAATACGAGTGCTTCGTATTCTGCAATATTGTTTGTATAATCAAAATTGAGTTTGAAAGACAAAGGCATAGGTTCAACCTTAAGATGAATGAGGATAACACCAGCCTCACCCCCATGCTGACACTTGGAACCATCAAAGAAGAGTTTCATTTGGTAAGCGGGTTCGTCCATGGAAAGGGTAGCTATACACTTGTTTGGGAAATCAAAGTTAGATGGTTGATTCCCGGAAATAGGTGCATCAGCTAGTTGGTCAGCGATAGCTTGGCCCTTGATGGACTTTTGATGAATGAATTCAAGGTTGAGGTCGGCAAGAATCATAAGCCAATGTGCGGCACATTGATGTTGATAGGATTTGGCATACATATAGTGTAATGGGTCAGTATTAGTGATGACAAAGGTTTTATGATTGAGTAGGTAATGGTGGAGTTTGGTGGCAATGAAAACTAAGGCTAAGAGTATTTTTTTCGGCATGGGTATATCTAGTTTTATAGTTCAGAAGGGTACAACTTATGTAATAAACCGCTTGCTCTTTGTGTTTCTCATCGCGATGAGCGAGCATGACACCTAAAGAATGGTCAATGGCAGAAATATATAGGTAAAAGGGCTAGTCATCCTTAGAAGGAATGAGCACTAGTGGTTGAAGGAGGTATTGTTTTAATGCCTCAAAGGATTTATGGCATTCATCATCCCATTTGAATGAAACATCTTTCTTGAGAAGATGATGAAATGGTTGACAACAGTCGGAAAGCTGATGAGATAAAATGACGAATAGATTGCAACTTTCCTTGTAGGCTTCAAAGTTGATAGAGATTAGTGGGTGGAGGAATTTTCAGAATGGCCTTGACTTTAGCAGGATCGAATTCTATGCCACACAAAGAAATAATGAAACCCAAGAGTTTTAGGAAATTACTATAAAGACACACTTCTTTGGTTAAAAACAAACACAATACTTGATGAGATGGTCAAATATGACTTTAAGGATGGATAAGTGTTCGGTTTGATGTTTAGATTTGGCCAGAAGATCATCTATGTAATCTTCCAATATGCGATGCATGATGTCATGGAAGATGTAAGTCATGGCTTGCTGATATGTAGCACTAGCATTTTTGAGACAAAAGGTATGAATCGATAGCAAAAACATTCCCAAGGGGTGATGAAAGTAGTCTTGTGTTGATCTTTAGGAGATAGTAATATTTGATTGTAGCCTGAGAAACTGTCCATGAGTGATAACATTTCATGGCTAGTGGTGAGATCAACTAGTTAGTCGATGCCCGCTAGGGGGAAATCATCTTTTGGACAAACGTGGTTGAGGTCACGAAAGTCCGTATAAATGCGGAGTATCTATGTCACCTTTGTGATAGGAACGATGTTAGAAATCCATTGGGGATAGTTAATGGGTAGAATGAAGGAAACCGAGAGAAGGAGATGAATCTCTTCTTTAATTAGAAGAGCAATGCGAGGATGCATTTTTGCACCATTTGTTTGATGGGTTTGGCATTAGGAGTGGTTATGATATTATGGACCACAATTTTTGGGTCAATACTAGGCATATTGGCATAAGACCAAGCAAATGCATTACTATGGTCCTAAAGGAAAGAGGTGAATGCTTCATGTTTAGTAGCATCTAAAGATTGGCCAATCTTTAGAATGTGCGGTTCATCCTGAGTGTTAATGTTGATTTTGATGGTCGATTCATTCAACATGGTTTGCGTCTCAGAGGGTAATGACCGATGAATATAAGATTCTTCCACACCAAGGTAGGTGAGGATGGAATCATCATCCTGAAATTGAAGGATGTTAATAGAAGGTGTATCATCATTGATCATATCAGGATACAAGAATGGGAGAGAAGAGGGAGCTTTTCCATTGCATTGATAAGTCAAGTAGTCCAAGGAAATGGTGTTTATGAAAAAAAAAAGCTAAGAGGAATAGATTCGGGATATATCGACTTAGTGGGTGAAGATGGTAATGTGGTCGAATGAGATGGGGAAGATTTCCCATCCCGAATTAGGTTGACACAAACCTTCTTGGAAGGTGGAGCATCAAAAACATGCCATTACGGTCATTGTGTTTATGAGAGGTACAAGAAATGACAGTATGGCAGCCCTATTCGTAAACCTGAAGCCAAATCCTTTCCATGCACACCAAAGGAGAAAAGTGTGAGTGATGTAGTGATTAGTGAGGGAGTGTAGGTCATATGAAAATGGTTAGATTTGGGATGGAGGTTTGATTTTATAGGTGGTCACATCAATTCCCCCATACGTTATATTAGTACGAAGGTGGGGAGGACAATAAGGAAAAACTTCACGTATACGGGTGTCATAATTGGGGTGTTGGTGTAGGTTCCCATACTCTTGTGGGGTGAGAAAGGTGTTGATATTGTATATGTAGTATTCCCCCAGAGTGATGCGTTGAAAAACACCTTCTAAGGGATCAGTAGTCAGTATGCAAGTAGCGGGGATGGATGTCTCGCTAGACAATGGGGAAATAGGTGAGTCAGCGGTAGAGGCTAAAACTACAGTGGGGATAGAAAAGTTAGATGTAGAAGAGGTGGTGGTAGTCATGGTGGATGCTAGTAGGTGAAGGTGAAGTAGGGATAGTGGTAGATGCCTTGACTGGTACAAGCACATCATTGGGCCGGTATAGCATGTTACAGGTCTTGAAAGGTGACAAGTTAGTAGGGATGGTGTAATTATGTCCCTCATGTTCAAATTTGAGGCAATGGTGTAAAGTTGAAGGGACACAACCCATGGTGTGGATCCAAGGTCATCCGAGAAACAAGTTATATTGGAAATCCCTTTCTAGGACATAGAAAAGTTCTAGGATAGTGAGGTGACCCACACGTACATGGAGACAACGATACCGAGGGTAGAGGTCATGGCATCATTGAAGGTCTATAGCATAAATGGGTTACCATACATGTAATTGGTAGGTATTCACATTTAGTTGTATGCATAGGAGGAGATGATTTTAATAATAGCACCACCATCGATCATAATGCATCATATACATATATTATCAATAAATAATGAGATGGAAAGAGTGGGGTCGGGGTTTTCAGATCCGAAGGGAGTGATCTCTTCATCCGAAAAGCTAAGGGCAACTACTTGGCAAGTAGGTGCGGGGCATAGAGGAAGGCGATGACTTAGTGAGAGAAGAAATGTGGTGAGGGGTAATGATAGAGGCTACATGTGTGGGATCATTTGGTAAAACTTCAATAGATTGAAGGACCTCCATGAGGGCTTGGCGATGTGACTTAGAGGTTTAGACAAGGTCGTATAAAGAAATTTTGAGAGGGCATTGATGCAGTTGTGTAAGAATTGTGCGATGTGTTACCCCATCAGAAATAGGATATGCAAGACCTCAAATGATGATTGTAAGTATAGGTGTGGATGGTATGTTGGGTACAAGGTTGGTTGTTGGGCTAGTTTCCTTTTCTTTGCCCTTGTCTTTCTGAGCATGGGTGGTAACTTGAACCATGTTAATTTGAGGGAAGGTGGAGGAAGAGGGTGGATAGTAGATCGTGGGATCTTAAAGGTCCTGTGGTGAATTCTCATCTAAAGGAAACAATATTTCTATAGGATCCTCCATGGGTAGAGGAGAGGATGGGCTAGATGAGGTTGACTCTTCTTTTGATGGTGTAGGTTGTGGACATGTATCTCCTATGAGTAGGAGAGGTGGAACTGACGAATTCTCAGAAATTTGAGGGGTTAAAGGCAGCTTACTAATTATGGGATCTTCCATGGGTGAAGGAGAAAATGAAGGGGTTCCTCTATGGGTGGAGGAGTAGATGAAATAGGTTCTTGTGCAGGTAGGGGAGCTTGGGCTAGGATTTCATCTATGGAAGGAACATGAGGTAATTAGGAAGCAACTGGTATGTCATCAAAAATAGCATGGACCTCACAGACATTGCTATCATCATTTGAAGTGTCACCAGCTTGGTTGGAAGATGGGGTGTGATTAGGGAATGGCTTCTTGAAGATATGTAGGTTTTGGTTAGCAGGTGAATTCGAGTTATCCAAGACTAGATCTCCGTTGTCTAACATTTCTTGGATGATATTCTTGAAGGTGATACAATTATTATTGCTATGACCTTTGACACGATGATAGTTCCAAAATTCGCGTTCCTTATACCAAGCGAGCATGCGGCACTCGTGGTCAAAACTAGTGTGTGGTTTTATAAGTGGAAGGGTAATGACACCACTTTAACAAGATTTTCTAAAATAGAAGCATAAGATTCTCCTATCAAATTTACTTTCATTTTTATCATCCGAACTAGAAATATTGGATGGGAGAGAGATTAGAGGGAGGTTTGGATGGGTTTGATTGATGAGGGGGGCCAACCTTGAGAACTATAGTTTTGGGGTTTCAAAGATGAAGAAGCATCATTTGATTTGAACGTGATGTTCTTGTTTTGAAGTTAAATTTTCTTCTCTTCGATAGCATGAATTTCCAATTTCCATGCCATGGTGAATGCCTTGTCAAAAGTGCAAAATCTCTGCACCTACAGGGTTGGTGAGATGTGTCTTTTGAAATCCTGAGTAAACAACTCTTTGAGTTTAGTTTGAGGTAATTGAAATGTGAACTAGTTAATTAGGTTGCACAAGCAAGAGACAAAGTCAACGATAGACTCATTTTCATACTATCGTGTGGGATAAAGATCACCATGGTAACATTCTTAACAATGTTGATGGAGAAGTGATCTAAGAAGTCTTGGGTTACTTGATTAAATGAGTAGATGGAGTGTATTGGTAGCCCACTATACCAGTCCAATGTAGGTCCTGTCAGGGACATTGGGAAGGTTTGTAGGAGTAAAGTGTCATCATGGGAAATCAGGTAACACCCATGTTTGAAATACCATAAATGCTGCTACAGGTCTTCTTTACTATTGAAATGGTTGAATTTCAGCATTTCCTAATGTACAAGGTATGGGCTGTAACATTCCCATTTTAAGACTTTAGAAACAAGGGAAATATATAAATATATATATATATATATATATATATATATATATATATATATATATTGAAACATAATGTTCTCTGTTCTAAATAAAACATCATTTAGAACACACATTCCATGCCAATTAATCTCATAACAGATAACCATTTGCAGTTGTAATGACTCCTGGTACACTATCGATCTCTCATTCCATGACTCGGTTACCAACCAATCTCTCATGTAAACTTAAAGTATAGAATACTTTATGTATACTACATATACTTGGTTCTCCTACCCTATTTTGGGTACTGAGTGATCTATTTAAACAACCTATCTGAATATTTATTACCAATATTCATCTAACATCATGTTGCTTTAAACTAGGTGACATAGGATAACATAACCAATAACTTGTGATACTTTGGCCAAATATTTTCAACATATTGTTCATGTTACCATTCCTAGATGGCGTACTCATCATTTCAAAATACATCCTTCACCTCACTCTTCTGTTATCTAGAATGGTCTTACTCGACTACCGTCACCCAGGTTTCCCAAGGTTTAACCCTAGTCCAAGTTAGCAACATAATTTATTATAGGAAGACGCTCATGATGAATTAGGGTATATGGGCATACTTGGTTGACCTAAGTCAACCGGATGTGCCAAGGTACCTGAGTCATTAAAAGCTACTACCTATCCTAAACATGCTACTAACTTGACCTAGAGAGAAACTAAGTTCAAGTCCAGATGTGCGTAGATCTAGATGAACAAATATGGAAGGGTGTTGCCACATGTCAACTACAACACTGTATCCTTAAGAAGTCTAAGGACTTCTCGAGGGTATAGTCCTATAGTTGGCATGTGCCAACATCCGTTAGAACTAATTCATCAAGATGTACATACCCCCTTAGTGGTCATTATTCATAATTAAATTGGATTAAGATTTAGATTACAATAACCATGCCTAACCCTAATTCTAACATTCCTTAATTTATTTACCCAACACTAGTCTGATTAGATAAGGATAACTTCATTAATTCATGTTTGCAATGTTATTCGTTAACGTGGCATAACAAGCAGTTATCCCAAAAAAACAAGACAACAAACATCAAACGTTTAATTCTTAATGAAACCTAGCTGTCCAAATCAAGTGTGTCATCCACCTAGATTTAGCTAGTGTTTACTTTATAAACTTAGTATAATGATTAAAGATCATACCACTATTCCTTTTATCTTTCATTCCATGAGAGAGGAAGAGTCTTCCTCTACATGGTTAGATGTTAGGTTTAACATAAAAATTTTATCGTTTGTTACTTATATAGTTTAATTATATGTCCAAAGCATATTTCATTATTAAACTATAGTTGTGTAGTTAGAGAACAACATCTTTTACAATTTATCAAGTTCATTAATATAAGGGAGATTATACTATCTCCTTAATCCAACTCATTATCTGATAACAACAATAGTATACAATAGATATAAAGAATACCACCAAGATATCACTATTATTTCTGTCATACAAGTACAAAATAATTCACATCACAAATTGGAGTCCAACACAAAACCTTTTAATTCATGATGTTAAATATACATTTACAAGACTATGCAATTCAGACATTCTGCATGTCAATCAGAATTAAGATCTTAAAAGAACATCACTTTTCTTTTCCAATACAACTCAAGAATGATTTGAAACTCTTTACATAAGATCTAGAATTAAATAAGCCAATGCATCATAAAATTTCTTGCCTTATTTTATCACTTACAATGTCCATCTACAAAAATTGCTAGCATGGGTCAGTTCAATGAATTGAGCATGATAAGCACTAAGCATTAAAGTGAAGTGCATTCCACTAATTGTTCCATTAAAACAACTCTACTTTAATGAAACAATTAATATATCATACAAATAATCATAAGTAATAACATTCAAAAAATAAGTACAATTAAAGAGTTTGAATTCACTTTTAAGAAAGGAGCATAATATAATCCACAACACTTGCATTATATCATAAGGTTTAATAGATCCTATCAATTACTTTAAAACAATCAATAAGTCTTGTCATCCAATTGTTTCATAATTCTATAAGAATAGAAATACACATTTATCTTTACTAAGCAGCAAAAGAAGTTAATTATGACATAGCTCATATTAGGATGCTTCATCTTTCCATATAGCAAAAGAAGAAGAATCAATACATACTTATTCCCCATACTCTAATCATCTGAAAGACAAATACAGGTTTAGAACACATGAATCTGCCTTAGTCCAAAGATAACAATATAAGGATTCAAAATTAAAGGAAAAACATCTAACAAGAATCCCAAATCAATCCAAGTAGGGGTAGAGAGTCAAACAGTCCTCTTGTAAGTCTAAACTAACCTCCACATGTTAGAAGATATAATTCAAAGATCTGAAACCAAATGTTCCACAACCCAAGCTAGACTCACACAAAGTTAATCTCTTATCCAAATCCAATCGAAAAGGGTTCATAATAAAACAAAGTACGTAAAGAGACAACCTTCCAATATCAATCCAAATGGAGTATGACTCAATCAATAAAAATAGTTGGTCTAAGCATGATATTATTTTCTTTCCAACATACCGAATCAGCTAATCTCTTTACAAAACATTACAACAAATGACTTAAGAAAAGTAGACTAAACATTCCACAAGAAATTTCCATCTCAGAGGAGAATCGAATAGAGAAGTTCAATCAAATGAACTCATCCAAATGACAGTAAGAAGGGATCTCCATTGGAAAAGGTCCAATCCATAATTCATTTCATTTATACTATGAAATGAATTCCCATTTCTATTTCAACTTAGAAATTCTTTAACTAGTTCCCAAAAGAGAACACAAAACCAAATGCACAGTTAAAAAAAGCACACTTCTAATTTTCCATTACAAATCTAACAAACTGGTTTACCTATTTTCATTCATCAAGCACAAGTTCAAATTCAATTCTCAGAATAAAGTACATAGTACCGTTCCTAAAATAGTATATTGTCCCCAAGAGAACATATTCATTTCTCTTTTTAAAACCCGGAGATTCATTCAATGAATCCAACAAGGAATAGAAATCCACAAACAGTGTAAGATATACAAGGTTCAATACAACTCACGAACTCAAAAGACTAAAATCCCATTACAAGGCTTCAACAACTTAATGCAACAGAGTAAATAGTTCACGATCCCAAATAAGAACAATAATACAAAGCATTCTGAATAGAGATAATGTATCCTTCCATACAAAATTCAGTATACTAGGTTTTAAATTCAACTTTCTAATAAAACCCAAGAAATCAATTAAGAAGATCTAAAGAGAGTAAGAAAACCCAACAACGTTTAAGTCAAGAGATGTTCCAATCTTACTTCAAACTCGACTAAAACAAAATCACCACAAGACTCTCAAGTTCCATCTAAAAAGCTTGTGACAGGAAGGTATTCATTTCAACATTGTTCACAAGAAGGAAAATGCATAATATATTTCCATAAAGATCTTAAACTCATTAATGACCATTCCAAAGAAATCTAAATAAAAACAAACCCACAAAAGGTATTCTGCATCAAAATAATCCCTCAACCAAAATGGTCAAGCCTTCAACAAGACATGGGTTCGCTTAGGATAGAGAAGGAAAGGATATACTTCGTATTCACATGCCCTATCAAGTTCAAAGAAGGTAGTATAGTTTCCAAAAATAGAAGTACCACAATCAGTCCAACAAGAAGCTACAAGAAGAAGATCTCAAAAGAGATTACCAGGTCTACTTTAAAACAAAACAAATCTCTCAAGACCCTTTCAAGCAGACAATCCATAAATGAGTTTAAAGCTTTTCAAATCCTTAATACCAACAAAACTCCAGCTCAGAATACAAGCATAGAATCAAACACGTCGATTCCAACACAAGTTCAAAACACGCAAGAATGGAATACTAGTACAGTGTCGAACATGAGCTTTGAACAAAATTTCAGAACTTCATAAGGCTCTAATATAGGCTCAGATCAAACATGAAGCTCAAATACAAGCTCATAACATAACACAAAGCTCCCATACAAGTTCGACAAACACAGGCTCCAAATAATAGTTCAGAATGAAACCTAAGACTCCCATAAAGGTTCAAGACCACACAAAGCAACTAATGCCAGTTCAGAACAACACCAGCCTTGCAAACAAGTTTCAGAATGAAATACAGAGCTCCCGATACAAGTTTCGCATGCATGTCACCATTAAACTAGCACAAAGAAAGTGTTTCCAAAACTATCATTACCAAAGAATTGATCCGCATTCCAAAAACACAAAAATTCATAATAACTAGAAAAATAAAACAAACAATTATCTCATGAGAGAAGAGTTGTTCTAATGAATCACTTAGAAGAAAGTAAGAAATCTTAATGGGTAGGGCCTATCATGCCTGATAGTGCTTCTGTAAATTTGAAGGAGACTTCCAGCCAAGCTTCCCACTCTTTTTCTTCTCCATGAAAGATCAACAACTAAACAAATTTTCTTCCAATGCTTCATATACATTCCCTTGATAAAAAATAGACTAGAGAAACCAAAAATAGCCAAGAAGAAGAAGAAGTCAAACTATTGGTTCAAAGAACTAGATAGCTCCATGCAGATAAAAATTTGCAAGGCATGCAAAACCAAACAAACTCCCACAAATCTACCTCCCTTGTTTCCAAGATGGTTTGCACACAAAACCAAGATCCATTAATGCCATAACTCCCAATTCTCCCACTTATCTCTCCTTGCCACCACCTCCCAAAACTGGCGAATGCCATTTTTAATTTCACATGCAATTCCATATTTAGTGAAGCCTCCACATAAGCCTCCACCAGAGTTAACTAGCCTTTTCCAAAATTGGTAGTACCTCATGCATTAAACCCAATCAAATCCCTTTAAATGCCATTGGAACCGTCGCCTTAGTGCCATGTGACCCTTAGGTTCCTTTTAAATAGTTTAGGCTAGATTTCCCAAGACTTAGGTTAGTCTAACAATAAATCACCTTAGGTCTTAAAACATTTCCATAGGTAGTTTCCACCTTAGGTTAGATTAAATTCACAACCATTAGTATTAGGCATTAGGTTATTATAGTCTAGCATTACTATAGTAATCTGTCCCTTATTCTTTTAGCACAAGAGCTTAGGTTAGGTCACCCCCCAACACAATAGAATAAGAAGCTTAGGTTAGATTATAACCCGATTAAATAGATGTAGCTAGGAAGTAGGTGCTCTTACCTAGTTTAGGATATCGTTAGGATAGTCCTTTAGTTTTAGGATTCTGATCCCCTTCATAGTCATGAAGCAGACTATTTTTTTTTACGCCAATAATGTCTTGTAGAGATCAATCCCTAAGACCCAAGCACAACATACAACCAAATGAAGGTACGTTCACTCAAGACCAAAGATTTTGTAACATACGAAGTTTATTCTGCTATGTCTCTCAAACTAATGAATGTCAATTTACCATCCAGTCTGTTAAGAAGATTTAAAACATTCCTTGGATCACTGAAATTGATCCAAGGATGAGTCAGTAAAAGAGATAAGTTTTCCACTCTCAAAATCAAATTACAGCTTATCAATAAGAAGTGAAAATGGATTCTTGCAAGCCATATCATTATATTCTAAAGAATCCAAGAGCATAAATAATTTAGTCCATAACAAGCATGATTTTCAACAATCAAGGAAACACACCTCATTCCATAAAATCACATGCCAACGCTTATAATGCAAAGAGAAATATAACAGTTTGTCTAAGGTTTTATATGAATAGGGATGGATGGATGAATGGGCTCATTGCATATTTCATCCTAGGTGAGAGAATTTCGTGAGCCCAAAACCGATGCTTCCAAGATGTCCGTATCCTTTCCATCATCAATTTGATGAGGTCATTGGTAGGTTGCAATGGAAGGGCACCTCTTGTGGCATAAGGGGGCTGGTATTGAACTTGTGACGTGGGTGGAATTCCATTGTATAGTAATGCCGAATAGGGAGGTTAAGAATTGGCAACCGACTTAGATGGCATGCATCCGTAATGGGTGACAAATGAGATAGGGGGTTGTTGATACTATGCATATGTAAGTGGGACAGTCGTAGTGACTCTAGTAGTGATTGGGGGCAGTGTTTGTGGGATGGAGAGGATAAGATTCTGGAATGGAGTAGGGGTCACCGACACCATGAGTGGTTGTGTTACAATGGGTATTTGTGAGACAATGGGTGCGGATGGGGTTATGGTTTGGTTGGTCAATGAGGGGACAACAGATACTACAGGTGTGACTAATACCGCAGACGTAGCGGTCATAGCGGGTATGGGTCCTAGCTGTGAAACCACTGGGGTGAAGCAAGTGAAGGTAATGTCACATTATTAGGGGTTGATGCAGAAGTGGGAATAAGGGTAGGAGAGATGGATATAGGCATGCCATATATCAACTAACCTAAGGAGTCCTGGTGGAAGAGTGGGAAAGGTAGAACTGTAAGGCTATGGGATTCTGATCAAGGAGTCATGCAAATTCCTCGTCACCTATGGAAATGGTGGTAGGTAGGGTTAGATCCATGGGTGACAGGACAGAGGGTGGTGAAGGAATAGGTGGGAGTGGTTGACGACTTGTATGAAATGTAAGAGTGTTATCTTGATTGCGAGTCAACACCATGTGAATGAATGTATATCAGGTAAAGTTGTATCCTTTAGGTGACACAGGAGTACTGAGAATGAAGAAAATAGGTGTCTATAGGTGGATTTGGGTAATATATTAGTTGATATTCAGTACAGGGTAACCGACACTAGTTAAGGATGACCGATGCCGATTCAGGGGTAACCAAGGTCAATTATTATGAGACAAATAATTTTACCAGATGAAGCAAAGATTGTTGACGGTTAGATGAAAAAGTTGTATGATGATTATTTATCAAATCCTAGAGATTACAGAGACTCACAAGAACTCAACAAATAAAATGAAATAAGGGTTCTTTAGGCAATTTAACCCAAAAGAACAGAAAACCGATGTTGGTTAAGAAAAATTGATGCGGTCAGGGGTAACCGATGCCAGTTACTATGAAAATTGGAAAATGTAGAAAATGGATTATTGTGAATTTTAGTGAGATAAATAACCAACCCAGAGGTTCCATCTTGATCGGAGTTGATTTAGGTATGACTAGTGCGGTTAAGGTGGGATTCCTTGGTTTACTAAAATTAGTAGATATCACCTCTTTTAGCTCAGTTCATTCCTTTCTTCCCAAATGTATAACGGATGTTACATTTTTATGAGTGGGAAGGTGGTTAGAGGGATAATAGGCATTGATTTTTAGGGTTAAACTAAGTCTTAGTTAGTTATGGAAACATGCCAAGAATAGGTCTAAGGTGAGGTGGCTAGGTGAGGTGGAAATTAGCTTAATTAGAATAATTAAGTAATGTATATTGTGAGGGTGGGTATTAATTTAATTAATTTAATTAAACTAATATTAATGTGGGATGAAATCTGCCATGGTTAGGTGAATATGTTTGAGTTGGTTATTTGATAGGAGGCCAAGGGGAGTGTGACCCAATTTTGGTGTCTACATTATTATCCCCTCATGGGACTCCTCTTCTCCAGAAAATTCTCCCCATTTCCACTCCTATCAATCTTCTCATTTCATAATTGCATGTGTATATCCTCTTCACTCCACCTTCATTTGTCACCACATCATTTCCATTCACAATGCCTACAAAAAGTTCCTTAGTAACACCTACCTAAAATACTACTGTGATGAATGTGTTTATGTCATCCACTAAATAGTTATCTTCTTCTATCCCTGTATGGTTAAATAGGAAGAATCCTAAGAAAAATAATAAGGTTCTCATTCAAGATGTTTTTGACCTTAGTATCCATGATCCAACTCCCTAATGACAAGAAAAGAGACCAAGGGTCATTTCTAACCTTTCTAAATTGGTCAAACTAGGAGAGATTTTTGATATAGAAAATTTGGCTACCAGTAATACAAAAGAAATTATCACCACAATAGATTATCACATATCATGGTTTTCCTTTTGAAAGGATACTCATGAAGGAGCCAAATAATATTTCCAAATTTCTCTTGGTAATCTTCTGGATAAATTTTACAAGGACAAGGTGACCAAGGATGAACTCAAAGGAAAGGTTGAATAGTTGACCACCATTCTGAATAAGATCACATAGCATGTTCATAAAACTACTCTTGTTGTGCCTACAAGTTTTGATGACACCTCCTTCTCCATGGTCAAGAAAATTGGACAACAAGGTTGGGCAGTGGAGGCATGGATCGAATGTTTAATTCGAAAAGAAGAGCAAGGAGTAAATGATGTTGTCAATCTATATAATGAGTTGGACTCTAAAAAGGACACCATCTCCAAAATGGATGGGATTCTCACAAAAGAATGTGAAAATTTGGAGCTCACACTCAAATCTTAGAAAGAGGTATAGAACATGGAGTCTGATCTACTTCTAAAAGAAGGGATCATCGATAATTCCTCAAAATTGTTGAGTATAGTGAAGCCATGGAGTTTTGGGTCCGAATGTTGCAGGAGATAATATATAATCTGAATGAGAAGAGAATTAATGTAGTTAATGGTATCAATGACATCACAAATGAATTTGATAGCATCCAATGGAAGTTTCTATATGGGAATATCGATGCACTTCTAGTAGAACAAATTGTTTCCCAATTCAAGAGCCTGTTAAATGAAGATAATGAGGTAATCAAGTCCTTTGGTCTTGAATATATTCACAAGTTGGTATTGTGCTAAAATTTATTGAGCCAACTCAAGAAATTCATGAATCAGATCAATAAGTTACCTGGGAAACTAATGAAAGTAGCTTAATCCTCCGAGGTCTTGAATCGATATACATACGGACCAGATGGCAAGGAAGTTCAAGAAATTATCAAGAAATTTTTGGAATACATGCACAAGGTAGCTAGTGAAGAAGGAGGAGAATCAGATCAAGGAAAGGGTGGCCCTATCCCTATATTAACTTGGATGAAATTCTTCAATAGTCTCCAAGATGTAACACCATTCGAGTTACAAGTTTGACTCAGTCAAACCTGCACAACCACTTAGTTATTTTTTTG
Organism: Taxus wallichiana var. yunnanensis; assembly: GCA_018340775.1. Lineage (NCBI taxonomy): Eukaryota > Viridiplantae > Streptophyta > Pinopsida > Cupressales > Taxaceae > Taxus > Taxus wallichiana. The sequence continues at coordinate 519,411,372 of CM031238.1, read as the reverse complement.
GGAGACTGTTTCTCAAATATAACTGCATTCTATTTTTATCATGTAATGATTAAGGGGAGTAGGTAAAATAGTGTAAACCCCTTGATCTATAAATATAAGAATGCATTGTTTGATATGTTATTTTAGATCTTATTGTAAGGAGGCTCTGCCATTTTGGGAGTTCTCATATACATGCTTTAGCCTCAATAATATATAGGAACAATATTTTTCCTTCAACTATTTGATGTGTTGTGTATTGCAATAGCTCATTCAATACTTTTGAATGCTCTTATTTCATTTTATTTTGTGATATATCTTACTACCATATTAATCATCTTTCTTTGGCTAAATTGGAGTCCTAATTTATAAACTTATTTATCTCAGTTGTGGAGTAAATAAAATCCCTTCTGTTATCTTTAAGTTTTATATTCATATGTTTTTTGTTGAAGAAAAGAATAAGGAGTTGTGCATGTCATACATTTTTATATACAAATATTTTGTGCTTGTGAATCAGATCTACTTGTTCATTAAACTACTGGTTCATCACCTTTTTTATGTATTTTCAGTTACCCTTATACCCATTTTCTCCAAAATGGATAGTTTAGTTTATTTTATAGCAATTTAGTTTTCACAGTATAATCTTATATTAGATGTAGTTAGTTTAAAAGGAATCCAACCTTCTCCAAAGGTTCATCCCATGGAGCCAAAGTCCCACACCTTAGGGATGTTCCCATATTACACTAGATCATCTCGACAGCCTCCGTGGTGTGCGATTCAAGTGACAACATGTTCCATTGTTAAAAAATCATATAGATAACAAACTAAAAAAACCATGATGTAATAATGATTTTGTACATATTTTGGTGTCTACACATTAAATTCTATCATTTTTAGTTTCATCATGAGAATAAGTAGAAGATAATTCAACTATATCATTTAATATTTCATGATAAGGGAAATGAAAAAAATCTCTAAACTATGATTACAAGGAATATCATCCCAATAAAGTTACTTATTTTATAATTCAATAGAAATTTTAGAAATGTCATCATTTTATTCAATTTTATTATCAGTGGAATTTTTGTTAGAATCATTTTCATTTAATACAAAATTTAATTTCATTTAAAAATACTTGATGATAAAAATATAATTTTCACTATAATCATCTTCACAATTAAAAATGTTATCATCGCCATAACATGCATTGTCGTATCATCAAGACTGTGCATTATATAACTTGTTCAAAAGTGAAGAAAAAATAAAGAGAAGGATAATAGATAGGTACTTCTATTTCATAATTATAATTATGGGGACTACCCCGAGTTACCTGAATTTCTCAATCATCAATGAGAGCCTCAAAGAGAGGATTAAATTTAGGTTTAAGATGAGGTACAAAATGCTACATGCAATCCCTTTCTCATTGGGTAGTAACAAGAATGACCTCATATTATATATCAATAGTAGAAAATACACCTATATGGGTGAAGTATCAAGCCCTATTCTTGAATTAATGAAGGTCATGGAGCTAAAGGGACATTACCCTTACAAAATTGATAAAAAATAACTTTAGTTTTTAGTAATCCATGGACATGCAAATGATAATAAACCCTAGAATTAGGGGGAAATCATGTAAGAAGGAATAAATAAAAATCCTATGTTTGATAGGTTTTGACACCAAAAGTATTAGTTAGGGTAGGACCCTAAACCAAACTAGGTGAAGGATTTGATCAAAAAGTAGGTTCACCAAATGATTGTACCCTAAAATTAATTACATGTGATATATAAATAATCTAGGATTATATTATTATAGGAATAAATTAATAATCAAATCATATACATTTATTTACAAAATTACAAACTATGGTTTTCAAGAACAAACATCCAATACGATATTAGAGGTGTAATTAGGGTTGGAGAGATAACTTATCTAGTGTAGTGGATAATTTAGAGGTGTTTTAAGTTGATATAGGAAGTATGTAGGTATACGTAGGTGTTCACACTATTATTGCAGCTTTGATTCCTTATGACCAAATTGTCAAACATAGACCAAACTATTTATTAGTTCCATACATAACTGGTAGTTTTTTTCCTTGTGGGTGTGTGTATAGTGGGTAAATGAGAGGTTCCTAGATTGGTTCTCAAATATAGGGATCTAATTAACAAAAACACATTGCACGAGATACAAAGGTGCTTGGGGTGTCGGTGCCATGAATCTAGACGATATTGACCCTAACCTTAGGATAGATATAGTTTTCCAAGCCCTATAACTAAGATAAAGATAGTTATCCTAATATGATTCAAAAATAAGAGTAACTAAGAGGATGGATAAAGCCAAGGGGCATAATATAATAATACATAATAATAAATAAAAGAAAGCTTAAATTTACTCTAGTCTATAGTTATAAATGACTAACATACGACATACATATACAAAAGAAAAGACTAAAGAGAGTTAGAGATACTTATTTGTAGTTTTTGTTTGATTTTTGATGAATAATCCTCCCCAAATACAAAATCACCGAGAGAGAATCATTATTGTAGACACCTTATTTTGATCGTGAAAATTATAGACATGTGAAATGTCGACGTAATTAATAAATAAATAAAATACCTATTAAATACTATTAATTTCTAACATATATTCCCCCTATTACTAACTAATTATTCCACAATTCCCATCTTGACCCTATAATAATTACTAACAAAATTAATTATTACTAACCCCACTCCTAACTTCCCACTAACCTCATTTAACATTTCTATGAATTTAAAATTTCTATTTACCTACCCACCTACTATACACCTACCCTACAACTAGGCTCTCCATGTAATCACATCATTAAATCCTAATTAATCCCACCTCCTCTATTTCTAGAAGCCTCTCTAACTTTCTACTCTTCTCCATTGAATTTTAAATTCAATGGATATTTCTCCATAATTCTAGAATTTTCTAATTCTAGAATTAATCCCACCTCCTCTATTTCTAGAAGCTTATAATTCTAGAAGCCTCTCTAACTTTCTAATATTCTCCATTGAATTTTAAATTCAATGAATATTTCTCCATAATTCGAGAATTTTATAATTCTAGAATTATCTAAAGATTCAATATTAACCATTGATCTTGCATCTACTTGGTAAAATGCTAGCCCCGCATTTATTCTTCCAAAAACTATAAATTGGCATGCCACCCTCCATGAAAGAAAAGAATCCTTATAAATCCTTAGAAATAATTAGAAATCATAATGAAGTACTGCTAAAATTCCACAAATCTCTCTAATGTCCTTTTGCATATTTATCAAGAATCCATAAGTAATATTCAATCCACAAAGGGGAAGTGTTGTCCGTTTACTTCCACAAATATGAAGCAAATAATTCTATCCAATCATCATGAGCACAACTACAACATCAAGGGAAGTTATTCATTGGTAAGTTATATGTATTTCTTCTATCTCCCTTTTATCTTTTCTCAATCTGAGGTAGTGTTTAAGAGGATTAGATTTAGGAAACCAATTTGTTTTTGGTTTCTAATTTGCATATATATCTAATAACTTTTTGGAATTAAATTCTAGCACCCACTATGAGGACTTGCCCCAATATTTAGCTTGATTTTAGTTAAATACATTGAGGAACACGGGCTATGAAAGAATATTTTATATTTTTTATATATCATCTTATATTATGTTTTCATTTGTTTTTATATAACCCTTTTTGTGTTTATAATATCCCAAAGGTGAAATTATGTATGCTCTCCTCTCACTTATTAGGACAATCATGAGGATTAAAAGGGCTAACCTTCCCCATTTTTCATTTATAGGGGTATTTTGATATATAATTTACATCCATGCATTTACCATAGTCCTAGGAGTCTTGTGACCATGGGCTTCACCTCCATACATGTAGACACACCCCGTGTTTCGAAAGGGTATATAAATCCTTGGAGATTTGTTGTTATTGGATAAGTTCTCTCTTGTTTTAAGAGCATCGTGAAGTGAGGGAATTTCACATCCTAATACCCAAGCCTTAGTCATCATCCTTACAACATGAAATTTTGCCCCACATACCACGAGGTATATCAAGGACTCCCCTAGTGAGCTTGTACATCCTATTTGACGCAACCTCGTTGGTCACATATCAAACTATAGTGCAACAAGGTTACACTCCCCAAGAATACTCACTATATTCCACCAAATTGATTCATAGGTAGAGAACAAAATTTTGGCACCATTATCGGTGTGTATTAGTAAAAGCAGGTCATAGTTTGGTTGCAATCCCACTTGGCTAGTTAGGTTGTGTTTACATGATTATGATTTCTTGAGCATTTTTCAATACTAGTAGAGAACTCCACATTAGTACCCTTTCACCATACCATCATATACACTCATCATTCATCCCTTTGACCACACCATTTGAATTTGATTTGACTATTACCCACATCACCTTTGACCATCATAATTTTTTCACTTTGACTATCCCCATACATCTTTGACCATACTCTTGTCATACATCATTCACTTAACATCACTCATCTCCTTCACACCTTCCTTTTGATATAAAAAAATAAAACAATAATAAACATTTCCACATAATCAATAAAATTTATAAACACAAAAGACATTCACATACATCCCCCATTTCATAAACACATCTAAAATTCACTTACACATCCCTTACTTGCTACATTATATATAACACCATACCACATTGTATATAAACCACCTTTGCATCTACATCACACTTCACCTATCACTCATACATCCTCTCTTACTCCCTTCAAAATTCTTACAAATTATTGTTACCCGCACTTAATCACATATCTCTGCTTTATATATGTAATTTATTCCACAACATCTCATACACCTAAACATCTATTCATCTCATTGTCACAAATCTTCCACCTAACGATTTAACATTTCCTTTTGATGTCACTACACTTAAATAGGTCCAAAATATCCTAAAACATATCACATCGCACATCCCTTACTAACCAAAACATTTACTACACTTAAACATCCTCAACATTCTCATGTAATCCTACACATACACTTTCACACTCAAACACCTTATTCAAGATTCTCTATTGGCACGATTAATTGAGTCTCACTAGATGACACCTTCAAAACGGACAAAAATCCTTATCTCATATCCAATCATCATAATCCCTCACACATCGGAACATACTAAGCCCTCTATCATTGAGGAACATCCTTCTCTTGTCCGTAAAAGGTTCGGTTGTTGGGATTATACATCGTCAATAAGAAATATTATCGTAGTTTCATCTACTAATCCCACATCCTTCACCAAATTAATATAGCTCCATCCGATCCTCACATCTCAAAGCACTAGAGCCTTATGGAACCTAGGAAAATATTTACCTAACCTAAAATAGGAAACTATGACAAGAAAAGCCACTAACTAAATAAAAACTGAAAATGGCTTATCCAATGAAAATGTTTTCGATGCCAATGTGGAAGAAAACCGCAACCGAGGGGGAGATGAAGAAAAATGGTTGATACCATTAGTGATGACGACTAAAGAACTTATTTCATAGAAGGAAGATGATGTGAAATTATTCATCTCTTCGTATAAAAAACAAAGATGCTCTCCTCCTACAATTAAATTACATGGGAGTAAAAATTCCTTCTCGACTATACCCATGAAAAACTTCATAATATCTTATCTGATGAGAATGAATGCATTGGGCACCAATCCCCATCCCCACTTCATTGTAATTTAAACATTCTAAATCATAAAAATGTCACACTACATGTAGATGAGATAACGAGAGAGAATACTCATAATTCTCATGTATCTAAGGAGGTCATACTTGTCCCAACTACAAAAATGAGCAAACAAAATTCCTAACTATTCTCCTAAATTTATCCACAAAGTCCAAATTAATGTGGTAACCATGATTCTGAACATTCTCAATGTCCCAATTTAAACCTACCACCCACTGGCCCTCAAGAATACACCTTGGAGTAGGAAGTAAATTCTATGAAGGAAATGCTTCAAGGATTGTAACTCGGCACACAAAGACGTCAATATAAGTTTGAGGAACTCTATCCTTATCCACTTGACTATGATATCTTACGCATCCCTTTTCCCCCATACTTTGAACCACCCAAATTTGAAAAATACAATGGAAAGGGAAATCCTTGTGAACATGTCAAGGAGTTATATATTTTATTTAAAGAAGTAGCCTATGATGACTCCTATATTTTGATACTCTACTCACGAAGCCCGGGTGGTCCTACTCCCAAATGGTTCCTTTGTTTTCCCAAGGTCTCTATCACCACCTTTTCTCGACTTATCAAAGAAATATTTCAAACACTTCTCATATAATGCAGAGCATGATGTCACAATGATTGACTTATGAAATACCAAACATATCAATGGTGAAATATTTTCATCCTTCTTGCAACAATGAAGATATCTTTCTAGTTGCATTCCATGGCACATCCCTGAAAATAAATTGGCCATATCTTTGTTGCTAACCTCCATCAAGATCTATCCTTCCACCTCTAAGTCCATTATGAAAACACCTTTGATGACATCATAGAAAAGGAATTTAGATAAAAAATATTGTCTCCAAATGCATCATCAAACTATATTCCTGAGATAACTATAATCAATCTAATCAGACATCCACATCTAAGAAGCCCAAGTATTTTAACCAAAATAAGAATGTTGTCGAGATGAAGTGATAGAGACTAAAAAAATCCAACATGTCAAAAATATGTTTGTTACATCCATTCCTAAGGGTTAACCCTAGTCAAACCAAGCTCTAAATAAAAGGCCATACACCCCTCTTGGAGAGTCCATTGAAATAATCCTTGAAAATCTTGTTATTGCTAGTATGGTTATTTTCCTATAAAACCAGCCAATTGATGAGTCTAGACCCAAACACTCTTGGTTTAGGGAAAATTAACATTGCAAGTTCCAAAAAATTAAGGTTCATGCCACCACCAAGTGTATGAAGCTAAATAACTATATTCAAGACTTGATTGATCAAGATGAAATAGAAATTAAATACAACGCATCCTCCTCTTCTAAAATCAGAAGTTAGGGATTTATAAAAATCCATTCCCTAATCATAGTTAGAGCCACACCTCAAATCCAGGTCAATGGAAGTCTATTAAAACCCCTTAATCATCCAACCATCAATCTAACCATATAAACTACCGATGCGTACCCTTCCAATATTAATATTTTATTGGTCGTATTCATGATTCCCCCATCAAGTAGCCACAAATAAAGTCAAGGGACCTTCCAAAATCTCTCAATGTGTTGTTACTACTTACATAGGTCATGTAGTGGTTCAAAGGGCTTCTCCCTCTTCTTCCAATCCACCTCCATAAGCTCAATACAATATTGTTGAATGACTTGAAAAGACCCCATGTAAATTTCCATCATGGATCTTCTCAAAACATCTTTCATACATAAATATATCCTCTACCACGCTCTTCAGGAGACTCACATCCCAACTGATATTGATCCCACATAGTTTCACACCCTTGTTTCCCATCTTTACCCTTATCCAACACTCCCACCCACTTTTACCAAGCAAGACTTTCCACTACATGGCCCAACCCACAATTTTCCCCTTTACATTGAGGTTCATATAAAAAACACTCAATTCAAGTGAATCTTAGTTGATAATGGGTCTGGTGTCAATCTTTGTACTATATCTCTCATTCAACTCCTAGGGTAATTTTATCCAAATAACCCTTATAGTTATTTGGACAACATGCATATGTATTTTGGCTCAAAGATATTCATTACAAGTGGTGCACACCTCAGGTCTCCTTAGCACATTCAATTGCTCATTGTTTCCTCACGCACCCTTACATGCTTCCCCTTCTCCCCTTCCCATTTTCCTTTTCCTCTTTGTTCCATTTTTATCTTATGCACACCTTTTGTGCATTCACCTTCTCCCTAGCATCTATTCATCCCGTGTGTGTTCCTTACACTTGATTCAATCGAGATAAATCCACATCCCCTCGCACACCCCACACATTACCTTGTAATAGTTTCACCTTGAATATACATTCTCCGCTCATTAATTTTTCTCATTTTCCCCATGTGCATTGTGCATACCTTCATTTTTCCTTCTTCTCATGCGTCATTCTTCCATGTGCATATCTTTGTGCCCTCCTCTATGCCATTTTGTGCCACATAATTCTTTGACATGCTTGAGTGTGCCACACATAACTAGTCGAAGCATGCCAATAGGGTGTTGAATCCTTGCAAAAATCAATGAGTGATACGTGGCATAAACAACAAGATAATTTTCACATGTGGTTGCCTTTTCAGCCAATCGACGTGTGCCATGTATCATTGCATGCACAAAAAACTCTAACAAACTTCTGACAACCATATTTATTGCTACAGATCTTATCAAGACGTGCCTAGTCTCAATCGGCACTATTGACATAGGTTACAATGTTATACTTTCAAATTCAAATTATTGGTAGATTTAGTGGGTGTGAAATGGTAAATCATCATTCTAGACATTAATGAGAAGATCAAATTGCTCTAACCACCTGATTTGATCTGATCCACCCTCTTTCCTTCTCCAACATGCCAAACAGACTTGGGGAAATACATTTGACGTATTTTTCAAGTGGATTTATAGGAATTGAATACTTCTTATTGGTGGTTACATTTAAAATTTAGATTTTCATTCCTTCTTCTCTTCTTCTTCCATGAAATCATCTATAAATATATGAGCTAATCTCATTGTTAATGTTGGAAATTTTGGATCCTTACGCACTTTGCTAAGGATTTCATATTTTCTATATTTTGAGTTGTAGACCTCTAGATATGACTCATGCATTGTCCCTTGGCATTGTTAGTTTAGTTTTCCTTTTTAGCTCTAGGAGTGGCACTAGTAGTAGAAATATATAGAGGAACCAACCTTCTCCAGAGATCTGTCTAAAGCATGCAAGGTCCCACAACTTGGAGATGGTTCGATTGTTGTCTTAAATGACTCGATTATTCCAGATCCAAGACATGGGTGCAAGTTTGAAAATCCAATAGTTTCTGGCATGCCCAGTGAGACAAGTAGTGAAAGCTTAAATTTTGTATTACTAGGTTCTAGTGTGTCAACTTAGCATTTCTAGCCTTTGGAGGCTTATTTAAACACATTTGGTGACTCCCAATAATTATAAAGCTCTTTTTTTGTAGTCCTAAGCACCTTTTATGAGAATAGTTCATACCAAATAGAGTATTATAGCTAAAGGATCCTTTCAATACCTCCATATTTTTCCTAGAAACACACACAACATATCTACTATGCATTCATCCCCATCTCCAAAGACGCCATGTTCACTCTACTCCTCCTCAAAATAAATAAGTGTGCCTGCCATGGCGCTTCAACCTCTTCATCCCCAAAGGAACTTCGCCAGCTTCACTGGTGGAAGCCCGCTCAATCTCAATGCTCAACATGATATGCTAGCATCCACACTCAAAATTATTCCATACTTCATGGGATAAAATAAAGTCACCCTTGTTAAACACATTCAATATGTGGCTAATGTATGCTTTGTCTATCTGATTACAAATGATGGTGTTATTGTTAGGTTGCTCACATCCTCTTTTAAGGAAAAATCACTCCAATGGTACCATGTCCTAAAACCTACATCTATTGCTACTTTGGATGAGCTTGGAACAACTCTTTGCAATTACTTTGAAGATAAATCAGATCATTTATCACTAGTAGAGAAGTTGACTACAACAAAGTGCATGCCCAACAAGTAGATGATTGATTTCAACATCATATTCTAGAAGACTTGAAACAAAATTCCTCAAGTGGTAAGGCCTACAACCCAACATGTTTTCTTGTACTATGTAAGGTATTTGAATAGTGAAATTTCAGTCGTGATTAAATTCATGGGAGGAAGAACCCTAACTATTACATACAACATTGCAATAAGGGCAGAAAAAAGTATCATTCAAAGTTGACAAGTTAGTGCCTAGGCCTCTTGTGCCCTAGCCTTCTATTGCTCTAGTTACAGTGCAGAGCATGAAACTAGCTGCATTTACATCCTACTTCTTTCACAAAAAATAAGATGATGAATTGAAGGCCCTAATTAGAAACTTATCCAATAAGGTCATATCATTAGAGAAGCAAGAGGTGCAATCCTACGAGAGTAATTCCAATCGCGCAAAGCCAAAGCAATCAATCTTTGCGGAATTAGTATGGGAATCAAAGGTTCAGAAAAATTCAACGGAATGATAGATGGCATGTTAATGTGCACTTTCCTTTGCAATTTATTCCGCCTGCACAACCTCTTCCAAAGGCTCCAACACAAGTCAAAAAATTTCCTAGTCCAAAATAATATGGTGCAAGATTCTGAATGGTGATTTCCTTGTAATATGCCTCATATCTAGTATCATTGTGCTAATGTTGTGCACACGCAAGCCTACATGATTCATAACGCTTCCAGCTATGAGCCTTCAATGAGTACACTTGAAGTAGATAACCAAAAGAGACTTAAAGCTCCTCTAGAGGACAATTTGATGTTCATTGACATTGATGAATTTTTACAATCAACCAAGTTGCAGAGGACACAAGAAGACCATGTGCCTAAGTTACGGACAACACAAGATACAAGAAGAGAATGCTCGAGTTTGGTGTGTAGGTCATAATTCCAGCAACACAAGTAGACCCTCAAAATAAAAAGGAAGTATCTAATACATCCAAAAGTAATAAAAGTTCTCAAGTGAAAATACCTAAGGCCTCGTGTAAAGCTCCTCCGTAAATGGCGTGCGCCTCTTCTAGTAGATCAAGTCTCTATGCTAGCTATGGTTCTTGCCTTTATACCCGAGAATTCAAGTAAGGATGTTGTTGTTGTGTAAATACACAAGTCAATTAGATTTCCATTCAACATTGTGGATCAGATGAAAAAGAAAAACATAAGTCTTACAATGTGGGATGCCCTGACCACTCCATCTTAGCGTGACTTGTTGCATGAAGCTATGGCACATCTTTCGCATCGATCCAACTATGAAAAATTTTCATGCTTCTATCAACATCATCTAAGAAGAGGAGAAACAAGTAAGTAAAGTTTTTAAAACCCCACCTTTCTATATGTATTTTATCATAGGCAAACATCTTGTCTATAACTATATGATTAACTCAGGTGCTAGTACTTCTATCATGCCTAAGAAGATTGCTAATGTCTTAGGACTTAAGTATAGCCCCCTGACAAAAGGAGTCCTGTAACTCGATGGTTCAACTGTCACTACCCTAAGAATCATCAAGGATCTTGAGCTAACCCTCCATGCATGTCCAAGTCTAACAATAACTCAAGATGTGTTAATCATTGATCTTCCCCTCTATTTTCCTTATGTTTGTCAAGATATTTTACTACTAAAGTGGGTGGTTACTTGTCTTCTGATTGGTCTCATATATTACTCAAGACAGGGTATGGTACCTAATTTACCATACAAGTTGAACTAATATTTTCCTATCATGTAGAGTCATATGTCCCATCCTCTCTCCAAGCCAATTGTTTGATCTAAGAGGAACAAGATTCAGTTCCTAAAGAGAAGCCTCTTCCACCTCCTATTCCTGATCTAGTACTTGATGATTGGGTAGATAAGCACCTTAAATTTTACCCATATGTTAAAGAACTAGAAGCTTATGAAATTAGGCTTAGTACCTACTACATTATTGAAGAAAAATCTATGTTGCTGTGTGTGCTCAAGAAAAGTGGAGAGAACCCCTGGTCTATCAAATTTATACTTTGACATATTCGAAGTAGAAACGGCATGGGAGAAAGATTCGTTATCATTTCCCCTAAGGATGAGAAATTCTTCTTCACATACAAAGCATAGTTTACGTGTTCTAACAATGTGGCAGAGTATCATATGTTGGTGTATGGTCTACTTATTGCTGAAAGGAAGAATATTAATACACTACATATCTTTGGAGATACTAAATTTTTATCCACCAAGTCACCAACAAGTTCCAAGAAAAGAAAAATATTCTCAAAGCTTATAAACACGGAGTTTTTGATCCGTATGAGAGATTTGATGCTCTAAATATGTAAGTGGTGTCATTCAAAATGAATAGGTAATTTGATCAAATGGTCGCACTTGGTTTGTAGTTCTCTCATGTTGAGGCCTTCATTAAAGGAAATACTCAACATATTAAGATGGAGATCAAACCATTAATTCTAGAAAACAACACCAGTGGGCAAGTGTTTAAAAGTGACACGTAGATCATCCAATTCATCCAGAATAAAGTTGAGTTCTCATCAAGTATACAAGTTGACTTGCATGACAACTATGGTGAAAAAGTAATTCAACTAAATTCAAACAAGTTACCTAAAGGGCTGGTCACCTTAGAGAAAATGTTTAACCCTGATGATGAGTTTAACGATGAAGACACATATATAGGAATAGTGCAATAAGACTACTCCCGAGTCCACTATCGCACATGGAAAGGAATTGTTGCTCAAGAAAGCTTGCATGCATGATGAAAATTAGACCTTCATCTCTCTCTATCAAAAATATAGTGATATCTTCTCATGGGAGTATGAAGATCTAAAATGTTTTGATCCAAGTAATGCTCAATACTCCATTGACCTTGATCCGTATCAAGCCTGTTAGAAATAATTTGCAACTAGTCAATCCAAAGATAGATCCCCTCATTAAGAAGGAATTATCCAAAATCATTGAGGTGAAGATTATTTTTCCCATTAAGTACTCTACCCGGTTGTGAATCTAGTTCCAAAGCACAAAAGAATAGTGAAATCAAACTCTGTGTTGATTTCAGAGATTTGAACAAGGTATCTCTAAAGGATCATTATCATTTTCCTTTAATGGAGAAGATTCTACGATAATGGATGGCACGTAAATATTTTCAATGTTAGATGGATATTTAGGTTTAAATCAGATCCTTGTCAAGGAAGAGGATCAATTCAAAATGAAATTTATATCCAAGTGGGGAACATATGCATATTAGAAGATTCCCTTTGGTGTGTCAAATGCAAGTGAAATGTTTTAGTGCACCATGGACATTGCCTTCAAAGATTATATCAATGATTTCATATTTATTTACCTTGATGACATTACAATATTCTCAAAGTAAATTAGGATCATATGACGCACCTAGAAAAATTATTTGAGAGATAAAAAAATTTGGGTATCTCTTAACCCCAAGAAGTGTAATTTTGTTGTGGTACAAGGAAAGATTTTGGGCCATGTGGTTTCAAAGGATGGCATTTCAATTGAACCTGATCGTGTTTCAGCCATCCTAACACTTTCCTTACCGACACACAAAAAGGCCTTAAAGTCCTTCCCGGTAAGATCAATTTTTGTTAGGTGTTTTATTACTAACTTTTCGAGCTAGTTCTCGACAATCACCATGATGCTTAATACGGACATAGATTTTAGATGGATAGCGAAGGAAAGTAATGCTTCAACAAAATCAAGCAAAAATTACTTGTATGCTAGCACTCATCAACCCGAATTACTCAAAGGATTTTAACCCTTTATGCTCATGGCACCGATGTGAGTGTTGTTTTTGTCCCGACACAAGAAAATGAACAAGGGCCGAACAACCAATTGATTTTTTCAACCAAACAATGAAGGTTTATAAATTAAAATATAGTCACACAGAGAAAAAAATCTTTTCCATCATGTGCAAACTCAAGAAATTCAAGAATATGCTTGCCACAAATCATATCAAGGTGTTAGTCTCCCACTCTTCTATCATAGAATTCATCATGGGAGAATAAATTAGTGAAAAGAGAGCATGATGGGTGACCAAAATCATGGAATATAATGTGAATATAAAAGCCACAAAGCTAGTAAAATGTAGCACACTCCACAATCATCTTACTACAGAGGCTCGATACTTCATTATTCCTTGGTGAGGCTCTCTGTGTGTAGAACTTGAGTAGAATATAGATCCTAGTGTGCATGGTCGGATGGAAGAGATGATCACATTCCTTTCCAAGGATGCATACTCTCCTAGCTTAAACAAGGAAAAGAGAATACATCTGAGGTTATAATATATTCCTTATGTTTTGATTGATGTAATTCTCTTCAAAAATAATCTTGATGGTGTGTTGTTAAGATGTATTAACAACACGTAGACTAAAAAGTTTTAGCAAAATTTCATGATGGAATGGTTGTAAATATCTCCCCAGGGTAGATATAGACAAGTAGAAGAATGTAGAAATCAAAGAAAATTAGACCCCAAAATTCATGGCGCAGAAAAAGGTGCACATAAATAAATGTCGACATGGAAACGGATGCGCCTATGGCGCAGGTAAGTAAATGTAGACACAAATATGGTTATGCCCATGGCGCATCAAAGAGTGTCGACACGAAAATGGATGTGCCAAGGCACAGGTAAATGGCACACATCAAAGAGTGTCGACATGAAAATGGATGCACCAAGGCACAGGTAAAGGGTGCACATCAAAGAGTGTCGACACGAAAATGGATGCGCCAAGGTGCAGGTAAAGGGCACACAAAAAGAGTGTCGACACGAAAATGGATGTGCCAAGGCACAGGTAAAGGGCACACAAAAAAGAGTGTCGACACAAAAATGGATGTGCCAAGGCACAGGTAAAGGGTGCACATCAAAGAGTGTCGACATGAAAATGGATGCGCCAAGGTGCAGGTAAAGGGTGCACAGCAAAGAGTGTCGACACGAAAAATAGATGTGCCAAGGCGCAGGTAAAAGGCACACAACAAGGGATGTCGACATGAATAAATTCACACCTTAGCACACGTAAAGGTATGTCAACATAAGGATGGATGCGCCAAGGTGCACCTTCAGGAGGTGCAACATTTTGAGCGCTGACAGGAAGCAGACCCTGACCCAGATATTCAGATGGCCATAACTTTTGACAGGGAGCTCAGATTCATGCAAGGTTGGAATTTTTGGAAATCTTACGAGGTCCTCTATCCAACTACGACTGGATATCTTTAATTGGGTGAGAAAAAATTCTTAAAAATGCAAAATACAGTTCACCACTTTTTGGGTTTGCTAGGGTTCTCACCTACCACCATAATGAGATGAATTAAATGTAACTTGGAGGTGGTTGGGGTAGATTTGGATTTCCTCTCTCTTCCCTCTCTCATTCTTCCTATAAATTGTAAGGAGGGGATTCTTTCTAAAGGTTGGACATTCTTGTTTTTCCCCTCCCTTCTTCTCTTTGGTAGGTGAATTTGTGGAGTTCAAACCTCCCATCTAAAACTGTAATGCAAATTTTCCTCTTGGCATTTTGTAGTGTATTGTATCAATATTTGGAGAAAATAATGCATGTCTGTGGATGATTCTCAACCCTCTCTGTGTTCATTTGCATCCTCCTGATCTTTCACTACAAATTTGGTTATCTATGCATGATCTTGCATTACATTTTAATGGTTTTGTGTTTATTGGCAAGACAATTGTTCTTCACTCCTCTGCATCACCTTTGTAGTTTAGGTTTTATTTTATGGATCTTCTTACCTTGTCTCCTTGGAAAGTTAGTTTAGGTTTTTGAGTAAACCCTCTACATTTTTACATGTGCATCTGAACAGAGGAATAGGAACCGGCCTTCATTCGGAGAGCTTTTCTAATTCGCGAGGTCCCACACTTGGGAAAGGATCCATGTTATGCAATCGCACTAAGAGTCTCAACCCATCAAGTTGCAGACATTCGGGTGCTTGTGATTCACCATCAATAGGAATCTCTATGGACACTTCTATGTCAAGACTACATCAATGAAACTCATAATGGCAGGTATCTTTTGGCCTACTCTATTTTCTTATGCACATAAGTGGGTCACCATATGTAAGGATTGTACTTTCTTTATAGGAAAGAAGAGATTGGTAGTGCTTCCCCTCTAACCAATCCACCTTCAAGTGCTAGACATAAATGGGTATTGATAACTACGACTACTTTACCGTGATGGAAAAAAATTTAGCACTCAAGGAATTGAACGAGTTAGTCATCCTTGACTTTCTCAAAGGTATAGTCACAAGGTTTTGCATTCCTCAAACCATTATCTATGATAATGCAAAAGCCTTCCTTAGCACTAAAATCACTTATTAGGCTCTAAATTTGGGCATCTATCGAAGAATTCTTCCAACTATTACCCTCAAGGAAATGGTCTGGAAGAGTCAACAAACAAGAACTTGATTAGGATCATGAAATGAACGATGAACTTTAGCCAAAGACAAGTGGCATTCAAAGGTCCTCACATGCTCTCGGAAGATAGAATCAAAGCTAAAAAAGCAATAGGAACTTTTCTATGACAAAGAGGCTACCCTTCCTTTGACACTAGAGTTGAAATCTCTGGTGCTTTCCCGGTAGCTAGATATCAAAGGTGTAGACCAAAGATAAATCAAGATGATAGAGTTGGTTAATCTTGAATAATCAAGGAATTCTGCCATGATCAAGCTAGAACAATATCAACAAACAACAAAGAGATGGTTTGACAAAAAGGATAGGCCTCAAGCTTTTAAAGTTGGGGACTTGGTCTTGAAATGGGATAGTGACAAAGAAAACCATGGCATCATTCAAAGTTTGATGCACTTTGGAGTGGCCCATACATTATTAGTTCATTCAAAAAGGTAACTCTTTCAAGTTAACTCATCTTGATGGAGTCATGCTACAAATCCCAGTAAATGAGATCTATCTCAAATACTACCATTAAGTTTGTTGTATCATTTTATATATATTAGAGTAGTTTCAATTTCTCCAAGTGCATTGTGCACACATTTTTAATTTGTAAATAGTTATTTCTTCTTGCATACTTCTTTCGCACTCTCTTCTTTTCTTCTAGGGTGTCGGTCTTCTTTCAATAATGTGCATGATCCAGAGTAGAGTCAAGAAATGATCCTTCAAGTGACTTCAGGTGTAGTTCTTCAAAGCTATAAATAATAATTTCATGATTACATTACAGAATCCATGCCCAATGGATGCTCCAGGATATTGATCTCCTTCATATATAAAGCATGCCGATAACCCCGAAAGTCACCAAAATTGTTATTCAAATAACCCTCCTAGTTATTTGGACAATTTACATATATATTCTAGCTCAGAGATCTTCATTATAAGTGGCATGCCCCTTAGGTATCCTTCACACATTCACTTTGTCATTGTTTCCTTACACACCCTTACACACTTCCCCTTATTCCTTTCCCATTTTTCTTTTCCTCTTTGGTCAACTTTTATATTACGTGCACCTTCTGCGCATTCGCCTTCTTCCTAAAGAACTATTCATTCTACATGTGTGCCTTTAACTTACTTCAATTAGCTAAGGCCTTAGACCCCTCACGTGCCCCACACATTACCTTGTAATAGTTACACCTTGACCATACATTCTCCACTCATCAATTTATCTCATTTTCCCCGTGCATGTTGTGTGCACCTTCCTTCTACCTTCTTCCCACACCTCATTCTTTCACACAAATACTTTTTCCCTCCTTTGTGTCATTCAAAGTGCCATTTCATTCTCTGAAAAACTTGAGTGTGCCACACGTAACCAGTCAAGCATGCCAATAGGGCACCGAATCCTTACAAAAAATCAATGAGTGACACATGGGAGAAATGACAAGCAGATTTGCATAGTTGGTCATATTTTTAGACAATCAAATGCATGTCACATATCATTACATGCGTAGAGAACTTTGAAAAACTTCTAAAATCTATATATGTTTCTATAGAGCTTTGATCGATGTGCATGTATTCTCAATCAACACCTACTAATATAGGCTGCAGTGCTAGAATTTAAAATTCAAATTCTTGGCAGATATGGTAGGTGAGAAATAGGAAAACATCGTTTTGGACATTAATGAGCATATGTAATTTCTCTAACCACTAGATTTTGTCTGATCCACCCTCTTTCCTACTCCAACATGCTAAACGGAATTGTGGAAACACATTTGATAGATTTTCAGGAAGAATTATAGGCATTAAATGCTTCTTGTTAGTGGTGTTAGTGCTCAAATTGATCTCTCCCTGTTTATCCTTAAAGTTCTTCAATTTACGGCTTTGTCATCTTCTCTATCTCCCCGTATTGATGCATAAAAACTTTGTCCCCCATTTGGTTTCCATGATCAGTCCCTTCCTTGGTTGAGGATCACTTAAAAGTCTAGAATTTGTTTTTCATTCCTCTGTCCATGAGAAAGAATCTGTAACTTGGGCGAAAACTCGGGTTTTTCCCTTCCTTCCATTTTCTACAATCACGTTTTGTTGTCCCTGTCATTTTTGTCCCAAATATCTATGGAAATGTGATTGGATATGACTCAAAGGATCATATTTGGGCCTTATATCATTTCCAAATTCTCTATCCTTGAAGAAGGATTCATTTCCAGGTGCAAATGGTGATTTTCCTGCATATTACAGTTTGACAGGTGTATTTTTCCCACCAAATTTACGTGTCAAGACCTATGGAAACGTGGCCATTTTTGGTTAGATGTAGCTCAATGAAGCACTTTGAAAACCCTAAGGCCCACTTCAACTCAAAATTTTCCATGTGGAGGTCCGGCACTCATCTGAAAATTTGCCTTTTGGTTTGGCCTTGGAGTTGCGCTGGGGAGACACGTGGAGGTTTCCGTTGCCTTGCTGGACTTAGAAAAAAATTCATGCGGTTGGTGTAGCTTTGGGGGATCATGGACATGTGGAGGGCTAGTACTCATTTGAGGATCAGCCTTAGGGTCCCACCTTAACAATTGCGATAGGGAGAAGTGTGGAGGTTTCCCCTGACTCTGCTCTATACTTAAACTTTTCAAAGAAATTTTCTAAGGCTTGGGACACATGGAGGGATTAAACATGTTTGGGGATGGGCTCCTAATTTTTTATTTTGAAGAAGCGCCAAGAGGACACTTGGAGGCTTCCACTCACTCGCCTTTGCTTGGAATTTTCAATGGCCAAGGAAAACTATCGCAGACCCTAGACACATGGTGCCTTCTGCTTTGATCCTTCAAATTTTTTAACAACTCTGTCAGACTGAGACACGTGGTGAGCCCACGCTTGTTTAGGGTCTTTGCTTTTGAGGACCATACCAAAGGTGTGCCAAGGCAACACGTGGAGGCTTCTACTGGCTCCTTTTTGTTGAGACTTTTTCAAAGGCCAAAAGGCATTTTTCTTGGGCCTAGGGCACGTGGAAGGCCCGCGCTTGTTTGGAAACTTTCCTTGTACTTATCCTTTGTGGTTTCACCAAGGAAACACATGGACAACTATAATATAAAGTAGAGAAGGGGTAGAATCAATGGTTGTTGTGCATTTTACCTATTTTTTCTACCATTTTTCTCCAAGACTCCTGGAGATGCGAATACGCATTGTTTTTCATCATTTTTGATGAAATTACTTATCATTTTGTCTACAAAGTGCCATTAAATGGATTCATAACTTAATTTGTGAGTCCAAGGTTTGTTAAGGTCAATATTTTGAAGTTGGAATTGCTCAGAACTTGCAAAAATGGGAATTACCAGAGAAGATGGATGTGGGGTAGAATTACAAAGGAAAGAGAGGGAAATGAATGAAATGATGGAGGTTACAGGTGCAAAGGATGAAAAAGGTGTTGCCTCGAGAGTGAAAAGGATTACATGTCACATCCAGGTTGTATAAATCCTTTAAAGAATGATTAAAATGGGGATTTCTTACATGATAGAATCAAAATGATTAAAGGGACTGTAAAAAAGGTTGTGGCATGGCATCCTAGTCATTAATCAAGGGTCTGAGAAATGTGATCAATTCACAATTGGTCCACCTGGTAGCATTCGATGTGAATTTGTTAAATGTTGCTTTCTGAGACAAATTGGTAACAAGCAAAGGTCCCTTAAATATTCTTCTCTTTTGGGGGAAAATTGAGTGAGTAAAATGTATAAATGCAATGAGAATACTCTTGCAAAGGGTCGGGATTAAATTTCATAAGAAAAATTTGAGAAAAGCCATATTCTGAGAAACCCGTCTGAGATACCTAGTTAATTTCCTTTGTGTTATATTTTCTATCATGTCAAGTTGGTTATAGATGTATAGCCATTGACGAGCATTGAGATTACTCTAGAAGCTTTCCCCTACTGATGTTGAAATTAATTTTTGTCAATCTTAGAGCAATTAGTGTCTACTTTGTTTCAGAATGTATGCAAGTAGTTTTTCTTGTTCTTATTGCAATCTTACATTGAAATATTGTGAAATCACACAATATCTTGTCCTTGTGATAGTTTAGTGGCATTTGCAATTTTGTTTCAGGAAAATCCTTCATCCTGTGATGAGATAAACAAATTCAAAATCATTCCACTCATTTGTCAATAAATAATTATCTCAGTAAATCTTTGGGTGTACCTTATGACATGATTGATTAGAGATTTTAGTGTTTAATTGAGTCTTTTAGCTTGATCCTTCGTTCTAGATTCACAAATAGTTTGTGAAAATGTGTTGATCTAGGCCTCCATCGAAGCACACCTTCTACTTGAAGGAACGTCTTAACTATTCTAAAGTTTTTTGTTGTTGAGTTTTCCTTTGTTGTGAAGTGTCTCAGAGATCTGGTAAAATCAACTTTATCCTACTTAATCTCCCACCAAAATTATTCAAAAACCATGAATCCATCCTAAACTACCCTTTTTTTCCCTGTATATCAACAAAGGAACAAAATCCATTCACTAAAATATGCAGAACAATCAGGATCCCATAGTGTCTTCAATAACCTTAGCCTTGTTTTGAATGTATCTCCGTCTTTTAGAAGTGACAACTCTTGAGAGTTAAATTATTAATTATTAATCATACTTTCCCGGAGGTTTTCTTCATAAAATTTATGCAAAATAAGGATATATACATCTCCTTCATCAAACAGAGGTTACACTATGGGTCCTCTCACCCTAGTCAAAAGGCACAGCCTAAAGTAGTGAGGATAGCTCAAAATCCTCTTAAAGGTGTTATCCATCTCTCCACAAATCTGAGTGACAAAGGGCCGCTTAGATCTCATCCCGGCTACAAGATGACATACATCATGATCTATTTGTCTCTAATCTCCATTCCAAATCTATGATACTGCTCATCTTGAAAAGGAGAACAAATTTGGATACCAACAGGTGGTTTCATTTAAAATAAGGATTTTCCCTCCTCTTCTTCTTCCATGAATTCATCTATAAATGTAAGAGATAATATCATTGTTAACATTGTACATTTTGAATCCTTACGCACTTTGTTACAAACTTCATATTTTCTATATTTTGAGTCGAGACCTCTAGATCTGGCTCATGCATGTGGATATCACTTGTTTCATCATTGTGACTCAGTAAATTCCTGCAAGTAATGGAAGCATCATTTTGTTACTATTACCTATCCTAACATGTTTATATTCCTTATTTTTAACTTTTCTTTAAATTTTTTGATTTATGTGTCATTCTACATTCCTTGCAGTTCCTTTTTGAGTTGTGTTCCATGAAACTGATATGGTAAATACGTCTTAGTTTTTGCACATGCCTAGCCTTCTTTCACGCATTTCCCCTTATTTTCACTCATAACAAATAGTGTTCATCCCTCTTTTTCTGGTGCTATCACATTTTAGTGTAGTTTCTTTTCATGTTATCGTTCTACCCATGGTCCCTTAGCATTGTTAGTTTGGTATTCCATTTCAGCACTAGGAGTATCGTAGTAGTAGAAATAGATAGAGGAACCAACCTCCTCCATAGATCCATCTCAAGCACATAAGGTCCCACAACTTGGAGATGGTTTCATAGTTGTCTCAAATGACTCGATCCTTCTAGATCTGAGACATGGGTGCAAGTTTAATGACCAATAGGTATAATGAATTAGATTTAAGATAAGAGATAATCACTATCAAATAATATGATAGCATTGAAAGAAAATTTATGGGAATTTCTACCTTCTTGTGAATGTGGGGCTTATCACACTGCCCACCTTAGTACATGTTATAGACATCCATATCCTCTATAATTCACTACTTGGTTGCCCTTAGATCCACTAAATATGTGTTGTTCCATCAACATTACATCTGTGGTGACCCTCAACCCTTCAATTTTTTCCAAGCACTTGAAGCACAAGCTTATGAGGAACCATATTGTCCCATTACTGAAACTATCACTTCACAATTTCCATCTCCATCATCCATGACATCCACCACTTCATATGATTTACCTGACAGTATTCCATCCACTTCACATAATGCTTCATCATCATCTACTCCTATCTTACCCACTTCGTCCACATCCACTCCTATCTTACCCACTCCACCTCTCAAACTCAAAGCCACAGGGTGTGGAGAATACCAAACTTTCAGTATTGAGAAACTCCCACTTTCACCTAAAAACATGGAAATCATGGCATGTGTCAAGATAATAATTAAACATGTTCATTAGGCTCTTTAAATTTTATCTTCTTTAGGTATCTCCTAGATCCATCTAATACTACATGGCTTGTAAATGATTTCATATGATCCTGTTACCTAAGTAATGAATATCCAATCCCCAAGCACATGATGACTCACATGGGTTATTTTGGTCGAGGAATAGGTCACAATGAACAAGGCGTCCCTCAACCCCTATTATCAACCCTAATATTTATGGTCATCAACTAGGGTACGAGCCACCTAATGAGGGTATCCACAATGATCTAAGTGACACAACCGAGATAGTTGAGGAGGCCATAGATGTGATCAAAAAAATATCCATTTAGATCCATTTAGAAGATTTTTCTACCACAAACCTCTTCCATGACACTTTCATCCTTGACATCGATGTTTATCTCACCTATCACCAACTCATCTAGTGGAACCAACAATCTGAACATATCCCTCTTGACACATTTCAAAATGACAAAGTAATTATCAAATTCATGGGAACTCGGGATAATATACTAGCCAACAACCATAAAAGGGGTTCAAAGTATGTCTAAATGTTGACACCTATTTTGGTGAATAGGAGCCTATCCTACCTATCCAATCCCAATCCAACATCCCCCATCCTTACTCCTCTTTCCATCTAGACGAGGAGGATCCCCTTGCTGAATTTTTGAAAATCCCTCACATCCAGATCATGAACCAACTATGGATCAACTCCTTTTAGCTCCTAAAATGTTATAAGATGATTCAACATCACTAACTCAAGAAGAAACCATTGATGTTAATATCAGCACTAAAGACAACACCAATATTCTCAAACTAGGGTTGTCTTTATCTACAAAAGAACAAGCCATATTTACAACACTATTTAAAGAGTTATTAGACATATTTTCATTATCCTATGTGATATGCATACACTTGATCCATCCCTGGTGGTTCATAATCTAGTAGTACATAAATATGAAAAACCAGTCAAACAAAATCTACGCAAAATGCATCCAAAGGTAGCCTTACTTGTCAAAGAATAACTCCAAAAGCTACTCGATGTTGGTTTCATCTATCCTATTGACTATTCTAAATGGATTTCTAACATCGTCCTAGTAGGAAAGAAGGTTGGGGAAATTTTCATTTGTATATATTTTCGTGATATTAAAAAATCAAAAAAATCTTTCCCTAAGGATGATTTTCCATTACCAAATATTGACATGATCATGGATTCTACAGCTGGAAATGAAATTTTATCTCTCATGGATGGATTTTCCAGCTATAATCAAATCAAAATAGCATAAGAATATCAACAAAAAACCACTTTCACTACACCATGGGGTACATTTTGCTATCAAGTCATGCCCTTTGGTCTCAAAAATGTTGGAGCCACATATCAACATGTCATGACCATCATCTTTCATGATATGATGCATGAAATTGTTAAATATTATGTCGATGAAATTATTGGAAAATCCAAAACCATAGAAGAACATCCTATGGTTCTTCGCCACATTTTTGAAAGACTCGAGATTATAAAGTCTGACCCAACCTCGAGAAAAAAAAATTAGTGTCACATCAAGAAATCTACTTGGTTTCATTGTCTCACATCACGACATAAAAATTGATCCAGAAAAAGTCCATCTTCCAATCTAAATCAACTCAAAAGTCTATGGGGAAAAATTCAAGCCATCAGAAGGTTCATGTATAGATTTTTGATAAGTTTCATCCATTCCATCATTTTATAAAAATGGAATACTTTTCTATTGGAATGAAGAACGTCAAGAATATTTTGATAAACTCAAATATTATATACTACATCCTCTAGTTTTAGTGCCTCCTACTATAAGAATTTGTCTTCTCCTCTATATTTCAACTGCTTAGCACGCCTTGGGAGCTCTCCTTGCACAACATGATGTAAATGGAAAATAACAAGCCATCTATTACCTAAGCTGAACATTAATTGCTTATGATCTCAACTACACTCCTATCAAAAATAATTTCTTTATGTTGTCTTTGCACCTCAAAAGTTGTAGCATTATATGCTCAACAATACAATAAAGCTCATTGCTAAAGTAGATCCACTCAAATATCTACTCTCAAAATTGGATTTGACAGGATGAATGGCTAAATGGATCATGTTCTTGAGTGAATTTAAAATTAAATATGTTAATAAAAAGATATCAAAGGAAAAGTTTTGGCGATCAATTAGCGAATCCCTATTTTTATTTCCTGCTAGTGACAAGCCCACCATCATCCCTAACAATCCTCTCATTAATCCTAAACATCCACTTTCTTCCCACATTTCTTGGGACCAATGGAATCACACATTAGCTTATATGAAGAAAAAATAGTTTCTTCATCAAACTAAAATAAAAAAATCCAAGGAACTCTAAAGCTCATAATAAATACAATCATAAATCTAAAACTCAAACATGATTTAAAAATTTAAAAAAATGCAAATGCCAAGTATGAAAAAAGTGTAAAAATATATGTATGGGTAATTTAAGTTCCTGTTGTATATATCTCCCCCTAGGTAAATATCGTCTAGCACAAAGTTTCGACATGCAAAAATTTGCACCCAAGGCATAGGCTAGGGCGCACAACACAAAGTGTCGACATGCAAAAATTCATGCCCAAGGCGTAGGCTAGGGCGCACAACACAAAGTGTCGACATGTAAAAATTTGTACCCAAGGCGCAGGCTAGGGGTGCACAACAAAAAGTGTCAACATGAAAAATCCGCGCCCAAGGCACAGGCTAGGGGTGCATAGCACAAAGTTTCGACATGTAAAAATTCATGCCCAAGGCGCAGGCTAGGGGCGCACAAAGACAAAGTGTTGACATGCACAAGTTCACACCCAAGGCACGGGCTAGGGGTGCACAACACAAAGTGTCGACATGCAAAAATTTGTGCCTAAGGCACAGGCTAGGGGTGCATAACACAAAGTGTCGACATGTAAAAATTCACGCCCAAGGCGCAGGCTAGGGGCGCATAGCACAAAGTGTCGACACCACATTTTCAGCACCTATGGTGCACTTAAAAGTAGGTTAACATGAGGATGGATGCACCGAGGTGCATCTTCAGTAGCGCATCTTCAGGAGGTGCAACATTTTGAGCGTTGACACCCCGACAGAAAGCAAACCCTGACACAAATATTCAAATGGCCATAACTTTTCACAGGGAGCTTGGATTCACACAAGGTTGGAATTTTTGGAAAGCTTACAAGGTTCTTTATCCAACTACAACTAGATATCTTTAATTAGGTGAGAACAAGTTCTTTAAAAATTCAAAATACAATTCGCCATTTTTTGGGTTTGCTAGGGTTCCCACCTACCGCCATAATGAGATGAATTAAATGCAACCTAGAGGTGGTTGGGGTAGATTTGGAATTCCTCTCTCTTTTATCTCTCATTATTCCTATAAATTGTAAGGAGGGGCTTCTTTATAAAGTTTTGACATTATTTTTTTCCCCTCCCTTCTTCTCTTTGTGCAGTGAATTTGTGGAGTTCAAACCTCCCATCTAAAATTGTAATGCAAATTTGCCTCTTGGCATTTTTTAGTGTATTGTATCAATCTTTGGAGTAGATAATGCATGTTTGTGGATGATTATCAACCCTCTCTATGTTTATTTTCATCCTCTTGATCTTTCACTACAAATTTTGTTATATGTGCATGATCTTGCATTGCATTTTAATGGTTTTTGTTTGTTGTCAAGACAGGTGTTCTTCATTCCTTGGTGCATCACCTTTGTTATTTTAGGTTTTATTTTATACATATTCTTACCTTGCCTCCTTGGAAAGTTAGTTTAGGTTTTTTAGTAAACCCTTTGCATTTCTACATGTGCATCTGAACAGAGGAATATGAACCAACCTTCATCCGGAGAGCTTTTCCGATTTTGCAATGTCCCACACTTGGGAAAAGCTCCATGTTATGAAATCACACTGAGAGTCTCAACCCATTGAGTTGCAAACATTCAGGGGTGCTTGTGATTTGCCATCAATAGTTTCCACACACATAGTATAAAAAGACAAGTCTAAATCACTTATCTAGTATGATCTCACCATGATCACCAAGATTAGAGCTAATATCATTGTTGATAATAAAAAAATTTGGATCTCCCTCATCAAATAAATTGTAAGCATTGTTGTTGGGTCCTATCATAAGGAATGAAATTTTTGTTCCCAAATCCCAATCCATCCTATCTTATTCTTCCCACTACATCGTGGATATTTTTCCTACATCCTAATTTTAATCCCATATGTCCCCATTTCATCCATTTTAGTTATCTCCTTGATACTAGATAAATTATTATCCCTTTGAGGTTTTCCCTTCACATTCCATCAAAAATACAACACATTAAAACATTGCAAGAAAAT
Source organism: Taxus wallichiana var. yunnanensis (assembly GCA_018340775.1). Taxonomy (NCBI): domain Eukaryota; kingdom Viridiplantae; phylum Streptophyta; class Pinopsida; order Cupressales; family Taxaceae; genus Taxus; species Taxus wallichiana. The sequence goes on along the minus strand of CM031238.1, from coordinate 519,384,714 downwards.
AAAAATACAAATATCAAACATCACAATAAGGTATTACATACACATGGATGTTCTTTCCTTTATTTTAATTCCTCTACAAATCACCCATAATTTTCATCCCTTCGATGATATTTTGGTTATTTTGTTCACACTCATTTTTTGGAGTTGACTTCTATTATATCCATTTGACCTTGGACTTTCATTACCTTGGTAAATTAAAACATGACTGACCTCTTAGAGATCTTATCACTAATTTACATTTAATAAATTTATTGCAAATATATTTGGGAATAGTTTTTAATACTAGCCAATGTCATCAACAAAATCAATTACACATCCTTCCATCAAGCCATTAGTGGTTCTTAACCCCTTATCAAAACAATTGAGAGAGTTGAAATACTTTTCAAAAAGCAAAAAAATCAAAAATAAAAAACAAAAAGCAAAGAAATATATATATATACACACATACATACATACATACATACATACATATATATATATATATACACACACATATATACACATATACACATATATAATCTCACTAGGGGTAATTCCAATATATCTATCAAGGATATGAACACCTGGATGGACATAGAGCAATTTTATGACTAGAATCATAAACATCTTTATCATGGCTATGGACTCTTGGTTGACAACGGAGAAGTGTATGACTCTCTTTCCACCCTCCATTCACCAATAAAGTATCCAAATCAATCATTCCTACACATTGGCTAGTTTTTCTTCACTTATTGCCTATCAAATCTTCACTTCAAGAAACAATTAATTTCCATGTGCACACACTAGATCTTGATGAGAAATAGGACCAAGATATGTTATGAATTTTTGTATTGACCTTGTTCAAAATATTTTTACTCCATATTTTATCTCAGAATTCGTACCTTTGGCTCATCGCTAATATTCTAGTTATATTTCCATATATATCCACAACATTCACACTTTTCTTCTTCTTTGTTTAGAACATATGTGTATATAACCTGGATTTTTACCATGTTTCCCCATTCCAATAAACAATAGTGTACCTCTTTCTATCATCTATTTATGGGCCATATTTTTGTGTCACACATTATGTTAGGATACCCTACTACTAAAAGCAGCATGTCACTAATACCACACAATTATGGCACCTTGAGCATGTCCTTTGGTAAAAACTAGTTTTACACACCATATGAGGATTCTATTTTTCATAAGCACCTCACACTTGGGGGCATGATTTCTTCTTCCCGTATGCCTATATTTGGATCACCAACAAGTTGAATTAGTCAAATAATAACAACCATATCAATGCTACTAAAATATAATGGGCTTATGATGTCAATGTTAAGAAAATGACAATTTGGTTTCTTTTGTTGAATAAAATGGGTAAAATTATTTAGATCTGAATCTAATCTTGCACACAAGAACACTTTTAAAATGTTATCTATTTTTGGTTGTTAGGATACTTGTCTCATTCAGATCCCTAACATTTTTAAGGAGATAAAATAAATTATATCTATGTAAAATGACAAAACAATAAATGAAATGACAATTATACCTAACTCAAATCACAGAAAAATCACAATTGTGATTCAACAAGAATCACATGGAGATCACAAGCTAATCATAATTTCATTTCCTACCTTTGTTGAAATGTCTCTAGAATAGTTTTGTATGAAGTTAGATCTATCCTTTGAACTTCACTTTTCCTTCTTCAAGTCTTGCAAAATCAAGATATGCAAGCAAGAGAGCAAGAAAAATCAAGTATATTCTTTGTGCACTAAGATCCAGGGGTTAGAATTAGAGGGTGACGGTGATTTTATAGATTTGGAGTGCATTATGGATTGAAACACACATGGGTGTAATGTGTATTGGGTATGCACATGGGTAGGTGTGATGAGACAAAATTAAATGTAAGTGGGTGAGGTTAGTAAATAGGTGGTGAGTTGTCTTTTAGCTCCATTTGGTGGGGTTTTATGATTTTTTTAATTCTTTTTGTGTTTTATAATTTTTTTGGTGTTTTCAAATAATGGACCTTATGCACAAGGTGCATTTTCTAGTGTCTACATTTTTTCCATTTTGGGTTACCTATTACAGTAGGAAAGATGTAGTGCAAAAATTGAAGATGGGATGGGGATCATCTAACCCTATAAAGGTGGATGTCAGAGTTGTGGGATTAGATGGTTGAATTAATAGGTAAAAATCTAGAAATGCAACCAATGGGCCACTTCAACCATATTCTATGAAGGGATCGATATGTTGATTTTAGAAGGAGGATATTATATATTCATTTGATTGATGAATGTTGATTGGTTGTCATAGAATTGGATGAGAAGGTATTGGTATGTGATTTACCCCTTAAGTGACAATTTTTATAACTAAAGGTTCCCCAAGATGATGTGGGACAAAAAGTGGTAGTTGAAGATGATATAAATTGATATTTGGCAAAAGGCATGTGGAGAGGAAGCACTCATTGGGTTTCCCCAATCACGTGACAAATAAAATTAGATGGTGGGTATATATAAAGGTGGACACAAGAATGATACATTATGGGGTGGAGGGGTTAAGTGGATAATTATAAATTGATGGAGGATGAGCTAGGTGGGTAAGGTAATGAGAAATGTCACATGAGTGAGGAGGTAAGATAAGGAGTTATGCGACAAGATGGGAGCAAGTCATATGAGTTGGAGGTAAGCTAGATGAGTTGTAGGAAGGTTGGGAGTAAGCAAGGAAATATTTTAGGTGAGATGGTAAGTGAGTTGGGTTGCGAATCGGTTACGTAAGATGGGTGGAAAGTTGGCTAGAAAGTTAGATAGTTGGAAATATGGCTAGTTGGAAAGATGGTCGGTGAGCTAGTTAGGTGAGATGGGTGGGCGAGTTGGGTAGAAATTTAGGTGTGTGATCTAGTTGGCATACTGATGGGTGAGTTGGGTTAGCGAGTCACAAGGGAAACTCATCGGGTGGGGATTAGGTCAATGCGAGGGATAAGGGGTTATAAATTTATTTGGTGAGGACTTGTGAGGAGGAATATGATAAGTCACACAACCAACTCATTGAGGAGAGGGGAAATCTTAGAGTGAGGGAGAAGGGGAGAATTTTGAGTTGATGTAAGGCAAGGTAGCTCAGGATGAATTAAGGAGAGCGTGGAGAAATTTGGAGGGTGGTGCAATGGAGGTTTGAGTCACTCACCTAATTAGGAGGTGATGCAGCTTAGGGATAAGATTACATTAACATGGAGATACAAGAGAGGAAGAAGCTCATGGATGATGCCAAAATGTGCTTCGAGAGGGAGTTGGGTATAGGTGATAATCAAGTAGGGGGAGGTGCTCACCATGAGTGTGACCAAACTAGAGACTAGGGTATGAGGAAGATGATATCCAAGGGTGGAATAGAGCAAAGGATGAGTCACGTGGGTGATGAGGTAGGTGACGTGAGTTAAAAGAGTTGGCTGGGAAGGGAAAGTAGGCTACAGTGGTGATGGAGGAAGTGATGGGTGGAAATTCATAGGGGAGAATAATCAGTGTATATGGCATTCTAGATGGGTAGGCTACCATGGGGATGGCTAGGCTAGGTGGGGGTAGTGAGGAACGTGGTGATTCACAAAAGTGACTCATTTGGGATGATTTAGGGGAATTCATTGTGCAGGGGAGTTGAGAGCTAGATGAGAATTTCAGTTGGCCAATTTATAGAATGAATTGATGAGTTAGGAGTACAAAGGAAAATGGAGGGATGATTGGCTTGCCAAACCTGGGTTGGGTAGTTATGTTGAGGATGGTGTTGGCTCGATCACTACGTTGACCGAGCTAGGTAAAGGTGCATGGCTCAATTAATGTGAGGTGAGTTGGATATTTAACTTGGGTGTGAGGAAAGTTCATTACGAGGAGTAGAAATGTGGTGAGATAGGCCTAGGGATAATGTCGGGATGGGCATGGAAGGAGTTTCGGTAGTGAACTTGGATATTTAGGATAGGGGAGGAAAGTGAGGGAGAGAAATTAGGAAGGAAAGGGTAGCTTAGTAAGTCATTGGAGTGACTCGCCAGAGAGTTGTTGAGGTTGAGAGGTAACAAGGTTAGGGATGGGTGCATGGATTAGGTAAGGTGAGTTTGGTAAGATGATTATGATTGTGGACTGGAGGGGTTAGGGTGAGCTACTAATTAGGTTAGGGGATCTTAGGGTGATCCATCTTGACTAAGTTGGTTGAGGGGTGAGCTTGTTGAGGAGCTTGATAGGGAATGATCTAATTCATGAGTGTGACTTAGCAAGGTGAGGGAAAGGGAAGGGTAGGAGGGCGGTTGAGGTAGGGGTGTGGGTATATAATTTTTTTTAATTTTTTAATTTTTAATTTTTATGAATTTTTTGATTTTTTGTCTTTTGAGAGGTAAGGTAAATTGTGATCTCGGGAAAATACATGAATAAAGAATGGTGGAATGTAGAGAATTATCTCCATGCAAATATCATGAAAAGTGAAAATTATGTTATGGAAAGGACATGGGAAATGATGATGGGGAAATGTAAATGGTAATGGAGTGTAAACATAAAAAATGACATGGTTGTAACATTGTAGTGCGAGAGTTATGTAGATGTAGTAAAGTGGTTTGAAACAAAGTTATGGTGAACACATGATTAACTTAAAGAGATGAAACATGAGATAATGAGTGATCTTAAATGATAGTTTGAAAAAATATAATCCATAGCATGCAACATACTAGCCATGTGACTCATCAAGATCATGTTTGTGTGCATGAGATTGAATTGACTACTTGAAATGAAGAACCATGATATAATGAGTGAAAATGTAATCCAACGTGTAGGAATTATGTTAAGCATGTGATTGGTGAAAAGTGAGATAGAAGGTAATTTTAAGTTGTGCATTTCCCCACTTCCATCTAGGTGTCCATAGCCCTTATGGAGGTATATTTGATTCTATTCTCAACATTTCTCTAATTTAATCCATGTTTCCATAGCCCCAATACATTTAATGGAAATACCCCTAAGAGAGAGTGATTGATATTTCTCTTTGTGGTCTTTTATTTTCAATTTTTACTTTTTCTTTTCTTTTATTGTTTTGATTTTTTTCACAAGATATTCAGCTCTCTTGGCTTTCTAAGGGTTGTAAAACCAAAAATGTCTTGATTGAGGGAGTGGATTGATTGTGTAAATAACAGCTTCAAAGCATCAATAAATAATCCCCAAGGTCTTCAAGAAAATCTGTTAAGTGTGTGAACGTGTTTGGATATCTAAGAGATTAGTCATTCTAAATTCACCAAGGAGAGAACAAGTTCATGCAACTGTAGTAGATATTATTAAATCCCAAAACATGTCAAAAGGTGATCAAAGTGTTCACCAAAATTTGTGAAACAAACAAACACATGGAATGTGACCAAACTATATTTAAAATGTGTAGCAGTGAGAGGAGAAATGGAATTACATGTGAGTAAAGATAATGTAGAAGAATATTCATGAGAAAACATTTTTATTGCAATTTTAGGAATATATTGATTTTTTAGAATTTAGAAAGATGTTTAGTTGTGTGAAAGTGGGTGTTTGTGTCAAGAATGATAACGTGGAGAATCAAGTTGTGTTTCAAATCTAGGATGGATGAAGAGAATAAGAATGCAAGAATCATGCAGAATGTGTTAGTAAATCCAAATGAAAGTCCCCCAATCCACATAGGGACTAGATGAAGAAGGGACATGATGTAAAAATAAAGAAATATATGAGATAGATGATTAGAGTGGTGGGAATGATGTGGATGATAATTGAAGAAAGAATTCCAAATAAAATTGTAGAAAGGTGAATAGTGACATATGTTAGCATGGATATGAAACATACAAAAATGGTGATGAATTTCATGGATGTGAAAGAATGTTTGATGGTTGAGGACATGAGAATAGACAAATGGTAGATAGTAAAATGTTATGAATCCTAGTGCTAGGGATGATATTAGGTCGATGAGGTGTGTAAAATATAGTGATGTTTTAATAAAGTGTGATAGTTAATTGTGCGGTCTTTTGATGAGTGGGTGTGACAAGCGTAGGGTGGAACAAAATAGGAAGCAATATGTAAGAAGGAATTTCCAACACATGACAATGTGGGAGAAAATTAGAATGATTGGAAAGTGTGATTGGATGTAGAGGATGTTTGTGAGGTTCATGTGTAAGTACAAAGGGGCATGTGGGTGTGATAAATGGTGTGAACCCAAGAGGAGCGGATAGTAAAAATGGTGCTTGAATGAGTGGTGTAGGAGATAAGAAGGTGAATATGAAGCAAATATCTAAAGGATGTATAACAATGGGAGCATGCGGAGGTGACTTGAGAGGAATATATGAATGCTTATTTCACTAAATATGGACTTATTTGAGTCCGATAAGCTAAAAAATATAGCCAAGATTAGAATCCAATATTATTAGTTTTGGATTCCAAAATTTTAAATATTGGAATTATTTGAACTCCAAAATCACACATATTAGATTCCAATATCTCATAAATGGTAATCCAAGATCACATATATTGGAATCTAAAATAACATATATTGGAATCTGAAAATCAAAATATTATAACCCAATATACCTCCTTTTGGAGTCTAATATATCATATTACCAATTAAATAATGAATATAAGAATAATAATTTAATTATTTCAAGGAATCTGACAATGATATGTAAAATAATAGACATAACATGTTCTTGTTTTGTATGGGGTAGCAAACGCTTTGGGATTTAATTTTTTATTTCGAATAAGGTTTGTATCATCCCTATAAAAATTTATTGAATAAGCCTCTCGAGTTGTTCGAAAAGGCGGGACTCCTAAATTTATTTAAAAATTTTGATGTCCATGACGAGGATTTGAACATTCAGATTGCCAATTTGTGGAATGAAGGTCGGTTTGTTTGAAGAATGTTTCTTTCACCATAACTCCTAAGATGATTGCCAAAGTGTTTGGTTTACCACTAGAGGGAAGATATGTTTTTAAACCTAAATCGACTACAGCCTGAGATGGATGACTTCATACAAGGTAAGGGTTCCCTCAAGAAACATTTCAATGGCTTTGATAGAGAGGACTTACCACCTCCTTATGATGAAATTTCCCTTTTATTATGTCTTATATTACTCTTGAAGGACACCATAGAGTGGTGTATGGGTACCATTTCCCAATGCTCAATCACATTAGAAATGGTAGACAGTATAATTTTCCTAATTTTCTGTATAAATCACTGGAAAAATCCATCGATATGGTTAAGAAAGGAACTTTCATTGTTCCTCTCCACCAAGGCCTTCTCAAGGCCTTGATCAAAATAGTAATTCCCAAAATTGATGGAAGGGTAAAATTTAAGGCAAATACTTGATAAACCTAGGTTAGGGAATAAAGGAAAATTGGGGGCAAAAATAAAGAGGTCTAGAATAGCCAAGGTTAATCCCAAAAATAAAATGAGAAGGGAAGATGAATAGGGTAAAGAGGAGAATATAGATGTGAGATCTAGATCCGAGGAAAAGATACAGTTACTTGGAAAAAGGTGGTAATGACAGAGAGGTTCACATGGAGTTTAGGGATACTTTCAAGTAAAAAGGAAGAGAGGATGACTGATAGTCCTCCCCAAGAGGATGATAATGACGAGATCTCAAATAGCCCCAACCAAAGTAATGGTAGATGTCATATCCTACCTACAGCACTTAAGGTTCTTTGAAAAGACTTGTTCTCTACCCAACAAATAGGGATTGTGGTGGTGACTTCCTCAAGGATTTTGAAAATTATAGATAGGAAACTAACATTAATAGACATAAAATTAGTATGGTGGGCATCGATCTCGTATCAAGCTTCAAGAGAAGGTGGAAAAGCTCACTCCATTGTGGTGAATGATAACTTTAAAAATGAAAATGAAAGGTGCATTTCCATGGAAAAGGACATACTTAAAATGAAATAAACCCTAATGTATATGAAATAAATTCACCGCTGAATATAAATAGTTCTACCCAACACATTAAGATGTTTAGAGAGATTTTCCAAGCCATACTGAGAGCCAAGTAGCTGGAGAAGATGGATTTATGCCTAAAAGGGAGATTATTTAGCCTAACTACAAGGAATGAAAGACAAACATAGCTAGCCTAGTCAAGGAATGGAATGAATGCAATCCAACTATGAAATATTTGATCCAGATTGATTTTTGTTGCTATCCTTTGGTCATTTGGGGACTATTTAATTTTTTGATATGTTGTTAGTATCGATTATATTATTTCTAATGTTGTTATTATGGTTATGGCTTGTTGTTAGATCATCTATGCTTTTGTTGTAGTTGGATTCAATGGGTATACCCTTGGCCATGTTTCTTGTTGTTTTAATGGTTTACTTTGTATGGGGTAGGGTCCCCACAACCCTTCTTTACCACTAATAAATAAATAAATAAAAATCATATAAGATTAAACTATGTAGATGTTGGGAATATTGCTTAATGATTTAAGGGAATTTAACATTGATCTACAAAACAAGAAACATAACATGTTTCTATTTTATACGGCTAGCACATTAACTAGGCTTAATTTAAGATTTGGAATAAGGTTCTTTTCAATTTTAAAATATCATTAACATTAAACTATACAAATCTTAGGAAAATTGTTTAATAATTTCACGAAGCATTGGTCAGTAAAATAATAAATCGGACATATTTCTTTTTATACGAGATAAAGCTTACTACTAGGCTTTAATTTTTCTTTGGAATAAGGTTCTTATCAATTTTAAAATGTCATTAAGATTAAACTATGTAGATCTTGGAAAAATATTTTAATGATTTAATAGAATCCGGCATTAGTCTCAAAAATAATAAACTCGATCATGTTACTTTTTTATACGGGCTAAGCAATGCTTGAGGCTTAATTTTTGTTCGGGAATAGGTTTCTTATTAGTTTTCAAATGTATTTAATATTAAACTATAAATATCTTAGAAAAATCATTTAATGATTTCAGGGAATCCAACATTGGTCTACAAAATAATAAACCGAATATGTTTCTATTTTAGTATTATGTGATTGAACCTCATCACAACAAGAGAAATACTGAAGATATTCTGAAGAAACTAGTAGAGAGTGAAAATCTAGACTATGAGAATATAATTAAATGTAAAACCATTCTAGATATATTTTCATATTTAAATATAGATATCAAATTAACTGTAAAACCATTCCATATATATTTTCATATTTAAATATGGATATGATATTAATTAAAATTAATTGTAAAACCATCCCATATATGTTTTCGTATTTAAATATAGATATGAAATAAATTAAAATTCCTTTTCTAAAGGTATAATTCTAGTAAATCATTTTAAGAATTATTTCAATTTCATTATAATATTATTCATCACTTTGGGATCCCAAATTCATAGAATAAATGATAGAAAATAAAAAAATCACAATACATATGAACATAATGATTGTTGATGTGGTTGGGAATTTGTAAATTCCTTAAACTAATGTGAACAATTTTTGTAGCAGACATTTTGAAGTTGAGAGGATTATATGAATTTAATAAATAAAAGTAACAGATTTAAAACTTAACATTTGCTAAGTAATGCCAATGTAGCTTATATAGGTAAATTAACATTAATGAAATTAGAATTCACCAAAAATAAAAGATATCATGTATCCTTTTTAATATATTCACATATTTATTATCATTTAAATCCTTTATCGTATTGTAACATTACTAAAGATAGTCACACACATTATATAAAATAACATTATTAAGATAGTCACACACATTATATAGAATTTTTTTCTCAAATAAATTTAGGGACAAATTACATAATTTTCTTTTATATATAGTTAAATGCTTTTGACCGAGCTATGAACCGGAGGGTTGATGGGTCCCTACCCTACAAGTATCGAAATATTAGATCGATGAAGGGATATATACAAAACTAAAAACCAATACGAAATATTGTAAAAAGGAGGATAAAATGTAACATGAACAACCAATCCTACAAAAATATGGAGCCAAGAACACAAAAATAGATAGGGAATGACCAAGAAACCCTAGGGTTCCACCTCTACTTGGTCCTTTGAGCTAAGTGTTGAAATATTCCTAAAAATGTGAAGGACGAGCTTAGAATAGTCTTTAACTACACCATGTGATCAAGAAGGGGTGGCATAGGTTTCTCCAAGTGTGACTAGGTCTAGGGATGGCACCACGAAGACGCACGCCCCATTGGAGTGATAGATGCTTTGAAAAAAATTAAAAAATCAAGGAGGGCCCAAATTTTTAGTTCCAGGGAATCACAAATCTTGTTGTCAACCCACAAAGGAGACGTAAGGACCGAGATTAGAAAATAGACTAGGAAGGCATCACTCTGCTAGAGCTTTGGACAAACCCACATGATGACATGGGTAAATGAAATGGGACATGACCACCATGACCACTACCTTATATACCCATAGTATGAGACAATTGAATACAAAGACACATGCAATCTCGAAGTTTACATGAGCTCTCTCACGTGTCCTTAGTGCCTTAACACTTATTTCACTAAATTAGGACTTATTCTAGTCCGAATAGATAAAAATATATAGCCAATATCATAATCCAATATTGTTATTTTTGGATTCCAAAATGTCAAATATTGGAATTATCCGCACTCCAAAATTACACATATTGGATTCCAATATCGCATATATTGGAATCCAAAATCACATATATCGGAATTATATGTACTCCAAAGTCCCATATATTGGAATCCAGGAAAATCAAATATTGGAATCCATTATATGGGCTAGCATCTCGCTAGGCATTATTTATGATTTGTTATGTACAAAACATGTATTTGTTTTGTAAGGGCTATCAACCGCCAACTATTATTTATGGTATGTTATATATAGAAAATGGTTATGTTTTAAATGGTCTAGTGGCCCCTAAGTATTATTTATGTTATGTCTTAGTGAAGATCCAAAAATAAGTTCCTTGAATTTTATTTTTAATCAAATATCATCCCGAACATCTTCTCTTTCCTTCAATTGTTGCAAAAAAAGGCCACAACCGGGTATTAAATTTAACGCTTTCGTTTAGACTTTTTTTTATCATTTTTATCTGTAAAATAGTTGCAAATATTTGAAATAACCATCACATATGACTTGCATATTTTAGATATGACCGTCAATTTTTATAGATTATTTATATATTAATTATATTAAAAAATATTTAAAAACAATTAAGTATATATATTATAATTTTATATTTATTTTATGAATAGTGTAAAAAAATAATATTTTACAAATTTTCAAGGGCAATTTTTTCTGATAATTCACCACATAAGTTATTCAATCATATTGTCATCTTATAATCAGTGAAAATATAAATCCTCCTAACTTATATTTCAAAATATCAACATAATATAATAGTGATAATAACATATGAATGTATATATTATTGGCAATGTAAAGAATTATATTCATAATAACATTTTGAATAGATAAATAGTTATTTAGATTTTTCTTGCTCTAAGTATCGATGCCCTCTACCACATTCAATTCCCGAGACATGATTTGTGATATTTTTTTACAAATCTGCCATTAACCGCTTATCTTTTTGTACAATATTTGCGGCTAATTTTCATACCCACCATAAAATTTTCAGGAGGGTTTCCCTTTGTACCTAATGTAATACACAAAGTGTTTTTTGAACTGTATGAAAAATTATTTCTACTCCAAACCTTTTCTAGGTCTCTTATTTCTATTCCCTCAACTATATTGCAATGTTCCTTTCCCCAAGTGAGTCTTGGATTCAATACGGTCAATATTTTTTTAATTGAATCTCATTGATATCTTTTTAACATTAGTAGAAATGATATTGTCAGACTAGAATCCTAGTTCACAATATGGTGATAATAATTTTATAAATTCTGACAAGCCACCTCGCAGGTTGATAGATTTCATACCAAACTTGAATGACATCTTCCTATTGTATGTTTTTTTATCCCATATAGCAGGTCCTCCATATCCAAAATAAGTAAATAACTCTTATCACTACATGTAGGGAAGTAAACAAATTTTATTTTTATCAACCACATATCAATTACAACCAATTGAAATAAACAACATTTTAGCTTATGACTAACAATTATTGATTGAGATTGTGGCTTGGATTACACTTCCTTTACACGTTGTTGGATTTGTTGATGCAAGAGCTATTTCAAATAAAAATCATCAATTCATAATCTATTTCTTCCTATTGAAAATATGAGCATAATGTATTTGAAATAAAAATTAATCAATTCATAATTGATTTCATGTTGTGGAAAAATTAAATGGATAAACATAGTGGTTTATGTGGTGATATGGTAAGTACAATATCAATTATTCTCTATCTTATAATTCAAATTTAGTGGCCATTAGGCTACACTTATATTCGTCAAACCACCCTTTAGTAGAAAATAGTCCTCAACTATTGATGAGGATTTGCAACCACTAGGCTATGCCATCATTGGCGAACTACACTTAGCTGGAAAACCTTTAATGAGGCTATCCAAGTGTTTTTTTACATACATACGAGTTGGATCAAGCCATATGTAGTTATGTTTATGATGATGTTGAAGCCAAAAAAATGTTAATTCAATGTAAGTAGTCAGTATGCAGCAGTGAATCAATGAAACATTGTAGATAGTATGTAGTTGTAAATCAATGAGATATTGATGAATGTAAGGTTTTTAGTCAAACCATTTCTGATATTGAACGTGGATGCATAGAGTCCACTAAGCTCTATATAATTCGTTTTAAATTGTTATTATAGCTTACAAATGGATTTCCTTAAACAATTCTTTGACCCTAAGCCAAGAATATAAAATAATGTCTGTTAGTTATCATTTCTTATAAATTTGTGGGCCTTATAAATAATTTTGTTATAAAATACACATAGATATCATATCGTTTCCTATAAATTTGTGGGCCTTATTGGTTTTCTACATAATCATTTATTTTATTATAAATTTGTGGGGCTTATTAGCAGTTTTGTTTGTAAATTCACACGATTAACATACCTAGATATGATGGCATATTCGTGTCGATGTTCCCGTGTCCTCCACATCTGTCATTTGAACTATAAAAAATAACTTTGTTAAAAAAATTAAAAACCATGGCAATTGAAGATAGAGCTCATTAAACATATTTATAAAATGATTGAAAGTAAATCACCATGTTGAATTGGTTGTGTAGTGTCATGGTGAAATGGTTGTACATCAACTTTTATAGCTTTGTGGTTATCTACATAAACAATAATTGTATAAGTAGCATATTTAGGTTAAAATCCATTAAACAAAATCACTTGTTGAAGTTTGTTGATCAAAGAACACTTAAAAAAAGAACACAATAAGTCCACATGGGGAAGTGATTCATATTCAAATGCACGAATGAATAGGAGAACACACGTATAGAACAAAAGTTCAGATTTTAGGACTTATCTTTTTCACTCATAAAGCTCTATTTTTAGAGATGGCATGTAGAGCACACAAACGAGGTAGAGACGTGCATGCCACACATTGGCTATTTTTGGAGGATTGGATACAAAGCACTTTGCATGGAAACAGGCTAGAAATAGATCTGCTACTGTCAGTTAGCTAGTAGTAGTATATTATTAGCGCACTTGCATGTGTGGATAGTTTTGTAAAGGCATGTGGCTAAGAAGAGCATGCGACCTATTTTGGGAATAGATAAGCGGTGAAGGAAAGTCCCCACCCTTATATATATGTAGTAAACTATGTAATAGAGAGAGGAGATATATACAGAGATATGTTGTTAAATATGTTACGCGTATACTATTGTTATTGTAATGAAGCTTCTGTATACTTATTGCATTGAATATAATGAAGGATAATAGCTAAATCTAAGTGTTATTTTTTTATGTTTATCTGAATCTAGTATGTTTTTGATCTCATCATGGTTAGTACTTAATTATTATTTTCCTTAGATATAGATCTAGTATGCTCTGTAGAATGATGTGCTAGTAATAGAACTATATATGTTAAGTCTCCATCATGCTAACATCCTGAAACAAGAACCCTAAAGAGGAACCTAGTACCTTTGCATGCTTCAAGTGAGTTCTCAGTCTATGTTGAGTGATGTGCTAGCACACATAGGGTTTCATTGGGTTTGTATCACTTAATTTTAGGCTACATCATTAGTTTTGTTACGGGACCTCTTTTTCCATTGTTTTCAAGATGGTTCGTAATGAAGACATAACCGTTGACCTTTGCAAGTAATGAAGAATGGATACGTGATCTGGAAGAAGAATACACACAATGGTTCACTCTGGATCTGAGTTTAACACACGTACTTGAGTGGAATAGAATATGTATGCAGTTTATATGAGATATTTTTTGCTATCTTTCCAGTAGAATTATACGAGTGGTTGGTTGTTTATGCATCTAAATGGAATTAGAGGTATTTCGTACTCGTATGATGCATGAAGAATTCTAAGACCTTTATGATGCTGATTTTATTTGGCATCGGGATGTGGATATGTGATTTCATGGTGTCTTGAATAGTTATATCTTGAAATACTCAATTTCCACTTATTCATGTCTAGAGGTAACTAAATTCCAATTTTTACGACATCCAAAGGGAGCTTACCTATAAGGCATTCCACTTTGGCGATAAAGATCCTGATGGTAACTTTGAATCTGGAAAGTAAACCAATGGCTAACTAAACCCCACCATGTTCGGGGAAGGAACATGATTGGTGAAAGATGGTAGACCTTGTGGCAAAAGGGAAAAGAGAGGAAATGCGGCTTAAGTATAATGAGGAACGTGAGAGGGAGATAGAGAATCAGCGTACCATTGTATAAAGTATGGTTTTGAGGAGAGATATGGCTCATGAAGGATTTGAAGCTCATGTAGAAGATGTAAATCCAAAGCATCAGGAACTCCCACATTTTGGAAAGCATGACAGGCATCCCCCCTTGGCCTCATAATGAAGCATGCCAATAGAGACTACCTAGGCTACAGGTGCACATTTGAATCCACCTAGTAACCTAGGCCTTGTGCTTGGTTTTCTAGTATCTAGTATGATAAGTGATAAGTAAGAAAGTGTGGGAAGTAAGAAAGAAAGCACATCAATGGCAGGGAAAACAAATTCATTGTTATTTGGAGGTGTTTTTTTAGGCACATCATCCACACAGAATATGAGCACACCGATTTTTGGACTCACTTCTAGAAGTGGAACTACTTCACATACCATAAGGGTTCAATATAGTACTACTGTCAAAGCACATGGGAGTATGTCTATAAGACCTATTCCAGCTATAGGTTCGGGATCGGGAGGTATGAGAGGTTCTAGTTCGGGTGGATCTAGAGATTAGAGGCGGGGGAACATTGAAGGTTACGGATCGGGTGGGCAAGGTCTGTATCAACCCTAGAATATTTATATGGAAATGTATCTTCATCTTCCAGAGTATATGGGCATAGAAGATGTTGCTAAACATGTGCATATGTGTGAAATATTGTGGCGTGTAAAAGGAATCACAGCTTCTGAGTGTAAGGCAAGCCAATTTGCTACTACATTACAAGGGCATGTGCATAGCTGGTACAGAAATTTTGACCCTAATCAGACTTGTATGGATTATGTAGCATTGAAGGATGTGTTCTTAAAAGAGTTTTATATCCCTGAATTTGAGCAGAAGAGTATAAGTGCACTCAAGGATATTAAGTAAGGCACTACTGAGAGTGTGCACGAGTATGATGCCCATTTTAAAACACTTCTATCTAAACTTTCTGTGATATTCATGCAAGCTAGTATGTACAATGGATTGTTGGGGATTGATTACATCATTTAGGAGGAACTGTCCCATAAGACATTTACTAATCCACGTGAGGCATTGGAAGCAACCCTACATGCTGAGGTAGTTGGGAGTATTAACACTAACATTAGCTCATTCTTAGAGGCACAGATTGCGGCTATGGAAAAATAACTAAAGAAATTATCAGTGAATTCAGCCCATGAAATGCGCTCAGGAATTTGTTGTATAGATTGTGAAGTAGAGGTTCACACAAAGGATATTTTTCCTCATAGAACAGTATGCTCATTACTGATGTATTGTGAGATATGCGCAATAAGGAAGAACATTTTAAGATACTATAAAATCAGTAAGTCCACAACTCATGACACAGAGGACTTGCCATCTAATGAGACAAATCCGTGATGCTATAGATATTAGTGTACGAAAGATAGGAATTTTAGATAACTCTAAAGGAAAAAATGAGCATCAAAACCAAGAGCACAATTAGGCATGTCGTGAATAGAATGAGGGCGTTTTGAAGGCATTCGTGGTAGAGGTCAAGGATACCATGGTGGATTTGGAGGACGAGGCCGTGGTGGTGGAAGAAGTGAGTTTCCTTGTGGAACATGTTATACATGAGGATCTCCTGACCACTATAGGCGTGAATTTCCTCAGAATATTACATGTTCTTTCTGTGGAAAGAACCATAGCTATGAAGAGTGCCTAGACTTATATGAACATCTGAGTCAACAATGTAAACAAGAAAACAAGGGAACAATTATGGATAGGATACATCATACTATGGAAAATCAATGGATGCCCAAAATGGAAGTAGAGTCCAAGGCACTACAAGTGAGGATCATGAGTTGCATTGAGGCATCACATGCTAGAGAAGCATTACAACAAAAACCTACCATCACTAAAGATGAGGTTCTTCATGCATGGTACCCAGATCCTACCTATCAGAAGGAGGTTTATCAGGATACCATGGAAGTTCTAAGGAATCTTCAAGGTGAGATACAATATTTAAAGGAGCAAAATAAAGCATCAGAGATATTCCAAACTGATATAGATGACTTGAGAGAAGTGTGCAAAATGTTACTCCAGGAGCACATCATTCTACTATTAGGGAGTTGGTTAAAAGGGAACACTCCACGTGCAATAACTGAGACCAGACGATAGATCCTACATGTAAATCTCCCTCCTCATAGCCTAGATTATGATAAGGAAATCACTCTGAATGTTTTCGTGTATGGGTGGATGTTGAGTAATATATTGATTGATATAGGCACAGAAGTCAATGTTCTTACCTTGGATGCATGGGTACAAATGGGGAGACCCCCACTGCAGCCATCCTCTAATTTATTATTCATGGCTAATCAGACTAAGGCCACTTCCATAGGAGTTTTAAAATATGCATCCATTACCATACAAGGAGCCAAGTTCACTAGGGACTTTGAAGTTTTAGCGTTGGAAGAATCACATAGCTTCCCAACTCTATTAGGGTGTCCTTGGTACTATATAAATAATGTTGATGTTTGGTTCAACAAGGGTTATATCATTTTTGAAAATAAAGAGGAAAGGGTCATTATCCCTTTAACATATGAAAATTTTGCACCCTATGTTGAGCTATTAAGTGAAGAAGATCTAAATAGTATTTATGTATGCACCATCTAAGATCTAGAGATGATTGAACCAACCAAAGAAGGACTAATTTAGTGGGAGGATGTATAGTCTATTAGCGATACTACAAGTGTTACTTGCGATAATTGAGCTCACAACGCTTATGAATTAGTAGGGCGCAAAGTAAATAACATATTCCCTCAAGGCACAAAACCACATTATGTCAGGAGGATAGGTAATAACTCGGTACCTTGTTACACAGGAGAAGGGGATCCCATGGTATTCCAACGTGCCATGGAAGAAAAATGGATAGACCTCTTTGGAGAGGAGAAATATGCTAGCATTTACACTAAGTGGGATAACAAAGATGTTAGTGGGTGGTCCACAGGGGATAATCTTGTTAGATGGAATGATTTTGGGATTTATCTTTCTACTAGGTTCTATAGGAGTAATGTACCTACTCAAATATGTATTCATCATGGTAATCAATATATTCAACACCACATTCGAAGTGTGTGAGACTCTAGAGATGTAAGGGTAGGAAGCTTTATCACCTTCACTATAGGTGCACTAGTTTTATTCTAGTTTACAAGGTTGCGCACATGCTTGGTATGTATATGTATAAATCCATAGATAAACTAGAAATTGGAAGACTTTAATTGTAGTAATGACCCATAAATTTTACTTCTTCTTTACAAAACCTTTGGTAGAAGAAGCATTGAAAGTTATCAAGCACTTAACTATGGGGAATAGTGCCAAGGCTAAATAAATCCTTGAGGTTATTAGATAAAGAAGACTCGAGAGCACGTCCCGATAATGAACTAGAGGCTGATGCAACATTACTTCAATGATAAACTTTCCTCGAGAAGAGAAAAGGAAAAATGTTCTACCTAGTGGATGACAAAGAAGTAGATAATCTAGATGTAAAACATTCAAAGAGGAATGCATGAGGTATTGGACGGTGTGGATAGGACCACGCGTGCCTATCATGAAGAGTCTCCAATTATGGCTTCCTTAGGCTTAGTATCAAAGGATATTCCAAAGTTTCCACACCCTTAGAAGATTTACTGAAAGGGAAAGGTACGTTCTACTTGGGAGAACAACAACAACATACGCATTCAAGACATTGAAGGAGAAACTTACTACCATGCCTATTCTATGTTTTCCTTCATGGGACAAGCCATTTCATGTACATTTTGATGCCTCTGGCATGGCCATTCATGTGGTATTGGCTCAACCTGGAGAAGGTATTATAGATCATCCTATCTATTTTTCTAGTAGAAATCTAACTCCTGCAGAATAGAATTACACAACTACAGAGTGCGAAGCTTTGTCAATGATCTATGTGTTACATAAATTTTACCAATACCTACTAGCTACACCATTCATCTTTTATACATATCACGTGGCATGGAAGTATTTGGTAAATAATTCTATTTTACAAGGGCACATATGTCGATGGGTGCTCTTATTTCAAGAGTTTGATTTCACAGTTGTGGTAAAACCAAGAAAAAGTAATTCTGGACTAGACCATTTATCAAGAATACAGTCAGGAGAAGTAGCTCAAACAATTGAGGATACCATGCTAGATGTAGAGTTATACAAGTTACAACATGCTCCATTAGAACTAGAGGAAATTTTTATCTTTCTACACACAAGGATGGCACCAGAAGGAATGAAATACTTGGAGAAGAAACAACTTGCCATATGCGCTACACCTTATATGTTAATTAGTGGTGAATTATACAAAATGGGCCAGGATGAAGTATTGCGCCATTTTGTATTGAAACATGAGCGCACGGGTATTATGGAAGAATCTCATGGTGGAATTGTAGGAGGCCACTATACAGGTGATGCCACAATGTGCAAGATTCTACTCACTGGATTATAGTGGGAGACCCTCTATAAATATTTTAAGGAATTTTGTAACGCATGTGATTATTGTCAACATCTTGGAAGACTAGGTCGGTGAGATGAAATGCCTCTCGAGACCTATTGTTATTGCATAGCCATTTGAGAAATGGGTTATAGATTTTTTGGGTCCTATTTCACCAGCTGCATGCATGAATTGGATCATGCTACATTATAACTTGCACAGACTATCTGACAAGGTGGGAAGAAGCAGCACCTACCAAGGACTATACAACAACTACAATAACTTGGTTTTTATGAGAACATATTATTATAAGGTATGGATGTCCTTTGAGTTTGACCAATGATAGAGGCACACATTTTCTTAATGAGACAATCAAAATTTTATTGGATGAGTTCATGATTGCACACCATAAGACTACACCCTATCATCCTCAGGAAAATGAAATTGCAGGGCTTTTAACAAAATTTTGGGCCACACATTGAATTTTTTTTGTGATATTAGAAGAAAGCATTGGGATGATAAATTATTTATAGTACTTTGGGCATATAAAACAACATATAAAAGGTTGAACAAATCCACACCATTTCAATTAGTGTTTGGTGTAAAATCCATTCTTCCTATGGAATTTATGTTACCTTCTTTGTGTATTGCGCATGTTGAAGGTCTAGCCAATGATTAATCTTTAGAATAAAGGATTGAAAATATAATTCAGTTGGATGAGCAATGACCCATAGCACATTGGAGTCAAAATCAAGAAAAGGCTAGGCAAAAAGCAAGGCAAGACAGAAACACATGAGATAAGAAGTTTGAGATTGGACAAATGGTACTTCTCTATGACTCTAAGTTCTTACTCCATCTAGGAAAACTTAAGGTACATTGGTTAGGGCCATATGTTATTACTTACATCCTTGAAACATGTGCTTTCTAGTTAGAAGCACTTGATGGAAGACGGCTACCCGATTACTTTAACAAGAGTAGGTTTGAAGCCCTAGTATAAATAAGTCTTCTTGGTGTTTGTAATAAGGCGGTATTACCATTTAGGTTAGGTTTTCAATTCTATATTTCCTTAATGGGTTTCCTTCTTTATCGCTATAGTTTTTAATTTAGTTGGTGTGTTGTGAAATAATCTCACTTGCTCACATGAAGCTAATTACTACATGAAGCATGGTTATGCATAGAGGACTACACATAATTTTAGTGTGGGGTGTTTTTCAATATCTACGTACAAGATTGTGGGAATTGAAAGGTGAAAGGAATAAGCTACTATGGGTGCTCTTCAATTCAAAGGATTGCTTCTAAAAAGTGACCAAAGATATAGATGAATGAAGGGAAAATATAACATGAGGTAATCTAGAGGCCATAACAACTACCAGTAGAAGGTGCAGTGATGAGGTACTCAGGTGTAAGGAAGTGCGCTGAAGATAAGTCTGTGAAAAAAGGGTAGGAAGGAACGGTAGAAGTTTATAGCCTAGGCGTGAAGATGTAACATGCAGAAAGGATGGAATTGGTCAATTAATGAGAGGATATTTGGTAGGTGAAGGAGAAATGAATGCATCAAAAATTTGAAAATCTATATAAGGATGGGATGCGAGTTCATTTTTACTATTTTGATTAAGAGTATTTGAAAAGGAGCCAAGTGTAAAGAGTCGAGTGATCGAATTGAGGTACAAAAGGAGTGTAACTAGTCATGACAAAGAGAACTATGTGCAAAAAGAGCTTGCATCCCCCATGGTGAATGGTTTGAGCAAAGCAAGACGATATAGAGAGGAGATAGGGCACGTAATTTCACCTAGGGCACGTTGAATTGAGCTAGGGTTTGATTTGCACATTATAGAATTCAAGAGGAAAGGATCTACAAAGGATTGTAAGGTATAAATGGCACCCAAGAAAGTAGTTGTAGTAGGAGTGAAGGGAAAGGAGAAGGTAGCCATAGAGGAAGAGGAGATGGCTCCCGAAAGTAATTTTGAGAAATGCAATATCCCGAGGGGTTATCGTAGGACAAGAGTGGGATTATCACATAAGAAGAAGTAAGGCGAGTGAGTAAAATCACTATACCATGGAGAATAACAAGGAGCTTGATGCCTTGCTCGACATAAAGATAAATAAAAGCACGGTGGAAGACAAGTCAGTTTATAATGATGTTGGCAAGAAGCTCTTGAAGAAGATTGGAGTTTACCAAATATGCATTTACTCCCTTAATTCAGGAAATATGAGCCCTTATAACAATGGCTCATGAGCAAAGTGCACAAATATTTTTTCTACTTTGCAAGATGCAGAGCTAGAATTTTATCCGTGCTCATCACCATGGTAAGGGGGTTGAAAGGCACATGAGAAGATTTGTGAGATGATTTAATAGAAAAGGTCGTAATATTGGAGACCAGAAAGGATTTGGGGTACACAAAGGGTCTCGCATGGCATGGACATTGATAAACTAAAGAAGTATCTAGTGGTGCAAGCAACTACACATCTTGTTACAAAGCTAAATGACTAAGAAAGGTGGTCACAAGTGAACACCATGTGGCTGCACATTGCCAAAAAGATGTCTAAAGGGGTAGTCTACAACATTTCACAGGTTATATTGTAGAAACTATTGTTGAGGAAGCACAAATAGGAGGAAAGATCAGATTTTAAGTTGTTCTATTATCACTAGTGTTCATGGAGATCAGAGTACTTGATGGACCAAAGGAGAAGATATGGGAGTATCCCATGGAGCACAAGTCACCTGCAGAATGCTTCAAAAATTACTTGTGTGAGGGATCCATGACAGAATAGGTCAAGAAAAGGGCTGAGAAATGGTACGATAGGCTCTGCGCGGCCTTTGAAGAAGAATGGCACATCCCCAAGGAATTTCCTTCGGTGGTTGGAAATTCAGTTTATTTCACTTGTATACCAGCACTTTACATAGCACGGTTTTCCATGAAATATGGAGCATGGAGCCCTTGGTGTAAGTTACCATATGCCTTCACAACATGGTACTTCCATGTGTTAGTACATAGGTTATCAAATGCACCGTGACTTACATTCAATGCGGATAAGGTAGATTATGACTACCACACACTAAGGAAGAAATATGTGTATCCAAGGTGGGGTGCATATATTGAAAGGCTCATTTCAGATGTATTGAGCATTAAACCAATAAGTTTGGTTGTGGGAGATATTGGAGAAACATTGGTGTATCTTCAACTGAAGCCCAGGATGGAGAATAACAAGTATGTGGAAGACAAGTTCGCACTTCCAGCACCACCATAGGGAAAGCATACAATGGAGAACATCCCAGTGCCTAAGCCCACAGAGCCAATTAAAGTGGAGGATGATGAGGATGAGCGTGAGGATAGTGGTGGGTTGGAGCATAGAGGTAGAAGACATCCTATAAACAAGGATGAAGCTGAGCATGCCACTACACCACCTCAACCACAAGATGGGTATGATGAGGACTTGGATGTAGTCTAAGGAGAACAATGATTTTAAGTGGGTGTTTAGGAGAACAAGGACTCAAGGTGCTACTCCGTAAACAATGTGTAAATCACCTAGAATCTCTCCACAGAAAGAGACAACCGTGAAAAGGAGAAGGAAACTGAAGTTGAATGAGGAGGTAGAAGAGTCATAGGAAAGCATGCCTAATTCTCCTACACCTCCAAAGAATGTAGAATAGAAAGATGAAGAAATGAAGGAAGGGGAAGAGGAGGAAAAGGGAACCAATGAGACAACTACAGAGACTACGCAAGACATGGAAACACAAGTCCCAAATATGGAAGCTCAAGTTCCTAAGAAACCTTGGTCTAGAAGAACAAGTGGAGAGAACATTCCACTAACCATGGGTTATGCAGAGGACGCAGGTAAAATTTTTTACACCTATTTCTAGAGCACACTATCACAAAAGGAATTATATGGCTAGGAATTAATGGATGAAGATATGGATACAGTGCACACAAGGAAGCAGTTATCATGGTCCATGCACACACACATGGATGAGATAATTTTTATGTATGTGAGGAGTCATGCGTATTGTGAGAGGTTGAAAAAGACACCTCAGGCTAGACACATGATAGTAAAGCCTACTATCATGTCAGATGAATAGGTGAGAAATGCATTGGTGAAAGTATCAATAGAGGTGGTGAGGTGGAATATGGACAAGGCTGCCACAATTAGGGTGCTCAGGGAAGAGATTAAAACTAAGGATGGGGAAATAGCGTGCCTAACATAGGAGAGAGACTTAGCATAGAAAAAGAACATTGTATTTATCAACATCACAAAGGAAATTAGTGATAATATCATAAGAGCTAGGCCACACTTGGAGCCAAGGTACCACGAGACATTTCCTTCAACAATACACTATGTAGGAAAGTGGTGGACCTAGTGCTTGAAGATGAGCCTCCGCATGCTAGCGCCAAAGGATCCAAAACAAGAGGTAGAACAAGAGAAGGATTCAGTGATGTGGAATATTACATCATATGAAGGACTTCTATAAGTGCTACAAGAAGAATTTAATAAAGTATACAAATCCTTGAACATATGCATAGGTCCGAGAGGTGCTCATCAACATAAAAACCCTAGAGGATAATAATGAGGTCTAGAAAGTGATGAAGGAAAAAACATTGGGCAGCGCGAAATATTATCAATGGTTAAATAGAAGTGTAAGGCTCTGTCGGTAACACAAGAACCACATTAGACTCAGATAGAAGAGCTTGGGAATCTCATTGCGCAGAAGATGGATTTACTATAGGGGAGGATGACTGCAATGTCTAGCATTGTGTTGGTCTTGCAAAATGAACAAGGGGAGATTGCGAGGGATGAATTAGAGTCCATTATTGTAGACATTCCATAAAAATAAGAGGAAGCACTCGCTGAGTGGAAGACCTTGGAGGCTGAAATAAAATAGGAATATTTTGAATTATTTTTTTAGACTAAATAAGAGAGTGCAGAGTAAAAACATTCTTTCCATTCTACTATTCTTTACTTCAATTTTGAAGAAAACCATTATCGAGGTGAAAATAAAATTAGTGTAGGGTAATGTTAATCAAAGAACACTTGAAAAAAAGCACACAATAAGTCCACACATGGAAGTGAGTCATATTCAAAGGAACGAATGGATAGGGAGAACACACACATGGAACAAAAGTTCAACTTTCGGGACTTATCTTTTTCACTCATAAAGCTCTATTTTTAGAGATGGCATGTAGAGTACACAAACAAGGTAAAGATGTGCATGCCACACATTGGCTATTTTTAGAGGATTGGATACAAAGCACTTTGCATGGACACAAGCCAAAAATAGATCCATTATTGTCAGTTAGCTAGTAGTAGTCTATTATTAGCGCACTTGCATGTGTGGCTAGTTTTGTAAAGGCGTGCGGCTAAGAAGAGAATACGACCTATTGTGGGAATAGATAAGTGGTGAAGGGAAAGTCCCCACCCTTATATATATGTAGTAAACTATGTAATAGAGAGAGGAGATATATACAAAGATATGCTGTTAAATATGTTACGCACATACTACTTTTATTGTAATGAAGCTTCGTATACTTATTGCATTGAATATAATGGAGGATATTGGCTGAATCTAAGTGTTAGTTTTTGTGTTTATCTAAATCTAGTATGTTTTGATCTCATCATGGTTAGTACTTAATTCTTCTTTTCCTTAGATATAGATTTGGTATGCTCTGTAGAATGATGTGCTAGTAATAGAACTATATATGTTAAGTCTCCATCATGCTAACATCCTGCAACAACAACCCTAAAGAGGACTTGGTACCTTTGTGCACTTTGGGTGAGCGCTCAGTCTAGGTTGAGTGATGTGCCAGTGTGCATAGGGTTTCATTGGGTTTGTATCACTAAATTTTAGGCTACATCAAATTTGTTTTCAGAGACGAACCTTTCTTCATATGAGAATAGTAATGTTTCAGAAACATCATTTGACTATGTGTCTCAACAATAAAAACAATAGATAGTTTGGAATCTACCAATGCATGGAGTATGAAATTTTTGTCATAAAGCACTAGTACTAGAGAATTTATGGAACAACATCGAGTGAACATCTCAACCCAGAACTCATATAATATTTCACAAAGAAAAGGATGGATGTTTCCTTATAGGCCAATTTCACTTGCAATTACTAATTTTTGTGGTAGTTTCTCCATCCAATCCATAGTGACCTCTTCTCTATAATCATTGTTATTATCGTGGTTGTGCACACAAGATATTGTGTACATAAGACACAAAATTTTGAATATCACGTTCTTATTGTACAGTATATAACATCCATCTAGAATTGATACTCCAATGTATTTAACCTTTTCCATGTATCTTTAAACTGTGTCACTTAAAATTTTTGAATAAAAAGTTGGTATTAGAACAATAATAATATAATCTAATACGGTGGTTCGATAACTGATGGAAGCTTGATTATGGCATTGGAAGAAATATTGCTAGCCAAATTGCAAAAGTCAATAATCACACATTCAGGATTAAAAGGATTAGTTGAAGGAATAGTTGATAAATTTGATGGAATCTAGAATGGATATGCACATTTACAAGAAAAATTGTCTATGAATTTCACCCTTGCTGGTATATTTCCTTCTAGTGACATCACATAGTTGTATAATATTATCTGAGCCGCGATAGGAAGAAATTCTTCCACCTCATGATCTTTTTTCCGTTTTGCTATTTTTTCCCAATATGGGAATCATATTTTCTTTTTCCATTTCTCTCTTCACCCAATAATAAAGGAAACTGGTGGTAGTGTGATTCATGCAGTTTAAATTTTTTAATTACATTGGATTCACTACTGGATATCAATACAATATTATCTGAATGCTTATTTCTTAAATAATGTAGAAATTTTTATCTCAAATTTTTGTCTCCTTTTATTCTCTGGAAGAAAGAATTAAATGTCTCTACTATTACACTAGCCTCAAAAGACCCAGTTGATTTAGTATTCCTTTTCAACCCATACAATTTTTATTTAGATGGTTCTATCTCCAGTTTAGTTAAATATGTTTTCCTCTGTATAGTAAACAACTTGGCATGTTTTCGAGATGAAAGAAAACCTTTTCTATGCAAGAAATGACAAAAATAAGAGGTTTTCTTATTTCTATACAATTGTCTGAATATTGTAAATATACCATTTTGAATGACTTCTACATTTGAACAACCATTTTTTAGAATTTATTAGAATCCCTAAATTCCAACCATATTTTGAATAGGAATATGGTTCCTTTTTTACGAAGGCATGAATTTATCATTTCCTAAAGAAAGAAACATCCAACTCCATATCCAAAATAAGACACTTATTGTTTTCAAAGTCAAAGCATTCCACCTGGACACACAGTGTCCCCAAATCAATAACTTCTGATGATATAACAATACCAACTTCCTTTTCATTTTCATTTATAACAAAAAACAAACACATGTTGATGTGGTATTTTTCAAGGGAATTAATTTATACAATTAATTTCTCATCTCTTTTCTTCCAACAATTACTACCTGTGATGAATGGAATTGTTTTGAATGGAGCGTGAACAATGGAAGCCATTTTACCTATATTTAGAATAAAATACATTAATAATTAGGTCATTTCCAAACTTTAAAGTGTTTTTATCGCATTGTCTATTAAGGAATTTAAATACTACCTAGTGGACACCAACCTCTAGATTTATTTACTATGTATCATATCGAGTAATTAACTTCTGGTTAGTGACCACTAGGATTTGATAGGACATCTTATGTATCATTCAACTAGTTATAGTAATTCATATTTTGTGGATCAAATCAATAATAACAAAATTTTTCTAAAAGTCTGAAATCAAATTATGATGCATTGAAAGATATGAAACCATTTTCACCTTTTGAAAGTATTACATATGAGCTAGAAAATCCATAACATTATATAGATGGCATGATAGGAACATTAAAAAATACACACTTTAGTGGTAGATAGACTTCTAGTCAACATATAAAAGAAAAGTCTCAAACAATTTTAAGCCATTTGCACCTTTTTAATGATAAACGTAGAGGACTTTTAGATGTAATATTTGGTATTTCGAAGAGATTTTACGGTATCTTGGGATTTTTTGTTTTACAAGACTCTATGTATATTGGTCATATTGTAGTAGTGAGGATTATATTCCTATAATAAAACTAATGAACATGTTTAAAGGATAGTGTTTGGAAGATCTAATGTTTAGTATTTTGTAGAGAGTATTTGAGCAATAAATCATATTAACATAGTTAGTGATAACTCATCATTTTTTATGTAAGACAATTTGAAATATATGTATATCGGACATACTTTATTCATTATTTCTAAATTTATATAACTACTATAAATATGATATTTTAAGTGTAGCGCTTAGGGAAATTACACAATAAGCTATCAAAAACAAACAAGAAGGATTACGCTTTTCCTAAACGTATGGCCCTCTTCATAATAGTCATTTTCATGCAAGCGGTTTTCTATTTAAGGTCATGGTGGGTTAAACCATTGGGCCCCAAAAATATTGGCTAGGTTCCAAAGGGTGCGCACGCATAGGAATAGTAAGAAGAAGAGTGATTAGGGAAAGAGCGCAATACAAAGGGGTTTAAGAAGGGTTCAAGTGAAATTAGGGCACACACAGGGAAGCGCAGAACACGGGTTTAAGGGAATTAGCCATATTTGGTATTATAGATGCACTTGAGGAAAAAAATGAACACTCGATTAGGCGTGATGAGTGGATAAGGTTCCATCTTGGAACCTTGGAGGTCAAGAAAAGGATATTCCATGCAGGGAATATTCCCAGAAGACATCATTGTAGAGAGTGGAGGGTTTACAAAGGGATAATAATTCACCATTGGAGGACCACATCGACACTTGGCACATGATCTGTTCAGGAGAGAACGCATGGCGGTGGGTGTTGATCCTATAAAGAGATATGCTCAAAGCTAAAGACATAGAGGAGACAAAGAAGTTATAATGCACAAGAGGGACGAAGAGATAGAAAAATACATAATATAAGATATGATGAGAGGTAGAGGAACACATAGAGAATAAGAAGCGAATCGATAGGTAGATGCAATCTCCTAGGTTATATCTAAACATGTTTTCACATCTTTAGCAAAATTCATCAAGACCAAAATCCTAGTCAACAAATTTGTTATCACTTGTCCTACCTCCTCTAGAGATTTTCCATCCCGAACCGAGTCAGGAAAAGGCTAAGCTCTACCAAATTCCTCTAGTGCTTCCACCAAGTTAGCTCGATGCATGGGTTTGATGAAATACATCACTATCACCCTGACCTCCTCAATATTCTGCCTCACTAACAACATTTGTGACATGAACTAGGAAGACACCTCAGAATTAACATGAGAAGGAGCTGACTTTGCTAGATATTCTACCCCCATAATGTGAGTCATGGCTTCCTTGAAAAAATCAGACTCGGCCCAGAAAATAGTCTACAAGAAAGCCTACAAAACCTCCTTGTGAAAGGCCATCTCCCTCTTCTCTCCATCCAAGAAAAATAATGATAGAGGTTGAAATTCCATGGAAAACTAGAATGAAACCTCCACCGTCATGGGCCACCAAGTAGAGATGAGATGGAAACAACCCACACCGCCTCAAATTAAAGAGCCTCAAGGCTCCCTTCTCGAGCAATAATTTCTTCCAAATCCTCCCAATCACTCACATGCTCGAAATGACCTAGAAAACTCTATTAATAATGCCCCAATTAGCCAGAAGATCGACAGCACCATTCATCTCCCTATAAACATGCTTAATGTTCCAAATTGGGATTTTATTTAAGAAAAAAATATTTCTAATGAAATAATCCAAATTCCAAGACATATCCTTTCCTTTTCTCATGGCATTGATCACCACTTTGGAGTCCCCTTCAATTTCTAACACTTCACAACTAGTTTGGACCACCAACTTAAGTCCCTTGAGAAGGGCTTGTGCCTTTACAACATTACATGAACCAAATTCGAGAGGGAAAGAACCTATTATTACCAACTTACCTTCAACATCTCTAATCAAACACCTCACTCTTGATACACATAGATTTCCTTAGATATTCCTTGTGTGTTTTCATCTATTATGTAGTACTCACAAGACTTATTGTTTGTAACATATAATTCACATCTATTTTTATGAGAGAAAATGCTTAGCGACCACTAATATTTTGTCGTCTTGAATTGAATGTGTGTGCATGTGTTGTTTTTAAAATAATGCTAAATGTGAGTAAAAGACTAACACCTAAATAGTCTTAATTAGCAAGAATCAAACAACATATTAAGCACCATCATGATAAGAATTGAACAAGGGTTAGATGTTAAACATTAATTAATACAAAACTTTGAACCTAACAATGTTTAAACATCTAAAAATCCTCTATTCTCTAACAACATATAAATGGCGGAACCTAGATAGGCTCCATGGCTATCAAAAATGGTTGTCCTTAGTGTTCCAAGAACCTAGGAATGAGGGATTGTCAAAGTTGGGCTACAAGACCCTTTTGAAACCTCCCATATGACCTAAGCACTTAGGAAAGAGGCTTAACTCTTCAAGATGATGAACTCTCAAGAGAACAAAAGGAAAGCTCTTAGTCTATTTTGCTATATGCTTTGCATTTGCTTTCTCAAGAAGTTTAGGTGTAGGTATAAAGGAAGAAGGAGAGATTTTATATAGCCCAATGGATAAAGGAAACACTTCATCCCTTTACATGTGGGATAAAGGTAAAACATAATTAGAAATGGATAAGGTTGCTTTATAAAAGGTAACCTTACTTTATAAGGGTTTAATTTATTCTTAGCAAGTCATGGAGTTGGGGGTGTTTTAATTAATCAAAGGTGATTAACTAATAGGTAGATGTAAGCTTATAGAAGCTAATTAGAGGAATATTAGTATGATTTACGCTATCGAAGGGGATTAAATCAATTAAATATTGATTTACTAGTTAAATGGAAGGGAAATCTAATTAATTAATACTAATTAATTAATCTAGGTAGAAGGGGTGAATAATTAACGAAAGGTCATTAATCAGTATATTAGTTGGATAGGTGACTTAATCAATTAGCGTATTGTAATTAATTAACGACAATAAGAGGGAATATGAGCACTTTTGATGATATGTTGTCGATTTGTGAGAAAGGAGATAATTAGCACAATTTAAGTATTTAAATTGCTTGGGCGTAATTATAGGTGTCTACATTTGCCCCTATTTGGGGTGGCGTAAATGACGCCACTTCAAAGATATTAAATGGAAGAAAATTTTGAAGGGATAGAAGAAAAATTGGTAGCGAGGGAGAGATGTCCCCTCGAGTATTGATGGGGTGATGAAGGAAGATGATCAATGATCGAAAAGGTGAGAGATAGATAGAAGAATGGGAAGAGGCAAGATGCCCAGGTGAGACAAAAGATTAGGGGTGAGAGAAAGCGATGCAGAAGAAATATGGAGAGGAGAGAAGATATTAGCCTCTAGCCTTTGTATATTGGAACAATTTCGATGTCATCATATTTCCACAAGAGCTACGTCATCGGTCCTTATGAAAAATATAAGCATACGACAAAAGTAGAATGACATGAAAAGCCATACTACGAACAATTTTCCATTGCTAAAAACACCAAATCCATGCAACATACAAAATGCAATGCAATACAAGAAAGTGAAAGATTCCTAACTCCATGAAACATACAAAATTCAATGTAATACGAGAAAGTAAACAAGCTAAACTAACAGAGAAACAAGATGCAATGTTTTTGGTTATCAAACTTCATTCGACCTGTGTGAATTAATGACAAGGGTTAATGATGGTGCCCCAAGCAAGGATACATGCAAAGGGAAAATGGAGGACACTTCAGTCTAATGAAAAATCAATGTGCACTATGAAATAGTACCAGAAACTCATTTTGCCCCAGAGTACAGACAAAGTAAGTAGCCTAACTTTTGTTGATGGAGGTAGATCAAGATCATCTGCGAGTCGCATACATGAACAAATGAGAACCAAAGAGCAGTGTTTTGCAAGATGATTTTCAATTTTTAGAAGTTTTCTTAAACATATTTGATTGTTTTGATTTTTCTAACATATTTGAATGTTTTTTTGTTTTTGAAATTTTTCTGAAACTATGTACAGGAAAATGAGGAAGTGTGGATTCCCTAATGATAGATGGGATGTACAAGGGCATAAGGCCACATACGTGCGAGAAAGGTGAAGATGCAAAAATGCTCCAGTGATTAGGTGGAAGTATTCAAAGGAAAACTCTTCACAGGTAGAAGTGGGACCCAAGGCCATTATGGATAGGTTCAACATGATGATGAACATAAACCAATGAAGTGTTTGGGAAGAAGTAAGTATTCTACCAGCGTAAGTTGTTCTAAAAGAACATGATAGAAAAAAGGAGAAGATTGTTTTTGTGAAAGGGGACAAAGGTTTCAAAACATGGAAAAAGGTAATCTTATACACATGGATGTTCTAATGAAGTAGAAGAATGATGTGAATGATATGAATGTAGCTTAGAATCCTCATGACAAAGAATTGATTAGCCAAAGACACAAATCGTGAGATGAGATATGGACTAGAGTAAGAGTCTGAACAAGGTCCAAAAAAGACACTTGGTAACATAATAATCATTTTTACTCATAGAGATCTAGTGTGTGCACGTGGAATTTATTACCTCTTGAAGGGAAGATTAATAGAAAACAAGTGAATATACCATAGCCAATGTGTAGGGATGATTGATTGTGAAAGGTTATTTTGTGAATGGATGGTGAAAGGATAGTTGTACATTACTCTGCTACCAGCCAGTGTCCATAGCCTCGATGGAGATGTATTTGATTATAATCAAAACATTTCTCTACTTCCAATTAGGCATCCATAGCCCCGATAGAGATTATTGGAAATACCCCAAGAGATAGTAAGATATCAATTTACTTTTGCTTTGCAGCTTTTGATTTTTGATTGAGTTTGATTATATTACTTTCTCGAATACTTATTTCAGCTCTCTTGTTTGACAAGGGGTTAAGAACCACTGATGGCTTGATGGAAGGAGGTGGAAGTGCTTATGATGACGACATTGGCTAGTGTCAACAAATATGTCCAAAAGTTCTTCACAACAATTTTATTAGATGTTGAATGTGATAGGATCTCTAAGAGTTCAGTCATTCTTTAATTTACCAAGGTGATAAAAGACCAGGTCAAATGGATACCATAGAGATAAATTTCACAAAATGTGTGTGAATAAGCTAACCAAAATATCATCAAAGGGATGAAAATGGTAGGAAGACTTGCAGAAGAATAACAAGGAAGGGAAGAAAGAAATATCCATGTGTACGCAACACCTGATTGTAATGTTTGATCTTTGTACCTTTGATTTTTGTTGTGTTTTCTCAAATTTTTTTGTATTTTTGAATTTTTTTATTTTTTGATTTTTGATAGTTTTAAGAGGTTGGGACTAACAAAGTCACTATGTGTGGTAATATCCAACAACAATGTTTGTGACTTCCTTGATAAGGGAGACTAGGCGTGTTTGTTTATCAAGAGTCATGTTTTCCCGATCTCAATGATCATGGTGATTTCACACTCAACAAAGCACTTTGATTTATCCCTAAACATGGATTTTGTATACGGGAGCTTGAGTTACCTATCCATAGGTTTATGCACTTTGTGCCATACTTTATGGTTACATTGATGTGTGTTCTTGAATCGTGCTTGATTTAAAACTTTGAGATTGTTCAATTTGTTGGGGATTTTGAGATCTTGGAAGTTTTGACTGAGCTTGATAATGAACCCGTTTGGGTTTCTTACAAGATAACTTGTGTTTTTCCGACCTCGATAAGGAGAAGAAACTAAAATTTTACGATTGATGATAGGAACGCGAGAGAAATGATGGTGGGCTTGCCCACTCATTGGTAGAAGGATGATGTGATTGATGAAAAGGATATGGTCCAAAAATTGAATAATATGAGCTACTTTGGGAGGTGAGCCATAGATATAAGATGAAGGGCTACTAGGATGTGGCCCAAGAATAGAAGAAGGGCTACTAGGACGTCACCCATAGATAGAAGATGACGGGCTACTAGGATGTGGCCCAAGAATAGAAGAAGAAGGGATACTAGGACGTGACCCATAGATGTAAGATGATGGACTAGTAGGATGTGGCCCAATAATAGAAGATGATGGACTACCCGGGGTGATCCATACATAGCAGATAAGGGGCTAGTTGGATGTTCCCCAAGAATAGAATATAGTGGACTACTCGAAAATGTCCCACAAATACCAGAGGGAGGGCTACTAGAAGGTGACCCACACCTAGATGAAGATGAAGGGCTACTTGACATTGACCCCATAAGAGATTGTGATTGAGGAATTATGATAGACAAAGAGTTATTGGGTGATGAGAAGATAGGCCATGGATCAATGCAAGACCAAGGAGTTTCATCACATAATGAAGAATGTGAAGATGGAAGAATAAGAGGAGGGTCAAGTTGTATGACTTGAGGCTCTTCCTCCATTTCTTGATAAAAGGAAACGACATTTTCCTCACAATATGCAGATGCGTCAAAGTCTAAAGTGAATCCTTTCTCGTAATCTGCTAAAGGAATATCTTCATATGCCCCTATAAATTCCATGATTGTTTCTTCATTCTAAAAGAGATCAATTGGTATGAGTTGTTGATCAACCACCAAGGGTTGATTGGAAGAAAGAGATCCAATTTTTGTGGAAGACTTAGAAGATTTTTGATGATGATTGATAGAAGAAAATGATGTGGGGGATGAAGAAGATGTGTAGCTAGATGTCTCAGGAGTAGAATAAGGTGGTGTGGACCTACCTATACAATGGTATGTCATATGTAAAATAGTAGGATTAAGTCCAAAGTCTATAGATTGTGACGCATGGGTCGATTCAAATGTTTGACTCGAAGGACTTTGAGTCACATGAATCTTCAAAGAAGGAAGACTTATTAGGGGTGATTGATGAATAAGGTCCTGCGAAGAAGGGGAGGACCATGATTCAAGAATCACATCGATGAATAATAACAAGGGTCCTGTAAAGAAAGAGAGGACCATGATTCAAGAATTATATTAGATGTTTGATTGGAGGGATTTGGAGTCACACGTATCTTCAAAGGAAGAAGACATCATTGAGGCAACTGATAAAAGGGGTCCTACGAAGAAATGGAGGACCATGACATAGGAGTTACATTAGATGATTCTCAATAGTATTTTGGATCCAAACCATCAAAATAATCGAAGAAATTTTGGATTCGAATCACAAGAAATGTTTGGATTGAAATCCTCATAAGAAGAGGAAATGTTTTGATTAGAATCGAATAAGAGTGGGGGGAACTCGAATAATAATTTGGATCAGATATGTGCAAACCATACCATCGACTATGAGATGAAGGTGGGGAATAGGTTACCCATATGGGCTCTCTAACACGAAGAACCAAACGAGGTTTAGTTGTAATGGGAATATTTTGATTTGAATTGCTAAACCTAGGCTCCATATTTTTGTAAGTATGGGGAACCGCATGATAGTCAGTCATTTTTGGTGTTGTTTTAAGCACAAATATCTAGATCTAGATAGTGTGATGGAACTCCTTCAAAGGTAAGGAAGTGACATGTCGATTTTGGTAGCATAAGGACAACTAGCTAGACATTTCGTAAGTATTGATATTCGTGTGTGATTTTTTGAAGAAGGTCTAAGGAAAATAAACATTGTGATGACACAATATCAATGAGATAAAAAAGGGATTGTCCTAGAAAATAAGTTTTCTGAATGAATAATCACAAGGCATAATCATGGAAGTGTGAAACACAAATCCAATCAACAAGGAAATACACCATATGAAAATGTGATGGAAAGATGATCAACACAACATCAATATTTACGTCAAGCTCAAAATGAACAAGGCGTAAATATTAACAAAGGGTAGATGTGAATCCTAATCAAAGGATACCATGACAATTTTAACAACCAATAGGACCTAAATGTTAAAGGGCAAGGTTTACAAATGTAAGCTACGTAACCACACCAATTAGACACATCTATCAAGCTTTGCGGAGAAGTGAGATATTAGTGTCAAAGTGGTATTGAAATGATGCAAACAAAGTAAGTGACACCCTTCAAGATTTGGGACAATGTTTGAAATCAAACTAAGTTAAAGTATACTAAGGATGTGTTAAAATGTGGGCAGTGTAACGCCACAATACATACACTAAAATCATGTTTACGAGAAATGTGACATAAGTATCTTAATTATGTTGAGACAATGCAAATGAGGTAACATGTCAAAGGGAGATAAAATTATGAATAATTCTTAATTATGATGACAATCCTGACATGGGTATCAAGATCACAAAGGCTACCAATGATATAAATATGTCTCCACACACTTTAGATGTTTAAATAACCCATCCAAAAACATGGATGGGTGTAAACGAAACAAAAGGTGGCAGAAAAAATCAATTGGTAACATAGAGGTAGTCACCCTTCTTTTGATCAACAAAGTTTCAAAAGAATGTGAAGGAAGTAGATCAAAATGGGGATGAAAAATGCTGGCTTCACTTTGGAAGAGTTTCACCTTACCTTAGGGTAAGTGAAAAACTAAGCGAAAGTAACGCGTCACATGTTTCGTGATGCAAAGATGGCTCACAACTCAACACTATTTTGAAATGGTCAAAGTGGGCTCCTGGCCAAAGAATATCTTCCTAGGTGGTTCTCTTGTCCTAGGTGTTACAAAATTATCCACGAGTAGGATGATTTACCCAAATAGTCCCGACTATCTTGGGAGTATCTCAAATTTTCCCCCTTCAAGCACAGTGGGCAGTAAATGCATCCATCATGTACTTAAAAGGGTCATGTAGGGACAACTTGTAATGCTATCTCACAAAGGAATCACTAGTCGTAGGTAGTATGGAGCACTAGTCGGTAGGTAGCATGTAGAATGATGAAAAAGTAAGCTCTAAAATGAAAACATGATGAAATCTTGAAATTTTCTCACCAAGATTTAATTTTGATAGAACCCACCACATTAATATGTAAATATGAGACTCATCACTATCAAACACTAACCTACATGCTTAAGAATTTAAAATTTTCAAGAAATTGACAAAACTAGCATGTAGAATGTTGAAAAAGTAAGCTCTAAAAATGAAAACATGATGAAATCTTGAAATTTTCTCACCAAGATTTAATTTTGACAGTAACCCACCACATTAATATGTAAATAGAAGACTCAACACTATCAAACACTAACCTACATGCTTAAGAATTTAAAATTTTCAAGAAATTGACAAAACTAGCATGTAGAATGTTGAAAAAGTAAGCTCTAAAAATGAAAACATGGAGAAATCTTGAAATTTTCCCATCAATTCCAATTTTGATAGTACTTCACTTCATTTATACTTACAAGGAAGACTCAACACATGCAAACTCAACAAAACAAGTTAAGAAAAACAAGTTAGATCAACATGTGTAAAAGAGGGTTAGTACCCAAAATGAAACTTAACTACAAAAAATTGAAATTAAGTGCAAAGGACAATGGAGTAAGTCCCACCAGGCGTGCCAAATGTGTGCATGTGTTTTTTTTAAACTAATTCTAACTGTGAGTAAAATACTAACACCTAAATAGTCTTAATTAGCAAGAATCAAACAACATATTAAGCACCATCATGATAAAAATTGAATAAGGGTTAGATGCTAAACATTAATTAATAAAAATATTTGAACCTAACAATAGTTAAATATCTAAAAATCCTCTATTCTCTAACAACATATAAATGGCGGAACCTAGATAGGCTCCATGGCTATAAAAATGGTTGTCCTTAGTGTTCCAAGAACCTAGGAATGAGGGCTTGTCAAAGTTGGGCTACAAGACCCTTTTGACACCTCCCATATGACCTAAGCACTTAGGAAAGAGGCTTAACTCTTCAAGATGATGAACTCTCAAGAGAACAAAAAGCAAGCTCTTAGTCTATTTTGCTATATGCTTTACATTTTCTTTCTCAAGAAGTTTAGGTGTAGGTATAAAGGTAGAAGGAGGGCTCCTTATATAGCCCAATGGATAAAGGAAACACTTCATCCCTTTGCATGTGGGATAAAGGTAAAACATGATTAGAAATGGATAAGGTTGCTTTATAAAAGGTAACCTTACTTTAGAAAGATTTAATTTATGCTTAGCAAGTCATGGGAGTTGGGGGGTGTTTTAATTAATCAAAGGTGATTAACTAATAGGTAGATGTAAGCTTATAGAAGCTAATTAGAGGAATATTAGTACGATTTAGGCTATTAGAAGGGGATTAAATTAATTAAATATTTATTTACTAGTTAAATGGAAGGGAAAGATAATTAATTAATACTAATTAATTAATCTAGGTAGAAAGGGTGAATAATTAATGGAAGGTCATTAATTAGGATATTAGTTGGATAGGTGACTTAATCAATTAGCGTATTGTATTTAATTAACGACAATAAGAGGGAATATGAGTGATTTTGATGATATTCCATTGATTTGAGAGAAAGGAGATAATTAGTGTAATTTAAGTATTTATATTGCTTAGGCGTAATTATAGGTGTTTACGAGAATGGTATAGCTTAGCGGTTTCTAGGCTCCTACCTTTACCTCCTATCAAGATAAACACTATCTTTATGATTTTGGATTGTCGGCCTTATTATGTAGTTCTCATAAGATACATAGTTTTCAACTCATATTTTATATCGTTTACAATCAAAGAAAATGTTTAGCGACCGCTAAGATCCTTTACTTATTAACAGAAATAACATATCAGACCCTAGTCTCAAAAGTTTCTTATTTTGAAAATATCCATAAAATAACAACAAATCATGGTATAGCTTAGTGGCTGCTAGGCTCCTACCTTTACCTCTTCTCATTTTAAATATTATCTTTATAGTTTTGGATCCCTAGCCTTGGTATGTAGTTCCAATGAGATACATGATTTTCAACTCATACTTCACATCATTTTTATCAAAGAAAATGCTTAGTGCTCTACTAAGCTCCTTTACTTATTGACAAAAACGACATATCAGACCCTAGGCTCAAAATTTTCTTATTTTGAAAGTAGACATAAAATAATAAATCACGGTTTAGCTTAGCATCCACTAGGCTCCTACCTTTACCTCTTCTCATTTTAAACACTATATGTAAAGTTGTGGATCGCTAGGCTTAGTATGTAGTTGCCATAAGATACATGGTTTTCAAGACATATTTCACATCGTTTCTTAACAAATAAAATTCTTAGTACCCACTATGCTCCTTTACTTATTGATAGAAATGGCATATTATACCCTAGGCTCAAATGTTTCTTATTTTGAAAATAGCCATACAATAACACTAACTGTACAATCTTGGATCGCTAGCCTTATTATGTATCTAAAATATCTTGTTTAAACTTTCCACGTGGCACATTTTAATTAGATAATTAATTTAAATTAGTGCACACTATATCTAACAATGTAGAAATTGATTTTGATAAATAATGGAACGTAAATGTCTGTATATTATTCTAATAATCTTCAAAACTATGTTTAGGATTTATTTCTTCTATTTTTTAATATTATTTTTTGTTATGCTTGGTTCAATTATATGTTGTATAATATATTTGTTATTATGTTTATATTATTATAGGCTATAGACAATGAAAAATGTTTAGTTTTTAATTTTTAAACCATGGAAAAATAAAAATAGGGAAATTTGAATTCCTCGCATTTTCGGATATTTGAAATTTCAATAGCCCACCCTTTTGCTTTTAGAGGGGGAAAGTGAAAATTTCAAATTTTCATATCCCGCTCTTTTTCTATTTTTGAAATTTATTTTGTGGAATGTACTAAACAAATTATTAAATACCTCGAGAGAAATATTGAGTAGGGTTTCATATTTTTTCGATCAATCAGAAAAGCATGTCTTCAAAATTAAAAAAATACGTGCAAACCGTAGATTGTTCGAATCTTATTTTTTTCATGCGATTATAATCTTGTTCACAGAGAAAGGCACACAAAATAATCACATAAAGGATGCACATGAAGGAGGATAGCAACAAAGGTTGCAAAAAGAATCGTGATGATTGTTTGAATGAGATAGTAGATGGAGGTTTCACAGACAACATAAAGCATGAAATAATTCCAGATATTACTAAACTAGGTATTTATAGGGTAAGTGCACCAATCTAGGGGGCCAAAAGGGGGTCTTAAGTGGACGCATTTTTATGAAAAATAAAAACTTCAACTTGTACAAGTTTTTTGAAATAGTTACACTCAAAATTGGAAGATGTTGTATAAACATGAATCATAGAATTTTGAGTCTAGTTTCTAAGCTACTAAATTTTATTGAAAACGGATAAGTTT
Source organism: Taxus wallichiana var. yunnanensis (assembly GCA_018340775.1). Taxonomy (NCBI): domain Eukaryota; kingdom Viridiplantae; phylum Streptophyta; class Pinopsida; order Cupressales; family Taxaceae; genus Taxus; species Taxus wallichiana. The sequence continues at coordinate 519,345,158 of CM031238.1, read as the reverse complement.
AAATGGGTCAAATAACTAAAATACCAACAGAGATTCATGTTTTTGTTAAAAAAGATAACAGAGTGAATTTTGTGCATCCCACTGATTTTTGAGAACTATTTAGTATTTTTGAAAACCCTTTGGTAGAAAGATAGCTAGGAGCATCTAGTTTGGGCTCCATTTTTAAGATTTTTTTAGCGATATATTTTTTTATGATTTTTCTAGTACATAAATTTTAAATTTTGAAAAATAAAAAAGCTCCAACCATGTCATTTCTCCTAACTACCTCAAAAATATCGAAAATTAGATTTTTTTAATGTGTATAGAATTACACTTAGTTTGGGATAGTATATTTTTTTTTCAATTTTGATGAGCCAAAAAAAGATATATGAAAAAAAATATAGACATGTTTAAACTTCAAAAATAGCTATAAAAAGGCATTTTTAGAAAATAAATAATATGGAAACCTTATATTAGTTAGAAAATTTGAAAATTTATATTTTTAGAAAGTAGAAACTCTGATCTACGTTGTGGTATAATTTTTTTAAACAAATTGATCGTTTTATGTCAATTTATGATGGAAGAAGAGATATTTTTGCATTTTCCTGCAAAAACATGTGTTGTTTGTTATGTTTTTGTAGGTCCATGCCTCAGGTTTGGGGATCCAAACTAGATCCCCAATCCTTGAGGCATGGATTGGAAAATTAAACAAATATAATGCGTACGTGTTATGTTCTTTACATATATTATGGGACCCCAACGTCCTTTTTAACCCCTTCATAGAATTTCTACCCTCTTTCGGTTTGGTCTATAGATTCATGTACATTTGAGTAGTTCATCTTGTCCCCTACCCCACTATATATATTTTTTTCAATCATGGGTGAAAAAAATAAAGTAAGAAAAATAAGAAATTTGAAAACAAGACATCAAAGCAATTGGAAGAGATGAGAATAAAGCAAGTGTAGAGGATGAAAAAACATCATGTAGGGCAAGGTACATCTATTATATCAAATGTACCTAATGTTTTAGAATATGAGTATGAAATACATAATGAAAATGTAGAGAATAATGATTTTCTAATGAATATTTATATTTAATTGAATGATAATGTTGGTATGGATGAAGAAATTGATATGAATCCAAATGTTGAACCTTTACTTGAGAATCCAAATGTTAATCCTGAAATTTTTATAGAAACAATGAATGAAGAAAGTAACCTTGTTAATGAATCTTCACCTCTAAGAATACCTCCTTCCATTTTGTGAAGAAATCCAATTCAATTAATTGAAATTTATGAGAACAATACAAAACCAGCTTCCTAATAAAATGTTTGAAAGAAATGTGAGAAGAAAAATTAGGGTAATTTGGGATAATTACTTTGAGAAATTAAATGATACACAAAGATGTCAATTATTTGTTACATTGATGAAATTAATTAATATGAGACCTATAATGAAGACCATGGGGTTAAGAACATCTAATGTTGTTGATCGAAATGCGTCAATTGTTGAAAATATACATAAATCATACCAAACTATAGGTGTCAACAAATGCACCAAAGATAGTAATGCTACACGACGTGCACTTACTAATTGTATAGTAAGTGATAAAATAGTTAATCAATGCTTGATTAGAAAAACACAAAGTTTTGAAGCTAAACAAAAAAACACTAACGAAAGCAATAAAGAGACGTAAAATTCTTGAGTCAGTCAATAACACCGAATATTGGGAATTCTCTAGCAGACTCCCATGGAAATACAAGAATACGTCTGATATTCTAAAATAATTACTTATAAAGTATTGGAATGAGAACACAAGGGTGTCACCAAATAGAAGAGATACAATAAAAAGAAGAATAGGTTCTCGTAATCATGAATCGTGTGCAAAACATTTCTTAGATATGAATCAAACACAATTTTTCTCTAAGTTTACAAATGAAAATCCACAAATTAACATTAGCCAAATATTCTTAAAAAAAAAAACAAACCATTTTATGTGAAAATCAATCACTCATGTACCACTTGTTGTTACAGACATCATGTTAAATTTTTAATTCATTATGATGTTTTTGTCAAATATGTTGTGTTTTGCATATCGACATCATGTTTCAGAGTGTGAATTAAATGTCCCACCAAAATATGAAAGGGAATTTATTCCTCCGATACTTTGTGAAAAAACAACTAGAATTTTTTTATAACAAAACATGTTTGGATGGAACGTGCAACATATGTGGTGGCTTGCCAAAATTAAAAATTTGTATCCCTAAGAGAGTACATATTCAATAGGAAAAGAATTAGTTGGTTTCAACAAATATAAATCATTTTCATATCAATTAAAAGATGGAAAAGAATCGAGAGGTGTGATCTTGTTACAGAACAATTACCTGTATCAAAATATATGGTCAAATTCAAAGAGGAAATTATTTATGAGTATGCAAGGCACACACATAGAGATCGATGGTTGGATGAAAATTTCAAGTTAAGAAAGGAAACATTCCCACTCGATACTATTGTTTCAAGTAATTGACTTCGTAGAGAATTACACATTATATCCAAAAATGGAGGTTCAATCTCGATCTATAACTCAAAGGTAAGTTACGATTTTTATGCATATAGCATTCATGCACTCTCTAGAAAGCATTGAGAAAGATCAAAAATATTAAGAGATTATCATTTATACATCAGTGATGATCATACACATTCTATAAAATATGTGTAAGGGTGTTTTTAGGTGTTTTATGTGAACTTGAATGAGAGAAACATTTTTTTAATCAACATTACATTTGGTCAGAAAACTGCACATCATAATTCAAGAATGCACGAATGTTTTATTGGCTAAGAAAGATGCATAAAGAAACACATGTAAAACATCTATAGAGTTTTACTGAAATAGGACATGCTAAAGGAGAGCATGATGGTGTAGGAGCATGTATGAAAAGAGCACTTGCAAGAGAAGACTTAAAGTTCAAAGATGGTGTTAAATTTACAAGTGAAAAAATCATTATCAATTGGTGTGTAAAGAACATGGGCCATCAATCTCAAGAGTGTTCAACATTTCATAGATATTTCTAGTTGATAGAGGAACAACATTTGGCAAGCTATGAAGATTGTATGAATGTTGCAGGGTCAAGTGATATGCACTTATTTCTTATTTCAGATGCAAGTTCTTGGACTATTTATATTAGGTGTATGGCATGATTTTTATATCATCCATTAATTTTGTGTGGAATGAATGTGAGTCACAATATTGGGTGGATGAATGGACTTGCAGACTTCTAATTCCACTTGACACATATCAAGTTCCATTAGCAATATAAATTATGGTGTCTTTAGATGATATGACAACATCACCTGACTTTGACCAAGTCTCTGATTTAGTGCAAAAAGGTACATATATATGTCATGTTTTAGATTTATAAATTAATTTTTTATTAGATCAAGAAAAAAATAAGGAATGAGGCTCCAAGAAACCTTACAATAGAGATGCACCATGAAAACCCAAAAAAATGAGAAATAAGAAGAAACAAGACCTAAGAAAAAGAGTTAAATAGACTTAACTCAAGAAAGAACATGACCACAAAATATGACCAAAAAGAGATAAGCTCGTACAAGAGGCACACATAGTCCACATGATAGTCGTAGTTTTTCTTATTTCTTTTGGAAAGCATGGCGTGCCACTCATCGTGATTTTCCACTCCCTAAAAATATCCTTGATATAGTCTCTGTATCTCTCGTCCTCCCAAAAAGAAAGAACCTTTAGGGAATCTAGATTGATTTGGGGTTTGAAAATTTGAGAATACTTTAGTTTTTCATCCTTTTTAATCTATAGAACAACATCTAATTTACCCGTTGGGAATTCTACCACAAATGGGTTTGATCTTTTAAGAATGTAGTTGTCATATTTACTCGGGTCTTCGATTCTCTATTTTTCTCCTCAAAATATTTCCATCTCACAAATTCAAACAAATCATCTAATTCCTTCATTTTCTCCATCGATATAGGGGATGGAACATCTAGAATATCCATCAAATATTCTAATTCATATCTAGATGTATAAACATCCTCCTCCATTTCTTCTAATGTTTCATTGTATTCCTCACTATTTTCCCCAAATTAGTGGGGTTACATTCTCGATCCCAGAGGATCTGCTTACATTTACATCTATCGGACTCAAGTAGGCATGGGAGTAAAGGGAATATATCCCCTTCGACACCTCAACACAAATAGTCAACATTTCACCATTTTTCCCACCAACTTCTTGGTCAATAGGATGCATAGGATCTAGATTTGAAGTGGTCGTATTTGCTTCCATGCAAGAAATATATTTCTTCCTCCAATCAAGAACCGAACCTCGGTAAGACCCAGTCACATGCCCAACAAATCTACATTTATCATAAAAAACAAGGGAGTTCTCATACAGTAACTCTTTTTGATAACCCCATGGATTAAGCAAAGACAGATAGAGGCAGGGAGCTTTTTCCTTGGAATACATTCACACATAGTCTTATAGGGACCATCCTTGTCCCGAAAAGGGTTTTTAGATCGATGACCAACATATCTCCAATGGATTTTTCAATCCCCCTCAAAACATCAACTTCCTAGAACTCTAGATCCATATCAAGGAGCTTCACCTAGACAGGAAAATCATTGGGTTCAAAAATTTTCATATCTAAACCAGTCACTATTTGGTCAAGTGCAGTGTGGTCTTCCCATAGAGCTAGGGTCCCCCATTAATGGATCAGAGATACTCCTCCTCTATGTAAAATTTTTAAAAAAATATTTATAATAAATGGACACCACCGAGATGCCTCCATATGTCACCCATTTTCTCCTTGCCCAAGCCCTGTCAAGATCGATATTTGGCATGATGCCCATAGACCTTCCAAAAAGAGAAAGCCCATATTTATTACTCACCCTCTTAACCAATTCTTCTGGAATGAATAGATTCGATTCATCTTGTTTCCAGAATAGAGTCAAAGGAGGAAGGGGGAAGCAGACTCCTTTCTTCCTATAATGTATTCATCCTAGGACCCTTGAGGAGGTGATAACAGACTTAAGCTCCATGATTATTTCCCAAAACTTCCTTAGAATTCTGAAAAAATAATTCCTACACAACCGACCCTTTCTTCCTTTCATTCCCGTTCATGTTTTTTCATAAGAATAAATTTGTAATTAGATTTTAAATTAATAAATGATCAACTCTTAATGTATTTTTAATTTGACTTGAGTTTTACTATGTGATGTAAGGCACATTTTTTACTATTATTGCGAAAAAATTCAATTAAGATGGAATAATCTACTTCTTTCCCATTGTGTAGAGGGGAAAACTTTTTGAATTCCACAAACACCGATGTTAAAGGCTTTGAGTATCCCACTGGGTCGAGTGGTAGTAACAAGAAATTGGCTTCGACGATATACTATCAAAAATCAAATACTTGGTTGTTTGAAGACTATGAAGTACATCAAAAGATACTTCACTATTCACATTTTGTTCTTGCAACAAATATTCAATTAATAAAATATTGAGGTAGGCCATTAAACAAGAATCATGGAAAGGTTCATGAATCAGGTCATGAAGTAATTATTGATACTAGCAAGAGTAGAATTGATCCTTGCAGCTTCTTTTTATTGAATTTGCAAAGGTATGTTCTTCATGAATTTAATTTAAATATTTACTTTGATGATTTTATTTAAATTTTATATGATTTAAAATTCTATTTAATTTCTTACTAACATGTTTATGTAGGTTAATGGTGCCAAAAAATATTCCACCTTCATGAGGTTGGAAATTATAGTAGAGAATTTACTTTTCTCGAAGCCAAGTGAAGCTAATAGAAATTAAATATTACAAACAAACAACAAACAATAATTCTCATTTCACCACCTATATTGTATGAACCACCTACACTATTCACATCGTTATCAATGGACAACATCATACTTGACTCAGTTAGACTATTCAAAGATTTTGTAAACAATAGGATAACTAGAGGACCATATTAAGATGGAGAAAACAGAAATGGGATTTTTTAGAGGGTACGAATGTCAAGGTGTAGGATCTAATGGGACCTTTCTAGGTGACATAGAGTTCGAGAAATCACCCATTGAAGTTATAGTATTTTTGTCTCAAGGATCTTAAGGGACTGCACTTAGATGAAGTATCCTAGAAGTATCGGGAGTACAAGGAACTGAAAATATACCTCCCATAGCATTTACCAGGACATCCAGATGTGTGTGTATAGTCGGTTCTATCATGAGCTTTTTTTATAAAATATTGCATCAAATAACTTTACACTGACTCAAACTACATTATTCGACACTTTTTCAAACAATAAGACACTGCGAGGACCGAATGGAGATGGATAAAACTGATATAGGATTTGGTAGAGGATTTTTATGTAGAGGGATATGATTTGAATAGACCTTTCTAGGTGCCACGGATTTTGAGAAATCACCCAATGAAGTTATAGCCTTTTTTGGTCTCGGGTCTCTTAAGGGACTATGCCCAGACAAAGTAGCCTGGAAGTATCGAAAGCATTGTCCTTTGAAATGAATCCTCCCCTAGCATTTACCTAGCCACCTATGTCATGCCTGGTTAAAACAACCCACTTGAGAACCATGAACAACCTAGGTTTAGTTTGAAAATTATGGATTTTTTTTTTATTATTAGGAGTTAATGACCTTAGTCTAAAAGATAGTTTAATTCAATTAATAACTTTTCCCATTAAAATAATTAATAATTCCACATTAAAAAGAAAGCAGAGGAATAAGTCCACACCTAGCTCAAATCTCCCTAGGGATTAATTTAATTACTGATTACATTGACATTTTAGCTAAATATTTCCTGATTATAAATATTAGGGTTAAGGGACCCAAAACAATTAAATACCCAAGGTATTTAATTCCACAAGATCAAGACAAGAGCAGGGTTTAATTGTAGTGAGAAAGGAATACATATTTAAAATCAATAGAGTAAGGTCTCACTTACCCACTCCCAAAACTTGATTAGGAGTGTCTACAACTAGGTTGCTAGGCAACAACTACCACTAATAGATTCCAAAACAACTCAAATCCACAAGAACAAACTTATCTTTTATTAACAATTCACAGAGGTCACAAGGTCCAAAAATTAGGGCTAGAAGTTTCAGTTAGGTTCAGGGAGTAATTTACCCCCATACCCACTCTCTAACATGCTTAGAGTTTCAACTAGATTTCTCTCATACTTAGCACTTCCAAAATTTCCCTAAACCATTTCCAATGGATAGGAAATTTTCTCACCTTTCCAGTGATATAAAGAAGTCCTCCTAACTCCTTACAAAACTCAAGATATGAGCAGCGAAGTTTTTAGGTCAAATTTTCCCTAGGGGGACAAGTGTCAAGAGGTGGGGAAAGCACCTTCAACGGGTTGGTGGGTCGCGGGGCGGTTTGGGGAATTTTTCCATCACGCGGGCACAAAGGAAAAGTTATTCCGTGCCTCCATGGGTCCCTAGTGGACACGAGTCGATTCCTCGCCCAAAGCAGAAAGGGGTGAGGGGTGTAGAGAGGTGGAGAAGATTTCCGAATTTTGCCGAAGGGAGAACAAAAGGGAAAAGGAATGCGCGAGTCTCACAGCGTGCCCATTGAAGAAAATTCCAAGGTGGGGCGGAAAAATGGAGCCATGGGGGAAACTTTCAAATTTTTCCAAAGGCCAAAATTGAAAAAGACAAGGGGTCCGCCCTCCCCACTGCCACCCCCAAGGTGCCACGTGGCATGTTCTCATTAGTTGCGAGCCAACAGGGCTAACGTGAAATTTCTTCCCCAAAATTTTCAAAAGGTCTAAGGGTTGAAAGGAAGCCGCGCTTCCACCGTAGCTCCAAGAGGACATGTGGTGCCCTTTGAAATGCTATGGGCTAGCAGAGGAAAGTGGAAAAATTTTCCTAAACTAAATTTTTCCAAAATCTTTCTAAGGCCAAAATGATTGGAAATTTTTGGGTTGCACGCCCACTAGGGAAAATTTTCCCAAATTCTCCCCAGACACAAAAACTTCAAAGTGCCATAACTTAAGCTAGAACGCTCATTTTTGGGAAAACAAGGAATTTTTGGAAAGCTCTTGATGCCCTCTTTGCACAGGAAGCATAAATTTTACTTTTTGATAAGTTTTATAGGGTAAATTTTACAAAACGATATGCAGATTTTAATTGACAAACTCGATAATTTCAACTTTTTAATTTGATTAAATTCGGTTTCCTCCTTTACTCAACATGTCAAAAAAACATGGAGTATTGATCTAGGAGGGCTTAGAGTGTTTTCGTAAAGTTAATTTATTTAATTGATTCAAAATTGTATTTTTCCAACAAGTGACAGAAAATGACCGTTGGAGGGATCGTTTTCAAATTAGCAATAGTTAAGTTGTTTTCTTAAGATTTTTTTGTCAATTTGGGTTCATTTTTGAACCAACATACTAAATTTTAACATCTCCAAGTTAATTAATGTGTGCAGGTTTGAACTGCTTCATTTTTATTAAAATGAATTGCAAATAAATTTTATAACAAAGTGATCTTTTTTCTTTTAAGTTTGTATATCAATTTTATCGTTTAAATGTGTATATAGTTTCTACACTAGTCTATTGCACTTAGTCATTTCTAACAACTCATTTCCAAATGAGATAATTAAAACCTGATTTCCCAATTTGATATATTTCAAAAGAAGAAAAGCAATATAATTCTCTCATGCGTATTTTCTTTCCTTTGCGTAACTATACGAGATATTCCATTCACAATAGTAATGCAATCACCATTTGATATTCCCATTTAAATTACAATAATGTGAATAAGAGATGAACTTTCAATTCCTTATTGACTTCAAAAAGAGAAACATCTTTACATTCTTTCATTCCTTGAATACAATTAACAAAATTTTCATTTGGTTTCAAATACAATTTACAAAATATACAACACTTTTCCACATTTATTTTTCAAAACAAAGAAGAGAATATAACTCTTTACATTTCACATTTCACTTTCAAACTTTCCTCATCAATACAAGCAACTTCTCATTACAATAATTATACAAATCATCCACTTCAAAGTGGGAAGGAATATAATAAACTTGCTCACAAGAAGGGACTGTCAAACTATACATTTCTTTTACTCCAGGACAACAACATGCTCATTTTATTTTATTTTCTCCAAGTTTATCACAAAAAGAGGGGGAAAGGCAATGCTCTCCACCCAACCAATACATCCAATGAAAGGAGAAGCCTTCCTTCATCATTGGCCCCCGAGCCCCAACCAAAGTACAATAAAAGGTGTAATTCAACCATGGCAACAATTGGCTTCCACAACACAACATTCTTTCACATACACATTTCTTTTTTGAAACACAATGCAACACAAAACAAATAGCAGTTCACAATTGCATTTAAAAACATTTCAAAACAGAACTCAGGCTTGATCTTGCAAGCCAAAGGAGCAAGGCCTATGGGGAAGCTACTTATGCCTCCCAATTAGGAATTGGGCATCCACCAATAATAACCTACCAAAATAATTCATCCCACACATTTCCTTATGCCCTTTCTCAAAACAAGCAACTTCTCATTACAATAATTATAAAAATCATCCACTTCAAAGTGGGAAGGAATATAATAAACTTGCTCACAAGAAGGGACTATCAAACTGTAGATTTCTTTTTCTCAGACATCAACATTCTCATTTTCTTTTCTTTCTCCAAGTTGATCATAAAAAAGAGGGGGAAAGGCAATGCTCTCTACCCAACCAAGACATCCAATGAAAGGAGAAGCCTTCCTTCATCATTGGCCCCCGAGCCCCAACCAAAGTACAATCAAAGGTGTAATTCAACCATGGCAACAACTGGCTTCCACAACACAACATTCTTTCACATACACATTTATTTTTTTGAAACACAATGCAACACAAAACAAACATCAATTCACAATTACCGTTAAAAATATTTCTAAACAGAACTCAGGCTTGATCTTGCAAGCCAAAGGATCAAGGCCTATGGGGAGGCTACTTATGCCTCCCAATTGGGAATTAGGCATCCAAAAATAATAACTTACCAAAATAATTCATCCGACACATTTGCTTATGCCTCCACAAATCCCTCCTTATGCCCCCAAAATAAGAAATGCAAGCTATTTATTTTCCATGGTGGATCCCAAACCCAAACTCCTTCCACAAAATTCTGATGCCCATGGAATTTCCTTATGCCCCCACATGGATTCCCCATAGCCTTCTCCTACACCTTCCTAAGGCAGTCTACCCAACCAACTAACAAATAAAACAAACATGCATTTTCCACACAACACAACAAGAAAATAACAGAAATAAAAGAGAGTTAAATTCCTACCTTTCCATGGTTATTTGGTCTCCAAACAAGTAAGCTTCAAATTCCAAACATAGCCCAAAATAGAAATCTCCCAAGCATGCAAAGCTATCTCCAAAACTTTCTTCAAAACCAGAGCTCCCACAAGAAAATGTGCCCCCAAGGAAGAATGCAAAAAGGTTCAACAACCCAAAACAAGAAGAGAGTTTGAAATATATAGAAGAGGGAAAGAAGAGGATGATGTGGATCCATGTAGGATGCCACATCATACATCCTCACATTCAAACACCAAAGACAAACTCCAAACTCCAAGGCTCAATAAAGAGGTGGGTGAAAAATGACAAGTTACTTGCACACTCAAAAGAGCCCACACCTCAAGGGACAACAAATTAAATGAAATGTAAGAGTGTGCAATCCAAAACAAGCAACATGATGAATAAAATTCATTATACAAGTCAAAAATCACATCTCCAACCATTAGTATGGTTGGTGAATTAAATTTAGAGGCATGGGACAAGTTTTACTTGTCCCACAAGCCTCCAAAAACTGCCCCAAGGACAAATTCGAATTTCCATGGAGGTGGAGTATTTCTTACTCCAAAAACAGCCTTACACAAGCTCTTACACAACTTACACATCACTTACAAATTAAATACAACAGCCAACAACTCTAATAATTACTTTCCCATATCCCAATTTAATTTATTTAAATTTTAAACATATGATCTCCTCACATTAATCTATCACAATTAATTTATTAAAAGAAGAGAACACATTACAAATAAAATACATACAACAATAAATAAAAGAAACACATTAATAAAATACACAAACCCATGGTCACATATAAGGAAATTCCCCTATGGGATCCCCTAACTAAATACAACAAACAACACAATAAAACAAGTTGCCATGGTGACCTTGTCAAATTAACCTAAAATTATATTGTGGTTGGTCTCTAATCTCCAAATGTTTGTTGTGATATTTTAAACCTACAAAAAAATACCTCCTTTGGCCTCATGGCCATATCAGAACATCCAACGTGATATAAAATAAATCACAAGACCAACTATATAAATGAACCACAACAACATCGAAGCAACAACTACATCATTTAAATTTTTAATCCACAACTATATCAACATCATAAAATATTCATTTTCTAGATCTACTCATAATATCCAAAATCACATGTTCAAATAACTTCCATTAAACATCCATGTCAATAGTATATCATCATCCACATATGAGTGTCTCTAATAATCACCATGCATCATATATAATCAGATTCAACAATAATCCAGGATATGACATCTAACACCATACTAAATCCAAACTATAAGGATGTCCATCATAGAGTCTACAGTATCATGATCAGAATAAAAGTGTTGAAGGAAAGTGGGCACTACATCCCCCTCCCCTTAGACTCGACTTCCTCCTGGAAGTCACAAGAACCAATGTGGAAACAATGCAATAGAGAAAGGATCATGCCCTTTTTGGAATTGCTTTGCTTCAACAAGTGTGGGTCTACAGAACTCAAGTTTGGTCCAATATAATTCAGCAGAAGAAGGGAGATTGCAAGGGATGAGTTCTAAACTTTCAGCATGCAAGGCTACGAACATAAGAATCTAAGGAGTAACTTTATGCTATCAAACAAGATACAACACATAACAATATAACAAGAAGAGTTCCCAAAAGATCATCAAGAGTAACCACCAAGGAAGGGAATTACAGGGAAAATTTCCATAAACTTGAGATGACCACATAGTTTCCCACTGATACACATACCACATTAATAAAAGTTAAGGTTTCTACATGTTTAAGCCATGATTTCAAGGTTCGTTGTCCATACAAGGCTAGCAAAATCAACTATGACCAATTTTACATGAGAAACAAGTCTACACAAGGTCCCACAAATTGAGATCACACAAGATGAGGTTAATCAACAAGGACACCTAAATCAGCAAAACATTTACAATCAAGGAACTATTCAAGGAAATCACTTCTATAACTTGAGAGGGCACAATTAACTTTTCATGGTAATGCAAGTGAAGTCAAGACCACAAGGTTTTCCTATAGTCTAATTTTTACACTTTTGTTTTAAGAATCAAACACACCATACCAACCAAATCTAAAGAAGTCAACCATATATATATATATATATATATATATATATATATATATATATATATATATATATATATATATATATATATATATATATATATATATCTAGTGACTAACATATCAATTCAAGCACCATACATTAAAGCACAATGGGGATTATCTATCTTATTTCCTACTCAAGCTTGGAATAGCCATAAAGAGAGCACAAGGAACACCAAGGACCATTCAAGGTTGCTAGGGAGAAGAGCAAGTAACATGGGGTCCAATCAAATCCAAGGGTGAATAACATCATCTTGCACTTTCCATCCTAATGGGAAAAAGGGCTACAACAACAAGGTGACCCAAGAAAATATGAAGAAAATAAGACTTCCCAAATTATCTTATATCCTTAACATATGTTGCCTTAAAATTACAACTTAGGTTTCCAAGGACAAGATAACATGCATGAGATGTTGCTTCTCAAACAATAGATAAGTCTCAATCCAAAAGGACCACAACTCACATCCATCGAGCTACGGGACGATAAGGGTGTGATGACCCAAAACTCCCACAAGAAAGGCACATACATCCATGGACAAGAAGTAATAAGCAACTAGAACACATTACTATCCACCGGGTGTTTCACAATTTCAGGTAGGTGACAAAACTACAAGTTCAACTATATATTGCACTCAATACACATAAATTTTACCCATTTTATAAATCAACTTATTAAGTCAAAAGTTATAGCTTTGCTTGATAAGAACATTCCTTTCATGCTTCCTTAGTTACAAACTTCCTTCTATTATGACATCATCAATTTACATTATAAAGAGCACCACTAAGGTGGGCATGATGTCTCACCATTCTGTATAGGCAGAGAGCATTTAGTTTACTTGCAAGGAAGGTGGATGGACAATATTTCCTTTATATTCTTCTACATGGTTTTTATTTCTTCTATTAATCTACCAAGGGTATAACAAGGATCACTTCCCTTTTTCTATGCTCTAGTTAAGTTCCAAGGTCAAATCTCCTTAATTATAGTTTTATGGTGTTTTGGTTGAGTCATCTTATCAATCAACTTTTGATGAGAATGATGGTTCAAACACATCACAAAATTACTTTTATGGGAAGGAGATACAAATCAACACACCACATTTTGATTCTAAAGGAACAAGAGACATTCAACATAGAAAACACATTATTAATTTTTCTATAAGAACTAGGAAACAATGAACCAACATGAATCACACCAAGATTTCAAAAATTCACCAAATAATTTCAAGCATCATTAAACATTCTTAGTGGGTCTCCACAAGTTTCATAAGAAATTTTCAAGAAAGGCTCATTAAAGAGGTATAATCTTACTTTTACGAATCTATTAAGGTTTAACATTTTTTTGTGGTTTAGGATGGTAACATTTTACTCCCCTAATAACCAAAGAAGGTTTTCCAATCAATACTCATGTCCCCACAAGATACCACCAGCCAAGCAACCAGATGACAATGCAACTATACTCCAAGGAACCACATCCACACTAAAAGGCATCAAATGCAATGGGGCAACCAAATAATTTACCAATCATGGACTTTACAACCAAGAGTTATAGTTTTTTTAAAGAGGAAGTACAATATAAGCACCACCGAGATTATCTATTAAGATCTACCAAACTAACATTTCTAAGAGAAAGATCCAAAAGACCCAAAGCATCCATAAGTGTTTCCAAGTAACCCAAAGATTAATAGGTCATAGAATGTTATTCATAGTAAAGGAAATTTAAGGTAAGGGTAAACTTATTTATAAGTCAAGAGAGTAAAACAAGTACACTTAAATAAACACACTGCCTAAAAGGATTAAATCTATCCATAATTACCAAGATGCATACATTCCACGAGTCAAAACTTTCTATGATGTAACTAGGAACCCAAGATACAATTTAACATGCCATCGATGAAAAGTCACTATCAAAACAAACACTTTTCTAGTAACATTTACAGTCAACCAAAGGAAATCCAATCCTAACAAAATCTAAAAGCCCATAAATAAACACTTCTACTCCAACGAGGGTCAAGCTCTTACCAGATTGAAATAGAATCACCACTACTGTTGTTAGACTGCCCTCTAGACCACACTACACAACAAACTTTCTTTCTAGCAAGGTCAAGCAACAAAAAGGGTCACTCTAAGACCTTAGACACACTCAAGGTTCTATGCATCCATAACCAAGGCATGACTTTAAGCACCTAAAAGGACATTCAAGACACCCAGGGTGTACCCCCATATGACAATTGTCACCATACATGAAGCATAGAACCAGCTCAACAACATGCAAGAAGGAAACCACATAATGTTTAGCCAAGTAGCCAACAACATCATGAGCTCCGAGTCATCAATCAAATAAAGTCCAAGAAATATCAGAAATCAATAAAAGTGGCTAAGTAGCTGCATTGCAAAGTTTGAAAATTCTTGCAAGAATTATAATTAAATAAAATATCCTCAGAGCTTCTTCAATCCAATCATAAAATAAGATGTTGGTCCTTGATAAAATACACAAGATTACGAATGTAAAACACAAAATTTAACACCACATTCACTCTGTAGCCTTTCATGGCTGCCAATAGGGGTACTCTACCTTGAGGTTAGTTCCAAGAACACATACACAGGATTGGGTCCTAGATGACACCCAGACTTAGTGTCCACCCTCTCATATGGGTAACAACATGGAAAACTAACAACCAGACCCTCTTTCTTAACCACTCAAGGAAGGAAGCTCTAAACAACTTCTAATTAGCTCTTCCTAACCCAGAACACAACCACTATTGTCCAACCACAAGGATCACATCATACAACTCATCATTCCAATAAATCCAATAAGGAAGGGTCTCAACAAAGGGCTTAATGCATCATACAATTAAATCAAGTTTTAGGACTTGTAAAACAACACATTTTCAAAGGGGAACCAAGTTTCCATTATACTATAAGTTCAAAAAATCAATTTAATCTGACATTCTTAGTTACCCCGGGTTTAGACAAAATATCACTAAGTAAGCACAACAAATCAAACAACTTATTATTATTTAATTATCATTTTAATTCTGGCAGTTCAAATGAATAGAGTAATGTAATATTTCTTCATGCTTATTTCTTTAAAAAAAAAAAATCAAACAAGTTTGCTTTCTAAGATTCAAAAGTGTGCTAGGTTTACAGTTCATATCTCAAGTTTTCTAGTGTTCCCAATGGCCCAAGATTTTGAACCACTGCTCTGATACCAAGTGTCATGCCCAGTTAAAACAACCCACTTGAGAACCATGAACAACCTAGGTTTAGTTTGAAAATTATGGAATAATTTTTTTTTTATTAGGAGTTAACAACCAATGTCTTAAAGACAGTTAAATTCAACTCATAACTTTTCCCATTATAATAATTACTAATTCCACATTAAAAATCAACAAGAGCAATAAGTCCACACCTAGCTCAAATCTCCCTAGGGATTAATTTAATTATTGATTACATTGACATTTTAGCTAAATATTTCCTGATTAGAAATATTAGGGTTAAGGGACCCAAAAAAATTAAATACCCAAGGTATTTAATTCCACAAGATCAAGAAAAGAGCAAGGTTTAATTATAGTGAGAAAGGAATACATATTTAAAATCAACAAAGTAAGGTCTCACTTACCCACTCCCAGAACTTGATTAGGAGTGTCTACAACCAGGTTGCTAGGCAACAACTACCACTAACATATTCTAGAACAACTCAAATCCACAAGAACAAACTTCTCTTTTATTAACAATTCACAGAGGTCACAAGGTCCAAAACTTAGGGCTAGAAGTTTCAGTTAGGTTCAGGGAGTAATTTACCCCCATACCCACTCTCTAACATGCTTAGAGTTTCAACTAGATTTCTCTCATACTTAGCGCTTCCAAAATTTCCCTAAACCATTCCCAATGGATAAGAAATTTTCTCACCTTTCCGTGATATAAAGAAGTCCTCCTAACTCCTTACAGAACTCAAGATATGAGCGGGCAGAGTTTTTAGGTCAAATTTTCCCCTAAGGGGACACGTGTCAAGAGGTGGGGAAAGCACCTTCAATGGGTTGGCGGGTCACGAGGTGGCTTGGGGAATTTTTTCCATCATGCGGGCACAAAGGAAAAGTTATTCCGCATATTTGCGGGTCCACAGTGGACATGTGTCGAGTCTTGGCACAAAGCAAGAAAGGGGTGAGGGGTTGGCAAAGCGGTGGAGAAGATTTCTGAATTTCACTGAAGGGAGAACAAAAATGGGATTCGTGGGTCCGCGTGCTTGTGGAAGAATAAAATTCCAAGGCGGGGTGGAAAAAGCGGTGCCACGGGGAAAATTTCAAAATTTTCTAGTGGCGAAAAAGTCAAAAAGACAAGGGGTCCGCCCTCCCTGCTACCACACCCAAGGTGCCACATGGCATGTTCTCATTAGTTGCGGGCCAACGGGGCTAATGTGAAAATTTTCCCCCAAAATTTTCAAAAGGTCTAAGGGTTGAAAGGAAGCCATGCCTCTGTCGTAGCTCCAAGAGGACAAGTGGCATTGTAGTCATTTTTACACCCCACCAAGAACAAGGGAACCTCATGCGCATCAGCCTATCACCCAATGGTGGTCTTGAGCGATCACCCAAAGTGCACAAGAGGTAACTGAGTCTCTCTTTTATGTGAGTTTAGTGGAAGGCATAATTCATGATCTTGACTTAGTGATTTAATAGACATGAAGAAGTTATAGAGCTCAGAATGGCTTCTACACCCCTTTAGTCATAAAAAAAGCAAGCGCGCAATAGAATCAATAGAACTAAGAAGTTGTAAATCCATAAATATACTCAACATTCAAGTAAGGTTCATGATTATACAAGATCAAAAGTAGAGTAGAAACATACAGATAATACAGAAAGGAGATCTTAATATAAACACAGTGGTAACCTTATCATATTCATTCATAGTCTTACTACAGAGCATCACAGAGAGGTAGACCATAGTCATGCGCCATATTTGGATCCATACATGTATACTCACAAAATAAAAATTTCATTCCCCATTCCCTCATTACATTCTTCCTAGAATCATCTACCCATTCTATCCCATAGTTCTCATAGTAATTCTGCAGAGCTCCGCTACCTCACTTGTGTCTCTTACTTTGCCAAGGGCGCGCATATAAATAGGCATCTGAGCTCTAACAAACTCCTCTGCAACCTCAGATTTGCCATGGGTCGCCTCACATGCATGTCTCTCCATGTCATGATTAGCTTTTTGGATCTTCCTATCACAAGGTATATTCCTCCCAGGATACCCTGTCACTAGGCTAGAACCTTATCCAAACGGAACATGTTCTTCATGTGTTCTATCCAAAAGGCCGAAAATGGCTAAGTCCCAAATTGTTCTTCGCATGCACACACATCCTTGGTTCTCCAAGAACCCTTTTTGAATTCTACCTTGCATGCCTTATGCACGCTTCCTCCGGTCATGCGTGCCTATACACCCTTAAGATAAGGTAACTATATTAGGGGCCCAACATTACCCCACACTTCACCTGTTCTCCACCCTCGGGAATCTTTTCAATGAATACAAGATACAAAATTTCAAGGCCTTTCCTTGGAAAAGAATGGACGGAAAGAATAAAGAATGGGGGAGAGAAAGAATAGAGGGAGAATTGCCTAAAGAAGAAGAAGGGGAAAATTATTCCGTAGATCAGCCTCTAGTGTACTCTAAGCACTGACTTCATCTTGTGCTCTAGTGCAGATATCACCAATCAAGCTGCTCACCTCATCAAAGATTAACCCTTCCCCCTTCATGCTAATGGTCTCCACCACAGTCTCCAAATTCTTGGCGTGATCCTCCAGGGCATCCATCTTCCTCGTAATGACCTTGTAGAGCTCTTTTAGCTAGGTTTTGATTGAGACTCATTGGTTCTCAATAGCTTCAGACTTCTTGTCCACTTTGGCTATGATCTTTTCTCACTCGGATCTATTTCCATTATTTTTTTCCCCAAGTCCTTCACTTAGCCTCGTTGCTAGTAAGCGGATGCTTGTCACCTTGTCTTGATCCATGTAATGGTTGTAGGTGACACTCGTGGTTTATACAGCTATATTTATCTTAGCGAGCACCTTTTTGTATTCAGCTACAAGTGTGATGACCTTCAGCTTGTCCTCCTTCTCCAAGCACATAGCTACCTCCTCTACCGACTCTAAGGCCAAAGGCTACCTTTCCATGGTGAGGATCCGAGTCAAGTCCTCTAGGCATTCCAGGGAGGATCCATACTTTTGTGCGGGAGGGTTAAGGTCCGGGTGCTTCATGATAATAGCTTGGGAGATGAGCTCCACCTTCTTGGAAACTTCACGTACCCTAGCCTTTTCCTCTTGAATCTCCCTCTGTAGTTGAGTGCTGATTAGTTTCTCAAGGCTAAGGTCCTTTGTTAGCTTCACTACTTCTTCCTTCCTCTTCTCCAATAGGTCCTCCAAGACTTTTACCCTGTCATTCTTGTAGAAGAGCCTAGCCTCAATTTCCACGGAGACTTTGTTGAGCACGTTACACACTTGCTCATCTGATAGTTGTTGCATGTTTATAATGGGGTTTTCCCCCTTTCCTTGGACATTGCTAATACTACTCCTTGGTTAACCTTGAACTCAAGCTCATCGAGGTGGGAGTCGAACGCCCATGATAGCATCTTCCTTGTGTATGGGTACCCACCCTCAGGGTCAAAGGATTCCATGGCGGTGAGCTCCTTCATGGGAACGGTACTCTAGAAATGCACGCACAACACTTTGTTGGGGTCATCAATGTATCCCATCATTTTTCTTCCCCCTTCCATGCATTTACTTCCCGTGCACACGCCCTTGGGAATAGTTACTAAAAGAGTTGGGACTTTTTTGCTACCCACACTCTTCTCCCTTTGCTCTTCTTTGAATTCTCTCGAGTACGAGCTCCGCACTGTGCTCCAACTCCTCGTCGACCAAGGTATTAATTATCTTCTCTTCCTCCCTTGTCGCTTTCTCATCCACCTCCTCCTGAGTGAGTTTGGGAATATTTGGCCCCTTTGTACTTGCCCCTTCACTCCGCACGCATTTCTCCCCTTGGGCACCCTTCCTCCTTACAAAGATGAAAGCATCATTTGTATCCTCTGCTCCCTCTTCCTCCAAATCATGGACATCAACCGGTTCCTGATTCACCTCCAACTCTTCCCCTTCATCATCATCCTTTTTGCCTATATAGGCATTCGGGTCATCTGTATCTTTAGACTCTTATTCCTCTGTCCCTTTCTCTTATTCCTTTGCAGAAAACTCTGGAGTCGGGGATGTTGTCCTCTCTTCATCCGAGGGTTCTTCAGGGGATGGTGGCTTCGCAGATTCGAGGTCTTCTCCCTAACCACCATTCTCCTCTTCTTCTAGATATAGGTACTTGGCCCCGTAGTATCTACATTCTGCTTCTCCACCACCCTTTGTTCTTCTTCCTCTTCCCTCTCCTTGCGCTTTGGCATGGGCTTCTTCCTTCCCATAGGGTCGTCTGGGATGGATATCTCATTCTCCACGTATGCGCCCTTTTCAAATTTTGGCCTTATGCGCAGGTAGATCCTTGCAGAATTTCTCCTAGCAATAGGTAAGGTCAATGGCCTTACAATATGCACATCCTGCAACACGTACCTCTCAATGTATGCACACTTCCCTAGGGAGACCAGCTTCTTTCCCTATGCTTTTTTTCAATGGTGGACAACTCCAGGTTTAATTTCTTTGATTCCTTGTATCTGTTTACCCCCGCTTGGAAAAATTGGGCAATAAACAAGAATGGGAGTTTGCACCATGGACTCCAACTGCCATCCACCAAGATGAACCTTCCAATGCAGAAGTGCTTGGTAGACTGCGAACTCTGCTTCTCCTTTGGTTTCCATGGGGAGTTGTTCAGGGATCTACCATTCAACCTTGAATGCATTCCTAAGGTGCTTATACCATTTTTCTAAGCACACCTTGTGCACCCCTATCATTTATTCACATGTATATTTCTGAAATCTATCTATAGGAAAGGGATCTTTAGCAGGGTACTCCCACATGAATTTATCAGATGCGTCTGGCACCCTGATTTCTGAGAACACAATTGTCAACAGAATGTTCCCAAATAGGATTTTTCCCCGTTCTCCGTGCTACTTATGATTTCATCTACTATGTATTAGGAGATGTTGTATACGGTGCCCTCCACAACCTTCCTGCAGACATTCAGCTAGGGCTTGCTCACCTAGGTCCACCTTTCTTATCCATTCATCTTGGAGACAAGGTGCGCGGCCATCTTCATCACCGGATCATTGATATCCAAGACATCATAGTACCTTGATCCCTTCTTCAATTCCTAGGATGCTATGGTTTCCTTGATTACCTCCTCATCTTGGAGGTCATCTATGAGTGCGTCCCTTGCATAGGTTAGGCCTGTGAAGTGGGAAATTAACTGGGGAGTTATGCACATTTTGTGCCTTGCGAAGTAGAAGAAGTCTTCATGTACATGCATCATCAGCCATTGGTACAAGCACTCGGGCTTCTGAAATATGGCAACTCATAAAGCTGGAGAAGCCTTACCTTCTCCATTTTCACCTTGACCACGTCATTGTAGATTGGTAACCTATCAGGTGTTTGTTTGTTTGTTGGGTGCACCAGCTCCAGTGCCATTTCCTTCATGATTATGCTTGACCGGTGATTATATTCGATCACGGTCATCTATCTTATGTGGGACTCCCACTCTTGCCCTAGAAAACCCCCATCCAGGTCTTTGCATCTCTGAATACCATTCTTCATTTGTATCCAAGGGTATTTCCTCTTGTTTCTTCTTCCCTTTTCCTTTACCCTTTCCCTTCTTGGATTGTTCTATAGGTTTTCCTACTAGTTTTGTGGCTATCATTATACCCTTTGCTTTCATTCCCTGGTTAACTTGTGAGTTTGTTTGAGAGTTTTCCTCGCGCGCCCCATGCCCTAGAACACAAACCCTAATCTCTGATTTTCCTCCTTTGATCACGATGCTCCTTCACAATGTTCCTCACACCCGTGAATCACTTCTACTTTGGTTTGTAGATCTAATGGACTGATTGCACTTAAGTTTTTGGGATTTTCCTTTACACGAGTCAGTTCTCAAAACCCTAGCTCTGAAAGAAAATCACTCTTCTTGTTTTCACAAAGCAAAATAATGAACTACCCACTCTTGTATTTATAGCTTTTTCCACTTTTACGCATTAAAGGCTAGGTTACCTACCACCGTATGACCATGTTTAATGCAATGTTTCCAAACAAAACCTTACTTCAGCACTTCTCCTTACTTCAACACTTCTCCTTACACACCCAATCCTTGCGTGAAATTTTTTCACCCGCACCAAATCCTTGCACGAAACTGCTTCCACCCGCACCCAATCCTTGCGCAAAAATGTTTCCAACCTTCGATGCACAAACAATCCATCTTGATAGAATACTCTTGTGTGCATGTTACCAGTGCCAAAGGTACCTCTTCCATCCTCATGATTCTTGCTTTCACCTACCTTGTGTTTTTGCACTTTTTCTCCTTGTATGTGGATTTCCAATGTAACCTTATTTTGCCACCCATCTACCTTCTTTTCTCCTAATGCATCTTTTCAACAGGGCCAATTCAAATGGTCTATCAACCCAATCCTCTAGCAAGAATAACACCATGCTTCCCTTTATCACCTTACCCCACACTAAATCAATGTGCAGTCCTATGCGCATTCATAAGTTTAAAAAGTAAAAGGTTACCAAAGTGCCTAAGGCGCAAAACAAAACAACAACACAAAAGGGAAATACAACAAAGGAAAAGCATAAAAGAAAATTCTAAATTAACTGGAAAAAATACCTTATTTACAAACACCAAGACGCATTATTTATAGTAGGGCTTCACTACTCCCATTGAAGTGCCTGTAATTTTGTTCCATCCAAAGTGAGCTTGTAGCTAGCACACACCCAAATCAAGGATGTATGAAATTACATAAGGACCTAACCAATGCACCTTCAACTTTCCAGGATGGTGTAGAAATTTTGAATCATATAGAAATACCATCTGGCCAACCTCAAACTATTTGTTCTTAATATGGTGGTCATGCCATGCCTTTTGCTTAGCTTTTTCAGTTGTTTGGCTCCATCTTGCTAGTGAGCACCTTTCATCCAACTTTATCAATTCATCTATTCTTTCTTCCAGTGCTTGTTCATCGTCCAACCCTCCTGCGCGCACTATACGCAGCGATGGTAGCATAAATTCGACTGGTAAAATAGCCTCCATGTTGAACACTAGTTGAAAAGGTGTGGCCTTGTTGAACGTTTTATATGTTGTTCTGTATACCCAAAGAACTATTGACACCTTGTCATCCCAATCCTACCTACCCACATCACATATCTTAGTCAATGTGTGACTAAGGATTTTGTTAAATGCCTCTGCAATCCCATTTTCCTGAGGGTGATAAGGGGTAGTCTTATGATGGGATACCATGAATTCTGCCAATAGAATCCTGATGGTTTCATTTAAGAATTTAGTGCACCTATCACTTGTTAAACTTAATGGGCACCCATACCTGCTGTATAATGTTCTCCCACAAAAATCTAGCAGCCATGGCTACGGTGCAATCCTTAGTGGGTGTGGCCTCTGCCCACCTTGTCAGATAATTAGTACAGGTAATAATATACCATGAGTTAGTCCTTCGTGCAGCTAGTGAGATTGGTCCGACAAAATCTATTGCCCATTTCTCAAAAGGTTCCACATTGGTGATGGGGCGCAAGGGCATCTCATCCCTTCTTCCAGGTTTTCCAAGGCACTGGTAGTGGTCACAGGCCTTGCAAAACTCAATGCAATCCTGGTGAATCATCTCCCACCATAGTCTAAAGCAACTAGGATCTTGCACGTGGTTGCATTCCCCACATAGTGTCCTCCAAAGAATCCCACCATGGGCTTCTTCTATTATGGCCACATGTTCATGTTCTAATACACACCGGCACAAAACCTCATCGCGGCCCATTTTATACAAATCCCCATTGATCAACATGAAGGGTGTGGTGTGTATGGCTAACCTTTTTCTTTCTAGTGCATTCATCCCTTTGGGCACCACACCTTCCTTGAGAAAAACAAAAATGTCTTCTAACTCGAGGGTGCATGCCACAACCTGAATAGTTACGTGTCGACATGGTTTCCTCGATACTTTACATGTCCTCTCCCGAATCAATCCTTGATAAATGATCCGGCCCATAATTGTTCTTTCCTAGTTTTACCACCACTTTGAATTCAAATTCCTGAAATAAAAGTACCCAATGGCATATGCGCCCTTGCAACACTGCTTTGTTTACTAGATACTTCAAGGCCATATGGTCAATGTAGAATATGAAGGGAGTCACCAACAGATATTGTCTAAATTTGTGGAGCATGTAGATCATTGACAATGCCTCACGCTCGGTCGTTGTATAATTCTGTTTTGTTGGTGTCAACTTTCTACTTGCAAAACACAAGGGATGATCAACAATCCCCTCTCTTGGTTGAGCAAGAATGGCTCCCATTGCTATACTAGAGGCATCCACGTGGACATGGAAAGGTTTATCCCGGATGGGAATCATAGAATATGTGCGGTGATAAGCCTTTCTTTTAGAGTGTCAACAGCCCTCTGCTGAGCTCTCCCCACTCAAAGGCACTCTAATGTCTGAGAAATATTTCCAAAGGCGCGGTGATCTTTGCATATCCCTTAATGAACTTTCTATAGTACCTAGTGTGTCTAAGAAATCCATGCACAATGCTTTAGCTAGTGGGCTTCCCTAATCTCACAATAACTGCAAATTTCGTGGGATCCACCAGTAAGCCTTCTTTACATATGATATGCCCCAACAATGTTCCAAAAGGAGTTGCAAAGATACATTTCTTGATGTTGAGAGAAATCCTCAATTGTCGACATCTTTCAAACATCAATCTCAAGTTATCACAATGGTCCCTAACCAACCCATACACTGTCTAATCATCCAAATATACTTAAAGGAACTTGTGGATGAAGTCCTGAAATGCTTGTACCACTATGTGTGAAAATACAGCGGGTGCATTCCTCAATCCAAAGGGCATGACCGTGTATGCAAATCTTCCCCACTCGGTGGTGAAAGTTATCTTTTCTTGGTCTTCCTTGGCAATCCTTACTTGGTGATATCCTGAGAATCCATCCGTAAAGGAATAGACCTCACGCCCAGCAACTCCTTCCAAAATATCTTCAGTGAAGGGGGTGGGAAAAGGATCTATGATACAAACAACATTCAATTCCCTATAATCCACACATATCCTAATCCACCCATCCTTATTTATGTTGATCACCATTGGACTTATCCATTCTGATTCCTCCATAGCCTCAATGATACTGGATGCTATCATTTTGTCTAGCTCTTCTTTAACCCTTACGTGCATGTTGGGATTCATCTTGTAAGGCCTCTTCCTAACCGGGATATGCACCATCTTTCAACTTTATCCTCATTTCCCCCAATGAATGGTGGACACCTTTCAACTCATGGTATCCGCATAGGAATAAATCCTCAAATTCGTGCAAGAGATCGATGATCTTTGATACTTCCTTGTCTGACTAGTCATTCCCAATGATAGCTTCCTTGGGCTCCTTCTTCGAGATGATGTTAAATTTCTTGGTTTTGAGTGGTTCATGATACGCGCGCACACATGCATCCGCACTATCAACTACCTCACACGTTCCAACCGAATGGTCAACATTCAGGCTCTCCATCTCCTCTCCATCAATAACGTATACCATCTTTCCTTTCTCCTTTTCCACACATGTGTGCTTGAATTGTATGTCTTCTGGTTCCTCCTCTTCGAACCGTGCTTCCAAGCTAGGTCCACCAAGTAAGTTTACTAACCTATCTTCCACCATGGCACAATCCCCTAGAGTGAGGCATTTGATAGCCTGCAATGCCTCATCAACTGGTTGCATGGTACTTTGGTACTCGAATGTGTGAACCAAGTCAGCCACTAATTCCTACCAATTTCCCGTTTGGTGGCGTGTTTCAGAATGGATGTACCAAGCGCGCGTAACCTTGTAGTGTCAAATACAGCTTGTGCACCCAAAGGGAGGGTGGTAAAGCTTCCGTGCCTTCTCCCCAAACCCTCTCACATGCCTGGATGTGGGAAGAGGTGGGTCCATTGCCATTGTAATCCTTGATAGTGGTGGGTATGTTACTCTTCAAGAATCAGACAGTGAGCAAAATTCTAACTTCACACCATTCCAACAAGTTTTCACTATGCGCAGCCCACCACCTTGCTACTGTGCCTATCAAAACATAACTTAGCATACCTTGTCACTCGTCCTCCCTCCATTGAGCTTCCATTTCTCTCAAAAATACCTCAGGGTATGCATCCCTAGAATACTTAGTTATTTCCTTTCCTCCCAGGCACTAAACTGTACGTGCCATGGTTACCTTGGTCACCGATCCTTTCAGATGTCACCCAATCAATTCATAAGTCCCATGCACCCAATTATTGCATGCTATACTGGTAGTATCACTTTGAAAAATTGAGCGTCATCAAATTAGATGACTCCTTCTGTAGCGTGGATGGTCTTTGGATCTCTTATGGAGTGCACATATATTCTGTCCAAGACTTCCTCCCCAAGGAGTTCAGTATAGGGTTTGGAATTTCCATCAGCAAGTGGTATAATCACCCTCTCTTCCTTATTTTCAAAGCTTATGTACCCCTTGTTAAACTAGAGATCTACATTATTCTTATAACATCACGGGCACCCAAGTAAAGCTGGGAAATTATCTGCCTCGGTAAGCACCAAGACTTCAAAATCCCCAATGAACCTAATCCCCTGAATGGTAATGGATGCATCCTTCAAGATACCTATGGGCATTGCCTTAGTCTTATTTGCCATATACAACACATTTGAAGATGGCTATAATGCAGGTCTTCCCATTTGATGCCAGACATCAAGAGTGAGAACATTAACCTCTCGCACCTGTGTCAATGAGGATGTTGCTAAGCAACCATCCATCCACTACTACGTTCAAGGTAATCTCTTTGTCATAATCAAGGATGTGAGGTGGGAGGTTTGAATGTAGGATCTACCTTTCATGCTCTTCCCCGGCACGCAACACCTTTTCTCTCAACCATGCTCCTAGAAAGAGAATAATATTCTCCTGCCTCAACAGTTTACACACCTCTTTAACCTTATCCAAGTCATCCTTTGGTGCTTCTATTGGTCTTCTTTTCTCATCTTTTCTAGTTTGCTCTTTTAAGCATTGGATCTCCCCTTGTAAGCTTCGAATTACATCCATGGTTTCCTAATAGAATTATTTCTGGTGAGATGGATTTGGATACTTCCTGTGTACTACTTCTTCCCTCGAAACCGAGGTCTCTGCCAGGTTCTTACCTTACACGTGTGGACTCCGCCTTGTTGTTACCATAACAGGCTCTAGTTCTGATTCACATATTACTCATAGTAGCCATTGCGTATCAACCTTCTTAATAATCACCATGGTAGCGTCCTTATCCTTCCTAGTTTACCGACGCATATGTTCGTATAACTCTGGGCACTCTTCATACTTATATTTTTTTCCACACTAGGAGCATTATAGAATATCTAGACATTCGCACTGATAATGGTTTGTGGCTCCATAATTAAAGCATGTTCCACGCGGGAACTCACTTCTTCCCCATGGTTACCATGACCATGAAATCCTCCATGAAACCCTCTTCCATGCACACCTCCATCTCCACGCTCTTCATACCAATGTTCATCTCCTTTAGAACTGCTGGCAATGCCATTCTGGCGCACACCAAGATGAATTGCCTCATGAATCTGGTCAATTAATCTATAATCCTTAGTTTCATGTGTGGTTGAGGTACATATCTTGCAATAACAAGACATGCTTTTTTGGATTGTGCACTACAATAGGAAGCACCTACTTGCATCATGGTCCCCATGACATATTTCATAGTTTACTGCTATGGTGTATACCACCTTCCAAGTACATATCCCACCATTATCCTTTATGTGCCCTTCTACATTACAATCATGCACCACATCCCACTGTGAATCTCTAGAGATGTGTTGGCAGATAATTTCTCCAATTGCTTAGCCATGGCAATGATCTGAGCCTCTAGAAATGGGCTAACACTAGTGTCAACACTACCAACTGCCTTAGCGCGTAAAGTAGCTTCCAACGCTTCGCACGGGTCCATGAATGTTTTATGAGACAAAGCCCTCCTAAAGGGTGTGATCAACCCTCCAACAAACCACTGAGCATGCTATGAAGGGTGGATATCATAAGACAATTTAGACAATAGAGTTTTAAAGCGTGCATCATATTTCGCACGCTCTCTGCCATTCCCTATTGGATTTCTTTGAGAGAGCTGATGCTCTTCTGTTCAAACTCAGGTATGTGGAATTCTGCCAAGAACACATTTCTCAGTATGGTATAATCCACAATAGTCTGATGAGGATCATACTTTCTATACCAACTATACATGCGTCCTTACAAGGTCATTGCAAATTGACTGGCCTTTCGATCCTGGGTCATGATCCCTTTTGTGTGCCATAGCAGCTTGCACTTATGCACATGCTCTGTGGCATCTTCTATCCCATTGTAATCTAGTAAGTGTAGAGACATTTCAAAAATACTTGAGGAGGTGGTTGAGGCCCTTGTCCTCCCGATCCAGTCCCTTGGTTTCCCCTAGTGTTCCCTCCTCCACCGGATCCACTAGATCTTGAGCCACCAGCTCCACCACTTCCACCTCTAGATCCTCCTATGTTAAGTACAGGGCCCGTGTTTGTCATGCCGAATGCTCCCATCATCCCATCTGAATTGTGTGCCAACAGCTTTTGAACTAACGCCACTCCTAGTCGTATTTCCTCCACCACTTCCTAATGTGCTTCCAAAACCAACTTTGGATATGTGCCTTATCCAAACATTCCACCAAATACTGGAATAGTGTGTGAAGCCATAGAAGTCCCAAACGAGAATTTCTACCTTCTCGGGTGCCAATCGGTTGCTTTACTCGATATCAAATGGATCAACTATACTTTTCTCGATTCAAAAAAACCAAGCACCAAGGTTTGGTCACTAGGTGGGGTTAGATGCACGCCAACAACTCTGCTTTTTTTATGCAACAGAATCTCATCAGAACCTACAAGGTTTTCTCTCCTACACTTACCAAGATGGGGTATCATAGACTGTTTGGGTTCCACATCCTCCACGTGAACCTCAACTCCTTTCCACCATGTTTGGCTCCATAACCCACTTGTAATCCCGCACTATCTATCGATCTCCCTTTCACGTGCTTCATTATACTTGAGCCGTCTCTCCTCCCTTTCCTTTTCAGTCATTATATCAGCCATCTTTCCCCAACCTGGCTTCCTCGCCAAGTGCTCAGAGTGGTTTAGCTGGCCATAGGAAATGCCTCTAAACCCATGGTTACCATCAAGATTTTGATCACCAGGGGGATAGCATGCAGAAATGATCCTCTGGGCTCCCGCAAAAACTCAAACTCAAGCAACTTCTAGACAGGAATACGTGGAAATGGCATATTCCAGAGTGTAGCTAGTCAATACTCCCTTCCACTAATGATCTATAGCACAATTCTAGGTTAGATCAGCATATTGCAAGTTCTTATATGTTTCTAGGGTCCAAGGGTGTGACTTATAATACCTCCCCGATCTAGATGTATAAGCGAGAGTTATTCAAATAAATCTACTGGGAAACAACAGAAGAAGGTTTTGTATAACTCATTATAAAGAGTGTCCTCCACCCATCTCTGCATGTTAAACCTAGGTCCAATATTGAATCTCTAAGCAAATTTGTCCTCTGTGCTCGTAAACCAATCTTCAACACCTTCAAGTGTTAAGTGCTCCGCCATCACTTTTTACACAGATCATGATGTATGTCATGTTCCACTACAACTTCAAAAAGAGGTCCTAGTAATGGAACCAAGATGTAGTCATTTTTGCACCCCACCAAGAACAAGGGAACCTCATGTTCACTGGCCTATCACCCAGCAGGTGCTGGGCACTCACCCGAGGCATGTGAGAGGTAATCGAGTCTCTCTTTTATGTGATTTTAGTGGAAGGAATAATTCATGATCTTGACTTAGTGATTTAATAGACACGAAGAAGTTATAGATCTCAGAACGACTTCTACACCCCTTTAGTCATAACAAAAGAAAGCATGCAACATAATTAATAGAACTAAGAAGTTGTAAATCCAAAAATATACTCAACATTCAAGTAAGGTTCATGATTATACAAGATCAAAAGTAGAGTAGAAACATGCAGATAATACAAAAAGGAGATCTTAATATAAACATAGTGGTAACCTTATCATATTCATTCATAGTATTACTGCAGAGCATCACAGAGGCAGACCATAGTCATGTGCCATATCTGGATCCATACATGTATACTCACAAAATAAAAATTTCATTCCCCATTCCCTCATTACATCCTTCCTAGAATCATCTACCCATTCTATCCCATAGTTCTTGCAGTAATTCTACAGAGCTCCGCTACCTCACTTGTGTCTCTTTTCTTTTCCAAGGGCACGTGTATAAATAGGCATCTGAGCTCCAACAAACTCCTCTGCAACCTTAGATCTGGCCCCAAGTGTCAAGGTGTGGGTTGCCCTAGGCGCATGCCTCTCCATGTCATGATTAGCTTTTTGGATCTTCCTATTGCAAGGTATATTCCTCCCAGGACACCCTGTCACCAGCTAGAACCTTATCCAAATGGAACACGTTCTTCATGTGTTCTATCCAAAAGGCTGAAAATGGCTAATTCCCGAATTGTTCTTCGTGTGTGTGCATGTCCTTGGTTCTCCAAGAACCCTTTTTGAATTCTGCCTTGCACACCTTAACTTGTGCGCTTCCTCCGCCATGCACACCTATGCACCCTTAAGATAAGGTAATTATATTAGGGGCCCAATAGGCACCCTTTGATTGGCCGCATGCCGGCGTAGGAAAATGGAAAAAATTTCCCGAACCAAAATTTTTCCAAAAACCTTTTTAAGGCCAAAATTACTTCAAATTTTTGGGTTACAGTTCACGGGAAAATTTTCCCAAATTCTCCCACCAAGGCACAAAATAATAAAGTTCCATAATTTGAGCTAGAAAATTTACTTTTGGGAAAACAAGGACTTTTTGGAAAGCTCCCGATGCCCTCTTTCCATAAGAAGCATAACTTTTAATTTTTGATAAGTTTTAAAGGGTCAATTTTAAAAAATGATCTGTTGGATTTTAATTGGCAAATTGGTAATTTTCAACTTTTCAATTTGATTAAATTCAATTTCCTCCTTCACTCAACATGTCAAACAGACATGGAGTATTGATCTAGGGAGGGTTTAGAGTGTTTTTAGAAAGTTAATTTGTTCAATTGATTCAAAATTGTATTTTTCCAACAAGTGACAGAAAATGACTGTTGGAGGGATCGTTTTCAAATTAGCAATGGTTAAGTTGTTTTCTTGAGATTTCTTTGTCAATTTGGGTTCATTTGTGAACCAACATACTAAATTTTAACATCTCCAAGTTAATTAATGTGTGCAGGTTTGAACTGTTCATTTTTATTAAAATGAATTGCCAATATAAAGTTTATAACAATGATCTTTTTCTTTTAAGTTTGTATATCAATTTTATCATTTAAATGTGTATATAGTTTCTAAACTAGTCTATTGCACTTAGTTGTTTCTAACAACTCATTTCCAAATGAGATTTTTAAAACCTGATTTCCCAATTTGATATATTTCAAAAGAAGACAAGCAATATAATTCTCTCATGCATATTTTCTTTCCTTTGCAATTAAATAGAGATTCCATTCACAATAGTAATTCAATCACCATTTTTTTTCCCACTTCAATTACAATAATGTGAATAAGAGATGAACTTGCAATTCCTTTATTGACTTCAAAAAGAGAAACCTCTTTACATTCTTTCATTCCTTGAATACAATTAACAGAATTTTCATTTGGTTTCAAATACAGTTTACAAAATATACAACACTCTTCCACATTCCTTTTTCAAAACAGAGAAGATAATATAGCTCTTTTCATTTCACATTACACTTTCAATCTTTCCTTATCAATACAAGTAACTTCTCATTACAATAATTATACAAATCATCCACTTCAAAGTGGGAAGGAATACAATAAACTTGCTCACAATAAGCGATCACAAACTATAGATTTATTTTTCTCTAGATAGAAACATGCTCATTTTCCTTTTTGTTTCTCCAAGTTGATCACCACAAAAGAGGGGAAAAGGTAATTCTCTCCACCCAACCAAGACATCCAATGAAAGGAGAATTCTTTCTTCATCATTGGCCCCCGAGCCCCATCCAAAGTACAATCAAATGTGTATATCAACCATGGAAACAATCAAGGCTTCCACAACACAACATTCTTTCACATACACATTTCTTTTTTGAAACACAATGCAACATAAAACAAACAACAGTTCACAACTGCATTTAAAAACATTTCAAAATAGAACTCAGTCTTGATCTTGCAAACCAAAGGAGTAAGGCCTATGGGAGAAGCTACTTATGCCTCCGAATTGGGAATTGGGCATCTACTAATAACAACCTACAAAAATAATTCATCCCACACATTTCCTTATGCCCCCCACAAATCCCTCCTTATTCCCCCCCAAAGTAAGAAATACAAGCTATTTATTTTCCATGGTGGATCCAAAACCCAAACTCCCTCCACAAAATTATGATGCCCATGGAATTTCCTTATGCCCCCACATGGATTCCCCATAGCCTTCTCCTACACCTTCCTAAGGCAGTCTACCCAACCAGCCAACAAATAAAACAAACATGCATTTTCCACACAACACAACAAGAAAATAATAGAAATAAAAGAGAGTTAAATTCCTACCTTTCCATGGTTATTTGGTCTCCAAATAGTAAGCTTCAAATTCCAAACATAGCCCAAAATAGCAAGCTCCCAAGCATGCAAAGCTATCTCCAAAACTTTCTTCAAAACCAGAGCTCCCACAAGAAAATGTGCCCCCAAGGAAGAATGCAAAAAGGTTCAACAACCCAAAACAAGAAGAGAGTTTTAAATATATAGAAGAGGGAAAGAAGAGGATGATGTGGATCCATGTAGGATGCCACATAATACATCCTCACAATCAAACAAAAATACAAACTCCAAACTCCAAGGCTCAATAAAGAGGTGGGTGAAAAATGACAAGTTACTTGCACACTCAAAAGAGCCCACACCTCAAGGGACAAAAATTAAATTAAATGTAAGAGAGTGCAATCCAAAACAAGAAACATGATGAATAAAATTCATCATACAAGTCAAAAATCACATCTCTAACCATTAGTATGGTTGGTGAATTAAATTTAGAGGCATGGGACAAGTTTTACTTGTCCCATAAGCCTCCAAAAACTGTCCCCAAGGACAAATTCGAATTTCCATGGAGGTGGAGTATTTCTTACTCCAAAACATCCTTACAAAAGCTCTTACACAACTTACACATCACTTACAAATTAAATACAACAGCCAACAACTCTAATAATTACTTTCCCATATCCCAATTTAATTTATTTAAATTTTAAACATATGATCTCCTCACATTAATCTATCACAATTAATTTATTAAAAGAAGAGAACACATTACAAATAAAATACATACAACAATAAATAAAAGAAACACATTAATAAAATACACAAACCCATGGTCACATATAAGGAAATCCCCCCATGGGATCCCCTAACTAAATACAACACACAACACAATAAAACAAGTTGCCATGGTGACCTTGTCGAATTCACCTAGAATTCTATTGTGGTTGGTCTCCAATCCCCGATGTTTGTTGTGATATTTTAAACCTACAAAACACAAATACCTCCTTTGGCCTTGTGGCCATATCAGAACATCCAACGTGATATAAAATAAATCACAAAACCAACTATATAAATGAATCACAACAACATCGAAGCAACAACTACATCATTTGCATTTTTAATCCACAACTATATCAACATCATAAAATATTCATTTTCTAGATCTACTCATAATATCCAAAATCACATGTCCGAATAACTTCCATTAAACATCCATGTCAATATTATATCATCATCCACATATGAGTGTCTCTAATAATCACCATGCATCATATATAATCAGATTCAACAATAATCCGGGATCTGACATCTAACACCATACTAAATCCAAACTATAAGGATGTCCATCATAGAGTCTACAATATCATGATCAGAATAAAAGTGTTGAAGGAAAGTGGGCACTACAACCTCGAACGTTTTGGCACAATCGGCCAAGCAGACGAGCTTCCATTTGCAAAATATTGGCTTTCAAATTACTTTCAACGTAATCATTGTAACTTGAAAATTAAAATTTTGGCACTGTTACTTAGTAACAAGAACTCGTAACTTCCATACTAGTCATACCTATAACCATCATTGATTCTTCTTTTACAAAATAAGCATAGAAAAATGGGAATGGATAATAAAACACCGAGGTTATTAATCACCTCGTAAATATTTCTTGTTTAGTTCTCGAATGGGAATCAATCACCTAGTAAATCTTTTTTTTTTTAGTTCTAAATCGAATATGTTGTTCTCTAGCTTAGTGACCTTCCATTTTTGATAATTCCTTCTATCATAAACCCATGGATTCTTTTAATAATACCTTCAAAAAGATATGGGTAGTCATCAAGCCTAGTGAAGGGTGTGATGTGATTTCCAAACAACTTGAAATGCATATATATTTAGAGGTCATAACACCAATTTACAATTATATCTATCGTTATAAATGGAATCCAAGTAACGGTGTCTCCCTACATCTAAGGATCAAGGAAAACTAGGTTATGTGGAAGGATTTGACATATAGGAATCATCGAGTGACTCGAATCAGAATTTTGTTGCATTTGGAGAAAATTATCAAACATTGGAGTAATGAATCTTGGAAAATAAAATTGAACCCCATAAATGCTCTCAAATTGTAAGTCTAGTTCCCCGGTCTAGGTCATGTTCCCGGCCATCTTTATGTTTTTGGTTCTATTTTTGGTCATGGTCATCAAATATGGAAGTTTCAAGAAAGGAATCCACACTTGAAGAATTATTCTCATTTAAATCATCGGAAATGCCAATGGAATTGGCTTTACCTATGGAATTCAGTTGGTGGAGGATGGGGTTTTTACCTTGTTGGTTTTTTATCAATGCATCATAGGTAACCTTTCCGGTATTATCGTAAAGAGCTCTCCATGCTTATGTGATAAGTATGTTACACAAGATAGTGGTGTCAAGGATCTTAAGGGACTACGCCTAAACGAGGTAGCCTAGAAGCATTGAGAGAATAGGGAATCAAAATGACACCTCCTTAAGCATTGACCAAGCCATCTTGACACAAAGATGTGCATAGACGGTTTGGTCCCATGAGCTATCGTTTGCAAAATATTGTGTTTAACAGCCTTACACTGACTCAAACTACAATATTTACACATTTGCAAACAATAGGATAGCGAGAGAAAAAACTCAAGATGGAAAAAACCAAGATAGATTTTTGTAGAGGGTACCTACCTAGAGCTTTAAGATCTAATAAGACATCTCTAGGTACCACGAGTCCAAGATATCACCTGACGAAGTTATATCATTTTTTGGTCTAGGGGATTTTAAGGGACCGTACCTGCAACAAGTATCCCGAAGACCTTAGAGTGTATAGAATGAACATTATTCCTCCAATAGCAGTCACCAGGCCATACAAATATTTTGGTGCATCCAGCTTTGGTCCCATGAGCTACCGATTTCAAATTATTTCATTTGATAACCTTACACTAACTCAAACTACAATATTTTTTGTTTGCAAACAATAGGACAACAAGAACACCAAAATGAGATGGAAAAAATTGAGATAATATTTTGTAGAGGGTCCCTATACATATGTGTGGGGCCCGTAGGTGCCACAGAGTCTGAGATATCACCCAATGAAGTTATATCCTTTTGTGGTCTTTGGGCTCTTAAGGGACTATGATGAGATGAAGTAGCTCTAAAGCACCGAGAGTGTGTGGAACCAAAAAAATCCTCCAATAGTGTTCACAAGGCCATCTGGATGTGTTGGCGCAGACGATTTGGTCCCACAAGCTTTTGTTTGCAAAATATAGTGTCTGACAGCCTTATACTAACTCAAATTGCACTATTTGGTGTGTTTGCAAACAATAGGACAACGAGTACTAAAATAAATGGAAAAAACCAAGATAGTCTTTTGTATAGGGTTCCTACATGGAGGTTTGAGATTTAATAGGATGTCTCTAGGTGCCACAAAGACCGAGTAATCACCCATCGAACTTATATGATTTTTTGGTCTAAGGGCTCTTAAGGGACTACACTTGGACGAGGTAGCCTGGAAGCACCAGGAGTGTAGGGAACCAAAAAAAATCCTCCAATAGCATCCACCAGGACATTTAGACATTTTAGCGTAGAAGGTTTAGTCCCAAAATATTTTGTTTACAAAATATAGTGTCTCGACAACCTTGCACTAACTCAAACTACAATATTTCACATGTTTGCAAAAATTAGATAGTGAGAGAACCAAATTGATATGGGAAAAAAAAAGATAGGATTTTGTAGAGGGTCCCTACATGCAAGTGTGGGATCTAATGGGATGTCTCTAGGTGCCACGAGACTCGAGTAATCACCCATAAAACTTATATGGTATTTTGGTCTTAGGTCTCTTAAGAAACTACGCCCACATGAGGTAGCCCAAAAGCACAGGGAGTGTATGGAATGAAAAATAATCATCCAATATCTTTCACTAGACCATCTAGAACTATTGGCACAGATGGTTTGGCCCCATGAGCTTTCATTTGTAAAATAGCGTCTAACAGCCTTACACTGACTCAAACTATAGTATTTTACACGTTTGTAAACAATAGGACAACAAGATAACCAAATAAAGATGAAAAAAAAGAGATAGAATTTTGTGGAGAGTCCCTACATTGAGGTATGGGATCTCATAAGATGTCTCTATGTTCCACAGAGACCGAGTAATCACTCGTCGAACTTATATTGTTTTTTGGTCTTAGGAATATTAAGGAACTAAGCCCGTAAAAACTATCCCGAAAGCACCAGGAGCGTATGGAACCAAAATGAAGCCTCCAATAGTGTTCACTAGACCATTTAGATGTGTTTTCACATATGGTTTAGTCCCATGAACTTTTGTTTGTAAAATATAGCGTATGATAGACTTACATTTACTCAAACTATAATATTTAGCGTGTTTGCAAACAATAGCTCAGCGAGAGAACCAAATTGAGATGGAAAAAACAAAGAGGATTTTGTAGAGGGTCCCTACATGGAGGTGTGGGACCTAACGAGACATCTCTAGGTGCTAGGAGACTGATTAAACACTCATCAAAGTTATAAAGTTTTTTTTTGTCTCAGGGTTCTTAAGGGACTACGCCCGGATGAGGTATCTCAGAAGCACTGAGAGCGTATGGAACCAAAACGAAGCATCCAATAGTGTTCACTAGGACAACCAGATGTTTTGGTGTAGGTGGTTTGGTCCCATGATATTTCATTTGCAAAATATAGCATATGACAACCTTACACTGACTCAAACTACAATATTTCGTGCATTTGCAAATAATAGGACAACGAAAGAAACAAATCAAGATGGAAAAAACTGCAATAGGATTTCATTGAGGGTCCCTACACATAGGTTTGGGATCTAACAAGACATCTCTAGGTGTCATGGAAAACTAGTAATCACTTGTTGAATTTATAGTTTTTTTGTCTCGTGGCTCTTAAGGGACTGCTCCTAGATGAGGTAGCTTGGAAGCATTGGGAGTGTATAGAACTGAAACAAATCCTCCACTAGTGGTTACTAGGATATCCAAAAATTTGGTGTAGACGGTGTTGTAAATATCTCCCCCGGGTAGATATAGACAAGCGGAAGAATGTAGAAATCAAAGAAACTCAGACCCCAAAATTCATGGCGCAGGTAAAAGGCGCACATGAAGAAATGTCGACATGGAAATGGATGTGCCTATGGCGCAGGTAAGTAAATGTAGACACAAATATGGTTGCGCTCATGGCGCATCAAAGAGTGTCGACACGAAAATGGATGCGCCAAGGTGCAGGAAAAGGGCGCACATCAAAGAGTGTCGACACGAAAATGGATGCACCAAGGTGTAGGTAAAGGGTGCACATCAAAGAGTTTCAACACAAAAATGGATGCACCAAGGAACAGGTAAAGGGCGCACAGCAAAGAGTGTCGACACAAAAATGGATGCGCCAAGGCGCAGGTAAAGGGCACACAGCAAAGAGTTTCGACACGAAAATGGATGTGCCAAGGCATAGGTAAAGGGTGCATACAACAAAGAGTGTTGACACGAAAATGGATGCGCCAAGGTGTAGGTAAAGGGTGCACAACAAAGAGTGTCGACACGAAAATGGATGCGCCAAGGCGCAGGTAAAGGGCGCATAGCAAAAAGTGTCGACACGAAAATGGATGCGCCAAGGTGCAGGTAAAAGGCACACAACAAGGGATGTCGACATGAATAAATTCATGCCTTGGCACATGTAAAGGTATGTCAACATAAGGATGGATGCACCAAGGCACACCTTCAGGAGGCGCAACATTTTGAGCACTGATAGGAAGCAGACCCTGACCCAGATATTTAGATGGCCATAACTTTTGACATGGAGCTCAAATTCATGCAAGGTTGGACTTTTTGGAAATCTTACAAGGTCCTCTGTCCAACTATGACTGGATATCTTTAATTGGGTGAGAACAAATTCTTAAAAATGCAAAATATAGTTTGCCACTTTTTGGGTTTGTTAGGGTTCTCACCTACCACCATAATGAGATGAATTAAATGCAACTTGGAGGTGGTTGGGGTAGATTTGGATTTCCTCTCTCTTCCCTCTCTCATTCTTCCTATAAATTGTAAGGAGGGGCTTCTTTCTAAAGGTTGGACATTCTTGTTTTGCCCCTCCCTTCTTCTCTTTGGCAGGTGAATTTGTGGAGTTCAAACCTCCCATCTAAAACTGTAATGTAACTTTGCTCTTGGCATTTTGTATCAGTATTGTATCGCTTTGGAGCAAATAATGCATGTCTGTGGATGATTCTCAACCCTTTCTATGTTCATTTGCATCCTCCTGATCTTTCACTACAAATCTGGTTATCTGTGTGTGATCTTGCATTACATTTTAATGGTTTTGTGTTTATTGGAAAGACAAATGTTCTTTATTCCTCGGTGCATCACCTTTGTAGTTTAGGTTTTCTTTTATGGATCTTCTTACCCTGTCTCCTTGGAAAGTTAGTTTAGGTTTTTGAGTAAACCCTCTACATTTTTACATGTGCATCTGAATAGAGGAATAGGAACTGGCCTTCATCCGGAGAGCTTTTCCAATTCATGAGGTCCCACACTTGGGAAAGGCTCCATGTTATGCAATCGCACTGAGAGTCTCAACCCATCGAGTTGTAGACATTCAGGGGTGCTATGATTCGCCATCAACAAACGGTTTGGTCCAATGAGATTTTGTTTGAAAAATATAGTGTTTGGTAGTCTTACACTGACTCAAACTATAATATTTCATGTGTTTGCAAACAATAGACCAATGATAAAACCAAATCATGATGGAAAAAATGAGATAGGCTTTTTGTTGGTGAGAAAATTTGTCATGTGGAAAAACTTATGGATTTCTCGCCAACGCTATGGGAATATAAGTCCGTCTACTTAACCGGTGCAGCTTCCATATGTGCATGCGTGAGAAAGTGTGGATTTCTGTGGTGGTATTTCGATTAGGGATCTAACAGGGGCACTCCACTGACCCTGCGGCAAAGCTAGAAATCTCTTGCTAGGGAAGTCTTCGTCTGTAGATCAGGAAAAGGGAGTAAGAAAAGAGGTAGGAGAAGTAATGTTGTAGGTAGAAAATCATATTCCTACACACACACTAGTTAGAAACTTCAACACATGCTTTTATGGGAAGAAACAACTCCGCGAATAGCAACAAGAACAAATAGAATTTATTGAACACCAAGTATCAAGAAACCCCTTAGTCAAAGAAAGGTAGAAACTCCTTATTATATTGATTGCTCAAATCAAAGTTGTACATAATGTGGGAATGGAAGAAATTTGAGAGGGGAAGAGAGTAGAATAAAATGGCTATCTCCTTTGCTTTCTCCAGTACAATGAACTCTTGAGTCTACAAGATCAATTGCCAACCCTTTACAATGTGAATGGTGTTACAATTTATAGAATGAGAGGTGACTTATCATCTTCCTCGTGACCTTCCATATGCCTTAATATGACTTAAGATTGTTCATATTCCACTTTAAATATTTAAGTCCCTTTTATAATATAAAGGTGACTTAATTTACATTATGTTTCTAAAGTCACTTTTAAGTGACTTAAAGGCATATTAAAAACTATAAACCCCAACGAAGAATTAGAAAATTTGAAAATGAGAGAAAGTTGGGGGAAGAGAAGAGGGAAAGAGAGAGAGAAGAAGAAGAGGAGATGTCACCCGATGAAGTCCGCTGGTCCTCGTTCATGGAAATATCTGATGCAATGAAGTTTTGAATGTCCCATTGTGCCAAAACTGTTCTTTGAGCGTGGCTTACTATTTTTAGTAAATGCCCAGATGGGGGACTTACTATTTTTAGTAAGTGGCCATTTTCACTATTTTCTACTCCGGATAATCATTCTAACCTTTTGGAGATCTTCAGTGCACATTGCTCTTTCCATAGCCGCTTTTGATGAAGACTTACCAAAAATAGCAAGCATGTGTAGGAAAACTTACTATTTTTAGAAAGGGTGTTTCCAGTACTTGATTTGTAATGGAACATAATTTTTTGGACTCTTCTTGTCGTTACGATCACACCCTTTGAATTTCACATAGTTTTTCCCACTAGAATGCCTAGAAATAAATTTTGAAATTTTGACCTAGCAGTGGCTTCGGACACGGAGCTGCCATGGTGGTCATTAATGGAGCTCAAAATTTATAAGTACGGTTTTTATCTCCATTTTCAATGAAAATAACTCCATTGCGATAGGTTTTTTATTTGGATCTTGTGTGTAATTTTTAGCTCTTTTCCATTGTCGGAATGATAGGAAATCTGATGAATGTGATCCGGTGCATGAAGAGAGGGTTTTGTTGGAGAAAATGATTCTAGGCACCATTTGACCTCTTGTTTGTTGCATCTTTATCACCTTGAAAAATGAATAATTCTGCAAAAAATGACATCTCGATCCGACTTGTATCTTGTGAGATATGAAGATTTTTCGATCGGGTGACTTCATGGTTATCTGGCAAAAACCCTTCATTTTCTCCCCGTTCTTCATCATTTCACTCCATTTTTCTCTAATACCTACATATTTCTATGTATTCATGGTGTGGAGAGTTTATGTGGCCATGGTAGAGCTGGTTCGAGCAACAAAGGTGGACCGAGTGTCTGGACAATCATGTACGGAGCCATGACAAGGTATGAAGATGTGAAGGAGAAATGAGGAGGAAGAAATGGCGAAGTGCCAGATTTAAAATTAAAAAACATGCACATGGAGGGTCTGGGAACATTTTTATTTCCCTAATGTCCCTAACCTTAGGGACATGAGGGACATCAATTTCCATGGTGGTCAAGGCGATGTCATGTGTCCTCGATCCGACGGCAAGGGATTTGCTTGAAAAATGCACCTGGGGGCTGAAAGTTAGTCACGTGGGTGTCCAAATGACTCCCCATAGGGGATGGGAAAAATTTTCCATGTCTGATTTCCCCCACCTTAGGTACATAAGGGACATTAGTTTCCACAGTGGTCCTAGAGGTGACACGTGGCGCCCGATCCGACGCAGTAGGGAATGGTTGCTCCAAAAATGCACCTGGGGTTGAAAGTCAGTCACATGGGTGTCCAAATGACTCCCCATAGGGGCTGGGTGAATTTTTAAAGGTCTGATGTCCCCAACTTAGGTGCACAAGGGACATAAAATTCCACGGTGGTCCTGGAGCTGACACGTGGCGCCCGATCCGACGGCAGGGAATGCATGCTCCAAATAAGCACCTGGGGGCTGAACTGTCAAGTCTGGAGGTCATATGAGGGTCCCAGAGGTCATATGAGGGCTGAGAGGGATTCAAGGGGATGGGAGAAATTTTCCAACCTTGATTTCCCTAACCTTGGGAGATGTGAGGGACACAAAATCCTCGCTAGGCTCCTGGTGCTGACACGTGTCCTCCCAAAAATTTGGCTAAGTCTTGAACTTGTGACAATGATAACTTGAGCTCCCGATGGACCTTTTTGGAAAAAAATTATATGATACTGACTTAAAATTGCCTTTTTAATCGAATGGTATGGGTCTCCTGTCTATATTGTTCCATTGGATCCATGAAAATAGGATTTTTGAGTTTTTACTCCACCTATGCCTCGATAAAAACCGCCACGACATGATGATGCACAAAAGTGTTGTGAAAATATTATTTCACCATAATGTATGTCTTTGAATCCTC
Source organism: Taxus wallichiana var. yunnanensis (assembly GCA_018340775.1). Lineage (NCBI taxonomy): Eukaryota > Viridiplantae > Streptophyta > Pinopsida > Cupressales > Taxaceae > Taxus > Taxus wallichiana. The sequence continues at coordinate 519,303,268 of CM031238.1, read as the reverse complement.
TTTATATATATATATATATATCTAACTCCATATGGAGCTCCCGAATCTTCTATGAAGCCCAACAACATTTTTAGGCCTATGTACCACCTAGGCTTGTGAACCCTATTTTTTATTCAGATTACTCCAAGTCTTGTTGAACTTCCCCAAACCTTCCAAAATAATTTCCATGATGTTCCAAGGTCTTAGATTCACCTCCATGTTGAATTTTTCCTTTTTTTCCACTCCAGGGGTTGATCCATTCTGGGAAGGCCAACAATAGCCCTTCCCAATACTGTTAGAAGATAGTATCTTTTCAAAACTCCCTAAAATCACCTAGGGATGATGAATAGACTTACCTAAATCACCTAGGGGGATGAGATTACATTATTTAGGAGGTCATTTGGACTGATTAGATAGACCCAAGGTGTCTTGGAATGATGGGACTTGAAAAAATTAACACTGGGGTATCATTGTCGTGCTTGGAAATTGTCAATTTCCCTATTGCACATTTACACGACAAAAGCTAGCTCTAGCTTGGGGAAATGATGTGGACTGAGTGTAGTGAAGACATGACATAGGAATCTAGAATCTTAATTTTAGACCATATAGTTCATTGACCAGTGCCTTATCCATTGGGCCCTACGAGTCATATATAACTTATAAGAGAGAGAGAGAGAGAGAGAGAAGGGAACACACACACAAAAAAAAAAAATAAAGGAAACACATGAAACACAATAAGAAGGGAAACACACACAACAGAAAGGGAAACACACCTAGAAATCACCTATGGTATAGGGTGGGGGACAACCCGCTTTCACTAAAGCACTTTCTATTTCTCAAAAGTTACCCGTGAGTGGGCAACACTGAGTGATGATGTTCTGCAAAGCCGTTGACGGGTTCCAGAAAGTAGCCTCCCCTCCTCAGTTGCTTATGAAAGCCATGTGCTTTCACAATTGTCTATGTACTTGGTAGGAGTGAGTCCATGTGAGGTTCTTGATGCTTAGGTCCTTGCTTGGAAATTCCACTTCGCTTCGTCCCTTCTGAAATTAGTTTCATCATGTCATTTTCCTTCCATGTTTATCCATATAGATGATTCTCCATCGAGCATCTCATCGCTGCCCCAAAGATGATTTTTTCCATGTTCTAAAAAACTCTCTTCAATGCAAATCAGCTCAATGTTTTCCCTGTTATCTTCTTCCATGGTGGAGGTGTTGTCTTCAAGAATGGAGATGTCCAAAGGAGATACACGAACTTTTCTTCTTTTGCACTCATGAACTTCTTCACACAATGTGGAAGAAAAAGGCATGTTTTCATGTTTATTCTCATCAACCAAAGTATTAGAGAAGTCATCAAGCTTATCCCACTACTCCATTTCAACATCAAAAATTGGTGCACCAAAATAGGAAGCACAAATTGACTCATACTTTTCTTGTATCTCCATGGCCTGGGTTAGGAGTTCAAGACTGATTTGAGGATCCTTAGTTTCTTCTACAACCTTCAAGATATCTTGTACGATAGTTCTTCTGAAATTTCCATAGGATCATTTTTATCTTCATTGGAAGAATATTCTTGTTGTGCCTCAAGGAGATGGCTAAAAATATGATCCATATGGGCCCATGATTCATTTGAAACATCCTCATTCACCTCTTCCATGCTTTGCATTGCCAAAGATTCACTTTCTTGCAAATACAGGCATACTTGATTCATGACACCTACTGATAAGGAGAAGATATCCAAGCTTCGTGGGAAGGGTGCTCCTTCAAGCTCAAAATCCATATCATCTTCTTCTTGGTAAGAAGTAGAGAACCATGTTGGGACAACAGTATGAGAAGAATTTTCTGCTATATCTTGACCATCCATTATCAAATCTTCTTTCTCAGGTGAAAGATGAAAGGCTATGTTTTCACCATGATGATGATTCTTCTCCTTGAGTGAGTAGAGGTTGTGTTTAAATTTCTCATTCTCCTTGGATTTGAAAATAGAGTGGGCTTATTCCATTTGATCATCCATGATTGCATTGGGGAGAGAGTTTGATTCTTTGAATTCCTTCATTTCTTCATGCAACATTTTTACATCACTTGAGGAATCAGGAGGATTATCTATGACCATATTAAATTCATCATTTTTGGGCCATGATGTTGTCTGAGTTTCTTGCAATTCTTCACATCTCTCCATTTCATCATCAATTGAAAGATAAAAAATTGAAAAGAGATCATCCATGCTTACTTTGAATTGACCATCTTCTTCATCATTGGTGGAGTCTTTAGAGAGCATTGGATCATCCATTATGCAGAAAGGATCTTCCTTTACTGAATATATTATTCCCCCCATGAGTTATGACTTGAGGAAAATGGAATTGCTGAATGGTGATCCTATCTTTGTCTCTTCAACTTCTTTCTCAATGACATTGCTTTGGCTTTCATTGGGAGATTCCATGACAAGATCTTCTTCAGAATCATCCAAGAATATTTTAGGAATGAAAACCTCATATTATGGGCATAAATCTGAGTCTTCTTCCATAGGGTTCATCTCATCTTCTTCCTCCATTTGATGCGGAGTTTCAAAATGTTCATATCTTCTCTGTAGAACTAAAGCATACCTCCAAATTTCATTAAAGACTTCGGTTCAGAATTTCCTTTTATTATGCTCTCAAGTATTTCCACATATTCTCTTTTCAACATATTCATTTATTCATCACCATATGCAATGAATTCATCTAGATAATGGTGGAAGAAGGACAACATTCTCAAATTTTTATTGAGTTGTGTGAGATTGTAAAAATCTTCTTCAGTGGATCTTACATCGTCTAGTCTTTCGTCATCTTCTTGAATGCTGATTTTATCTTCATCGGAAGGATCAAGGATAGGATTTTCTTCAGTGGCATTCAAGAACATTTTGGGTATAAAAACCCTATGGTATGAATGATCTTCAGGGTCTTCCTCTATAGGATAATTATCCTCTTCTTATTTCTCGCTATGGGCTGCTTCAATTTTCTCATTTATCTCTTGCAATAATTTGGCATATTCTCAAACTTCACACCTTATCTTATGTCTCCTTTGAATCCATTCTTATTCATTGATGACAGTTCTTTCTTCTTTCCTTTTTCAACACTAGTTCGAACCATGGCTGATCAACAATCTTCATTTCTCGGAGGGCATCTTCTTCTTCTTCTTTATTGTCACTCATTGGTACTTCACTCCAATCTGGAAATTTCTTCATGATGCGGAAATGAACATGATAGGGGTTCATTCCTTGATGGATTCACCTTCAAAAATTATTTTTATTTGAAATATGATTTTTTTTTCAAACCTTGTTGTCGTATATTAGGTGCAGATGCTGCTAAATCTGCCCCACGGTGGGTGCCAAAAACTATTGGCGATAAAATTTGTCGGTGGAAAAACTTGTGGATTTCTTGCCAATGCTATAGGAATCTAAGTCCCTCTACTTAACCGGTGTAGCTTCCATATGTGCATGCATGAGAAAGTGTGGATTTCTGTGGTGGTCTTTCGACTAGGGATCCAACAGGGCACTCCACTGACCCTATGACAAAGCTAGCAATCTCTTACTAGGAAACTATTCGTCTATAGAGTAGGAAAGGGAGTGATAAAAGAGGTAGGGGAAATAATTTTTCGTATAGAAAATCAGATTCCTACACACACACTAGTTAGAAACTTCAACACATGCTTTTATGGGAAGAAACAACTCTACGAATAACAACAAGACCAAATAGAATTTATTGATCACCAAGTATCAAGAAACCCCTTAGTCAAAGAAAGCTAGAAAATCCTTCTTATATTGATTGCTCAAATCAAAGTTGTACATAACGTGGGAATGGAAGAAATTTGAGAGGGGAAGAGAGTAGAAGAAAATGGCTATCTCCTTTGTTTTCTCTAGGTAGAATGCACTCTTGAGTCTACAAGATCAATTGCCAACCCTTTGCAATGGGAATGGCATTACAATTTATAGAATGAGAGGTGACTTATCGTCTTCCTCATGACCTTCCATATGCCTTAATATGACTTAAGACTATTCATATTCCACTTTAAATATTTAAGTCCCTTTTATAATAGCAAGGCGACTTAATTTACATTATGTTTCTAAAGTCACTTTTAAGTGACTTAAAGGCATATCAAAAAGTGAAAACCCCAACGAAGAATTAGAACATTTGAAAGTGAGAGAAAGTTGGGGGAAGAGGAGAGGGAAAGAGAGAGAGAAGAAGAAGAGGAGATGTCACCCGATGAAGTCCGTTGGTCCCCGTTCATGGAAATCTCTGATGCGGTAAAGTTTTGAATGTCCCATTGTGCCAAAATTGTTCTTTGAGCGTGGCTTACTATTTTTAGTAAATGCCTAGATGGGGGACTTACTATTTTTACTAAGTGGTCATTTTCACTATTTTCTACTCTGGATAATCATTCGACCCTTTGAGATCTTCGCACACACGCTTCTTTCCATAGCCGCTTTTGATGAAGACTTACCAAAAATAGCAAGCATGTGTAGGAAAAATTACTATTTTTAGAAAGGGTGTTTCTAGTACTTGATTTGTGATGGAACATAATTTTTTGGACTCTTCTTTTCATTACGATCACACCCTTTGTATTTCACATAGTTTTTCCCACTAGAATGCCTGGAAATAAATTTTGAATTTTTGACCTGGCAATGGCTTTGAGCACAGAGCTGCCATGGTGGTCATTAATGGAGCTGGAAATTTGTAGGTATGGTTTTTTCCCTATTTTCAATGAAAAAAACTCCATTGTGATAGGTTTTTTATTTGGAGCTTGTGTGCAAGTTTTTAGCTCGTTTCCATTGTCGGAATGATGGGAAATCTGACGAATGTGAGCCCGTGCAAGAAGAGAGGATTTTGTTGGAGAAAATGATTCTAAGCACCATTTGACCTCTTGTTTTTTTATGCAAAAAATTACATCTCTATCTGACTTGTATCTTGTGAGATATGAAGATTTTTTGATCGGGTGACTTCATGGTTATCTGGCAAAAACCCTTCATTTTCTCCCCATTCTTCATCATTTCACTCCATTTTTCTCTGATACCTACATATTTCTATTTATTCATGGTGTGTAGAGTTTAAGTGGCCATGGCGGATCTAGTTTGGAGCAAAAATTGTGGACCGGGTGTCTAGACAATCATGCACGGAGCCATGACAAGGTATGAAGTTGTGAAGGAGAAATGAGGAGGAAGAAATGACTAAGTGCTAGATTTAAAATTTAAAAACATGCACATGGAGGGGATGGGCACATTTTTATGTCCCTAATGTCCCTAACCTTAGGGACATGAGGGACATCAATTTCCATGGTGGTCAAGGCGATGTCATGTGTCCTTGATCCGACGACAAGGGATTTGCTTGAAAAATGCACCTGGGGCTAAAATTGGTCATGTGGGTGTCCAAATGACTCCCCATAGGGGATGGGCACATTTTTCCATGTATTATGTCCCCCACCTTAGGTAAATAAGGGACATTAGTTTCCATGGTGGTCCTGGAGGTGACATGCGGCGCCCGATTTGACGACAAGGAATGGTTGCTCCAAAAATGCACCTGGGGGCTGAAAGTCAGTCACATGCGTGTCTAAATGACTCCCCATAGGGGCTAGGAAGATTTTTCAAGGTCTGATGTCCCCCACCTCAGGTGCACAAGGGACATAGAAATTACATGGTGATCCTAGAGCTGACACATGGCACCCGATCCGACGGGAGGGAATGCATGCTCTAAATAAGCACCTGGGGGCTGAACTGTCAAGTCTGGAGGTCATATGAGGGTCCCATAGGTCATATGAGGGCTGAGAGGACTTCAAGGGGTCTGGGAGAAATTTTTGAACCTTGATGTCCCTAACCTTGGGGGACATGAGGGACACAAAATCCCGCCAGGCTCCTAGTGCTGACACGTGTCCTCCCAAAAAATTGGCTAAGTCTTAAACTTGTGACAGTGATAACTTGAGCTCCCGATGGACCATTTTGGAAAAAAATTATATGATACTGACTAGAAATGGCATTTTTAATCCAATGGTATGGGTCTAATGTCTTTATTATTCCATTTAATCCCTAAAAACATGATTTTTGAGTTTTTACTCCACCTATGCTCGAGAAAATGCGCATGCATACATGATGTGCCAAAGTGTTGTGAAAAATATTATTTCACAATAATTTAGGTCTTGGAATCCTCTTTTTGGATATATTTTGTTTTTATTCTAACTCTATCCGAGTTCCCAAAATCTTCTTCTCAAGCCCAAGAGTCGCTTTTAGGCATGTGCACCACTTAGGCTTGTGAACCCTGTTTTTTACTCAGATTAATCCAAGTCTTACAGAACTTCCCCAGACCTTCCAAAATAATTTCCATGATATTCCAAGGTCTTAGATTCACCTCCATGTTGAATTTTTTCCTTTTTTTCTGCTCCAGGGGTTGATCCATTCCTGGGAAGGCCAACGATAGCCCTTCCCAATACTGCCAGAAGATAGTATCTTTTCAAAACTCCCTAAAATCACCTAGGGGTGATGAATAGACTTATCTAAATCACCTAGGGGGATGAGATTAAATTATTTAGGAGGTCATTTGGACTGATTGGATAGACTCGGGGTGTCTTGGAATGATGGGACTTGAAAAAATTAACACTGGGGTATCATTTTCATGCTTGAAATTGTCAATTTCCCTATTGCACATTTGCACGACAACACTTTCGTAGAGGGTCCCTACATAAAGGTGTGGGACCTAACGAGATGTCTCTAGGTGCCATGTATACTAAGTAATCACCGGTCAAAGTTACTATTTTTTTTCTTAGAGTTCTTAAGGGACTGCACCCAAACGAGGTAGCCTGAAGCAACGACACCATCCCACACCAAATGAATCCTCCACTAGCGTTCACCTAGCCATCTCGACATTTTGGCATATTCAGCTTGATGCCATAAGATACTTTTTACAAAATAATGGATTGGAAAACCTCTCACTCTCTCTCCCTCTCGTGTTTTCTTTCTCTCTCTCACACACAATCTCAATCTCACTCTCACATTGTCTTCATCTCACCATTTTCTTACTAGTTGTTACTAAGTATCACTACCAAAGTTTTAATTTTCAAGGTACAATGATTACATTGATGGGGAGGTCAATCCTTATTAGTCTTTTTGATAATACTAATTACCCATGAAATCTAATTCTCTATGTTTCGTTTGCTTTTCTCATCTTCCACGTCATATTGATAAACAATTTTCTCGTACATTTTTGTAAAAACATATACTTATTGAGAGAATTATTCGCGAACGTAGAGGAAGATAAAGCTTTGAGTGCAATGGAGAGATCAAGGAAAAAGTTTGAGGGAGTGAAACAGAGGGCCATTACCACCAAAATATTCAAAGGTCTCAAGCGACATGGAAATTACAATCATAGAATAGGGAATGGCTAAAACACACATTGGTTATCAATTACCTAGTAAATGGGAGTGTGCTGACCTAAAACTTAGTGACCTTCCATTCATTGATGAAATATGGATTTTTGAAACTAATTTGATGGTTTGAGAAGTGTAAATAAGGTTGTTAAACATGTTTAAAGAGTTTTTCAGTCATGTTTCAGTGTTCTATTATTTTTTGGCGTATTGAGCTAGTATTTTTAGAGTGTGCACTATTGAGAGAAGTGAATGATAAAGCTCTAAGGAGTTGTAGGAATTGGAGTTTGAGATTTTTGAGTACCTTAGGGATGGAAAACTTGAACTATTGAAGCTTTTAATAATTTGTGGGTATCCTTAGATCCTTCTATCCATTCTTGTTGCAAAAACATTATCTTAGTGGGCATAGTTGAAAATTTTGGTAAGAAGAACAACAATGGTGTTTGGAGCTTTATGACTCAAGTTAGTGATTGTCCTAATGATTTCTAAGGTTTTATTAACAAGGGATAAGACTAAGAAGCATTGAGTATGATAATATAGGAACCAATACAAAGATACCATGAGCAAGAAGAAGCATAAGTACGGTAAATACACATATACACTTTGATAAATTGAAAGAATAATTAATAAGATTAGGTAACTCTTTATATACATGCATTATATAAATATTGATTTCAAATTTTGATGCATATTATAAATTGAAAACACTAGTACATGTACATCACCAATAAATGAAAAAATAATCCATAATGTCTTAAATATTGTCAATAGACATCATATTAATTCCATATGAAAATAATCTCGAAATGTAAGGTCTCATACAAAAATCTCAAGTTCCAAATAGTATTAACGTGCACAATAAATATAAAAATTCCACATAGGTGTACATACAATGCCATTCACATAGGCATACAAAAAAAGTTTCATGTAACACACACACACACACACACACACACACACACACACATACATACATACATACATACATATATATATATATATATATATATATATCCTAATCATCAAAATATATCCCTCTCTTGGCCTTGCTGGAAGAAGGCCCTCCCTTAAACGAATATGGGGATCTATGAGATGACTTTGGATCATCTGTGCCCATGCTATGAGTCTTCTTCCACTGAAGATTTTCCTAGATGAACTCCGTAAATGCAAACAATTTTTTTGTCAAAACTGAATTTATATATGTTTTCAACATGTATTTAAAAACATGCTAATGAAATTATTTACATAAATACAAAGTTACCGCAAGATCTTGGTCATGCTGAATTTACATCTCACGCCGATGAGTCACCAAGAGCTCGTGGAGCAAGAACGGGGTATCAAAATGATGAGATCAAGGAGTCCATGCCCTTGAGGTCAAAATGGAGGGGGTTGAAGTTCCCTACATACACATAAGATCACAAAATCAAACATCAAAATTAGGAATAATAGAACTAAGTATATGTATGTGTAATGACAATAGTTTAACTAATTTTATCGATATACAACTATTTTTTTAATCCTGTCACACATGTGAATCAAATGAAAATGGTTGCTACATGTCACAGTGTTGGTCGTCAAATAGGACTTTTAGAGAGCAATGTGATGTGGGACGAAAAGTCCCTCCTCTTTAATGGGAGAGGTTCCCTATTCTCAAACAAACCTATTTACAAATATACAGAACGTCATGGTATGGTCGAACTTGGATATTACGAAAGTGTTTTCCACAAGGATTATCAGTTACACAAGGACTGAGGAAAAGGAATAAGAAGATGAGCAGAATAGCAACATTCAGAATTATAGATAGCAGAATAATTCTTCGTGTATGCGAAGCTTCAAAGGATTTAAGACAAGATCATTTGCATGAGATTAAATTTAAGACACAAAGTTATATAAATAAATAACCTCCTTCAGATTTATAAATCAAGGACACAAAGTTCCTTCTTGGTTGTACAAGATCGCTGTACTTGCAAAACTGAACAGTATGCAATCAGAGAGACAAAACGAGTTAAGAACAAAAATGATCTTCACAATATTAAAGGAAAACACAGATATGACAAGAATCAGATAGACAAAGAATGAAAAGCCCTTTTGTATTGATTTCTTTAAGATCTATTTACACTTTCAGTAAAAATTCCAAGTTCTTCCTCCTTTCATCCGATGTGCAACACTTCCCGATATTTACCACCTTCGGGCCATCGTAACTCCCAATATCAATCTTATCATACTCGGCTGATTCACCGAGGTCCAAAGGGTAGCTTTAGACCTCACGTATTCTGTCATGTTTATCAAACAACTCCTCCAAACTCACCAAACCTTTGGGAATCTTATTTCCTTTGAGCTTAATGCACCCTTCCCCGGTCGGTTTCTTCTCCTTGGGTGACGGCTTGGTCAAGACACGCTCTCACGAGGCAGGGTTGTCACTTCCTTCGAAATACAGTTGTTCAAAATTGCCCTTAAGCTCCAGGAAGGAAAGCAAATGCTGGTCGTCGTTGAAGACTTGCCAGTTACTAGTATTGTCAGGGACACTAGGTCGGTGGACCATTTCAATGGTGAACTTATCCTGAGAGAATTCAGGATGAGGAATCAACAGTGACCCTGAGACAGCCAGTGAATCAGCTCTGCTGTTCTTTTCTCTAGGCATCGCTTCAATGGAGAAGGCATCAAGGAATTCAATTGAATCCCAAACTTGGTTCCGATAATGCTTCAGCCTCCCGTTCTTTACCTGAAACAGGCTTCTGACTTGCTTCACAATCAGCTCTGCATCACCACGAGCCAAAAGATTCTTAACACCTCGTTCTTTGGCCACTTGCAGTCCAAGGATGAGAGCCTCATACTCTGCTGTGTTGTTAGTGTTCTCGAACTGCAATTTAAATGAAAAGGGGTGCAGGCAGCCTTCAGGTGATATTAGCAGAACACCAGCTCCAGAGCCAGCCGAGGAACAACTGCCATCGAATTCTAAAATCCAGACACCATTAGGATCTTTAGGTGATATTTTGCAGGGTCGGACTTCATCAGGGGACAAAATCATGTAATTACCATGGCCTCTGTCTTCATAGAGTATTTGTGCCTTGGGATCATCTGTCTTTTGCACAATATACTCGGACTGCTTCTCAGGTAGTAGCTTCTTCATTTGTCCATTGACAGGTATGAGGGCGTGTGACCAATCCATTTGAATCTCTCCACCCACATCTTTACAGAAGTTTCTGCTTAGCAACATTCCATAGGAAGGAGGAATGTCGGCTACTAGTATGGTAGCCAAGACTTTCTTTTCAGGTAAAGCAGCAAAAGCCACTTGTGCATCTTTAATCCTTCCAACTAAAGGCACTTCCTTACTTTCCATGGAGTAGCAGGATCCATAAGTACGAGTAAGGGTCAGACCTAAAGCATGAGCTACTTTGGCGGGCATCACATTATCAGAGGCTCCGAAATCTATGACACAGTTACTAAGCCTATGGCCCGCTATAAGGAGGGTAACATAAAAAGGCTTGATTTTGTCTCCAAAGTAGAGATGACAAGAATACCTGACTAGGCATGTGGTATAGAAGGAGGTGTGGGCAAAAGGCCTTTAGAGGTGGTCTTGGAATGGGAATTAACAAATTGGATCATCTTGGCAAAAGCTTTAGGATGGGTTTGGTAATATTCAGCTTCTGAAATTTGAACTTTGGTTCTTTTTAGATGATCCACAATATCAAAGGATCCGTAGAGGTGGATGGTCCATCATCATTTGGAATCTTAGGCTTATCAACCCTAGGAGAAAAAGAAGAAGAAGCAACTTTGGGGGCGGGATCGGCGATTTTACCTTTGGTGTAGATGAGGTAGGAATAGGGATCCTCTTCTCGCAATTACAGGAATGGTCGCAGTGCTCTTTGACTTCTTCGGGGGGTCATGCGCCACCTTTTCCCTCCGATGTGTCTCTGTTTCGAGTCATGACAGCGAAGGACTCGCTGTTCATATCTGCTACCACTTCATCGTAGTCATCCGCATCATCAATGCCTTCAGTGGTAAAGAAATTGACTCGAGATCCCTCGGGTTCTTCTGCCTCATCATCGAATTGCTCCAGGAACTCCTCACAAACTTCGTTATCATCTTCTGGTTCTTCAACCTCACAAGTTGCATTCACCGGAACTTTGACAGGAGGTCCTTCAAGTGCCAGTCTGGTGTGGGGGGCTGGCAGACGGTTTCTGGGTTGAAAATTTCTTCTCGGAACATCTGCATATGGTGCATGCTGGGCTAATTGTTTCTTTATAGCCACTAGATCATTTGCAAGTTTCTGGACTAATGGATCAGAATTGGGTCCAGAGGTGGAAGAGGAAGAAGCAGCAAATTTCGATTTAAGAGGATCTCTTTTCAACTTCCCTGACATGATCAGGTCGTCCTCGATACTAACAGCCAATTCTTGATCCAGAACTAGCGTTCCAAGATTAGCCCTTCTTAGAGCATAACTGACTTTAGGCGTTTGGGCATTCAAAAAGAAACATTTTTGAATTTGATCAACCGGTCGAGTATTTGCAGGAATCTTGTTGATCAATCTGTTGAACCGAGCCACAAATTCTCTCATGGGTTCTGATGGATCTTTCTTTATCTGAGAAATCTGGGCAAGCAGGGCATGCACATCTTCTGCCGGCTTAAAACGGTTTTCGAACTGAGTTCTCATGGTAGTCCAGTCGGTGATGGCACCAAATGGGAGGTGATAGAACCGGGCCAAGAAAGATTATCCTGTAACGTCTCAACGAACAGTCTTACTGAGACGTCTTCATGTTCAACCCCCAAGACCCCACATGCAACTATGAATGCTGCAATATGTTCATCAGGGTGAATTTTGCCATCTCCTTTAAATTTTGGGAAGTTCTTTCGGTTACCTCGAGGTAACTCATGCAAAGGGTGCGCAAGAGCCAGAGGTCCGACACGTTGACCCCATGGTAATTGTGCCATTCTTCTCGGGAATACGACTTGAAGGGGAACTTTAACACCAGCAAGGATCAGAGCTCGCAGATTAGGGCTAGCTGGCTGTGTAGGACTTCTATCTCGAACAGCCGGAGTGCTCGTCGAACGAGTTCTTCGATTTGAAGGGAAAGGAAAACCCTGTTGCTCCAAAAGCTGAAACTGAGGATCTTCGATACCAAGGGCCCTTCTCCCTCGAGTGAAACGCGGAGTCGCCAGATCAAAGGATGATCAAAATTGCAGATCATCGAATGCGATTTTCCCAAATGAGTCACCAAAACCGTTGGTCGTCAAATAGGACTTTTAGAGCAGCAAGACGGGGACGAAAAGTCCTCCTCTTTAATGGGAGAGGTTCCCTTATTCTGAAACAAACCTATTTACAAATATACGTAACGTCAAAGAAGGAAGAACTTGGAATTTTTATCGAAAGTGTAAATAGATCTTAAAGAAATCAATACAAAAGGGCTTTTCATTCTTTGTCTATCCGATTCTTGTCATATCCAGTGTTTTCCTTTAATATTGTGAAGATCATTTTTGTTCTTAACTCGTTTAGTCTCTCTCGATTGCACTGTCTGGGCCATTTGCAAGTACAAATGATCTTGTACAACCAAGAAGGAACTTTGTGTCCTTGATTTATAAATCTGAAGGAGGTTATTTATAGAACTTTGTGTCTTAAATTTAATCTCATGCAAATGATCTTGTCTTAAATTCTTTGAAGCTTCGCATACACGAAGAATTATTCTGCTATCTATAATTCTGAATGTTGCTATTCTGCTCATCTTCTTATTCCTTTTCCTCAGTCCTTGTGTAACTGATAATCCTTGTGGAAAACACTTTCGTAATATCCAAGTTCGACCATACCATGACGTTCTGTATATTTGTAAATAGGTTTGTTTCAGAATAAGGGAACCTCTCCCATTAAAGAGGAGGGACTTTTCGTCCCATCCTGCTGCTCTCTAAAAAGTCCTATTCACTGACGACCAACACACAGTAACTCCTGTGTATACACAATGAAGGAAATTATTAACATGTAATTTAACATAATATGAATTACACGAGAAATTTAATGAAAATACATGTTGTTTGAATACCTTAGTGAGTTGTTGCACAGATGAAATCACAAATGGAAACACCTTTCTCTACTCGTCGTAGAGATGGTGGGGTGTCTAGTGAATTCAACATCTTTATCAAACATGTATCATGTCAAGTTAGTTGAACATACAAGAACATACATATATTTGAGTTCAATATATATATATATATATATATACATTTGTGAAAATTTTACACAATTAACATTCTAAATTACCTCTGTGAATGTATGTGTATGCATGGTGGTCGTACTCACGTGCTCGTGGATGATGACGCCCTTCCTGTGCACTATAATATCAATGCATACATGTACAAATACAATTATTTCAAAAATTAAACATATAAGTAAATCAAGTTCTCCGATATTTTTGTAACATACATAATAAAACATAACAAATACCTATGAAGGTTATGCCAATGATCGTATCTAAATTTCTCACTCAAAAATGCATCTAACATAGTGGCATTATTGTGTGCACTCCCAACAAAAACTACACCAAAACTAGTATGCATGAAAGTATTGTTCTCATCGATCCCCAAACACATGCTACCACATGAGGAGCAAAGATGTGTCCTCATGTTAGTACTCCTTGAGGGAATACTTTTGTGCCTCCATGAGCACGTGGATCATAAATCTCCCTCATATGTCAAACAAGGGTATTAGATAGCCCTGAAGTGCATGGAGTGTATGAATATCTATTGTCTCCTTCACTGCTGAGGGACAGGTCTCGTGGATGAGGGGCTTCGTGTGGGGACTCTACCCTACTAAATAGGTGCATGTTGTGCACATGGTTAATACAAAGTAGAGACTTTTCCTTGGCCATAGAAATATCGAAAATCAAAATAGTTTGGGATCTCATTGAGGATAAACTCGCAATAGAGTTTCCTCAAAATTATAGTGCCACCTCGTTGTTATTGCAAGGTGGAAAATAAAACACCATCCACCATCAGTCCTAAAAATTATTTTTAATCAAAACATTATTGCACCAATGGATGGGAAACTATTTGCATGACTACAAAATAGGAAAATTAGTGTGGGGTTAGTGAATAAGGTGCATATGAGGTCTTTTTGTAATTTGTTTTCTCTTTACATCCTCATATGAATTTTTTTGGAATAATAAACCCTACAATGCTCTCTATGAGATGCCCAATGATCAATTTCCCTTTTTTCATGTCAACTTGAGCCATTAATGCCTCCAATGTGTTTGCAAGAGAGGTGCGGTGGGGGTTTGTAGAATGTGAATCCCTCATTGTTTTGATTAAATCCTCAATTTCAATCTTGTTTTTAACTATGGGGGCTACCAAATATTCTTGACTACCCAGAGGATGTTGAGAAATTGTATGAGGTATAAGAGGGATGATAGGAATAGCAGGGTTTGGTTGTGGTTGATTGTGTTGACCTCAAACTGTAACAATTAAAAAAATGTATTCAATTCAAATTCTACTCTATAATTACCAAATTTCAATGCAATTTTGATAAAATAATTGTTCCTACCTATTCTCTGTGGCACCATCATCGATTATAATTTTTGTGGTGATTTTGAGACAATTTTTTTGAGCAAGAACCAACTGAAAAATGAAACGCTAGGGCACAAATTTGTTATGAAACTTGCGTTTTGGAGGAGTAAAAATGTTAAGGGCTCGGGACTTTTTTTAATTTATAACATACATAATGCGTATGCATTATAACATGTATGCATTATAACGCATACGCATTATAGGTTTGGAAATTACCAAACGAAATAAAATATAATGTGGTCACATTATAACAACGTGTATGTGTTTCATTCATTTTCACTTTATTGTCCACTTTTTGGTCCCCCAACTTGGTGCACTTACCCTATAGTAAAGGTGTACCTTTTTTATCGCATGATCTATTATTTTTTCTATATTCGACTGGTTCCTGTGTTTTGCACGGTAGTCCAATCGTGATCCACACAAGCCCTATTTTTTCCTATTGAATCGTGCTATGCAATCAAGCCTTGCTTTCCAGTTGCTTTTGATCTCTGTGCTAAACTACCTTGTTCTTCATGAAAACTCACTTTTTTGTGCATTAATGAAAGAAATTTTAATCGCTTTTCTTCTCTATTTAATGCTTTCCAATTTATGTCATTCTATGTCTCTCTTTGGCTATTTTTGTTTTGAATTTTTCATTCTCGTTCCTACAATTTTTTTTAGGATAATGATAGATTCTGATCACAATCACCTTATTTTTAATTTTATTTTGGTCGAGAGAACCAAAAATATTTTAATGTTGTTCATCAAGATGATGCAAAGAAACCTCACTAATTAATGCATATTACATTTTTACATGGTTTCCGCTTAGATATTTTAGGAAAATATATGAGGTTAAAAACTTAATTCAAAACTATAAAAAATATTAAGAATTCAATTGTATGATAATTATTTCCAATTATATACGTGTTTCCATGTAGAATTAACCAAATAGAATGTCTTCATCATTTTTATGGTATGTACATTAATCAATATGCATTTTATAATTAATATATTCTTCCTTTTGAGCTCTCGCTTAATCTATGCTAAAAATTAACATAGCTTTGAGGCTTCTACAATATAAATGGTTGTTTCAACAACCTATTTAGAAAACCCCAATTCTATTTCTAATTACTTACAGATTCTACACGTATATTTATATATCCATTATATAAGTTCTAGATTTATTTTTACTGTTTGTATATTTTCAAAATGATTTTTTTCTATGAATAAACTCTACCATAGGAAAAGTTGTCTACCCGAGCATCTACTAGGCTATAATTCTAATTTGGAAAAAGAATTCATATTCCTTGGCCTCTCCCGTGTCATTTGTTTTTATATAGACAACATAGTTGTTTGGTCCTAGTGGTCACTTTTTTTTCTTCACAACCGTTATATTCACAAAGATTAACAATTTAGATTTATAAAATAGCTTCATTATGAACATGATATATTTACCTTTAAGAATATATTAGTAGCCGCTAGGATGCAACGAGTAGATGGCATCGTATGTAAAATTTTTTTTTATAGATTCTCATACTCAATTCCGAGTTTCCATATTTTTTCATAACTATAAAATAATTCTGCCAGAATCTTGTAAGAAGTAGATAAAACTATACGTTTACCTATATAATGTATTAAATATATGATTTTACATGTTATTTATGTATCCATTATATAAATGCCATATTTATTAGTTATCTTTTATATCTTTTCAATATGATTTCTAGAAATGATTAATAATTTATACTTGTAACACAACTTCATTGTGAACATGATAAATTTCCCTTTAAGAATAGTTTAGTAGTCAGGGTGTAATGAGTAGATCATGTTGTATTTAAAAACTTGTTGTATAAATTCTTGGTTGTTGTTCTAAATGTAAAATATTCTCGCTAAAATTTTATAAGAAATATAGATTTCTAAACATATAGTTGTGTAACACATGAAAAACATGATTCTAAACATACACAGCTTCATTATGAACATGATATATTTACCTTTAAGTATATCTTAGTGGTTTTTAGGGTACAATGAGTCCAAGTCTATACGTATACTATTATATAAATTCTAGATTTATTTTTTACCATTTATATAAACTACTTTTTGAATACGATCTAAATGAAAATGTTGCCTACTCTAACGACCACTAGGCTATAATTCTTATTTGGATGAAATCTTCATTTACCTTTACGGACTCAAGGATAGATGGATTTTTTTATAGGAAACACACTTTTTTTGGTCAAGTGATCTCTTTTTTATTTCTCTCGTGTTAAATATGCTTTGTTATTTTTAGGCAACACACTTTTTTGGGTCAAACGATCACTTTTTTACAAATAAGAATAGTTTAGTGGCCACTAGGCTTCATGGATTATATCATGATGTATAACATTAAGACCTTACAGTGGGTTTGATTAAACAAATTAAATTAAAATAGTTTGAGCTAATCGAGTGCTACATACTTCCACAATATAATATTTCAAGCTTATTGGGAGCTATAATCTATCCAGTTACCCAATTATATTTTGATCTTAGCGTCCACTAGCTTATGACACAACATAATAAATTAAGATATTATAAGCATATTAGTGGGTAGGTTATGTCAAAACATAATAACACGATCTTAGTGAATACTTGTATTAAGAGCTTAGCGGCCTCTAGGTTATTCCACAACATATTATTAGGTTATGTATCACAAGCATGATATGTTATTTTAAATTAAGATATTTCGAGCTTAGCACCCACTAGGTTATGCTACCATATAATCATTAGAACCTAGCAATAGTTAGGATTTAAAAACTAAATTGAGGTATTAAGAGCTTAGCGGCCACTAGGTTATGCCACAATATAGTATTTGGGTATTCAATTTACTAGTTTATGTATCGCAAACATTATATGTATCACAAATAAGATATATATAAATTAGTTGAATTCATTCTATGATTTTATGATTTTAAACTAGGATATTTCAATGATAAGTCTTCAAAAAAAGTACATGAGGAACCAATCCATGATAAGTCTTCCAGCAGTGGACTCCCATGATGATTACAAGAAACTTATCTTACTAAATATATGCCAAAATATGGGGAAGAGCTATAATCAGCTTTACCTCACCCACAAATACTTATTATAACTATACACTTTGCTATACAGACAACCATTCCAGACCTTAATAAAAAACTAAAGACAAATGTATCCAGGAAAGATTATGTTATTTGGCCTCTTAGCTCCGTCTCATCAATGATCTTGACATCCATGTACCCTTTACTATAATCAGAGGAGGAGGATGAATCGACACAACATTTTAGCATTTTCACTTTAGCACAAGAAGGGAGTTCTATACCTTGATTTTCCACAACTTCCTCTAGACCATACGCAATCACCTGCATCCCCCATGTCAAGGAATGGACATGATACTAAAGGATGACTAGATGCTCTTCCAACTTCTCATTCTCCTTATGTAAGATAAACTACCTTGAAGATTTGGACAATATGTTTTTGCACTCAACCCTTGAGCCATGTCAAAATGTTCCTTTGCCCTTTGTACTAGTTCGGTCAAGCATTAGCTTACGCATGCTCTCAAAAATATCACCGTCATCTTCTTCTTTGAATTTCTCTACAACCGACTAGACCTTCTCAAGCCAATTCTATATAGTTGC
The DNA here is from genome assembly GCA_018340775.1 of Taxus wallichiana var. yunnanensis. Classification (NCBI taxonomy): domain Eukaryota; kingdom Viridiplantae; phylum Streptophyta; class Pinopsida; order Cupressales; family Taxaceae; genus Taxus; species Taxus wallichiana. The sequence continues at coordinate 519,284,724 of CM031238.1, read as the reverse complement.
GTTCCAAATTTTCCCATCCATCCAAGAAGTAAATGATTTGCTGAGGTGATTTCACAAAACATTGTTTGACAACAATGAGACAAGGACGGTGTTGTCTTGAAAAAAATGCATCCCCATGAGTCCTCTCCATCATAATGTTTTATTTTTTCAATGGAGAGTAGCATGTTTAGTTCAAACCAAGATAAATTTAAATGTAGATACAATTACATGTACGTGGCAAGAATAATATGCTTATTAGGTTTGTGTTCTCTTACAGGTACAATTACATTCACAATTATAGGTACATGACAAGAATAATATGATTTTTCATATTTTAACTAGCCTCATGGATGTTAAAAGTTCTTATTATATTGAACCCTTACGTGACTTCAGATTGGTGTGGGTATATATATTAACTTGAATCAATATTTTTGTTTCAAGTACAGATTGGTTGTTTATATTACTTCAAGCGTAGTGGTCACTTTCATTTAACAAGTTATTGAATGATATTTTTAACTTAGCATCCGCTAGCTTATGACACAACATAATATTTGGATCTTCACGGTCTCAAGGTTTCAAAAAAATAAAGTGAGATATTATTTTGATTTTAGTGGTCACTGGGATTTAACAAATTAAATCAACCTAGTTTAAGCTTACCACTTCGAATGTATTTGAAGAATATAATATTTCGAGCTAAAGAGTCACTATCATTTAACAAGCTAAAGAAATACATATTGAGTTTAGTTTCCACTAGTATCTCCAGTGTTAATCTCGTAATGAACTTCCACTGGTTGGAGGATTGAATTGATATAAAAAAAGATATAGTAGTTTGGGATTGAAGTGAAATTTGTAACCTATTTTTAAATTTGTTACTACTCGAATAGAAGTGTGACTAGCGTCATGGATGTTAGAGTTATTATTATTAGAAGGATTGAAAGATTTGTTAATTACTAAAAATGCCTTTTGTGTTATACTTATAATATGTTTTTGTTTGAATGAAAAATATTGAACATGTTTCTAAAATAGTTTGATGTCTTTTAAATGTCCTAGATCAATTATTTTCACAAAAATGCTTTTCTTACATGCATTGATGGAGATCAATGAATACAATGCTTAAGTATAACACATGACATATCAGTTATTGGACCAATCATATTCATTATCAAAATAGATGTTGTCTTGCAAAGGATTTCTAGAGGAAAAATTCGACTTAAGGATTTACTTGCCAAGGTCAACAACATGAAGATTGGCTTCCTTAACTGGACTTGAATTCTAAAGATTGGATGATGAAAATTTTATTTATTTGAAATATTTGTTACTTACTACAAAATAAATTTTATGTTGTACTTATAATATGTTGTTGTGTGAACGAAAAATATTGAACATGTTTCTAAAATAATTTGATGTCTTTTAAACATCCTAGATCAATTGTTTTCACATAAATGCTTTTCCTACATACATTTATGGAGATCAATGACTATAATTATCAAGTATAACACCTAAAATATCAGTTCTTGAACCAAACATATTCATTTTCTGAGCATATGTTGTCTTGAAAAGGATTTGTAGAGGAAAATTTGATTAAGGATTTACTCACCAATGTCAACATGTTTTTCTGGTTAGTTGTACAAAACAAGATTTTAACCCTTTGCAATGTGAGAGGATACAATTAATAATTGGACCATAAGAAATATCCATAAAGATACTAAAGAAAATTTTCTGAAAGTTATTTATAAATGTAATTATTCATACCCCTAGAAAGGGTAATAAATGTGTGGATTGTCTTGCCGAATTGGGGACTAAAGGTAGAAATTTTATAGTGTGTGAGAGGGGAGATGATATCACCAATGTTATTAATATCATTAAGAATATTAAGTACTTGATGTTCTAGTGGTTTTTTTCCCTCATTGGGATGTCATCCTTGTACTTATGGTTAGTAGGACCCTTCACATGTGCAAGATATATGGCAGGATTTGTATTAATTTTTCTCTTACGATTCATTTTGGCCATTGTTTCTTCCATTTTCAATCTCTGTCGACTAAAACCATGGGAGGTGGTCATTTGAGAACCGAGCCCACAAGCTATGGTGCCCTAAAGTACAAACCCTCCTTGTGGTGCATTACAAAAATTTGGGGGTTTAATAATTTCATGTCAAAAATCATGGGGTTTAATCATTATCTTGTGTTGGAGTTTCATCGATCATGGAACAATGGAAACATGGTGATCCATGGCATGAAAATTCGTGTTTCAGGGATTTGATAGTGTAGGTGACTAGAATGGAAACAGATGGCTTAAAGATATTCAAATACCACACTAGACACAAGTGTTAACCATTTAACCTGTCATGAAGAAGGCTATATGTCAGACCAATGTTTAAAAGAAATTCTCCCATAATGAATTTTGCTAAGGCCGAGAATCTGAATTTTTTTCAATTTTCAGACTTCAAGTTTTTTCCGTTTTGGAATATTTAAAAGCTCAGCTTTAGAATTGCATTTGAAAAATTCCGAAGTCCGAATTTTCAAACTTTCGAGTTTTGGAAGCTCGGAACTTTTTGGCTCATTTTGTTTAAATCCCTCTCAGACTTCCGAAGTCTGAAATTCTAAAAGTCTAAAAATTTAAACTTTTAGGTTTTGGGTTTTCGGAGTTCTCTGAATCTTTTTAGGATTTTCACTTATTTTTTCTAAAGTCCAATTTTTCAAAATTCTGAATTTTCGACTTTCGTGTTTTCGTGTTTCGACTTTTAGTTGCAAATTCATCTTTTTCTTCCTATTTTTTCCCGAAGTCCAAATCCTAAATTTTCAAATTTTTGGGTTTTTCAGGTTTCGAGCTTCATATTTTCTGAGTGCAATTAATTTCCACCTACCTCCGTATGGATTGGAAATTTACCATTAATGTCGGGATTTCTATATAAACACAAATTTTTACTTTTCATTTTTACTTGACACATTCGCTCTGACATTTCACTTTTGTACTTTGCAGTCCTTTTCAAGGTATGTTTTTGGGTTTTATTTTCTTTTGGTTTAGGTATTTTTCCTCCTCCTTCTCCCCATTTTGGGTTTCCTTTGTTTTCCTTCTGTGTTTTCTTGTAATATCTTTCTTTGTCACTATGCTTTATTTTGTGATTTTTCTCTAGGTTTTCAAGTATGTTCAGGGGATCTTTTTTACGTCCCTCATACTTCCTCCTGTTTTTCAAAATCCAACTTGGATTTTTGACATTTTTGTTTACAGTTCCTCCAAATACCATTCAAGATTTATTTTCAGAAAATTCATTTCAGAGAATTTCTTCAAAAGATCACAAGGCGGGAAACTATTTCGGAGAATCAGGATTTCGAGATTTCAGTTTCAAAATTTTGGAGATTCCAATTTTGGAATTTTGGAGAACTAATGCTTTGGAAAACTATTGCTTTCAAGTTTTCAGAACCACCAGCTTTGGGAAATTATTTTGGATATTTCTTTTGGAGTTTTTCACTTCGAGAGATTCCTTTCAGACTTTTGACTTTAGGAAACTATTTCAGATATTTTAGTTTCAGTTTTCAAGAATCAAAATTTCAGAGATTTCGCTTTCAAATTTTCGAGAGAATCGTGTTTTTAGATTTTTAGAGAATTCAAGTTTCGTGGTTTTCAGAATTTCTGCAACGTTCACAAGTTTTGATGTCTACCTCCACCTCAAAGGGAAAAGAGAAGATGAAGTATACATTTCTTGGGGTTACTCCCCAATCCTGCCTAACCTCCGACTTAGGAAATATCGAGAGACACTGATCTAGGACAGATTGATCTTCCCGAGTTCTGGGAAAGATTAAAAGCCCCGAACAAAAATCCATGGATGTAGGCCATCTACGATAGTGGTCTCACCCTTGCCACTAGTTTTCCCGCATCCATGCATTACCCAGAGTTTTCCTAGCCGCAGCAGCCCACTACGACGAGGAATCCATGTTGATAAGGTATAGAAATGATAAGGTGGTAATCCGTCTAGCCCAAATTTCTTTGAAGACTTGTTCAAATCACACCTGAAATAACAACATTGTAATTTGGGATAAAAAAGAAGTATGCTCAAAGGTTGTGATGAAATCCTATCTGACCAAGAATTTCAACAAGTTGCCCAAAACTATACATCGGTCAGATTTCATTCAGGAATTCAACAATCTTATTGTGCTCTTGAGTAGGGTTTCAGTCTTTCTTCTATAAAGGAATTCTAAGAATGGATGTTCTTATACATAGCAACTATCAAGAAGAGTACCAAGTTTGTTTGATGGGGTGAACATATCAGTAGCAACATTCACTATCAGTTGGGAAAGGTGTCAGAAACCAAGACTTTCTATATGACATCTTTTCTAGTCAGTGCAATTTTTGTTATGGGGGATTTTACATGGTTGAATACCGTGGATTTTGCAAAGACATCCCAAATATACGATTTGTATCCCCAACTTACTCTAGACGAGGGAAGCAAGCACTTCCGAAGAATCAACGACGCTTTCTTCATTGTTGTCCTCTATCACTTTGATAAGGAGCTATATAATTAATGGATTTCTGATGAGGCTTTCCAAGAGGTATAAGAATGGGGAGAAATCTACCTTCAGTTTCCCACATTCACCTACCTTCAGATTTTGGGTTTCATAGGCACCCCAAGAAATTTTTCAAGGTGCCCCACCGACAAATGGGTTATTCTAGAATTGGTTTCACAGTTGTTGGATTACCATAAAATCTAGAGTAAGAGTCATAAGGTGGGAATGCATTTCCCTATTACAAATGTTAGGTACTCTTGTCTAAATATCCACAAGGAAAGAAACGTGGATGCTTTGAAATGGCTAAGGTAACCCTACGGACCTTCCATCTGCAAACTAACTTTGACTATTGGGGTAAGTTTGGGAGATAAGAAAATCCAATTCTCATATGCCCCAATTAGAAGACATATGGATCCATTTTCGAGACAGTACATTATGTGGAAAAGGGATTATGATAGATTAACTCTGGATGAGGTATGGTAGTTCATATTGGGTGATGTGCCAAAGGATTTGCAAGACAATGATGAGGTCCTAGATGCATCATACAGGGGATAATAATCTTTCCAATCAACCACCGACATGGGTTGACTGGTATGTGGAAGAGTGTGACGATACTAAATAAAAGGTGGGCCACATTCTAAGAATAAATTTCAGTTGGTTGGCCACCTTGGGAATCTCACCCAAGGGGGAAATACACCTACAAATACAGGGTCTACATCACCAGTAAACCAACCAACACCTATAAAAGGAAAGAGGTCAACTCAAAGGGTTCCCACAGTTCCAAAGAAGATTTCATTTGTGGTTGGTGGCTCATCTCTTTCTAGGTCTGTTACTCCCAAGGTTACAACATCTACAGTGCCAGTTACTGAGGTTGTTGAAGTAAGTGAATCTCCTAGTGTCATTCAGGATCCATCCCATCTTCCCCTTCCTCCATTATCACTTCCAATATCAGTTCCTTCCACTTCTATCATCATTTCTTCCTTCCCATCCCCTTCTATGGCTCAGGTATTTTCGTCACTTCCAGTTTTGTCAGCTGGGGAAAATATTGGGTCACCCATTTCCTCCTCACTTCCTTTGACACTTCCACTTTCTTCAATTTCGACCCCTAGCATTGCTTTGTCAATTCCTATGGCTGTCCTCACTCCCACACCTTCCATCATTGCCACCTCTACTCAGATATCAACTGGCATTTCTAGTACTCTTACTCTAACTGATGCTTCAGGTATCGATCTACTACTCCATCTTCCTCAGCTCTAGCCATACCAAAGTGGATGTTTAGACAGACTCCCAAGCAAAAGAAAAAGGTTCCTCTAGGAGATGTGATAGATACTTGATTCTATGCCCAAAATACAAGCTAAGAGGCTGAGAACCATATCAAGTCTGATGGTTATTCCATCAGGAGAACGTGTGATAAAAGTAGCTACCCATGTTGAGGGGGAAACCAAAGAAACCATCACAGCAGAGACTACCGAATCTCTAAGTTCTCATTAGGAAAGGCTACTCATGAAGGAGATAAGAAGGATGTACACACTGCTCTTTAGGCCCTTCTATAAAAAAAGACAAAGATAAGGCCACCAAGGATGAGCTTAAGGCCAAAGTTGAACAACTCAACTGCGTTCTTTGTGTAGGGTAACCCACCCACTCCATCCACCGACATCTCAACTACTAAGGACATGAAAATTTCATTTACAATCGATGATATTTCCTATCATGAGCTCAAGAATATAGGCCGAAAGGGAAAACAGGTGAATGGATGGATGGAAAGGATCTTGCAGGAGGCCAATCCTTTGATTAAGGAAGCCATCGAGATTTATACTCATTTATAGATTACGAGAGACTATTATCACCAAAATGGATGAATCTTTAACCGAATACAAATAACTTAAACTTAACATTGGAAACATGGAGTGACATAAGAGAACAGATTCTAATTTACTTCTACAGAAGAGGTGATTGATGATGTTGCTAAATTTTTTGAATATCAAAAGGCTATGGAATTCGAGTGTTAGGTGCTACAAGATCTAATCAAAAGGCTGGAGGATAAGCGAGTGGAGATTACAGATGCCCTTAATGATATCTCAAAGTAGTTTTACAATGCCAACTACAAGTTATTTAATGAAAACATCCATGCTCTTCCCGAAGATCAGATTAAAGAAAACATCAAAGATTTGGTGAAGCAGGACGACGATGTTGCAAGGAATTTCAACAGTGACTCCATTGATTAGCTGGTTCTATGTCATAATTTCATAGGGAGATTAAGGAAAGTCATGAATAATCGTTGAAGGTTTCTAGCTAGGATCATGAAATAAATTGAGATAGCGAGACATGGTGAATCACCGCACTTGTGGGTGCAGGAGACGAAGAGACTTAGGGTATTGTTAAGTGCTTCCTCGAGTATAGGCATCAAATGGTTATTTGGGAGGAGGGACAAAAAAATATTACAGAGGAAGGAGATGTAGGTGTATTAAGCCAAAGATGAGCGGCCATGAAAGGATAGGTTCAAGCTCCTGGAATCAGTCAAAGTTGCAGGGTTGACTTGGTCAACTTTTTGCAACAAATTTGCTATTTTTATGGGAGCCTGTTCCCTTTTATTTATGACATTACTATTTTTAGTTAATGTTAGTTAAGGGCCCAGCTGTAATGGCTTAGCCTAGGAACTTATAAATAGTGGAATGCTTCCATTATTTGATATACATTTTTTGAGAGATATATAGTGAAGTTTCTCTTCAAGCTTGGAAGAGTGCTTTGCAAAGATTTGTTGAAACCTTTTAATTATATTCAGAATTTCCTTGCATGTGAAGATCTATTCTATTGTGTTGAATGATTAGTCATTATATGCTTTGTGAATGCAATTCCTTGGCATTATTGATTAATTTACCTTTATTTTAGATTATCTGTTTCATATTGTGAAAAGAATAGTGTGATTATCTTTCGTCAGCTGTGAGAGACTATTTTTCCTTCTGTTGATTATAAGTTACATTATTATTGTCACTTGAGTGAATGTTGGACACGTGTTTGTGATTATCCTCTTGATAAATTATTTGTGTATCAAATCAAATCTAATCTTTCTATTGTGTATGCTTAAGGTTTAACAGAGGAACGTCTGCCATTAGTTTGTGGTATTTTGTACCCTTCCTAGTTGCTAAAGGTGAAGGTGGTGAATAATGCAAAAAAATTCCCACATTAACCCTTCCTGATATTTAATATTCCCAAAATAGGTGCATCACCACTTCTAATATAGGTTTTATTTCCTTACAGCTCTCTTTCCCTAACCTTATGAAATGTTAGCATAGGACTAGTTAGCCTTTCTTTTTGCATTAGAGGTAGTGTGTGTTTAGTTTAGGAAGAGGAAGCCAACCTTCTCTGGAGGTTCACCTTGAGCCCAAGTCCCACAGCTTGAGAGGTGATCCCATGTGTCCCAATCACACCGAATGTCGTGATTAATTTCCGTGCCATTCGGGGTGCAAGATTTGGTGACAACAACAATCATAAAATTGAGACTTTATTCCATGGTAAAGAAATGGTTTACCTGTTGGTAGATAATATAGCTAGATTTTGCATCCCTGATATTTGGAATACAGTATGCCTCCACCTTATGAGGTACATTACTCTTGAAGTAAATTATAGAAAGATATTTACTCACCATCTTACTATGCTTAATATGTTTAGGCATAAGATTGCTATGAGCCTTCCCTTTTTCTTGTTTATGTCACTCTCTGTGTCGGTGCATGATTTTCAATAGGGAAATATTGATACCCCAATACACCATGGACTAATTATTTTTCTTTTTAAGAATGGTAAACCGGTGGTGGAAAAGGAATTAGATCCTAAATCTAGGGATTCAGATGAAAATTGTACTCTTACGGACCATATGAACAAACTGAGGAGAAAGACAAGTGAGGCACCTCGGGGCAAGTGCACCAAGTTGGGGGCCAAAAGGGGGTCTTAAGTGGACATATTTTTCTGAAAAATAAAAAAATTCAACTTGTATGAGTTTTTGAAATAGTTACACTCAAAATTGGAAGATGTTGTATAAACATGAATTGTAGAATTTTGAGTCTAGTTTCTAAGATAATATATTTTATTGAAAATGGATAAGTTTAAGTGGGTCAAATAACTAAAATACCAATAGGCGCTCCTAATTTTGTTAAAAAACATAATAGAGTGACTTTCGTGCCACCCACCATTTTTTGAGCACCATTTAGTATTTTTGAAAACCCTTTTATAGAAAGATAGCTAGGAGCATCTAGTTTGTGTAAGAGATTTTTATATATTTTTTAGCAAGTATTTATTTTTTTATGATTTTTCTAGTATAGAAATTTAAAGTTTTGAAAAATAATGGAGTTATGACCATGCCTCCCCCTAACTACTTCAAAAATATTGAAAATTAGATTTTTTTTAATATTTATATAATTAGGCCTAGCTTGTGCTAGTATAATTTTTTTTCAATTTTGATGAGCCAAAAAAAAGATATATGATAAAATATAGTCATATTTAAAATTTAAAAAGTAGCTATAAAAAGGAATAGCTAGAAAATAAGTATTATGGAAGCCTTATATTAGTCAGAAAATTTGAAAATTTATTTTTTAGAAATAAGAAACTTTCTTCTAAATTGTGGTATAATTTTTTTAAACGAATTGATCATTTTATGTTGATTTATCATGGTGGAAGTGGAATTTTTGCATTTTCCTGTAAAAACACATTGTTCACTATGTTTGTACAGGTGAATGCCTTAGGCAGGGGGATCCAAACTAGATCCAAGCCTTGAGGAATAGATTTGAAAAATTGAAAACACAAAATGTGTATGCGTTATAACATGTACATGTTATAACACGTATGTGTTCTCGTATAGTATGCACATTATATGTACTTCTATCATGTTTTCATTTCATTTATTATTATTTATATTTTATTATTTCTTATACTTTAAATTTATTTTAGTAAATATAAGAAATTAGGGCCACTCTGCACCTTATGGAACTAGTCTCACAGCTCCATTAGTCATGATTTAGGAGATAGTTTTTATAGTATAATTTGGTCAATACATAGGTAATTTTCAAGATTTCAGCATTCAACCTAAAGATTTTAGCATTTAAATTCTACAATCAAAACCCTAAACTTAAACCCTAAACCCGAGGCCCTAAACCTAAACCCTAAACCCTAAACCATCATCCCTAAACCCTAAAACCTAAACCCTAAACCCTAAAACCTAAACCCTAAACATTAAACATTCAACCCTTACCCGTGAGCCCTAAACCCTAAACCCTGAGCCTTAATCCCTAAACCTTGAACCATGAACCATGAGCCCTAAATGATAAACCTTAAACCCTAAAAACTAAATCCTAAACCCTAAATACTAACCCCTAAACCCTAAACAATGAATCCTAAACCCTAAACCCTAAACTCTATGACCTAAACCCTTAACCCTCAACCATTAACCCTAAGACCTAAACCCTAAACTATAAACCCTAAACCTTAAGACTAAAATAATAAACCCTCAACCCTAAACACTAAATCCTAAACCCTAAAACCTAAACCCTGAGCCTTAAGCCCTAAACCATAAACACTAAATCTAGAGCCCTGAGCTCTAACCCCTAAACCTTAAACCAATAACTCCGAACCCTAAACCTTGAGCCATAAACCCTAAACCATGAACCCTAAACCATAAACCATAAGTCTTAAACCCTACACCCTAATCCTTAAGCCTTAAACCCTAAACTTTAAACCCTGATCCCTAAACCCTTAATCTAGAGCCCTAAGCTCTAACCCGTAAAATTAAACCTGTAACTCTAAACCTTGATTCCTGAGCCATAAACCTAAACCATGCACCCTAAACTCTAAGATCTAAACCATAAACCCTAAACCCTAAGCCTTGAACCCTACACCTTAATCCTTGATCCCTAAACCATAAACCATGTATCATAAGCCCTAAACCCTAAACCATAAACCCTAAAAACTAAACCCTAAACCCTAAACCCTAAAAATAAACCCACAAACATAAACCCTTAAAACTGAGCCCTAAACCCTAAACCCTAAACCCTTAACCTTAAACCCAAAATCCTCACCCTAAACTCGAAATCATGACATAAACCCTTAACCCTTAACCCTTATACCTAAACCCTAAACTATAAACCCTAAACCCTAAATCCTAAATAATAAACCCTAAATCCTAAACACTAAATCCTGAACCCTAAACCCTAAACCTTAAACCATGAACCCTAAACCCTAAACCCTAAACACTAAATCCAGAGCCCTAATCTCTAACCTCTAAACCTCATATATTTCTAGTAGGTCTTATGAGTGAGTTCATCTTTTTGAATATCAATATTAGGACCTTATTTCCTAATCTTGTGCCTAGAACCATCATTGAGTCTTCTTGTACAACTACCTTGTTTATGAGAGGTGGGACAAGAAACTAAATGGATATGACATCTACCTTATGCCTTGCAATGCATATTACACATCTCTACCAAACCTGTTTCTCCCCACATATACTTGCATTCTTGAATGTCAATTTATTTACACTCTGAAACAAATTTCACATTTTTCATATTTCTATGTATGGTATTATATAAGCTAAGATGACCCATTGGAAGCTGGAAAAAATAACCATCGCAACACAAAAATTAATCTAAAATAAAATGGAATAAACACAAATAGTATACCAACACGGAGGTGTAGGATCAAAACTAAATTACCTGTAATATCCTCTCCTATGGAGAAAGAGAAAGCTCTTCTATTACTAGAATGGATAGTAAATTTGACAGAACTTCCTGAATTCTTCAAAATAAGCATAGAAACCTATGACTTAGTGACCTTCCATTCATTGATAATTCCTTCTATGATAAACCCATGGATGCTTTCAAAATCACCTTCAAAAAGATAGGGGTAGTCATCAATCCTAGTGAAGGGTGTGATGTGATTTCCAAACAACTTGAAATTCATACAGATTTAGAGGTCATAACATGAATTTACAAATATCTCTATTATTATAAATGGAATCCAAGTAACGGTGTCTCTTTATACCCAAGGATCTAGGACTACTGGGGTCTATGGTAGGATTGGACATTCAGGAATCATTGAGTGTCTGAATCAAAATGTCATTGCATATGGAGAAACATTTTCAAACATTAGAGTAATGCATCTTGGAAAATAAAATTGAACCTCAAAAATCCTCTCAAATTGCTAGCTTACACAAGCACTGGACATATCAAGATTTATTCTTCAAATGAAACCTTCGTTTCTGATAGCTTAACTAAAATAATTATTCAAAAGAGAATCAAAAACATTTCTTTGTAACAAATTGTTCCTAGATATCTGACATTTCCCTCCTTCAAAATATTAACCGATGAAAGACACAAAATTGTGGTTACTCTCTTTAAATGTTCTACCTATGAAGCAGATGAACCCTTTTCAGTTGAATACTCTGTGTTAATACTAATAATAATGGGTAAGACACAAAACATTACAGTGAGTGAAATAGTTCTCATGTGATGTGAAAAAGAAGATAGAGATAGATGTATTGAATAACATTTATTTATAGTAAATTTTTATTGGATATCCAACATTTCCCTCCTTCAAAATATGAGTAGATGAAATGCATCAAATTATTATGAACCCCTTTGAATGTTCTACCTACAAAGTAGATGAACCATTTTTAGTTGAATACTCTTTGTCAATACTTATAAGAATGGGTAAGACAAAAAATTACAGTGAGTGAATAGGTGATTCTAAACCTTAAGCCTTAAACCTTAGGCCCTAAACCCTAACCCCTAAAACTTAAACCCTAAGCCTTAACCCTAAATCCTATCTCCTAAACTTGGAACCATGACCTTTAAACCTTAAACCCTTATCCCTAAACCCTAAAACCTGATTGTTAAACCCTAAACCATAAACCCTAAGCCCTAAGCCTTGAGCCCTAAACCTTGAGCCCTAAACCCTAAACTCTAAGCCTTAAATCCTAAACCTTTAACCCTAAACCCTAAACCTTAAGCCCTAAACCCTAAACCCTAAGCCTTGAACCTTGATCCCTAAGCCCTAAGCCTAAGCTCAAACCCTAAACATTGAACCATGAAACATGAACCCTCAACCCTAAACCCTAAACAATAAACCCTAAACCATGAGCCCTTAACCCTCAACCCTAGACTATGATCCATAAACCTTGAACCTTAAGCCCTTAACATTAAACCCTAAATCCTAAACCCTTAACCTTGAGCCATAAACCCTAATATCTAAACCCTAAAACATAAACCCTAAACTGTGAACCTTAAACCCTAAAATATGGACCATGAGCCCTAAACACTAAACCCAAACCCAAACCTTAAACCCTAAGTCCTAAACCCCGAACCCTAGGCCCTAAACCCTATACCCTAAACCATAAATCATAAATGTTGAGCAAAAAAAAAAGTCCTAATAAGATGATTCTGTGTGTTTCACCGTGTAGGGAATAGTTTCTAAGATGATTGATCAACTCATTTATATTTGATGAGAGATTACTTCCTTTAAAGGTCTAAAAAGGCCATTTTCGGTCATTTTGTAGATAATTAAACACCCTTCAGAACAAGCTAAAATGAGTTAGTAATGTCATCGAGGTATCAAGGACCATCATGTGTGAAGTATTAAGGCATTGTTTATCTCCATGAGAGACATATGAGAAAAAACATGTATGATAATTGTGAATTTGATTCCATGAAAGGATAATTTTAGAGCTAGTAAAGGTGAGGGGATGATCATATTTATATGGAGCACCATGTTTCTAAGAATGAGAAATCATCTGAGTTTATTTGATGTAATTCACTTAGTACTATTCATAAAAACTCATTCAACTCCTAGTAGTGTGATCAAACATTAAGGAGGAGGCACATTACAATCACCTCATTTTGGCCATAGGATAGGAATCCCATTCAGGGAGCAATCCTCTATCTAAAAAGTGAGGATATTATTTTAGTAAGAAGTAGACAAGGATAATAGAGTTTATTCATGGTCACTAAAGTGAATTATGGACCAAATTTAAAAATTAGTACCAATTCAAGAAGTGGTAGGGCCAAAATCCAATTTAGAAGGTCAAAAAACCTACAAAACGAGTATATGCTTTCCTAAAACAAATACTGACTACAATATATATGCCCTGAAAATTTTAGGTCCTTTGCTAAAATCTTGAAAATGAGTTAAGTATGTACCAGATTAGATTTTGATAAACTATCTTCTAGATTATAACTGTTGGAGCTATGAGACCTCTTTCATCAAAGTAGAGTGACCCTAATTTCTTATATTTATTAAAATAAATTTAAAGTATAAGAAACAATAAAAGTATAAAGAAATATTATAATTTAAAATTTATTTTTGTAAGAATAAGCCCTAGACTACACATATATAGTCCATACTATACAAAATGCGTACGCGTGCTTTGCCTTGACTAAAACGCGTATGCATTTTAGGCTCAGTAATTACCAACCCAAGAAAATAAAAGGCGATCACATTATGGAAAAACGCATACATGTTTTGGATTTTTTTGGCTTTTTGTCCACTTTTCGGCCCCTACTTAGTGCACTTACCCCTCAGGGAAATGGAAATCTTGGTACTAGGGATGAAATTTATTTGATTGATATGAAAGGGGAGTCATCTAAATGGAAAGAGAGAGCAGAGCTTGGTTGGAATGTGGATTTTGATAAAATTTCTCTCAGGGTGAGTCAGGTGGAAATGGATATGGAGGCCTTAGGTGAAGTTGGAATGGATATGGGAAATATTGTCATGTATTGCATTGACGCCTCTAAGAAAATTTTCATCACCCAAAACTCTATCAGGGCCGATATGGTAGAGATCAAATTTTTTTTTTTGGAGTTACAGGGGTGTGTGGTCAAGTTGGAGAAGGGACACAAAGTTCACAGGTATAATCTCCACCTCATTAGTTCGATGAAGAAGAGTGGGTTGAATACGACATCCCTATCATGAGCGAGCAGGATGATAATATGAAATGTTTGAAGACTAACTAGTCTATTGGCTCTTGGATATTTTGTTTGATTGTTTGTGGACTATATCATTTGGGATGTTTTCCCCTCCATGTTTTGTTATTTTTCTTTATATTGATTTGTTGGACTGTAGTTTGGGATAATTTTTTTATCCCTTTTTGTTATTTTTTATTCACTCTTGGTGATGCTCACGATGCATTCTATTGTAAGGTTTCTGGGTGCCTTAATCCCTGTATAAAGTATCCAATCATTATGTTCACATATATTTAATAAACCTTGTTAATAGTAATTTTTTAATGACATTTTAAATTAAACAAGACAAAGCAATAAGTTCATGCCTCACGGATGGGAGATGTGCTAGTTGTGTGATTGTGCTAGATGTGTTAGTTGTGTGATTATTTTCATAGAATTATGATTTTTATTAAATAGAATAAATCAATGTTGCAACAAGGCCTCATATTTGTCAAATCAATACTAACTAGCAAATAAAGAAAAATATAAATAAGTTTTGTAGTTTAAAAATTATTTAAATAAATTATAAACATTAGAAAGTTGAAAAGTTATAAAAATAAATTATTTTGATTGGTGGATTGAGGAGAAATTTTAAGTAAGATGTTTTGAGCTTAGCATTCACTAAGGTAACCTAATACTTCCACAATATAAAATTTTGAGCTTATGGATTACTAACATTTAACAATTCAAAGAATATTATTTTTAGCTTAGCTTCTGCTAGCTTATGCGACACCATAGTAATTAGATATTATAGATCGATATGAATTAACAAAATAAAGTAATATATTGTCATCATAGAGTATATTAAGTTACGCCACAACAACATATTTTGATGTAAAGAAACTATGTCCATTTATTTGTATAATAGTTAATATGGCAATTTTGAAGCATAGAAGAGAGAAATCCCATAGGCAGCAAAAGATAAAAAGCCACATAGCCATGACGTAAATAGAGAAAATTTACATTTTTTGAAAAATTTTAAGCATGGCTACTGCTTACATAGTAGCATCATCTTAGAGTTTCATTTTTCCTTGAATTATCCTTTCACAAATCTCTATTTGTTCTTTTATTCTTCAAAATTTGTTTGGTTCTCCCACTCTTACATTACCATATTTTTTTGCTAATAGGTCAATGTAATCCATAACAAACACATTCAATGGAAACTCAATCTTAACATGAATATCTTCTAAAATATTGTCATTGAAAATGTCAACAATTTCGTAGCCATTAATTTTTGCTGAGTATGTGCAGCTAAGGACTATTTACAGACAATAATAAGGCCAACAAAATAATATCAATTTTATAAAATGCATCTTCTCTTCTATTCTTGTACACCACCATGACCATAAATTAATTCTGATATTCAATTTTTTATTGTGAAAATTGAGCCACCATCCATACCACCAAGATTATTTTTCAAGACTCAACAAAAATGTTTTTGGTAGGTGTTTTGGGTTTTTTAATTTTTGAAATCTTCCTCTCATGTTATTATGTATTAATTTGTGTCGTTTCTCTATCAAGATGTGCTCCATTCCATCCTCTTTCACTACTCTAACAAATGTTTACTATATTACAAATTATTTATTTGATAAAAAAACTACCTTCTACAAAATATTGAATAACAACTTGCTTCCGTCTAATTATCTACAAAATCCCTACACGCATATAAGCCCTAATCAGCTATGGAAAATTGTACATGGATATAAGCCTTAATCAGTTATGGAAAATTTTACATTAACAAAATTTGTAATTTTGAGGGACTGAAGGTGAGAATGCATACCAATTTTTAGCACGGAGAGGAAATCAAAACGTTTCCAAAACTCGAGCACAAAATTTTCGACGCTTGTGCTAGTGAGATTTTTCTATTGATGAATAAACTTATGCATTGATGAAGAGAATAAAAAGGAAAATGTTAAAAATATAAACTCAAAATTTTTCTACTTATAGTGATATGTAACTGACAAATCCAACCACCAATTTCATTGGCACGTGAAATTAAGAGGGAACATGTATGATTTTACATTTCTTTTTCATTAAATAGATAATTAATGGTTAATGAAGATTGCATGCTCCAAAAGTCACACATACTTTGAATGGTGTGTGTACTTTTAAATGGCAAATTTTACATAGCTTGAATTAATGGCTAATTAATGTTGAGGCAACCACAACATTAATTAGCATTTTTCCTTACAAAATGGTTATCATTAATATTGCATTTTGTATTGTAAAGAATTAATGTAAGAATTTAATATTATAATTTTTCACTATAAATAAAATCCCTTATATAATTCGGTAAAAAATAAAGCCCTTAATTCTTGTGCATGCACATTGACATGCGATTATTGACACTCGTTTAGATGTTTTTGTTGATTGTAGTCGTAAAATACTTACAAATATTTGTAATAAATGTCACACGTGAATTGCATATTTAATATTTAACCGTCAATTATTAATATAGATTTATATATAAATTATAAAAATTTACATCAATATATATTAAAAATAATGAAATTTATATAGAATAATTGGTATAAATAAACATTGTTTTGTATTTTTGAAGGGAAGTGTTGAAAAATTACCGTTACCCAAAAATTGTTTGACAGGTGAGTTATCACACTTAGTTGTGTGAATCAAGACTCACACTTAGAAGTGCAAGTCGAGATTGGCACTTAGAAGTGTGATTAGAGACCGATGCTTAGAAGTATGAGTCAATACTCACACTTAGAAGTGCCAATTAGGACTCACACTTAAAGTGTGAGTCGAGAGATGTGTGACTCGAGACTCACACTTGTAGGTGCAATCACTAGAAATTATGCACTACTTACAAAATTTATAAATGACAATTTAAATTTTTTTTTAACCGTGCTTAATATATATGAATAATTTTTATATAAATATTGACATTAACCTTTTAAACATGTGAGTCACACGTGTCAGTTCTATAAAATATTTGAAAGTATGTTACGTCTAAAATCATAAAAACGTCTAAATAGCCATCAAATTTAACACCATTCAAGGATGTTCAAGGAAGGGATTTTCAACGTCAATGTTTATTGATTTGAATAAGGTATGCATAAATAGTCGTATATGTATGATAATATTAAGATTGATATGTGGAATAAATGAAAACAATCACTTACATACTATCTTGAAGTTAGTGGTTGCTTGATTATGTAAGTTAACGTACCGTTTGGTTTATGTAAGTTAATCAAATACTTGGCTTATGTAAGTTTGCAAATCGGTTGGGTTATGTAAGTTATCAAAACCTACAATAGTGATACTGAAATCCAAAATCAGGATTTAGGAATTGGATTCTAATAGTGGTGAAAGTGGAATCCAATAATAGCATTATCGAATCCAAGAATAGCGAAATCGTGGAATCCAATAATAGCGAAATTGGAATCCAATAATAGAGAAACTGGAACTCAAATAAGTCGAATAAGGACAATATTGGAATCCAATATTTCTACCAATGGAATCCAATATTGCTACTAATGGAATCCAATATTGCTACTAATGGAATCTATTATAACAAAAAATGGAATCCAATATATGTAAAAATGGAGATGGATTTCTTCCAATACTTGAAATACTAGAGTCTAAATTCACTGGAATATGTCCTAATTTAGTGAAATTAAAGTTCCCTAGAGATAATCCATGCACATGAATTTATCAATCACATTTGAAACATGTGTGCAGCCTATGAGGATGACATTGCATAGACGATTGGAAGACACGAGAGAGAGGAAATCCATTTCCGATTCTTATCACATAAGAGAATGAAAGGAACATAGTTAGATGACATGATAGGGGATGGGAAAACAACAGAGAGAAATAAGATAAAATGAGTGAAGGAAGCCAAAATCATAACCCAACTAATTAGTGCCTCGACTCATGAGAGTGATGTTGTCACAATAAAAGTTGATGGCGTCATCAATATTTTCCCATTCATTGGTTTGATTACGAATAAAGGATTTCACGATTAATAAACCCCGGTGTTGGTAATGAAATAACACTTTTAGAACTCATAGGAGGAAAAATTACATAATTATAATTGGGTTATTGATTTAATAACATCACAAACATAATCACAACCTTCAATAGTTACAATATTGGCCATAATTGTTTGTGAATGACCGTGAATCGCAAACCTCCATTTGATCTTGCAATGTGTTTTTGTACCTTATTCTTCATATGTAATGGTTTTTACATGCTTTTAAAGTAATAAAATGTTTTTTTTTTGGTTTTCCTCAACCCTAACTTATGTTTTATTGTATTCCCTTACCTTTCCATTCTTGTTATTTTATTTTGTGTATGTATTTCTCCTTCACATGTTCATTTTTTTATGTCTCATAGAAGAAGATGTAAGGTAAAATGATGTTTTCGGTCTATGTCACTCATGTTTGACTTATCCCTCCTCCATTTCCCTTCTCCCTTTTCCATCATTAGCTTTTCTTTACGCTTTTTCTTGGTGATCTCACCTCCCCTTAGCTTAGGATTTCCATTTTTATGCATTTTTCTCTCCTTCAAAATTCTCACCATTTCGGAATTATGTCAATAACACCCACCATTCATCACTTCATCCTTGATACTAAAACCAATGGTTTGCACAATAGAAGATAAAATTAAACACAAAAAGGGGTTCCTTCCAAGCTCTAAGAGGACTTAGTCATGGTGCAAACCAAAATGAAATAACAAATGAGCAAAGACACAAGTGAACGATATTTTAAAATAGGAGATTGAGTATTTTTGAGTTATATCCATACATGCACATGTCTTTGAAGGAGCATAAGAAATATAATGAATTTGCATCTAAGTAGTTGTTAAATGTGTTATCAATTACGTAGTTCCCCACATCATTGAACTTGTTTTTATCTCTAGAATCATCTATAAGCACTTTGTATTTTTACAATTGTAATATGCATTACACTTTCTCTAAATGGTGCTAAGATTTTTGAGAAATATGTTGGGATTCTTGGAACCTTGGTAATCAGTATGTTTGGTCACAATGCAATCTTCTTGTGTAAATATAAACTTGAATATGTCAACCTTTAAGTCAATGTATCATAACAATGAAGGCATCATGTCATTAACTTTTGACTTTATTTTTGATGTCCACAAAAAAATTTAAAATGTTTTATGCAATGTTGCAAGAACTCATTGACATTAGGTCTTTAAAAATATTAGTTATTTTTGAGATAGATGTCATGAAATTTGTTAACATCTCATATGACAAATCAGCCTTGTGAATGGTGTGTGACAAAATGTCATTTATATCGAATATTATTAGTTTCATGTTTGATATGTTCTTATCTGCAAATGAAAAAAACAAAATCAAATGGATGAGGGTGGTGAATTTTGAAAAAAAAAAAGTTGTATTTATTTTTTCACATTGTACTAGAAATAACATTTTTTGTTGCAAAAATAGAATAAAAAAATGATTGCACATTACTTAATCTTAAAGAACTTGTAATCACTAAAAATTAGTGGATGAGAAATCAACGTTTTTGGGTAACATGGGATTGTCTCTAAGTGTGGAACCTTTCTATTGATATAAACCTCCAAGGAATGTTGGTTCATCTACCTTATCTTATTGTTAAACTACTCCTAGAAGGGAAAATATACTATCTACTTTTATCTTAAACTTCCAAGGAACCAAAGTGAGAGAGAGAGAGAGAGATGCATAAAATATAAATCCTAAACTATAGAGGTGATTACACCAAGAAAAGGGGTGGAAAAATTCCAATGATAAAAATGAGAGGAAGAATGGAGAGGAGAGAGGTCATACATGAGTGACACAGTCCCTAACTACATTTATCAACATCATTTCCATGGAGCACAACAAATCTAAATTCTGCAAGAAGAATAATGTATGCACAATACACCTACAATTGTAATGGAAGGAAAGAAACACAATATAACACAAGCTAGGGTAGAAAGATCCACAAAACATGGATTTATTGCTTAAGAAAATGCACAATTCATTACAATGTAAGAAATAAGGCAAGGATCACCTCGCAAAATTCCCAAATCTAAGGCTTGTGACTAAGAAAGATTCTATAATAATTTCTACAAAATTCCCTTCCTTTTAGAATGTTCCCCCCAAAAATGTGCCTAAGCACTTACATTTATATATTTAAGAGAGAAGATGGAGAGAGAGGAGTCATATAGCATGTTTTTAATGGTCCTAACCATACCAAAGGATAAAATTATTTCTCTGTATAGGATGGTAGGTATCTGGCATGTTCTCAAGCATGCCAACAAATGTTTTGAGTGAAAACATGCTTCTCTCATGATTAAACAAATCCTTTTGCAATCATACATGGCCCAAACCATTTTTTCATTTTCATCTATCAAAACCAACCAAAATCTAATTCTCATGATGCCAAATTAGATTTCTTGAGGATAACTTTCTAACAAGACCAAATTTGTGGAGCAAGGGATTGAAATACATCATCATTTGAATATTTTACATGTCGGTATGAGCATAAATATGACAATTTATAGCCTTTATTTAGCTCAAGGATTGCTCTTCTACCCATGTGGGTATTTATTTCACCTCTTTCATGTGTCGAGTATTTGATTGGCTTGGGGATTTCTCTTTTCCTACCTCTTTATAAATTATGGGCCAATAAAATAGTTTAATTCCTCTCCATAGTGGTAGATGATACTTTCCCTAAATATCGAATATGAAATGTGGATCAATGAGGGAGCTCCATGCTTCTTCTCATTTTAGAACTTTTGAAAACCTTGGATGACAACTACGAGATTTGAGCCAATGGGAAGGATCCACTCTCCTTCATATTTTCAAGCTTTTATTACCGCCTCGACATCCGAAACCATTAACCAACAAGAAAATTTCATGCCCCTTAGGATTTTAGGTCTTTTGAAACCTTGACGAACAATGTGAAGTGTGATCCAATAGAAAAACTCCATGTACTTTGGGTTTTCATTCTTTCCTTAGTTCTTGACTAATAACTGCAAAGAACCGAGACAATAGGAAAGCTCCATGCTTCTTCGCATGTTAGTGTGTCGAATTTCCTCAAGCCTTCACAATGTTAGACTCGTGAAGTTTTATCCAACAAAAATGCTTCATGTATACTTGGGCTATGCAGTTTTCAAGATTTAATGGCTTTGCATCACAATCTTTAGCTTTGAATGACTTAGAAACCTTTTGGATTTAAATAATTTTGGCACGTGTTCACCATTGTTCGTTAAACTTGTGCCACCTTTAATCACCTTAACCCACCACTTGTCCTTTGAATTGCTTTGAATCTTCTTGGACCTAATAGAATTATTTAACACAATTTACTCTAAGGACTTGAGGTCTACTTGAGCCCAAATTCTTTTAGGAGAGTTGGAATAAAAACATATGTCTTGTTGCATTATGTTTGAACTTGATGGCCAAATGAACGTCTGTCAAACGCTTTTTTAACTTGTCTTTGTCTCACGGATTTCCAATTTTCTTCACAAAATTGTGACTTCAACCCTTTATATTATCGCATTTAAAAAATAACCCGCTAATGAATCAAGACTTAGTCTCTCATGGGTTTTCAAATGCTGATGGCCATTGCTTATGGACAGTATAATTTGACGTTTTTCCCTTTAAAATGGTTAAGTCCATTTTTAACCTTGTTAAAGCCAAAATAACCTTAGGGGTATTTTGGATAATATAACTTTAAAGGTAGTTATTATATTCCATATAAATGCACAATACATTATTGGATTTGAAAGAAAAATATATAATTCAAACACCAATGGTGTATTTGAAATTTTTCAATGATCTACACATGTTCTTTTTTCTCTTGCATGTTTCAACCATGTGTATAATTTAGTATAAATTAATGAATCGTCTTATAGTTTCAATCAAATCTCGAGTATGTTGGGGTTTTTAGAATGATTTCTTATTTGACTTGGTACGACAAGAATCTCATGTCATTGATCAAAAGTATATTGTTTTCACTGCAAACGTTACCAAAAATGTATACTATCTACTTAATGGTATTCTTTTGAGCTTACATTGGTGGCATCCTAAAATGAGATAAAAGTGGGTATCTCACAGACCAACTAAATTTTTGATGAACATGTACTTTACCATTGTTGAATCCATAAATGAACACCATAAGGAAATGTCAAAATATTTTGATGCGGTTCTTATCAATTCAGCACTTGATACTTGTTCAAAGTATTATGTATTGTCGGATCTAAAATATGGAACCATATTATGAGGTATTTTGTCACCAATACCAAAAATTTCAAACAGAAAACCTTCAACTCCCAAAAGTATTAATTTTGTAGGATTCCTAATTAGATCTATAAAAACAAATTAGAATTAATTTAAGCTTCCAAAAGTGATAAAAAATAGGTCAACATATTGTTGTGATAATATTTTATTTGGGTAATTAACACAAACAACTTATAAAACTATAATCTCAACTTAAACATGGTGAACATATAAATACTTACAACTTTTAAATTTGTAATCTTAACATATAAAATAAAGAGTGACCATATGAATGTACGAATGAATATCATTGTAATTTTTTTTTTAAATAATTAATAGTTATATAATTTTTCTTGGTGTAATTTTTTTATGCCCTCTATAACACATAAACACGTCTACATATATCTAATATGTTTGTGTACAAATTGGTCACCGACCACATATATTTTAAACAATTTTCTCCATTGGCTTTCCTCCCCACCATAAAATATTCAGGAGGGTTTCCATTTGTGCTTATTGTAATACACAATGTTTCGTAGATCTGAAAATAATATTGTCTCTACTCCAAATATTTTGGAGATCTTTTACTATAATTTCATCTTCTATAGAGCAATGTTATTTTCCCCAAAAGTAATAGGTTTCAATTCATCTACTATTTTTTTCAAAGCATTTATCATCTTTTCAACTTTGGCGAGAAGAGAGATAGCTAGACCAAAATCCCACTTCACATTTTGTTGATAGTAACTTTAAAAATTCCTTG
The DNA here is from genome assembly GCA_018340775.1 of Taxus wallichiana var. yunnanensis. Classification (NCBI taxonomy): domain Eukaryota; kingdom Viridiplantae; phylum Streptophyta; class Pinopsida; order Cupressales; family Taxaceae; genus Taxus; species Taxus wallichiana. The sequence goes on along the minus strand of CM031238.1, from coordinate 519,261,279 downwards.
AGGCCACCTTACAAGTTGATAGTCTCCTTACAAAAATTGAATGCCATCTCCTTATGGGATTGGTTTTTCTCATATAGAAAACCCTCCAAATCTAAAATAATTAAATAATCCTTTTGGCCAACTGCATGAAGTAATTTTTTTCAATTGTCCACAATTTAATATTAACCAATTAAAATAATCAACATTTCAGTAGGTTAACACTTACTAATTGAGATTCTGGATTGGATTCCCTCACACTCCCCCTCTACAGGTTCTTGTGATGCATATTATATTTCAAAAACATTAATCAATTCAAAATAAATTTCATGTCAAGGTAAATAAATTTATGATACATCTTTCTTCTATATAATGTAGTACCTTTTACTAGACAATATTGCATAGCTATAGATGTATATTAATGACCACTAGGATAAACCATTACTACCTCAACTATGTTTTATTGGGAAGTCTTTAATGAGATTAGCATATTTTATGCTTCATATGGGAACAATATCAAATAAACATTAAAAACATATCAAAGCAATCGCTAGGCTAAGCCATTACTTACTAGACTATGTTTAGTTGGACGATTTGATTATCTTAGAGGCCACCATGATTCTTATGGTCTTGGTATCAAATAAATATATTGAATATAGAACATGATTAACATACTAGGTTCTGTCTGTGAATTTGTGTGTGACGTGCCAATAACCTCCCCATTTGGCATCAACACTAAAAAAATTAAAGTGTTATTAAATATATGTAAAAAGGGTAATCAAAAATTATTGCGGTGATAAATTTATAAAACAATGAAATGTCAATCACCTTATATAGATTCATTGGATGTATGTTTAGCAACATCTAGTGCAACAAGTTGAATGGGTTGTGACATGTTAAGAATGACATCATCTCCTTTATTTTTATGTGGCACGGAACGGAAGGTGTCCGGCTCTCTTTTTAGTTATCGCATAAGTATTGTATGTATCGATTCAAAGGCATTAAACTAATAGAATTGTCTAATGTGATATTTTTATTAGATAGGGTAAAAATTAGGGATAGATTCCTAGAGGCCGAGTACAAAAATAATACATCATCATAGAAACAAAGTCGGACAAAAATGGAAAAGAACCCCCAGAGTTAAAGAGACTTAACTCCAAAATAGAGAAGGGGGTCAATGAAATAGTGAGTAGAAGAGAACTAATCCATTAAACAAGAAAAAATAGAGAAATTTCCTGAAATTCTGCAGATAGTTCGGAAGAAGTTCCATTAGTTAGCTATACTTTTTTGGAGGTTTTAATCTCCCTAGTATCTTTGTTTGTGCTAGAATCTGAATTCATATTTTTCTGGGTGGTTCCTTAACGTCCTCCGAGTGTCATCCTCAGACTCCTCCCCCTCCTCGAGACTCCTTTTCCTCTTCAACATCATTTAAACTTATCCACCTCCTTTTCCACTTCTCTTTTCCACACATCCAAAAGAGTGTTGAAATCCTAAACCAGAGAATCCAACTACTTGATATCCCCTCTGATGTCCTTCCAGGAAAAGCATATTTTCTTGGTGTCTTTGATACTGTCATTCATGCCCTTTCTCACCACCGAGTTAGTCTCTTCCAGGACTTGGACCACCATCTCCAAGTACTAGACTTTGTTCTTCCATATATAAATACCATACTCTCCTTCTGGGGTAACTTTATCCTTTCCCTTTGACGGGCCTTCTTCCTGATTTTCCATCCCTTCCACATTCTTCCCCTCACCCATCTTCTTAGAACCCATATTTCCTTCCCTCATCTTGGATAGACACTCAGCTAGGGTAATATCCTCCTCATCTTCAATTAGGGGCATTTGTTTATCCTAGTCCAGGTTTCCCATTATGAAATAGGAGAAGAATGAGGCCCTTGTGGATGGGAGACTCCACCTTACTCCATTGGAAATCCCTCACCAAGGTGGTTAGAGACATGAAAATATAGAAGGGAATACTTGAGAAATTTCTTATGTCTAAACATGTTTAGAAATGACAAGTGGTGGGTATATATCTTGCGATATTTACCCTCTAGAGTTAGATACTTCATGATGTGCGGAAGACCTCTCTCCACACCCCAAGAATACAGGAATGAGTGATACCATCGGTGAAGTAATGGATATTTTCCTTTCCCACAAAGAAATTATTGATTTTGTACTCCATTTGATTCCTATCCTTGAATATTTTCATATTGTTGGGCCCCTAAAATATGGACTAAGTATGAAGGCGCATGGGCGCACGGGACCCCAGTTACAGGATGGCGCACAAGGTAAAAGCACGCAAAAGAAAAGGCTCAAGGAAGCATATAGTACACATGGCACGTGAAAGGAGGTTCAGGACTTATCCGATTCAAGTAAAAAGGTAGAACACGTGAAAAGTGTGATCGGTTGCACATGGATAACATGGCAGCTGGCAACAGGTGGCCCAGAAAGAGCATGCTAGCAAAGGAATCTTCTAGAAGACCATCATGAGATGGAGTGGAGAGCTCAGGCCTAAGGAAACATGCTCACTGAAGGACCACATTCGACACTTGGTGACAGATCTAAGGGCACGACAAGGCAATTTGGCAGTGCGGGAAGGTGATAAATACAAGTGCTTGTGGACCAAGAAAGGGAGAGAGACATAAGAGGATAAGATAGGAGAGATACGAGAGAGAGAGAGATAACATGGGTAAACCTCTATAGGATTACTGTAAGTGGGGATGTGAAGTACTGAGCTTAGCATTGTAATTTCTTTTCTGCTTTTACATAGTTATATAAGCCTAGTGATGTGCATGACTGTAGTCTACCCTCTATGGCTCTTTGTAATGAAATTATGAATAAAATGAAGATACCAATTGCATTTAGATATGAATATCAGTGGGTTTCATATATATTTTGTTCATAGAAGTTATCTTTCCTTTCATGCTATGAATGAATGGTTATATCTTTCTTTCTATTATATTATATGCTACGAGTCTTTTAAAACACACAGTTTGAAGAAACAACAAGGATCTGGAGGCCATACTTGAGCCCTTTAATCATTGTATGTCTAAAATTCTTTCCTGAATACTCATATACTAATCATTGATGAATTCTTCCCACTAAAAAACTCACATAAAAGAGAGACTCAACACCCACGCATGCCTCGGGTGAGCACTCAGCTTTTGTTGGGTGATAGGCTGGCACACATGGGATTCCTTCCTCTTATAATGGGAGTAAAATTGACTACATCTTGGTTTCGTTTCTAGGACCTATTTTCAAAGTTGTAGTGGGATATAACATGCATCATGATCTGTGTAAAGAGTAATGACGGATCGATTAACATTGAAAAATGTTGAATCATGGTTCAAAAGCACGGAGGGTGAATTTTCCCAAAGATTCAAACCTTGAACTCGAGTTTGATACACGTAGATGGGTAGAGGAGAATCTATACCATGACATGTATGAGAATTTTTTCTACTGCTTCCCAGTAGAATTATTTGGGTGGCTTTCAGCCTATGCATCTAGATCGAGTTGACATTATGGATTGTGGATATGGACCAAAGAAGATTACCAAAGGTTACAGGATGCAGATTTAACGTGGACCCGTGCTGTAGATCACTGGTGGGGAAGAGTACTAGCTAGCTACATGCTAGAATATGCCATTTCCATGTATTCTTGTCCAGAGGTTGCTGAGTTTGAGTTTCTATGAGAACCTAGGGGATCGTTTCTACGTGTTATCCTTCTAGCTATGAAGATATTGATGGTTACCATGATTCTAGAAGCACTCCCATGGTCACCTAAACCGTTACGAGAACTGGGTAAGGAAGCTCGGGTGGAGGAAGATGGAAGAAGACATGAAAGAAAAGGAGAGGGAAGAAAGATGGCTCAATTATGGTGAAGCACGTGAAAGGGAGATTACTAGATGATGCAAAGCTACTAGTGTGATGGATCTATGGAAGTAGACGTTGCGGGAAGGAATCGAGGTTCATGTAGACGATGTGGAGCCTGAGTAGCCTATGCTACCCCATCTTGGCAAGCATGTGAGGGAGACCCCTTCAGATTCTGGTGAGATTTTGACACATGGAGAAAGGAGAATCATTGGCGCATATCTGAACCCACCTAGTGACCAAGCCCTGGCACTTGGTTTTCCCAAACTAGGAAGAAGTATTGATCCATTTGAAACTAGTGGAAGAAAAAGATCCACACTTGAGAGATATAATTTTACATTCCCTTCTTATATGGCTACACATATTCCAAAGTATTCGGAGGATTTTTTGTACAAGAGGAAAGTGTATAAAATTTTGGTCTCACACCAGGGAGTGGCTCGGGAAAAAGTAGCGATGGTGGAGCACCATCACAGCCGTCAATGCATAGTTTAGTGGGACCGTGGGGAACTTGGCACAACTTCTACAGGCCCTATTGGACCCATTGGTCCTAGTGGATATGGTGGCTCTAGAGGTATAGGACTCGGTGGACCTGGTGGATCAGGTGGTGGAGGAAACACCGGAGGAAACCAAGGCTCTGGTTCAGGACAAGGACCCCAGCCACCACCTCAAGTTTTCTTTGAAATGTCTCTGCACTTACTAGATTACAGGGGCATTGAGGTTGTTATGGAACATGTTCACAAGTTTGAACTGCTATGGTGCGTGAAAGGTATCACAACCCCAGAATGAAAGGCTAGTCAATTTACAACCACGTTGCAAGGGAGTGCACATTTCTGGTATAGAAAGTTTGATCCTCATCAAACAAAGGTGGTCGATTACACTACCTTAAAGAATGTATTCCTAGAAGAGTTCCACATTCTTGAGTTCAACCAAAAATTCATTAGTGCTTTGAAGGAGATACAAAAATAATGGTAGAGAGTGTGCGGGAGTATGATGCATGCTTTAAGACTCTCTTGTCTAAATTATCATATAATATACATCCTTCTTAACATGCACAGTGGTTTGTTGGAGGACTGATCACCCCTTTAAGAAGGGCCCTATCTCATAATACTTTTATAGATCTATGCAAAGCATTGGAGGTTGCCTTACACGCTGAAGCCATTGGTAGTATCGATACTCTTGGTTAGCCCATTCTTGGAGGCTCAGATTGCTGCTATGGCTAAATAGTTGGAAAAGCTATCTACTAACTCGGTCCATGAGGATACTTGTAGTGGTTTGTGGTGCACAGATTATGAGATAGAGGGGAACGTTAAGGATAATTTCCCACGGAGGATGGTATGCATTGTAACATTAGATTGTGAAATTTGTCATTGGGACCATGATGCCAATAGATGTACCTTACTATAGCGCACAATCGAGAAAGAGTGCATCCTGTAATTATAAGATTTACACCTCCACGACCCATGATACTAAAGATAATAAGCTCATTGATCGGATACATGAGGTCATTGATCAAGGGTGCACCAAATCAGCATATCCAAGATTTCTAAAAATGATGATCACTATTATGAGGAGGACGTAGATGGAGCCACGTGAGGAAATGGTTTTCAAGGAGGATTCCGTGAACAAGGTAACCACGGAGGAAGAAGTGAGTTCCTACGAGGGAAATGTTTCAATTGTGGATCTACAGAACATTACAAGTGTGAGTGCTCGACTTGTTGCAGTGCTCATGGTGCAGAAAGAAGCATAAGTATGAGGAGTGCCTGGAGTTATATGAGCATATGAATCAGTAGCACCGGAAGGACAAAGGCGCTATAATGGTTAGCATCAAGAAGGAAGACATATAATGGATGCCTCGGGTAACACAGATGAAGGTTTGGAGCCTGTTTTGGTAATAACAAGGGCAGAAGCTACATGTGCAAGAGAGATACCAAGACAGAGAAGAGCCTCGTTTCAAGAGAAGAGGTCATTCATGGAAAGTACCCAGACCCCACGCATCAAAAGGAGATATATTAGGACACCATGGATGTTATTCAAAGCTTGCAAGGGGAGATCTAGTGTCTAAAGGAGCAATCCAGGAGGGAGGAACAAGGAAGGAGGATTGAGGCGTAGAAAGATGACCTGGACGAGGTCAAGGAAGTGTGTAAAATGCTAAGGTAGGAGACCATCATTCCTTTGCTAGGATCCTGGTTGAGGGAGAAGGTACCACGTGCAGGAGAAGAGCATGAGAGGCAGGTCTTACATGCAAACCTTCCCCCTCATAGCCTCGACTATGACAAGGAGATTACATTGAATGCAATTGTGGATGGATGGCTCCTCAGCAATATAATCATTGACACTAGTGCAGAGGTTAATGTTTTGACTTCAGATGCATAGCATTAGATGGGGAGACCTATGTTATAACCATCTTCAAATGTGCTATATATGGCAAACAAGACAAAGGAAATTCCCATCGGTGTCTTGAAAGATACATCTATTACTATCTAGGGAGATAAGTTTACACGGGACTTAGAAGTCTTGTTGCTCACTGAGGTAGACAATTTCCTAGCACTACTTGGGTGCCCTTGGTGTTACAAGAACAATGCGGACCTCCAATTCAAAAAAGGGTACATCAATTTTGAGAACAAAGAGGAACGGGTCATTATATCCCTAGTTGATGGGAAGTCAGCACCCTACATTGAACCGTTGGGAGAAGAGGTTTTGGACAAGATTTATGTGTGCTCAATCAAAGACCCTAAGATGGTACACCCTATTAACGGGTTATCCAGTTTGAGGATGCTCAGTCAGTGAGTGATACCACCAGCCTGGCATGTGATAATTGGGTGCATGGGACTTATGAATTAATGGGATGGTAGTTGAGAGGATCGGTGACCAAGGTAACTAAGGCATGCACAGTTCGGTGCCTTGGGGGAAAAGAACTGCCCAAGTACTCTGGAGGATCCTTCCCTGAGATCTTTTTGCAGGAGATAGAAGCTTAGTGGAAAAATGAAAAGGAATGAAGGGGGATGTTGAGTTACATCTTGCTTGGCACAATAGCTCGTTGGTGGGCCACACATTAGGAGAGCCTTTTAGAATGGTGCGAGGTAAGAATTGCTCTCTTTGTCAGATTTTCTAGAAGTAATATACCCACCATCATCAAGGAGTACCATGGGAAGGAGCCCACCTCTTTCCATATCCAAGAGTGTGAATAGGTCTGGAGAGAAGGTGCGGAGGCCTTGCCACCATCCCTCTAGGTGCACAAGTTGTATTCTACACTTTGTAGGGTTGTGCACACATATGGTACATTCATTCGGAGACACGCTGCCAAACAAGGAATTGGAAAGAGCTTGTGGCTGATCTTATTCAAGCCTTTGAGTATCAAAGTACCAAACCATCGGTTGATAAGGCCTTGTAAGGTATCAAGTTCCTTATAATGGGGATAGTGCCAGAATGGAAGATAGGTTGTTGGAACTACTAGGTGAACTAGGATTGGAGGCGTGCTTCAAGAGATTGAAGAAACAGAAGAATCCCATCTTGAGCACACATGTTTGGAAAAGGAAAAGGGAAAGTTAGTATATGTGATTGATGGAAAGGAACTAGAGAGTTTAAATGTTATCCATTCTATGGGGATGTGCAAATTGGTGGGTAGTGCAGATGCTCACACACGTTCCTACCATGAGCCTTTAAAGATAAAGAAGGTTAACATCAGTTTAGGAGAAGAACCTAAGGAAGCTATTATTGGGGATTATTTTGGATGAAGAAGGAAGTATCAAGGATCATTTATCTATTGCGCGAATTTGAGGATTTATTCCCATGTAGGTACCATGAGCTAAAAGATGTCCACCATTCCTTAGGGGAAATGAGGATAAAACTGAAGGAAGGTCTGCGTCGATTAGAAAAAGGCCCTACTAGGATGAAACCTAACTTACGCGTGAAGGTTAAGGATGAAATAGATAAGATGATAGCTTCTGGGATCATTGAGGTAGTAGAAGAATCAGAATGGATAAGTCTGATGGTAATTAGCATCAAGAAGAATGGGTGGATTAGAATTTGTGTGGAATATAGGGAATTAAATGTAGTTTGTGTCATTGATCCATTTCCGACCCCCTTCACTGAAGAGATTTTGGAAGGAGTCATTGGGTGTAAAATCTATTCCTTTACGAATGGATATTTAGGATACCACCAAGTCTAGATTGCAAAGGAATACTAGGAGAAGACCACTTTCACCACCGGTTGGGGAAGTTTTGCATACACGATCATGCCCTTTGGGTTGAAAAATGTGCCCGCTGTCTTTTCACACATAGTAGTGCAAGCATTCCAAGACTTCATTCATAATTTTCTTTAGGTTTACTTGGATGATTGGATGGTATATGGTCTAGTTAAAGACCATTGTGACAACTTGAGATTAATGTTTGAAAGGTGTAGGCAGTTGAGGATATCCCTCAACATTAAGAAGTATGTGTTTGTTACACCCTTTCAGACTTTATTGGGGCATATCATATGTAAAGAGGGTTTGCTGGTAGATCCTGCTAAATTTGTGATTATTGTGGGGTTAAGGGAACCTACTAGCTAGAGCGTAGTGTGCGGATTCCTTGGGCATACGGGATATTATAGAAAATTCATTAAGGGGTATGCCAAGATTGTCGTGCCTTTAGAGGAGCTACTTAGACACAAAAGTACCTTCCATTGGGGAAAGGCACAGTAGAGGGCATTTGATACATTAAAAGATAGGCTTATTACCACACCTATTTTGTGATTTCCCTCTTGGGAAAAGCCTTTCCATGTCCATGTAGATGCCTTAGGAACTATCATTGGAGCAGTACTTACACAACTAGGTGAGGGATTGTTGATCATCCTCTCTATTTCGTGAGTAGGAAGTTAACACCAGCAGAGCATAATTATACCACAACCGAGTGTGAGGCATTGTCAATGATCTATGTGCTTTTCAAATTTTGACAGTATCTGCTGGCAACACCTTTTGTATTCTACACCGACCACATGGCATTAAAGTATTTAGTAAACAAGCCTGTTCTTCAAGGGTGCATATGTTGATGGGTGTTGTTGTTTCAAGAGTTTGAGTTCACCGTTGTAGTGAAGCTTGGAAAAAGTAATTGTGGACCTGATCATCTATCAAGAATTGATTTAGGAGAGGATGCAAAGTATTGAGGAAACAATGCCAGATGCGTAACTATTTAGATTGCGGTGCATGCCCTCGAGATTTGGAAGAGATTGCTATATTTTTAAAAGAAGGTGTGGTGCTGGATGGAATGAAGGAATTAGAGAAAAAGTAGTTGGCCATATGCGTCACACCCTACATGTTGATTTGTGGATATTTATACAAATTGGGACGTGATGAAGTTTTCACGGTGTGTGTTTAGAACATGAGTGCCTAGCCATAATGGAGGAAGCACACGGAGGAAGTGCGGGTGGGAATTACGTAGGTGATGCCACCGCGTGCAAGATTTTAATGGCAGGTTTATGGTGGGAAACCTTATACAGGGATTGTAGAGATTATTGTAAAGCATGTGACCACTATCAACACATTGGTAAACTAGGAAGGAGAGATGAAATGCCTTTACGTCCTATTCCTAGCATGGAGCCTTTTGAAAAGTGGGCGATAGACTTTGTAGGACCTATTGCACTAGAAATGCGTAGGACTGGGTCACGTTATGTCATCACTTACACATGATTATCTCACAAGGTGGGCGGAAGCAGCCCCAACTAAAGATTACATGGCAGCAATGGCAGCAAGGTTCCTATGGGAGAACATTATCACAAGGTATGGATGCCCTTTAAGTTTGACCAGTGATAGGGGTACACATTTTCTAAATGAGACCATGAGGATCCTACTATCTGAGTTCATGGTGGCTCATCATAAGACTACACCCTACCATCCACAAGCAAATGGAACCGCGGAAGCATTCAACAAAATACTAAGTCATACCTTGACCAAGATCTGTGATGTTGGAAGACAGGATTGGGATGACAAGGTATCAAGCAATTTTATGGGCTTACAGGACTATGTATAAAAGACTAAATAAAGCCACACCTTTTCAATTGGTGTTTGGCGCAGAAGCTGTTTTTCTGATTGAATTTATGTTACTTTTTCTGCTAATAGTGCGTGCAAGAGGATCAACCGATGAACAAGCGCTGGAAGAAAGAATTGATGAACTAATGAAACTAGATGAGAGACGATCACTTGCCTCGTTAGAGCCAAACATTGGAAAAGTCAAAGAAAAAGGCTTGGCATGATTGCCATATTAGAAACAAGAAGTTTTAGGTTGGGCAGATGGTGTTATTGTATGATTCTAAATTTTTGCACCATCATGGGAAGTTGAAAGTCCATTGGTTAGGTCCCTACACAATCTCCTACATCCTTGATTCGGGTGTGTGCTGTTACAAGTACTAGACGGAATGAAGTTTCCTAGACACTTCAAAGGCGTGAGGTTGAAGCCCTACTATAAATAAGTCTTCTTGGTGTTTGTAAATAAGGTAGTTTTGCCAGTTAATCTAGAATTTTCCTTTATGCATTTTTTCTTTTCCTTGCGTTTCCCTTGTGTGTTGTTGTTTTTTTTGCGCCTTGGGTGCCGGTAACCTTATTGCTATTTTTGGAGAATTTATGAGTGCGTAGAGGACCGTGCATTGTTTAAGTGTGGGGTGGAGAAAAGTGAAGAAGCGTGTGTTTTAAAAGTACCAAGGAAGTTGTGTTGAAGAGCCTTGTTGAGTAGCTCGGTTAAAAGAGAGATGAAGAGAAAAGAGAGAATGGTTGGTGTCAGGGTAAAGCTACTCATAGATCCCACGTACAAAGGAAAATTAAGCACATTTAAAGAAACATGAGGTAGGTGAAAGCAAGAATCTGGATAGAAGAAGTGCCTTCGGTGCATATTGAGCACGTGGAAGAGTCTTCTGTCAGGTTGGTTTGGTTGCGCGCCAGAAGGTTGGAGGATTTTTCATGTAGGAAGGGTACATGAGTAAAGGCACTGAAGATGGGTTTTGTTTTATTAAGTTTCATTAAATGAACAAAGTATGTGGTAGTTAAAGTAGCATTTAATGACCAGAAAAAGGAAAAACTATAAATAGAGGGTCGGGGCACTCTCATTTTAATTTGCGAAAATGAAGAGTTGGAGATATAAGTGAAATATATAAGGTAGGAATTTTTAGATTCGATCAAGAGAAAATCTATGTGATTAAACAAGTAAAGAGACAGTTTGAGATTGTGAACTAGAAGGAAGGAATTACAGGTGTGGAATGAAGTGAAAAGACGTTATCTTGTGAAGAATTTATCGAAGTTAGGGTTCAACAAACTAGGGCACGAGTTTAGGAGATTTGTATCATGGATCTAAGATCGAAGGTTGGGAGAAGGAAAGTAGAGTAACAAGGAGAGGACTGGAGTAATACAATTACCTCAACCATGGCACCGAAGAAAGGGAAGGGAAAAGTGAAGGCTAAACAACCAGAACTTGAGGTGGAAACAAACAAAGAATGGTATGCGGAAATGTAATACCCTGACGGAGTGATAATGGGGAAGGAATGGGAATCCCATTTGAGAAGAATGCTAGTCACTGACTATAATCACTGCACCAACACTATAGAGAAATAAATGACATTAGAATTGGTACGCCCAACCAACAAGTGAACACCTGAAGGGTTTCCTATCTATAATGATGACATGAAGTTCAAGCTGGTGAAGGCAAGGTTGTTGCAACTCTATGAGTTTCCTTATTTTGGGAAGCCAGATCACTTGTACCAGTGGTTAATGTCTCGGGTGCATGAGGACTACTTCCACTTTGTTGGGCTGAAGATGCATGTAACTCCTCAGTTGATTGCATAATTTACTAGCCTCATATGCGAAGGAGATAGCCTGGAAGATGACCTTAGTGACAAGGAAGCTATTCAGGAGACCATCACAGAGTATGCCTATAAGAAAGGGTCATGGTATTATGACATCTCAGACATCAAGGACCCAGTTATGAAGATGGTTGCACACTTGGTAATGAAGTGAATGGCTAAGAAAGGTGGACACAAGTCAACAAGCCATGGCTGCATGTCTGTAGGAAGATTACAGAGGGGAACATTTACAACTTGTCTACATACATTGCCGAGGAAATTGTAAAGTGCACAAAGGAAGGGGACAGGATCCTCTTTGGAAATGTCCTACTCACCATAGTATTTGTAGAAATTAGAGTGCCGATGCACCAGATAAGTTTGTGTGGGAGTACCTAGTGAAGACCCTTCACCCGAAGAGGTTTGAAAAGTATGCATGTGATACAATGATGGCTCCCCATAAAGCACGGCTCAAAAAATGGTATACACACTTGAGAAATGCATTCGGGGTAGAGTGGAGGATCCCCAAACAACTCCCAGTAGCCACACAAGGAGAAGTTGAGTTTGCGGTGTACCAACACTATTTCTTGGGCAGGTTTAAACTTGTTGATGAATCATGGAGCCCTTGGTGCAAGCTCCCTTTCACGTTCACTGCCCAATACTTCCAAGTGGGAGTGAACAGATTTAAAGAATAAAAAAGCTATCGCTAGAGCTAGGAAAATTGGACCAAGAACACAGGGATATGAGGAAGAAATTGAGCTATCCCAGAGGTAAGCACATGTACATGGAGAAGTATGTGTCACACGAGATCCACATGACTAGACCAATAACACTTCCTATTGTTGGAGGATCTCGCGGCGTGTGTATACGTGCGCATAAGGCCAAAATTTGAAAATAGTGTGTACTTGGTGGATGAAATATCCATACCTGAAGACCCCTTAGGAATGAAGAAGACAGTGTCTAAGAAGAGGGATAGAGGAGAGGAAGGAGCACCAAGTGTACCAACTACTCAGACAGTGAGCATGCCTTATACAAGCGCCAAGCCAAGCACCTATGTTTGGAGGAAGAAGTCCCCAGTAAAGGAGAAGACGCTAGAAGTAAGGGCACCCAAACAACCCACCACCTTGGAGGAGTCACAAGAGGAAGAAGAGAAGGAAAAATATCCTGACCAGAAGAAACCTCTCGGGAAGAAGCATAAGGTAGATGAAGAAGCCGACTCGGAGGCGGCCAGAAGCACTGGAGAGATATCTAGGGAGAAGGAGAGGATGAGAGTGAAGAGGGTGGTGATGAGGAGAAAGAGCCAGAAAAATGCAAGGAACCTTTAGAACCTCACATAGTTAGTGTCTATGACTCAAAGGAGGAGAGTGGAGAAGAGAAGCAAGAGTTCATATTCACGTGGCGGAAAGGCGCACAAGGAGATGAAGGCACTAAAGATACAAGGGTAGATGAGAGGGATGTCGAGGGACAGAGAGCCATATATTTTACCAAGGAGTAGATAACTGAAGTGGTAGAGTGAGAAGTGAAGAAGATGCTTGAGATCCTTGTAGACCAGGAATTAGAGCAGAGCATAGACATAATGCTAAAGGAAGGGAGGGAAGAGAGTGGTGAAAAGGGACATGACAGCCTAGGAGGCCCCGCTCTGATAGTCATCTTCCCCAAAGGCACGCGCTCGGGTAGAAGACCTCTGGATGTAGAACAAAGGTAGATAATGGGCTACATGGATGACTCAAGGAAGGTGCTATGCACATGATTCCAAAGCACGAGTACCCACCGAAAGACTTATAGCCATGGGATCGTTTGAGAAGGAGGGCGCATACCCCAGGACCAAGAAGATGCTTTCTTGGGCATTTGAATCCCATGTCGATGAGCTGGACTTTGAAGTTTTCCAGAAGGTGCTTATCACGCCCAGAGTCTAAGGGAGACAACCCCTTAGTAAATTCCCAAGAGCTCATAGACGAGCAAGTATGTAATTCTCTAAACAAGGTCGCGGTGGAAACAGAGGCAAGACTATTCATGTGGAATGACAACATAAGGGATTTAGAGGGAAAGTTGGCCAAGAAGGAGGAAGAGTTGGCTAAGGTGGCCAAAAACTTGAAATAGGAGGAATTAATTAGTGCATAGCTAAGATGCGAGCTCAAGGAGGAAAAGGAAAAGGTGCAGGAGGTCTACAAGAAAGTAGACTCGATAAAAAGTTCCATCATCTTGAAACACCCAGATCTAATGCCTATCCCCCAGAGGTATGCATCAATGCTGGAATGCCTAGAAGACTTAATGCATGTCCTCACCATGGAGAGGTGACCCTTGGCATTAGAATCTATGGAGGAAGTAGCTGCGCTGCTTGAAGGAGGAGGACCGTTAAAGGTGATAGCACTAGTTGCTGAGTATAGCAAGGTGCTCATAGATGTAAAGGTTGCTTCCCAATCTGCTGAGGCCGCATATGACACATGTGCGGATAGAGATAAGGTGGCAAGATCCTTGGTCACCACACTCGAAGCAGAGCTGAAAGAGTTCTAGGAAAAGAATAAAGGAAACAGGGTAGAGTGTGATAGAGTCCTGGTGGAAGTAGAAAGAAGATCCGAGGAGATTAAGGCACTAAGGGGCTCAACCAAGACATGATTGAAGGAACTATATCCTCAAATTACTAGGAGAATGGACAAGATCACATACCTAGGTAAATATATGGAACAAATTGTGGACACTTTGGGCACCCAGGGAGCTGGCCTAAGTTTTGATGAGGTAAGCCTCCTTGTTGGTGACCTCTGTCGAAGAAAATACTGAACGAGGTCAAAACATGGAATAATTTGGAGGTAGTCTTACGAAAGGACTTCCCTAGCCTTTTCGTTTAATGTTTCCCCATTATTCATTCTTTCCCCTATTCTTTCATTCTTTATTCATCTTTGTAATATTTATCTCGCATCTTGGTTCCATTGAACCAACTTACACCTTAGTCAAGTAGAATGTTTCCAGAGCGAGAGAACAGGCGTAGTGTGGGTTGATATTGAGCCCCCAAAATATGGACTAAGTATAAAAGAACGTGGGTGTGTGGGACCCCGATTCACGAGGATGATGCACAAGGTAAAAGCATGAAGAAGAAAAGGCTCAATGAAGTATATAGCGTGTGTGGCACGCGAAAGAGGTTCGAGACTTAGCCGATTCAAGCAAAAAAGGTAGAACACATGAAAATCATCATTGGTTACACATGGATAACATGCCATCCTAGGAACATGTGGCCCAGAAAGAGAATGCCAGAAAAGGAATCTTCTAGAAGACCATCATGAGATGGAGTGGAGAGCTTAGGCTTGAGGAAACATGCTCATTGAAGGACCACATTCGACACTTGCTAATGGATCTGAGGGTGCGGAAAGGTGAGTTGGCAGTGCAAGAAGGTGATAAATACAAGTTCCTGTGGACCAAGAAAGGGAGAGAGACATAAGAGGAGAAGATAGGAGATACGAGAGAGAGAGAGAGAGAGAGATAACATGGATAAAACTCACTGTGTAGGATTACTTTGCGAGTCGAGATTTGATGTACTAAGCTCAACATTGTAATTTATTTTCTATTTTTGTGTAGTTATACAAGCCTAGTGATGTGCATGACTATAGTCTACCCTCTATGGCTCTTTGTAATGAAATGATGAATATAATGAAGTTACCGATTACATTTAGATAGAAAGGGGTTTCATGTATATTTTGTTCATAGAAGTTCTCTTTCCTTTCATGCTATGAATGAATGGTTGTAGCTTTCTTTCGTTATATTATATGTTATGGAGTCTTTTAAAACACACAGTCGAAGAAAATACAAGGATCTAGAGGTCATCCTGAGCCTTGTAATCCTTGTATGTCTAAACTTCTTTCCTAAATACTCCTATACTAATCATTGATGAATGCTTCCCACTAAAAACTCACATAAAAGAGAGACTCAACGCACCGCACGTGCCTCGGTGAGTGCTCAGCTTCTGTTGGGTGATAGGCCGGCACGCATGGGATTGCTTCCTCTTATAATGGGAGTAAAATTGACTACACATACCTTCCATGTCCATGCCAGGGAGCACATGTGATGGCTTCCTCCGACATATCAATTTTCATGCCATGGATCACCACTTTCCCCTCCTTACACGCCAAACTTGAACTCCATAGTAGGCGAGGATCATTCCCTTATAGTTTTGTGATAAATTTACTAAAACCCCAATTCTAAAAAGGTTCCACATAGACTTATCGTCCACAATACACCCATGGTTGGGCGGCTCGACTCGATTCTATCACTTTGCCCATGGAAGCCAAACAATGCACAACACTTTAAAGTCTACAATTTAATCTGATCGTAATCAATGTAATTTTTTCAAATGATAATAGTAATGTTTTAACAAATATTTCATGATCATGGAGTTCAATAATAAAATCTGCGAGATAAACTTTGAGTCAACCAAAGTATGCAATGTAACACTACCATTGTAAAGCACTATCATCAGAGAATTTTCGGAAGAGATTTGAGTGAACATATGAGACCAAAACTCATAAGATATCTCATAAATAAAAGGATGTGTCTTTCCTCGTAGGCCAACATCACCTACATTCATAAAATGCTATGGAAGTTTTTCCATTCGATCCATGATGATTTCTTCTATCTCGCCATCACCAAAGCATCACAATTATTCATACAAGTTATTGTGTACATAAGACACAAGCTCTTAAATTTTCCATTGTTGTCACAAAATTTATAACCTTCCATAACAGATTCCTCCTTGTCTTTAACTTTTTGGATGTTATTTTTATTGTCTTTGTTGGTGCTCGATAATAATCTCACCCATTTTGTTGAGATTTAATTTTTTCTATCTGCTTATCATGTAAGTTTTTCCAGGAGCTCTCTATTTTTCCCATTTATATTCTTTTTCTTCCTCCTTTTCGTTGAAGGTATGGTTATGGAGTGTACTTTTTTAAAATTTCTCTTTGGAAGCAAACTGGTTTTTATCTGAAATGGCAGTGTTTCCCTTTGGTACAGGTTTTCCTTGGTCATGTTTTGTTTCTCCATTTCTCTCATTATGTCATATGTTATACGTGGAAATTTTTAATTGGTGTGGTGAAGCATGTTCAATTTGTAAACTTGCAATTTTCTTATGAAATTCACAAACTATAGCTTTTGTCGTGCGGATGAATATTCCTCAAATATTCATAACCAAAAAAGCTAGCACAAATAATTTTTCTTTCCGCCCCAAAGGTGTACACATGGGTCAAAAAGAAATGGATGCGGGGATGTGGTGCATAGCTGTATTTATGAACTTTAATGAGAAAAGTTGTTAAAAATGCAAAATCATCCCAGAGTCCGTAGAAGGACATGTGATTTTGGTTTTAAAGAAAGCGAGAGAAGCGGTCATCGAGGATTTCTGTACTTTTTAGTATTATATAAAAGAGGAGGTAAAATTGTAGAAAATTTCCATAGCTCTGCTAACATTAAGGTATGGCTACGTGGCGCACCCGTGTTGAAATTAAAAGGCGAGATGGGTGGGTCGAATTTGTCAAAAGTGTGAAAATTTTAAACATTGAAAAATTGTAAAAGTGCTCCTAAAGCCCGTGTTAGTGAAGGTTTCTCCATATGGACGGCTAATTTTAAAATTTGAGAAGGTATAATGAATGGTGATGATTATATTCATTTATTTCTACCACCATCAATGTTTTTTCTTGAAAATCAAGGAAGTTTAAATTTTAGGATTGCATTCTTCATTTATTATTTGTTTGTTGGTTCTTTTTGTTTCTATCAAAGTGTCTTATTGCGAGATATTGCAATTTCAACTATGGAACTCGACTGGAAAACCAAAGGATTGCATAAATTATTGTTTTAAGTTTAAATTGCTCAGGTTCTCATGGAAAACTGGTAAAAAATTGAAATGCTTGTGTTTTCCTCTTATCGGCAAGGTCAATTGAGATTAATTTGGGGTTTTTGAAGATGAAGACTTTTCCCTCTTCATTCTCACTTTTTGGGAATCAAAAGCAATCTGGATAAGATTACAGATACAGATTTAATGGGTGTCAATCTAAATGACTTCCTCCAAAGGCTAAGTGATCCCCATAAAAGTGAATCTTTGAAAGTGATTCAGGAAAGCCGCATTGCTAAAGCTAGTGTCATCCCACCTTCTGTTCATTTCCCAGAGTTAGTATGGCACTTGTGCCATGAATTACGATCCTAAAAAGAGGGAGGTGTTAGATGGAAGTGGGGATGTAGTATTGACATTAAAATTATTTTCCATCATAATTATGTTAAAATTTCTTATTATTACAACCCCAATCACCATAGGCTTCAAATTGGTTCAGGCGATTATAAAAAAACATTATGCCAAAATTATAAGTTCAAAATGGCTACTCACAAAAAAGACAATTGTTAGAATCCCTAAGAAATTGGTTAGGGAATAGTTTATTGAGGAGGAATAGGATCCTATTATATTGTTGATCCGAATGGAAGGTCTAGAAACTACAAATGAATTTAATGAATCGATGACTACATACATGTGGATTATCCTGGAGAGAAAAGGAAGTATTTGCTAGGCTACCTTCATTGCAGAAGCACTTCATGAACACATGGTAACTCTTGGAGTGAAGATTGAGATGGGAGAAATCAAACACCTTGAATTCTATATGATGACATACCTCATTTATAATGTTTCTGGCCACAAACATTTCCCGGGTACTGTCACCACATGTTGATTTCAAGTAGTGTCAAATACATGAGATTTTCCCTCAGCAACAAGCTAACTGGAGTGGAAATGTAAGGTTAGTAAATGATTCCTTTTTCGCACCAATTATCTATCTTTTTGAACCAGAATGGGGATAGTACATAATCTCTCAATAGGCTAGATGTGTAATTATGGAATATGGTTGCTACTTTATTCAGTATAAGAAGTTCACATATATAAGAGTCAGTGGTTTTGAAGGTAATCCTTATAAGTTTCCCCGGTATGTTGATGAAAAACTTGTTTTATGTGAGTTGGAAAGGCAATTGACTCCTGTACATAAGTTGATTGCTAGAAAGCATAAAACAAATATCAAGTTCCCCATTAGAATTGGAAGGTATTCATGTCCTTCCATCATAAAGGCTAGGTTGATTGGAAAGGAATTGAAGGAATTTAACATGGACAAGTTTGAGGCAAGGCCAAATTATGACATTAGATGGGTGTTTGACAATATTGAAAATACATTTGATCATGAGCCCCATTTCAAAGAATACTGGATGAATTGTAGAGATGAGGAAGAAGTCAGATTAAGAGACTTTTCTAGAATGACCTTGTCACAAATAATTGACTATAAAATTACAATTATCCCATAGGGGATTATATATGATCCTCACATAGTAAGCAGATTCTATATCGATCAGAAAGTGGAGGATCAGCCTATTTTTCCTCTAGACTAGAATTTGGATGAATCTGATGATCCTTATTTGATAATAACTAATGTTATGAGGAGAACTGCAAACTGGTTGACTCAAAATAATATTGATCTGTCAATCTAGAATACAAAGATCTTAAGCAACTTCAAGAGTTTGGGAAATCTGAGTGAGGATATTCCACCCCGAGGAGGATGCAAAAAAAATGGACCCACTAGGAATAAAATCCCCTCAACTACCAAGTAAAAGGCCTACTCCTGAATTCATTGATGAATAGACATCAACCGTTGGTGGAACTTGCACTTCTGTGTTAGTTCTCATGCAAAAAACTGAAGAGATGCTTTTAAAGTCTATGGAGAATTTTCCCATTACTTGTTTAGTACCCATTTAGGAAAAAGGGAAAGGTCTAGCATCACAAGTGGCTCATCCAAGTGTCTCACCTAAGCCACTTAGTACTAAAAAATTAATGAGTGGAGCCATTGCAATTGGTCACCTTCAGCCTAGGCCACATAAGGATGAAAAAAGAACAACACCAGATTTGAAAAATTTTGAGCGAACACACAAAAAACCCAAGATTGTCCACCAGCCAGTCTTACTAATATTGGGTGCCCATATGCTAAAAAATTTCAAACATAGGGATGGGGTAATTGATCCTCAAAAAATGGAGAAAACTAGTATCTTCCTGAAGCAGCAGGATGCATCATTACTACGTATGGAGCAATCAAATCCTATGATCCATCCTTCACCCTTTTGTGGAAAAAAATAGTGGAATGCACTTAGAACCCGAGTTTCCCGGGGAATACTATAGTTAATCTAGTGGATAGTTAGTTTGTTACTCTAGGTATGAAAATTCCTGAAGCTCTACTTGTTAGGGATATCAATGCACCTCCATTTGAAATAATGCATGAATTTGTAAATATACAAATTGAGGTAATTGATGTAGATGATGGTGAGGATTATCCATGTTGGATGCACTTAGTTTGTCTATTGATGAACCCATATTAACACCAATGGATAGTATTGAGGTAAGTAAGGAATCAGAAAGGGATACTCATGCACTAACAACTAAAGTAGGAAATCATGAAATAAATTTGTCTTCCCCAAAACAAATGGTTTTGGAAATGGATAAACCAGAATTATTGGTTGAAAAGGATATTAATACTGGATTGGTAGTAGAAAAATTTGTGTCCACTTCACATTAAGGTCACCAAAACTAATGACTTTCCTTAAGAAGGAAAATTATCTTTTGAAGAAAGATTGAAAATGGCACAAGATGTAATTACTGATGAGGAAATCATTATTGGTGGAAATTCACAACTTTCAATGGGAAATGTGGAGTTGTTTCCAGTGGAACAACCTACCATGACATTTCTAGAGGTATCATTAGGGCATGAAGATAGTAGTTTGGCAACTCAGCTGGTTTCTAGAGAAAAGGAACCCATAGACCAAAATTTGATATAAAATGGCAAAGGGGAAGAAATTTATTCCACCATGGTTTCAGCTAGAGAATAAATGAAAGATTTTCCTTTTAATATTGATACATCTCAGTTAAATATGATCAATTTGAAATTCCATACCAGAAAAGAAGCATCCAAAATAATTAGTAGACAGAGTGAAATTGGCATAGGGCCTGTATGCATGAAAATGAACATGTGATCTTCAACCACACTTGACCCCCCAAGGTCGTGCTAGAGAGCATCTTATGTTGAATGTGTGTGGATAACTATAGGAGGATCAGTGACTAAGATTTGGTAGGGTGATCTCATGGTATACGAGTTGACAAATGGGGGATTTAGAGGCTATGAATGGGTAGTGTAAATTCCCTATGGTTTTTTACATAACTTAGATCTAAGCGCTAAAATAATTTGAAGTTTCCATGTAAAATAAATGAAATTTAAAATATATGCTACTTCTGAAAGGAAAACTAATCTAAAAAAATCATAAAACTAAAACATTACAATCATAAACAACAATTCACTTCTATTCTAAATAATTAACTCTATTTCTACACTAAAACTAAACAAGCAGATAACCCGGTGTGGTTACTCACCTATTCTAAGTGTATTGAAACTAAACTAACTTAAAACACACACTTTTCCAAATGATCTATGATATGTAGACAACCTCCTATAGATATTCCCTCCTTCAAATCCACAGGGATGGGAAGAAGAGGATCTGTCACCGGGGGTTGCTATGAAAGATTTAAACCCTCTTGGAAATTAACTAACTACTTGCAAATGAAAATAAATTGATTTCTACTCTATTTGATATCATGTAACAATGATATATTTTAAGAATGAAGGAAATCAAAGAAAAATCCAACCTAGAATTCACAGAACAGAGGTAAATCTAGTTGTGTAGTATTTTTTCCCCTCGGTTATTTTCTTTCTCTGTGTGTTTATATGATTCCAAGAGATTGGGAATGCAAGAACAACAGTAGGAGGATGGCACTTGATCAATGGCAGCCTTATGGTATTTTGGATGCAATGTAGGTAGAAGAGAGATAGCACAAGATATTAGATCTTGGCTACGTAATTCTTAAGCAAGATCGTAGAACAATACAATGCAAGATACACAAAATTCTCGGGCATTGTTCTTGAATAAAAGCATGGAATATATAGAAATGGAGGCTAGGAGGTTAATTCATGCACAAGGTAAGAAGGATGATTTCCAACCAATTAAATCTATTTAAAATAGAAGAGGGAAGGAATACCATGCAAACAAGAGTATTTTTAGGTAATTTGGTTCACAAACGCACCTTAAAAGTTGAGTTAAGTGAAGTTTCGTGTGTCAAAAACACGCATGAAGAGTTATGGAAAAAGTGTTAAGGACCACCGCCCCATGCGGGAGGCGGTCCTAGGGCTCGCCCAAGCACGGTAGGTGGTCCTAGAACTACCACCCAAGCCTGGGAGGCAGCCCTAAAACCATCGACCAAGCACGGGAGGTGGTCCTATCACTAAAGCCAAAAATGCACATAAATGAGAGGGAAGCTGGAAGAAAGTGTGGAAAGGCTAACTAAGGATGTCTATGCTACAAATATACACTGTAAATTGGTTTTGGAGCTCGAACACCTTCTAAAAATATATGAATCATCATTAGGGACCTTTGTAACCCTTTTCTGACAATGTAGCACATGCAATTTTGGGTGTGTACATATTGCCCCCTCGGAGAAGTGTCTTAGCCATGAACAGGATGTAAAACATAGAGTCCGAGTATGGCATTCCCGAAATGGGGAGTTAGAAGTTATACCTGACATGCCCGTGTGTCAAAATCTCTTCATTCAAACTCTCGCTACCTATAAGAGAAAAATAAGTCTTAAGTGCGGATCGATAAAATATTGAAAAAAATGAACACTAAATTAAAACAACAAGAGGACTTACCATTGGTACGGGGATATAGAAGTATACCTCGCTAACTAACACTCCAAAATTATGAACACATCCACTCAAAATTAAGTTATATATATATATATATATATATATATATATATATATATATATATATATGTATGTATGTATGTATATATATATATATATATATGTATGTATGTATATATATATATATATATATATATATATATATATATGTATATATGTATATATAATATATCTAAATAAACTCATTTTCAAATTCATTTGCACATATCAACTTTGTGATTTTTGAGCTCTAGACCCACGGTGACCATTTTTCGTTTTTTAGTATGGTTGAATTGGAATGGATTTGGGAATGGTATTTTGTGTCGAGCTTAGCCCTTTGTTTTTCAATACTTTGAGAAGAACTCCTAATAAATTCATAACTAGAGCGGTCATAAGGGCCTCAAAGAGGTGGATAGGCAAAGTGCCTTCATTTTTAGCCTCCATCTTGCGATGTATATATGATGTTTTGGTATTTTGTTCTCATTGCAAGCATTTTGACTACACCTAGTGTGTGATGGATTTGTACAAAACTATGACACACCTTGATATGTCTGACAGATATCTCTTTTTGGATCAGTTATTCTTTTCATAGAGTTGGATTACATTGATGATTTGATTCACGTGTGTACTCTTAGATGTTTAGAATTTCCAATTTTCTATGCTTTTCAAAATTTATGCATGGGATGTGAAATGATAATAGAATGATTTCTTTTTTTTCTTTGTAATGTTGATATATGATCATGCAATCACATTGTGATGTTGAACTTTAGTTTCTCTAAGAAAATTTTGGTACTTCTTATTATTTTGGCAAAACATGGGAAAAGAATGATATGATAAGTGAATGAATTTTCCCCACTCTTGACCCCATGCAACTAGTAGGATGTGAGGGCTCAACACCAAGGGTCAGAAAGGGCACAAGTTATGAAAAATTATTGAATGGTAGTGATGAGAGAAAGAAAAAGGTTTGGCAGAACCAAATTGAGATGCTACAACCTTACTCTACTCAAGTTACTTCATAGTTTAGAATGTGAATTGCTTTCTAGTTTATCTAGACTTAGATCCATAGATGGCCACTTGGTTGAAAAATATGGTTTTGAGGTTTTAAACTCTTCTTGTAATTTTGGACATCTAACTCACTTTGTTTTTGATTTATGATTTCACAATGTTTGACTAATTTGTAACTTTCAAGTTTATCAAAGAGACCCCCTACGCCTTGCCCCATGCTACCAGTAGGAAGCGTGGGCTCATCACCAAGGACAAGGAATAGGTGATTAAGGGAATTTCCCTCCTTTCTAGACCTTATGTCACTAGTAAGAGACGTAGTCTCAACACCGAAGGTTGGTAAGGAAAATAAATGTGTAAAAATAAAAGTTTATGTAGATTTTCATTTGACTTACTTATCTAGAAAAAATGTTTAGTATGTTCTTATTTCCAAATATATTTTCACGGGATAGATGTGACACCATGAATCTTCTAGAACAGACTATAGGAAAAGACACCTAACCCAGAAAGAAACTATAAGCATAACCAAGTATGCAGGCCTTGGTATGATCACGGTCAAAACTTTGTCTTATCTTGCTTGAACTAATGAGATGATTCAAAAATAATTGATGATACTATGAAGATTTGAAGAGATATGATCTAAATTTTTTCCAATGTTTTCAGAATTTTTTAGGAGTTTCCATAAGAATAAATCCCTTGATCACGAATTTTACAAAATGAACTAGTAGATGAAAATGTAATGCATATGAAATAATGTACATATGGAAACGCAGGTGAATCTTTACGTCATGATAGCTAAGGTAAATAAATTTTATGAATATCAAATTCTTCACCCCTAAGAGTACATAATGGAGAACCATGATCCTCAAAACGAATTTTCTCTTGACAAGGGCCTACCATTCTGGGTTTAGACTTACAACCCTTTCCCAGAAGTGTATATGTCCAATCACTAAAATCATTTGTCTAAAAGAGGCATTCGTACACCTCGTTATCATGTTCTCAAGAGATGGTGTGTGGGTGAGCATGACCATGCTGCTCAACCTTATTTCCTATGTAGAGCATTGTGTTTACTTGTGACACTTGTTGAATGATGAGGCCTTTCCCCATGGATATGAAAAGCTTATTTTCAGACACACATGAGTTGAAACTAGGGTTTAGAATAGAACAACCCTCAAATATGGATTTGATGGGAATCATTTCAATCTCAAATTTCCCTTCTTTATTTATTAATTCTATCATATTTACACCTAAACCTAGGTCATTGGATGGAAGAGATGCTAAACCAAGAAGACTACCCATCCCTTATGGTTCAAATGGGAGGAAGATTGGATCGTCACTCTCTAAGAGTTTCATAATTTTGTTGTGGTCTTAGTGGACACTTTGTTTCCACATATATTGATTTACCCTTATATGTTTTTGCCACCTCAAATGTTTTTAGGTCAATGACTTCAACCTTTGGAACATATAGGGTGACTGGGACTAACTCTTTCATTGGAGGTGGTTTATTCAATTGATTCACAGGAAGCTCATACTCCGTATGGAATCCTTTCTTCTTATTGAGGTTTTCTAAGTGTATATCAAAGGGCTTAGGATCCCCTTGAGCAATGAATACCTTCCCCAAATGGAGGAATCTAATCTCCTGGAACAGGGTAGAGGGGATAGCTTTCATCCGATGAATCCAAGGTCTCCCCAGGATCATGTTATAACTTGTTTCCCTGTTGATAATGTAAAAATCCATCAATATGGTATTTGGAACAAGTGTGAATGGAAGAACTATGGTTCCAATCGAGGTCTCTTTAAGACTGTCATACCCCATAACATGTTTCTTGTAGAGGAACAATTTTTCTCTCCATATCCCAACTTCTACAAGAAAGAGAAGGGAACCACATTTACAGCAGCCCTATCATCAATCATGTCTCTCTTAATGAAATTGTTATAAACCCATACTTGTAAAAATAAGGAAGGATCACCTTTTTGGATAATTTCAATGTCACATGGCATCTTTTCTATATCTAAAATAAACCAATTATCCCTATTATTCTATCCCAAAGGATGTATGTAAAAGTCAATATGATTTATTTGAGTGCTAGGAGGTGGCATAACATGGACTAGATGACCAAGACCTAGTGCATTGAGCAACGCAGAGTGATGCGCATGTGAATTCTTCAGAAACCGAGGAACGAAATGTGAAAAAGGTCTTATTCAAATTTGATATTAAATCATAGGCTCCTACTGGTTTTACAATTGTAGGAATGTCATCTTGTGGGAAGGAAAGATTAGGTAGGGGTTGTGAAATGTACTCCTTCATCTCGAGTTGTTGCATTAATTTCATGCTCAACCTCTAGCTCAACTAATCCCAAGATTTTTGTGTTATCATTTGAACCAAGGTTAGGAGCGACTCGAGAGTTATTAGAAGTTGAGGATTCATGGTCATTGTTTCCTATAGGAATGCATTTTTTTGTGTTTTTGAATTCACCTTGAAATTTTAAGGATGTGTAGGGAGAGGATCTCAAAATATTCTCAAATTAGTGTTCTAAGGAGCTACATGTTCTCAGTATTGTCGATTGTGAGTTTGTTTCAGGATTTTCTAGGAACATGTCTACAAAGAGTTGCCTTTGGTTTTCGGGAAGTCTTTGTAGAAACTTGTTACAATCATGGCAAGTCCTATCGTCATGACCTCGAACCTTATGGAAACCACAATATAGGTTAGGGTCATAATCTCTTGGTCTTTGATAAGCATATTGATGTTGTTTATTATAACCTCGGTTATAATTTTGAAATTGTTTTTTATAACCATGATTTGTTGCCCCTTTTCTAGAGTTTTGATATTGGTTTGGACCGTGGGTTTGATTTTGTTTTTGTAGTGGATGATTTACATCGACCATGTTGACGAAGACGTAGTGTTAGGGAATATTTGATTACGAGTTTTTTTATTATTATTGTTTTTGTTGTTTGGAAAATCAACATTCTGGGCTTGACCAGTAGCACTATTCGTGGTAGCACCATGATTGTGATTCACACCCTTAGGTCCTTGGTTATTGGCATCATTGTTTTGATAATTTGAATTATTTTGGTTTGGGGATACCAATTTTCCATTAGGACCATAGGTCTTATGCCCTCTATCAATATAGGCTTGATCAATCCAAAGTTCTCCTTCTAATACTTCCTCATAACTATGGAAAGGAAAGTTTTGGACCTCTTCCTAGTATCTTGATTGAGCGAATGAATTAAAATATTACAAAGTTTCATCTAGTCCATGTTGGGTGCACTCGAAAAGGAATAAAGAGCTTTTCACCATCTCTGGATGAAATGAGTGACATTTCATTTTGGTCCTATCTAATATGCAAGAACTCCCTAATCCTTATACGTAACAACTTGTTCATGTCAAATGCATTAATGAACTTAGAAACAAGTTATTTAAAGGAATGTATATAATCCTTTGGAATATGGCAATACCAATCTAGTTTGATTCCTTTGAGATTCTTTGGAAATATATTAGTCACTATAACATCCCAAGGAATAAATTCCCTGATGGCAATAGCATAGGCCTTGATATGAGCATTCGGGTCTCCTTCTACCTTAAATTTTGGAAGATCTGACAATAGGCATGGAAGCATGACACCACATATGGTGAATTCAAGAAGATCCTTTAAGTACTCAACGTATGTACCCATTGCATAATATTCCACCATTGAAGATCCTTGATAAGGAGGTGGAGGAGGAGTTGGAAAATCTGCACTATAAGTGTTGATGGGAACTTATGGATTCCCTTAATATGGCATGTAAGGAGCGGGAATGGTATATGGGTCCATCTGGGATTTTTTGAATACATATGCATGTAAATGCTTTAATGAAATCAGAAACAAGTTGTTTAAAGGAATGTATAGAAGCCTCTGGAATACGGTAATACTAATCCAGTGTGATTCCTTCAAGAGTCTTTGGGAAATATCTTAGTCACTACTCAAGATCCCAAGGAGGTAATTACCTAATGGAAATAACATAGGCCTTGATATGAGAATTCAGGTCTCCTTCTCCCTTAAATTTTGGAATATTCAACAATATGCATGGAAGCATGACACCACATATGGTGAAGTCAAGAGGATTGTTTAAGTACTCAACGTATGTACCCATTGCGTAAGATTCCACCATTGAAGATCCTTGATAAGGAGGTGGAGGAGGAGGAGTTGGTTAAGCTAAACTATAAGAATTGAAAGGAACATATGGAGTCACTTGATATGGCATGTAGGGAGCATGAATGGTATATGGTTCCATCTAGGGATTTTTTGAATAAATATGCATGTAAGGTGGGATAGCTCTAGGATATGGAATAGTGGGTGTAAAACTAGGGAATGTAACATTGTTTTTTTGGTGGCATTCGAGAACACACTTCACAGCCAGCCCTTGAGAAGGATGAGGACCCATCCCTAGTGTGCCTAACCCTATGAGAAGATCACCTAGATTTGAATGAATCGGATAACCTTGTTATATAGGATATTGCATTGGTTGCTCATTGGAAGGGATGTATCCTTTGTTATCAACTAGATACCCCGTGTTCTTCCCTAGAGAATGTGTTGGTTGTGAAGTTTGGGAACTTTTTAGTTCTCTAATCCTCCCTACTAAAGTAGTAATGAGATCATTGGGAGAGGATTGAATCCCTTGTTGGGGTGCCTATGGCGTAGGGATTGATTAAGCAGACTCATGATACCTGTCATGAATTGTTTAATGTTATAATTCTTGTCTTCCTCGAAGTAAGAATCTTGGGATGGGTATTCAAAATCTTATAGGTTTTGGCCTTCATTCTATCCAAAGATTCATCTATCTGATGAAGAGGATTAACTATTCGTGTAAATAGATCATCCTCTGTTGATTGCATTGTAATGTGAGGTCTTGACAAGACTCTTTGGTAAGAACCTATTCCATTTGTGATAACAACATGGTTTGCATTAGGTTGACCATATTTCATGTCTAACAGTTGATCTACCTCCTCCAAACTTACATAGCTAATGGGGTTTGAAGTGTAACTAGGGAGGTTTGAACGTTACTTGTGTAATTTTCGCCTAGATAAAAAGAGGAGGGGATTATTGTGGTTGTATGTTAGTGTAATATCTATCAAATCCAAATAGCCCACCAAAATCTCTTCCAAACATATTTTAAAAGGTATAAAATACCTACCAAACTAGGGGAAGAAATGGAGAGATGAAGTAATTAATCATTTCACGTCGGGTTCACCAATTTGTATGGATGAAAATGAACACATGATCTTCAACCGCACTCGACCCCCAGGTCATGCTTTGGAGCAGCCGATGTTGAATTTCTTTAGCTAACTATAGGAGAACCAAAGATTAAGATCAGTAGTGTGATCTTCTAGTAGCTGAGTTGATAAAAGGGAGATTTAGAGGCTATGAACGGGTAGTGTAAATTCCCTATGGTTTGTTTACCTAACTTGTATCTAAGCACTAAACTAATTTGAAGTGTCCATGTAAACTAAATGAAATTAACAATCTATGCTACTTTTGAAAGGAAAACTAATCTAAACAAATCACAAACAACATTTCTCTTCTATTCTAAATAATTAAATCTATTTCTACACTAAAAATAAACAAGCAAGATAACCGGTGTAGTTATTCACCCGTGTTGAGTGTATTAAAACTAAACTAACTTAGAACACACACTTTTCCAAATGATCTATGACATATAGATAACCTCCTACAGATATTCCCTCCTTCGAGATCCATAAGGATGGGAAGAAGAGGATCCTCACCGGGGTTGCTATAAAAGATTCATACCCTCTTCGAAATTAACTAACTACTTGCAAATGAAAATAAATTGATTTCTATTGTATTTAATATGATGTAATAATCATAAATTGTAAGAATGAAGGAAATCAAACAAAAATCAAAACCGGAATTCACAGAACATAGGTAAATCCAATTGTGTAATAATTTTTCCCCTCAAGATATGTTCCTTTCTTTCTCCGAGTGTTCATGTGATTCCAAGATATCGGGAATAAAAGAACATCAGTATGAGGATGGCACTTAAGCAATAACAGTTTGATGGAAGTCTAGATGCAATGCAGGTAGAAGAGAGAAAGCACAAGAGATCAGAGCTTGGTTATGTAATTCTTAGCAAGATCGTAGCAGTAATACAATGCAAGATACACAAAATTCTCGGGCCTTTTACTTGAACACAAGCATGGAATATATAGGAAAGGAAGCTAGGAGGTTACTTCATGCACAAGGAAAGAAGGAGGAGTTCCAACTAATTAAATCTATTTAAAATTGGTGAGGGAAGGAATACCATGTAAACAAGACTATTTTTAGGCAATTTGGTTCACAAACGCACCCTAAAAGTTGAGTTAAGTGAAGCGTCATGTGTCAAAAACATGCATGAAGAGTTTTGGAAAAAGCGTTATGACCACCACCCCGAGCAGGAGGTGGTCTTGGGACCATCATCCAATCTCTGGGAGGTGGTTCTCACACTAAAGCAAAAATGCATAGAAATGATAGGGAAGCTAGAAGAAAGCGTGGAAAGGCTAACTAAGGATGTCTAGGCTATAAATATGTACTGTAAATTGGTTTTGGAGCTGGAACACCTTCTAAAATGACATGAATCATCATTAGGGACCTTTTTAACTATTTCTTGACAATGTAGTACATGTAATTTTGGGTGCATACAGGACCCTTGAGATAAGTATCCAAGAAAAGATAGAATCATTGGTACAAAAAGAACAGAAATATCCAAGAAGATAGTAAATGTTCCGAGATAAATTCTAGCAAGGATCGTAGGAAAAAAATATGGAACAAGTTTGAAAAGGGGATGGATCCGTGAATATATTTCAAATGAAGAAGAGACCCTTCCTATGCAAATGCTTGACCTTCCTGCTTTGTATTTTCCAAAGATAGTGAGAGCCCCAAAAAAGGACAGGACCATCACAAAGACTCATATTGAATCATTTGGAGTAAGGACCTTAGAGATAGAAATTACTTTCGAGGATAAGACAAGAAAATATATAACTCGGCGATTGACGATTAAAACATTTAGATTATTACCTTGGGAAATAATTCCGAGGAACAACTATAGCAAGGAGTATCTCGAAGTAGTAAGATATATTCTACAAAATTTTGATGAAGATGGAATGACAAAAAAACAACTAAAGGATAAAATTAACAAGTAAGTGCCATGTGAATACCCTTGAGGGTATAAATAAAGTAAATCTTGATGTTAAGAAGGTCCAAGTGGTGGAAACTTGGATTGAGAAATTGATTGAGAATGGAAAAGAAGGTATTACAGAGGCAAGCTCAAAATATGAGGACCTCAAAAGTCAACAAATGGAAATTGATGGAATAATTGAAGATTACGACAATGAGATATTTTTTACTTGGAAGGAAATCTACCCAAACTTGACCACATTACCCGATTAGTGATGATCCGGTTGAGCAAGAAAACATCGTACCAGTAGAGTACAAAGGGAGCTAGTATGCTCTTGAAGATTTGTCAAAAATCAGATTAGATAACTTGAATGAAATCAAGAAAAAACTTGAAGTAAAAAGACATGGGTCGATGATTCACTTGATGCTATTTATCGGAGATTATAGGGCATGGTGGAAGACAAATTCAAAAAGAGTTATGGGGACTTAAAACTTGATTTCTTACTTGACTCATTTGAAAATGATATCCGAGCAAGTGACTTCTCCTCTGAAGTTATTGAAAATATGAGGAATAATGAGAATAGAATTGAGGAATTGAAAGCCGGGACACTGGAATATAAGTAAAAAATTACCCGGTGTATGGATTCAATAGCAAGAGAAAACATTTATTTTCCAACACCACGTTGGACCAAAAGAAGATGAAACAAATTAATTATTCCATAGATATGATGCTTATATGGCAAGGCTACCGGAGGAGCAAGATGCGAAGAAAAGGATGAAGAGGAAGAGGATGCGAGGCACAAAAGATGATCAACATGCTTAGGCACATTATTCCTTAATTTGTATTCTTTTTCACACTCCATTAAACCGATATTGTGAAATGATGTTCTCGATACATTAAAATTGCATTATATTTTGAAATTTTATTATTTCTTTGTTTCAATTGAAATATAAAAAGATATAGTAGTTCATATTGTATTAGATTAAAATTTCACACATACTTGGAACAGACATGTGTGAACTATTAATTTTCTTGTATTTCTTGGAATTTAAACGAAAAACAAGATAGGGTTCTATAGGGGCCCTACCCTCGATAGTGAAATATGTATACATGCCAAAATAGAGATAATCAAAGGAGAACAACACTAAAATATTTTTCAATATGGTCTCTTAGTCTCCTCCCAGTAGAGGAATTTTGTTCAAAAGTTTGTTTTTTCTTAGCAAAAACTCATCCGAGCCTTGTGATATTTATATAAATATGATTGACCTGACCAAGTCCCCTGGACATACCCATATCCATCAGTGACTCCAAATTCATCCTAGGGCGGTTCATAATTTTTTCAAGCTCAATTTTATTTTGATGGGATGACACCCAATCTAAAAGGTCCAAACCACCTGAGAAGAAAGCATTTTTCCTTTCCCCTTGTGAAGGGTCAACTTGCTAGGATTACTTTGAGAGGGAATGTTTTGAGTGATGAGAGGGTAGGCACTACATGTTGTGAAATGTGAGGCCTTGAGCTAGTTCGCTTCCCATTTTCTTAAAAGGGGTGAGTTGTCCCTCGTATAAGGAATTTGTTAGGGTACCAGAAATTCTCACTCGGAGGAAGAAGCACAATGCATCATTAGTTTGGACAACCGAGTTGTAAACCTTCCTCTTCTATCCCGAGTTGAGGAAATTACTTCCATTGAGTGATGAATAGATATTGATTGGTCCTCTTCTCCATCTGATATGATAATTGGAGGCTGAGGTTGTGTTTCTCCCTTCCTCTTACTCAAAGAAGGTGTTGACATTGGACCTAGTGGTAGAGACACAACTTCCACTTGTTTCTTTTCCAGGAGTGAATCCTCTTCTCTAACTCATCCACCTTGTTGGAAATGGCAGGCACTATATCGAAGGAGGATTTATCATGCAATACATATGATTACTTAGGAATCTCTTTTAATACAAATTACTCGTTCGATAAAAAAGGGAACTGAAAACTGGTCTGCCCAGAGACCTAAGGCCTCCTTTCAACCTAGTATTTCTTTAAATCCTCAGGAATTTTCATATGTTCCCATCTAAAAAGATGGAAATACATAACCTGGAAGGATTCAAACATAGGGTTCATCTTGATTAATAGAGAAAGAAGTGCTAACCGGACTTGTCAGTATGTTAGGGGTCCTCTAGTATCACCTTTTGTACATTCTCCATTAAATAGAACCACTGAAAAAAGCTTCATCAGAACACTCAAATAAAAATTTTATTTAGGTCTTATGAAGAAATCTCTTTCGGATGTGAGCCACAAGCACTTTCTCCATTTTCTTGATTAAAATCCTAATGTTTAGAACAAGAAAGAAAACATAAGGAATTAAGAATAAACATAATTTGGTAGTTCAATAAGATTTGACAAACATTATGTGTGGCATTTAAACCAAGAAGACATGAAGCGGAGTGCACTGAGCCCAAGAAGTATTTTCAAATATAATCAGTAGTTGTGTGGCATGTCAAAATCATCTGGAGATGCTTAGTGATCATTTGAAATGATTTATTTAATTAAAATCGGGGGAATGTTTTAAGTAGCCTACCAAAATTAACGACCGGGCATCCTACACACGTACACAAGTGGAATACATCAAAAAGACTTATGTTTCATGCACTGGAAGTATAGAATGAAACCCATAAATATAATCTTCTAGAAAACTTATAACAAAAATTATTCCTGAGAATATTCTTGTTTTTTTTTTTGGAATTTTGAAGTGAAGAAAGTGATATAAAATCATGAAAACATCATGCCAAAAGTGGGGGTTAATTTTTCTAAAATTTACTCGAGAGAGAAAAGGAGATAAAATTTGAAAGAAGTCATTTTACGAGATAACTTATTTGAGAAACTAGTTATTTCTTATGTGTCTTTAAAATTGATCATGTCAACATGGTTGCGTATGTATAGCCATTGAAAAAACTCGATATTGTAAAAACTTTCCCTTGTTGATCAAATTTTAAAAACCTTGAGTAATTCGTGTTAATCATGAACTATGTTATGTCTATTGTCATCTTGAGATATATTCAAATAGTTATCTATGTTCTGTTACAATCTTACATTAGGAATCCCTCTGAAATCACACAAAATCTCATCCTCATGATAGTATTTTGGCATTTACAATTACATTATGAAGAGAGATTTCATTTCATGATGCAATAAGCAATTTAAATTCACTTTACTTTCATTTTAGTGATACAAATTGTTTGTCAGTTTATGAGTGTATCATAAGTGTGATATAATAAGGATTTCTAAGGTTTAATTAAGTCTTTAACATGAGTTCTTATGTTAACTCCTTGAATATTATGTGAAACCATGTGTCTTTGAGATTTCATAGATACACAATTTTCTAGTTGAAGGTTCGTCTTGACTATTTAAAAGATATTCATCTTTTTGCCTTGTGGATCTGTCAAAATTTGTTTAAAGTTCTCGGATTCAAGATAATCAACTTTATCCCGCTTAACTTCCCAAACATAAAATGCATATCCAGAGATCTATCATACATGAATTATCCCTACTTGCAATGTGTATCCACAAATGATAAAGAAGATAATTGAATTTGTCCATCCTTTACTAAAATATGCGAGTGCAATCGGTTTTATTGTTGCCTTGATGACCTAGGCCTTATTTACGTAACATCCTCATTTCCTAAAGTGACAACTCAGGAGAGTTAGGTTATGTTGTATCGGCCATGTTTTCTTGAGGTATCCTTCAAAATATTATAAAGGAATAGTCAAATACTACTAATTTGTTTATGATTTCCATTAATATAGGTCACAAAATGGGTCTTCTCACCTTGGTGGAAGGTACAACCTAAATTAGTAAGGGTAGGTCAAACTCTTAGCATGGTGATACCCAATCCTTTCCAAACCAGAGTGATTAGGAGTCATCTAAAATTTGTCCCCGGCTACAAAACAACTCCTATTCTGATTTGTTTATCTCTAAGCATCCTAATCAAATTGTGATGTTGTTCAGTTCAAATGGAAGGATCAATTTGGGTACCAACACCGATCTAGTGTCATTTCTAGGGACTATTTGTACAAAAACATATACGTACTCGACCACAGTAATGTTTCTTATATTATTTAAGTGCAAATGCATTGTTTAAACATTATAATTTGTTAGGATTTGTAAGATTTGTGCAAGATCAAAGTTTATTGTGCAGTATTTCTAGTTTTTAGTGGTTATTGCACTAAATTTGTATCGTTAGTGATAAATGTGGGTAAAGGAAGGTCGGATCTAGTAATATTTGCAAAAATTAAGCAATAATAGACACTTAACAAACTACTTATAGTGTATTTTCATAACTAAGGTGATAATCCTTGGTGGCGACTCCGAATTGGTTTGAAATTTTGATAATTACCAGTGTCTTAACCTATGTCAAGTGAAATTTGTCATTAATACTTGCAAATATGGAGGGAAGAAGGTATTTCTTCACTAGGGATCCTACTAGAAATTTATTTCCAGAACTGGGAAAAGCAAATTCATAAAGGAAAACAAGTCTAGAAAGTATTGGGAAATCAAGAATCAAGAAAAAGGTAATACCAATTTTTGAAAGTGATCAACCTATAGTTGAAGATTACCCTACATCTTCAAGTAGTTATGAACCAAGTAGTCCTTGTGTAAATTTGAATTCTTGACTGGAGAGGGGCCATCATTTGTGTTTGAAAAGAGTGTCTCTCAGTTTTTCCCTGTATCCTCCAAGGTTGATAGGTTTTTTCATGAAACTAAATAAATAGAGGATATTTACTTTGAAATTTATACTCCTGTACTCCAAAGACCACTCATCCCTTATCATTTTGATTCTTCTACAAGATCACCTCCTCAAGGCAATACAAATGCTCACCCTCCACCTAGACCTCATTTTGTTTTCAATACTTTTGGACCAATAAATTTTAGAGGCATGGTTAGATATCCAAATATGGTGCCACAAGATGTCAAAAATAGGTTGACAAAATTTCAAGGGAATAATGCCATCATCAGTGACCAACATTTAAAACTCTTCATCAATATGATGGAATACTTTGAAATTGAGTTTAAAGATGTATATATAATGTTGTTCATTCATACTCTTGAGAAGGATGCATGTGATTGGTTCAAGTATCTACTAGATAATTCAGTAGATTTATGGACCGAGATGAAGAATGCCTTCATATTGGAATATGCGATAAGACTCGACCCCAGGTTCCTCTTATCTAAGTTTGAAAATATAAAGAAGAATCCAAATGAATCTATCCAGGATTTCAATACTAAGTTCAATAAAACCTTGAATAGGCTACCTATAATCCTAAGGCCAAGTGATGAGTCTTGTTTGATCAAATATTCTGATGATTTTGATAAAAAGTTTGCTTATTAATTTAGGGATAAGAACCTAGGAACATTGAGGCATGCTTTCACAATGGCCTTAAAAATAGAAAATAATATCAAGGTAGTTAGGAAGCCTCCTAAGAGAGAGGGTGTCAAGTTGATCAATCTTGAAAGACCTCAGTCAAACAAAGTAGTGGATCTAGAAGAGGTTGTGAAGACTTTGGTTGGAGCAGTTAAAGAGATATCCTATAAACTAGCTACAAAGACAAAAGGGATAGGGACCGAGTTCCCAAGGTCAACAAAATAAAATGGGTCAAGAGAGATTTGGAAATCATCCTAGAGGTGATCATAGATCAGATGATAGAGGAAAAGGGCCCATGGGATCAGAAAATAAACTGCCTCAACCTAGGGAAAGTAGGATGATCCATGATCCTTTTATTGCTAGGATTGCTATTGTAGAAGAGGCCCCTATTATAGAGTGGTGTGATAGGTGTTTCTTAACACATTCCCCATGTGATGTGGATAAGGAAGTTGAGGAAGAAAATTATGATGAGGCATATGGTGATGTGTGCATGATGGAGTGCCCTGAGAACTCACAACAAGGGGTGACTTCAACTGAATTGATAAGTGCGAATTTTTGAAATTTTTTTGGACTGTGTCCACTAGGTACTACCTCTTCTTCCCATTAATACTTTTGAAATTGATATGGTATAATAATTTGATTTTCCTAATCATGAATTAGAATACTTGAGGGATTTGATGATTAAAAAATATGATGGGGGAATTCCTTCTGAATAATACAGGCAATTGTTGATAAATGCAGTGGTTGCTTAGGAGAATGAATATAATACTAGAAGTAAGGTTTTCAAAGGGGTAGGGACACAAACCAAGTCAAAAATTTAAATTCTTACCAATATACCAAAGGAACCCCTAAAAGTATACAACTGGAAAAGGCCTAATTCCCCAAATAGAACTTGTATTTCTACCTAGGCCCAAACCGTGAAAAACTCCTATACTTTCGAAGAATTCATGAATCTCCCTCCTAATACTATCCTACCCAAATATATTCCTTGTGACATAGCCCAAATCTTAAGCCAGATCAAGGTTATTGTTCCCATTGTTGAATTACTTAGGATCCCTGAGCATCGAAAAAGGGCATTTGAATATTTGGGATTTAAGGAAGAGAAAACTACCCAAGGAAAAAGTGTGAATAACGTGGAGATTCCTCTTATCATTGCAGAGTTAGAAATACCACAAGCATTGGAGGAACTGGGAGAATCACCTGAGGTGTATTTGGGTACTTCTCTAGTAGAATCTCAGCTTGATGTGGATCCATTTTATACCACCTTAATTATTAAAGATAGGCTAGTACATAACTGCATGTTTGATACAGAGCCTCACATAATATAATTCCCCTTGAGGTAATGAAAGAATTAAATATCAAAGTAACACTAGATTTTGGGAAGTGTACTACTATGGATTCAAGAGAAGTGCCAGGTGATTGGGTATGTTAAAGGATTAGTAGTACAACTAGCAGCTTATCCAGGAAAATGCTTAACCATGAATGTAGTTATTGTGGACTATCCTGCCAAATGGGGGATGTTGTTGTCAAGAAAGTGGGCTGCCAGTGTAGGAGGAAGTGTGCAAATGGATATGTCATATGTGACCATACCAATAGAAGGGAGTCTTGTGAAATTATATGGTGAGAAGAAAATGTTACATCTGATTGAGGACCCTAACAATGCTTCTTATGAAGTATTGTACACAGACGTTGATGTCGATAACTTTGTGGGTTATGCTGATTTTAAGGAGCATAAAATTGACAAGTGAAAGTATCCTGAGCAGGTTGGTTCTCCTTGGACTTTGATGTTTGATGGGGCTTGTTCTAGATCTGGTAATGGCGATGGAATTGTCTTGATATCTCTAAGCCAAGAGGAATTTAACTTTCTTTTAAACTCAATTTTGAATGCACAATTAATATTGCTAAGTATGAAGCACTGCTCTTGGGTTTAAGGATTGCTTGGAAGTATGGTATCAGAGATATTATTTTTAAATGGGATTCAAAGTTGATAGTCAAACAAGTTAGAAAGTTGTATGCAACAAAAAATCAAAGAATGAAGCAATATAAGCATGCATTTTGGGACTTTATTGAAATGTTTGATTCTTTCAATATAACACACCATGATAGGAAATATAATACTTTAGCAGAAAAATTGGCAGTTTAGGATCTAGTATTGATAATTATACAAAGTGTCTCCTTATTGTGAATATCATATTGAAGTATTGACCAGTCATCTATCCCTGATAATATCAAGCATTGGCAAGTTTTTGAAGATGATGCCTAGGTTCAAAGGTTTTTACAAAACAAAGGAAAATTTACCAATAAAAATATGGACTGGGAACCAATGGTTTGTGCAAATGAAGGAAAAGAGACCTTATTTGGTAAGGACATTATTCAATTGAAAACCAATACTATTCCTAGAGGTTTGGTTGCACTGGAATCAAATTTTGATAATGTTGATTGCATTGTTAATAGACACATGTCAGCCTCAAGAGATGTTGAAGAACATAACCTAGGCACAAAAGATAAGCCTAGAAGAATATGGCTAGGTAGCAACTTTGGTAAAGAGGAAAAGAAATCATATGTCCAGTTGTTAAAAAAGTACCAGGACTACTTGACATTGTCATATTCAGAATTGAAGGTATATAGGAAGACCTTTTTCAGCATGAGATACCCCTAGAAGCTAATGCCAAGCCATTTAGGTAGAAGAAAATACCAATCAATCCACTCCTTTCCCTAAAAATTCAAGAGGAGTTAAAAAAGTTAAGGGATGGAGGAATTATACAACCTACAAGGTACTCTTCATGGGTAGAAAACCTAGTACCTGTTCGAAAGAAAACGGGGACATAAGATTGTGTGTCCATTTTAGAAATTTAAGTAAGGCATCAATCAAAGACAACTATCTCTTACCAAATATGGATAACATGTCGAATTGGTTGCAAGTGGTTGTGAAGCAATCGAGATAATCAAAACTACTTTCACTACTCCACGGGGTACCTATGTGTACATTAGAATGCCATTTGGCTTGATGAATGTTGGAGCCACATTTCAAAGAGCAATGGATGTAGCATTCTCAAGATTTATAAATTACTTCATTGTTGTGTATCAAGAAAATGTGATAGTTTTTTCAAGGAAAAGAAATGATCACCTGCAACATTTAGAAAAGATGTTGTTAAGATGCAACAAATATGGTATCTCACTGAACCCTAAGAAATGTCATTTTGGGGTTCAAAAGGAAAAATTTTCTTGGACATATTGTATCTAAAGAAGGGGTCAAGATTGATCCTGAGAGATTGGAAGCCATTAGAAAAGTTCCTATTCCAAGAACCAAAAAGGGAATTAAATTCTTTTTCGATAGATAAATTTATCGGGATATTTATTTCCAACTTTGTTGAATTGATTATCCCAATCACTAGTATGTTGAAGAAGGATCAGAATATAAAATGGGAAGAAGCAGCTATTCAAGCCTTTATTGGGATCAAGGAAACATTGAAGAATGCCCCTATTTTAGTAGCTCCTGATTATAAAAAGGATTTCCAAATGTTTTCCTTTGCTTCGAGAATAAAATTGCGTCTGTGTTTGTTACAAAAGGATGATGAAGGAATCAAAAGGCCAATTACTTTCTTTAGTAAAGCATTACAAGGGGCAAAACTAAAATATACTATCATGGAGAAACATGCCTTTTCTTTGGTGAGAGCCACAAAAATCTTTAGGCCATATATTTTAAGTTCTAAAGTCATAGCTTATGTCCCGCATACTATGGTTAAGGATATCTTGTCTGAGATGGAAATTTCAAGTAAGAGATGTCGATGGGTGAATAAGTTACAAGAGTATGACATGGACATCCAAACTACAAAATTGGTTAGAGGTTTGGGCCTAGAAAAGCTGATGATAGAAATTAATTTGCAAGTAGTTGAGATAAATGAGGTTGAAGAAGAAGAGGTGAATGTTCTTAAAAATTTGATAAACTCTATCTGGTACAAGGATGTTATATTTTATCTCAAACATTTACAATGCCTTGAGTATTTAGACAAAATCAAAAGAGAGCACTTAGGTTGGCTTCCCAAAAATATATCATCACTGATTATGGGTTGGCTTGGAAAAACCTTGAGGGAGTTCTCTTAAGATGTATCACTGAGGACGAAGCCCTGAAATTAATTGTTGATTTCCATGGAGGAGTTTGTGGGGGCATTTCGTAGGAAGAGTAACAACCCATAAGATCTTAAGGGCTGGTTACTAGTGGCCAACAATTTTTAAGGATACAACTTTATTGGTAAGAAAATGTGAAATTTGTCAACGTTTCTCAGGAAGATTGAAAGCTTCAGGATCTCTCCCTTTCCAGCCAATATCAATTGAATCCCCTTTAAGCGGTGGGGATATTTTAGATTCTTCAAGTGCATGCCATAAGTGGATATTGGTGGCCACTGATTACTTCACTAAATGGGTGGAGTCAATCCCTAATAAGAATACAACCTACCAAATTGTTATGGATTTCATTTTAAATCATATAATTTGCAGGTTTGGAGTGCCTATTAAAATAGTTGCTAACAATGCTATGATTTTTCAAGCTAAACCTTTGGTATCCATGTGTTAGGAGTATGGGATAAACTTAGCATATGATTCCAATTACAATCCCCAAGGTAATGGACAAGCAGAGTCAAGTAACAAAAAATTGTTGAAAATAATCAGGAGGACCTTGGAATTAAATAAACAAAAGTGGGGTGAGCAGTTGAAATTTGTTGTTTGGGCTGACAAAATTACTATTAAAAGAGCTACTGGAAAGATCCCATTTGAATTGGTGTATGGAACTCAAGCTCTCCTCCCCCTGCATATGCAATTATCTTCTTATCAATTTATCTAAAAATTGGAGGACCAAGAGATTAGTCCCTATGATGCACGTATAAATCAAATTGTTGAACTGGATGAAGAGAGAAGAGAATCCCATCAAAGACATGTGAAGTTTAGGGAGAAATTGAAAAAATTATTTGATAAAAAGGTAACCCCAAGATTTTTCAGTGTGGGAGATCTTGTGCTACTATGTGGGATAACAGACATGAGGATAAGGGAAAACATGGAAAATTTGATGCATTATGGATGGGCCCTTATTCTATTGATATTAGGATTGGCGAGCATACCTTCTTCCTAAAATATCTAGATGGGTAATTTCTTGAGTTGCATGTTAATGGTAGGAACTTGAAACATTTCCTTGACTAATTTCTCAAAATCAAGGTACACATCATTGTACAGTGTACAGTCTTTTGGTTTTATTTCGTTTCTGCGTTTTTTCTTTTGGTTTGTCCCGGTCCTTGGTGGCCGGTTTTTGTTGGTTTCTCAGTTTGTTTCTTGGAGGGTTGGCAATTGTTACTCTGTTTTGCAAGTTGGTTCTTGACTCCATGGCCTAATGGATTTTTGGCACATGGTCTGTTGTTTTTGTACTTGGTTTTGTTCTTGCGGCACTTGCACGAAGCGCCACTCCCAAGGTTGGAGCCGATGTTGGTGCTTGATAATAATCTCACCCATTTTGTTGAGATTTGATTTTTGTATCTGCTTCTCATGTTCAGCTTCCCGTAAGTTTTTCCAGTGCTCTTTATTTTCCTATTTATATTTTTGTTCTTCCTCCTTTTGGTTGAAGGTTTGGTTATGGAGCGTACTATTTTCAAATTTCTCTTTGGAAGCAGACTAGTTTTTATCTGAAACGGATTGTTTCCCTTTGGTAAAGGTTTTCCTCGGTCATGTTTTATTTCTCCATTTCTCTCACTATGTTTTCTATTGTACGTGGAAATTTTTAATTGGTGCGGTGAAGCATGTTCAATTTGTAAACTTGCAATTTTCCTATGAAATTCATGAACTACAGCTTTGGTCTTCATGACCAGATGAATATTCCTTGAATATTCATGACCATAAAGATAACACAAATAATTTTTTATTTCCACCCCAAAGGTGTACACGTGGCTCAAAATGAATGGATGTGGGGATGCGGTGCATAGTTGTATTTATGCACTTTAAGGAGAAAATATGTTAAGAATGCAAAAAGGTCCCTGAGGTCCACAGAAGGACATGTGGTTTTGGTTTTAAATAAAGTAGAGAAGTGGGTCATCGGGATTTCTAGTACTTTTGGTATTATGTAAAACAGAGGTAAAATTATAGAAAACACCCACATCTCCACTAACATCAAGGTATGGCTACGTGTCGTGCCTGTGTTGAAATTAAAAAGGTGGATGGGTAGGTCAAAGTTGTCAAAAGTGTGAAATTTTTAAACATTGTAAAATTGCAAAAAGTGCTCCCAAAGCCTGCATTAGTGAAGGTTTCTCCATATAGATGGCTCATTTTAAAATTTGAGAAGGGTATGAAAAATGGTGACGATGTGATGCATTTATTTCTACCGCCATCAATGCTTTTACTCAAAAATCAAGGACGTTTAAATTTTACGAATGCATTCTTCATTTATTATTAGTTTGCTAGTTCTTGTTATTTCTATCAAAGCGTCTTATTGCATGAGATATTACAATTTCAACTTTGGAACTCACTGAAAACCAAAGGATTATAGAAATTACTTTTTAATTTTAAATCACTCAGGTGCTCATGGAAAATTGGTAAAAAATTGAAACACTTGTGTTTTCCTCTTGTTAGCAAGGTCAATTGAGATAAAGTTAGGGTTTTTTGAAGATGAATACTTTTCCCTCTTCGTTCTCACTTGTTTTGAGAATCACAAGAAATCTGGATAAGATTATAGATACAGATTTAATGGGTTCTGATTTAAATGACTTCCTCCAAAGGCTAAGTGATCCATATAAGAGTGAATCTTTGAAAGTAATTTAGGAAAGCCGCAATGTCAAGCTAGTGTCATCCCATCTTCTTCATTTCCCAAAGTTAGTATGGAACTGTGCCATGAATTACGATCCTAAAAAGAGGGAGGTGTTAGATGGAAGTGGGGATGCAGTATTGACATTAACATTATTTTCCATCATAATTATGTTAAAATTTCCTATTATTACAATCCCAATCACCATAGGCATTAAATTGGCTCTGGCCAATTATAAAGAAAAGAAGAAGGATTATGCCAAACTTATAAGTTCAAAATGGCTCCTCACAAAAAAGACAACTGTTAGAATCCCTAAGAAATTGGTTAGGGCACAGTTTATTGAGGAAAAGGATCTTATTGTACTATTGATCCGAATAGCAGTCTAGAAACTACAAATGAATTTAAGGAATGGATGACTACATACATGTGGATTATCCTGGAGAGAAAAGGAAGTATTTGTTGGGATACCTTCATTGCAGAAGCACTTCATGAACACATGGTAACTCTGGCAGTGAAAATTGAGATGGGAGAAATTACACACCTTGAATTCTATATGATGACATACCTCATTTATAATGTTTTTGGCCACAAACATTTCCTAGGGCTGTCACCACATGTTGATTTCAAGCAGTGTCAAATACATGAGATTTTCCCTCAGTTGCATCTGGCTAACTGGAGTGGAAATTTAAGGTTAGTCATTGATTCCTTTTTTGCACCAATTATCTATCTTTTTGAACCAGAATGGGGATGGTACATAATATCTCAATAGGCTAGACGTGTAATTATGGAATATGGTTGCTACTTTATTTAGTATAAGAAGTTCACATATATAAGAGTCAGTGGTTTTGAAGGTAATCCTTATAAGTTACCCCGGTATGTTGATGAAAAAATTGTTTTATGCGATCTGAAAGGTAATTGACTCATGTACATAAGTTGATTTTTAGAAAGCATAAGATAAATATCAAGTTCCTCATTAGAATTGGAAGATATTCATGTCCTTCCATCATAAAGGCTAGGTTGATTGGTAAGGAATTGAAGGAATTTAACATGGATAAGTTTGAGGCAAGGCCAAATTATGATATTAGATGGGTATTCAATAATATTGCAAATACCTTTGATCATGAGCCCCATTCCAAAGATTACTGGATGAATTGTAGAGATGAGGAAGAAGACAGATTAAGAGACTTTTCAAGAATGACCTTGTCACAAATAATTGATTGTAAAATTATAATTAGCCTAGAGGGGATTTGAGATGATCCTCACACAGTAAGTAGGTTCTATATCGATCAAAAAGTGGAGGATCAACCTATTTCTCCTCCAAACTGGAATGCGGATGAATCTGATGATCCTTAT
Organism: Taxus wallichiana var. yunnanensis; assembly: GCA_018340775.1. NCBI lineage: Eukaryota > Viridiplantae > Streptophyta > Pinopsida > Cupressales > Taxaceae > Taxus > Taxus wallichiana. The sequence continues at coordinate 519,217,158 of CM031238.1, read as the reverse complement.
TTAATAATAATTGATGTTATGAGGAAAAATACAAAATGGTTGACTCAAAATTATATTGATCTATCAATCCAGAATACAAAGATCTTAAGCAACTTCAGGAGTTTGGGAAATTTGAGTGAGGATATTCCACCCCTGAGGGAGGATGTAGAAAAAATGGACCCACTAGGTGGAAAATCCCCTCAACTACCAACTAAAAGGTCTAATCTATAATTCATTGATGAATGGACATCAACCGCTAGTGGACCTAGCACTTCTGTGTCAGTTCTCATGTAGAAGAATAAAGAGATTCTTTTAAAGTCTATGGAGAATTCTCCCATTACTTTTGTTGTACCCCTTCATGTAAAAGGGAAAGGTTTAGCATTGTAGGTGGCTTGTTAAAGTGTTTACCTAAGCTACTTAGTATTAAAAAATTAATGAGTGGAGCCATTACAAGTTGTCACCATCAACCTAGGCCACACAAGGATGAAAAAAGAACAACACTAGATTTGAAAAAAATTGAGTGGACACACAACAAACCCAAGATTGTCCACCACTCATTCTTAGTAAGAGTGGGTTCCCATACCCTAAAAATTTCAAACTCGGGGATGGGTTAGTTGATCTCCCATAAATGGAGAAAACTATTATCTTCCGTAAGCGAAAGCACGATGCATCATTACCATGTATGGAGTAATCAAATCCTATGATTCCTCCTTCACTATTTTTGGAAAAACATTGGAATGCACTAAGAACCCGTTCCCAGGGAATACTATGGTTAATCTATTAGATATTCAGTTTGTTACTCAAGGTATGTATGAAAATTCCTAAAGCTTTACTAGTTAGGCATATCGATGCTCCTCCATTTGAAACAATGAATGAATTTGTAAATGTACAAACTGAGGTAATTGATGTAGATGATGGTGAGGGATTATCCATGTTGGATGTACTTAGTTTGTTTTTTTATGAACCCATATTAATACCTATTGATAGTATTGAGGTAAGTAAGGAATCGAAATGGATACTCATGCACTAATAACTCAAGTAGAAGATTAGGAAATAAATTTATCTTTCCCAAAACAAATGGTTTTAGAAATGGATAAACCAAAATTATTGGTTGAAAAGGATATTAATATTGGATTGGTAGTAGGTGAAGTTATGTCCACTTCATTGAGGTCACCAAAACTAATGACTTTCCTCAAGAAGGAAATTTGTCTTTTTAAGAAAGACTAAAAATGGCACAAGATGCAATTACTGATGAGGAAATTATTATTGGTGGAAATTCACAACTTTCAATGGGAAATGTGGAGTTTTTTCCAGTAGAACAACCTGTCATGACATTTCCAGAGGTATCATTAGGGCATGAAGATAGTAGTTTGGTAACTCAACCGATTTTTGAGTAAAGGAACCCATAGCCTAAACTTTGATACAAAAGGGAGAAGGGGAAGAAATTTATTCCACCATGGTTTCAACTGGAGAAGCAAAGTGAAAGAGTTTCCTTTGAATATTGATACATCTTAGGATAAAGATGATCAATTTGAAATTCTAGACCAGGAAAAGAAGCATCCAAAAGAATTATTATTACAAAAAGAACAGGAAATATCCAAGTAGATAGTAATTGTTCCTGAGAAATTCTAGCAAAGATCACAAGAAACAAAAGCTGGAACAAGTTTGAAAAAGGGATGGATCTTTGAATTGATTTCAGTGTGAAAAGACACCTTTCCTATGCAAGTGGTTGCCTTTATTGATCTATCTTTTCCAAAGACAAAGGAGAGCCCCAAAGAAGGTCAGACCATCATAAAGACTCATACTAATTCATCTGGAGCAAGGACCTTAGAGATAAAAACTCATTTCAAGGATAAGGTAAGAAAAGACATAACTACTGATGATTACAACATTCAGATTATTCCCTTGGGAAAGCATTCAAGGGAAAAACTAAAGCAAGGAGTATCCAAGCAATAAGTGATCTTCTATAAAAGTTTTATGAAGATGGAATGACAAAAAAACAACTAAAGGAGAAAATTAACGAGTAAATAGTCATGAATAATTAAGTGCCTATGTGAATACCTGAGGGTATAAATAAATTAAATAGTATTGTTAAGAAGTTCCAAGTGGTGGAAACTTGGATTGAGCAATCAATGAGAAGGGATAAGAATATATTATAGAGGAATGGTCACAATATGAGAACCTTAAAAGTTGACAAATGGAAATTGATGGAATAATTTAAGAATGAGACAATGAGATATTTTATTTGGAAGGAACTCTCCCCAAACTTAACCACATTACCCGGCTTAGTGATGAGTTGGTTGAGAAAGAAAACATCGTACTAATAGGGTACAAAGGGAACCAGATGCTCTTGAAGAATTGTCAAAAATCAGATTATATACCATGAATGAAATCAAGAAAAAAATTGAAGTCAAAAGGAACTGGGTCAATGATTCACTTTATGCTAATGATTGGAGAATAGAGGACATGGTGGTAGAAAAATTCAAAAGATCTATGGGGACTTAAAACTTGATTTCTTACTTCACTCCTTTGAAAAATATCTAGGCAAGTGACTTCTCCTCTGAAGTTATTGAAGCTATGAGGACGATTGAGAATAGAATTGAGGAATTGAAATCCAGGCCACTAGAATATAAGAAAAAATTGCCCAGTGTATTGATTCAATAGTGAGGAAAACATTGATTTTCTAACACCACATTGGACCTAATGAAGATGAAACAAATTAATTATTCTAGAGATATGATGCTTATATGGAAAGGCTACCAGAGGAGTAAGATGCAAAAGAAAAGGATGAAGAGGAAGAGGATGTAGGCATAAAAGATGATAAGCATGCTTAGGCACATTCTTCCTTAATTTTTATTCTTTTTTCACACTCCATTAAACTGATATTGTGAAATGATGTTTCTGATGCATTAAAATGTAATTATCTTTCTGAAATTTTATTGTTTCAATTGAAAGATAAAAAGATAAAGTAGTTCATAGTGGATTAGATTAAAATTTCACACATACTTGGAAAGGACATGTGAACTATTAATTTTCTTGTATTGCTTGCAATTTAAATGAAAAACAAGATAGGGTTCTATAGGGGTCCCTTCCCTTGGTAGTGAAAGATGTATACACGTCAAAATAGAGACAATCAAGGGAGAACAACACTCAAATATTTTTCAATCTGGTCTCATAGTCTCCTACCAGTAGAGGAAGTATATCCGAAGTTTGTTTTTTCTCAAAGACAAACTCATCTTAACCTTGTATTGTTTGTATAAATATGATTGACCCGAAAAAGTCCCTGGACATACCCATATCCATTAGTGACTCCAAATTCATCCAAGGGTGGTTCATAATTTATTCAAGCTTGATTTTCTTTGTATGGGATGACACCCAATCCGAACATCTAGACCAACTAAGAAGAGAGCCATTTGTCTTTCACATTGTGAAGGGTTGACTTGCTAGGATTACTTTGATAGGGAATGTTTGGAGTGATAAGAGGGGCATGCACCGCATGTTGTTGGTTGGATGAATTGCGAGGCCTTGAGCTAGTTTCAGCTTCCCATTTTCTTAAAAGGGGTGAGTTGTCCCTTGTAGAAAGAATTTATTAGGGTACTGTAAATTCTCTCTCGGAGGAAGAAGCACCATGCATCATACATTTTGAAAATCAAGTTGTAAACCTTCCGCTACTTTCCCAAGCTAAGGAAAGTATTTCCATTAAGTGATGAGTAGATATAGATTGGTCCTCTTATCCATATGATATGATAATTGGAGGCTGAGGTTGTGTTTCTCCCTTCCTCTTGATCAAAGAATGTGTTGACGTTGACCCGGTGGCGAGAGACATAACTTCCACTTATTTCTTTTCCAGGGAGTGAATCCTCTTCTCTAACTCATACACCTTGATTGAAATGGTAGAAACTCAGTATCGATGGAGGATTTATCATATAATACATATGATTCCTTAGGAATCTTTTTTGATACAAATTACTCATTAGATTAAAAAGGGAACTTAAAATTGGTCTACCCAGAGACTTGAGGCCTCCTTTCAACCTAGTATTTCTTTAAATCCTCAGGCATTTTCATATGTTCCCATCTACAAAGATGGAAATACATAACCTTGAAGGATGCAAACACATGGTTTATCTTGATTAATAGAGAAAGAATTGCTAACCGGACTTTTTGGTATGTTAGGGGTCCTCTGGTATCACCCGCAAATTCTACATTAAATAGATCCCTGACAAAAGCTTCATCAGGACCACTCAAATCAAAAATTTGATTTAGGTCTTCTGAAGAAATCTCTTTCAAGATTCTAGCCACAAGCACTTTCTCCATTTTCTTGATTGAATTCCTTATGTTTAGAATAAGAAATAAAACATGTATGTAAAGTGAGGAAATACCAGGATTTATAGATGGAAGGATGCATTTGGTTCTTGTTCATAAAATATTTCCCATGGTGTAAACCATATTTTTCTCGACCACACACAGAGGTGATTAAAAATTTGAAAGGAAATAAGAAAAACATAGTCTGTAGTTCAAGAATATTTGACAAACATCATGTATGGCATTTAAACCAAGAAGACATGAAGTGGAGTGCACCGAGCCCAAAAAGGATTTTGAAAGATGAGTGTAGTTATGTGTCATGTCAAAAGCATTTGAGATGTTCAAAGTGATCATTTGAAATGATTGTTTAATCAAAATTGGGAGGAACGCTTCAAGTAGCTTCGCCAAAAGTAACAACCGGACATCCTAGTTAGACACAAGTGGAATACATCGAAAAGACTTATGTTTCATGCATCTAGCAAGATAGAATGAAACTCATAAATATCATCTTCTAGAGAAAATTTGTAACAAAAAATACTCTCAAGAATATTCTTGTTTTGGGGGGGGATTTGAAGTGAAGTGAGTGATATAAAATCATGAAAAGATCATGCCAAAAGTGGGGGTTAATTTTTCTAAAATTTACTTAGAGAGAGAAAAGGAGAGAAAATTTGAAAGAAGTCATTTTCTAAGAGAACTTATTTGAGAAACAAGTTATTTATTGTGTGTATTTAAAATTGATCATGTCAAGATGGTTGTAGATGTATAGCCATTGAAAAAACTTTGATATTGTAAACAAAATTTCCCTTGATCAAATTTTAAAAACCTCTACTAATTCATGTTAATCATGAACTATGTTATGTCTATTGTCATCTTGAGATATCTTCAAATAGTTATCTATGTTCCCGTTGCAATATTACATTAGGAACACCTCCAAATCACGCAAAATCTCATCCTCATGACAGTATTGTGGCATTTGCAATTACATTATGAAAAGAGATTTCATTTGATGATGCAATAAGCAATTTAAATTCACTTTACTTTCATTTTAGTGATACAAAGTGTTTGTCAGTTTATGAGTGTATCATAAGTGTGATATAATAGGGATTTCTAAGGTTTAATTAAGTCTTTAACATGATTTCTTATGTTAAATCCTTGAAGAATGTGTGAAGCCGTGTGTCTTTGAGCTTTCATAGATGCACAATTTTCTAGTTGAAGGTTCATCTTGACTATTTAAAAGATATTCATCTTTTTGCCTTGTGGATCTATTAACATTTGTTTAAAGTTCTCAGGGATTCGGTATAATCAACTTTATCTTGTTTAACTTCCCAACCATAAAATGCATATCCAGAGATGTATCATACATGAACTATCCCTACTTACAATGTGTATCCACAAATGATAAAGAATATCATTGAATTCATCCATCCTTTACTAAAATATGCAAGTACAATCAGTTTTTATCGTTGCCTTTAGTGACTTGGGCCTTATCTAGAGAACATCTTCATTTTCTAAAGTGATAACTCGTGAGAGTTAGGTTATGTTGTATTGGCCATGTTTTCTTGAGGTCTCCTTCAAAATATTACAAAGGAATAGTCAAATACTACTAATTTGTTGATGATTTCCATTAATACAAGTCACAAAATGGGTCCTCTCACCTTGGTTGAAGGCACAACCTAAAGTAGTAAGGGTAGGTCAAAATATTAGCACAATTATACCCAATCCTTTCTAAACCAAAGTGATAAAGCATCATCTAAAATCTATCCCCAAAATAAAACGAATCCTATTACGATTTGTTTGTCTCTAAGCATCCTGATCAAATTATGATGCTTCTGCTCAAAGGTAAGGATCAATTTGGGTACCAATAGTCTCTCTTAATATTTTTAAATAAGAAATAGGTAAGATAAAAATAATAATACAATTTAGCATATTAGATCTAAAAACTATAAGCAGGTCTATTATTGCATTGAAATTTATATCACTACATAAATTTTTAAAATATGTGATCACACATTCTTATTGAATGGATTAGTTGACGGATTAGATAATATATTGCTAACTAGAGATGGAAGGGATATGCACATTGATAGGCAAACTCTTATGTGTCTTCCATCATTTGTGAAATTTTTCTTTCATTGAAATTACGTAGTTGTCTATAACTCTTTGATCTTCCGCTAGAAGAACACGTGCCACTTTAGCATCAATTTAACTTCTTGTTTATTTTTCACTTCCTTAGGAATCATCTTTTCTTTTTCCCTATTTATCTTCTCCTAAGAGTACACCCAACCGTAGGTAGTGATATTCATTCAAACCAAATTTTTGAATAATATTGGCTTCATGCATTCTTCAATACAATATTATCTGGATATTTATTTTTCAAATATTTTAGAACCTTTCCTCTCATTTTTTTGTCATATTTTACTCTTTGGCAATAAGATTCAAAAGTATCTACTATGATGTCTACCTCAATAGATCCAATTATCCATAATTTCCTTGATTGCACTTTATCAGCTAGTAATGATAGTTCCTCATCAGTCATTCCTCTTACACCCCTAAAGGAATTAGCCATGAAATTTTCCAGTGAATTTGGCTGAAATTTATGTTGGCTATCCTTAAAAGGAGAACAAGAAATCCCACCTAATCTAAAAACTCAAAGGTTGATGTCCATTTTGTCCATATGTCCTTAGGAAACAATAGAAAAATTCATTTTTCATAAATACTCTGTCTTAGTGACGTTGAAAATAACAAGAAATTACTTCTTCAAACTCGCATTCAAAGCACAAATAGTATATTTTATTTGTGTATATTACAAAAATAAATTTTAAATACAAATTCATTAAAATTAAATTTCATTACCCTACACTCCTCTGTCTTTACATTTCTCACCCAGGCCTCCGAGGACATCTTAGGGATTGCCAAATAGATCGATCCTTATAGAGTGAATCAATAAACTTGGTTTCAATCTATTTTTTTACTTCATTTTGATGCTTGTAAATATTAATAATGTCTTCGCTAGACACTTTTGAAGATAGAATGTTAGCCTTTCTAAACTACAACAAAGTATGTAATGACTTTTATTTTCTATCAAATAAAACAAATTGCACACAAATTATATGTTGGTTGTCAAGAATATAGAATTACACATCATCCATTTTCAGGTCATTTGGATCCTCTAGTTTCACAAGTATCTTTGTAGAATTTAAAAGGGAATAAGAATTACATCCCCATGTGTGTAGGAATAACATTAATCAACATTAAATGGACAAGAAAGTCAACATTATCCTCATGTATAGAATGGTATTATTTTTTAGGTGCTACTTAAAAAGCTAGAAACTTCAGCTAGAAAAACATCACCATTGAACAAAAACAATTTAAATTGTTTAATGGTTGAAGATTCTACTTTCTCAAATATACTAGTTACTTTTTCAATAATACAGCTCATTTTTTTATTATTTTTAAGCCCTTACTGAACTTCAAATTAGAGGGATCTATCTCTAATTTAGACAAATAAGATCACCTTAGTGTTGTAAATAGCTTTGTATGTTTCGGTGGAGAAATCAAACATTTTCTATTAAAATAATGACAAATAGAAGAGGTGTTATTGAATCTATATAGGTTTTTGAATAATGAATTCATTCCATTATTAATTTCAAGGGAATTTTCACTACCTATTTTTTCTAAGTGTATGAACATCCCCAAATTCCAACCATATTTAGAAAAAGAACTTGTCTTACTTTCTATAGAAGCCTTCATTTCCTATTTCTTGAACAAGGAAACTCCCAACTCCATGTCAAGAATAAAGAATTTATTAATTTCAACATTAATGCATTCAACCTAAATACGTAATATTTTTTTATCAATTCTTTCTAAAGATAGGAACCATATCGGCTTTATGTTTGACATTATTCAATAAAAAATAACCACAGATCAGCGTGATAGTTTTCCGGAGGAATGCATTTCTATAAACCATTCCTTTTCTCTCTTCTTCCAACCCTCTACTTCTTTAATTAAAGGAATTCGTATGAATGGAGTGCAATAAATGGAATACATATTACCTAAAAAAGGAAATAAAAAAATTAATAATTTTTAAATAATTGGGAAGGATAAATACTTATTTTAACTAGTGCAATAAAAAGAAGATGTTGTATCTTAATATGATTTTTTTATAGATTAAAAATCATTACCAATGGATCTTTATAGCTTAATGGTCACTATGAAAACTTTCAACATGCTATAGAATATGAATGGAAAGGACAAGTACATTATAGATTAATTTACGCCATTCAAGGCTTGTATAGATTGTAATAATTTGACTAATAGCCATTAATTGTAACTATTATTAAAATAACATCAAAGCATTGTAATACACATCATGTTCGGGGACGTTAGGCCTAGAATATCATATCATAATATCTTATTATAATAATGAAAATAAGCATTAGTTAAGTAGTGTCTTTTATACAAATAGAATAACAAAGATCTAAAGAATATATATTTCATAGTTTAAAGAATATGTGAAGAAGAGGAGCTCAACCTATCATTGTTTGCATTAATACCACCCACTATGACAAGGAAGGCCAGTTGTTGTATCCTAGCATGCATGAGTTATCCACACATTTTCCACCAACTCTCTATTAACTCTCACATGGGATGAATTAAAATTCCCTCATAACTCAATCATGATTGTTTTGGGTGAGGTGTGCCAAAGTATGGAGTGAATTCCTGTTGTATTTGGTACTTTAGAAATTGAAATTTCAAAATTTTAAATTTCATTGTTTACATTTAGGTATTTAGGTCATTTTCCTTGGTGGTAGTAGAGTGATTTAGTCAAGCCTGGGTAGAAGTAAAAAAATCTTGTGATAATGAACTAGGAGACCTTGTGGGAAAAAAAAGTGATGTGAAGAATCAATTATATCAAATTATCAAAATATACCAGTAGTCACAAAGTATACAGAAAATCATTTCTAATTATTTCCTCTTGAATGTAAAAACTATCCTAAAGGTTGTTTATCTCCAATGGTTGTTAAGATGCACTACATACACTCGAGAGGGACATAGCCTTATGTAGTTCTCATAAGATATATTATGTATAACACATAATACATATCATTTCTTATCAATGAAAATTCTTAACACCGCTAAGCTCCATTACTTTTGTTAGGTCTTAGCCTCTATATTTTCTAGGAATCCAATTCAAAATTAAAAATAACAATCGAACTAAATGTTATAATATCCCTGGTAGAGCCAAGTCCTACAATACATACCCTCGAGTTGGATAAATCCTTATGTATTTATGGTAGGATATATTGTGCATATCATGTAATTAATTTTGATTTGTATCAAGGAAAATGCTTTAAAACACTAAGCTCCATTACTTATTGAATGGAGTGGCTTGGCGGTCACTAGGCTCAATAGTTTTGATTTTAAAAATAGTGACCTAATACAGATGAATATGATTCTTGGTTAGGGTTAAATGATGTGAGTCCGTGAATAATAATGCATGTTTTATGTTGACCAATTATTTTTTGATGAGAAGGCTAGTGGCCACTAGCCTCTATATTTTCCAGAATCCATTTTAACAATGTAAAAACAATCAACAACTTTAATGGATAGTTGTTGTCATTATTTGTAATTATATTATATTGGCTAGACTATCCCTGGTAGTGCCAAGTGCTGCAATACATACCTTCAAGAAGGTTGATGCCTTATGTAGTTCTCATATGATATATTGTGCATAAAATGTAATTCATATCTTTTCATATCAAGGAAAATGCTTAACGACCACTAAGCATTATTACTTATCAAGGAACGGCTTTGCGATTGTTAGGCTCAAGATTTTTGGTTATAAAAATAGTGACATAGTTAAGCAAGGTTAGATCATAGTAATATAAGTACATCACCATCGATTTGAACTCAAGAAGTATCCTATCCATCTTAGCCTTCCATATTTTCTTATTATAATATTTCAAAGAAAATAGACCTAAACGATCTACCAAATATGCAGGGGAAAATATGAACAGGATTCTCGCTCAATATTAAATGATGAAATTGATGATAATGGTATAGCTTAGATACCAAATGATAGAATAGAATAAGATCACGCAATGACCAAAGAGAGACGGAAGCCTCACAAATATTATTGATCATGAAATCAGATTACATAACAATGTAAGAGATGTAATATTTATAGATATTAGACATCCTCATATGGATAGACATGACACCCTAGCAGACACCAACTATGAGATGATAAGACCCATCTCACATGCACATGTAATTACTACTAATACCAATATTGAATGTTATCCAACATAACAATATTGAATGCAAGTCACTAGACTAGAGTGCACATGTTGCACATTATTAAATAAAAGACAATGCAATAAAATGCAATAAATATGCCTATGCTAAATTATGCTAACATTCCCCCCCTTAATTTTGCATAGTTTCCAATGAAGTGGAGAGGAACTCTCTGAACAGTGTGAATTTTTCACGTGCAAGTGACTTAGTGAAAACATCTTCCTTCTGTTCAGCTATAGGACAGAAATGGAGCTGTATGTTGTGCTTCAAGACATGCTCGCATATGAAATGAACCTGTACTTCAATATGCTTGGTTCTCTCATGAAATACTGGATTGCGAACAAGCTTCAGAACTCCTTCATTATCAACATATACTAGAGTAGATTTCTGTTGTGGTAGACCAATTCCTTCCAGTATTCAGCGTAGCCATATTGCTTCAAAAACAGCTTCACCTGCAGCTCGATACTCTGCTTCTGTAGAAGAGTGAGAAACAAAGTTTTGTTTCTTGCTTCCCCATGATATCGGTCCAGATCCCATAAAGAAGACAAAGCCTGATGTTGACTTCCTATCATCCATGTTTCCTACACGATCCGAATCAATATCCCACAAAAAGTTGTCGTTCTTCTTGTACTCTGACCAAGGTCAACTGTACCCTTTAGATATCTCGTATTCTCTTTCTTTGCTTTCCAATGACATATTTTTGGTTCTTGCATGAAGCGTGATAAATAGCTGACTACAAAGATGATATATGGTCTAGTATATGTCAGGTAAATGAGACTCCCAATCAACTGCCGATAGAGAGTTGCATTCACCGGTGGTGATGGATCAGAACGAGATAACTCAAGTCTCGCTTCCATAGGTGTAGCAATAGGAGTGCAGTCCATCATCCTGAATTTCTCGAGCATTGTCTTGGTGTATTTCAACTATGACACAAAGATATGATTCTCTTTTTGCCATACTTCCAACCCAAGACAATAGTGCATGAGCCCGAGATCTGTCATGTCGAACGATCGATTAAAATCCTTCTTTGTTGCATCGATCATCTTCACAAAACTGCCTGTAATGACTAGATCGTCGACATAAACAACCACAATGACAATCTCCCCCTTGCTTTTTGAGGTAGAGATTGGGGTCATAAGGATTCCTTTCGAATCCATGACTTATGAGATGCTCATCAATTTTGATGTACCATGCCCGGGGTGCCTGTTTTAGGCCATATAGAGATTTTATGAGTCTGCATACCATCATCTCTTTTCCTGGTATTACATAACCCTCTGGTTGAGTCATATAGACTTCTTCTTGCAAATCTCCATTAAGAAAGGCACTTTTCACATCCATTTGGTGGACTTTCCAACCAAATTGTGCAGCTAGAGCAAAGATCATCCTGATTGTCTTGATCTTGGCTGTGGGAGCAAATGTCTCCTCATAATCAATGCCTTCTTGTTGTGCATACCCCTTTCTTACAAGCGTTGCTTTATACTTGTCAATAGTCCCATCTGATTTGTTCTTAGTCTTGAATATCCATCTCGCATCTAAAGGGTTTCTTCCTCGGTGGAAGGTCGACAAGTTGCCATGTGTTGTTCTTCATCACTAACTGATACTCTGAATCCATGGCATCTTTCCAAGCTTTTGATTGTAGGGCTTCCTGAACTGTAGATGGCTCAACTGTTTCAACAACTCTACTCATTAGGGCATAATTGACCTCTTCACGAGCTTGACTACGAGTTCTAGGTCCAGGATTGGACGATGTGCTCGGTGCTTCATCCAAATTTGCATCTCTTATTAATTGAGTATACCATTTAGGTAACTTATTAGTTGTTCCATTGGATTGTGGTGGATCACCATCATCCAATTCATCACTGTCATCTTCAGTGGGAACATCAAATTCTGTCTTCACAAGAGGTGTATTCTGCATGTTTGTTGAGTCGTTGAGTGGAGCATCCGCTATTTCTTCTCAAAGAACTCAACATCCCTACTTGTGTATACTTTCTTTGCTTTCAGATCCCATAATCTGTACCCAAGTGCTTCTTCACTGTATCCAATGAATATCAGTTTCTCAGCTTTCATATCCAACTTGTTCCTATTCTTCTTGGGTATGTGCATGCTAGCTTTACACCCAAATACTCTTAGGTGTGCAATTGATGGTTTCCGATTTGACCATGCTTCTTGAGGTGTCACTCCTTCAAGAGCTACTGTGGGCACTCTGTTCAACAAATAGACTGTAGTTCTTGCAGCTTCTGCCCAAAATGTCTTTGTTAAACCTGAGTCATCAATCATACATCACACCATTTCCATGATAGTACGATTCCTTCTCTCAACTATACCATTCTATTGTGGTGTGTGAGTAGGAGGCATTTGTCTACGAATCCCATGAGCTTCCAGGTAATTCTTGAACTCATTGCTTGTGAATTCCCCCCCTCGATCTAAGCGGAGAGTTTTGATCTTGCAACCAACTTCATTCTCAACAAGTGCTTTGAACTTCTGAAATGTCTCAAAGGCTTGACTCTTGTTTCTTAGACAATATATCCACATCTTTCTTGAGTAGTCATCAACACAAAGCATGAAGTATTGACATCCAGAATGACTTGGTTGCATGGGCCTGCAAAGATTGATGTGCACCAAATCAAGCTTTCCCTTAGCTCTATATGTGTTCTTCTGGAAGGGTACTCTGTGTTGCTTTCCAACTAGGCAATTGTGACACTTGTCAGTGTTGTGCTTGAGTGTAGGCAATCCTTTCACCATGTTGCCCTTTTGAAGTGTTTGGAGATAGCCAAAACTGATGTGACCATATCTGCGATGCCATAGTTCTACAGATTGTGTGTCTTTGGCCACTAGAGCTTGATCATCCTTGTGGACAAAATCAAGTTGGAACATGCGTCCCACATTGGAGGCTCTTGCTACAATCTTGGAACCTCTTGACTTATCTCTTATCAAGCACACTTTTTCTCCATTATTACTGTCAAAATCTAACTTCAAGTTGTGATCAAGGAGTTGACTAACTAATAGCAAATTCTTGGTCAACCCAGGTACATACAATACATTTGTGATTTTACAGTCATGCTTTCCAAGAGGTAGTGAAATGTTTCTAATCCCCTTGACACTGTATGATGAGTCATCACCTAATGACACATGGTTCTTGTTAGGTGAGTCACGTAGTGTGTAGAACCAATCCTTGCGCCCAAATACGTGTCGAGTTGCACCCAGTCGACATACCGGATATCTTGTGTGGACTTGGTTTTTTCATCAAATTGAGTAGAATACATGTAGTGTCCTTCATCCGAATCATCCTCATGTTCAAAGAATGTACCCTTGTTGTTTGGGTTTTCTTTGCACAATTACCATTTTTATGCCCTTGATTGTTGTTGTTGTTGTTGGACTTCCCTTTATTTGAATTATTGTTACCCCGATGGTTATTGGGTTTTGAATTACTTGATGAACCCTTTTTATAGGAATTGTACCAACAATCTTTGATGTCATGCCCCCTCTATCAGCAAATGGGACACTTCTTGGTGTTGTCTCGTTGACTTTGGTTTTGTTGGGACTTCTTATGATTGGACTGAAATTTTCTCTTTCCTTTATGATTGGAAGATAGTGTTTGCTCATCTTCCCGATCTTTGTTGTTCATTGCCTCTTCTTGTTAGAGTAGATTGACCAACTTCTCAAAGGTGACCGTGTGTTCACTCATATTGATAGTTGTCACAAATATTCTGTAAGAATGAGGAAGTTCTCGCAACACAATTGGTACGAGGTCTTCATCACTTATCTCTTTTCCCAATGCCAATAGAGATGCCCTCAAAGTAGAATCGTCTCAAAAAAAACTTCAACCTTCTCATTGTGCTTGAACTTGAGAGTATGCGGTTGTGATAATAGGTTGAGGATGGCATTCTTGTTTTTGCCTCATGACCGTGCTCAACTTATCCCATGCATCCTTGGCCGATGTGGCATATCTAATGTGGGGTTGCACATCGTCTGTTACGCTAAACAAGATGATCAACTTGGCCTTTTGATTTTCCCTGTCAAATTGAACTTGTTGTCTTCCATCATCAAGTGATCTTGTTGTTTGTCCATCTACAACTGTCCATAGGTCTTCAAACTCAAGTAATGGTTTGATCTTCGGTTTCCATGTAGCATAGTTGTCTCCTCTAAGCAGTTGTGAATCTGGCAAGAAGAACTTTGGTGCTTGTGCACCCATTTCTACAATCTGAATTTCTAAACTCTGAATTTCTGACAAAAGGTAAGGCTCTTATCACTCCAGGTTTATGGTCTCCCTCTCAATATACCGTCAGGCCGATATACCAAACCTTTCTATATACGCTCCCTTCCGATATACCCATTGGTACATGGAAGAAGATCACCCTTTCAATATACCCATCAGTACAGAAAGAGGTGTTAACGCACGTGAAAGAATTCAGTACGTGGTACTTAGATAGTACAAAGAGGGGTTTGTGTAAGCACAAACGGATGGGAGGGCTCAAATGTGTGTGTATTGTGTCCTTATTACTCCCCGTCAATTTTATAGGGTCGATGCCCAGACAATATTTAGGCAGCTGTGTTAGGCGTTAAGTGCAGTAGTAGTCGCGACGGCATCACCCGTAAGCACTTCCCAGAGGCACCGTATATACCGAACGTTGCTATGAGATCAAAGATCTCGTGTGATAGAACCAAACATAAAATGAAAAATTTGCAAAAAAATTTCACTTTATGCACCAAGATTAGTACAACATGCTCCAAAAGTACATCAAAATGAAGTTTTTGTGTCCCCCCTCTTTACAAAAAAGGGTCTAGAATCACAAAATACACAATTTAGGCCAAAATATTTTTTTTTACCCCCCAATAGGTGTTTTTCCGCTAAATTTAGTGGTGGCTCTAAATGTGTTTGGTGAGCTTCTAAATTTGAAAATCTCCCAAAATTTATTAATTTCTCCAAATTTTCCAAAAAAAATTTAAGAAAAAATATGGAGAGAGTGGGAATTGAACCGCTGACCTGTTTGTTCCCAAGATCCAAACAAACAATTTGAATATTGTTTTCACCTTTTCTCACAAACCGTGATCTAGGTTTTTCTAAAATTTTGACAGCAGTATCATACAATATTTTTCTTGAAACCCACAAAATTTCAGAAGAATCAAAATCTTATTTTTGAGATCTTACCAATTTACCAGCTAGATCTGATTTTTTTTCAGAAAAAAATGATCCAACTTGTACAGACTTTTCGTCACATGTAGAAGCCGAATCTAAAGATAATGTAAACTGAAAAGTTGTGCGCCTCCTTCTTATCTTTCCAAAAAAAAAATGTCACATCAATCTGACATTTTATGAAAAAGTTACGTCCTTTTTTCTAAGAGCTATCTGCTGGAATTTTGTTGACGGGACTGCTTCAACCTTTGCTCCCGAATTCTTCACACCTCCACTTTCAGATCTGATTTTTTTTTTTTTTTTTTTAGATCTGATCTTTTTTTTTTCTTTTCTTTTGATCTGCAATTTTTTTCAAGATCTCTCTCCTTTTTTTTTTTTTTAAGATCTTTTTTTTTTTCACAAATCTTTTTTTTTTTTTTAGATCTGCAATTTTTTCCAAGATCTTTCTCCTTTTTTTTAAAGATCTCCAAATCTGAAATATTCCGCCAATATGTTAGATCAATTGGCTATGCCAATGACTAATAAAAAAATTTACCTTCCAAATAAGTGGATAGGTCAAATTTTAGTTGATGGATGCTTGGGAGGAATGGAGGTTGCGGGATGCTTCAATGGCTCTCCTTTGATGCAGATCTTCTTCTCCAATGGATCCTCTCCAATAGTGCTCCTTTTCAACCTTGATTGGATAGAACCTGATCTGATACCAAATGATAATAATGGTATAGCTTAGATACCAAATGATATAATAGAATAAGATTGCAATGACCAAAGAGGGACGGAAGCCTCACAAATATTATTGATCATGAAATCAGATTACATAACAATGCAAGAGTTGTAATATTTATAGATATTAGACAACCTTATATGGATAGACATGACACCCTAGCAGACACCAACTACGAGATGATAATACCCATCTCACATGCACATGTAATTACTACTAATACAATATTGAATGTTATCCAACATAACAATATTGAATGCAAGTCACTAGACTAGAGTGCACATGTTGCACATTATTAAATAAAAGACAATGCAATAAAATGCAATAAATATGCCTATGCTAAATTATGCTAACAAAAATTCTATTGCATTAATCTAATATTTCTGATATACTCTTGATGAATTTCCATTTATATGCTTTCTATTATGAGGATCCCCAATTATGTGATTGATAAAATCAACAAAATTATGCTAACCTTTCTCTGGAAAGGAACAGACAAGACCAAGAAAATCCATATGGTTAAATGGGTTGACATTTCACTTCCTAAAGATTATGGGGAGAGAGGATGTTGAAGTAGGAAAAAAAACCTACATATAAGTTCTAAATGTGTGTTGAATCTTCTCTCCAATTCTCAAAGCATGTATGGAAAGATAGTCAGAAACAAAAATTGGGTGATCCTCTTCCAAAGGCTATTCTCATAATTAATAACTTGACTAATGACTTGAATATTAATAAATTAATAATTAATAAATTAAAGTGTTGGAACATGGTTTTTCCTTGATAATTACTTGAATAGTAATGAATTAATTATCAAGGTGGCTCAAATAATTTTTTTACGTTGTCATCAAAAATAGGTCCTCGACAGGGAAAATCAATCTTATGTGAATAAAATTCCTTTTAAATATTTCATTAATTCCATATTGGACCTTAAATCATATCTATGGGGAAGATAATAAAGAGGTGGAATGTTTAGAAAATTGAGGGACTGAGTAAGCATTTTTAAATAAGATTGGTAATAAATATTTTGATTGGTCGACTTCATCACCTCTTCCAATAAAGGTTGATATTAAAGTCCGTAGAAATATTTTATTAATTACAAGCATGTGATGGCATAGTCACTCCATATATTTATCAATCCACTCTCACTTATTTTCACACCTTTCAAATTTCTTTAACTAGCTTTTCTATCATCTATAATGGATGGTCCATTTTTTCCTTTCATTCAATTCTCTGTTTCGATGCGTGAATGGTGTTTTATACCAAGATTTTGAAGCATCGTCTAAAATATATTTTTAGGATTGGATCAAAGAAAGATATGATTGTTATTGAAGGAGTTCTCAGAGATGATCATCTTTCTCTAGAGGTTCATCCGAGGGTTAATGAAGAGTCACATCGGCCTTCATTTTTCATCTACTTATTATATATCTAGCGAAAGATTGGGATTTGGATCTGGGGCGTCATTGGATCAAACCATCTTATAGGGTTGTTATGGAAGTTAAAATGGACAAAACCTTGAGTGCATTGTGGCCCATTCTTTCAAGGATTTCTATATCTAGGAAGTTTTGTTGACCGGGCTATTTTTTATATTTATACAATCTATTTGATGTCCTAATGCATTTCGTGGATGCTACGGCCAATTTTAGAAAGACCCTAATATGTTTTTTGGATGCTTTATGTGCTCTACTACAGCCATAACTGGCTCATTTGGATTTGCTTCGTAGCCAAGGGCATGAGGCATACAATTAGTTAAAGATTCATGGTTTTTTTGGAAAAGAGCATTTTTCTAGCATCAATTACGACTCATGTTTACCAACCTATTAAAGTGGAGATTCTAGAGGTGTCCTCTGATTCAGATACATAAATGTTTCGAAAATCAGTCATTTTATATCTTTGTTTTGGTTTTAATATAGCATTTTTAGTTTCATAGTAATCGAATTATTCAGTTTGTCTTATTGTCTGGGGTTTTTTTGTATTCCTAACCACTTTTGTTTTTAAGCAATCTCTTGGGTTTTTTCAACAAAGTGTTGTTGGATTATTCAATTTTTCAAATTGACCCTCTCCTTATATATTTAATGTAAATGGAAATTGACCCTTAAAACCTCATTTAATTATAAAAAACAAGGAATCATTAATAAAATTCTTTGTTATGCATTGCACAAAGCAATTTCAACAATTAATCGCTAATAAATTTGGCACATGTTTCCCAGTCACTAATTTTTCATTCAAATAATTACTAATTGTCTTGTCTAGAATTTAATGAATAGGTTAAAGGCCTCATATCTCATATGGTCATTAGGATGCAATACATACACATGAGAGGGATAAATTCTTATATTGTTCTCATAAGATATATTGTGTATAACACATATGTCATTTTGGTTCATTTCAAGGAAAATGATCAGCAACCTCTAAGATCTATTCCTTGTGTTTGGACTTAGTGGCTGCTATGCTATTCCATTTAACATAAGTTAATGAAAATCAATGCATGTTTTATGTTTTCAATTTTTAGTAGATGAGAAGACTAGTAGTGGTCACTAGCCTCTATATATTCTCATAAGATATATTGTGTCTAACACATAATTCATATCGAATTGTATAAATGAAAATTATTAGTGCATGGTAGGCTCCATTACATATTGAAATAAATGGGTGTGTGACCTCAAGGATCAAAAGTTTCATATTTTCAAATTAGCGATTGAATAACAAAAAATCATGGACTACCCTAGTGTCTTCTAGGATCCTAAGAAATAATAATCTCAAAGCTTTGTTATGTTGCACGAACGGAATATAATAATATTCGACCTTAGGGGCTGCTTAGATTCAAAAATCATGTTAGGCTTCTAATATTGTGTGATAGGATTTGAATATCATGTTCAACCTAGCAGTTTTTAGGCTTAATATTTTGTGTTTGAATATGTATATTCAGGAAAGTTGTTAATATTTTTGTCTTGGAATATTTTTTGTCTTGTCTTGTCTTGGAATATCAAATAAATGTAGTAACCATCCACCCTAGCGGTCTCTAGTATTTCAAGATCCAATTGTAAAACATAAATGGAGCTTAGTTCAGTTTTTAGTCGATTCATTACTAATTGTCTTGTATGCAAGTCAATAATTATCCAAGCGGTTGTTAATCTCAAGTATTTGTTATTTTGTGCCAAGTCAATGTAATAATATTCAACCTTAGTGCCCGCTACGCTCTGAATATCATGTTGTACTCAGCGGTAACTAGGATTAAATTTTTTTGTTGGAATATTTGTATTTAGGAAAATCGTTAATATTTGTCTTGTATTTAAATATTTGTTTTCTTGTCTTGTCTTGTCTTGGAATATCAAAGAAATGTAGTAAAAATCCACCCTAGCAGTCTACTAGTCTTTGAAGATCATATTGTAAAATCTAAATATAATAATGGATCTTAGTTCAATTTTTAGTTGAGTCATTACTAATTGTCTTGTATGCAAGACAAAAATTATCCTAGCATCCACTAATCTTAATTCTTTATTATGTTGCACCAAGGAAATGTAATAATCCCGTACCTTAAGAATCGCTAGTCTTTGAATATCATGTTAGGCTTCGATTATCATGTGATAGACTATGAATATCATTTGAAATCAACAGCTGATAGGCTTAAAAATTTAATTTGGAATATGTATATTTAGGAAAATCGTTAATATTTGTCTTGTCTTGGAATATTTTGTTTTGTCTTGTCATTGAATACCAAATAAATGTAGTAAACAACCACCATATCGGTTGTTAGTTTTTAAGAAAAAATCATCCTAAGCGCCTCTAATCTCAATTTGTTTTTATGTTGAACCAACGCAATGTAATAATCTACAACTTTAGTGGCTGCTAGGCCTCACATATCATGATACAAAAATATAAATATAATAATGGATCTTAGCTTAGTTTTCAGGAGATTTTTTACTAATTTCATTATGTGTAAGGAAAAAAATATCCTAGCAGACCACTAATCTCGATTCCTTTTAGAATACATGTATTCAAGAAAATCTTTAATATTTGTCTTGTCTTGGAATATTTGTTTCCTTTTCTTGTCTTGGAATAGAAAAGCAATGTTGTAAACATCCAACTTAGCGACAGCTTAGTCTTGGAATATGGTATTGGAGAATTTAAAAATTATTACTTTAGCTTAGCTCAATTATCAAGTAAGTCGTTACTAATTGTCTTCTACACATGTTTTTAATGAAGAATAATTATAGCTCGGTAGAATATAGGCTACAAAAATAAATTCTTGATTGAATTTACAAAAATATACATAAATATACAAGTACAATCATGTATTAATATATTTCACAAAATTCTATATCTCACCAATGATATGTAGCATAATAAAAATTAAATTATATATAAATATATTATTCTCTGGTTCACATTTAGTTAGAATTATATCGTAGAGGACACAAAGCTATGTGGTTTTGTGGCATAGCATAAGGTCCGTAAAGGAAATATATGTTTATAAATATAATGATTAAAATTTATATTTAATAATATTTATATGTATATATAATATGTTTACCTTTTATTTTACATTAAAAACTTGCTAAAGACATTACATTTGACTATTTCTATGTGGGAAAATATATATATATATATATATATATATATATATATATATATATCTAATGTGGAAATCATATAAACAATGAACATTGAAATAGTTAGCCATGATTATTTTTTCGTATTAAAAATCATTAAAGGAATAAAAATGATTACCTAACATATACTAGAGCAAACCATTAGGATTTTAAAAAAATAATATGTGACTCTGTTTTGCAAGAATCGGGAGATAGGCCATCACTTTCTAGAAAAAACAATCACATGAAGGAGAACGAAAAATCCACAAAAATTAACTAGAGAGAGACATAGAAGGGCTAAAAATGGAACCCGTTTAACAAATACGAATACAAGAGATATGGTAGAACATAAAAATTGTGTTTTCCAAAAGAATAAAAATTATAAAGGGGGTTACATTTTCTTGATTATGGAAAAACAAAAATTTTGGTTTCATAAAGAGAAACATGGTTTGACAAGGGGATGAAATGGAACTTAAAAGGCAACGGAGGGAAATACAGAGTTGGATTATCGTGCAATACACAAGAACTAGGCGAAAATAAAGTGACAGAAAGTGCCCACCATCAACTAAGGTACACATACAATAAAATAGATTCTTTTGATAAATACATGTTTTAGTAGTATCTAAAATTATTACGTTCTTGATAATGTCTGTGAAACCTCCATCTCCTCTCTCAAACAAACTATCTATGAGATTTTATACACAACCTCTTTTTTTCCTCCTTTGAGTTCATCCTTTGTGTGCCTCCTACTCTAAATCGAGATTTATAAAATATGGCAAGAATTCCCGCAATCGGACCTTTACTCTATCTATAATCACTGTTTTTTGCTTCCTTTTTACACCTACAAATGATATTATAATCACTGTCTCAATGTTTCCTCGCAAGAAATCAAGCCAGATTCAAGCACTAAGACCAATAATCTAGTGCTGCATGTATTATATTCTCGCTTTCAAGAGTTGTTTTTCTGTGATGTTGAAATAAAAAAGAAACCCTAATATATATTTCTTCAGGGTATTTAATATTTTTCAATACATTCAACAAAAGAAATTGCAAATATTGAAAAAAATTGGGATAGGAAAATATGAAAAATTGAATTTCCCATTCATAAAGAGAAAGTGCAAGATATTGAAATTTCAAATATTTGCATTTAATGCGGGGATTTCACATATCAAAATTTTAATTTATCCCTCATTAATATTCACATTTAATTCATGGCATAGAGAGGGATAGGGGAAATCAAATTTATAAATTTTACTTTAGAAACAAGAAGACAATGGTAAATGATTCTTTTTGAACTCATGCGGGACAACGACAAATATTAATATAAGCATAATAAAAATAAATTATTAGAAAATAGAAGTAAACATTTCTAAACAAAGTTTTAAAGTGTAATAGAGTAATATACGCACATTTATTATTATTTTTTATCAAATTCAAATTCGAGATTTTTAAATATAGTGCGCGCTAATTTAAAAAATTATTCCAATAAAATGTGACATGTGGAAAGTTTGAACCAGTTAGTTAGGAAACAATATAATTGACACATTTATTAAGAAATTTTTAATTAAAAAAATGTCTATTAAATAATTTTAACCTATAAAAATCTGCCATATTAATTTTTAAACGGTGCCCACTAAAATTTTGAAATGTTACATGAAATTTCTAATATATCTTGTGATTGTCAATATTTTGGTGTTAGTTACATTTTACACTAGAAAAACTAAAACATAATTTTCCACTTCACAAGAATTTGAGATCAACTTATAGATAGGAAATAACTTAGCAATCATTAAACTCCATTACAATGATTTGTTTTTCCAACACCAGATTTAAAATAATAAATCCTTAGCTTTTAGAGGCCACTAAGCTATTCTTTTCAATAGGTGTTAATGAAAAACTATGCATGTCTTATGTTGTCCATCTATTTTTCAAGGAGAATCCTAGTGGCTGCTAGCCTCTATAACTCCTAGGTTTCCTTTCCAGCAATAAAAAAACTATCTCTACAACTTTGGATCACTAGTATTTTTCATTAATTATAATCATATCATATTGGCTATACAATCCCTTGCACATCCAAGTGTTGCACTACATACCCTTGATAAGGAAGACAACTTATATATTTCACATAATTTATATTGTGTCTAACACAATTGATATCAGTTTGTATCTAGTAAAATTATTAGTGACCGCTAAGCTCCATTACTTACTTAAGATCAAAAAACAGTTTGTATTAAATAAAATGCTTAGTGACTGCTAAGCTCAAATACTTATAGAAAGGAATGATTTTGCAGCCACTAGGCTAAATAATTTCTTATTTTTAACATAACACTCAAATAACAAATCATAGTAATAGATATTAGCAGTCACTAGGAATTTTCCATAATATATTTCGATGAGAAATATGTGAGTAATGGACATTTTTATTCTTGAAATCTATGGAGGTCTCTTCTGTTTAGGGAAGAAAAAAATGTTTACAGAGTACTCATACAACATAATAATATAAATACATGTAATCTTAAATTTTGTTGGGGAAATTTGCATTGTGTATAATAACATTATGTCCTAAAGTATGAATTTAAGTTACAATTATGTTTTTGTCATCATAAAAACATTTTGTTCAAATTAGTGAATGTTAGGCTCACACCTTTGCATCTTTGATCGTTATACACATTGGTGGGCATCAAAGAAAAATATACACTCTTCTGCTAAGCTCATCCACTTATTTAAAGGAGTGGATTAGCAGCCACTAGGCTCAACAGATATTAAATTTTAAAAATAGAGATCACATAACTAATCATAGATATATATCTTAGAAAAAGATAAGAATTTTCCTTTAATTGTATCTCTTATTTGTAAGGGACATTTCGTACTTTGGAAGGCTATGGATGGTTTTTCCTAGTTGGTAAAAAGAATATTATTATTAACAAAAATTTAGGGTACTCATACAACATCATGATGTGGAGACATATCGTATTAAATGTTGTTGAGGAAAGTAGGATTTGGTATAATAGCATTGTATTGTATTGGCCAAAATTAAATTTCAATTAGGATTTTGTGTTTGTTAACACTCTTTTCTTAGCTTAGGGACCACTAGGGTAAGACCTATGCATCTGTTCTTCATAATACACATCGGTTCAAATTAAATAAAATGCTTAGCGACTGCTAAGCTAGATTACTTATTGAAATAAATGTCTTAGTGGTCGCTAGGCTAAACAATTTTTTATTTTCAAAATAACTATCAAATGCATGTAATCCATATTAATCTCACTACATGTTTCTTAATTTTAACTTTGAAGAAATAATCTTATCTTGAGTGTGGTAGAACTAAATTTAGAAAAAGTTACAGATGAATCATGTGCATCTATTCCCAAACCACCACATGAAAAGGGAATTGTTCGGGTCTTTTAAATCCGTTTTAGTGATGGACATGCATTTGATTTCACCTTCTATCTCTGCATGTATGGAGGGTGTGCAATGTCATGGATTTGATAAAATTAAAACCATCAAACTCAACATGCCAATGTTGTTCAACGTATTTTCCCACAAAAAACAAGAAGATGTGGGGGAGTGAAGGCGCGGGATAATGGGTCTTAAAACGTACCTTTTTGGGGTTCTAACTCCTATGTGCACTTCTTCCAATAAAAAATCCTTGGTTTCTCTGGTCTCAACTCACCCTTTCACCCGATTCTTGCATCATGCCATATGAGCATGTTGTGAGACCCACATAGACAAATTTGAGAATGGGAAATGGGAATGGGATGCCTCCAATTTCCATAATCTTCCCTTCCCAATCAAAAATGCATCTAGGAAACCATTAAAATTTCCATTTTCCATCCAGTTAGGTTTTTAGGGTTGGAATTTGGTTATAAACACCTAACTACTGTCATTATATCATACACTCACACACAACCAAAATCTTGGTTTTTTTATCCTCTTTTTTTAAATTGAAGACATTTTTTTGGTTATTCTATATTTTTATTAGTAGCCACCAAACTCATTGACATAGGTGTCAAACATGTCATTTTCCAAGTTCCACTCTAGTCTTCGGCATTGTCTCAACACTCAAGTAACTATATGGAATCCTTTATAATTTTGCATGAAGGACTACTACAAAGAAAAACCAATAAATTTTCTAACATTGGAACCAACTGGGTCATTAAATTCCTTTTTATTGTTGGGAAATTCATTCAGGGATGCTTACAATTTCCTGGAATGCCCTTCCAAGTCAACTCGCAGCCCGGGACCATTCTAATTTCACTTCACATTTATGCAACATTACCCTCTCACTTTTACTCGTCTCGTCTAATTTTATCATTTCCAAACACATTAAATTCAACTTCACCTTCAGTTTAGAATCTCCACTTAAGAATATTTGAATTTATTTTCTCAAAATTAGTAATAATGTGTGGGGAGTGAGGGGTTGGGGCATTTTTTTATGAAATAAAGTTAAATTTTATGCGAGACCCCTTCTTTCGTTACTTCCAATGGAAAATCAACTCTTTCTTTGGTGGCGACTAGAACTTTCACCATCTTCTTACATCGTGCAATGTTGGTATGTTATGTGACCCGAATATGAAGAAATAATAATGATAAATAGGAACCATATGCTTCCAAATTCCGTTTATCACCCTTCCTAGTCAACAATGTGTCCCGGGTCAATTCCAATTTCCAATTTCCATCTAGTTAGTTTTTAAAGGGTTGGAATCTTGTTGTCAACCCCCACCTACCATCACTAGAATAGACCCT
This sequence comes from Taxus wallichiana var. yunnanensis, assembly GCA_018340775.1. Classification (NCBI taxonomy): domain Eukaryota; kingdom Viridiplantae; phylum Streptophyta; class Pinopsida; order Cupressales; family Taxaceae; genus Taxus; species Taxus wallichiana. Next base: position 519,191,390 of record CM031238.1, on the reverse strand, counting down.
CACTCTCACCTACCCCAATATTGGTTTTTTATTCTCTCTTTTCTAAATTGAAGACATTATATGTTTTCGAAATTACCCACCAGACTAGTTGAGAGATATGTCAAACATCTCATCTTTCAAGTTCCACTCTAGTATTCACTTCCCCTTCTTCGGCGATTGATCATAAATTATATTTGTGGGCAAGGTAATAACTATCCTAGTGGTCACTAATATTTGTCCCTTCATCGCATCAACACTCCCCTAACTAGATGGAATATTTTGAAATTTGGCCTAAAAGACCGTAACCAAAGAGATTCAAATAATTCATGCTCTGTAGTACGTTAAGCCGCTACGAAATCATCCTTCCACCTTCATTCCAAGGAGATTGCAGCTCAAAAAAATTTCACCTTCATTGTGACCGCATTTGAATACCAAAAAAATTACACATGAATTATGTGTTGTTATTCCTAAACCGCCACCTAAAAAGGGAACTATTTGGTTCTTTCAATTCCATTTTAGAGTCAGATAGGAATTTGAGGTCATATTTTGTAACCTTAGGTGTAGGGGGTGTGTTGTGGCATGGAATTAAGCCACCAAAAACTCATCACATCAATGTTTTTAAAGGCCACATCCAACACTTTAAAAGGAGCGCAAGAATAAGGTTGGGCACAAGGGTGTGGCCTGATGGTGGGGCTTGAGTGTTCATCAACCACCCATCAATTTCTAATCCTCCTACCCTAAGGGACCATTTACCCTTGCATTTACATATCCATTTGGGAGGAGTCACCTTAGATTAGCATGCCATGAATTTTCTAAGGTCGATGGGTCAATAAATCCTATAGTATCTAAAAGAATAAGGTTGGGTTGATCACCTATCTTTATTTGTTCCCAATTCCCTAAATTTGTATCCTCCCCTATAATTTTCAATGAATTTTCTCACAAACATCAAGAAGATGTGGGGGAGTGAGTGGATGGGGCACTGGGTTTTAAAATTTACCTTATTTTTGTGTAGACTCCTTTATGCACTTCTTTCGATGGAAAATTCATGCTTTCTTTGTTCGTGACTCACCTTTCCCCACCTCTTGCCTTTGTGTGATGTGGGCATAGTGTATGTCCCACGAAAAATATGATAATGGGAAATGGGAACAAGATGCTTCCAACTTCTATAGTCTTCCCTTTCCATTCAACAAGGCATCCTAGGGATCATTCAAATTTCCAATTTCCATCCAGTTTTTTTGTAGGGTTGAAATTTTGTTTTCAACCCCCTCATACCATTGTTGTAATAGACCCTCACACTCACCAACCCTAATCTTCATTTTTATTATTCCCTTTTGAAAATGAAGACATTCTTTTTTTCTGTTATTCTATGTTTTTGTAAGTACCCACCAAACTTATTAAAAATGCATCAAATATCTCATCTTTCAAGTTCCAAACCATTCTTCCCCATCCCCTCTTCGGTGATCGATCATAAATTTTAATGGTAGACAAGATAATAACTAGCCTCATGGTTAATAATATTTGCCCCTTTTTTTCCTCAACACTCACCTAACTAGATGGAATATTTTAAATTTTGGTGTGAAATACTTGTTATCTCAAAATACCCCAGTGTTATTTTAGTTTTAACAGTTTAAAAATGAACTAAGCCATTTTTAAAGGGAAAATGTGCTTAGATGACCGTCAAATTTCCACCGCCCAAAATTATTGTTCATTGGATTTTAAAACCCACAGGATATTTGGTTGATTCATTGGCAGGTCACTTTAAAAATCCAATTGTTGTTCATTTGGTGGTCAAATGCAACACCAAGCATCAGGTCAGTGGGGACACATGGCGAGTGAAGGTAAATATAGGTGGTGTAGGATCAATGGTCAAGATAGGACACATGTCACCATTCTAGAAAAATTCAAGAAGATGAGCTCCATTGGACTTCAAGCCCCTATAATGAGCTATAATGGATAATTTCATTAGGTCTGGAAAAATTTAGTGAGGTTAAAAAATGCTACATGAAAACATTTTTTGAAGCCAAAATTTCTAAGTCCCCCAAAGGTAAAAGTTGTGACATGAAGTGGAAACCAATCAATGAAAGGCACAAAGTGAAATAAATATGACATGAAACACATGTGGGGCTTCCTCATTGGTTAATACTTCGCAGTGGGAAGAGGAGATAAAATAAGAGACCGACACTGCGAAGAGTGTGGATCCTTCCTATTGGCTCATGCTTCGTAGTTTTTAGTCATGAGCTATGAAAACACTAACAACCTGAAGGGTGTGAAATTATCTCATTAGTTGGATGCTTCGCAGATGTCGAAAGGAAAATCAAGAAGTGAATTGTGAAGAAAAGTGGAGCCTTCTCATTTTCTCACATTTCGTGGTAACCAGAGTTTGTAAAATGCAAGGAATAACACCCAAAGGGTGTGGAAATTTTCTATTGAATCACATTTCCAAAGGGGTGGTTAAGATATAAAATAAATTCTAACATGTGTGAGGAACATGTCAATATCTTAGTGGCTTGCATTTCTTAAAAGGTAGACCCATTCGCAAAGAACGAAGGAAAGAAAATAAAGGAAAGGAACCAAAAGCCCAATCCCCAGCCAATAAAATACTTGTGACAGATGGAAAATTTTAAAATCAATTCACATATTGCCATAGTTGATCCCCAAGCTAATCAAATGATGCCACATGTCAAGTTCTTGTACTCCCGACATGTAAATCTTCAAACCACCATAACTTCCTCCACAAAGCCCCAAATCATGAAAACTTGATATCGTTGGAAAGGTCTCCTTGAACCCTTTAATTTGGAATAATTTTTTTCAGGAATTGATTGTGTTTGGTGGGAGAAAAGGAGAAAAAAAAGTTTGGCCATTAATATACACTACAATCAGCCAATCCATGGATCAACCAAAATGCGCTACAAGCCATTGCATGTTCATTTTGTGTTATCGTCTTCAAAATACCATAAATGCTTCTATCAGAGGGTAGATCTATGTATTTTTGGTCTTGTTAGAGAGCTACTAAATGGGATACACTTTGGACCATTCAAAATTAGATTTTATTTGAAAACAAGGAAACATTAATGAATTTGTTAATGCATAGTTTTAAACAACTCAACCACCCAAATCAATGAAGTATGGAGCTCACTCTTTCTCCCGTAAGAAATGTATCATGTAGAAATGGTTTTCACAAGTTTTCCATGACGTTTTTAGATAATTAATGGATGATTTACGAGGGTTGAAACTTGTAGGTTGTGTTACTTGAGAGATAGAAATATTCTCATTAATAGCAAGATCAAATCTGAATTTTTCTCCTCTTCTTCTCTCCTTCATCTTCTATAAATAGTGGAGTAACACTCATTGTAAATGGCTGGACATATTTTTAATGATAGTGCATACTTTATAAGTGTTGCATATGTGTATGAGTTGTAACCCTCGACTTGAGCATGTGTATAATAAAATTTTTCTCTCACCTCCATTGTAATGCATTATGCATTCTTTAAAGAAATTAAATACTTTTAATATGGCTACTTTTGGCCCTATCTATGTTCTATTATCTTATCCTTTCCTTTTCATTGCATTTGTAGGTATTTTTGCATCTTTTATTATCCTTACATGTTCACATTTGTTGTGTTTCATGGATTTAGGTGTTTTAAGGTGGTATTATACTTGTGGCACTTATGTATTCCCTCTCTTTCACCATTTTGTTCTCATTCTCCCTCTTTTGAGAGTGTATCTCCACCCTTTCCTTAGTTTTATCTTCTTTGTTAGTTTATGATTCCCATTTTTATGCATCTTTCTCTTCCCCAGTCCCTTAGATTATTATAGTAGGAGTAGATAATTTCATTTCATTCTTTAAGAGTATATTAGCAGTAGAATTAGGTAGAGGAACCATCCTTCTCTGGAGGTTGATCTCATTTATGCAAGTCCCACACTTGTGATATCATCCCATGTTAGCCAAAAATTAGGGATCTATATCAGACAAATCCTAGGGTGCTACTTTTATGTGACAAATGTTTTGGCATGCTTGGAGGGCCCTAGAAGTTAATATTTCTATTTTTCCAAGCTTTGGTGTGTATCTTGGTAAATTTTCATTCTTTGTAGGCTCTGTAACAACACATATGGTGACTACAAACATTCTATTTATTGGTTTCAATAGTTAAGGTGCCTGAGTTTCATGAGAAGAATTCAAACAAGGTCAAGAAAAGAAGAAGAAGGAACATAGATACCTTCGCTTATCACCTCGGAAGAGAAGAAGGGGAAAAGTAGTCCAAAGGTTGCCTTCACCACTAAATAGAACTCTTTCTACTCCACCTCCTAAGTAGGCCTTTCTTGCATTCTACTAGATTTTTAAGACCTATCATTATGGAAGCACCACCACCACAAAGGAATTTACCATTTGTCAACTTTACTGGTGGAATCCCTCTTGCTCTTAATGCACAACATGACATATTAGTAGTTACACTCAAAATTATTCCATACTTCACCGTTGAAAATTAAGTTACCCCCTTTGTTGAGCACATTTAGGACATTCTAAATGTATTCTTTGTTCATAAACTTACACATGATGATATAACATTTAGGTTGTTAGTGTCTTCACTCAAGGGTAAAGCACTTTAATGGTATAAAATCTTGATACCCTCATCTATTACCAATTGAGATAATCTTGGTAGAGCCTTATATAAGCATTTTGAAGATAAATTATAGCCCCTATCTTTGGTGGAGTGACTTAAAGTAAAAAAAGGGCCCCTAATGAGAAAATGATAGAATTTAATACCGATTCTAAATGATTTGGGGTAGAACTCCTAAAGTGGTAAGACCTACCCCCATCATGTATTTATTTATTATATAAAGGATTTAAATAGTGAAATTTCAATCATGATTCAATCCATGGGAGGTATAACCTTACTAGTTACCTATAACATTTCTATTCGGGTTGGGAATAGTCTTATTCAGGATGGGAAACTTTATCCTAGACCTTCGATGCCTATTTACCTAGAGATTAAGAACCCAAATTCTCATCAAACACCTGATTTAGCACCTATCCCAACCCCAAGAAATTAAATCTCTAATGAGGTGTCTACTTCCTCAAGCACCTCATCCAATTGCAAGAAGTAATGAAACAATCACAAAATTTTGGGAATGAGTTGGTATCCAAGAGGCAAAAGAAAAAAATGTCATACTTTATCATCCTCCATACCAACCCAATAAGGCTCCATACCAACCAACAAATCAAAATCAAAACCAATTTCCTTCTGCTAGGCCATTTCAACTGTATAATCTCAATACAACTAGCTCATCCCAAGCTTTGGTTCCTGTTTCAAAAAATCTTATGTAAGAGTATGAGTGGTGTTTCCCTTTCCATCTTCCACATAACCAAGCAACATGCCCTAATTTCATTTCTAAACTAAGATTGGATGGTGCAAATTGATTTTTCTTTTCAAGATACACCTACGGAGGAAAATCAGTAGCGAGATGGTCACTCATAAGACACCTCAAAGTGAAACTTCACTTGTGAATCAAAAAGAAGAAGAATTTTATGGGATGAATCAGACTCTTCCTTAGGGTGTGGTTTTAAATACTAAATCTAAGAAGATGGATATAGAAGGAGAACAATCATCAAATATTTTTCCTTCACAACCTTATATGCCACTACAATGAGGTGGCAGTTCAAACATATCTCTAAACGTGAAAAATCATCCTAAGGTACCTTCTGTACTATCTCAAGTGCAAGAAACATTTTTACAAGCACGGTGCAATAGAAAGATAATCCAACTCCTTTCAATATCCTTTATCAAATGAATAAAATCACTATGATTATATTTATGTGGGAGTCTTTAGTTATCCCAGGACAAAGATATCTCCTACAAGCATCCATGACCAACTCATCTATTTTAAGTGAATCATTTAAAGAACAAGAAAATATCCTCACTAATGCAATACAATATAAGAAGGATAAACCTAGAAATAACATGAATCCTCCACCTTTTTATGTATCTTTGATCATAGGAGATATCTTGGTGTGTAATTATATGATTGAATCTAGAGCAAACATCTCAGTAATGCCCAAGAAAATTATAGACCAACTACGTCGCAAATATGAATCTCTTGCTAAAGGTGTGGTATAGATGGATGGAACATCTGTAGGAACTATTAGAGTTATCAAATGTTTAAGCCTCACACTACATGCACGTCCCAATGTTTCAATTTTTCAATACATATCCATAATTGATCTGCCTCAAAAATTTTCTCTATGTCTATCTAGGGACTTCACTACAAAAATTGGAGGATACTTGTCAGCTGATTGGTCCCACATGATCTTCAAGATAAGCTATAACACTAAGTCTACTATATAGTCTGAACCAATTTCTACATATCATATGGAAACATATGTTCCACCCCCTATCAATGCCAATTGTACCATATTTGATGAGGATTATTGTGTAGATTCTCAAGAATCAAATAATCGATTGGGAATGTTCTTGATTTGCTACTTGATGATTGGGTACATGAGCACTATAATTTTGATCCATATCGGGAGATTGAAGAATCTATCCTAGGTAATTAATTTTTACATGAGGATAATTCACCCTTGCCTAGTATTATCAATCAAAATTATGAAGAATAGGATGGTATCTAGTAGATATTTTTTTATGGATCTATAGGTATATAAGGTATGGGAGGAGTTATATTCCTTGTATCTCTTATAAGAAATAATTATTACTCATCTTTCAGGTTCCAATTCATCTACTCCAACAATACAATAGAGTATGAGTCTCTTATCCATGGCTTGTAATCGGTAAGAAAGAAAAATATCATAATATTGCAGACATTTGGGGATAGTGAGCTAATTGTGAACCAGGTCAGAGGATCAAATGTAGCCAAGAATTACTTACTCAAAGCCTATAGACAGAGGGTATGGGACCTCCTTGAATATTTTGAGGCCTTTAACATCCATACTATTCCAAGAAAAAAATGAGGTTTTTCACATACTTGTTATTCTTGGGGTGAGGTTTGATTTTGTTGAGAACATAAAAAAGAACAAAGTGCAACCACATGTCAAGGTGATAGTAAGACTTGCTATACCGGAAAATGTCACAAGTTGGAAAATTTTTGAGAGTGATCAACAGATTGTCAATTTTATTCAAGAAGAAGCTGAGTTTTCTTCAAGGAACCAGGACAAGTTAGAGAAGAAATATGGAGACCAAGTGGTTCAACTTAGAACAAACAAGATGCCTAAGGGCCTAGTCACTTTGGAATCCATTTTCAACCCCAATGACCAATTCAGAAAAGAGAAAGCAAACATAACAATCAAGGGGGAAGATTCATATCCCATCTTAGTTGGTGAGGGAAAATTCCTCAACATTGGCAAGGTAAGCAATGAAAAAGAGAGGTATGATTTTTTAGAACTTTTTCATGAATTTTTTGATGTATTTTCATGGATCTATGAAGACCTTAGAGGTTTTAATCCTAGTTTAGCTCAGCACACCATTGAGTTGGATGTAAATTCCAAGCTTGTTAGGTAGAAGTAGAGGTCTGTCAATCCACATATAGAGCCTTTAGTGAGGAAAGATTTGGAAAAATTAATAGAAGCAAGTATCATCTTTCCCATCAAGTGCTCATCATGGGTGGCTAATCTAGTCCCAGTGCAGAAGTATAATTGAGACATCGGGTTGTGTGTTAAATTTAGAGACTTGAACAAGGATTCTCTAAAATACCACTATCAACTTCCCTCCATGGAACAAATTTTACAAATGGTAATAGGTTTTGGAATATTTTCTCTTCTATATGGATATTTGGGATATATTCAAATCATGGTAAAAGAGGAATACCGGTATAAGACTTCATTTACAACCAATTGAGGAACCTATGCTTATAGGAAGATGTAATTTTTCATGTCAAATTTTGGGGCAACGTTCTAAAGAGCCATAGACATGGAATTCAGAGGGATGATTAACAAGATTTTTCTTGTCCTGGTGTTCTCCAAGGATTCAATTGATCATCTTATTCATCTCAGGAAAGTCTTTGAAAGGTGTAGGGATTTTGGAGTTTCTCTTAATCCTAAGAAATTTATCTTCCTAGCTCATGAAGGTAAACTCCTTGGCCACATTGTCTCTAAAGAAGGACTAACCATTGATCCAGAAAGATTTAGTGCCATTATTGCATTTTCATTGCCTAGTCATAAAAAATCTCTCCAAAGTTTCTTGGGGAGAATCAAATTTGTTAGAAGGTTTGTCCCTAATTTTTCTAACCTTGTCAAGCCACTGACATTAATGTTGAAGAAGAGCATGGCTTTCAAGTGGAATACTAAAGGAAAATAAATCTTTGAAGCCATAAAGTAGGCTATTACACACATGCCCCAACTCTCATAAATCCATATTTCTCAAAGGATTTTACTTTGTATACATTTAGAGGTGCGGAGACAATATTAGGCATACTTGTGCATCTGAATGGAAAATGATTGGAGTAACTTGTTTCATTTTTAGCAAGAGTATTAAATATTATGAGGTAATATATTTATTTGTTGAGAAGCATGTTCTTGTTTTTATAATAATCTTGAAGAATTTTAGACATCTAGTGTCTAATAACAAGATTCATCTAGCTAGTTTCACATGCTAGTATAAAATATTTCCTCTTGAACAAAGATATAAATGAGAAGAGGGTTGGTTAGATAACCAAGGTAATGGAATATGATGGTGATATAAGGGTGACTAGGCTGGTTAGAGGTAATGAACTTTTTGAACAAATAGTTTTAGGTCATCATGCAAATGAATAAGCCATCCTTGTGCTTAAAGATGACCAAGAACATCAAGTCGATCATCTGCCTATTCATTGTTGGACTCAAGATGTAATAAAATTTCTCCAAACAAGACAATACCCTCAAGGATTGAGAAAATATAAGAGAAGGTATTTCAGACTTCAATCCATTCCATATGTGATTTTTAATGGCATTTTATTTAAGAAATATGTGAATGGTGTTCTCCTAAGATACATCAAATCAAACTAGATGGAAAATGTATTCAAAGAGTTTCATGATGGAGAAATAGGAGTTCATTTTTCTCCAAGAGTCACAACTCTCATAATCTTTAGGGTTTGATATTATTGGCCTAATCTATTCAATTACTATTATTTATGGGTTAATAAATGTAAGAAGTGTTCCTTATTTACATATAGAGAAATATTAGCAACCCTTCCACTCCACCCCATCTTAGTAAATGATCCATTCATGCAATGGGGATTGGAATTCATTGGAGTAATTAACCCAAATTCAAGCTTGAGTCACAAATGGATCCTCACAGCCACAAACTACTTCACCAAGTGGATAGAGGTGGTTTCAATCAAGGAAGTAAATGATGCCAAAGATTCCCGATTTTTATGAAGGTATTGTGGTAAGATTTGGTGTTCCTTCCACAATTATTTCTGATAATGCTTTGGATTTCATTAGCACAAAGATATCTAATTGGGAAGTTAAAAATGGAATATACTTGAGAACATCTTCAAATTATTACCCCCATGGTAATGGGCAGGTTGAGTCCATAAACAAGAATCTCTTGAGGATCATTAAGAGAAATTTAGATGAAAAGTAGAGAAAATGGCACACAAAACTTAAATCAGCCTTGTGGGCTGATAGCATTACACTAAAGAGATCAACTAGAAGCTCACCCTAAAATTTGGTTTATGGAAAAGAAACAAATATGTCAATATCTCTTGAATTACCATCATAGGATATTATCAAGCAGCTGGAACTTTTTGATTTTGAAGCCATGGAATTCAGGTATTCAGAGCTTATGGAGTTAGAGGAGTTGAGAGACCAAGATATGTAAACAATGGAGAAAGATCGGGATCAAATTAAGACCAAATTTGACAAGAATAAAAGAGCCAAAAGTTTTGAAGAAGGGGAATTAGTCCTGAAATGGGATATAGACATAGCTAAACTAGATAGACACTCAAAATTTGATGTGATATGTAGTGGTCCATACATCATTTTGGGTTGTAAGAACAACAATACTTGCCGAGCTTTCAAAATTAGATGGATAAGATTCACATATTCCTATTAATGGGATCTATTTAAAGAATTTCTACTAAAGTGAAGTTCCTCCCTTATACATAGTAGACTAGTTCTCCTTTAAGTTCTTTTCCACACATTGTCTCGTTGGTAGAGTAAGTTTCAATTTCCCTAAGTGCTTTGTATAGTTTTATTACTTTTTATGGTCTTACTGCATAGTAATCATGATGGACTGCAGAGAATTTATATGGAAAAAAATAATTCCAAAATTCCAAGGATTAGTTGCATTTAAAGGTTCCCTATGCCTCTTCTTTGGTTGAAAAGGCAATTTTTGGGACAATTTGCAAAATATATCAAGAACTCTGAGCAATCAACTGTGAGAGCACAACCAAGGAACCCTAGATCAACCCAAACAAGTTCATTTCAAGTCATTACATGGCCAAATCATATAGCTAGAGCATTTTTGAAGTGTCATTCAGAGCTCCACATATAAGCTAAGTCCATGAAGTGTTTTAAAATGGGCTCAAAAGAATGAAAGATTCAAATTTAGGTCGGCTTTTAATTTTTTTGCTCGATTCCATGCCATATGGATTATAAAATGAAATTCATCTAATATAGTAAGAATATTACCTCGAGAGGTTTCCAAATTATTATCTCGAAATACCTCCCATGTTATTTTGGCTTTAACAGAGTTAAAATTGGACTTAGCCATTTTTAAAGGGAAAAATATGTTCGGATGGTCACAATTTCCACCACCCAAAATCACTAACCATTACCTTTCAAAAATCCATGAGATATTTGGCTAATTGATTCGCGGGTCACTTTAAAAATCCAACTAGCATTCAATTAGATGTCAAATTCAATGTCAAACGTCAGTCGGTGGGAACACATGGCGGTGAAGTTAATTATAAGTGGTGCAAGATCAACGGTCAAGGTAGGAAATGCATCGCCATTCCAAACAACTTCAAAAGGATGTGCTCCAATGGACTTCAAACCCCTGAATGAGCTACAATGGATAATTTCATCGGGTCTAGGAAAATTCAGCAAGGTCAACAAAGGTTAGGTGGCAACATTTTTTAATCCAAAATTTCTAAGTCCCCCAAAGATAAAATTTATGACACGAAGTGGTAGCCAATAAAAGAAAGGCATAAAGCGAATGAGATATTGCATGAAACACACATGGGGCTTCCTCATTGTTTAATACTTCACAACGGACATAGGAGATAAAAGAAAATACTAACACCATAAAGAGTGTGGATCCTTCCTATTGGCTTGTTCTTCATAGTTGACAATCATGAGCTATTAAAACACTAACAACTCAAGGGTTTGGAATGATCTCATTGGTTGGATGTTTCACACATGTTAGAAGGGTGGATCAAAAGGTGAATTGCAAAGAAATGTGGAGCCTTCTCATTGGATCACATTTCATGGTAGCTAGAGTTTGTAAGACAAAAGGACTAAAACCCGAAGGGCAAGGAAACTATCTATTGGCTCACATATCTAAAGGCAGGCAGTCAAGAGCTAAAAGATAGTTTGACATGTGTGAGGAATGTGGTAGTATCTTAGTGGCTTACATTTCATAAAGAGGTAGACCCGTTCGCAAAGGAAAAGGAAATAAAATAAAGGAAAGGAAGAAAAATCCCGATCCATAAGTTAATCAAATATTGACACATGTCAACATTAAAAGTAGTGAACACGTTGGTAGAGATGATCCCGAGATAATCAAATGTTGTCATGTGTCAAGTTCATGTGCTCCCCAAGATGTAAATATTCAAATCACCATAACTTAATCCACATAGCCCCAAATCACTCAAACTTGATATCGTTGGAAAGGTCTCCATGATCCCTTCAATTTGGCATAAAAATTTCAAGAATCAGGTGGCATTTTTGGGAGAAGAGGAGAAAAACTATTCTTCTATTAATATAAACTACAATCATCCAATCCATGGATCAACCAAAATGTGCCACATGTCATTGTGTGTTAATTTTGTGCTACAATATTAAAACCACCATAGCTCCTATTGCAAAGGGTGGATCCATGTTTTTTTTTCTTGTTAGAGAGATCTTGAATGGGCTACGCTTTGGACCTTTCAAATCAGATTTTGGTTGAAAAGAGGTCAATGTCAATCAAGTTGTTAATGCACATTTTTAAATGGCTCAACCACCCGAATCAATGAAGTATGGAGCTCTCTCTTTCTCCTGCGAGAAATGTAGCATGTAGAAATGGTTTTCACAGGGTTCCCATGATGTTTTTTAGAAAATTAATGGATTATTGATGGGGGTCAAAGCTTGGAAGTTGTGTTGCAGGGAGATATAGAGATTCTCATTAATAGTAGGATCAAATCTGATATGTTTCCCTCTTCTTCTCCTCTTTTTCTCTCCTTCCTCTTCTATAAATAGCGGAGTAACGCTCATTGTAAAGGGTTGGACATTTTTGTAAATCTAGTGCATACTTTCTAAGTGTTGCACGTGTATGAGCTCTAATCCTCATATTTGAGCTTATGAATGGTGAATTTTTTTATCACCTCCATTATAATGCATTGTGCATCCTTTAAATCAATAAAATACTTGTTTTGTGGCTACTTTTGGCCCTAGTTGTGTTCTATTGCCTTTTCCTTTCCTTTTCATTACATTTGCAGGTATTTTGTGCATCTTTTATTCTCTTTGCAGGTTCATATCTATTGTGTTTCATGGATATAGTGGTTTCAAGGTTGTATTAGACTGTGGCACTTATGTCTGCCCTCTCTTTCACCATTTTTCCCATTCTCCCTCATTTGAGAGTGTCTCTCCACCCTTTTCTTGGCACTAACGCCATTATTAGTTTAGGATTCCCATTTTTATGCATCTTTCTCTTCCCTGGTCCTTGGATTATTAGAATAAGAGTAGATAACTGCATTTCCTTATTTAAGAGTAGATTAGCATTAGGATTAGGTAGAGGAACCAGCCTTCTCTAGAGGTTGATCTCATTTATGTAAGTCCCACACTTGTGAGATCATCCCATGTTAGCCAAAAATTAGGGATCTATATCAAACAAATCCTAGGGTGTTACTTTTTGTGATAACAAGACTTTACAAGATAGATCCTAATAAGCGTTTAACATTGGAACCAAATGAGTATTTCAATTCATTTTTAGTTTAAGACAAGAATATGATGGCATCTTCTTTAAACTCAGACATGGGGGGTGCTCTATGGAATGGAATTGAGAATAATATCACTTTTATTCTCAATATGCCAATGTTGTTCATGGGCATGGTTATCACTTTAAAATAATTACCAGAAGGAGGTTGGGTCAAACACCTAGCTATAGTACTTCCCAATTCTCTAAATTTGTCTCCTCCCCTATAGTTTTAAACATATTTTCTCACAAACAACAATATTTAATGCATCAATAAGATAAGGTGGTTTGAAGGGGATGGAGCACTAGGTTATGAAATGTTCCTTTTTGGGCTAGACCTCTTCGTGCACTGCTTCTGATGGAAAATCCATGCTTTATTTTGTCTCGACTATCCCTTTCACTAGATTCCTGCATTGTACAATGTTAGACTAGTGTGTGACCCATATAGAAAAATATGAGAATGGGAAATGGGAACGAGATGCTTCCAACTTTCATAGACTACCCTTCTAATTCAACTCAGTATCCCAGGGACCTTTCCAATTTCACCTCACCTATTTGTAACGTTAGCCTCTCACTTTTAACTGGTCATGTCTAATTTTCTCTTTACCAAAAAAAAATTGAAATGCACCTTCACTTATACTCTTAAGAATCTAACTCTTTACTATAAAAACTTTTTATTACTCATACTACTCACATTACATTACAACTATTTTTAAACACACCTTGTTATATTTGTTCCCAATTACCTAAATTATATTAGGCATAGTGGTGCGATATGGATGGGGATTACTCTATAGAATTGCACCACCAAACTCTACACATCAATGTTTTCCATGTTCATGGCTATCACTTTGGCCTTGTGACAAGTGGACCAGAAGGAGGCTTGGTCAAACACCTAACTATATTTAATCCCAATTCCATAAATCTATCTCGGATGTGGGGTGAACTATTTCGGGAGGTGCGTTGTAGGCCGAGGGGTGCGCCGTGGCATGGGAGTGAGATGTGGTTGGGGGTGTGTTGTGGCATGGTTATCACTTTGGAAAATGTTGTTTGTGGTCATGGATCTTTCTAATTTCCTATTTCCACACCTTGTTTTCTCACCCACTACTAAATTAAACTGAAAGAGATAGCAATCGGCTAAGTATGTCAACTATTCCAATAGAGGAGATGAGAGGAAAATATTAACCTTATGATTTAGTTGAGTTGTCGGATAATAAATATTTAAATGCCACATATTTTATTACTTTAGGGATTTGGAACATTACCCTAAACTAGACTAAAATATTCAAATTTCAATCGCTATACATGTACCTAAATCCGACTAAAAATTCAAAATTCACTCGTTAACCAAGCAAATTATTGTTAAACCTTTGTAAGTGGTTATGAATATTAATCTCTCTCATTTCAAAGATATCTTTTAATTTATAGGGTCCAATCTAGCTTCATGTGTAAATTTTATGAACCAAGAGAAAATATTAGCTTTCGACACATTGAACATTATCTTAGCTTGGAATCTGTTCAAATCTTAAATGTATTGGACATTTAAACTATTTTTCTCTTTTATGTCAATTGATTTGGTTTTTCCCTTATTTATTTATATTGACTGCATCTATGATTCTTGTTATTTGGTTGTATCTCATTCGGTATAATATTTTTCATGTCCTACATGTTAAGAGATGTTGTCATCCTCCTCTAAGATCTGTTTTAGGTTGAATTTTTGAATTAGGTGCATAAGTATATTATTGTACTGACATCCTCCTTTCAGATGCCTCATAATGTATTTTATCTGCTCTGTTTTAGGTTGAAGTTTTGGTTTAGGTGCATAAGTAGATTGTTGTATTTTTTTCCTTATCAATATTTTTATAACTATTTCAAGTTATCTCAATGTATCTAATACTTGGGAATATTATATGAATTTTTAGGGGTTAATATGGTATTAAGGAAACATGCCATATGTTTCAGTGAGATTTTTACATTAAGATTGTTGTTTTCTATGGTTTTTGATGTCACTGGTTAATGGTGGTGTAGGTATTGGATTCCAATCAAAGGGAATGTATTTGTTTGGGCACTTCAATATGCAAATAAATATGATGACACATCATTTTTTTATTGTGAGCTACATCTATCATCATAGAACTCAGAACATGATGGGATAGACTTTGAGTTCATAGGCATGGGCATCCATTCATTCTCCAAACCAATGTGTTTAGTGGAGAGAAAGGAGACATGGAGAAACATATATACCTCTTGTTTGACCCTACAAAAGATTTCTATATTTACTCTATTCTCTTAAACATGCATCATTGATTTGGATTATGTAACTACAGTTCATTGATTTAGATTTCATATTTTTTCAAAATGATATTCCAATCAAATTATTCAACAAAAACAAGGGATTGGTAGTTATATATCCATTGAATCAACCTAAGAATATCTACTCAACTTATACAAGGTTGGGATAATGGGAAACAAGAGGGAGACTTGTAAAAACAAATTGTAGAAAAGTGTTATTCCAAAATGATGGGTGTGATGAAAATGTAGCTCATTCATAGTGACCAACATTGGGAAAAAGGTGGTGGCATTTCTTGACTCACAAAGAATAAAATTATGGCACAAAAATTTTTATTGATGTAAACTATACAATATTAGTTCAATTTATCTCTAAGCGCATATGACTTCATTTCTCACAAACATTTTACTTGTATTGTGTTAAGGATTATTTCATTTTCTTTCTTATGGAAGTAAGTGACTCATCATTTATATGGAGAATGGAACAATTTACAAGCATAAATTCTACTATCTTTCACAGTAATTGAATTTTTGATATACATAGCTCCCAATGATGTTGTCCTCTTTTAATGATAAATTAGAGATATAATTTATAATAATAAATAGTAGTAAACTTAATGTCGTGTACAATCTAAGAAAAGAAGACTTGAGTTGTTACAATACTATGACTGAGATAAGAAAACATAGCATTATTTCTACCAAAATAAAATTACCCCAAAAATAGAAAGACCAACTAACACAAGTTCCTTATTTTGTTGCAATAATTTCACTATTATAATATTAAACAAAAAGGTCATATTTTGGGAGAATCATAAAAATAAGGTATATTTCAGGGTGAGCACATAATTTTATTGTAATTTCCACTAGAAATAAAAATAACACCATTAACATTTGAGGCCAATGCCAATATCAAGGATGCACATAATCAACATTGAAAGTGTGAGTCCTCAAACTTTGAAAGTGTGAGGCTCACACTTTCAAAGTTGTGAGGCTTGCACTTTCAAATTTGCAAGGCTCACACTTTGAATTTTCGAGGCTCACACTTTGAAATTGCTAGCCTCAAAAATTTGAAAGTGCGATTCTCACACATGGAAAGTATGAGGTTCTCATTTTGAAAATGTGAGTATTGTAATTTGAAAGTGTGAGGCTCACACTTCAAACTTGCTATTGTAGGGATTCATTATTAGTTTTTATTTTTAATTTGATATAACAAGATCATGACTTATAATAGTTAGTGGACATTAACCTTACATCGAGGATTTTGCACTTTCAAAGTGCGAGGAAAGTGCTAGCATCTCCTTTTCAAATTATAAGGCTTGTAATTTGAACTTGCTTTTACAGGAAGTTATTATTATTTTTATTTTTATTAATCCAATGGGCTCATGCCTTATAATAGTTATCGGCCACTAACCTTACATACTCCCAACATGAAAATCTAAAAACAATGAAATTGGAATATAATAATAGAAAAATTGGAATCCAATAATAACGAAATTGGGATCCAATAATAGCAATATTGGAATCCAATAATAGCGAAATTAGAATCCAATAATCATGAAATAAGAACTCC
Organism: Taxus wallichiana var. yunnanensis; assembly: GCA_018340775.1. Taxonomy (NCBI): domain Eukaryota; kingdom Viridiplantae; phylum Streptophyta; class Pinopsida; order Cupressales; family Taxaceae; genus Taxus; species Taxus wallichiana. The sequence goes on along the minus strand of CM031238.1, from coordinate 519,174,443 downwards.
ATTAAGTCCAATAATGAAAATATTGAAATCAAATATTGTTACTAATGGAATCCAATAATACTAAAAATGGAATCCAGTACATACAAAAATTGAATCTAATATAGGAAAAAATGGTGATAGATTTCTTCCAAAACTTGTAATACTGGAGTCTAGATTCAATGGAATACGTCTAGATTTAGTGAAACAAGCATTGATGAAATAATAAAGGTATACAAGTGATGAGGCATGAATGTAAAAGGGATGTAAACAACCTTTATAGATGGTATAGGATGTAACAGAGGTGTCGCAAGTAAGAATGGAGCTTGAATGAGTGGTGAGGAAAGAAGTGAGACGTATGTTGAAGAATTGGTAAGGTGAGTGAAGTGATGTGTGACACCCTATATGATGAAGAGTGGAATGTAAATGTAGTAATGGGTTATGTGATAAGTGGAGTGGATGTGAGTGAAGAAAATGAAGAAGTAGAATCCATGGTGGGAAATATGGAAACACGTGATGATATATATGGTTGAGATGTAGATAGACATCGTGATAATGTGGAATACTCCAGAAATGATGAGGGTACAACCATGGCCACAATGGAAGTACATGATAGTTGAGAAAGATACCGGGATGATTTGGATGAGTGATTAGGTGAGCATGATGGTGTTGAGTCCAAGGTAGAAGCATGTAATGGATTTTATTGGGAAATGTTTTATTTCAATGATAAGACACTAAGTTTGCATGATGATTGTGCCTTAGTGGGAAGTGAGGAATTTGATGATAGAGAAGTAACACATGGAGAAGAATTCAGAATAGGATCATGTGAAAGTGATTTGATGGGTGTTATTATATGAAGATGGAAGAGATGGTGGTTCAATGTAAATGGTGCCATTATCAAGAAGGTCTGAATGATATTACAAAGTTGAGGACACAAGTAAAAGGAAGGACTATTGATAAAATGATAGGAACATGTGTCATGGGAGGAACACCACAATGGCATGGGTAGTTTGGGAGGGAGAGTGATGAGATTAGTGTCGGGAAAATTATGGAGAATAGAGTAAATTGATTCAGTCAATGGGGTGAATTTTTGAGGGGTTTGGATAAAACTATGAATACTTTGTGAGAATGTAATGAATGTGAAGTTATGAGTGTAAAGGGTGATGAAGTGTGAAGTAGATCTAGTTGGAAGACATGGTGAACACATGATTGGAATAATGTGGTAGGTGGTGGAGAAATGGAAACAAGCAACAAGGAGGGAGGATGACCAAGATGGACATCCTCAAGGTGTTGTGTCATGTGCATGGCCTCATCAAATGTGTGTAGTGGATAAATTTATAAGTGGTGGGAGATGTGAGGGATGCAACTTTTGGAAAATATGTCAATGAGTTCAGATTATGGAAGGGGAAATGAGATGTGATGAACAATATCACACCAACATGCAACAAAGTCATTGATGGACTCTCTATGGGATTTTTGAAGCATGTGAAGTTAAACAAGTGTGGCTTTGGGTACAATATGGATGGTGAAGTGAGATAAAATGATCTCCACATGTTGTGTTAAATTGTAAATGTTATGTTGTGGGAGGCATGAATGTTAATCAAGTGCATTACCCATGATTGAAAGTGGGAAATCATGTAGGAGGAGAGCATCATAATGTTGGAAAAGGTGGCATGTATGGCGGAAGAGATACAAGTGTTGTTAGGGTCCTTGGTGCCATCAAATTTGTCAAATGTGGGCAATTTAAAATGTGGTGGATAGGGATGGCATGGTACCATGGGATGGATAGGATCATTATAAATGGAATGATAAGTTGGTGTGGGTGGAAGTCCCCCAAAATGTTGGGACTCAAGCTTAACAATGTGGTCAAGAAGGTGTTGATGAAGAAAATTAAAGTGTGGATGAGCATGGAAATGACTAGAAGCCATGGGGAATGAAAATGACTAGTACTTGGTAATGTGACTAGAATATGTCAACAAGATGGTAAGACCAAAAATTGCAAGTCAATCATAGTTACGATTGGCTTTGGGATAAATCAGAATCGAAAAGAATGTAGAATGAATGATTTGGAATGATAGGTTAGACACATTTATAAATAACTTTGAGAAAATATTAGGTGGAAAAATTGTAGTACAGTTACATTTGCGAGTGAGACTGGGAAAATTATAACTCAGAAATTATGACAAAAACAGATATAGTAATATGAGAAGGTTCTATCAAGAATAGAAACAGTCATAGGTGTGACTCAGAAATAGTTTTGTGATATTTTTTGTCTCAAATTGGAATAAAGGGTCTTGATTTGATTGGCTTCCTATAAACATTTCTCTCCCTAAAATACCAATACTTACCTAAATGAACATGGTACACTAGAAAATTTCTATTCATCGGCTTTAATTTACCCCCTTGATTAACCAAGATGGATTTTACTCCACTTAATCAATCAAACTAGAGCCATCACTAAGGATAACCTTGACTCTAATCCTCATGGGCATACTAGTCAGGTAGGTGGGGGCACCCATTTTTTTCTAGTTCCCGCAATGTGCCAGCTACTCTAGGGTTCTTATGGTACTCCTCACAATGATTTTTGGGCTTATGCCCATGCACTTCCCATAGTTATGTGGATAGGTATTTACCCTTATCTAAACCTATAATAAAATGTGTAGTTCATTCTTGATTCATTCCTTTAAGAAAAATAAATGTGTTTTTAAGTTTTTTAGAAACAAAGTTACTGACATAGTCGCGATTGCGACTATACTAAAACTAGATTTTGAGTTTCTTTGTGTTAAAGAATCACAACTTAATCACAATTGTGACCGACCTACAATCTAAATTTTTGTATTTTTGGATTTTTAGCGAGAATGCAAAACTAGATGTTATATCTAAAACCTAAACATTAGGAAAAAGGTAAAAAAACAAATCAAAAAGATTATAAAACCCTAAATAAATAACATTCTTATATTTAGAAAACATAAAGAGATACCCATAACCAAAATGGGCCCACCATGGTCACCAAAATGTATGCCTAGATTTAGATCACCTGTAAGATGGATTAGTCAAATAATAACAACCAAATCAATGTTACTAAAATAGAATGGGCTTATGATGCCATCATTTAAGAGAGGGACAATTGTGGTTTCTTTCATTAAATAAAGTGGGTAAAAATATTCAGATCTGCATCTAACACCGCACACAATCACACTTGAAAAATGTTAGTTATTTTTGGTGGTTAGGGGACCTACCTCATTCAGATCCCTAATCATTTTAAGGAGATAAAAGACATTTTATTGATGTAAAATAAAAACAATAAATGAAATGAAAATTATACCTGACTCATATCATGGTATAATCACAATTGTGGTTCACCGAGAATCACACAAAGATCACAAGCCAATCGTATTTACGTATCCCACTTGTGTTGAAATGTCACTAGAATAGTGTTACGACAAGTTAGATCTATCCTTTAAACTTAAGTTTTCATTCTTCAAGACCTATAAAATTGAGATATGTGAGCAAGTGAGCAAGAAAATTCAAGAAGAGTCTTTTTGCACTAAGATCCGGGGGTTTGGAATGAGGGGGTGAGGGTAATTTTATCTATTTGGAATACATAGGGAGTGGGACATGTATGGGTGCAATGTGTATTAGGTATGCACATGGGTAGGTGTGATGGGAAAAATTAAATATAAGCGGGTGAGGTTAATAAATAGGTGGTGAGTTGTCTTCTAGCTCCATTTGGTGGGGTTTTATAAATTTTGGTCTTTTTGTGTTTTATAATGTTTTTGGTGTTTTCAAATAAGGGACCTTGTGTACAAGGTGAATTTTTAGTGTGTACACTTCCTAGCTTTTTAGTAGTTTAGGTTCGTAGTCTTGTTAAACCTACGGTTCGTAGTCTTATTTAACCTACCCCTTTTGGCCTTGATCTGGATTGTCCTATTCTTTTATATATGTAGTAGAATTTACCCTTATACATTTTCACCTCTCACGGGGATAAGCTTGGTGTATTTTTAGTTTTTGTACATAGTTTTAGAAAACCTAGAAAATCCTAAACATCATAAAACCCATAAGATCCAAAAACATTTCAAAAATGTAGTAAAAACCCAAAAACACTAAAAATTTAAAACTGTACCACCAAAACATCCCACTTTAATGCTTGTTAGTTCTAGCGCATAGCATGTGGATCATCTTGTGATATTCTTTCATCAAAAATATTTCTTTCTTGCTTATTTGCTATGTATTCCCAGCATATATCATTTCTCATGGAAGTTTCATAGTGTATTTTTCTTTTCTCGGGACTTCTACATCATCCATTCATTCCCTTACGTGTATCCTCACTTAGGGAATCATCGTAATCCTTATCATGTAACTCAAACATTTGGCTACTGAAGTTGGATAACAAAAACATTAGTACAATTGTCTTGGACGTTACTTGTTTGAGTGTATTTTTGTGTACTTATTTATTTGTTATTTGTTTACTTGTTTACTTTTCATATTGTATTGCTTATGTATCTTACTTTGAGTCAATCCCTTAGCATTGCACAAATATTAGTACTATGAATTTTTATGTCATTTTTTTTTATGCTTATATAAAATAAAAAGTTAGTTCCAAGTTGTGATGGTATGTAAGGTATGTTATGATCTTTCCATCCCTCATCACATCTACCCATTCCAATCAAATTCTAACTAAATCCCTATTCTAACTAATATTTCCTCTAACTAACCCATTCCTTCCCTCTACTCTACTTGGCATGACAGTAGGCAATGTAACAGAATCAAAACTGACTAATCTATACATATAAAATGCCAAAAATTAAAATTAAAATACAAAGCACCACCTACTTGTTCCTTATGTTGGTGTGTATGTTTGTACTCCTAACTCGCTTTGTATGACGGATAAACTCTTGTGCCATCATTTCTACTTGTTGCGACCACCCAAATCTCTTTCCCGCTAACTAAAAGGGTGAAAATGATTTGTTTTTACCCCTCCCAACCTATATGTATCCCTCTTCATGATGGTTTTGACCACCATGATGGGTTTTTCTTCCACCATAATCATTTTTCTCTTCTTTTCAAGCATCAATCACCCTCTTCTATCACCCCATCGACGCTCAAAGGGGAATCATCCATCCTACTAATTTTTCTTCTACCCATACAAAATAAAATTGTCTATTATCTTTGAAATGGTGTCACTCACGCTACACCACATCAAAGAGGGGAAAATGTAGACACCTAATTTTGACCACACAATTTTAATATTAAAATTGCACTAATTGTCTTCAACCTTCATCATGTTATAATTAGTTATTTTCCACTAATTAGCTAATATTCACCATCTTCTAGATTAATTAATAATATATCATTAGTTAAATAGTATTTTTCCCATTCTAGATGCCAATTAACATCGATATTTTAGTTAAAATACCTATTTAATTAATTGAATACCCATTATTAATTAATTAATCTCACACAATATTGTATTTAATTAATAATACCACTTATTAATTAAGTCCCCCTCTCAAACCCCTCTAATTCTACTAATTTTCCTCCAAATGGCTTCTATAAGCTAAACATGACCTATTAATTAATCTTAATTTATTAATTAAACCTTCACTAACTCCCATTGGTCATTAGTTCCTAATTAATTATTCTAAACATGTTTATTCACTCCAAATTCTACATCTCCTTTATCATACATTCACTAGGATGTATGCTTCTCCCAAATTGGAAAGATATATAAGAAACCTAGTACCTTTACACATTTAAAATATTGTACACCTTGTACTCACAATCAAGAGAGCATTTCTATTATAGGAAGGCTTGCCAAATTAAGGAACCCTTTACATAGTAAATTTATTAAGAGAAGATTCAAGCATGGATTTTAGGCCATTTTGAGAAGACATCTTCCCTTTAGTTGCATCCTTGATTGTGTGTAGCTTACATTTGGCTTAGAAAGAAATATCTACATATAAAAAGTGTATCCAATTTCAAAAGGAGGTTTGCATTCTTTTTTTAATGTTTTGAATAATTATTTATCTTATTTTCATGATTTATCTTGTTGTATTTGATTATATAATTAAGTTAGGATTTACTTGGTGTTAAATCCTTTATTATATTAGTTTAGGCTCTTTAGCGTGCATATCTTTATGGGTGGAGAAGGGGAAATACCAACAAGAATATATTTAGTACTAACTCACTATGGTGATCCAAATGTAAAATAGGTAAACTCCAAGACTCCAAATTCATCTCATGAGGTGAGAAATATTGTGATAAAAATAAGTGTGAGTGTAACAAGTGATAGAAAATTAGTTGTGGTGATAGTAGTTGGTGGTTTTACAAGGAAAAAGTTAAATCATATATGTAAATGGCGTTGGCTATGGAAAAACTAAAATAGAAACTATTACCCATGAGAAATGGCACCGTCCTTTGGGAAAACCCTAAGTTCAAGAGGTGAAAAACATGGGGAATGAAGACCAAGAGGTAAATAAAGGTGAATAAAGAAAGTTTACGGTGACTAAAAGTAAGGGTATAAAAGGAACAATAACCAAATTGTGCCAATCCAAGAACACAGATGCTAATCAAACATCACGATCAATAAGATGAAAGCAATTCGCTAGAATCAATTTACATAAACCTTTGCAAACAAATGAGTAGCAATCTCATATATTATTATGGAACTCAATGAAATAAAATGAGAATGGGCCTTGCTTATATAGGCAAGGAATAACAATGTAATAACCAGATCAGGTCATAGATCAAGCCATAAATCATGGAAAGAACTAGTCATTAAAGAACTAGTCAAGTCCATAGATTTATGAGAGAACTAGACATCAAGGATCTAACCAATACCATAGATCTAGGAAAGAACTAGTCAATACCATAGATCAGGACAGAACTATACCTAACAACTAGATAATATCTCCTAATATCTAAATAAATAAAAAGAAATATCCATACACATAAGTGGGTGAGGATAAATACAATAAAGGTAAATAATGTATCTAGGTGAACATGAGCTAAGGTAAATACCTACTCTAACAGGGTAATAATTCACAATAAGAATAAGAAGGTATACATAATAGGACAAGTAAACATAATTAGTGCAAAGTGTGAACAAAGGGAATAAACAAGGAAAATAGAGGTTAACTAAGGATAATAACGACATATCTCAAATGTTGTATTCTAGCCAACATGAGAAATTATTATCACACTAAAATCGCAATAAGCCCCTTAAAGCACCCTCTTAGGAGGATAATGCTTCAACATCCCATATAAAAAATAAATGGTTAAAAAACATCAAAAATATGGAGTATACAATATGCCTCTAGTTTTGTAAGGATCAATTCACCTTTATCTAAACATCTTGTTGGTATGGATATTTCCTATGATGCTTGTGTTTACACTTATATTCACAAAACCATAGCTTCCTTGGCAATGAACCCCATCTTATTTTGACTATGCATTGCACCACACTTTAAACTTTATGTATTTCTCCTAGTGTGTTATGTATTTATGTATACAAACTAACTCCATATTCATATACTTCACCCTCATTCTTCAACACTAATAATGGGATAACTAGTGTAATATATTATAATTGAAACCCTTATATGTATAAATTAAATGCTTGAAAATCAGTAATTTCCCCATGTGATGTGCTCAAGGAATGTCCTAGGATAATTCTTTAATGTTTGTTAGATGGTTTCTAGGTAGTAGTTATTTTATAAATGCCCTTAGAAAAAAATTATATATAGGAGTCTTTCACTGTGAAATGTAAAACTAGTGGCACCTAATGCCAACCCAAACCATAATAAATGAAATAAAATAAGATTAAAAAAATACCAATGCTAAAAAACCCAAAAGAAAAGAGGGATGTAACAGATTAATCACGGAAAAATAGTTTTCCAATTTAGTTTGAAGCCGGAGGTTTTGTTCCAAGACCCATAATAGTCAAAACCAAGAGCTATAAACATTTATGACATGACATAATAAAATTTAAAATACAAAAAAAATATAATAAAAACCATTTGATAAATCCACACGATTAAATACCAAACAAGAACTTGTGCTAATATACTCATATTTCATTGTTAAGACCCATATATGTATAATATTTTAAAAGTGTTATATAATAATGTGTTGTGCTAAAATTAGGTGTCTGCACCTCTCTCTAGTAGTTTCATCAACATTGATATTGGATCAATTGGATTCCATTTGTAATACATAACACTTTTTTCAAAACCCTAAATCAACTCGACTTTAAACAAAACATTAGAAAGTAGGCTTTAGATCGGTTATTTTTTCAAAGTTAAATGTAAACACCTAAAACTAGCACCATTAATTCATATATCTACATTCACTTAAGTCTCCTCATTATCACATCAATATCATATTATCTATTAAACCCTTATCCTAAGTCTTATTTCTCCCCCATCATATTTACTCCCTGTAAATATCATTCTACAAAGAATAAAATCCTATTTTACTCTTCTTAAAACCACCCAAACCACTTAGAAACCAAAATCAAATAAAGATAAAACAAAATAAGAAATTTCTCAACCATTTCATAACCCCTTACCCATATAACCTCTTTCCAACACCCATCCTTTGTCAAAACAACCAAAAATCTCGATTTGGGAAGCAGTTTCAACCTTTTCCCCATAAAACCTAGATCATTGGCAATCCTAACTAATCATCGGTGATTCTCCCGGGTTGACGGTGACCCTATATAAACAACTTTTAGGCCTCCATTCGAGGATATCTAGGACATAGCTTGATTTTTCTTAATTCCAATCTAAGTTGCTCGCTCTTTGAAACATCACATTGCATTTTCTTTGTATCATATCCTTATCGAGAGAGTCGAGATCATTTTAGTAACATTCAAGACATCAATAATCTCTTCCCCAACCTTTGAATTTCATTCACATGTCCAAGAATCAACTCGAAATATTATTCTCTTAGGTAATATCATCTTCTAGAATTCATATTAACTTATACAAGGTAAGTGCATTTCCTATTGCATTACTATCTCATTTTTTCATCATTTACAAGCTTTAATCGACTTTATCTCATATTCTAAAAGCCTAAAATTTCCACATTAATTGCCATTGATTCTCCTAATTTACATTGATCAACCTTAATCATCAAAGATCCTTATCGATAAATCGCTTAGCCCCTAATCTTTATTTTTAGATATCTAGATCCCATCACTTGTTACCACTTTACCTTTGTAGGTATTTTTCTATTCATATCAAGCTCCTTTGAGCCATCTCTAGCACTCTATTAGTTATCTAAATAAAATCTATCACCCTACTCACCTTTGTGAGTACATAGCTATATACATCCTTTCTCATTTGATCCATTCTATGATCCCTAGAATCCCTTTGGATCAGGTATCACCACATCGTCATACCATCATATAGTCGTGGACCACGTCAATCCCTTTTCATTTTCATTGTTGGTTATATAGTATATTTTCTCATTTTATCTCATAATTATCATATTTTTTTCTTGAACATGGATTGACATCCTTTCAAGGAATTCTATTGACTTCTGGGGACTAGCATTTTCCATGAAATCCACCATATATCTATCTAATCATATCTTTTTTGAGTTTTTGTGCATTACAAGTAGCTTATCCCATTGGAAAGAAGAATTTGTGCACCCACTTAGATTTTTTACATCGATCATCCATAAAATATCAACATTAATCATCGTGGGTATTGGTAAACCTCGTCGTCTTCTAAGGTCATTTTTTTATTTCATTTTATTAAGTTAAAGTTGGAAAGATAAAACTCTTTGGTACACTGACATTTTTAAAAATATAAATACAAATTCACCTATATAGACTTCTAGTGTATAGCCTTTTACAAATATTCTAAGGGTTGGAGAGGTCAAGTTTCAAAAGCCTCTCACACCCTAAAGCATCTAATTCTACTTGAAATTTATTTTTGAGAGAATCATTTATATTTCTCAAATTTAAAAGGGAGAGCACATTGTAAAACTAAGTAAATATTGCCAAAAACATTTTTTTATGGGGAGCATTATTTTCCCACATTGGAATATCTATTGTAATTCTTTAAAATTTGATATATTATTGTAAATTATGCACAAAATTGGTATTTCAAACACAAACTCAAGATCTTAAATCTCAAGAAACATTTTGTATAAACAGTGTCTATGGTTCATGCTTAGGGTAATTTCGATGTGCTTGAACTATTGCATCTAACACCTAAAATAGTTCTAGCAAAAAAATTTGTGCCATCATCACTTTAAATTTATATGAAATAAGGTTACCTTATCATGTCATTTAACTATCCCTATGTTTCCCATTTACCATGATCGTCATTTGTAAATCCTTATGTGTGGTTTCAGCCACTAAACAAGTGTCATTGTTTGAAAAAATCCTTTCATGTATTGTCTAAGTATCATGTAGAATTTTTCTCTCATGTGTATTAATGTCTCTTTCACATAGTACCGAGTATATAGAGAGGAAAAAATTCTTCCTTGTAATGATGGGTATATCAAAAGGGAATGTATATCAGAGGATGAGCATAGCATACTAATACTATATAGATATAAACCTTTTAGAGTGACAAGGAACCAATCCATATCCCACAATTTATGCACAACATGGAAAAGGGTCTAAAATTCTTCATATTAGATTCACATATCCTATGTGGAGACAAATATGCAGCATAGAAAACCAAAATCAAAGCTTTTTTTGGAGCATGAGGATATCTAAATTATTATTAATGGATCTCTTACGACATGACACAACGCTTACTGTTGTCAAAATTTCACCCCCCCAGGGTAAATTTCGATAACATGCATCAGAGTTTTGCAGTTCCAGGCAAGTAGATTGAAACAGGAAAAATCACGAAAAATGGCTAAGTCCTAGTCCTAGGAGCAGTCGGGACATTTGGGACATCTAGGCGTGGATCAGCCGAAAAGCCTCCAGGCGGCCCGTGAAGCAAAGGGACATCTAGGCCACAAGTACGCGCGGGACGTGAAATGCTCGAATCGGCCGAAAGAAGGAAAAATTTTCCCAAGTCCTCATCTGGGACAAACGGGACACAAGTACGCGAAGTACGTGAACCGGCCGGATCAGCTGAAATGAGAACAAACCATCCCAGGAAGCAAAAGGGACATTTGGGCCAGAAGTACGCGAATCGGCCGGATCGGGCGAACCGGAAGAATTTGTCCCATGAAGCACTGGGACATTTGGGACAAATGGACGCGAACCGGCTGGTTCAGCCGAAACAGAGAAAGTTCGTACTGGGACATCTGGGCCGCAGGGACGCGAGGGATGTGGATAGCCAAAAATCGAGAGCCAATCAGATTGCGCCACGTGTCATTGGCAAATGAGGGACGAGGAAGCCCATTTCGGGCGGATCGGAGGTTTTTGTCCCAAATAGTTTGGGACATCCGGGACATAAAGACGTGAAGGGCATGAAAAGCCGGCAAACCCACGGACCAATCAAATCATGACACGTGTCACAAGGGAGATAGTCCAAAAGTCAAAGGGCGAGGTTTCGAGCACTGACCCGAACCAATGAAATAGCGCCACGTGTCCAAGTTTAAGGGGCCCACAAGGAAATTTCAAAAGGAAAGCCCGCAAAAGGCAGAGGAGAGAGAATTGCTCGTCCAATCAGCACATGCCACGTGTCATCCAGGTGGCAGAGTGCGGGAAAGATTTCAAAACATGTTTTGGCCTGTTTTTGCCCTAAATCTTCATATCGCCATAACTTTCGATCCAGAGCTCGGATTGCACGTTCTTTATATCAATGGAAAGCTGGTAAAATTCTCTACATGATTTCGTGGGTCAATCTTGCATTTTGGTTTAGTTTGGAGAGATAAAATCAAGAAATGCCTTTGGCGTAAAATATAAAGCGTAAGTAATGCTTCAACAAACAACTTTAATGCAGCAGACAGTTCGCCGCTTCTATTAGACAGCCCGCCGTTTTGCCAGGATCCATCGCTTCTGCCATAATGAGATGAATGGAATGCAACCTGGAGGTGGTTGGGGTAGATTTGGCTTTCCTCTCTCTCTTCCCTCTCTCATTCTTTCTATATATTGTAAAGAGGAGCTTCTTTTCAGAGATAGAACATTTTTCTGTTTTGCCTCTCCCTTTTTCTCCTCAGGTGAATTTGTGGAATTCAAACCTCTCATTTGAACTGTAATACTATTCTACCTCATGGCATTCTGTGGTGTATTGTATCAATCTTTGGAGCAAGTAATGCATGTCTGTGGATGATTCTCAGCCCTCTCTGTGTTCATTCTTTACATCCTCCTGGTCTTTTACTGCAGGTTTTGTCATCTGTGCATAATCTTATATCACATTCAAATGGTCTGTGTTTACTGGCAAAATAGGTGTTCTTCATTCCTCGGTGCATCACCTCTATTAGCTTAGATTTATTTTATGCATCTTCTTACCTTGTCTCCTTGGTAGATTAGATTAGGTTTTGAGAAAACCCTCTGCATATTTCGTGTGCATCTGAACAGAGGAATAGGAACCAGCCTTCTCTGGAGAATCCTTTCTCATTTTTTCAAGTCCCACACTTGGAGAAAGGATTCAATGTTATGCAATCACACTGGATGCCAAAGTGATCAACCTAGAAACCTGATCTGCATCCAGGGGTGCTGTGATTTTGCATCAACAGTTTTGGCACGCCCGGTGGGACCTGGAGGTCTCAATTTTATTGCAGCAAAGTTGATGTGCATCTGCTGCAATTTTCTTGCTAAAAAAAAAAGCTATTGTTTGCATATCTGGCGACTCCGAGAGGAAGAATCAACTGGTTTCAGTAGTACAGGCCTGAAAGCTTATGAGAAGAATCACAAGGTCAAGAGTTGGAGAAGAAGAAGTGTTGTTTGAATACTTGCAATTATCTCCAAGAAGAAGGCCAAGAGGAAGAAGGATTCAAAGGTCTCCATCTCCACCAAACAGAACTCTCTCAACTCCTCCACCTGATCGGCCTTTCATTCAGTATTCAAGGGTTCTCAGGCCAATCAGAATGGCGCAACCACTAAATCCCTTTGTCAATTTCACTGGCAGCAGCCCACTCGCCCTCAATGCACAGAATCCAGTTCCAATTGCAGCATTGAAGAACATTCCATTTTTCACTGGAGAAAATCATACCACTCCTGGTGATCATGTAAAAGACATTGCTAACGTCTGTGCAATCCATGAGATAAATGAAATGGATGTAGCTGTCAAATTGCTGGCATCTTCATTCAAGGGGAAAGCATTACAATGGTTTAGGAGCCTTGGAGCTGGCTCTATCACAAACTAGAATCAGCTGTGTATTGCACTTCATGAGCAATTTGGAGAAAAGGGAGACAATTTTCCCTACTAGAACAATTGACAACTATCAAGAGAGCCCCCAACGAGCAGCTGACTGATTCCAACTTCAGATTTCAAAGGTCTTGGGATAGGATTCCAGTGGCGATCAGGCCAACAGAAGGTGCTTTTCTATACTATCTTAAAGCTTTGAATTCTGATATTTCTATGTTAATTCAATCTATGGGAGGCACAACCTTACCTGCTGCTTATAGCATTGCCATTAGAGCCGAAAACTGTCTTATCCAAGCTGGTAAATTGGCTCCTAGGCCTCCAATGCCATTATATCCAAGTTTAGAGAGCCCAAGTGCTAGTCAAGCACCTGTCTTAGCTCCTATTCCCACTCCTAGAAATCAGAGTTCAAATGAAGCTTCCACTTCATCTCCAAGTGCCCCAAATGAGCTTCAAGAGGTCATGAAGCAATTGCAAAATCTAGGCAATGAGCTGGTCACTCTCAAAAGACAGCAAGCTCAAGGTTTTAGACCTTCGTATCAGCCTCAAGCTCAACCTAATAGGCAGCCATATCAGCCTCAAAGGCCACCTAATCTAGCTACAAATATGAATCAAACAAGGCCTCCTATCAATAGACCATTCCAGCCCTATAATCCAAATGCCATATCTGCCTCTAGGGCATTAGTACCAGCACAAAACAACATTGCCCAGGAGTATGATTGGTGTTTTCCATGTAATGAGCCTCATAATCAATCCATGTGCTTCAATGGTGCTTTGACTCAAGCTTTAATGGTAACAACTACTGGTGTGGAGGGTGAGAACAGTCAAGAAAACAGCCAACAACAAGAAACATTCAAACAACAATCAGCCCCAAGTGACACCACATTGGTAAATTGGCAAGCAGAGGATTTTTGTGGCATGAACTGTGCGCTTTCTCAAAGTGTTGCAGCAAACACAAGGTCAAAAAGGAGAAATTTTGGTGAAGAACAGCCATTAGCCCCAGCCAATCCACAACCTTCCATGGCTCCACAAATGATTGGCAAGCAAAGTCCCACTTCAAATGCACAAGGACAGCCAAGAACAGCCCCTAGGCCAACTCAAATGCCAGCTGTTGCTGCCCACATACAAGGAGTAAATGTGCAAACCAAGGGGCAGCAGAGAGATCCTTCATCACCATTCAGTATCATTGATCAGATGAAGAAAACAAACGTCAATATATCTATGTGGGAATCCCTAGCTATCCCAGGCCAAAGAGATCTGCTGCAAGCTGCCATGAAGGACTGGCCAACTTCGAATCAGCAGATACAAGACAAAGTGCTTACAAATGCTGCCCAGCCTGAGGGAAATCATGGAGGACAACAAGGTAAGATGTTGAAACCCCCTCCTTTCTATGTTTCGTTAATCATTGGAAATCAGCTAGTGCACAATTGCATGATAGACTCCGGGGCAAGTAGCTCAGTAATGCCTAAACAGATAGCTGATCAGTTAGGGCTCTAGTATGAAATAACATCTAAGGGAGTAGTGCAGTTGGATGGGACAACAATAGCAACAGTTGGAGTGATTAGAAATTTGAGTCTTACCTTGCACGCATGTCCAAATGTTGTTGTTTTACAAGATGTGTCAGTCATAGACCTTCCACCACTCTTTGCCCTCTGTTTGTCAAGGGACTTCACTGCCAAGATTGGGGGATATTTGTCCGTTGATTGGTCACACATGCTATTCAGAACAAGATATGGAACTAAGGCCACAATCAGATCTGAACCTATTGCAAACTTCCATATTGAGCCCTACACTCCAACTCAGATTAATGTCAATTTCTCAAATTTGATCAAGAAGATCACCCTAGCACCGATGAAGTGACACTAAGGTTAGAAGTATCCCAAATTTGACTCTTGATGAATGGGAAAACAAGGTGCATGCTTTTGATCCTTATCAAGGAATAGAAGAATCTGAGCTAGGAGTCTATTGTATACATGAAGAAAGTCAACCTATTCCTAGCATCACCAAGCCAAACCACAAGGATGACAATGAGGTATGGCAGCTGTTTTTGATGGATCAAGGAGTAGACAAGGTGCGGATGGTGGAGCCGTGCTTGTTTCACCTCAAGGAGTAAAGTACTATTCAGCTTTTAGATTTCAATTTGCATGCTCCAATAACACTGCTGAATATGAAGCCTTGGTGCAAGGGATGCATTGGGAAATCAAGAAAAAAATAAAGAACTTGCAAGTCTTTGGGGACAGTGAATTGATTGTAAATCAGGTCAAGGGACAGCATGCGGCCAAAAATGATCTACTCAGGTGCTACAAGAACAGGGTGTGGGACCTCATGGAAGATTTTGAGGGTTTCGGCATTAAAGCCATTCCTAGGAAAGAGAATCAAGCTGCTGACAGGCTTGCAGCAGTAGGGGCAGCCTTTGACATTGTAGAAAACATTCAACAAGACAAGGTACAGCCAAACATCCACGTGATTGTCAGGCCTTCGGTGCCGGATAATGATGTCAGTTGGCAAGTATTTGAGAATGACCAGCAAATCATCCATTTCTTGCAAGAAGAAGCTGAGTTCTCAGCTAAGAATCAAGAAAAGTTGGAACAGCAATATGGTGACCAAGTGATACAAATGAGAAGCTCGACAAGTCATCCCAAGGGACTTATCACTTTAGAGTCCATTTTTAACCCCAATGATCAGTTTAGAAAGGAGAAAGCAAACATTCAGGTTAAGAGAGAAGATTCCATATCCATATTGGTTGAAGAAAACAAGCCATTGCAAATTGGAAAGATGACAACTGAGCAAGAAAGGTGTGAGTTCATACTATGTCAAGAATACCCCGACGTGTTTGCTTGAGCTATGAAGACTTGAAAGGTTTCAATCCCAACTTAGCTCAAAGCATACCATTGAATTGGATCCAAATACTAAGCCTCACAAAGCGAAACAGAGACCACCAATCCACACATGGAGCCTCTCATGAGGAAAGAATTGGACAAGCTGATTGAGTCAAGAATCATATTCCCAATCAAGCATTCTAGTTGGGTTGCCAACTTAGTTCCAGTCAGGAAGAAGAGTGGAGAGATCAGGCTGTGTGTTGACTTCAGAGATTTGAATAGAGCCTCTCTCAAGGACCATTATCCACTCCCTTCCATGGAGCAAATATTGCAGGTCGTAGCTGGTTCAGAAAGGTTTTCACTACTTGATGGTTACTCAGGCTTCAATCAGATTATGGTGAAGGAGGAAGACCAGTTCAAGACAACCTTCACAACCAAATGGGGCACATATGCTTACAAGAAGATGCCATTTGGACTGTCGAACGCCGGAGCAACATTCCAGCGAGCTATGGATATGGCATTCAAAGGCTTGATCAACAAGATAGTGCTGATATACCTAGATGATATTACTGTCTTCTCAAAGAATGCAGCAGACCATTTCTTTCACCTCAGGCAAGTGTTTCAGAGGTGTAGAAAGTTTGGAGTGTCTTTGAATCCTAAGAAGTGCATCTTTCTTGCACATGAAGGGAAGCTCCTTGGCCATATTGTCTCCAAGGAAGGATTAGCAATTGATCCAGAGAGGGTTGAAGCCATAAGAGCACTACCATTGCCAAGCCACAAGAAAGCCCTTCAGAGTTTCCTGGGAAGGATAAACTTTGTTCGGAGGTTTGTCCCAGATTTTACAGCCCTTGTCAAGCCCATCACCAAAATGTTAAGGAAAATCATGGCTTTCAAGTGGACGGCAGAAGGCAAGGAGAGTTTTGAAGCAATCAAAGAAGCCATCTCCCAAGCACCCACTCTCATCAACCTAGACTTTTCCAAGGATTTCATCCTCTATGCATTTGGAGGTGATGACACTATTTCTCACCATTCGCAGTACAGCAGAGAACAAAGATAATGATGAACAGCTGATTGCCTTCTTCAGCCAGAGCCTAGATGACTGCGAAGTGAGGTACTCTTTTATTGAAAAGCATGTGCTTGCAGTAATCAGAAGCTTG
This sequence comes from Taxus wallichiana var. yunnanensis, assembly GCA_018340775.1. Taxonomy (NCBI): domain Eukaryota; kingdom Viridiplantae; phylum Streptophyta; class Pinopsida; order Cupressales; family Taxaceae; genus Taxus; species Taxus wallichiana. The sequence goes on along the minus strand of CM031238.1, from coordinate 519,157,208 downwards.
AAGAAATTCAAGCATTTAGTCTCAAACAACAAGGTCCAGTTGCTAGTCTCACATGTCAAGTTAAGGACTTCCTCCTCAACAAGGATTTGAATGAGAAAAGGGTAGGATGGATCACCCGTGTCATGGAGTATGACATTGAGATCAAGATCACCAAGCTGGTAAGAGGCAAAGGTTTGTGTGAGCAGCTCACTTCCAAACAACCAGACAACCCAGAAGATGAAGAAGACACTATCCTGCTATTACAAGATGATCAAAAATAGGAAAATGATGATGTGTCCACTCCCTGTTGGACTCAGAATATGATACATTTCCTACAGATGGGCATGTGCCCTCCAGAAATGAGCAAAGCAAAAAGAAGGTACTTCAGATTACAAGCAGTTCCATATGTGCTTGTTGATGGTGTTTTGTTTAAAAAAGACATCAACGGTGTTCTATTAAGATGCATTGGGACAGGTCAGGTTGAGAGGATCTTACACGAGTTCCATGATGGGGAGGCAGGAGGCCATTTCACCCCACGAGTAATAGCTCTCAAAATCATGAAAGCTGGTTACTATTGGCCTACTGTATTCAATGATTGCTACTCATGGGTTAAAAATGCAAGAAATGTGCATTCTTCACAGGGAAAGGAAGGTTAGCAGCACTGCCCCTTCGTCCAATTTCAGTAGATCATCCATTCATGCAATGGGGATTGGACTTCATTGGAGTCATCAATCCCAATTCGAGTCAAGGCCACAAGTGGATTCTTACAGCGATAGACTATTTCACCAAGTGGACCAAAGCAGTAGCGCTCAAAGAGGCAAGTGATTCTAACATACTAGACTTTTATGAAGAAATAGCAACCAGGTTTGGTGTGCCGGCCACCATCATATCAAATAATGCATTAGCATTCATAGGTTCAAAAATTACAGAATGGGCTATCAAGAATGGAATCTATTTGAGCACCTCTTCAAATTATTACCCACAGGGTAATGGACAGGCAGAGTCCACAAACAAGAATTTGCTAAAAATCATCAGAAGGACTCTAGATGAAAATCAAAGAACATGGCATACAAGGCTAAAATCAGCGTTATGGGCTGACAGGATAACACCAAAGAGGTCTACAGGTAATTCTCCCTACAAGTTGGTCTATGGGAAGGAGGCAGTATTGCCTATATCATTAGAATTGCCAGCCTTGGAGCTCATGAAGTAGTTTGAGTTATCTGAGTTCGAACCAATGGAGGTCAGGTATGCAGAATTGATGGAATTAGAAGAAATCAGAGAACATGCAGTTCAGACGATTGAAAAGGATCAGGCCTTAGTAAAAAGATGGTTTGATAAGAGAGCAAGAGCAAGGACCTTCCAGGAAGGGGACCTAGTTCTGAAATGGGATGCAGATCGGGAAAAACCAGGAAGGCATTCCAAGTTTGATGCCATCTGGAGTGGTCCCTACATGGTCACAGGATGCAAAAATAGTAATGCCTTCCAATTGTCTGCATTGGATGGAGAGGAACTTCCGATTCCGGTTAACGGAATCTATCTTAAACATTGCTACTAAAAAAGAAAAGGTTTTCCCTTGTAAATATTAGTTTAGATTTTTTTAATTCCTCTAAGTGCGTATGCACATTGTCCTGTGGTAGTTAGGTTTCTATTTCCCTAAGTGCTTTGGCACAGGTTTTGCTGCTCTCAGGTTGTTTTCTACAGTTCAGAGTGTTGCTGGAGAAGAAGTTGTAGTATCAATCTCATTTCAGGTTATTGCTTATAACTCCATGCCCAATGGATCGCTAAAAGGCCACTGATCTTCTACCTAGCAGGCAGGTGACCCCGCTGAGTCGTCAAAACTGTTGTCAAAATTTCACCCCCCGGGTAAATTTCGATAACATGCATCAGAGTTTTGCAGTTCCAGGCAAGTAGATTGAAACAGGAAAAATCACGAAAAATGGCTAAGTCCTAGTCCTAGGAGCAGTCGGGACATTTGGGACATCTAGGCGCGGATCGGCCGAAAAGCCTCCAGGCGGCCCGTGAAGCAAAGGGACATCTGGGCCACAGGTACGCGCGGGACGTGAAATGCCCGAATCGGCCGAAAGAAGGAAAAATTTTCCCAAGTCCTCATCCGGGACAAACGGGACACATGTACGCTGAAGTACGCGAACCGGCCGGATCGGCCGAAATGAGAACAAATAGTCCGGAAGCAAAAGGGACATTTGGGCCAGAAGTACGCGAATCGGCCGGATCGGGCGAACCGGAAGAATTTGTCCCACGAAGCACTGGGACATTTGGGACAAATGGACGTGAACCAACCGGTTCGGCCGAAACAGAGAGAGTTCGTACTGGGACATCTGGGCCGCAGGGACGCGAGGGACACGGATAGCCGAAAAATCTGAGAGCCAATCAGATTGCGCCACGTGTCATCGGCAAATGAGGGACGAGGAAGCCCATTTCGGGCGGATCGGAGGTTTTTGTCCCAAACAGTTTGGGACATCCGGGACATAAAGACGCGAAGGGCGTGAAAAGCCAAAACCCGCGGACCAATCAAATCACGACACGTGTCACAAGGGAGATAGTCCAAAAGTCAAAGGGCAAGGTTTCGAGCACTGACCCGAACCAATGAAATAGCGCCACGTGTCCAAGTTTAAGGGGCCCACAAGGAAATTTCAAAAGGAAAGCCCGCGAAAGGTAGAGGAGAGATAATTGCTCGTCCAATCAGCACATGCCACGTGTCATCCAGGTGGCAGAGCGCGGGAAAGATTTCAAAACACATTTTGGCCCGTTTTTGCCCTAAATCTTCAGATCGCCATAACTTTCGATCCAGAGCTCGGATTGGCACGTTCTTTATATCAATGGAAAGCTGGTAAAATTATCTACATGATTCCGGGGTCAATATTGCATTTTGGTTTAGTTTGGAGAGATAAAATCAAGAAACGCCTCGCACGAAATAACAAGTAGTAAGTAATGCTTCAACAAACAACTTTAATACAAGCAGCATTCGCCGCTTCATTGACACCCCCACCATTTTGCCAGGATCCACCGCTTCTGCCATAATGAGATGAATGGAATGCAACCTGGAGGTGGTTGGGGTAGATTTGGATTTCCTCTCTCTCTTCCCTCTCTCATTCTTTCTATATATTGTAAAGAGGAGCTTCTTTTCGAGATCGAACATTTTTCTGCTTTGCCTCTCCCTTTTCTCCTCGGTGAATTTTGGAATTCAAACCTCTCATTTGAATTATAATACTATTCTACCTCATGGCATTCTGTGGTGTATTGTATCAATCTTTGGAGCAAGTAATGCATATCTGTGATGATTCTCAGCCCTCTCTGTGTTCATTCTTTGCATCCTCCTGGTCTTTTACTGCAGGTTTTGTCATCTGTGCATAATCTTATATCACATTCAAATGGTCTGTGTTTACTGGCAAAATAGGTGTTCTTCATTCCTCGGTGCATCACCTCTATTAGCTTAGATTTATTTTATGCATCTTCTTACCTTGTCTCCTTGGCAGATTAGATTAGGTTTTGAGAAAACCCTCTGCATATTTCGTGTGCATCTGAACAGAGGAATAGGAACCAGCCTTCTCTGGAGAATCCTTTCTCATTTTTTCAAGTCCCACACTTGGAGAAAGGATTCAATGTTATGCAATCACACTGGATGCCAAAGTGATCAACCTAGAAACCTGATCTCGCATCCGGGGCTTTGTGATTTTGCATCAACATTAACCAACATTGAAATTTTGATAAAACAAATCAAAAAGTAAATATCATCATGATTTTTGAAGTAAAGGATGATATAAAGTCTCATATCTAAGATATAGAGTCCACCAAAGTAAATTTAGATAAACTCGACATAGTATATGAAGCACAAAATTATAATACACTACTATATATCCAAAGTCAACTGTACCATTTAAAATTCAATTCTAATGATACATCCGAACTATTTTTAGGTATGTTACAACCTAAAGGGCCTCACTTATAGAATTAGGTGAAATCATGATAGATATCTCACTTGTACCCATTATTTTGATAGGAGCTTAACCTTCTTATAGAGTGTTTGTGACTACACTAAATCTTATGAAGAAGAAAGCAACCTTTAAGTAGTTGGTCAACATATTGCAGCACTAATTAAACATGCACAACTAAATAGATGACAAAAACCATGCACTTTTTCCCATCACAAGGGAAAGATAAAGAAGAATATCTCCACAAAAAAATGAAATCAAAATAATTCACAAGTTTCATCAAACAAAAAACATTTCCCTATTTGATGAAAATGACATAATGTCAAATATTGTTAGTATAATGGTCTAACCAATGGTTATTTAAGTAAGAATGCCAAAAATAGAAATCATATAATAACCAACAAAATTCCAATAGACAAAAAAAGGAAATAAAAATAAGAACCAAAAATTTTGGGACACCCTTGTTGATTAAGAGGAAGATTCCCTTGATAACGATTGCCTATGTGTTGCACAATCTAAGAAAAAAAATTCCTCACGAATTCATTTACGGTATGTTCACTGGGGGCCTGAAACATGACTGGAAGGAAGGATCGGTTCTTAAGTTTAATTATTCCACCCACTAAACATCATGTTTCATTGGGTGATGAAACATCCTACAAATTCCAAGGAACTAGTAACATGAAACTACCACTCAACAAACATGGTTTTACCATCATATGATTCCTCTATGTTCCATGTCTCACTAAGAAACTTCTCTTAATTAATCAACTGTTGAATCACAACATAAACATTAAATTCGATTATAGAAATGTAAATATAATGTGTCTATTCAAGGATAAGGAAATAAAATCCCACATTGTTACATGTGAATCATGAATAGATAAGTTATTTCATCTTGGCTTCATTTCATGTAATGATCAGGTACTCATTTATCATGATTTATAATAATCAAATGTGTGGTACCGCATATATGGGAAAATAAATTTTGGATACTTAGTTTCTCCTCTAGAAAAACGGTTTGAGAATTACCACCACCGAAAAATAAAACATATCTTTACTCTATTAATCTAGTAATAAAGTAACATTGGGCACAATTTCAAAAAAATCCAAAGAGAGCTATAGGAAAATTGAACTTGGTTCATACCAATATTTGTGGAAAATTTACTTGCAACATTTAGTGGTTATCGTATTTTTATCCCTTTTTCAAGGACTATTCACATAAAATGTGTATATATATACTAAAGATGAAGGATCAAGCCTTAAAAACTCTAAAGGAGTTGAAATTTGTAGAAAAGTAAACTAGTTGAAAAATCAAAGTATTTCACTTAGATCAAGGAAGGAAATCAATCAAGAATACATTATCTTCATACTTGTAAGAACATGAAAATGGAAAAAATTGATTTCACCCTAAACTATATAGTATAATAGTGTTACAGAGAGACAAAACTACACTATCATGAAAATGGTGTATTGTATGATTAAGAATGTGAGATCGATGAGCAACGAAGAAGAAAAATAATAATGATATTTTTTCTTAACAAGTCTGCAAAATTTCTTCTCATAATATGACTCCACAAGATGCATGGTCAAGAAAAAATCATCAATTTCTTGTCTTCATATTTTCATAATCAAAGCACACATGTTAGTTCCTAAGAAAAAGAACAAAAATTGACAAGTCCACATTATATATATTTTATGGGTATAGTTGATATTCAATAAGATATAGACTAGTGCATCTAAAGATAAATAAAATCTACATAAGAAATAATGTGGAGTTTGATGAGAGATGTAAATTAAGCCTACTTTCCAAAAACTCATAAAGAAAAAATACAAAAATGATCCTATGCTCCATTCAAAATATGAACTTGGTGATGATGATGATGGGGATGAAGGTCCACAAGCCACATCTCAATGTATACACAAGTGGTATACTAATTTTATTAGAGATGAAATTTTGTATGGAGTCCTTAACACACCTACTACTATACCAAGGACTCACATAAAATCTTGAGAAGAGGTCAGTTTTTCCTTAATGAGAAATTATTTTAATCAAATGACCCCTCTAGAGTTCAAGAATCTCTTCGGTCAAGACTTTAGAAAGAATCCATGGATTTTTTAAGAATAACACATGGTATCTTATAGATCTTCCAACATGAAAGAAGACAATTATATGCAAATGGACTTTCAAAACTAAGTACAAGGAAAATGGAAGCATTGACAAGAACACGAAAAACCTTGTTGTAAAGTGGTGTTCTTAGAAGGAAGGAAATGACTATGAGGAGACATGTTCTCCCACAACCAAGATCAAGATAATCAAGATAATCAAGATGATATTTTCTTTAGTTACATGGTTCATATGGAAAATTCTCCAAATGGACTTGAATAGTGTCTTTCTCAAAGGATATCTTCATGAAAATTTATATACGACTCAACTAAAAGGTTTTATCACACCAAATCAAGAAACAAAAGTGTGTATGATCATAAAAAAAAGTGTACAATCTCAAACAAGCACCATGAGCATGATACATCAAAATTTATGAGCATTCCATTCACAACAACTTTCAAAGGAAATTTTACAATCTCAATATCTACCTCAAAAATAAAGGGGTGGTATAGAGGTGGATAAGATCATACCTAAAATGTGACGAATAAAATGTTTCAAATGAAGTATGAGGCCAATCATGAATAACATTCCTTCAGTTATTTATAGAATTATAAGAACAAGTATCATTCATCACTTTCGGTTAACATTGACTCCAAACTTTTTCCTAATTATTTAACTCACTCTAATGTCAATCTTGTCCAAACATAACTCAAAACTCATATTTGAAATCATTCATTTTCATAGAAACCATTAGTGCAGTCATGGATCAAATTCCATTCACAAAGTTCTTGGAAGTTATCATAAAATTATCTCTCTTTTTCCTCTTTATACTTCATATTCACTATTGACCTTTTTCCCACATACACCCTTAAGACCTTACTAACATTGTTCTCAAACCGGCATTAGTTAACTATCATGTTCCTTGTCTACTTGATTGTTCTAATGGACTTAGTTATGTCTTCATTATACTCGCCACTCTCCTCTAAGAATGGACATGAACTTTTTCCTCTTAAATGTTTTATAAAACTCAGTTACACATGTTCTTAACTTAGTATGTACCCTAAAAAAACTCTCATAGTTAATATCAACTTAAGAAAGTCAATATTGATTGTAATCAACTCTACCTAGAAGAATAGAATTCTTAGACTGTGGTTTTGTTAGAATTTTCCTAAATATAATATTTCATCCACCTCGTGAAACTCCATCATGCTTATTAGAAAGTACTTCTTGTCAAGAAACCAATTTCTATACTCCAACATTAACCTTGTTCACATGGATTCATCTAAAATTATATTTTATTTTTGCTAAACATTGAGGTTAGTATTGCCTTATTTATTATAGTTTTCATTAATATTTTTAGTTTTATCATTCTATATTCTCAAACCTTTCTCACCATTACATGTTCCTAACAATAAATCATCTCCTTAACCTAGGATTATACACAATATCTTTGTCAAACTCAAATTGTTAGAAGTTTCTTAGTTTCTCTTGCACTTAAAAAAGGTTAAGCTAAAAATATATTCCAAGGTTTTAAAATACCCTTGTCCTACATTCAAAAATATTATTTCATGACCACATACCTCTCCTAATATTGAAAACACAAATAAATTGTAGATAATACTCTTTAACCCTTAACTCTGCATGCACGCCTTCTAGCCCCGCTAAACTTGGATTTTCTTGATAAATTCTTAAAACTTGTTTTCTTTATGAAAAAATACACTTTAAATATACCCTTTATCCTCTTTCACTATTAAATCAAACATACAAATGGTTTCTTAAGATAATTAATTCAAAAATGGAAAATTATTCACCTAATTAGATCTCCTTATACTTCAAATGAGACTATCATAGAAAACACCATCCATACAACATCAAAAGACCCCAAATGAATAAATTATCTCAAAAAATCATACACAGATGTTATGTAAAAATTTTCATCTATTAAAACACAAGTTCCCTCAATTTTAGTGTTTTAACCCTAAACTAGGGTTTCTTTGACCCGAGAAGAAGATTAATTCATATCTTGAACAAAACTTGGTTTCAAACACTAAAAATCCCTTATTATATATTTCCTAACCCCTTCAAATTTAATTTTTATACTTCACCTCTTGAAAATGTAACTTATTCACAACAATAAGCTTTTCTTACTCTAGCTTAAGAAGTAGTACGTTTTTCTACACAATTTTGAACTATAATCCTTAGGTTTTGTTTCACTACACACATGCCTTTGAATCTTTTTATAGTCTCTCTTCATCTTCTTATCTCATAGGTCCCACAAAATAATTTATCTTCTGTTACTCCTAAAAATATCATTCATCATCCCTTCACTTCACGAATCAAATCATATTCCTTAGATTAAGAGCCATGCCTCCATGTCTGATTTAGGGATTATATGATGCTAAACACTCTAATAAAACTCTTCCATTTATCAAAAACACCTGCATAATTACTCATCAATTAAAATAACACTAAACACTTATTTTAGCACAATAAATCATATAATTTCCAAGGCATTCATTATAAGAATCACTATTGTATCATGATCAATATTTAAGATCTCTTCTGAGATTGTAATCCACCATAACACATTATATCAAACCTTTCAAATAAAAACACACAAAGATAAAATCAAATATGCATTGTTATTCACATGTACAAGAATCCTCTCACTTTACATATAAGAACCTTGTCTTTAAAAATTCTCCATGCTTGGCATTGCAGGTTTCCTTCCTTCTTAAGACTCTCCATACTAATTACAAACCTAAAATCCTTCATCTAACTTCTCTTTTTCTTGTCCATTCTCAAATAGCTCACTTTTATGACCTAAACTATGAGAAAGGTAACTAAAGTTCAAGCCTAACCATGGTGGAGACTAACCACAACATTCTGACCCTTTCTTAAGGGGTAAAAACACCTTAGATACATTAAATGATGTCATTTATGACCTTTTACATATTTTTTATGGATTTTACGCATAACATTGCACCTTTTAAGCCCAAACTAAAAATTCAAATATTGGAATGCTCATTTTGAAAGGAAACTTCAAGATGACCTCTAAACACACATGGATGTTCTTAATAAGATTAAGAAGGATACAAAAACACTAGAAAAGACTCTTTAGACCTATTCCAAGATAAAACTAACTCAAAACCAAAACTTTATTATGTACAAGCTTTGATGCTTCGCATCATTCTCCTCAACCGGGAGAATTGAATGTTAGCTCAATTAATAGTATTTTTATTTTCCTTGCTATTGTATATTTCTTTTATTTTCTCCTTCTTTCAGTTGTGTCTTCCTCATTTTATTGCTTGTTTTGTCTTTTATCTCTCTCTTCTATCTTTTTTCATGTTTTTTTCTAAAAACAAAGATTCTCTCTTGTATCTTCTTCATTTGAGATATTTTAAGAGATTCTTCTTCAATGATCTTTACTTTCTCAGCTAACATTCTTGCATAAACATAGTCACACCAAAATTTAGCTGAAAAATATGAAGACTTTTGAGTCTCCTTCAATGTCCTCTCGATTATCTTCTTGTTGTTCCAACTTCAAATCTACCCCTACAATTTTTTTATCTTCATCTTTGACTTCAATTCCTCTTTGTTTGTTTTAAAGAAATTGATATTCACCTTAAAAATATGTACAAACATCGTAAAATACATCTTCAACTTCATTTTCACTTAAAACTCTTCATCTTCATCCTCTTTAAGAGAGGCTAAGAAGTTCTCTATAACTTCTTCATCAAAATTATTGATTCTCTACAAACACAATCTCTTTTATTACTTCTTCTTCTTGTTTTTTTCCTTCTTCTTCATTTTCTTTAACATCCTTTCTTATTTTCTTATTATTTATCTCAAATTAAGGGAAAATTTTAAGGAACCCCCATGGAAAAAACTTATAGAAATCATGGTGAATATACCTATAACTAGTTTCGTGGTTCTGGCAAATATACATGTAACCAATTTTGTGGTTCTGGAAAATATCCTTGTAACATGTTTCATTCTTTCGGTGAAAAATGGTATAAATATTAAAAAAATAGTTGGAAATCGATTGGTGAAACTCCTGTAACTAGTTTGGCAAATACCCTCTGTCAAATTTGACTATAATAAGGCCCAAAAATTTCATTTATTTTTCATACCACCTTTCCTTACCTTGCCGACACCACGGACTCAAAACTTTATTAAATCGGTTCATTCCATAAGATTAGAATCGGGAATGCCTTTTCCTTGAGGATGCCTAGAATCATGCCATGTGTCTACCTAATGGGCAGGGAAGGATTGATAACTTTAATAATAAGGAAAAAATAACTTATATTTAATAATAACATAAATTATAACATATTATAAGTTATTAAATTATTAAATAATTGAATCCTTTTTACTATTGGAACTGCCCTTTATATTAAATAACTGAATCCTTTTTGAATTTGAAATATATAACATCTAAAAATAATTTCATAATTTAATAACTTAATAACATATAACATATATTTCAAAAAAGAAACAAACTCTTTGTTATTCATGAAACAAACTCTTTGGAGAAATTTAGTAATTTACATGGTATGATGGTTAATATTAAATGCAAATCTATGGTGGATTTGGAGAAATTTACACCATACATGTGTCCTCTGAATGAGGGTATGATGGTTAATATTAAATGTAAATCTTGTCCAAAAATTTGTTATTAAATAATTGAATCCTTTTTACTATTGGAAGTTTGGAACTTCCCTTTATATTAAATAACTAAATCCTTTTTGAAATATATAACATCTAAAAATAATTTCATAATTTAATAACTTATAACATATATTTCAAAATTATAAGTTATTAAATTATTTTTAGATGTTATTAATTTTGACATTTATTAATTATTTGTCCATTTATTATATATTTGTCAGTTCTTACTTAAGTTGTTTTAACTAATAGAAAACATGAGTATGGAGGAAACATTGAGGAATATCTAATTTAAATATTATTGTTCTCAAACTAGATTGTACCTTCCTCAAGAAAAAAATATAACATTTGCGTACAATTCAGGACATACCTCTCATATATTTGTTGAAACATAAACATTACATATCATAACATAGGCATACCAAAAAATCTATAACTATATTATAACATAAATATTACATATCATAATATATTTCTCAGTTCTTGTACCACTTTCCTAGCTGCATCGGTATCGATCTTCTCCACTAGAGTGTCGATCGGGTTAGTATCTTGACACATTCTTTATCAATGATAGCTCTGCTAGTGTTTGTTAAGTCTTTCCAAGTTTTAAGCACTTCAAAAGCTCGTTGCAGCTTTACAAGGATGGAAGACACCATTTCGACTTGACTATCCATCTAAGGGGTCACCATTGAGGATTGATTGCCATCAATTTCCATATCCACATCATTTATAGTAGCATGTGGAGAATCCATAGGTTCCGGTCTGAGTATTCTAGATAAATAATAGAGAGTTTCATTAATAATTTGAGAATTGGTTGCTCATACAAGGAATTCGTTTGAGGAGTTCCAAGAGAATGAAGGGGAATAGTGGTAGCAATCGACTGGCTAGGATAGGATAGGGTGGAAGCACCATCAGAAGGATAAATAGAAGAAGATAGGGTGAAGGATTTCCCAACAATAACCTTGTCTGAGTTTGTATCAAAACTAGAAGAAATCTTGACAAATTTATGGCTTGACATCTTTGGTTCGATGTGTTCAATTTGGTCTCCCGTGATTTTGTAAAAGAAAGTAACTATTGGAAAACTACCATGAGCCTTGAATTTATAATTTCGAGAGCAAGTTCTTTGACTATACATTTACATGTGTCCACCAAACCTAAGTATGAATTGATGGTTAATATTAAATGCAAATCTTGGAGAAACATTTTCCTTTAAACCGACGTCACTATCCCACGTGCCTCTATCATTTAAACATTTTTTTATCATGATGAATATGATATCATTAAGGATAGAATGTTATACATTAAATCAATAATAACTTCCTTCTTAATAAACATATCGATATTTGAGCAATATATTAAGGGAGAGGAGCTTATCATTGAGCATGTTTTTTTATAAATTATAATGGTATTGGTGAGGGTAATCAAATACTAAAGATAGGGACTAGTACTTGCCAATTTATCACGTACATGTGATACGTAAGTAGTTAATAAAATGTCTCACATCAATCAAATGCTATTACAACCGTGAGTAATGGGGTTCTATTTTAGGGGCCCTACCCTTGAAAGCATATATATACATACATACACGATATTACAAAATACATATTACAAATTACTTTATAAAGATAAAATATAATGGTCATTCTTCTGAAGACACAGATTCATCCCGAAAACACTAGAGCACATTTTAGCAGCATGTCCCTACGTTGGATAAACACGTCTTTGGCCACTGTACTAAAAACAAACTAGATATCTCCCACTAAATCTCATGACATGCCCATATTTAGCAGCTCCTAGACTCCCACCCGAGGCCCATTCTATTTTTAGTAAATTCTCTTTTCCTTTTATGTGAGTTTACCCACTTAGAAAGAGAGTCTCCCCCTCTTATGTATGCTTTGGTTTTCTTCCCTGAAGAAATTTGAGCTATAGGGAATTGAGGAATTCTGCCAGTGCCAGAAGATCCCTCCCTCATGATCCTCCTTTTCTTGAGAGGAAAGGTGTGGGTGCTTACCATGGACCATACTTCGGTGAGGGTGGTTTGTAATGTTGTCGATCGCTTCTCTGTTTAATTCTCTAGAAAATTTAGGGGTTGTTCTTCCCTATTTAGTATATAGTGACCTTGGTAATGAGGTTTGTAAAAATATAGGTTGAAACCCCACTGATCACCTAAGACACGGGGCAATGGTGTATCTAGTGGTTCTTTAATTGTTTGGTGTTCATGTGATAATCTAGGTGAATCAGGTGGAAATGGAGAGCTTGGAAAATAGGAAATGAAGGACATAATTTAGAAAAGCGATGTAAGAAAGATAAAAGCATGTCCTCCAAAGAGGAAATATTGGGAGAGTCGACCCTAGTGTCTGGTATGCTAAGAATGTGGCAGATGAGGGCCTCATTCAGCCTTGTCAGCTGGAAACACTCACCCAAATGGGTGATTTTTTCATTAAGAGGATTCAATTTTGTAGATGAAGAAGACATGGACGAGATAGTTGATTGAAAGCAGATGGTGGAGGACACTTGGAAAATTTATGTGGTAAGTTGGTAACATGTCATCACCAGGTTTAAATAAGCATGTCTTTTGAGCTGATGTGTGAGGGAGAAATCATTTCACCATCAATGTCATATCCTCCCAAAATCGATAGCCTTGACCCTCGACTTGAATTTTAATTGAAATTAATTACCTATTCATGTAAAGTGTGTCGCTAGAGATTTAATCGGCACCCTCACAATTAAGAAATGTCTTATCAAATTTAATTCTTGGTCATGTTATATTTTCTAGCATGAAGGTCCAGAAACAAGATATTTAATAAATATGGAAAAGACTTTTTTCATAAAAAGTGACATATTTATTAAATCTGAAAAGCCTTTTTCCATAACTTTAGTCTTTAAAGTGATGCATTTAAATTTTATTATTTAGATTTTTTAGATTTGTTTAGATTTCATCACATATATGAGGAGACATGTTTGGAAAAAAAAAAAAAAAAGGAAACTAACTACATATATAAAATATAAGAAATGATATTTTAGAAATTTGGAAGTGATATATTTCAATTGCCATGTATATTCAAAAGTTACTAAGCTTTATGAAAAGGGCACTTTCTTGCAAAATATATTGAAATGGCCATCATTGCATTCAGTGTTCAAATTGGAAGGGCTCCTCATGCTTTAATTTTACTTGACTAGGTTAAGCTTTACCCTTCGTAAATGAGATATTAGAAAACACATTACCCTTCAATAGAAAAAAATGAAAATGTTAATTTTATTTCAATATATATCTCGATTAATTTAATAAAATAAATATGAAAATTGTCAAAATTATGAAATATATAACATCTAAAAATAATTTTGAAAACACTATATAAATGTGAAAACACTATATTTCATCATTAATGACATCAACAATTCTAAATTCTATTTATAAACAACATTTTTGTTAGATACTTCAATTCAAATAGTAAATAGTATTAAGCATCATTTGATTCTATTCATATTCATTTTCTTTAAAAAGACTTCCTTTGATATATTCTCATCTATGGATATTTGGTTTTGTATTTTAAAAATTGAACTTGTGATAACTTTGTAATTTATTCAAAACTCTATAATAATTTAAGAAAGAAAGAATCTAATTTAAGAAATCAATAATGTAAATACTATATAATAAATAATATATATGTAATATAATATAATATATATTATTATACATATATACTTTTATCTATTTTATATATAATATATTATATATAAGATATATATATATATATATATATATATATATATATATATATATATATATATAATTTAATATAATAATATTTATGCATATAATGTATTTATATAATAATATATATAATGTATATAAATATATAATATGTTGGGGCCCATCATATATTCCATGACCAATAATGAACAAATAAACCCAGACCCGAAATTTTAATTCATCCCACCTAAATCCGGGAGGTTCACATCCATGGGGGCAAGGCAAAAGAAATCCATGGAATTCTTCCATGTGGCATGGGAAAAATGGGGGTGATTACTTTTAATTTATTGAAAACTTTAAATTAATTTAAGAAAGAAAGAATCTAATTTAAGAAATCAATAATGTTTCAATGGCCCACAAAAATTTCAACGGCCAAGTCATTAAATTCCCACACCTATCACCGTGGACCCAAAAATTTATTGAATCGGTTCATTCCGTGGGCTTGGAGTCCGAGGAATGCTTTTTCCTCAAGGAGGCCCAGAATCTTGCCATGTGGTTGTCTAATAAGGAGGCTAAATTTGATGTCTACAAAGTACATTGAAAGACATAATCATTTATAGTGATGTGGACCGTGGTACTACTTGCAAGTTGTGAGGTGATATTAAACGTCCACTAACAATTGAAATTTTGTTTCTAGAAGGCATACTGCAACAGAAGGCATAATATATTCATAGAAGTTGTGGACCGTGTAAGACTCAAAATTTTCATATTTCGAGTAAGTTTCATCCTACATTTAAATCTAAATTCTTTAGATATTATCTTTTAATAAGTAGCAGTGTATAAGCCTTCACTTTGAAATATTCCAATATAGGGGTTGAGCGTTTCTACAAGCGTAATCCAAACTTCCAAGTATGTCTCTACTTCCACATGAGCCCAAACTAAAAGTAAAACCCAAATCCCATACGCCAAACTACTTAAAACCCCTAGTTTTACTGATGAATATCATGATATTTATGATCATGTAATTGGCACAAGAACTTCACATCTTAGATACTCGTCTGAGAATAAGGAAATTGAAAGTAAACATTTGGACCCATCAGGTAAACTGAAACATAAAGGTTGGATAACATGGGGGTCTAGATTGGGACACATGATGCTCCATGAGGTTTTACCCTACCCTGAATTTGTCATTCTATATGCCCAGAATTATGATAGGAAAAAAAATCAATTGTTGCAAATGGCACTAGAGAAGAAATTTTGTCCATTATAGAGGTAAATATTGGCCATGTGTTGGGGTTTGAAAGCAAAGATTTAGGAACCGTCAACATAAACCTATAAAACATTACTAGTGATTATCATGCCACCACTCAAAATTCCAGAGATGACTTTTGTGAAAATTAACAGTTGATGGAGCAGTACCAAAAGGGAAGCCTCCGCATGTAATTGATATGTTTAAACCGTGGGTCAGGGATACCATTTCTATGCTAGTATTTTTCCTTGGCTTTGATAGCGATGAGAAAGTGGATGAAACCCTCCTGGAAATGGTATACAATATCCATTTCATTTCTCCACCTTGTGCATATAGATTTTTGGGCACATTATAGAATCTATGCATAAACAATTCTTAACCATCAAAGAAGGCTCTGGCACTAAGACCTTTAGGTTCACTTCCTACTTGTGTTATTTAATTCTATGGCAGTTTTTTGAATGGTTTGGCAACAAAAAACTTGCAATTCAGCCCTATAATTTTGAGGCCCAACCAAAAGTGATTCGTCCATTAACTGAGTGGACCCCAAGATAAGGATGTTTGATAATAGAAGGGACTATAGTCAATTTGTGGATTATTTTTGGGCTCTAATTTATAAATCAATTTCAAAAAGTACATTGCCTAGATTTCCTATGAACTGTAGAGATTGCATTCAACTAGGATCAGAAATATAGTTAGCAAACTGGTACTTCATGGAGGAATATATTGTGCTAATGTTTTATGGATCAAGAATACAACCTTGAAAATTACCAATACATATAATAGAGATACTTTTACCTTGGAATATGTATAGCATATGGAAAGAATAGATAAACTCTATTTTGTTACTCAACAAAAGAGGAGTATATTTCATTCCTTATTGTTTTCATGTGGAGTGTTCACATTTGGAAGGATATATTTCAATGTGGCACTTGAAATCTTAGAGATTTTTAAGTTTAATGTTGACTTTCAATGGGTGTATGACCCATGTGAGGTGATTAAAGAAAGGGTAGTGGTAAATAAGAACTCTAACACTAAAATTCAACATGAAAGCAAACCCTTTCTAGAAAAATTGAAAAACAAGAACTCTTGGGATGAAGTAAAAATAGTAATGGATGAAAATATTGTTAAAAAATGAATTAGTTTTCAAGAGTTGTCAACACAAATTTTGGATTGCCTCAGCCTCCACAAAAAAAGGTAGAGGATTTTTGATCACCAAATTTTATGCAAAATCTGATAAAAATTCCTCTAAAAACATGCTAAAGGAATTACAACATGAATTGTGAGAAAACAAATTGGACAAGGTCAAAAATTACTACCTTTTCATCTTTGAGGCGGGACTAGGCCATCCGAATTTGTTTCAAAGTATGATTTTATTCAAGAAGATGAAGCGTTCAAAAAATTCTGGAATAAATTGCATCCTGAAGAGGCAAGTGGTGATGATGTCACTGAATCTGAGGAATTACACACTCCCCCTAGAACATATAAACCAACTCTCGATGAAGGATTGAAATAAAGATATCCTACATGAGTAGTTATTGTAGACACCTATAATTACGCTCAAGCAATTTAAATACTTAAATTGCGCTAATTATCTCCTTTTCCGCAATTAGATGACATATTGTCAAAAGCACTCATATTCCCTCTAATTTTCATCAATTAATTGCAATATGCTAATTGATTAAGTCGCTACCCACCTAATGACCTAATTAACGACCTTCTATTAATTATCACTTCCTCTATCTTGATTAATTAATTATTATTAATTAATTAGTCTTTCCTTCATTTAAACTAGTAAATTGATATCAAATTGATTTAATCCCTTTCTAATTTCTTGAATCGCACTAATATTCTTCTAAATGGCTTCTATAAGCTTACACTACCTATTAATTAATCACCTTTGATTAATTAAAATACCCCCAACTCCCATGACTTGCTAAACATGTATTAAACCCTTCTAAAGTAAGGTTACCTTTAATAAAGCAACCTTATCCATTCCTAATCATGTTTTACCTTTATCCCACATTCATGAGAATGTGTTGAATCCTTTATCCATTGGGCTATATAAGGATCCCTCCTTCTACCTTTATACCTACACCTAAACTCCTTAAGAGAGCAAATGCAAAGCATATAACAAAAAGACTAAGAGCTTGCACCTTGTTTTCTTGAGAGTTCATCATCTTGAAGAGTTAAGCCTCTTTCTTAAAGTGCTTGGGTCATATGGGAGGTTTCAAAAGGGTCTTGTAGCCCAACTTTGATTAGCCCCCATTCCTAGGTTCTTGGAACATTAAGGACAACTATTTTTGATAGCCATGGAACCTACCTAGGTTCTTTCATTTATATTTTTAGAGAATAGAGGATATTTAGGTGCTTAACATAGTTGATTTCATAGTTTTGTATTGATAAATGTTAACATCTAACCCTTGATTAATTCTTATCATGATGGTGTTTATAATGTTGTTTAATTCTTGCTAATTAAGATTATTTAGGTGTTAGTCTTTGTTTACATGAGCATTAGTTTAAAAACAACACTTGCACACATTTGGCATGCCTGTGGGACTTACTCTATTGTCCTTTGCACTTAATTTCAAGTTTTTGTAGTTAAGTTTCATTTTTGGTTACTAACACTCTTTTACACATGTTGATCTAACTTTTTTTCTTAACTTGTTTTATTGAGTTTGCATGTGTTGAGTCTTCCTTGTAGGTATAAAGGAGGTGAAGTACTGTCAAAATTAGAATTTATGGGAAAATTTCAAGATTTCTCCATGTTTTCATTTTTAGAGCTTACTTTTTCAACATTCTACATGCTAGTTTTGTCAATTTCTTGAAAATTTTAAATTATTGAGCATGTAGGTTAGTGTTTGATAGTGTTGAGTCTTCTATTTACATATTAATATGGTGGGTTACTATCAAAATTTAATCTTGGTGAGAAAATTTCAAGATTTCATCATGTTTTCATTTTTAGAGCTTACTTTTTCATCATTCTACATGCTAGTTTTTTCAATTTCTTGAAAATTTTCAATTCTTGAGCATGTATGTTAATGTTTGATAGCGTTGAGTCTTCTATCCATATATTTATGTGATGGCTTGTTGTCAAAATTGAATCTTGGTTGGAAAAATTTTCTCATTTTACAGATTAAGAGACTTTTTTTTGACATTTTTTGAGTGCATGTCAAGTGCATACCCGTGAGCATAAGAGCATATGCGTAACCCATCTTCCGAAGGCCATAAATTTTACTCCTAAACTTAAAATAACTCCATTTTTTTGCGTTGGAAAGGTATTGAATTTAACTATGCAATGAAAACATAAATTCAGGATTTATACTTAAAAAAATTGTACATTTTTCTGTTAGTTTAAAACTGGTCATTTTCTAACATGTCTAATGTTTTGATGAATGTTGTATTTCCATGCTTACTCGATTTAGACCAAAGCATGTGTATGATCTTATCTTGCACCTTTTGGTAATATTGAGAATCAAAAACAACTTTGATCTCTATCTTTTTAACATTGGGATTAACTTGGAAATTTTATTATTCATTTTGCTTAAGGGAATAAACCTTTTTCAAAGCATTTTTAAATGGTCCTTTGATTTGAAGTTTTCCATTTCTATATAGTTGGGATAAATTTTGTGTATGCTCTTCTCTTACACCTTAGGGTGATCTTGAGAATCAAAAGCAACTTTAGTCTTCATTTTATAACATTTGGTAAATTAGAAACTTCATCTTTCACTTTTGGTTTAGGGGAATGAACATTTATCAAGAATTTTGTATGGTTCATTGATTGAAAATATTTTCTTTACTTTTTAGTTGGATTATTTGTTGTGTATGCTCTTCTCTTGCATCCTTGGATGATCTTGAGAATCAAAAGCAACTCTTAATCCTCTTTTAAATAATGTGATTTTCTTGGAGAACTACTAACGCTTGAGTGCAGGACCTAAAAACGCTTGTTAAAGAAAGGAGGAATCAAAACAAAATCAAAAACTACTAATAAAATTGTTATACAGGTTGCCAAAAGGTGTTCAAGAAAACCACACCTAATTAAACAAGATAAAAAGAACAACATATTCAAAACATTGTATTGTAGGTTTCAGAAAAGGGTACGTCCCTCTCCGCTCAACTGGAACATAACCCCTTTGGCATAACACCTTAAGCTACAACAATGGGGGTGGTTCTAGGAACCCCAAAGTAGTCCACGCAAGAGGGAACCTTGTGGATGAAATAGGAAGTGCTCCACACTACCTACTTGACTAGTGATTCCTTTGTGAGATAGCATTACAGGTTGTCCATGTGTGGCGACCCCAGTGATAGTACACATAGACGCACTAGTTGCCTACTATTCTTGAAGGGGGTAAAGTAAAGCTGAGATACTCCCAAACTAGTCAGTGTAAATTTTTGGGTAAATCACGCTCGCTCGTGGAAACTTTGTAACACCTAGGGCGAGAGAACCACCTAGGAGAATATACTTTGGCCAGGATCCCACTTTGACCATTTTAAAATACTTGTTGAGTTGTGAACCTTCTTTTTGAGAAATGTGTGACGTATTACTTTCACCTAGTTTTTACTTGCCTTAGGGCGAGGTGAAACTCTATCAAATTAAGGCTAGCATTTTTCATCATTTTTCTTGATTTATTTCCTTCATATTCTTTTGACACTTTGTTGATCAAAAGAGGTGTGATTACCTTTGTGTTTCCATTCAACTATTTCTCTCACTTTTATGTCCATTTACGCCCATCCATGTTTGCGGTTGGGTTAGTTAAATGTCTAAAGTGAGCGGAGGCATTTTCACGTCATTTGGTAGCCATTGTGATCTTAATACCCACGTCAAGATCGTCATTGTAGTTAGGCATGGTTCATCACCGTAGACTTCCATAGAGGAGTTAGCTTGTTTTTCTCATATCATTACAATTTTGATATTTACGTCTTGTTTCTTGTAAACTTGACATAAATACCTATATTGTACGGTTATGCTGCACACATTCTTAACTATTCCTAGCTATAATTTGAGCTTTTTTGTTCAGTTTTATTATTACCTCAATTTCAAAAGGTGCTAGGAACTACCATTTGTGCGTGTTATATCAATAACACCTCGATATCAATACTTCACTTTCTTGCAAAGTGGGTTAACATATCTTGGTGATATTGTTGTGTCATTCACAAATCATAATTGGCACTTTTTTAGATATAGCTCCTAATCAAACGTGAGTTTTCTCATCATATATCTTGATTGGGAGATCACATTTAACTTCATGTATTTACTTACGTCTTGTTCATTCCTTTGAACTTGGCATAAGTGGAGACATCTTGTTAATCATCTAGCGTCGCAAATTACTTTGAAACGTAGTCTAGGAAGTACTTCATTTGATTAAGTTTTGGTACCAAACGATTGTTTCATTGGTGACTTTATCACTCTATCACATTGGTATTCTCACACTATTAATTTACTCTTAACACATACATCTTTTGTTTCACTTAGGGGTAGTCATTGAATTTTGAACAAATCTACAACTTACCTTAGTGAAACTTATCATGAAAACATGGCTCCAAGACACGTCTAGGGTTAAAGAAACAAACATATGAGGGATAACATGCACAAGCTTGGGAAACCTCTAATGACAAAGGGTCAAACCCATTTATCGACACGATCTAGGACCACTATTTTCTATAGAAAAGGAAACAAAAGAAATGGTCGACCATAGTGGAAATGAATTAGAGTCACCATGCGTGGAATTTGATTTTGACCCTACTCTACTAGATGAATTTCTTCTTAGAAACAAAGATAGAGTGTTGGCCCGGGTCATCGAATTAGGGGCCAAATTTCCCATCGAGAAGGAACCAATACTACAAACAAATGACACTACTGAGGAAGAATGCCCCCTTATCAATATGGAAGATATTTTAATAGGCGGCATGCTTCCACTTCTTACACAGAAAATGATAAAGTGGTAGGGCATAGAATACCCCTCCTCAAAGTGCCACGAAGAAATAAAATAGAACTTGAGACAGAAGAAGAACCTCCACAGTACGAAGAGGAGGAACCTTTAGAAGAAGAGGCTATAAACCAAGCCACAATCCAACAACAAATCAGCAACCTAAGCCGACAACTTGCTTTGCTTACTTCCCATGTATAGAAAGATGCAAATAGGAACATTCAAAAGGTAAGGCCTAAGGTTAAGATCAACGAACTCCATCGGGAAAAACAAGGAGAAGAAGACATAGGGTACCATCGTGTTTACATCCCTACTTCTCCCACTAAAGAACAATTGCTTGCATAGGAAGTGTAGTCTATGAAAGTGATGCTTGTGAGCTTACAAGAGAGCAATATAGGGAGCATCAGGAAATATCAATATGAAGAGTTGTGCCCCTATCCTTTTGACAAGACAATGACCCTTCAACCCTTTCCAAAGAAATTTGATATGCCAAAGTTCGACAAATACAAAGGAAAGGGAGACCCAAGAGATCATGTTAAATATTTTTACATGGCATGTCAAGAGGTGTCTTATAGTGATAATTACCTTATCGAATTTTTCCCAAGAGTCTTGGAGGTCAAGCATTGGAATGGTTTACACACTTACCACGGGGATCAATTTCCACCTGGCTAGAATTAGTAGAAAGATTCATGCGTCACTTCTCGTATAACATAGAGAGTGACATCACCATGGCAGACTTGTGCGGCGCCAAACAACGCCCAAATGAGACCTTTGCTAGCTTCCTCCAATGATGGAGATGGATAGCCAGTCGCTTCCCTTATGATTTCCCTGAAAATCAGCTGGTCAGTATCTTCATTCCCAATCTCAACCCAGATATCGCCTTCCACCTCCAAATGCATTGTGTCCATACTTTTGAGGAGGTTATTGAGAAAGGGATTCAGATAGAAAAGGCTCTCATTGCTAAAGGAACCCTTAAAAACCAATCTAAAAACAACCAAAGTGTCAAACCCACGAGAAAATCCCAAGATCTTCAACAAAAACAAAAACGTGGTGGGAGACAGAATCACTGATTCCAAACATGTTCAAACAGTCCAAACTGGTCAACCTTTTAAACTAACCAAGGGCCCAATTCAACCACCACCAAAATGACAAACATTCACCTCTCTCAATGAACCATTTTTAGTCATACTAAAATAGTTGGATGTGGCCCACATGATGACCTATCCTACAACACAACCATTTGATGACAACGCTCCCAAACCTTCATGGTATAAGGAGCATGAATATTGTGAAATGCATCGTGTTAAAGGTCATAAAATAGACAAATGTTTGCAACTTTGCCACTATATTCAAGACCTTATTGACAATGGGGAGATAGAGGTGGATAACCCTCGCCACATGCAAACACCTAACGAGAAAATGGGGATTTATAAGGAACCATTCCCCAAGCATGATAAGTTGGAAAAGGCAAAACCGGATTGGGGAGAGTCATCCCAAACCTATAAAGCCATGAATTACTTGTATACCAAGAGAGATAACAATCATTACGATTCACTTATCGATGTATTCACTCCCCTACTGACCGTGTCAACACTATCTAGATTAAGGGAAAGGACTCGCATGCATGGTAACAAGGTGCACCCGCCTCGTAATTCCGGACCCCTCTCGTCGACCCCGCATACTGGTAAGTATAACCTTTTAGAATAGCTTGAGAAGATGTCCGCTAAGATTTCGATCTTAGACCTTCTCAAGATTTCCAATGTGCATAAGGACATCCTGTATCAAACTCTTCAGGGGTCGGGAGTGCCTTTAGAAGTTGATCCTGCACACCTTCAAGCTGCGGTGGCAACCATTGCCCCAAGTGAGCATCTTACTTTCAACCATAGGGAGATCCCTACCACGAATCCTACACATAATCTTCCCTTGTACATTGAGGTAGTTGTCACCCACAGGAAAATAAAATGGGTGCTTGTGGACAATGGATCGATTGAACATTTACATGCTTAAGTTGGTCAAACAATTGGGACATATGGAGGAAGATCTTGAGTCCCATATTATTACTATCACCGCATACGAAAACAAAAAAAAAGAGTTAGCAGGCACCATTACGCTGCCCATGGAGGTGGGTCCCACTTGTCATTAGACAAAGTTTCACGTCCTAGACTTGGAACTTCCATATAATATGCTTCTAGGCCGACCATGGATTCATGTCATGTAGGCCGTGCCATCAACGTTTCATCAATGCATCAAGTTGAAGCATGAGGGACATACGATAACAATACCAGGAGATTTAGAGCCCTTTGCTCATTGTAGAGCTCTCAATAGCTTTACACGAAAGGGTACATATGCATGTCCCTCCGTAGATATAGTTATTCCTCTTCAGTCTGAGGCTATGGAATCCCGCATGGATTTAGATTCACTTAGTTCTTGCACTCATGGGGCATCTACTTCAACCTCTCCATTTGATTCATGGGAGATGAAAATCCTAGAATATGGTTGTGGGGAGTATAATGTACAACAAGCACTCCTGGTGTCAGATCGCTCTTTTGCCCAAGACAGAGCTTTACCCAACTACCGCTTTAAGAGACCTAGAGAAGAACACACTATTGGGTCATTCCTGCCTAGAGGCTTGTTAGCTGAGGAGAAGTTGCTTGATCCACCTACTACTTGGGTCCCTGAGGACACTCAACCATCTTGTTACCAAACTCCGGAATATGAAAAATATAGCAGAATGATGTACTCCATGGGCTACAAAGGCCTAGGATGTGGGAGGAATGAACAAGGACAAAGAGAACTAGTCCCTCTTCCACATTTCAAAATAGAAAGATACGACATTGGGATTTGTCCTTACGGAGTGCACCCCAATGATCAAGACACGACTTGTTCTAAGCATGAGGATAGTTCCGATTACCTAGACAAATGATACGGATTCTTGTTGTAGCCAATATGAGGATCTGGCCTCCACGAACCTTTTTATGAATAACGCTATCCTAACCATCACCCCCACTGAACCAACCCTTGACCTTGTATACCCTTCCCTTGTTGAATGGGACCAACAACATCACGTGCCACTAGATTTATTCAAGAATGACAAGGCTATTGTAGAGTTTATGGGCATAAGGGATACAATCCCCATTGGAGATCATAAGAAAGGTTTCTCTATCGACTTAGACACCTGTGCCTACTTTGGTGAGGAGGCTGAACTTCGTGGTCAGCAAAATTTAAAGAAAAGTGAGGGAAAAAGTTCTAAAGAAAAGCCTTGGCAAAAGTCAAAGTCCAAGTCACACAGTGAAAACCTCTTTGAGGCACTGGCTGAAAAACAAATAAGAAAACCAAAGGACAAACAAAGTGACCACGCCAAGGATGAAAATATCGTGGAGACATCCTTGGATGAAGATCTCAACCTTCCTCCTGACCCTATGCGTATGGAGGATTTATCAAAATTGTTAGTCGAAGAAACCATTGATGTCAACATTGGTACTGAAGAAGATCCCAAGATAGTAAAATTGGGGGCATCACTCTCAGCTAGAGAACAAAATACGTTCACTATGTTGTTGCGAGAGTTCATTGATGTGTTTGCATGGTCTTACAAAGACATGCCCGACCTAGATCTGACTTTGGTCGTGCACACAGATGCAAGCCTATCAAACAGAAACTCCAAAAGATGCATCCAAGAGTGGCCTTATTGGTCAAGGAAGAGTTAGAAAGGTTGCTTGCAGCAGGATTCATCCGACCAATTGACTATTCTGAATGGATATCGAACATTATTCCTGTCTAGAAGAAACCTATCGGTATCTGAATCTATACAGATTTTAGAGACATCAATAAGGCTTGCCCTAAAGATGACTTTCCATTACCCAACATTGATATGATTGTTGACTCAATAGTAGGATATGAAATGCTATCGCTCATGGATGGATTTTGGGTTATAATTAGATTAAAATTGTTGAGGAGGACCAACACAAAACAACTTTCACAACTCCTTGGGGCACCTTCTGCTATCAGGTGATGCCATTTGGCCTTAAGAATGCGGGAGCAACTTATCAATGGGCCATGACAGTAATCTTTCATGATATGATTCATGACATCATGGAAGACTACGTGGATGACATCCTGGGAAAGTCCAAAACAAGAGAAGATCATCCTGTCATTTTGTGGTGTATCTTTGAGTGCCTGTAGGAATACAAAGTCAGATTGAATCCCAAGAAGTGTGTCTTTGGGGTGCTATCAGGGAAATTATTGGGCTTCATTGTGTCAAGATGAGGTATTGAGGTAGACCCTGCTAAAGTGTCTGCCATCACTAAAATGCCTCCACCTAAAAATATCAAGCAATTGTATAGCTTGCAGGGGAAAATTCAAGCCATTCACCGCTTTATCTCATAGCTTGCAGATAAATGTCACTCATTCACCAATTTGCTTAAAAAGGATGTCACTTTCATTTGGGGACTCGAGAAACAACAAGCCTTTGCTTTTCTTTATTAGTACCTAGCCAATCCACTTGTTCTCATGCCTCTAACTCCGGAGAACCACTTTTTCTCTATATTTCTACTACACAATATGCTATTGGTGCGTTGCTCGCCCAATATGACATTAACCATAAGGAGAAAGCGGTGTACTATCTGAGTCACACCCTCATTGCCTATGAACTTAATTATCCTTAGATTGAAAAGGCTTGCTTGGCCGTTGTTTTTACCTTTCAAAAACTTCACCATTACTTGTTAAATACTAAGACCAAGCTCATATCGAAGGTCAACCCACTCAAGTATTTGTTTTCCAAACCCACCCTTACAGGTAGAATGGCTAATTGGATCATTCTACTTAGTGAGTTTGATATAGAATTTGTCCATCAAAAATTAGTTAAAGGACAAATACTCGCAGATCAGCTAGCGAAAGCACCTTTGTAAAGCACGAAGCCTTTGAGTCTAGAACTTCCAGATGCCTCTTTGCTCTACATTGAAGAATGTATCGTATGACATATAAATTTTGATGGATATTCTACGTTTCATGGTGCAGGTGCAGGAGTGGTCCTTATTACTCCTTCAGATGATCCTATACCACAGGCTTTCCGCTTGGCCTTCCCTTGCACTTACAACATTACAAAGTATGAAGCACTCATTGCAGGGATGAAGCTGGCCATCAAGTGGAATATTCATCATGTTAAGGTTGTAGGTGATTCATAGTTAATCATTAAACAAGATAATGATGAGTATAAGGTTAAGGATGAAAAACTCATACCTTACAAGTAGTTAGTGGAAACTCTAAAGGAGTATTTTGTGTGCATCACCTTTGAGAAGATCCCAAGAGCGCAGAATAGATCAGCGGATGCTATGGAAATGGTGGGATCTATGCTTCGTATTCCACCAGGGAACAATGATATGCCATTCTTCGTAGAAAATCTATGCCAGCCCACATATGACATGCCAGAATCTTGCCTGGCTTGTGAGGTTGTTGGTCCCCATTCACCATGGTATGAACCCATTTTCACCTATCTTAAGGACAATACATTCCCTCCCGATATCTCCCACTCTGAAAAGCAAAGCCTAATTCTCCAGATAGCCCATTACACCCTTTTAGGAGGTACACTTTATCGTCATGGCTACGACGGGAATCTGTTACGTTGTCTAGATGTGAAAGAGTCAATCCAGGAAATCAAAGAAGTACACGAAGGAGTATGCGGAGCTCATATAAACGAAATGGTCTTGGCTAAGAAATTGTTGAGAGTAGGTTACTATTGGCCTACCATGGAAACTGATTGTTGTAATTATGTTAGAAAATGTGTGCTTTGCCAAAAGTATGGAAATTTTATCCATGCTCCATCACAGCCATTGCAACCAATCACTACCCCATGGCCATTCTCTAAGTGGGGACTCGATTTAATAGGGAAGCTTACTCCTACCTCCTCTGATGGTCATACACATATCATCACAGCCACTAAATATTTTACAAAATGGGTGGAGGCCATCCCTTTAACCTATGTCACAGGAGTACAAATTTCTAAATTCATCATGAATCACATTATTTTTCAGTTATTTAAGAACAAAACTCGTGAAATGTCTTTGCCAACGGTTCCAAATCAAATTGAAATGTTCCACACCATATTACCCTCAGGGTAATGGACAAGCTAAGGCAACAAACAAGACTTTGGTCAGGATAATGGAGAAGATGGTCAGCAAAACAGGTCGCAACTGGCACCTACAAATTCATCCAGCCCTTTGGGCTTACCAAACATCCATTCGCACCCCTACAGGTGTGACACCATATTCCCTAGTGTTTGGGATAGAATCTATCATCCCCTTAGAGATTGAACTTCCCTCCCTGAGGATCTCTCTTTGAGACTATCTAGATAAAGATGAAGATTACCGAGTGGAAAGATTGGCTGAGTTGGAGCTACTGGATGAGAAGTGCATTCGCGCTCTTAATCACCTGAAAGTATATCAACACAGAGTCTCCAGAAACTATAACAAGAGAATCATCCCTCGTCAGTTTGAGGTTGGTGATTTAGTCATGAAGGAGAACCAGTTCAACACCAGAGCAGAGCGAGAAAAGAAAGGGAAGTTCGAACCCCATTGGTTAGGACCCTATGTCATAGTTTCCAAGTATGGCACAGGGGCATACAAGTTAGCTCACCCCAATGGTGATGAGCTCCGGGAGCCCATGAACGCCATGCATATTAAGAGGTTTTATGCCTGAACATGGCACAAGAAAGTCATAAAAAAATAAAAAAATAAAAAATCAAACAAATTTAGAAAAAGAAAAAGAGAAAACAGGTCGTCCACTTGTGAAAACCACGCAATTGTGGCACTTTGGGCAAGTCCTTGGGTGAAAACCGGTTTCCGGCACCTCAGAAGATTCATTGTTCGCAAGCATTCTATATTCAAAGGGTAGTTGTCTTTGGCCTAGACCTAGTTCTGCCTCCAAGTTTCCTTGTGCACACCATTCTATCCAGCCTTGATCCGACTTTGCCTTCTTCTATTCGTCTATGAGGGATGTGGTCTTTTATGATTTCCCATCTTACGCTGGGGGCAACTCAACGACTTCACCT
Source organism: Taxus wallichiana var. yunnanensis (assembly GCA_018340775.1). NCBI lineage: Eukaryota > Viridiplantae > Streptophyta > Pinopsida > Cupressales > Taxaceae > Taxus > Taxus wallichiana. Next base: position 519,128,598 of record CM031238.1, on the reverse strand, counting down.
TCTTGTTCATAAGTGCATGGCTTCTGCCCTTGTATATTCCCCACCTAACGCTGGGGGCATCCACGCTTTCTTGGTTACCTGCACATAGCTTTGGAAACCGTCAGAAAACACAAAAACAATAGAAAATTGTTTCGAGAAAACACAAAAACAATAGAAAATTGTTTTGAGAAAACACAAAAACAATAGAAAATTGTTTCAAGAAAACACAAAAACAATAGAAAATTGTTTCAAGAAAACACAAAAACAATAGAAAATTGTTTCGAGAAAACACAAAAACAATAGACAATTGTTTCACAAAAACCTAAACAATAGAAAATCGGTGCATGAAAACATATCTTACAAAAACATTTACTTGCATTGCCTTGTTTCCTTGCTTTGCTTGTTGCTTGTATAGTGTTTTGTGGGCTTACTTTTGAGTTGTTTGTTGCTTGGGTGTACTTTGTCATAGTTTATCTTTTCTTTCTTAGAATAGATTCATTTTTTCTTGTGCATATTGTAGTGGGTTTCGACATGCTAGTGTGTTAATTCATTATTTCTTTCTTAATGCATTTGGTTGTGTTTTGTTACTTGTTAATAAGGCATGGTGATTCATGGTGTATTGCATTAATTCCTAGTGTTCTTTGTAGCATTTGGCTATGTTTCTTGCATGTGCTCTATTTTGTTATCATTCACATCACATTACCATCACATCTAGCATCATCTATACATCATATATAAACAAAAATGCTAAGTTTTACATCATGCATGTATGCTAAGCTAATCATCACATATCATATCATCAATGGGGGCAAGAGGGGTTACGCATAATCAAAAATCTATCCCCCGCACCAATATCATCATATCATCCCATCCATATACATCAAAATAACACTTGAAAACAACATTTGATATTGTCTACAGATCTATCATCTACAATCTACAACACACCTCAAACGATCATGTGCGATCACCATCTCTCCTGAGTGTTAGATCCTCACAGTAAGTTTTCTAAACTAAGCGGTTAAAATGAAATGATTGCGATGTTTTTATCCCCCTAGGGGGTATATTAACCTGTTTTTCACCGTTCGGATGGCCGGGACACCCGTTTAGCTCACTGTTTTCTCCTCTGATTCACTGTGGAATAATTATTTTTAATTAAATAATTATTTTTCACCGTATTGGGGAATTTTTTGTCCAATACCCCTTTCTTCTCCCCTGGACAATTTTATTGCTCCCTGGTGATTTTTATTCTTCTTCACACCCTTGTAAATAATTATTTTTCAAATAATTATTTTTTCTTAATTTTTCCACTAAACAAGGACATTATTTGTCGTTTGTTTCTCCTTTCTTCCACCTAGGGCACTTTCTATTGCCCCTAGGCCCTTCTTTTTCTTCTTCTCCTTTCTTCTATTGTTTATCACAGTTCAGAAAGCCAAAACAATACAAACATTTACTATATCAAAAAATCCAAAAACAAGGAAAAATTTCAAAAAAATTCCTAAAAAGTAAAACACCCTACAAAATGGTAACTTGCTTCTTACGGCTGAAAATTGTGTCTTGTGCATGGTATTTTCACCATATCCTATTGGTTTTTCTCACATCTTCCCTAATTAATACGACTCGTGGATCACCGAATCACAACCATTCACAAAAGCTAGCTACTTGCTTCGTCTATACTCTGGGGTACTTTTGGTTACCTGGTGTTGTTTCATTTCGCACAAACACTTTTTATGGACTCCATGTCCATTTTAATTTCCCCTTGCATATATCCTTCCTTGGGGCATCATTTTTTAACCCTTTTCATCAATCATGAACTTGTGGATCTCTCCAGCACTGATAACAAAATATTTGTACAACTGTCTTGACCGTTGTTGGGTTAGATATGTGCGTTCGTACTTGTTTTCCCTGTTAGATGAGCTTTTTCCTTCTCGTATTACATTGCATTTTTTTATGTTGTGTGGAGTTAGTACTTTTAGCAATGGATAATTGTTCACGTATGGCTTTTCATGTCATTCTACCTTTTCGTATCCTTATTTTTTTAATAAGGGCCAATGATGTAGTTCATATGGCAATATAATAACATCAAATTTATTCCACATAAACAGTGGCTAGAGGCTAAGCTCTTCTCTCCCCTCTTCCTTATTTCTTCTACACCACTTCCCTTTTCACCCCTAGCTTTTCTCTCTCACCGGGGCATCTTGCCTCCTCCCATCCTTCTACCTATATCTCACCTTTTTCGATCGTCGATCGACTTCTTTCATCACCCCATCGACACTCGAGGGGGAATTTCTCCCTCCTACTAATTTTTCTCCTATCCCTTCAAAAATTTCTTCCATCTACTATCTTTGAAGTGACGTCACTTACGCCACCCCAAAGAGGGGAAAATGTAGACACCTATAATTACGCCCAAGCAATTTAAATACTTAAATTGCGCTAATTATCTCCTTTTCCGCAAATAGATGACATATCGTCAAAAGCACTCATATTCCCTCTAATTGTTGTCAATTAATTACAATACACTAATTGATTAAGTCACCTACCCAGCTAATAGCCTAATTAATGACCTTCCGTTAATTATCACTTCCTCTATCTTGATTAATTAATTATTATTAATTAATTAGTCTTCCCCTTCATTTAAACTAGTAAATCGATATTAAATTGATTTAATCCCTTTCTAATAGCCTGAATCGCACTAATATTCTTCTAAATGGATTCTATAAGCTTACACCTACCTATTAATTAATCACCTTTGATTAATTAAAATACCCCCCAACTCCCATGACTTGCTAAACATGTATTAAACCCTTCTAAAGTAAGGTTACCTTTAATAAAGCAACCTTATCCATTCCTAATCATGTTTTACCTTTATCCCACATTCATGAGAATGTGTTGAATCCTTTATCCTTTGGGCTATATAAAGATCCCTCCTTCTACCTTTATACCTACACCTAAACTCCTTAAGAGAGCAAATGCAAAGCATATAACAAAAATACTAAGAGCTTGCACCTTGTTTTCTTGAGAGTTCATCATCTTGAAGAGTTAAGCCTCTTTCTTAAAGTGCTTGGGTCATATGGGAGGTTTCAAAAGGGTCTTGTAGCCCAACTTTGATTAGCCCCCATTCCTAGGTTCTTGGAACATTAAGGACAACTGTTTTTGATAGCCATGGAACCTACCTAGGTTCCTTCATTTATATGTTGTTAGAGAATAGAGGATATTTAGGTGCTTAACATAGTTGATTTCATAGTTTTGTATTGATAAATGTTAGCATCTAACCCTTGATTAATTCTTATCATGATGGTGTTTATAATGTTGTTTAATTCTTGCTAATTAAGACTATTTAGGTGTTAGTCTTTGTTTACATTAGCATTAGTTTAAAAACAACACTTGCACACAATTGTTGAACATATGGGTTTTAGTGGTGGTGGTTTGGGTTCAATAGGAAAAGGCATTTGGCTTCCACCAGAGGCTCGACTTGGAAGATTTCCCGATAGTTCAGGCCTTGTAACTTGGCCTTTGGAGAAAGTACCACTGCATACTAAAACATCTACAAGTGGTAATCCAATGTAGTCTACTCCGAAGTCAAATCCTTAGCAAAAGTTTAGTCATACGTTGAAAATCCTAGAGTAGTTTGCCATGAATCTATAGTATTGCTAATGTTGGTGGTTCTAGTGATGATGGTAGTAGTCGGGGAAAAATTTAGTGGCAAATTATTGTAAACTCGTAAAAATTTGGGTTTATGGAAATTCAAATTGGTAAATTTTCAGTGAGTGGCAACCAACTTATTTTCCAAAAATTTCGAATGACATGTCCCTTGTAGGGAAAATTTCACCTATAATTTACACATATATAAGATCATATACATATAATTTTCCACCATTTCGAATCATTCCATGTGCATATTTACCGAAGTAAACATAGACTACCAGTACCGTATAACTACAACATATGTTGTCAAACTGTAACTACAAGTCGTCCAACCCCAAATCCATTCAACCTGATATCCATCCAACCCAAACCCTCGAGTTGTCCAACCCTAGACCCATCCACCCTTTAGTTATCCAACCCCTTATCCATCCAACCTCAAAATCATCACACGTTCGAGTTGTCCAACCCTAAATCTATTAATCAAGAACCGTCCAACCATAGAGACATCCAACCCAAGAGCTATCTAACCCTAAATTCATCTAATCTTAGAGCCTTTGAACATAAGATCCATCCTTAATTCATCCTAAGCAGTCTTATTTTCAATTTAGCGATATATCAATGGATTCTGAAATCAGGGTAAGAAGGTTACAAATTCAGCTAGTTCAAAAAAGGGTGCAAAGACTTTGCTTGGCTATTTTGGAAAATCACAAAAAATGAAGGTGGTTTCTACATCAGCTGAAAAATATTGGTATGTGTTATTTACAGGTTATTTAGTCTTACAGAATTTGATAATTATGTTTTTCATACTGTTCTTCAAACTCTTTGTACTCTATGTAAAAATTTAACTATATATAAAATTAATACTATATCTATAACAATTTTATAAAATTATATGTATACGTTTCGAAATTCCTTCACAAAATAATCAATTTCAAGATATCAATGATCCATTATATGTTGAGGAAAACATTTTGTCCCTTGATGACATAGAAGTACAAGAAAATTCATCAAATTCTCATGATACACCAACAGAGGAAGCTTCTACTCCAAGGTCTATTTCTAGAAAAAGGAGACATGAGAATCAATATATTCCTGCTAAGATCCTAGATGTAGAAGTTGAACCCCAAGAAAAAAAAAGAAAATATGTTAGAAGAAAGAGGACAAACTGGACAATTGGAAGGAATTTCCAGTTTGAATGGGCTGCAAAATATCCATTTATTGAACCTGTGTACACTAAAAATGGTAATGATGTTCCAACACAATGTCGATGCAAAATATGTAGTTGGAAATAGGGGAAGGATCACATGATGTAGCTCAAACTGGACATAATTGAAAAACACTCTAGAAAAATATATATTTCCCAAAATCAAAAGGATGGAAGCATAGTGTAGTGCCCACTTCCCTTTGACACCTTTTGATATTGATCTTGATATTGTTGATTTCATTATGGACATTATTTTGATTTAGTATGATGTTAGATGTTGGACCATGGATTATTGTTGATCTTGATTTAGTTATGATGCATGATGATTATTAGAGACACTTCATATGTGGATGATGATATACTATTTGACATGGATATATTATGAATGTTGTTCGGACATGTGATTTTTGGATATTGTGAGTAGACCTAGAAAATAGACATTATATGATGATGATATAGTTGTTGATATAAATTGTAAGTGATATTGTTGATTTCCTTGATGTTGTTGTGATTCATATGTATAGATGATTTTGTGATTATATTTATATCATGTTGGATGTTTTGATATGGCCATGAGGCCGAAGGAGGTATTTGTGTTTTACAGGTTAAACTATCACAACAAACATCAGGGGATTGGAGACCAACCACATTGGAATTCTAGATGAATTCAACAAGGTCACCATGGCAACATGTTTTGTGTGTGTGTGTGTTGTTTTTATTAGGGATTCCCATGGGGGATTACCTTTGAATGTGACCAAGGGGCTTTATGTATTTATTAATGTGGTTTATTTTATTAATGTTTGCATGTGTTTATTTTTTGGTGTTTTTACCCTTTTTCATTAGTTATTAAATGTTGTGAATAATCATGTTGTTAAAGTAAACAAATCAATATGTCATAAGAAAGTAATTAGTGAAGTGGTTGGATTTTGTATTAAATGTTGTAAGTTTGTGTAAGTGATGTGTAAGTTTACTTCTGAGTGTGAAACACTCCACCCTCTTAGAAATTTGAATTTTTCTTTAGAGGCTTATGGGACAAGTAAAACTTGTCCCATACCTCTGAATTTTATTTACCAACCATACCTATGGTTGGAGGGTTGAATTTAGACCTTTTTTATGCTTGATATGACTAATTGTAAGTTTTAATTGCACTCTTCTTACATTTTATCAAATTCAGCCCTTATGGGGTGTGGGCTTTTTGGAGTGTGTAATTTTATCGTCATATTATTCACCCACATCTTTATTGTGCATTGGATAATGAATTTGACTTTTGTGTTGGAGTTGAGGATGTGTGATGTGGCATCCTACATGGATCCACCTCATCCTAGTCTCTTCCCTCTTCTATAAAATTAGAACTCCTTGTTTTGTTTTGGGTTGTTGAACATTTTACATACTTCCTTTTGGGTGAAATTTTGCTATGTGGAGCTCTTGCTTTTGGAAGGAGATTGGAGACCTTTGTAGGCTTGTCACTTGTTGATTTTGGACTGTATTTACGCATTATAAAGCTTACTATTTTGGAACTTAGACAACTCCTTCATGGAGAGGTAAGAGCTTGGCTCTTGAAATACTCTTTTTCTTTATGAATGTACATGTTATTGTGTGAATTTTTAGCATGTTTGTGGGTTGTTTGGGTAGACTACCTAGGAATGGTGCAGGAGAAACCTATGGGGAATACATGTGGAGGGGGATAAGGGAATATCAATGGCATCATAATTATTGTGGAGGGAGTTGGGATTGGGTTTCTACCTTGGAAAAGAAATGGCAATGCATTTCTTACTTTTTGGGGGGCATAAGGAGGGATTTTGGGGGCATAAGGATATGTGAGATGACTTATATTGGCAGTTTGTTCATGTGGATACCCAATTCCCATTGGGAGGCATAAGAAACTTCCCCCATAATTCCTTTCTCTTTTCTCTTTCTTGGTGAAGCCTTAGTATTGTTTGTATGTTTTAATGTAGTTGTAAACTACATTCTATTTTGAACTATGTTTAAAATGTGAAAATGTTGCATGTGTGTTGTGGAAACCTTGTTGCCATGGGTTGAATCACATCTTTATTGCATTATGGTTGGGGCTCAGGGGCCAATGAAGAAGGATGACTTCTCCTTTTCATTGGATGTCTTGGTTGGGTGGAGAGCGTTGCCTTTCCCCGCCTTTGTTGTGATCTAAAAGGAGAAATTTATGTTGTTGTTCTGGAGCAGAGGAGAAAGACAGTTTGACAGTTCCATGTGAAATGAAATCTCATTGTAACCCTTCCCACTTTGAAGTGGATGATCTGTATATTATTTGTAATGGAAAGATACTTTGTATTGAGCTATGAAAGTTGTAAATTTGAAATGTGAAAGATATATATACTCTGTTTTGTTCATTTGAAAGAAAGAAATTGAAATCTATTATTTGCATTCAAGAAATTGAAAGATGTAAAGTTGTATATTTGAAATCAATAAAATATTGCACTACCTTTATCAATTTACATTGTTGTATTGAACTTGATCATCAATATGTGATTTGAAACCTCTGTTTGGAAAATTGAAAGAGGAATACGTATGAAGGAAATATATGGAACTCGTTCTTTTGAAATATGTTAAAATTGGAAATCAAACCTTGCATTTTATTTGTTAAATGGTTTGTTTGTATCAACTAAATGTCTTAGGCTGGAATGGAAATGAATCTCCATATTTGGAAGATGAAAAATGATAAATAGCCCTTTTAAATCTGATCTCTGTTTTAAATTTTAAAACTAGAAAATACTTCTCTAAAATGCCCAGTTTGAACCTACATATAATAATAAACATTGAAACATTAAAATATAGCATGTTATGTTATCAATATACTCAATTGGACTAAAACACTTAAGGAAAAATCCTTCAAACATTACAAAATCAGGCCTAAACCTTTCATATTCTTTTTGCTATCAGAAGTTGTAAAACAAATTGAATTGGAAATCAATCAAGAAAATTACCTTCCAATACATCCTAAATTCTTCTTAGAATAATTCTCCATGTCTTTTTCGCATGTTGAGTGAAGGAGAAGATCAAATTGAACAGATCTAACAAGTTAAAATTTACCAACTCGCACTATATAATCCTGCAGGCCGTTTTCTTAAAATTGACCCCTTAAAATTTATCAAAATCTAAAATTAATGATATCTATGTAAAGAGGGCATCAAGAGCTTTCTAGAAAGTCCTTGTTTTCCCAAAACTCGAGCTCTCTATCAAAAGTTATGGCCTTTTGAAGTTTTACTTTGTTTTGGCTTCAAAAAATAATCTAACTTTCAAAAGAAATTTTGGAAAAATTTCCCTCGTGGACCCACCGCCCCGCTTTTCCCCTTTTCCACATTTTGGGGCTGAAAATTTGAACTTAAATTTTTTTAAAAATTTGGGAAAATTTTCCAACTTTTCCCCAGCATCTCCACCATCCCGCAACCAATCAAAAGCTACCACATGGGCTTGAGGGGCAATGACGAAGGCACGGAATCCATTTTGACCTTAGTGTTTTAGAAAAAAATGGTAAATTTTTCTAATTTTCCTCCACCTCCCCACCAACCCGCAGCCAATCAAGTGTTGCCACATGGCATCACAAGCCACCGGCAGAGAAGTGGGTGCGCTTGAAAACTTAAGCTTTTAAACCTTTTTGGCATAATTTCTTAAATCTCTCTGCCGACCCGATGACCCGTAGTGAATAAAATCATGACACATGGAAAAACATAGGAGTAGTGGAGGTGCGCGTGGATTTTAACCTCTTGTGTTTTTAAACCTAAAAGTATTAAATTCGAATATGTCCCCACAAGTTTGTTTTCCCCATGCCAATCAACGCTTGACACGTGTCCTCTTCGGGCTTGCGGGCACACGGAGGAAAATCATGTTTTTTCCCTGAAAAGGGAAAAAATTCCAAAACTCTTCCCTGCTCCACTGACCCATGCAAGGGAAAATTTTCTCCCCCTGGGCAGCTCATCCTTGGGAAAATTTTCCTCCCAAGGAAACTCGCCCATAACTTGAGTTTTATGAGGATTTAGGAGGACTTCTTTATATCATTGGAAAGGTGAGAAAATTTCCTATCCAATGGGAGTAATTTAGGAAAAAAATTGAATGTGTTAAGGGTGAGAAAAATCAAGTTGAAACTTTAGGCTGTTAGAGAGTGTGTATGGTGAGGAATTTCCCTCTGAACCTAATTGAAACTTCTAACCCTAAATTTTGGACCTTGTGACCTCTAATAATTATTAATAAAAGAAAAGTATACTCTAGTAGATTAGAATTTTTTTGGAACCTATTAGTGACAGATTGTTGTCTTGTAACATGGTTGTAGATTCTTTTAATCAAAAAAATTATTCCATAATTTTTCCTAACTAATCCTAGGTTGTTCTTGGATCTCAAGTGGGTTGTTTTAATGGGTGTTACACATATTCAGAACACATAAATGGAAAATGCAAAAGATTATGTGCATGTAAAATACACAAAATAATATGAAAAGGAAGAAAAACGTATGAAAAACTAAATGAAAAAGGTGGCACTATTGTAGAAATATTGAGCAAAGACATGGAGGCATAAATACATGCAAAAAGTATTCAATTTTCTACCATATTCCATTTATTGAAAAGGGGAAGACCCATGTCATATTTCGTAGAAAACTAAAATTGTGTATAAGGTTATTGGTTTACATAATGTTCCTCAATCTTATTGGTCGATACCGTAAAGCCGGGAAATTATAAAATGTCTATCTCTCGGTAGAAAAGGAGGATCTGAAACAACCTGCTCAAAAGGCAAAGTAGATTTCCCTTTCAATAGATGAGGTTACTACAAAGGGGATAATCCTTCATGGATTTGTATTCATGTCTGCACATTTTCTAATGAAGTAAGAACTCCCACCTCTTAGCAATTCATAAAATTATTGAGTATTACAATTCTGAAAATATTTATAAATAAGTGGTCTCAAATCAAGGATATCGCAGGATGGATGAATTTTCCATTGCAACAAAATTAGTTTGTGTCGAGAATTGATGGTGCATTTGTAATGTAGGGGCCAGAAATGGTCTGTGCATTTGACTTCAGACAATCATTTCTCCTTATATGATTGCAACCAATTGCATGGCTCACATAATGAATCTGGCCTACAAAATTTTGAGCTCATTTGAAAATGCGCTTAAAGTGGAGGATCTAATACATGATTTGCATGCTTATTATTCTAGCATTTCAAAGAGATTTTTAGAATTTCAAAAATTTGCAATTGGAGTGACAGAGGGAAAAAATATTTTCAAAGATGTAGATACCAGATGGATATCTATATATGAACCTTCCTATAGAATATTTGATGAATATCCTTCATTGATAGGATTTATGTATAAATATCACAGGGATGTAGATAAAGCTAAATATCTATTGTATCGCTAATGTATATAGAAATTTTACTCACACTCTACGGTATTTTTCCTATGTTGATGGAGCTTAATATTTTAACAAAGCATGTACAAGATCATTATTTCTACATAACAAAATTCATAAGACTCATAAGACGTGTATGCTAGAGTCTTGAAAGTTTATATATTTCAAATGGAAGTTTTCAGGGTGTTGCATTTGAAAACTGGAATCCATTGAGAGACTTGAAAAATCCCATGTACTTTTAAATTACAATAGACATGATCATCTTTGTATAACAACACATGGGAAAGAGATTCCACTTCATACATTGCAAAAAAGAGTTGATGTGGTTGGCTCATAAATAGAAGAATTACGAGTGACATGAAATTTATATGACGCAGATTATTCAAAATTAGGAATGAATTAAGAAAGAGATTTGAATCATTAACTAAAGAGATCTGGGAAAGTTTCAAAAAAATTAAAATACTTGAAGAAATGAGAGTCGTAAATTCGTATTTTTGGAATTTTTTTGGTGTCATACCTTATACATCCATCATTCCTTTATTTTTCAAAAACATGAGTGATCTAACTGACCATTTCCTTAAGACTCAATAGATAAACGGAGTTTCTGTAGAAGTTATTTTACAAACAAAAATACTTAGTTCCCAATCAATGCATTATGCTAATACTATGATATGACAAGTTCAACTTCTACAAAACCCATAGGAATATGGTGTCATCAAAAGGATTTGGAAGGATATTTGTTCCAGTAGTATTATGCGTGAAGATTTGAGTGAGTATATTAAGTTGTATGAACTCTGTCAAACAATGATTTTGGGTTATGTGGAAGATGAGAGGTTTTTTAGTGCACTTCCTTTTTAAATTCAAAAGTTTGAAAAATATTGGATAGGAATCTAGAAATTTATATGAGGTTGTATGTATCATGTTACTCAGTGGAGACTTTTCCTTATGAGAGAGCACTCGCATTATGGAATTCACTAGTAGAAAGAAGAGGAGTTGGTAATATTTTGCCTAATCTGGGGCTCGAGACATATCCACAAACCATGCTACAGTTGATTTCCAAGACAAGAATGAAAGTGTTTCTCCAAGATTATTCGAATTCACATAGATTTCATTTCTTCTATACATTGTTGAGACTATTTACAATAATTTGATGTAATATGTATTGATGTATTTCATACAGAGATTACAACTTTCAATAAATGTAATATTACATTTTTTTACTTGATCCATTGGAACAGTGTGACTGTCATTTTCTTGTATCACATTTGTTTTTTATATTTGGTTTTGAGACTGAAATAAGGACATATTTACTTGGATCGGCCTATATATCAATTGATTAATTTTTACATCTGCATGAAATCATAAACATAAATATTTTAAACAAACAAAAACATGAAAATTTGAGCACCATTTACATAAACATCATTCGTATTAAGTTGAAATCCATTAAAAATAAATATATTTACACTTCCAAAGTATGCTTGAAATCGTTCTCTCATGTGGCAGATTACTTTATGAAGACAAGTATCAATTCATAAAGCATTATCGGCCAATACAATTCCAAAAAGGGGGTTGTAAATAACATTTCAAAGCTTCCGAAAAGTTTTATCATATAAGGACACATTACGAGGGCATCCTCTTTTCTACCTATGTTTTTGAGTCATAGTTTTCCTTACATCTCGCTTACATGGAATAAAAATGAAAAATAAGTTGGTCATTATCTTTTAATTCCTACGCCAGTGTTGGAATTGTGACAACACACCTTTAACATGGTGAACTTAACTAATCTATTGAATTTTTATGTTGTATGGGAAGATTAATATTTTTCTTACGTAAGAGGAATAGGAATGTGTTCATTCTGCATGCAGAGCTATCTCATTATAACACCCGATGCCTGCAAATCTAGCACTATGGTATTGATATTTGTAATAATATTTTTCTCCTCCCACGCAACATCTCCTACCGACAAAAAACCGATGCATCGTATCTATATTTTCCTTCAATAAGACTTTTGGATCCAGCTTATGCTCCTTGATTATCCTTCTCAATGTATTATTTTGTTTATTTAATACTATGAGTTTTTCCTTCAACTGTACAAATGAATTCAAGATTTTGCGGGCATTCTTCAAATGTGCTTCAAATATAGTTACTTCTTTCTTTAAATTTTCATATTTTTCCTACAAAACAAAAATATAAAATTATTAGTCTATTAGATAAGTTGAAAAAATATATTGTGGTGCTTATAATATTAGGATTTTTCCTGTAAAAGATGACTCACCACAACTTTTTCTTTTTCTACATTTTCTATTAAAACATTTGTCTTGTCTTTATCCCATTTGTTTTAGTAATTATGTGCTTGACATTTAGATTCTCCAACATGTTTAATATTATGTCTATATATCATCATCATAATCATTATTATATGAAATTGTTCCTCATTGAGCTTTGCTTAGCAAAATGTCAATCCTTTCCAGTTGGCTCTCTACGGAAGTGAACAATGAATTCATTTTATCATGATTATGGTATCAGGTATTTATTTCTTTTATCAAAATTTTATCCCTCCTCTTCTAATTCTCGCACCAAATCCACATCATATATTACAACTTCTGAATTATTTTCCCCACACTATCGATATCATATTTTCGAATGCAAAAATTTTCTTCTCATCATCTATTTGTGGAGATTTTGTTGGAGGAGGAGGAGAGTCCATGTCCTGTACTTCATGCACATTTTGGTGTGGTTGTGGTGGAGGAAGAGTATATTGAATCATATCATGGGTGTCAAAATAGTTACCCTTGTCTGCATCGCCACTATCGAAGCCCAAATACTCCTCGTCAAGATCGATGTTGTTGAAAATTTGTGTGCCCAGTTACACTTAAGACACCACCTAGTGAGAGTCTAGGAAATTATGTGGTTACAAGATGAAGTGTTACACTCCGAGTCTCAGAAACCTTATATTCTTGCTCGGAGATCTTCTATTTCTTTGGATCAGTATGTGTTGGTGGTATTTTTGTAAGAAAAATCTGGAACTTGTGAAAAACTTACAAAAGCTTCATGTGGAAGAAAAAGCACATTCAAAATCATGAAAGGATCAGGAAGGAATCACACGCTGAGGAAAGAGGCATATTCGGGACTTAGCCATTTTCACGATGAGGATCTATTTTTGGAAGATGGCATGCGGAGCACACAAACTAGTTAAAAACTTGCGCAACACACATTGGCTATTTTTGGAGGATCGGCTATGAAGCGCTTTGCATGGATACAGGCTGAGAATAGATTTACTACTAACAGTTAACTAAAAGAAGTCTATTGTTAGCGCACTTACATGTGTGGCTATTATTGTAATGACACATGGCTAATAATAGCATGTGACCTATTTTAGGATTGGATAAGTGGTGAAGGGAAAGTCCCCACCCTTATAAATATGAAAATAATTGTGTGGCATAGGGTGGCATGTGAGAACTGAGTTATTGTGAGATTACACTATCAAATCTAATGCACACATAGACTATGGTATTATCTATTGTAATAAGCTTATGTGTATTTCTCATTATTAATACAATGGAATGTGTTGGCTGAATCAAAGTGTCAAATTCTAGGTATAATTGGTTTGTGCATGCTTGATTTCATCATGGTTATCTTTTACGTCTATTATTCTCTAGATATAGATCTGAATATGAATTATAGAATGATATATTAGTCATAGATCTAAATTTTTTAAGTATTCATCATGCTAACATCCTACAATAACAACCCTAAAGAGGGGCTTAGTACCTTTTTGTGCTTTGGGGTGAGGACTTGGTCTAGGGTGAGTCATGTGCTAGTGTGCACAGGATTTTATTAGTGAATTATAGGTTGCATCATTGGTTCTATTGCCAAGACCTATTTTTCAGTTGTTTTCAGGATGGTTCATGATGAAGACATACCGATTAACCCTAGCAAGTGTTGAGGAGTGGATACATGATCTAGAAGAAGAATACGCATGGAGGTTCAGCACCAGATCTGAGTTTAACACATGCATATGGGTGGAACATAATCTATATGATAGTTTTTATGAGATTTTTTTCACTATCTTTCCGATAGAAACCGCATGCGAGTGGTTGGTTGCTTATGCGTCTAAATGGAATTGGAGGTATCGCACACTTGTCTAGACATAGGAATAATTTCAGACCCTTTATGATACTGATCTAATTTGGACTCACATTTTGGATACGTGGTTATGTGATGTTCTAAATAGTTATATCTTAGAGTACTCAATTTCCACTTATTCGTGCCCAGAGGTAGCTGAATTCTAGTTTTTATGATATCCCAGGGGAACTTACTTCTAGGAATTCCACTGGCGATCAAAATTTTGATGGTAACTTTGAATTAGAAGAGCAACTTTGATGGCAGTCATACATGGACTCTGAAATTGGAGCCATCATGGCCCAATATATGCCTCTTGATAGCTAAGGAGAGGTCCCCAATCATGTTCACGATGCAGATGATGGTACTTGACCTATTCTATGCAGTGATTGTTCATAATTTATCACATTTATGTAGGTTGATAATGTGCTTCTTTACCTTCAAGAGCAAGCTTGGTGAAAGATGGCAAACCTAGTGGAAGAGAGGAAGAGAGAGGAAATGTGGCTTAAGTATAATGAGGTGCATGAGAGGGAGGTAGAGAAGTAGTGGGAGGTTGCAAAGAAAATGGAATTGTGGAGAAAGATAGTTTGGGAAGGAGTTGAAGTTCATGCAGAAGACGTGGAACTTGAGCATTAGGAACTCCCCCATTTGGGAAATCATGACAAAGAACCCTCCTCGGTCTCATGTAGAAACATGTCACAGAGATGACATGGGCCATGGGCACACATCTAAATCCACTGAAACATTTCCCTTGCGGTTGATTTTCCAACATCTAGTACAACAAATAGTCAGGATAAGATAATTTAAGAAGTGGGAGAGAAAGAGTGAGTCTTATAAGAGGCACAGTGATGGCAGTGCAAATGGCTTCATTGTTATATGGGATTACCTTTTGGGTGTATAATCCACATAGAATTTAGGCACGTAGATTTTTGGACTATCTTCTGGGAGTAATAACACTTCACAGACCATCGGGGTATAGTTCAGTACTACTATTGGGACACAAGGAAGTACATCTTTTGGTCTGACCCCAACTATAGGTTTAGGATTAGGAGGTATAGGTGGCTCTAGCTCTAGTGGATTTGGTGGTTCTGGAGGCAGAGGAAACACATGAGGTTTTGGATCAGGTGGGTATGGTCCGAACCAACCCTATAATATTTACATGGAGATGTCTCTTTGTCTTCTAGAGTATGGGGTCATAGAATATGTTGTTAAACATGTACACATGTGTGAAATATTGTGGTGTGTAAAAGGGATCATGTCTTCGAGTGTATGGCAAGTCAATTTTCTACTATATTACAAGGGTGTGCACACAACTGGTACAAAAAGTTTGACCACGATCGAGACTTACATAGACTATGCAGCCTTAAAATATGTTTTCCTTAAAGAGTTTAACATCCCTGAGTTTAAGCAGAAAAGCATTAGTGTGCCCAAGGATATCAAGAAAGGCACTACTAAGAGCGTCAGAGAGTATGATGCCCATTTCAAAACATTATTATCTAAGTTGTCTTATGATATTCATGCAAACTAGCATGCACAATGGTTTGTTATAGGTTTGATTACACCTTTTAGGTGGGTGTTATCATGTGTGAAGCACTTGAAGCCACCTTATGTGTTGAGGAAGTTAGAATTATAGACATTGGGGTGAGCCCATTTTTAGAAGCACATATAACAGCTATGAAAACTTAGTTGGAGAAACTATCGGCAAATTCAGCACATCAGACAGACACATGGATTTGGTGCATAGATTATGAAGTGCAAGGTCATACAAAGGATATTTTCTCCATAGATTAGTGCGCTTGTTGATGTTGGACTATGAGATATGCCATCTAAACCATGATGCTAACCGCTACTCATTACTACAATGAGAGATAAGGAAGAACATTTCATACTTTTGCAAAATCATGTAGTCCACGAATCATGACACTAAAGAGTTTCAATCGATTGGTCAGATCCATGATGCTATATATATTGGTTTACAACAAACATGAGTTTCATATAACTCTAAAGGAAAGAATGAGCATCAGGATCAGGGACACAATTAGGTGTGCTATGATCGAAATGAAGGGTGTTTTAAAGGTAGTCATGGCCGAGGTCAAGGATACCATGGTGGATTTAGAGGATGAGGCCATGGTGGTGGAACAAGTGAGTTCCCTTGTAAAACGTGTTATACATACGGATCTCCTAACCACTACAGGCGTGAATATCCTTAGAATATTACATGTTCTTTCTATGGAAAGAATCATAGCTATGAGGAGTTCCTAGACTTGTATGAGAATCTTAGCAAGTAGCATAAATAGGAAAAAAAGGCACAGGGATGGTTAGGATACAATGCGCTATGGAGAATCAGTGGATGCCCAAGTTGGAACCATAATTTGAGGCATTGTAGGTACAGATCACGACCCGCACTAAAGCACCACATGCCAAAGAAGCATTGTAGTAGAGGCCTACCATCACTAAGGAGGAGGTTCTACATGCACGGTACCTAGATCCCGCCCATTAGAAGGAGGTTTACCAGGAAACCAAGGAGATGCTTAGGAATCTCCAGGGTGAAATACAATATTTAAAGGAGAAATTGTGGAAGATGCAGCAAAAGAAAGCATCAGAGACAGTCTAAACTGATATAGATGACTTGAGAGAAGTGTGTAAATTATTACGCCAAGAGAATATCATTCCACTGTTAGGGAATTGGTTAAAATGAAATACTCCTTGCGTAATTAGTGCAACTAGACAGTAGATCCTGCATGTAAATATTCCCCCTCATTGCCTAGATTATGACAAGGAAATAACTCTGAATGCTATTGTGGATGGGTGGCTATTGATTAATATATTGATTGATATTGGTGTGGAATTCAATGTTCTTACCTTATATGCATGGGAACAAATGGGGAGACCCCATTGCAGGTCATCCTCTAATGTATTGTTCATGTTTAATTGGACTAAGGCCACTCCCATAAGAGTTTTAAAAGATGCATCCATTACCATACAAGGAGCCAAATTCACTAGAGACGTTGAGGTTTTAGCATTGGCTGAGCCAAATAGCTTCCTAGCTATATTGGGACATCCTTAGTGCTATGCAAATAATGTTGATCTTTGGTTCAACAAGGATTATATCATCTTTGTAAATAAGGAAGAAAGATTTATCATCCCTTTAATAGATGGAAAATCTTTGCACTATGTTGAGCCCTTGAGTGAAGAAGACCTGAATAGGATTTATGTACATGTCATCCGGGATCCAGAGGTTCTTGAGCCATGTAAATAAGGAATCCTTCAGTGGGAGGATGTATAATCTATTAGCGATACTACAAGTGTTTCTTGTGATAATTGGGATCATAGCACTTATGAGTTGGTAGGGCATGAAGTAAAGAGCATATTTCCTAAGGGTAGCAAACCATGTTATGTCAGGAGAATAGGTAACAACTCGGTACCTTGTTACACTAGAGAAGGATATCCTATGGTGTTCCTACATGCCATGGAGGAACAGTGGATAGACCCACTGGAAAGAAGAAATATGCTAGCATATACACTATGTAGGACAACAACACGTTGGTGGGTGGTCCAAAAGGATAATCTTGTAGGATGGAATGAAATTAGGATTGCTCTTACCACTAGGTTCTATAGGAGAAATGAACCTACTCAAATATGTACTTATCATGGTAATCAACTTGTTCAACACCACGTTCAGAAGTGTGAGAGACTCTGGACAGAGGGGCAGGAAGCTTTACCACCTTTTCTCTAGGTGCAAAAGTTTTATTCCACTTTACAAGGTTGCGTTTGTACTTGGTATGTCTATGTCAAACTCCATCGAGAGACTAGAAATTGGTAGGATTTAATCGGGAATGGCCTAGACATTTGACTTCTTCTCTATCAAGCCTCCAGTTGAAGAAGCATTAAAAGTCATAAATAACTTAACTATGGGAGATAGTGCCAAGGTTGAAGAAATCCTTTAGGATTTATTGGATGAAGGAAACTCAAGAGTGCATCTTGTTGAAGAGATAGAGGTTGATGCCACACTACTTCAACATGCTTTCCTTGAGAAAGAAAAAGGAAAAATGGTCTACTTAGTGGTTGAATAAGAATTAGAAAATCTAGATGTAAACCATTCAACAGGTAGGCGTGAGGTATTGGAAAGTGCATATAAGACCACACGTGCCTATCATAAACCTATGAAGACAAAGAAAGTAAATATTGAATCAGATGCTAAGCCTAAGGAGGTCATAATTGGGGACTATTGGTCAGAATATGAAGTGGAAAAAATCATAGAGTTACTATGGGATTATCAAGATTTATTTCCTTGGGGGTACCATGAGCTTAAAGGTGTGCATGAATCATTAGGAGAGATGAGGATAAATCTTAAGGAGGGTACATGCCCAGTTAGAAAGAGATCCTATAGGATGAACCCCAACTTACGTTAAAAGGTTGAAGAAGAGATCGACAAAATATCAAAGTCCGGGATTATCAAGCCCCTCCATGTGTCGAATGGGTTAGTCTAATGGTGATCAGCATAAAGAAGGATGGATGGATTAGGATCTGTGTGGACTACAGGGAGCTGAATGTTTCATGTGTGACTGATCCCTTTCATACACCATTCACTGAGGAAATACTAGAAGGTGTTATAGGGTGTGAAATCTATTAATTTACAGATGGGTTCTCTTGGTATCATCAAGTTAGGATTACCCAAGAGGGTTAGGAAAAGACTACTTTTACTACTGAATGGGATAGCTTCACCTGTGCTATGATTCCATTTGTTCTAAAAATCACACCTTTTGTATGTTCACACATAGTTGTTCAAGCGTTTAAGGAGTTTATTCATAACTTCTTACAGGTTTATTTGGATGATTGGATGATGTATGGATTAGTTAAGGATCATTGTGATAATCTGTGCTTAATGTTTGAAAGATGTAGATAGTTGAGTATCTCTTTAAACATCAAAAAGTACATATTTGCTACACCATTTGGGATACTGTTAGGACACATAATCTGCAAGGAAGGTTTGTTGGTTGATCCAACTAAGGTTGCATTCATTATAGGCCTAAAAGAGCCTACCAATCAGAGTGAGGTGCATGGATTTTTGGGTCATACAGGATATTACAGAAATTTATTAAAGGATATGCCAAAGTTACCACACTTTGTTGGAGGATTTACTGAAAGGGAAAGGTACGTTCTACTAGGTAGAAGTGCAGCAATACACATTCGAGACATTAAAGGATAAACTTACTACCGCGCCTATTCTACATTTTCCTTCATGGGACCAACCATTTCATGTACATGTGGATGCCTCTATCATGGCCATTGGTGTAGTATTGGCTCAACCTAGAGAAGGTATTATAGATCATCCTATATATTTTGCTAGTAGAAAGTTGACTCCTACATAACAGAACTACACAACTACTAGAGTGCAAAGCTTTGTCAATGATCTATGCACTACATAAATTCTGATAGTACCTACTAGCTACACCATTTGTCTTCTATACATATCACATGGCATTGAATTATTTAGTAAAAAACCCATTTTACGGGGTACATATGTAGATGGGTACTCTTATTTCAAGAATTTGATTTTACAGTTATGGTAAAACCAAGGAAAAGTAATTCTAGACCAGACCATTTATCCATAATACAGTCAGGAGAAGAAGCATAGGCAATTGAAGATACCATGCTAGATGCACAATTATATAGGTTACAACAAGTGTCATCGTAATTAGAGGACATTGTTGTCTTTTGAAGAATAAGCATGACACCAGAAGGAATGAAATCCTTAAAAAAGAAACAACTTGCTATACGCGTGGCACCCCATCCGTTAATTAGCGGTGACCTATAGTAGTTAGGCTAGGATGAAGTATTGCATCATTATGTATTGGAACATGAGTGCATAGATATCATGGAGGAAGCTCATGGTGGTATTGCAGGTCACCACTATGCAAGTGATGCCACTGCGTGCAAGATTCTACTCGTCGGATTATGGTGGGAGACCCTGTATAAAGATTTTAAGGATTATTGTAAGGCTTGTGATCATTTTCAATGTCTTGGAAAACCAGTCAACAAGATGAAATTCCCTAAGACCTATTAATAGTGTAGAACAATTTGAGAAATGGGCTATAGATTTTTAGGTCCTATTTCACCAATCGTGCATGCGAGGACTCGATCGCGCTATATCATAACTTACACATATTATCTAACAAGGTGGGCAGAAGAAATGCCTATAAAGGATTGTACAGTGGCTATAATAGCTAGGTTTCTATGGGAAAATTTTATTACATGGTATGGATGTCCTTCAAGTTTGACCAATGATAGAGGCACACACTTTCTAAATGAGACAATCATAATTTTATTGGATAAATTCATTATTGCACACCATAATACTACACCATATCATCCTCAGGAAAATTAGAATGCCGAGGCTTTCAAAAACAATTTGAGCTAGACATTGACAAAAATATATGATGTTGGAAGAAAGGATTGGGATGATAAATTATATTCAGTAATTTGGGCATATCAAACAACATATAAAAGGTTGAACAAATCCACACCATTTTAGTTAGTGTTTTGCATGGAAGTAGTTCTTCCTATGGAATTCATGTTACCATCTTTACGTATTGCGCATGTTGTAAGTCTATCTAATGAGAAAGAATTAGAAGAATAGATTGTGAATTTAATTTGGATGGATGAGTAATGAGAAATAACACGTTGGAGTCAAAAACAAGAAAAGGCCAAGTAGAAATCATGGCATGATAGGCACATCAGGGATAAAAAGCTTGAGATAGACAGATGATGCTCCTTTATGATTTTAAAATTTTGCACCATTTAGGAAAACTCAAAGTACATTGGTTGGGGCCGTATGTCATCACTCAAATACTCAAATTAGGAACTTGTCAATTAGAGGCACTTGATGGCACATGGTTACCCAGTTTACTTCAACAGGAGTAGGTTGAATTCCTACTATAAATAAGTCTTCTTGGTGTTTGTAATAAGGTAGTGTTTTCATTTAGATTAGGTTTCCAATTCTATATTTCCTTAATGTGTTTCCTTCTTTGTCGCTATGCTTTGTCAATTTAGTTGGTGTTTTTGTGTAATAAGCACATTTACGTGCCAAAAGATAATTACTATTTGGATAATTTTTATGTGCAAAGGACTGCACATACCCTTAGTGTGGGGTGGTTATTGATATCCAAGTACATGACTAATGAAAATAAGTACACATGAAAGGAACTAACTACTATGGGTGTTATTCAAGTTGGAAAATTGAAAGAAAAAAATATTGCTTCTTGAAATGAGGACCATATGTGGAGGTAAATGAAGAAACAAGTATAACGCAAGGTAAGAAAAGGCCATGGGAACTACCAAAAGAAGGTGTAGTGGTGAGGTACTCAGGTGCATGGAGGCACGCTGAAGAGAAGTTTGTGGCTAGAAGGTAGGAAGGTGTGCTAGACAGTTATAGCTTGGGCACAAAGATGTACCGCGTAGAAGGAACAAAAATGGTCAATTAATGAGAGGATTGTTGGTAGGTGGAGGAGCAATAAATGCACTAACTTTTTGAAAATCTATATAATGATGGGATGCGAGTTCATTTTTACCATCAAAATTAAGAGAATTTGAAAATAGCTAAGTGTGAATGAGCCAAGAAATTGTGTTGAGGTGCAAATATTGTGAAACTAGACATGGAGAGAAGGTTTGTGTGCAGTAGAATCTTGTGTTCCCATAAGTGAAGGGTTTGATCAAAGTAGATGCATTACAAATGATATAGGGCACACAATTTCCACTAGGTCATGGAGATTTGAACTAGGGTTTCAACTTACTCAAATACAGAGGGTAGGAAAGAGATAATTTTTAGATGGCACCGAAGAAAGCACCCACAGCAAGAGTAAAAGGGAAGAAGAAGGTCGAAGTGGAAGAAGAAATTGCTCCCGAGAGTAATTTCTTAGAAATGGAGTATCCATAGGGCATGATCATGGGATAATAATAGGATTCCCACATCCGTCAATGTAAAATCAGTGATTAAAACCATCATACATCATATAATAAGAAGGAGCTCGATGTGATGTTGAGCACAAAAATAAACAAGTGCACAGTAGAAGATATGCCAGTGTACGATGATGCTTTGGTGAGAAGTTACTAAAGCGATTGGAGTCTACTAGTCATATGAGCTGCCATACTTTAGGAAGTATGAACCATTGTATCAATTGTTGATGATCGAGATTCCATGAGGACTTCTAGAGCATCGAACGAAGGGTTAGAATTACGCTTTCCTTGATTTCAATAGTGACAAGACTAAGGCCCTCGGGAGCAGATCTGGAGAGAGATTTAACTAATAAGGATACAATCCTGAAACAAGGAAGGAGTTAGGGTATACCAAAGGTCCACACAATATGGACATCGAAAAATTGAATAATTACCTAGTAGTGCGGTAGTTGCACATCTTGTAACAAATCTGAATGACCAAGAAAGGTGGTTGTAGGTAAAAATGATGTGGTTGCATGTTGCAAAGAAGATGTCTCAAGGAGCTATCTATAATATTTCAGATCACATAGAAAATACAATCATTCAAGAAGCATCGATAGATGACAGAATAATTTTTGGCACTATTTTATTGTCTTTGGTGTTTATGGAGATTGGAGTGACCGATGGGCCAAAGGAGAAGATTTGAGAGTACCCCATAGAACAAAAATCTCTGGCAGAAAGATTTTAAAAATATTTGTGTGAAGGATCAATGAGCAGACCATTCAAGCAGAGGAAGAGAAGTGGTATGATAGGCTCTATGCAGTGTTCGAAGAAGAATGACACATACCCAAGGAGTTACCTTCGGTAGTATGGAAGGCAGTGTAGTTTGTGGTATACCAGCACTTTTGCATCGTGTGGTTCATGAATGAAATATGGGGCTTGGAGCCCATGGTGCAAATTACCATATGCCTTTATAGCATGATATTTCCATGCATCATTTCACCAATTTTTGGATGTGTGCCACATAATCTTCAATGTAGACAAGGTAGATTATGACTACCACACTCTAAGAAAGAAATATGTATATCCGTGAGTAGAATTCCTACATTGAGAGGCTCATCTCAGATGTATTAAACATGAATCCTGTAAGCTTGGTAGTTGGGGACACCAAAGCAACACTTGTGTATCTTCAACTCAAGCCCAAGATAGAGAACAATAAGTATGTGGAGAATGATTTCATGCTCCCAAGGCCACCAAAAGGTAAGCATACAATGGAAAATGTTCCAACACCTAAGCCCACAGAGACAATACAAGTAGATGATGAAGAAGAGGAGCATGAAGATAGTGGTGGTTTAGAGCACAAAGGTAGGAGGCATCCTCTAAATAGGGAAGAAGTTGAGCATGTGACTACTCCACCCCAGCCACAAGAAGGAGATGATGAGGACCTAGATGCGGTATAAGGAGAGTGCCACTTCAAAAGAGTATTCAGGAGAACAAGGACCCAAGGTGCTACTCCACAATCATTATGCAAATAACCTTAACTTTCTCCACAGAAGGAGATAACTGAGAAAAGAATAAGGAAGTTGAAGCTGAATGAGGAGGTGGAAGAGTATGAGGAAAGCACACCTAATTCCCCTACACCTCCAGAGAACGTGGAAGAACCAAAGGACAAAGAAATGAAGGATGGAGAAGAGGGATAAAAGGAGGCAGATGAGACAACGACCGAGACTACTCAGGGTATGGTAGAACAAACTCTAAATCTTGAAGCCCAATTTCCTAAGGGGCCAATATCGAAAAGAAACAGTAGAGAGTATGTTCCACCAGTCATGGGCTATGCTGAGGACACAGGTAAAATTGTATGCACCCGTTTTTAGAGCGCAGTGACACAAAAGGAGTTGTATGGCTGGGAGCTGATAGATGAAGATATGGCAACCATGAACAAAATGAAGCAACTTTCATGGTCAATGCACATGCACATGGATGAACTGGACTTTGATGTATGTGAAGATTTATGTGTATCACGGAGGTTGACAAAGACACCTCGGGCCGGACACATAACAGTAAATCCTATTTTTATGTAAAATGAACAAGTGAGCAATGTTTTGGTAAAAATATCAACAGAGGTGGTTTTGGTACCCAAATTGATCCTTCCCTTCGAACCGAGAAGCATCACAATTTGATCAAGATGTTTAGAGATAAACAAATCATAATAGGAGTCATTTTGTATCCCATGATGGATTTTAAATGACTCTATATCACTTTGGTTTGAAAGGGACTGGTATCACTATGCTAAGAGTTTGACCTACCCTTACTACTTTAGGTTGTACCTTGACAACCAACATGAGAGGACAAATTTTGTGACCAATATTAATAGAAATCATCAATGAATTAGTAGTATTTGACTATTCCTTTGAAATATTTTGAAGGAGACCTCAAGAAAAAATGGCCAATACAACATAACCTAACTCTCACGATTTTTCACTTGAGAAAATGATGATGTTCTTTAGATAAGGCCCAGTCACTAAAGACAATGATAAAAACTAATTTCACTTGCATATTTTAGTAAAGGATGGATGAATTCAATGATCTTATTTATCATTTGTGGATACACAGTGCAAGCAGGGATAGTTCATGTATGATACATCTCTAGATATGCATTTTATGGTTGGGAAGTTAAGCAAGATAAAGTTGATTATACTGAATCCCTGAGAACTTTAAACAAATGTTGATATATCCACAAGGAAAAATACGAATATATTTCAAATAGTCAAGACAAACCTTCAACTAGAAAATTATGCATCTATGAAATCTCAAAGACACACGGCTTCACACATTCTTCAAGGATTTAACATAAGAACTCATGTTAAATACTTAATTAAACCTTATAAATCCCTATTATATCATGCTTATGATACACTCATAAACTGACAAACAATCTGTATCACTGAAATGAAAGTAAATTGAATTTAAATCACTTATTACATCATGAAATGAAAGCTCTCTTCATAATGTAATTGAAAATGCTACAATATTGTCATGAGGATGATATTTTGTGTGATTTCAGAAGGATTCCTAATGTAAGATTGCAACAGAACATAGATAACTATTTGAAAATATCTCAAGATGACAATAGACATAACATAGTTCATGATTAACATGAATTATTCAAGGTTTTTCAAATTTGATCAACAAGGGAAAGTTTGTTTACAATCTCAAAGTTTTGTCAATGGCTATACATCTACAACCATCTTGACATGATAAATTTTAAAGGCACAAAAAAAATAACTGGTTTCTCAAATAAGTTCTCTCAGAAAATGGATTCTCTCAGCTTTTCTCTCCTTTTTTCTCTCTGAGTAAATTTTAGAAAAATTAACCCCCTTATGGCATGATTTTTTCATGCTTTTATATCACTCTCTTCACTTCAAATAATTTCCCCCAAAACAAAATAATATTATGTGGAATACATTTTGTTACAATTTTTTTCTAGAAGATGATATTTATGAGCTTCATTCTATACTGCTAGGTGTATGAAACATGAGTCTTTTCAATGTATTCCACTTGTGTCTAATCGGAAGTCGTCGTTGCTTTTGACAATCTACTTGAAACGTTCCCTCCCGATTTTAATTAAACAATCATTTCAAATGATCACTAAGCATCTCCAGATGCTTTTGACATGACACACACCTACACTCATCTTTCAAAATCCTTCTTGGGCTCAGTGCACTCCACTTCATGTCTTACTGGTTTAAATGCCACACATGATGTTTTTCAAATCTTACTGAACTACCAGCTCTATTCATTCTTAATTCCTTTCAAATCTTTAATCACCTATGTGCAAATAGAGAAAAAAAAAAATTACACCATGGGAAATATTTTATTAACACATGACCAAATGCATCGTTTCATCTATAAAGCTGGTATTTCCACACTTTGTCCACACATGGTTTCTTTCTTGTTCTAAGAATAAGGAATTCAACCAAGAAAATGGCGAAAGTGCTTTTGGATCACAACTTGAAAGATATTTCTTTAGAATACCTAAATCATATTTTTCAATTTGAGTGGTTTTGATGAATCTTTTATCGGGATTTGTTTAATGTAGATGCGTGGGTAACACCGAGGACCCCTATCATACTTTGGAAAATCGCCAAAGACTTCTTTCTCGTTTAATCAGGATCAACCCTTTGTTTGCCTAAGGATTTAAAGAAATATTAGGTTGAAAGGAGGCCTCAAGTCTCTGGGAAGACAAGTTTTTAGTGCCCTTTTTTATGCAACAAGGAATTTTTAGCAAAAGAGATACCTAAGTGATCATATGTACTATATGATAAATCCTCCATTGATACAGATTCTTTCCATTTCCAACTAGGGGGATGAGTTGGAGAAAAAGAATCACTCCTTGGAAAATAAACAAGTGAAAGTTGTGTCACTGCCACCAAGTCTAGCATCAACACTATCTTTGAGAAAGAGGAAGGGTGAAACCTAACCTCAGCCTCCAATTATCATATCAGATGGAGAAGAGGACCAATCAATATCCACTTTTCACAAAAGGGAAGCACTCTCCTCAGCTCGGGATAGCAGAGGAAGGTTTACAACTCAGTTATCCACATATCTGATGCATTTTACTTCTTCCTCTGAGTGAGAATTTCTAGGACCCCAACCAATTCCTTCTCCGAGGACACCCAACCCCTTTTTATAAAATAGAAATCTAGAACTAGCTCAAGGCCTCGCAATTAATCCATTAAAAAACATGTGGTGCTGGCCGCTCTTATCACTCCAATCATTCCCTCTCAAAGTAATCTTAGCAAGTCAACCCTTCACAATGGAAAAGGAAAAATGGATTTCTTCTTAGGTGGTCTGGACCTTTTGGATTGGGTGTTGTCCCATCAAAATAAAATCAAGCTTGAACAAATTATGAACCACCCTAGGATGACTTTGGAGTCACTGATAGATATGGGTATGTCCAAGGACTTGTCCGAGTTAATCATCTTTAGACAAATAGAACAGTCTCGAGATAAGTTTGTGTTGAGAAAAAACAAACTTATGAACAAAATTCCTTTGTTGGGAGGAGACTATGAGAGCAGACTGAAAAATATTTGAGTGTTGTTCTCCCTTGATTGTCTCTATTTTGGTGTGTATACATCTTTCACTATCAAGGTCGGGGCCCCTATAGAACCCTATCTTGTTTTTCATTCAAATTGCAAGCAATACAAGAATATTAATAGTTCACATGTCTGTTCCAAGTATGTGTGAAATTTTAATCTAATCCACTATGAACTACTATATATTTTTATCTTTCAATTGAAACAAAGAAACAATAAAATTTCAGAAATATAATTACATTTTAATGCATCAAAAACATCATTTCACAATATCAGTTTAATGGAGTGTGAAAAAAGAATACAAATTAAGGAAGAATATGCCTAAGAATGCTTATCATCTTTTGTGCCTACATCCTCTTCCTCTTCATCATTTTCTTCTGCATCTTGCTCCTCTGGTATCCTTTCCATATAAGCATCATATCTCTAGAATAATTCATTTGTTTCATCTTTGTTAGGTCCAACATGGTGCTAGAAAATCAATGTTTTCCTTGCTATTGAATCCATGCACTAGGCCATTTTTTGCTTATATTCCAGTGGCCTAGATTTCAATTCCTCAATTCTATTCTCAATCTTCCTCATAGTCACTTTCCTGGATTTTATTTTCAAAGGAGTCAAGTAAGAAATAAATTTTTAATTCCTCGTAGCCCTTTTTGAATTTTTCTACCAACATGTCCTCTAATCTTTGATCAATATGATCAACTGAATCATCGACCAGTTCCTTTTGACTTCAATTTTTTTCTTGAATTCATTTAAGGTATCTAATCTAATTTTTGAAAACTCTTCCATAACATCCAAGATCCCTTTATACTCTATTGGTATGATGTTTTCTTTATCAACTAGCTCATCACTAATCCAGGTTATACAGTCAAGTTTGGGGAGAGTTCCTTGTAAGTAAAATATCTCATTTTTGCACTCTTTAATTATTCCATCAATTTCTATAATTCTACTTTTGAGGTCCTCATATTTTGACCTTGCCTCTGTAATAGCTTCTTTTCCCTACTCAGTAAATTTCTCAATCCAAGTGTCCACCGCTTGGACCTTCTTAAAAACACTATTTACTTTATTTATACCCTTAAGCGTATTCACATAGGCACTTTCTTGTTCATGAATAGTTTACGCTGTTTGTCAATTTTTGCAAACATGAACTTAAGGCCTTAATTTGCTCCTTTAGTTATTTTTTCATCATTCCATCTTCATCAACCTTTTGTAGAAGATCACTTACTACTTCAGATACTCCTTTCTTTAGTTGTTCCCTTGAAGGCTTTCCCAAGGGAATAATCAAATGTTGTAATCGTCAACAATTATGTCTTTTCTTGTCTTATCCTCGAAAGGAATTGCTATCTCTAAGGTCCTTGCTCCAGATGAATTAGTATGAGTCTTTGTGATGGTCCTAGCCTTTTTTGGGGATTTCACTATCTTTGGAAAAGAAAGAGCAATAAGGTCAACTGCGTACATAGGAAGGTTCTCTTCTTCATTTGAAATTAATTCATTGATCCCTTTTTTAAACTTATTCCAACTTTTGTTTCCTAATATCCTTGCTGGAATTTCTCAGGAACAATTACTATCTACTTGGATATTTCATGTTCTTTTTTTTACCAATGACTCTATTTTTTCTTGGACACTTACCTCAAGGGTCCCTATGCAAATTTCACTTTATACTACTGATTCTTCTGGATGCTTCTTTTCCTGGTCTAGAATTTCAAATTCATCATATTTAACCTAAGTTGTATTATTATTCAAAGGAAAATATTTCATTTCTTCTCTAGATGAGACCATGCTAGAATAAATTTCTTCCCCTTCGCCCTTTTGTATCAAATTTTGGGCTATGGGTTCCTTTCAACCGAACCACCGAGTTGCCAAAATACTATCTTCATGCCCTAATAATACCTCTGCAATGTCATGGCAAGATATTCCACTGAAACAACTCCACATTTCCCATTAAAAGCTATGAATTTCCACCAATAATGATTTCCTTGTCAGTAATTGCATCTTGTGCCATTTTAGGTCTTTCTTCAAAAGACAATTTTCCTTCTTGAGGAAATTCATTAGTTTTGGTGACCTCAATATAAGTGGACACAACTTTGTCTACTACCAATATAGTATTAATATCTTTTTCAACCAATAATTCTAGTTTATACATTTCCAAAACCATTTTTTTGGGGAAGAAAAATGTATTTCCTGATTTCTTATTTCAATTTTTAGTGCATGAGTATCCCTTTCTGATTCCTTACTTACCTCAATACTATCCACTGGTGTTAATATGGGTTCATCAATAGACAAAGTAAGTGCATCCAACATGGATAATCCTCACCAGCATCTACATCAATTACCTCAGTTTGTATATTTACAAATTCATGCATTGTTTCAACTAGAGGTACATTGATATCCCTAACAAGTAGAGCTTCAGGAATTTTCATACCCTGAGTAATAAACCCACTCTCCATCGAGATTAACCACAATATTCCCCTAGGGACTGGGTTCTGAGTGCATTCCACTAATTTTTCTACAAAGGGTGAAGGAGAAATCATAGGATTTGATTTCTCCATACATGGCAATGATGCATCCTATTGCTTCTGGAAGATACTAGTTCTCTCCATTTCTGGGGATCAATTACCCCATCCCTGTGTTTGAAATTTTTTGGCATATGGGCACCCACTCTTACCAAGACTGGTTGGTGGACAATATTGGGTTTTTTTGCTGTCCGCTCAAACTTTTTTAAATCTGATGTTTTTATTTTTTCATCCTTGTGAGGCCTAGGCTAAAGGTGACCACTTGCAATGGCTCCACTCATTAATTTTTTAGTACTTTCAATGTCTCCAATGCCTAAAGGTTACCACTTACAATGACACATGGCTACCAAAGGTTTATCTCAAGAACTCCTAGCATTTTCAGCAACTATTTTAGCAGGCACTCAAAACCTACAAGTTATATCATTTAAAATGAAATCCATAACAATTTGGTGGGTTGCCTTCTTAGGGGGATTTCCTCCACCCACTTGGTGAAGTAATCAATGGCCACCAATATCCACTTATGGCTTGCACTTGAAGAATTTGAAATCTCCCCAAAAATTCCATTCCCCACTACTTAAAAGGGGCTTCAATTGATACTGGTTGCAAAGGGAGAGATCCTGAAGCTTTCAATCTTCTTGAGAAATGTTGACAACTTTCACATTTTCTTACCAATAAATTTATATCCTTAAAATGTGTTGGACACCAGTAAACAACCCTTAATATCTTATGGGTTATTACTCTCCTATGAAATGCCCCCCACAAACTCCTCCATGGAAATGAGTAATTAATTCTAGGGGCTTCGTCCTCAGTGATACGTCTTAAGAGAATTCCCTTAGGGTTTTTCCAAGCCAACCCATAATCAATGATGATATATTTTTAGGAAGCCAACCTAAGTGCTCTCTTTAGATTTTTTCTTAAATAATCAGGGCATTGTAAATGTTTGAGATAAAATATAACATCCTTATACCAGGCAGAGTTTACCAATTTTTTAAGAACATTCACCTCTTTTTCTTCAACCTCATTTATTTCAACTACTTGCAAATTTTTTTCTATCATCAGCTTTACTAGTCCCATACCTCTAACCAATTTCATAGTCTAGATGTCCATGTTATACTCTTGCAACTTATTCACCCATCGACATCTTTTACTTAAAATTTCCATCTCAGACATGATATCCTTAACCATTGTATGCGGGACATAAGCTATGACTCTAGAAATTAAAATATATGGCCTAAATATTTTTGTGGCTCTCACTAAATAAAAGGCCTATTTCTCCATGATAGTATATTTCAGTTCTACCCCTGTAATGCTTTACTAAAGAAAGCAATTGGCCTTTTGCTTCCTTCATCATCCTTTTGCAACAACACAGATGTAATGGTATTCTCAGAAGCAAAGGAAAACATTTGGAAAGCCTTTTTATAATCAGATGCTGCTAAAACAGGGGCATTCTTATATGCTTCCTTGATCCCAATAAAGGCTTGAATAGTTGCTTCTTCCCATTTGATACTTTGATCCTTCTTCAACATACTAGTGATTGGGATAGTCAATTCAACAAAGTTGGAAATAAATTTCCTGATGAAATTTATCTACCTAAAAAGGATTGAATTCCTTTTTGGTTCTTGGAATAGGAAATTTTCTAATGGCTTCCACTCTCTCAGGATCAATCATGACCCCTTCTTTTGATATAATATGTCTAAGAAACTTTGCATTTTGAACCCCAAAATGACATTTCTTAGGGTTCAGTGAGATACCATATTCCCTGCATCTTAACAACATATTTTCTAAATGTTGTAGGTGATCATTTATTTTCCTTGAAAAAATTGTCACATCGTCCTAGATACACAACGATGAAGTCATTTATATATCCTTAGAATGCTACATCCATTGCTCTTTGAAATGTGGCTCCAGCATTCATTAGGCCAAACGACATTCTAATGTACACATAGGTACCCCATGGAGTAGTGAAAGTAGTTTTGATTCTCTCTGATTGCTTCACAACCATTTGGTTATACCCGAGAAACCATCTAAAGTAGACAATAACTCAAAAATAGTAACTAATTGCAACATGTTATCCATATTTGGAAAGGGATAGTTATCTTTGATTGATGCCTTATTTAAATTTATAAAATCAACACACAATCTTATGTCCCTATTTTTCTTTCAAACAAGTACCGTTATTCGCTACCCATGAAGAATAACTTGTAGGTTGTATAATTCCTCCATCCCTTAAATTTTTTAACTCCTCTTAAATTTTTAGGGAAAGGAGTGGATTAATTGGTCTTTTCTTCTCCCTAAACAGCTTGACATTAGATTTCAGGGGTATCTTATGCTTAAAAAGGTCTTCCCTATATGCCTTTAATTCGAATATGACCATGCCAAGCCTGGTACTTTTTTAACAACTAGACATATGATTGATTTTACTCTCTACCCAAGTTACTACCTATCCATATTCTTCTAGGCCTATCTTTTGTGCCTTGGTTATGTTCTTCAACATCTCTTGAGGCTGACATG
Source organism: Taxus wallichiana var. yunnanensis (assembly GCA_018340775.1). Taxonomy (NCBI): domain Eukaryota; kingdom Viridiplantae; phylum Streptophyta; class Pinopsida; order Cupressales; family Taxaceae; genus Taxus; species Taxus wallichiana. The sequence goes on along the minus strand of CM031238.1, from coordinate 519,096,220 downwards.
TGTCTATTAACAATGTGATCAACATTATCAAAATTTTATTCCAAAGGCAAACAAACCTCTAAGAATAGTATTGGTTTTTAATTCAATAATGTCCTTACCAAGTAAGGTCTCTTTTCCTTTATTTTCACAAACCATTGGTTCCCAATCCATATTTTGATTGGTAAATTTTCCTTTGTTTTGTAAAAACATTTGAACTTGGGCATCATCATCAAAAACGTGCCAATGCTTGATATTATCGGGGAAAGATGGCACAGTCAACACTTCAATATGATATTCACAATAAGGAGACACTGTATAATTCTCAAACCTAGATCCTAATACTGCCAATTTGTCTGCTACAATATTATATTTCCTATCATGGTGTGTTATATTGAAAGAATCAAACATTAAAATAAAGTCCCAAACTGCATGCTTATATTGCTTCATTCTTTGATTTTTTGTTGCATACAACTTTCTAAATTGTTTGACTATCAATTTTAAATCCCCTTTAACAATAATATCTCGATACCATACTTCCAAGAAATCCTTAAACCCAAGAGCAATGCTTCATACTCAGCAATATTATTTGTGCATTCAAAATTGAGTTTAAAAGAAAATTTAAATTCCTCTTGGCTTGGAGATATCGGACAACACCAAAGACCATTACCAGATCTAGAACAAGCCCCATCAACCATTAGATTCTAAGGAGAAAAAACATACTCATTATACTTGCACTTTTCAATTTTATGATCCTTGAAATCGGCATACCCCACAAAGTTATCGGCATCAACATCTGTGTACAATACTTCATAAGAAGCATTACTAGGGTCCTAAATCGAGATGTTACGCTTTCTTCTCACCATGAAATTTCACAAGAATCCCTTCTATTGGTATTATCACGTATGACATACCCATTTTCACACTTCCTCCTACATTAGTAGCCCACTTTCTTGACAATAGTATCCCCCATTTGGCAAGACAATCCACAATAACTACATTCTTAGCTAAGTATTTTCCTAGATAAGCTGCTAGTTGTACTACTGATCCTTTAACATACCCAATCACCAGAACCTCTCTTGAATCCATAGTAGTACACTTCCTAAAAAAAATTGTTACTTTTATATTTAATTTGCTCATTACCTCAAGGGGCATTACATTACATGAGGTTCCTGAATCAAACATGCAGTTATGTACCAGCATATCTTTAATAATTAAGGTGGTATAAAATGGATCCACGTCAAGCTGAGATTCTACCAGAGAAGTACCCAAATACACCTTAGGTGATTCTCCTAGTTCCTCCAATTCTTGTGGTATTTCTAACTCTGCAATGATAGGAGGAATCTCCACGTTATTCACACTTTTTCCCTGGGTAATTTTCTCTTCCTTAAATCCCAAATATTCAAATGCCCTTTTCTGATGCTCAGGGATCCTAAGTAATTCAACAATGGGAATAGTAACCTTGATCTAGCTTAAGATTTGGGCTATGTCACAAGGAATATATTTGGGTAGGACAATATTAGGAGGGAGATTCACGACTTATTCTGATAGTATAGGAGTTTTCACAGGATCTGCAGGCCTAGCGAAATACAAGTTCTATTTGGGGTAATTAGGCCTTTGCTAGATGTATATTTTTAGGGGTTCCTTTAGAATATTGGTAAGAATTGGAATTTTTGGCTTGGTTTGTGGCCCTACCCCTTTGACAACCTTACTTCTAGTATTATATTCCTTCTCCTGAGAAACTACTGCATTCATCAACAATTTCATGTCTTCTTCAGAAGGAATTCCCCATCATATTTTTTAATCATCAAATCCCTCAAGTATTCAAATTCATGATTAGGAAAATCAAATTCTTGTACCATATCAATTTCAAAATAATTAATGGGAGGAAGAGGTAATACCAGTGGACACATTCCCAAAAAATTTCAATAGTTTTGGCACTTATCAATTCAGTTGAAGTTGCCCCTTGTTGTGAGTTCTCAAGGCACTCCATCATGCACACATCACCATACACCTCATCATAATTTTCTTCCTCAACTTCCTTATCCACATCACATGGGGAATGTGGTAAGAAAAACCTATCACACCATTCAATTACATGGGCCTCTTCCATGGTAGAAACCCTAGCAGTTAAAGGATCAGGGACCAACCTACTTTCCCTAGGTTGAGGTAGTTTATTGCCTGATCCCATGGGCCCTTTTCCTCTATCATCTGATCTGTGATCACCTCTGGGATGATTTCCAAATCTCTCCTAACCCTGTGGCTTGTGTTGACCCTAGGCACTCTATCCTATCCCTTTTTCTGCTCTGGCTAATACATAGGATATCTCTTTAACTGCTCTAGCAAAAGTCTTCACAACCTCTTCCAGATCCACAACCTTTTTTAACTGAGGTATTTCAGATTGATCAACTTGACACCCTCTCTCTTAGGAGGCTTCCCAACTACCTTGATATTATTTTATATTTGTAAGGCCATTGTGAAAGCCTACCTCAATGTTCCTAGGATCTTATCCCTCAATTAATAAGCATCCTTTTTATCAAAAGCATTATAATACTTGATCAAACAAGACTCATCACTTGGCCTTAGGATTATAGGTAACTTATTCAAGGTTTTGTTGAACCTAGTATTGAAATCCTAGACATATTCATTTGGATTCTTATTTATATTTTCAAACTCAAATAAGAGGAACCTAGGGTCATTCTTATCCCCATATTACAATTTGAAAGAATTCTTCATATTGTTCCATGAATCTATTGAATTATTTTGTCAAAACTTGTACTAATCACATGCATCCTCCTCAAGAGTATGAATGAATAACTTTATATACATGTCTTCAAACTCAATTTCAAATTCTTCCATCATATTGAAGAAGAGTCTTAAATGTTGGTCACTAGTGATGGCATTATTCCCTTGAATTTTTGGTAACCTATTTCTGATATCTTGTGGCATAATATTAGGATATCCAACCATGCGTCTAAAATTTATTGGTGCAAAGTATTGACAAAAAAAGGAGGTCTAGGTGGAGAGGTGAGCCATATTGCCTTGAGGAGGTGATCTTGTAGGAGAATTAAAATGATAAGGGACGAGGGTCTCGGAGCACAGGATTATAACTTTCAAAGTAAATATCCTCTATTGATTAAGTTTCATGAAAAACCCTATCAACCTTGGAGGATACAGGGAAAAACTAAGAGACACTTTTTTCAGACACAAATGATGGCTCCTCTCCTGTCAAGAATTCAAATTTACACAAAGACTACTTGGTTTAGAACTACTTGAAGATGTAGGGTAATCTTCAACTATAGGTTGATCACTTTCCAAAATTGGTATTACCTTTTTCTTGATTCTTGATTTCCCAATACTTTCCAAACTTGTTTTCCTTCTGAATTTACTTTTCCTAGTTTTGGAAATAACTTTCTAGTAGGATCCCTAGTGAAGAAATACCTTCTTCCCTCAAGTTTTACAAGTATTAATGACAAATTTCACTTGACACAAGTTAAGACACTAGTAATTATCAAAATTTTGAACCAATTCGGAGTCGCCACCAAGGATTCTCACCTTAGATGTGCAAATTCACTATGAGTAGTTTGTCAAGTGTCTATCAATGCTTAATTTTTGCAAAGCTTACCAGATCTGACCTTCCTTTACCCAAATTTATCACTAACGATACAAACTTAGTGCAATAACTGCTAGAAAATGGAAATACTACACAATAAACTTTGATCTTGCATAAATCATACAAATCCTAACAAATGATAATGTTTAAACAACATATTTACAATTATATCATATAAGAAACATTACTGAGGTCGGTGAGTGTATGTATTTGTACAAATAGTCCCCAGAAATGCAGCGCAGATCGGTGTTGGTACCCAAATTAATCCTTCCCTTTTAACCGAGTAGAATCATAATTTCATCGGGATGCTTAGAGACAAACAAATCATAATAAGAGTCATTTTGTAGTCAAGGACAGATTTTAAATAAATATGTATCACTCTAGTTTGGAAAGGACTGGGTATCACCATGCTAATATTTTGGCCTACCCTTACTACTTTAGGTTTTTCTTTCAACCAAGGTGAGATGACCAATTTTGTGACCTATATTAATGGAAATCATCAATGAATTAGAAGTATTTGACTATTCCTTTCTAATATTTTGAAGGAGACCTCAAGAAAACTCCGCCAATACAACATAACCAAACTCTCACGATTTGTCACTTTAGAAAATGAAGATGTTCTCTAGATAAGGCCTAGGTCACTAAAGGCAATGATAACAATTGATTACACTTGCATATTTTATTAAAGGATGGATGAATCCAATGATCTTATTTATCATTTGTGGATACACAAGGTGCTGTGAGGATAGTTCATGTATGATTCATCTCTAGATATGCATTTTATGGTTGGGAAGTTAAGTAGGATAAAGTTGATTATACCAAATCCCTGAGAACTTTAAACAAATGTTGACATATCCACAGGGCAAAAGATGAATAGCTTTCAAATAGTCAAGATGAACCTTCAACTAGAAAATTGTGCATCTATGAAATCTCAAACACACGCGGCTTCACAAAAGACCTAATTAAACCTTACAAATCCCTATTATATTATGCTTATGATACACTCATAAACTGACAAACAATATGTATCACTAAAATGAAAGTAAAGTGAATTTAAATTGCTTATTGCATCATGAAATGAAATATCTCTTCATAATGTAATTGCAAATGCCACAATACTATCATGAGGATGATATTTTGTTTGATTTCAGAGGGATTCCTAATGTAATATGGAAACAGAACATAGATAACTATTTGAAAATATCTCAAGATGACAATAGACATGCATAGTTCATTATTAACACGAATTACTCAAGGTTTTTAAATTTTATCAACAAGGGAAAAAAATTACAATCTCAAAGTTTTTACAATGGAAATACATTTGAAACCATCTTGACATGATCAATTTTAAAGGCACACAAGAAAAAACTAGTTTCTCAAATAAGTTCTCTTAGAAAATGGCTTCTCTCGCTTTTCTCTCTCTCGAGTAAAGTTAGGAAAAATTATCCCCCTTATGGCATGATTTTCGCATGCTGCTTTTATATCATTCTCTTCAATTCAAATCGTTTCCCCCGAAAACAAGAATACTCTCATGAATACTTTATGTTACAAATTTGTTCTAGAAGATGATATTTTTGAGCTTCATTCTATACTACCAGGTGTATGAAATATGAGTCTTTTAATGTATTCCACTTGTATCTGACTAGGATGTCTAGTCATTGCTTTTGGAAGGCTACTTGAAATGTTCCCTCCCGATTTTGTTTAAACAATCATTTCAAATGATCACTGAGCATCTCCAGATGCTTTTGACATGATGCACACCTACACTCATATTTCAAAATCCTTCTTGGGCTCAGTGCACTCCACTTCACATCTTACTAGTTTAAATGCCACACATGATGTTTGTCAAATCTTACTTGAACTACCAGCTCTATTCATTCTTAACTCCTTTCAAATCTTTAATCACCTTTGTGTGAACTAAGAAAAATTTGGTTTACACCATGGGAAAGATTTTATTAGCACATGACCAAATGCATCCTTTCATCTATAAATCTTGGTATTTCTTCATTGTCTACATATTTTTTCTTTCTTGTTCTAAGCATAAGGAATTCAATCAAGAAAATGGCGAAAGTTATTATGGCTCTTAGCCTACAAGAGATTTCTCCAAAAGACCTAAATCATATTTTTTATTTGAGTTGTCCTGATGAATATTTTGTCGTGGCTCTGCTTTAATGTAGAATGTGTAGGTGAAACCAGAGGACCCTGTCATACCGGAAATTTCAAGTAGCACTTCTTTCTATGTTAATCAAGATCAAACCTTTTTTTGCATCCTTATAGGTTATGTATTTTCATATTTTTATATGGGAACATATGAAAATGCCTGAGGATTTAAATAAACACTGGATTGAAATGAGGCCTCAAGTATTTGGGCAGACCAGTTTTCAATGCCCTTTTTTATGCAATGAGGAATTTTTATACAAAGAGATTCCTAAGGAATCATATGTACTGTATGATAAATTCTCCATCAATACAGTTCCTTCCATTTCCAACAAGGTGGATGAGTTGGAGAAAAGGATTCACTCCTTGGAAAAGAAACAAGCAAAATTTGTGTCTCTGCAGCCAAGTCCATCATCAACACCATCTTTGAGAAAGAGGAAGGAAAAACCAACCTCATCCCCCAATTATCATATCAGATGGAGAAGAGGACCAATCAATATCCACTCATCACTTAAGGGCAGCACTCTCCTCAGCTTGGGATAGCAGAGGAAGGTTTGCAACTTAGTTATCCGCATGTCTGATGCATTGTACTTCTTCCTCTGAGAAAGAATTTCTAGGACCCCAACCAATTCCTTCTCTAAGGGACAACCCACCCTTTTTTAGAAAATGGGAAGCTGGATTTATCTCAACGCCTCGTAATTCATCCATTCAACAACATGTGATTCCATCCCCTCTTATCACTCTAGAAATTTCCTCTCAAAGTAATCCTAGCAAGCCGACCCTTCACAAGGGGAAAGGAAACATGGATTTCTTCGCATGTGGTCGAGGACATTTTGGATTGAGTGACATCCCATAAAAACAAAATTGAGCTTGAAAAAATAAACAACTGGCCTAAAATGAATTTGGATTCACTAATGGATATGGGTATGTCCAGGGACTTGGCCGAGTCAATCATCTTTATACAAACAGCACAAGGCTCAAATGAGTTTGTGCTGAGAAAAAACAAACTTTTGAACAAACTTCCTTTGGGAGGAGACTATAAGAGCAAACTAAAAATATTTGAGTGTGTTTCTCCCTTGATTGTCTCTATTTTGGCGTGTATACTGATTTCACTATCAAGGGAACGGTCCCCTATAGAACCCTATCTTGTTTTTCATTCATATTGGAAGCAATACAATAATATTAATAGTTAACATATCTTTCCAAGTATGTGTGAAATTTTAATCTAATCCACTATGAACTAATATATATTTTTATCTTTTGATTGAAACAAAGAAACAATAAAATTTCAAAAAGATAATTACATTTTAATGCTTGAAACATCATTTCACAATATCAGTTTAATGGAGTGTGAAAAAGAATACAAATTAAGGAATAATATGACTAAGCATGCTTATCATCTTTTGTGTCTGCATCCTCTTCCTCTTCATCCTTTTCTTCTACAACTTGTTTCTCTGGTAGCCTTGCCATATAAGCATCATATCTCTGAATAATTCATTTTTTCATCTTCGTTAGGTCCAATGTGGTGCTAAAAATCATGTTTTCATCACTATTGAATCCATACACTGGGCCATTTTTGCTTATATTCTAGTGGCACGGCTTTAAATTTCTCAATTCTATTCTCAATCTTCCTCATAGTTTCAATAACTTCATAAGATAAGTAACTTACATGGATATTATTTTCAAAGCGATCAAGTAAGAAATCAATTTTTAAGTCCACGTAGCTCTTTTTAATTTTTCTACCACCATGTGCTCTAATCTCCAATCAATAGCATCAAGTGAAGCATCGACCCGGTTCCTTTTGACTTCAAGTTTTTTTATTTCAATCAAGATATATAATTTGATTTTTGACAACTCTTCCAGAGCATACTAGCTCCCTTTGTACTCTAATTTTATGATGTTTTATTTATCAACCATCTCATCACTAAGATGGGTTATGTGGTCAAGTTTGGGAATAGTTCCTTCCAAGTAAAATATCTCATTTTTAGACTGTTCAATTATTCCATCAATTTCCATAATTTGACTTTTGAGGTCCTCATATTTTGACAGTTGCCTTTTTAATAGCTTCTTTTCCCTTCTCAGTCAATTGTTCAATCCAAGTGTCCACCACTTGGACCTTCTTAACAACACTATTTACTTTATTTATACCCTCAAGGGTATTCACATAGGCACTTTCTTGTTCATGACTAGTTTTCCCTGTCAATTTTTGCAAACATGAACTTAAGGCCTTAATTTTCTCCTTTAGTTATTTTTTCATCATTCCATCTTCATCAACCTTTTATAGAAGATCACTTACTGCTTTAGATACTCCTTGGTTTAGTTGTTCCCTTGAAGTATTTCCCAAGGGAATAATTTGAATGTTGTAATCATCAATAGTTATGTCTTTTCTTGTCTTATCCTCAAAAGGAATTGCTATCTCTAAGGTCCTTGCTCCAGATGAATCAGTATGAGTCTTTGTGATGGTCCTAGACTTTTTTGGGGCTCTCACTATCTTTGGAAAAGATAGAGCAGTAAGGTCAACCGCTTGCATTGGAAGGGTCTCTTCTTCATTTGAAATTAATTCGATGATCCATCCCCTTTTTCAAACGTGTTCCATCTTTTGTTTCTTGCAATCCTTGCTATAATTTCTCAAGAACAATTACTATCTGCTTGGATATTTTTTGTTCCTTTTGTACCAATGATTCTATTTTTGCTTGGACACTTACCTCAAGGGTCCTCATGCCAATTTCACTTTGTAATACTGATTCTTTCAAATTCTTATTTTCCTGGTCTGGAATTTCAAATTGATCATATTTAACCTAAGTTGTATCAATATTCAAAGGAAACTCTTTCACTTCTTCTCCAACTAAAACCATGGTGGAATAAATTTCTTCCCCTTCACCCTTTTGTATCAAATTTTGGGCTATGGGTTCCTTTCCCTAGAAACTGAGAGTTTTCAAACTACTATCTTCATGCCCTAATGATACCTTTGGCAATTTCATTGTAGGTTATTCCACTAGAAACAACTCCACATTTCCCATTGAAAGTTGTGAATTTCCAACAATAATGATTTCCTCATCAATAATTTTATCTTCTTCCTTTTTCGGTCTTTCTTCAAAATACAATTTTCCTTCTTTAGGAAAGTCATTAGTTTTGGTGACCTTAATATAAGTGGACACAACTTCTTATACTACCAATCTAGTATTAATATCCTTTTCAACCAATAATTTTGGTTTATCCATTTCCAAAACCATTTGTTTTGGGGAAGACAAATTTATTTCCTGATTTCCTACTTCAGTTGTTAGTGCATGAGTATCCCTTTCTGATTCCTTACTTACCTCAATACTATCCACTAGTGTTAATATGGGTTCATCAATATAAAAAATAAGTGCATCCAACATGGATAATCCCTCACTAGAATCTACATCAATTACCTCAGTTTGTACATTTACAAATTCATGCATTGTTTCAACTAGAGGTGCATTGATATCCCTAATAAGTAGAGCTTCAGGAATTTTCATACCTGGAGTAACAAACTGACTGTCCACCAGATTAACTGCAGTATTCCCTAGGGGACTAGGTTCTAAGTGCATTCCACTACTTTTTCCACAAAGGGTGAAGGAGGGATCATAGGATTTGATTTCTCCATACATGGTAATGATGCATCTTGCTTCTTCTGGAAGATACTAATTCTCTCCATTTCTGGGGGATCAATTACCCCATCCCTGTGTTTGAAATTTTTTTGTGTATGGGAACCCACTCTTACCAAGACTTGCTGGTGGAAAAAATCTTGGGTTTTTTGTGCGTCCACTCAAACTTTTTCAAATCTAGTATTGTTCTTTTTTCATCCTTGTGAGGCCTAGGTTGAAGGTGACAACTTACAATGGCTTCACTCATTAATTTTTTAGTAATAAGTGGCTTAGGTGAGACACTTGGATGATTCATCTATGATGCTAAACCTTTCTCCTTTTCCTAAAGGGGCACTACAAAATTAATGGGAGCATTCTCCATAGAATTTAAGACCATCTCTTCAGTCTTCTGCATGAGAAATGACACATAAGTGCCAGTTCCACTAGCGGTCAATGTCCATTCATCAATGAATTCAATAGTAGGCCTTTTAGTTGGTAGTTGAGGGGATTTTCCACCTAGTGGGTCCATTTTTTATACATCCTCCCTTAGGGGTGGAATATCCTCACTCAAATTTCCCAAACTCTTGAATTTTCTTAAGATATTTGTATTCTGGATTGATAGATCAATATTCTTTTGAGTCAACCAGTTTGCAATTCTCCTCATAACATCAGTTATTCTCAAATAAGGATCATCAGATTCATCCACATTCCATTCTAGAGGATAAATAGGTTGATCCTCCACTTTTTGATCGATATAGAACCTTCTTACTGTGTGAGGATCATCTACAATCCCCTATGGAATAATTACAATTTTATAGTCAATTATTTGTGACAAGGTCATTCTGGAAAAGTATCTTAATCTAAATTCTTCCTCATCTCTACAATTCATCCAGTAATCTTTGAAATGGGGCTCATGATCAAATGTATTTTTAATATTGTCAAACGTCCATCTAATATCATAATTTGGCCTTACCTTAAACTTGTCCATGTTAAATTCCTTCAATTCCTCTCCAATCACCTAGCCTTTATGATGGAGCGACATGTATACCTTCCAATTCTAATGGGGAACTTGATATTTGTTTTATTATTTCCAACAATCAACTTATTTATAGGATTCAATTTTCTTACCAACTCACATAAAACAAGTTTTTCATCAACATATTGGGGCAACTTATAAGGCTTACCTTCAAAACCACTGACTCTTATATATGTGAACTTCTTATACTGAATAAAGTAGCAACCATATTCCAAAATTACATGTCTAGCTTGTTGAGAGATTCTATATTGTCCCCATTCTAGTTCAAAAAGATAGATAATTGGTGTGAAAAAGGAATCATTTACTAACCTTACATTTCCACTCCAGTTAGCTAGTTGCAGCTGAGGGAAAATCTCATGCATTTGACACTACTTGAAATCAACATGTGGTGACAGCCATGGGAAACATTTGTGGCTAGAGACATTATAAATGAGGTATGTCATCATATAGAGTTTGAGGTGTGCAATTTATCCCATATCAATTTTTTTCTTCTAGGCTTACCATGTGTTCAAGAAGTGCTTCGTAATGAAGGGAGACCAAGAAATATTTTCTTTTCTCTCCAGGATAATCCACATGTGTGTAGTCATCCATTCCTTAAATTGTTCGTAGTTTCTAGACTGTCATTCAGCTCAATAGTACAATAATATCTTCTACATCCTCAATAAATTTGTCCCTAACCACTTCTTAGGGATTCTAATAGTTATCGAGCTATTTTGAACTTATAAGTTTTACATAATCCCTCTTCTTTTTCGATAATTGCCGGGGCCAATTTAATGCCTATGGTGATTGGGGTTGTGATAATAGGAAATTTTAACATAATTCTGATGGAAACTGGTGTTAACATCAATACTACATCCCCACTTCCATCTAGCACCTCCTCTTTTCAGGATCGTAATTCATGGCATAGTGCCATACTAACTCCGGGAAATGAAAAAAAGGCAGGATAACACTCGCTTGATAATGTGGCTTTCCTAAATCACTTTCAAAGATTCACTTTTATGGGGATCACTTAACCTCTAGAGGAATTCAATTAGATCGAAGATATTAAATATATATCTAGTAATCTTATCTAGATTTCTTGTGATTCCCGACACAAGTGAGAACGAAGAGGAAAAGTCTTCATCTTCAAAAAACCCTAAATTTATCTCAATTGACCTTACCGATAAGAGGAAAACACAAGCATTTCAATTTCTTACCAGATTTCTATGAGCACCTAAGTAATTCAAACTTAAAATAGTAATTTCTGCAATCCTTTGGTTCTCCAAGTCGAGTTCCATAGTTGAAATCGTAATATCTCACAATAAGACGCTTTGATAGAAACAACAAGAACCAGAAAACGAATAATAAATGAAGAATGCATTTGTAAACTTTAAACATCCTTGATTTTTGAGTAAAATCATTGATGGTGGTAGAAATAAATGCATCACATTGTCACCGTTCATTGGACCCTTCTCAAATTTTAAAATGATCCATCCACATGGAGAAACCTTCGCTAACGCGGGCCTTAGGAGCACTTTTTGCAATTTTTTAATGTTTAAAACTTTCACACTTTTGAAAAATTTGACCCACTCGTCTACATTTTAATTTTCAACACGAGGCACGACACGTAGCCATACCTTGATGTTTAGTAGAGCTATAAGCATTTTTGTAACTTGACCTCCTCTTTTACATAAGACTAAAAAGTACCAAAAATCCCCAATGACCCACTTCTCTGCTTTCTTTAAAACCAAAACCACGTGTCCTCGTGTGGATCTCGAGGACCTTTTTGCATTCTTAACATATTTTCTCCTTAAAGTGCATAAATACAACTATGCATCACATCCCCGCATCCATTCGTTTTGAGCCACGTGTACACCTTCGGGGTGGAAAGAAAAAATTATTTGTGTTAGCCTTATGGTCATGAATATTAGAGGAATATTCGTCAGGTCATAGGACCAAAGCTATAGTTTATGAATTTCATAGGAAAATTGCAAATTTGTAAATTGAACACGCTTCACCACACCAATTAAAAATTGCCACATTTAACAGACGACATAGCGAGAGAAACAAAAAAACAAAACATGACCAAGGAAAACCTTTACCAAAGGGTAACAATCCCATTTCAAATAAAAACCAATCTACTTCCAAAGAGAAACTTGAAAATAGTATGCTCCATAACCAGACCTTTGACCAAAAGGAGGAAGAACATAAATATAAATGGGAAAAAATAGAGAGCACCTAGAAAAACTTACAGGAAAACCAAACACGAGAAGCAGCTAGAACAAGCAAATATAAAAAAAATGGACGAGATTATTATCAAGCACCAACAGGTGGCATGGAAAAATATGTATAAGGCTACAGAATTAGGGTGCTAAGAGAAGAGCTCAAAACTAAGGATGTATAAATAGCACACCTAAAGCAAGAAAAAGACTTGGCACAAAAGAGGAACATTATGTGCATCAACATGGAAGAGGAAGTTTGGGAAAATATCAAGAAATAAAATCCACACTTAGAGCCTAAGGTACCCAAAACGTTCCTTCAAAAATGCATTATATATAAACTTTGGTAGACTTGGTGCTTGGATATGAACCTCAATGTATGCTAGCATGAAAGGATATTCGGTAAGAAGAATCAAAGCAAGAAAAGGCTTCGGTGACGAGAAAGATTACATCATATGAGGGGTTGCTTGAGCTTGCATGAGGAATCAAGAAATCAGGATGAGCGTTGAATATCTCATGACAGCCCCAAAAGCCATTATAAGAACCAGGGGCCATTTTGGAAGACAATGAAGTCTTGAAGGCCATGAAATATGAGACCTTGTTCATGCATAACAATTAGCGCTTATCAAGTAGAAGTGTGAAGCCCTTACAACAGCTCAAGAACTACACATGGAAAGGATGGATGAGTTTGGAAAACTCATCGTGCAAAAGATGGACCTATTAGAAGGAATAATGACATCCATGTCTAGCATTGTATTGGTCTTACAGAATGAGAAAGGAGAGATTAAAAAAGATAAGCTAGAATCAATTATAGTGGACATCCCAAAAAAGGCAGAGGTCGCACTCAATGATTGGAAGACTTTAGAGGTGGAAATAAAATAAGAATATCTAGAATTGATTCTTTAGGTTGAAGAAGATGATACTGTAGGGTAAATTCATTCTTTTATTCATAAAATTATTTCTATCTCTTTATTCACATTCTTTGATTCGTTTTGGAGATAACCATTGCTGCAGGTGGAAATGTAATTAGTGTGGGGTAATGTTAGTCAAAAAAATATGGCACTTAGTGAAAAAATTATAGAAGGTTCACGTGGAAGAACAGAGCACATTCAAAAGTGCAGAAAGATCGGGAAGGAATCACGCGCTAAGGATATAGGAAGATTCGGGACTTAGACGTTTTCACGATGAGGATCTATTTTTGGAAGATGGCATGTGGAGCACACAAACCAGTTAAAAACTTGTGTGACATGCATTGGCTATTTTTGGAGGATCAACTACAAAGTGCTTTGCATGGATACAGGCTGAGAATAGATTTACTACTAATAGTTAACTAAAATAATTCTATTGTTAGCGCACTTGCATGTGTGTCTATTATTGTAATGGTGTGTGGCTAATAATATCATGCAACCTATTTTAGGATTGGATAAGCGGTGAAGGGAAATTCCCCACCCTTATAAATATGAAAATAACTATGTGGCATAGGGTGACATGTGAGAACTAAGTTATTATGAGATTACACGATCAAATCTGATGCGTGCATAGACTGTGGTATTATATATTGTAATAAGCTTCTATGTATTTATCATGTTTAATACAATGGAATGTGTTAGCTGAATGAAAGTGTCAAATCCTGGGTATAATTGGTTCTTACATGCTTGATTTCATCATGGTTATCTCCTAAGTCTGTTATTCTCTAGATCTAGATCTGGATATTAACTATAGAATGATATATTAGTAATAGATATAAATGCTTTAAGTCTTCATCATGCTAACATCTTACAACAGTAACCCTAAAGAGGATCCTGGTACCTTTGCACACTTTGGGTGAGCGCTCGGTCTAGGCTGAGTGATGTGCCAAAGACGCCTAGGATTTTATTGGTGAATTCTAGGTTGCATCAGTATTGGTGGCATCCTTACAAGTGGAATGTTCTTAGAAGCTATATTACCTATAAGAAGCAAACAACAAATTATTATAAAATTATCATTATACACTTGGGCCTTGTAAATGCTAAAAAATTGTAACTAAATAAAACATGCTAAATATTATACATTACAATTTACCTTGCATGCTCGAGACACAAACGTGACATTTTGATCTTGACCATTGGAATGAGTTTGATCTTCATCACCAATTTTAGTAGTTTCTTAATACAATAAATGTAGAATAGTAGAAATATTAAAATACAGTACTACTTACATAATCTATACTAGTTGTTTGAATTGGTTAATTATATAAAAATTAAACTTTATACCTGTGGTAAAATTTGATGGTAGTCTTGATGCACATACTGACCCCCTATGCCATTTTTGATGAGGAACTCGTATTGGTGTTAATTCTGCTAAATCCATTTTAGAATCTACAAAGACCTCTGAGGGGCTTTCCGTGAGCAATTTCTCCTTATGAGATATTGTAGCCATAATTATTCTCTGTAAAATAAAATCTTACAATTATTATTTTACTGAAAATTATTGAACGTAAAATCATTATAACAAGAAAACGTAAAAGCAATTGTTACTTGTTATTCAAGAGTGAGACCATTCTTTTTATCATTAATTGCGGTTAGAATTTTTCTTCTTGCTGATTCAAGAAATATTCTTGATAGAAAGCAAGAATATAATTGCGAAGAAGAGAATACGAGTCTTGGATTTATCGGAGAGATTAGCATTATGGGTATGGGAGATATCTGTTTTTTCGGTTGGAAAAATATGTGTACCAATTGAATTATTTCCCTACTAGCGTCCATAATATATATTAAACTACCCAATATGGAATTTCTAGATCTGCCTATAACACAATTATGGCCTCGAAAAAGTGATGCAACTGTAAGAAATAATTGGTTTGTAATACCTTGTATAAGAAGGCCTCTTGTTGAATGATTAAGAGGAGCTCCAATAACACACATAGATGTTAAATGCTTTGGTGGTTGAGTAATATTAAGAAAATTATTTGAAAATAATAAACTTACCATCAACTTGCACATTGTAATGAAACTCCAAAAACTTTTTGTCTTCATCTATAAGGATAGCCTTTATAGTCATGGGCGGCTATTTTTTTTTGAATGGTAACCCAGTTAAGCGATGTATGTTTGTGGGATCAATTGTGAAAGAAATTTGACAATGATTCGGATGCATGAGGAGAATGGAAAACTCTCCCTCTTTCTGGTTGTAAGAGGTGAGAAGGTAATCAAGGACAGAAGTATCAGTTTTGAATTGGGGCATGTTGACAAGCCCGATAAATTGTGTTTTTTCCAGCCATTCCTTTGGTGTGTCTTTTAGTTTCATCAGAGCTACAATCTGTGGGCACATGAGGTTTTTGTATTGGAATTTAGGTGTAGGAGCAAACATGGTGCTTTCCATTGTTGAAATTTATAGGAGAGGGAGGAAAGAAACTTGAAAGGTGCACGTAAGTTTGGGATAACTTCGAAGATTGGAGAGCTCAGAGCACTGGAAATGTTCATGGAAAAGTGAAGAAATGAACCTCGTAGGGGTATTTATGTGTCTAGAAATAGTTTAAGGGACACGTGATGAAAAAAATTGGCTAGAAATTGTGGCCACCTAACCCATATTGGACACATGACCAATCAAACCAGCCAACCAACCCAACAAACAACCCGACGAATCAACCCATCTAACCCACTCGTCTAACCCACGTGCCCAACCTACTCACCCAACCTACCCATCCAACCTACCCATCCAATCTTCCCATCCTACCTACCCATCCTACCTACCACTTGTCCAACCTACTCATCCACTCTTCTCATCTAACCTACTAGTCCAACCTACCTATCCAACTATGCGAAACCTAAAAAAATTACTACCTATAAAATTGCCTTTGCACGTGAAACATTTTTTCAGAAATTCACCAACGATTCGAAAGTCAATTTTTGAGATTCGCCACAAATTCTAAACTTATTTTCCGGAGGCGGATTCTTAAAATGAACCTTAGTAGTAGTCAACAAAGTATTGTAAACTTAAAGAGGCCAATACAAATAGTTGAATTTCCTATGGCTATTGTCCAACAAGGAACCGAGAAGAGGCAAAAGACAGAGGCAGACACAGGTACAGTTACTCTTGCCTCAAGGAAACTAATTACAGAAGGTGGTGTCACTGCCACCCCTCAAGAATTTTCCATTCCATAGGGAATTTCTCCCCAAACTTCAATTACTCCTCCATTCAAGGTGAAACCGTTCATTCCTATAAACACCTCAGGTTTTGATTACAAAGTTGAGTTTTCCAATAAATCAAAAAGAGATTAAAAAATAAGAAGCAAATTCTACAGGCTACTGTAAGTTCAGATCCTACCACAATGAGGGTATTCCAACATATAACCTAATCACAGATACAATGGAATACATGTATGTTGTGCCCAAAGTTGTAAAACTAGAGAATCAAATGGTTTCCAGTGACTATGATGTAACCTCCTTTAAATGGATTTTAAGGGAATGAAACCTTCTAGACAAAATAAATGTCTCAAAAAGGAACAATGATGTGGTGTACACAACATTTCTAAAGGAAGAGAGGGAGAAAAATAAGTTGAATAATAAGATTCAAAAGTTAGAGGCAGACCTAGAAAATGAGAAAGCAAAAGGAAAAGCAACACTTAATAAGATAGGTGAGTTGGAGAGGAAGATAAAATCATCTAGCCTCTATGACTACAGTTATTTACGAATGAATAGGAACATGTAGAACTAGAAGAAGCCAAGAAAAATTTACAGGAAACAATGAGTAAGAATAATAGATTAGAACAAACATTGGGAGAATTGAAAGAGGTTCTGAAGGAAGAGAAAGAAAATGCCAAAAATGGGAACAAATCCTAGATGAAGAGAGAAAACTCGGGGTAGAATGCAGAAGGAAATAAAAAAAATGAAATATTACAACAAGATTTGGCGAAAGAAAAAAAGGATATACAGTCTTCCAACATCAAATTATCTGAATTTTATAAAAATGCATTGATTAATATGACAGATAATGTTTGGGGGAAATAAACCAAAAAATTGATGATTTGATTAGATTGTTTGAATTCATGGCTGATCTACAGAGAATCTATGATAAGCTCTGCAAATACATAACTGGTAGTAGAAAAGTGATGGCTTTAAGAGAGGATACAACAAGGAAAATTTTAGAAGCTATCTACAAATTTAGTGACATAGAATTGGCATCCAGAGGAATTCAGAACGATTTAATGCCTCAATAAAGGTATCATCTATCATTCAGAAGTGTGTGATGCTAGGCAAAGCACAAGAACTATTGAATAAGTGTCAAAGAATGTTATGGGATCTGCATGGAAAGGTATCGGAGTTCACAAAGCTTGGTTTTCTAATACCTTTTAACAAAATAGACTAATTCATTAAGAAGGGTGCATTCTATAAGAATATGGAAGAAAAAATGACGCAAGAGAAGAACAAAATTCTTGAGAAGCTAAATGAGACAAACTTTTTTGGCTTTGTTAAACCATTGATAACCTTGTTAATAATTTTTCATTCAATAGTAAAGGAAAGATCCACTCTCAGTTATGAATTACTAACAAAGTTACATGTCAGTCACTCTGATTTACAACAAATTGTAATTCCAACAAATGAAGATTGGAGCATGTTACATAAGATGATATAATTAAGAGTAATTTGATTTTGAAAATTGTTCCATTTTTTGCAATCTTCAATTTTTTCATACAAGGCATGTCTCAAGCAAGTTGAATGAGGAATAGTGTTATTTTTAAATTGAAATTTCACCATTTTTGTTTCATGTTTTTTTTGACTTGTGCACCATGGCTCTTTACATTCTAGTTCAAGATTCATAAGGAGAAAACAAGTTCATGTAACTATCTAAGATTCTTGGGCTTCTTTTTGGACTAGAGCAAAGAGAAAACTTAATTATAATTTCATCAGTATTACACTTAAAGGATTTCATCACACTACATACAGACTATTGCACTTGAAGGATTTCATCACACTGCTTTGATCTTGTACGAGAGAAAAATAACTTCATGAAACCTAACAAAGACATTGAACAACATTTTGCTAAATAAATTCAAGCTTGAAGGCTTAAGACCAAGTGTTGGGTCTTTTTGAGACCAACTTCCAGTTGTTTCAATCAAATTGCAACCTTGTACTTTCTCCATTAGCTCCCAGCATTCATGTAAGTAGGTACAAGTGATGAACATACATAACATAATCCTAGGTTTTGAGATAATTGCAAACTTGATGATCTTGAATAGTCATTTAAATTAATCTGAAGGTTAACCATGACTAAAAATCCATAGAAAATAGTACTAAAGAGGTTTTTATAGGTCAAGGATCAATTACGAAAAAATAAACTTCATGAAACCTAACAAAGACATTGAACAACATTTTGCTAAATAAATTCAAGCTTGCAACACTATTACTGACTTGTAGACCATCTAAAACCAACAATCTAACCTATAGTAGATAAAAATAACTTCATGAAACTTGAAAAGACATTAAACAACATTTTTCTAAATAAATTCAATCTTGCAACACTATTACTAACTTATAGACCATCTAAAACCAACAATCCAACCTGTACTTTGCCTTTAGAGACCAACCACCTACCAATTTGAGCTTGTAGCACCTTGAAACCAACCTAGATGCACTACCAATCAACCTTCATGCCTCCTACAGAGCCTCACTTCACCACTCACTACTTTTCCATCAATGCCACTTGACATCAATGACAACACCAATGACCCAGGGTTCAACATTTGGAGTTTCTTTTCAACAAATATTTCATAAATTCATGTAGGTTTGTTTATTATTTTCCTTGTTGATTTACCTTTAGGCACATGTAAGTTTGGGGCGAATGTTAATCCTTGTTTGAGGAATGTTAATCTTTTTGAGTAAGTTGGAGATTAAATTTGGATGGATGCATGCTCATTTCAGTACATACTACAACAAATCAATGCAATGTATTTCAAGTTTCATTCCAAAGACTACAAATTGACACAATGTTTTTAAAAATATATAAATAAGGAAAAATATATTATCAGAACAATGTACTAAATATTTGAATATATTAATTATTATATGAACATCTATATCATGGGATATCCACAAATGGAAGCTTCCAACTTGATGGACCTAGATCATCTCTATCATTTGATTCACTAGATCTATGAGACTGAGTCTCACTATTTTGACAGTCAACTATTGTAATAGGGTCATATGTTTTATTTGTGTCATTTTTTCAGCCCCTATCCTTTCACTAATCAACTTCCATACTTCCAGAGCCATGTCATAGGGAAAGTTATCCACTTCGTATTGTGATGTATAAATTCTCAAATAATTTTCCAAATTTTTGTCAAGCTTGTTTCATAATTTTGAATTTATAAATGCCAAGGCACTAAAAATTCTCTCATCTTCAACTGAACCCAAAATCATTATTTGACATAGATCATCTAATGAGAAAAACTCAGACATGGTTTCCTATAAAATAGTACTCACCCCAAATTTTTCCATAGTCGGGTTATTGCTCCACACTCTAAAGGATTATCCAAATATTTGAATTGTTGAATTCATGAGATTGAGAAATCAAATTTTCATTACTTAAAATACGTAGAATATTAATTCCATTGATATCAATAGGCTTACAAAAATGTTGAATTAATGTAGTCAACCTCTTGAAGTAGTCTTCCGCATATGTCTTTCATTTTAGAAAGGATTTGAAAAGGTGGGATTTACTACAGCTATTGCTTGGTAAAGCATCCCTTCTAAATTTTTCCCTTATTTATTCTAGTAGGGATAGTTAAATTTATCTTAACCTTGCCCTTGTTGATGATACAATGTTATCAAATAGTGGCCCTATGACTTTTCCTGCCTTAACCTTATTGGCTACTACTTTAAACATATACATAGGTATCTCATATCCACGTATAGAAGTGCATAATTCCCCAAACAAGTTGAGATTCAAAAAGCTACTTTCATTTCCAATATTTATCAAATCATTACAACCATCAAACTTTGGATCTATAAAATTGGTTTCATTGAGAAACAAATATTCTATTGTCATACAAACTCGTTTCCTCAAACTAGAAAAATCAATAATATAGATATTTCTTTCTTGTATTTATTTAATCAAACAATGCATTTATTCCAACATGGGAGTGAGACCACACAACATCATAAATGAATCTATATCATTCAAATAATGTATCAAATCCTAGGCCTTGTCCACTTCCATGTGATTTTTCCACATCACTCCTAATAAGGATTGATACTCTTCATACACCCTACGAACTGGTTGGTATAATGAGATCCACCTGGTGTCAACATATTTTAACAGTTTACACCCATTTTTTAGTCCTTATGAAAATATTTGGAATTCCATGAACCTTTTAGGACTACGACATAAATAAGCATGCACCTCTCAAACAAGGTCTTCAAATTTTGCTACAGGTTTAAATTTGTCAACTATTTTGTAAGCTAGGTTCATTCTATGAGCCATACAATGAATGGAAATCATATAAAGGCAATGAGATGTTTTTATTCTTAAACACAGCCATTAATATGACCTTGCATTACATATGCCCCTTTTGGCTCGACGCATACCAGCTTTGATGCAATTTCAATATCATCAATGTCACCGATATCCTTTAAACATTTTTTCACCAACTCACAAAGGTTTTCAAAATTTGAGTTCTCTCTCATCTTGTGAATGGAAAGTAAGTGAGGTTGTCTCACATAATTCTCAACCGTATACACATGCATACAGACCCAATTATTATAATCTACTGTTATTACCCCATTAATAGATAAAGATATGTATTGTGCAGACTTTTCTCTTTCAAGTCTTCTTTCTCAACCATAGCTAGGCATTTTTCCCAATCCAAACCACTATTTTATGACCAGTGAGAATGAGGAAAGTGTGGACACCAAGAAAAGACAACATCTTATTTTTTTCAAGAAAATATATTATAGGATGACCTATTTTCAAAATGTGAAAAATAATAGCTAGTTGAATTGTTTTACCCAAATGACTATTTTGAATGATCTTGTTGAATTGAGAGGTAATTTCCCCTCCATTCGATGCAACTATTATTTGATTTATCTTGTGCTCTTCAAATTATTTTTCATACCTAATATGTAAACAATCAATTTTAGTTTTCCATCTTGAAACATTATTCTCAAAACCATCTACAATTATCTTTTCATATATTTTTGCTACATGTTTCTCAATAGTATCCAACTTAAGTTGCATTATCTTGTCCCCGCCCAATTTCAAACTATATATTGTACTTTGCATTCTTTGGGAGGTTCATCTTTATTCTCATTTTCAACAGGTATAATAAATGGAAACTTATAAACCCACTCTAACCAGAAACTCCTTCCCAAGTCCCATTTATTTCCTTTCTCTTTCTTCCAAAAATAGTTGTCTCGATGAGTATTTTCCTTGGTAGAATTTAAATTTTGTTGATCACTTTGCGTAAGTTTCACCTCTAACATTCACTAGGAACTGACAGGTGATTTAATTGGATGATTATTATAGTGTCAAACTCGACATCATTTAATGTAATGTCTTTAAGAGGAGGCATTTCATTGTTTTTTTCATTAATAGCATCAAGAAAATAAAAAATGAACACATTCTCATTCTGAGTTTTATTTTGATTGTAATCATTATACCTTGATTGTGATGGTCTTGTTTGAAAAGGATGTGTTTCCTTAGATGGTTTCTCAAAAAATATGATATTTTTTAATGCCAGTACCACTACCAAGAGGGGTTGGAATAGATTTTTTACCTAAGGTTGAGCTTCCCTTTTTAGGTGTCATTTTCCTGAATCAGTGAATCCTATAGAATTGAAATAAAAAAATATACAACATGTTAGATTAAATGATATTGATATGTGCACATACATCTCAACATGAGAAATATGTATAAAGAAAAATATTACGCATGCAAATGCATACAGATGAATTGATTTAGGTAGAAAGACAACAAAGAGAATAAATTCATTGTGAAGCATCTCAAAGGCACTCTCATTGACTGATTGATAATGTTAACATTGATTACAAAGAAGTGATTTCAATATCCATATATCATGTTCTCAAAACACTAGATAGTGCATCTCAAGATGTATCATGTAATGGATGTCAATTGAAAAAAAATGCACAAAATAATGACATATGAGAGGAGACAACAATCAACATTACATCTTACAAGAAATAGAAAAATATGAAATAATAATTTAAAAGAAGAGTCATCATGGAAACCTAGAATAAGTTTAGATGTAAAAATAAGAAATTTAAGGAGAAAAAATGTAACTAATCCCAATGGAATTCTTCAAAGATATTTGAATGCTTTTCAAGTGATTTTTGACATGGGCTATATAATATTGTGTCACTTAACATGTACTATTTTTTACAAGAGTTTTACATTAGTATAAGAAGAAATTACAAAAAAAATTCCAAAAAATTTCATAGTTTCTTGATTGACATGATACATCAAAGTGGATAAGGATTGCCTACCATTTATTCATTTTTAATGCACTTGATCTGTATTGGTCTGATCTACATGTTTTAGTATAAAAATAACAAGGTTTGACTCTTTTGAAATAAAAAATTGATATAGACCAAAGTGAAAGGATGAGGTGATATTTTTAGTTGTCTCTCATATACTTAGTTGGAAGGAATAAGAATATTACTACACTCATAAATAGAGCGTAATTCAAGAAAATCAAGATATATTATAGGTTTGAGAATAGAATAAGTAACTTAAAATATTTGTTGAGAAGCCAAAGACAATATAATGATAAGACACTCTAGTAATAAGAATTCTTTGTTGTGGTTAATCAAACATGAAATAGGTAATCTCAAGGTCGTGCTCAGTTTAATATTAAAGTATATTATGTATCTACTCATGGAATCTGAGTTCATTGATTCATCCAAGGTATGATCTATCTTTATTTTATTAATGAAGGATTCTTGATGACCGAGCTCCTTCATAATGTATAGAGGTTTTTCTGTTGAATAGAGGTTCTAAATGTTGTCATCAATCCAAATAAGGTGTGCATCTTCTCATGAAGAGATTATTTATTCATCAAAAGCATGAGGTATATCATAAGAAGATCCAATTACCAAGAATGTTCATCATTTCAAAAGAGCTGAGACAGAGTATATGGTCTTCCATCTATGATGCATTTTGGTATGAGAATGTGAATTCAAGGTTGAGAGTGTGTGTAGGGTTCTTTGGCTTCAAAATGAAATTTCAATGAGTCAAAGCTAGCTAAAGTATAATTATTCTTGAGAGAATATTGAAATATTTGATATGATGTTTCATATATGATACAATCATGATAAGGGTATTGTTTGTATACTTTTGTGTTCCTACTTGGAGAATGTGTTCAAGAAACCTGAAGGACGCATGAATTAAAAATATCCCTAGATATTGATGTTTTAAATATATAACTTCATGCCATTTATATCTAGTCTCACATTACATCATGTTTTTCCTTTATATTAAATATTATATACATGTTGTCTGAGCTACAACAGGGAAAAGAAAATATGTCGGAGAGTGATCCCACTTCTGCAATCTTCATGGAGGAAGAAGAGGTGGTGTAAAACCCTACATTATTTTTTGAAAAATTCTTGTTGTGGAGAGATAGATTCCAAATTTTCCTCAACATTAATAAAAGTGAATTAGTATTACTATATAGTTTCTGATGGATTTATAACACAATTATTTTCACGAGCAAAGTGCTGCAGAATTAAATGTGAAGATAAAGAAAGTGATTTTTCCTCCTTGGATTATTAAAGGAAATCCATGTTTGGAGTACATTCAATATATTATGTATTCATGGTTTAAAATTTTTGATGTACATCGTAGTGAGGAAAATTGTGGTAATAAACAAGTATGTTTGTGACAAGATGTTTGTACTTTTCCCACAAATGTTATTTTATGTCTTTTGTTTTTCCAAATACTAATTATATGGTTGTTGGTTCATTATTGTAACTATTTTCCCTTTTTCATTTCTTCAATTTTTCATTTTGGATATTTTTGTGTGGTCTTTATTTCAATTTTCATACATTATTTTTTTCAACATTTTGTTAACCTCCCATTCCAAACCAAATCCTCCCAGGTAGATGTAAACCTCGCAGAATGAGCCACAATTGATCATTTTTGGGTCCATATTGGGTCCCAACTCCTGGGAGGTCTATGCCATGCATCATCATTTTGTCAGTCTCCTAAGAAAACTCTCCTAGTGAGCGTGAAACTGTGGAATGTAACACATTTTATATATCCTTCGAGTCTATTATGGGACAAGGCGGTGTTAGTAGACAAAGTGATAAATGGGCATGGTCATGGAATAAATGGAAAATGAAACTACGCAATACACACATGCACACACACACACACACACACACACACACACACACACACACACACACACACACACACACACACACACACACACACACACACATACACATATATATATGCATACATACATACAAATATATATATACACTACATAAGAGATATCATTAACAAAAATATTCATAGAAGATACATTAATAAAGCAAGGAATATATAGAGTAGCAGCTCGTGGTGATATCTAAAGTGATTTTAAATATAAAATTTATTTATTTATTTTACATAGATGTATCTAATATGACATAAAAAATCATAGTAGTTATGAGGATGAGGATGTTCATGATTTGTAATAACTTACAAATACATAATCATAGATACGAAATGCGACGTGAAATAAAATAGGTCTTAAATAGACAAAGGACTCACTTACAATAAGTGCTTCTAGGATGTAAACTGCAACGCAGTAGCCATGCCCTGGAAAGACCTAGATTTATTTGAAATTTTGTAAGAAAATTACAATATACTGATTTACTAAATCCCTTTTTACTACTACGCAAATTCACAAATTGGAAAATTTTGGTAAAACATCACCTCTATGTGAGTGTGTGTGTGTGTGTGTGTGTGTGTCTATAATATGTGTGTGTGTGTGTGTGTGTGTGTGAATTTGATCCAATTCCTACAAAAAACTCTCATGTATGTCGGTGAATGAGCCCAAAGAACCAATAAAGTTCTCTAGATTTCTTGGTGAAACATTAATGTTTTCAAATCCCAATGTGTCAAATTCTTGGTGAAACATTAATGTTTTCAAATCCTGGCATTTTTATTTCTTGGTGAAACATTAATATTTTCAAATCATGGTGCGCGATCACACGGTGATTTAATATAAAAATCTGCATTGGGATTGTAAATTCCTTGGTAATTCACATGGGACATATTATTGTTTGTGGAATTTTTGGGTGAAACACAGGTCTTGTCATTTCGGAAAATTCACCAATATCAAATTCCCAAAATTCTACTATTTACCAAACTACAAATATTCGCCGTTAAAATTTTCCCCGCTCAAATGTATTCTTTGCCTTCTTTTCATAAGTAATTTTACATGTCACTTAGCCTTTCTTCTCATCACTATTCCAACTTCCTAATTTTATCCTTCACTCAATGTTTCCATCAACATATCAAGTTTTTCCATGTTCTTTCTAATCTCCTTTACCTCTTTTTGAATCCATAAATTTATCTTTCTTTCATCCTCCATCTTTTCTTCTTCTTTCTCTTCTTTCTTCTTTCTCTGTCTTTCTTCTTTCTCTTTCTTCTTATGACATAATAATGTGACCAATCCCTTCACTATTTCTACTTTATCTTTCTCCATTTTCTCTCTTTTCTTTCTAGCAAGTATTTTTCACCTTTTTTGTGTCTCACCTAGGTTATTTTTCACACCTAATCTCTTGACATTATTTATTTCTTCTTTTTCTCTTTATTTATTCTTCATAGGGATTCTTTCCACTTTTCCTACCCTTTCTCTCTTTTTTAATTCTTATGTCTTCTTTCAACGTTTCAAAACTTAATTCATGCACTTATATAACTTCTTGTTATTATAAACAACATTTAAATATGAAGATAAAACTTCTCTTATACCAATTGATGCATCGGTAGAAGAGATCATAATGTAGACACAAAACTATGCATGTATCATCACTTTACTATGCCATTGTTATATTGTAATATGCGAGAGCGGTGGAAGTCGGCCTTTTAAATGGTTCTAAACCCACTTCTCTCAGCCAAGCTGTCTCTCATCAACAGTTTGCAGACGACACCATCCTTCTTCTTCTGGCCTCAGTTGTAGAAGCTAAAGCTATCAAGGCTCTTCTGCAGCTATATGAATCTGCTTCCGGGCAAGAGATCAATTACGACAAAAGCATCCTTTTTTTCTTTAACACCCCTGGGGAAAGACAGCTCAAGATTGCTAAAATTCTGGGCTGTAAAATTGGTACTCTTCCAGCAACATACTTAGGCCTCCCTCTTGGCACGAAGAAAGTCTCTCACATGGTATGGGATGATTTATTGACGAGATTTCAGAAAAAAATGGCCGGTTGGAAAGGGACCACTCTCTCTAGTCTTTGGTAAGTGCCTTCTCATTAAAAGCACACTCCAAAGTTTGCCCATATATATCATGTCACTATTCAAAATTCCTTCCTCCTTCAGAGAGAAAGTGGAAAGGATTCAGAAAAAAATTTTATGGCAAGGCATGGAAGAAAAGTTCAGATTTCACCTTGTGGCCTGGGATAAAGTCTGCACCCCAAAATCTAGGGGAGGGCTGGGAATAAAAAATATTGAGAAAATGAATGAGGCACTCATTGCTAAGATGGGCTGGAGATTGCTTTCTGAGAAACAACCCTGGATTGATGTTATTAAAACAAAATACTTGAATCAGCAAGTTGTTTACTCCTATCTGCATGATGAGCAACTCCCCAATGGTTCCATTTTTTGGAATAATCTGGTTAAGAGTAGAAACTTCATTAAGAAGGGAAGCAAATGGAAAGTTGGGGATGGCAGCGACATAAACTTCTGGGAGGATAACTGGTCCAATGATAATCTCTTGGAGAGATTTGGGATTGCTAAGGACAGCCTTATAAGAAAGTATGGAACTAAAGTCAAGGACTACATTGATGGAAATGGCACCAACAAGAATTGGAAAAGACTTACTATGGGCGCATATTGAATCAAACAAATTATCTCCTCCCTCCAAGACCTTTTAGATCTCTTCCCTTTGTGTCAGTTGGATTCCAAGGATGAGCTGATCTGGAGCAATTCACACGATGGTAAATACTCAGTCAAATCTGGTTATACCAGTCTTTTCCACAGTAACCAATCAGATTTTAACTGGAACTTGATCTGGATGCCTGAATTAACCCCCAAAATAAATTTTTTTCTTTGGCTGGCCATCAGAGGCAAAATTCTCACCACTGACAATTTGATGAAAAGAGGATTTATCATTCCCAATTGGTGCCACCTTTGTAGGAATAACTATGAAGACATTAGCCATCTGCTTCATACATTGTGATTATGCCTTTAGAGCTTGGAACTTTGTCCTTTCCAAATTTGAAGCTCTCTCGGGTGATGCCGGAGGATCTTATTCAAAATATGGAATCAATGGAACCCACCATTCAAACATTGTGCTATCAAAAGAATCTGGAAATTAGCCATCCCACATTTAATTTGGAGGATCTGGAAGGATAGAAATAATATCGTTTTTAGAAATAAGAAGCAGAATTTTAAATTCACTACTGGCAAGATCTCCCAAGGCATCAAAGAGGACATGGCCAGATTTAAACCTCCCAAGAACAATTGTTACCCAGAAAATGAAAAGCACATCTTATCAAATTGGCAGATCGGATATTGGAGCAACCCCGGGAATAGTGTGGATAGATCTTTGGTTAAATGGCATCCCCCTGAATCCAATTGGTTCAAGCTGAACTTTGATGGAGCCTCTAAGGGGAACCCTGGAACAGCAGCTGGAGGAGGAGCAATACGGGACCATAAAGGTAATTTGATTGCTGCATATGCTAGAAAAATGGGAATCCAAACCAATCATTTTGCAGAAGCTTTATCTGCTCTCTGGGGATTGAGAGTCGCACGGGCCCAAAATATCCAGAACCTCATTGTTGAAGGGGACTCCCTTAATATTATTAAACTACTTAATCAGTCCTCTTCTCCTAGCTGGAATATCAAAGATTTTATCTCTGAATCCATAAGCATCAGTCATACCTTCAACAAAGATCGAATCATACATTCTTACTGTGGAGGGAAACAAGTCGCGTCGATGCATTGGCCAATTATGGCATTAATATAAATTTCACTATTTGGGATAATGATAGTATCCCTAATCGCTTCACAACAAAGATACATGCGGACCTTCACACGCAAACAATCTCTAGAGATATGCCTTAATCTTTGGAGGAAATCCATAAATTCTTCCACATGTGCTGTTTTAATTTATTTGGCGTGGCAAATGATATCTACTTCAAATGATAGCAAGATTTTGTTTAGGAACTTCAAGTGGAGTTGTCTAAATTTAAAAACAGCAGCACACGTGGAGAGTACAATAGTCCGTTGATATTCGGATGCCAAGCTCCGCGAAAACCGAAGATAACTACAAGGTGAAAGCTGACAGGGAAAGGGTTTTCACGCGCGACTCCACGCAGGCTCAGATCGGCAATCATACAACCGTTCGTGGGAGGACCAACGGCTACAGTTCCCATTTTTATGCGACCCGCAACAGTGAGAAACGAACCACTCTCAACACCCAAAGGTATTCTGAAAATTGTTGTAACCAGCACATCATTGTGAAGATGGGAGGGCCTCCCTGCCAGATTTGAGCCGTGCGCTGACTCCCGACTCGGAAAGAAAACACCGAGCTCGGAACATTCTTAGCATCGGCGGATTCACCAACTTTGTGGAAAGAGTGCAAGGACATGATCAAAGCATCTCTGTTTGCTTTGCCAAGGAGTGGAATGAGAGGACGGCGACTATGGAGGGCAGAAAATTCTTATTAATGAGGAACTCATAGCCAAGCGATCGGCCTCGGCTTGGAAGGATACCGCTTCTTCAACAAGAGGGTTATCAAAGAGGTTGAAGAGAGAAGATTTGTGGAGGAGGAGGAGAAGCTTATATTCAACACTCGGGTCTCTACTTGTTAACTCAATTCCATCCCCGTATGATGAAGTCACCCGCATGATGATTCGCTTCATATCCTTAGAAGGCAGGTTTATTCTTGTCCTCTGCAAGCACCTTGTCTTTTTGAATCACTTTCGTAGGAGTAGGTTGGTTTGCTTCCCTCACTATCTCGCTAAACTCTCTTGAGCGCTCCATTTTGGAGTTCCAGAAGCATACCCGGGCGGTTCCCTTACACCAAGGGCTTATTTTGCTTATTCACAAGCACTGCCTTGTTAAATTCCCCGAGTCTCCCTTCCTCTCCCGGCCCGGCTTTGTTGGGTTCCGCTGCTGCCACCCCTATCTCCCCTGTCCCGCTGCCGCTGCCCCGCCTTCTGGTCTTTGCTACCCCCATGCCGGCTGCTCATGCTTCTCCTTCTTTTCCTCCTGTTGCTGCCCCTACCACCCACCCTGTCTCTACCTCTAAACGTGTCACTAGGGCTTCTAGGAGACTCAACCTTGAGTCTACTGGGCCGAGGGGGCTTGAACCTTTGGAGGACATTGCTCGTGATCTCTTTGAACATTAGTAGTGCCACCCAGGTGGCACCAACGGATAACCCTTCTAGGAGATTGAGGCCTTAGAGGCTGAGCTTAAATTGCTTGAAGGATGAGGTCAAAAACCTTGCTAAGTAAAAAGGCAAAATAAGCATTGAGGGGGAAGGGAGCATTGGCACAGCTTGATTGATGACATATACAAAAACTAACCTCCTTAGACTCCCGCCTAGGGAAGATGAAGACTAGGCATGAGTATAATATTGCAGCCTTCAGGGCCATCGAGGAGTTCATCGAAGGTCATGCAAGAAGTGTTTCACATCTTAGCGGTGTCCCGGCTACACTTTGGGGCAATGAGAAAGAGAGCAAAAGAACCAGAGAGGAGCTCGATAAGACGGATGCTGCTCATATGACCACGCTGGGCATGTATCATGCTTGGAAAAGAGTAAAGATGAGTATTGATCAAGCGGCCAAGAAGTAGTCCCGACTACTTTTGCTGGTCCTTATTGTTTTTATTACTGCTTCTTGGCTGTAGGCTTGCTGTTTTTTTGCCGTTGTTTTGCTGTTAAGTCTCGTTTGTGTAGCTGTTCTGGGCTTCGTTGTTCTTTGTCAGACTTTTGTGCTTTGCTACAGCTTCTCTGCTCCTCTCTCTTATTCCGGCTTTTAGGCCTTCTTTTGTACACAAGGGTATAGTCCCTTTCAAAAAACTATTTACCAATATTAAAAAAATATGCATGAATCCTAAGTAAGAAAAGTACACATTGGTGACACTTGCCCTTGTCCCTTTATGTACTTTGATTGATTTCTATTATGACTCTTTTCTACACCTCTCATTTTTATATGCACTTCTAGTCAAGTCACGTGATCCTTTTCTTTCTGTCTTGTCACATATGCCATTTTTATCTCGAGTACACTAGCGCCCACTTTGGAAACTAGCACCTAGGCACTCATGTCCCTTCTCGGGTACTCTTATCCCCCTTGTTCATTTTACAAAAAATTTCATTTGCGGTTTACCTTGTTTCTTTTTTAGCCTTGTCTTGCATTCTTAGTCACTATTTGGTGTCACTAATGTCAAAAATCAAACAAGAGACTCATATATATACATAACATACTAACTATTATTCTAGCTAGGAAATCAAGAGGGACTATCACATTTACATGTTATTATTACTATTCAAAAGGGCTCCATTATGGGTTGCATACATTGCATACAAAGAGGAAGTGTTGGATTTTATACCAAACATCTACATTCTCATATCAAAACTAGATATATCACTCTATCTTGTCATCATTAGCGCAAGGTAAAACCTAGTCCAAGGACACCATTTCACTCAAAAACAAAAAGAACTTCATGGAGTCGACATGTAGTGCGGTGCTTTCGGTAATAAGTTCACTCATCGGGTCACCGTCGAGGTCATTCCAACTTCACATATTGTATATTTTATTTAGATATAATATCTTTGTGAACTTTTACGATAGCTAGGGTTTGTCTTAGAGGTTACAGGTGACATCGAACTCTAATAGAAAAACAAGAGTGACAAGGAACTAATAGAAATCAATATCTTCTCGACCCGAAAAGACTAGATCCTCGAACATTTGTCTAGTCACAAGTACCCAAAAAAATCACCAACACTTTGAGGTACTTCTATCCTCCTAAGGGTGCTTCTATCTAGTACATCACCGAGTTGCATAACCCTTAGCCATCCATCTTGACACTATTTCTAGCCAAATCTAGCACTTAGATGGTCTCGATCACTTCCATGTCGCTTAAAATTAGATAAGTCTCTATCCCCTTTACATTTACTTAGAGTTAATCAATTTTAGAGACTTGTAAATTGAATATTGTTATATATAATCACCTAAATATAATTTGTTACAGTAATTACTCTAAAATAAGATTTAATTCAAATTAGATTAAATCATTTGGTGAACCCCACTCCTTGATCAAACTCATTGCCCTAGGATCCACATCCCTCATGGCTAAAAAATGGTACCCATCCCTAGATCACCCTAAGACCTTTATGAACATTGAGCTAATTTTTTCCCACACTGTGAAGAATCTGAATTTCATGATTTCATCCAAAATCCCATGTATCAACCCCATGTTATCCAACAACTCCTTTCATTCCAAGCATCTAATCTTGATGACCTACTAACTCCCGACTATTGTTATGTCTCCCCATTCAAAAAATTGATGAATATTCCCTTCCACCCACTATAGACATGAATGTTTCTCCATCTTCTCCCCTTATACTATGGTAAATGATAGCACTAATATATATTCTTTACATGATGAACTTATTTCTTGTGAAAATTTGGATGATAGTGATTATGATTATGATAATGATGATACACATGTTAATGATGATGTTTCTTGCATTAATATTGTTAAAATTGAATCTATTCCTCATATCTCTTCTACTTCTGAAATTGTTTCCATTGATTTCCATGTTGAAACCAATGCTAATCCTATTGCATCTCCTATTATTCATGATGATCATACAAAAATTGACTCATCCCATCGTATACCTCTAGATCCTCCACACATATCCCAATCCTCTCTTTAATTCCATATGATCATTGAAAATGGCAAGACCCAATGCCTCAACATGCCTTTCATTTCCCAAAACATTCATCCATAAAACATTCTTTCTCTCATGTATTTTTTTGGAAATTCACAAAGAAAATTCCATACACTTAACTTAGAGAGAAAATCCTATTATGATTCTATTGACAATAATACCATTCACTAAAATCCCATCCCTAAGAGAATTCACAATTCCATTTTTCCTAAGGGTTTAACTATGCCTACATTTTTTTGTTTCGATGGCATGGGAAATCCTTGCTTATATCTAAAAGTTTTTTTATTAGCAATGGATTCATATTCCAATGATAGGTTGCTTTTAAAACCTTATCTTCAATCTTCTGATATTGTTTTTCGGTGGGATATTCATTTACATAGTGGATCTATTAACACTTATTATGATATGGAGGATGCATTCCTTAGATGTTTCATTTCTAATAATGGGCCTAAAGTTACATATGAATGCTTACCTTCTTTGCATCAAGGAAAGAAAAAACCAATTCTAGATTATATTTTATGCTTTAATTATTGCATGTACCATTTAAATTTTGATCCTATTGATCTATAAATGCAATATATCTTTTGTTGTGGCTTAATTCCTCCTTTAAAAGAAAAGTTGTTTTATGATATATGTGATTCCTTTACTACTCTTTTTTATAAAGTTATTGACTTAAAAAATACCTAATTGTGGATCTTATTATGGTACCTATTTCTACCTCTTCTACCCCTCCCATTCCTACTAAAGCCTCTCCTTTCCTAACTATTAAACCCCCTTCATGGTCACCATTTCCTCCTCCATATAAGCATCCCTCCCCTCCACTACCACGTCGACTTCCACCTATAACTTCCCCACCTCCTACTCATGGACCATTATACTTTTGAAATTTTGTTATACCACATGATATCTTACATAATTTACCTGATAAGAGGTTAATTTGTTTACCTTCCAACAAACATCATCCCCCTCACCGCTCACACTACCATCCTAAATGTCCCATTTGTAATTCCCACCGCATTAATGACCACCGTGATAATGATTTTTATGCCCTTCATGATATACTCCAACAGTTAGAAGATAGGGGTTTCATTGCTTTCCACACCCACTCTCATGATCACTCTCTCTCTCTCCTCTTCCACATAGGTGAGCTTCTGTAACCATTAGCTTATCTCATTCACCACCTCCTAAGTTCATTATTCTTCCACCCCCTAAGTTCATCATTCATCCACCTCCTTCGGTCGTCCCATCTATCTCCACATCCTCTCAACCTCCCTTATTTTTATTACACCACAATGGATTCCTAAGAAGCCAACTTCTGCATCTCTCACCATCACACCTCTCATAGCTACCACGATTTCCTTTGACATCCAAGTAGGTACCTATATGCATGGTCTCATTGTTTTTCATGCTCCTAAAGTACGGCATCAGCCTCTTAACCTATTGTAGATGATCCTCTTCTCCATAGCATTACCCAATGATGCACTCATGTTCTCAAGGTTCACACATGACTATTGAGGTCCTTAGATGAACCTTACTCTCACATTAGGGGTGAACATATTTTTCCACCTCATCCTTGTCACATTTGATTATCTATGTTGTTACGCATCTCAAGATTATCATAAAATTATCATTGAATCATTATTTTATCACCTTACATTCCTCTACAATTATATCATAACATAACCATTTTTATTTATTTACTACTTATTGATATGTTTCGTCACATATATATCTATATCTACTATATGATCCGTTATTCATTATTATACTAATGCAATTATTATTCAACCCAAAAATTACCACTATATACTTATTTACACACCATCACAAATTTCAACAATCAATGTTTTCTATCAAATCAACAATACCAATGATGTATACAAAAATAGAAAGATATACAATTACTACCAGTGTCACAAGCAATCATAAACATCAACACCAGAAAAACCATCAATATGCATATATATATATATATATATATATATATATATATATATATAATACATAATCAAAATTAAAAAATAAAATCATTAGGGGCAAGCCCCATGCCTCAATACATCTTATATAATACATCATAGGTCCTCCTCGCTATGACTATCTACAACTATGGGAGCTCTAGAACTCGAAGCTTCACCACTAACCCTACGTTTTCGATCTCTAGATCTATTTCTCTCCACATGGCTCTGAAATATGTAATTCTCTTCCACCGCTCTGCAAATCAACCCTGAAGCTCCACATATCATGAAAACACATCTTGGGACATGCCACCCTCCTACACAGTTATCTTTCCCACTCACCTCTATGTGATATTCATCACGCACACTCAACAAAACTATACATGTGGTTTCCCCTATCACCACAGGGTCTCAAACAAATGGGCATGCTCACCCACAATCACATCCACTTTCTTTAGCATCCCTCCACCCATGATCACATTTGCGAGCACGTTGTAAGTCAAGGTACATAAGGAGGTATCCACAATCAATGTCTAATAAGCATCATCTACAACCACATGACAGACACCTCATATTAGTAATGACACATCGTCGTATTCATCAACCAAGCTAATAAATAAACCAATAATAATGTATGATGTTTATACTCTTCTCACGTCGATGCTACATCATCTACCTCAGGAGTGGGTACCTAACCCCCGACTCCTCTACATGTTGGCCTACCCGCCACATCTACAACCACTAAAAATAATAACACCCATTGGTGTGTTTCTAACCACTTCTTATATGCCTCGATATACCTCATTCCATCCACTCGTATTGGCCCTATGGTCGGATATTCCTCATCTAGACCTGGGGGCACTAGTTGTGCTCATGTAGGACCTAGCCTTGACCTTGCTCACTTCTCCACCCTAGTAGATCAGCACCATATATATGGCTATAAGGGCATGTCTTGGGCCATACCAAATTGACGAGATACCCACTCACCCCTGAATAACTTGGCCACTCCTGAAACGGTCCTCCAGCCCACATGGCGCATTGAATGCACCACAACTCAATGCCATCCTCCGTAATTTTTATATGGCCACTAAATAATCACCCTAAGGCCCATCTTATCCACCATTTACCTATACATGGTCATGTTCATCCTCCTGCATTACGGGTCCCCAACCACATCAATCCAAATATATCCGGTTGAGCCCAATCGGCTGTGTCCCACTAAGTGGCCTCATTATTGTTATATGATCATAATCACATACATGTAGTAGTGTGGTTGCTCCAATCCCTCCACCATGGTCCTCCCGCATGAATCTGTATAGATCCCTATATAAATGGGCCAACAAAATCATTCCCATGTATATATAATGTCATGCTCCGCTATCCTCGACAAAAATCATGCATCCTATACATAATGCCAACCCCACCACTTCCACAACCACTAATGAAGCTAGTACTACTGCAATGAATGTCCCCAATCATAGAACCCCATACCTAAAAATCACATCCAAACTAATATGTCTCAAAGATGCACTCGACACCTTGTTAAATATCATCATTCTACCCTCATCTAGTTATGGTCATCTACTACTTCCATAGCATGTACCCTCTCTCCAACAAAGATGCAAACTCAATATCCTATACAAATCCTCAAGTGTCACCATGCATCTCTCCTATCGTAAACCAAAATGTGCAAGTATCCACACACCACCTCTCACACAATGTTTTCAACAATGACGTATTATGAGGAACCTCCCTAATCTAATGATGTACCACAAGCCAAAGATGACCCAATACACCCCACTCATCATCGTTCAACCCCAAACTAATAAATTCACTCAAATCACACCCCACACAAAACTCCCTTGACTATATATCTCTCTAAAAACATAGTATTAGCACACACCTATGCTTCAATATCAATCATAACAACCTCAAAATTAACTAACTTCACCAAACAACACAAATAATTAGTCCCTGAGACACTAGCGCCCAATGATATGTCATTAGTGCCGGAACTAGGCGCTACTTTCCCGACAGAAAAAAACACCCTTTCTACTTCCTCTCGAGTCAAAAATGCCAAATTTTACAAAATTTCAAATTTTGCTAAAAATGTTAAAAACAAACATATTTGACAAAAAATTCCATATTTGACCGTATATACAAGATTCATTGTCGTCTTTCTAGTCACATCCTATTAGAATTTGAGGATTCTAGTAAATACGGATTTAATCAACTTACATATTATATAATGTTATGATAAATATTTAAATAAACATTACATCATAACATAAGTAAATAAACAAATACTTACATAAAATAAATAACACATGTGACACAGTATGTATAGTGGAAAACCCCAATAGGGTAAAAACCACTTTGAAAATAACCTTTTACTTTAGATAACTTGTTTTACATCTAGTAAGATAACCTCCTCCTTAAAACCCTATTTACCAAGGGTAATACTAAATCACTTGATTCCCACACCTTGATATATTTCCTGAGTATATCAAATAAGGACCTATTGATGGTGAATCGTAGCACCCCTGAATGTCTGCAACTCGATGGGTTGAGACTCTCAGTGCGATTGCATAACATGGAGCTTTTCCCAAGTGTGGGACCTTGCAAAATCGGAAAAACTCTCTGGTTGAAGGCCGGTTCCTATTCCTCTGTTCAGATGCATATGTAAAAATGCAGAGGGTTTACTAAAAACCTAATCTAACTTTCCAAGGAGACAGGGTAAGAAGATGCATAAAATAAAACCTAAACTACAAAGGTGATGCACCGAGGAATGAAGAACACCTGTCTTGCCAATAAACACAAACCATAAAAAAACACAATGCAAGATCATGCACAGATAACCAGATTCATAGTGAAAGATCAGGAGGATGCAAATGAACACAGAGAGGGTTGAGAATCATCCACAGACATGCATTAATTTGCTCCAAAGATTGATACAACACACTGTAAAATGCCAAGAGGCAAAGTTGCATTACAGTTTCAAATGGGAGGTTTGAACTCCACAAGTTTACTCCGCCAAAGAGAAGAAGGGAGGGGAAAAACAAAATGTCCAACCTTTAGAAAGAAGCCCCTCCTTACAATTTATAGGAAGAATGAGAGAGAAAAGAGAGAGGAATTCCAAATCTACCCCAACCACCTCCAGGTTGCATTTAACTCATCTCATAATGATGGTAGGTGAGAACCCCAGCGAACCCAAAAGTGGCGAACTGTATTTTGCATTTTTAAGAATTTTTTATCACTCAATTATTTGGACAGAGGACCTTGTAAGATTTCCGAAAAGTCCAACCTTGCATGAATCCGAGCTCCCAGTCAAAAGTTATGGCCATCTGAATATCTGCACCAGGGTCTGCTTCTTGTCAGCGCTCAAAATGTTGCGCCTCCTGAAGGTGCGCCATAGGCGCATCCGTGTGTGTGTCGACATCCTCTTACGTGTGCCAAGGCACAACTTTTTCCCTGTTGACACTCTGTGTCATGCGCCATTTCCGTGCGCCAAGGGTGCATCCTTTACCCTCTCGACATCCATTTCGGTGTGCCACTTTCCTGCACCTTGGCGCATACATTTTAGTGTCAACACTCATTGTCATGCGCCATTTCCATGCGCCAAGGGTGCATCCTTTACCCTGTCGACATCCATTTCTGTGCGCCACTTTCCTACACCTTGGTGCATACATTTTAGTGTCAACACTCATTGTCATGCGCCATTTCCGTGCGCCAAGGGCGCATCCTTTACCCTGTCGACATCCATTTCTGTGTGCCACTTTCCTGCACCTTGGCGCATACATTTTAGTGTCAACACTCATTGTCATGTGCCATTTCCATGTGCCAAGGTGATAAATGTCAGGGATTTGAGCTTCTTTGATTTCTATAATCTTCTGCTTGTCTATATCTACCTGGGGGAAGATATATACAACAATTTGGCGACTCAATGGGATTACCTGCCTGCTAGGTAGAAGATCAGTGGCCTTTTAGCAATCCATTGGGCATGGAGTCATAAGCAATAACTTGAAACCAACCTGATATCTGATCCCGAACCTGATATTGCAACTCCTTCTTCGAGAGCATGCTGAACTGAAGAAAACAACCTGAGAGCAACAAAACTCGTGCTTGGAGCACTTAGGAAACCGAAACCTAACTACAACAAGACAATGTGCATACGCACTTAGAGGAATTGAAATCTAGGCTAATATTTACAAGGGTAAACCTTTTCTTTTCAGTAGAAATTTTTAAGATAGATTCCGTTAACCAGAATCGGGAGTTCTCCTCCATCCAAAGTAGACAATTGGAAGGCATTGCTATTCTTACATCCTGTGACCATGTAGGGGCCACTCTAAATGGCATCAAACTTGGAATGCCTTCCTGGTTTTGCCCGATCTGCATCCCATTTCAGAACTAGGTCCCCTTCCTGGAAGGTCCTTGCTCTTGCTTTCTTATCAAACCATCTTTTTACTAAGGCCTGATCTTTCTCAATTGTTTGAATTACATGTTCTCTAATTTCTTCCAATTCCATCAACTCTGCATACCTGGCCTCCATTGGTTCAAACTCAGCCAACTCCAACTGCTTCATGAACTCCAATGCAGTGCGGTTCTAATGATATAGGCACATCCTGCCTCTTTTCCATAGACCAACTTGTAAGGGGAATTACCTGTAGACCTCTTTGGTGTTATTCTGTTAGCCCATAATGCTGATTTTAGCTTGGTATGCCATGTTCTTTGATTTTCGTCCAGAGTCCTCCTGATGATTCTTAGCAAATTTTTGTTCGTGGACTCTGCCTGTCCATTACCCTGTGGGTAATAATTTGAAGAGGTGCTCAAATAGATTCCATTCTTGACAGCCCATTCTGTAATCTTGGAACCTATAAATGCCAATGCATTGTCTGATATGATAATGGCCAGCACACCAAACCTGGTCACTATTCCTTCATAAAATTCTAGTATGTTAGACTCATTTACTTCTTTGAGCGCTGCTGCTTCGGTCCACTTGGTGAAATAGTCCGTTGCCGTGAGAATCCACTTGTGGCCTTGGCTTGAGTTTGGATTGATGACCTTGACGAAGTCCAATCCCCATTGCATAAATGGTTGGTCAACTAGAATTGGGTGCAATGGAAGTGCTGCTAGTCTTTCTTTGCCTGTGAAGAGTGCACATTTCTTGCACTTTCTTATCCATGTATAGCAGTCACTGAAGATTGTCGGCCAATAATACCCTGCCTTCATTATCTTGAGAGTTATTACTCATGGGGTAAAATGTCCTCCAGAATCTCTATCGTGAAAATCTCGTAACACCCTTTTAATTTGATTTGTCCCAATGCACCTCAATAGAACTCCATTGATGTCTTTCTTAAACAAAACACCATCAACAAGCACATATGGAATGGCTTGTAATCTAAAGTATCTCCTCTTTGCTTTGCTCATTTCTGGGGGGCATAGGCCTGTCTGTAGGAAGTGTATCACATTCTGAGTCCAACACGGAGTGGGCACATCATCATTT
Source organism: Taxus wallichiana var. yunnanensis (assembly GCA_018340775.1). Classification (NCBI taxonomy): domain Eukaryota; kingdom Viridiplantae; phylum Streptophyta; class Pinopsida; order Cupressales; family Taxaceae; genus Taxus; species Taxus wallichiana. Next base: position 519,056,069 of record CM031238.1, on the reverse strand, counting down.
TCCTATTCTTGACCATCCTGTAGTACCAAGACAGCTCTCTTTTCATTACCTCGCTTCAACTTGTTGACTCAAGGCTAGCTTCTCACATAGTCCCTTCCCACGTACTAGTTTGGTGACCTTGATCTCGATGTCATATTCCATGACACGAGTTATCCATCCTGCACGTTTCTCATTCAAATCCTTGTTTAGAAGGAAGTCCCTGACTCCCGCATGAGAGACCAATAATTGGATCTTGTTGTTTGAGACTAGGTGCTTGAATTTCTTTAAGCTCCTGATTACTGCAAGGACATGCTTTTCAATGAAAGAGTACCTAGTTTCGTATTCCTCCAAGCCTTGACTGAAGAAAGCAACTAGTTGTTCTAATCCTCCTTTGTTTTGTTGTACCAGGATTGCAGAAATCGTGTCCCCACCACCAAAGGCATATAGCACGAAGTCCTTGGAGAAGTCTGGATTGACGAGAGTCGAGCTTGAGATATAGCCTCTTTTATTGCCTCAAAACTTGCCTTGCCTTATGATGTCCACTTAAATGTCATACTCTTCTTTAACATCAGTGTTATTGGCTTCACAAGAGCAGTAAAATTTGGGACAAATCATGCGGACAAAATTGATCCTTCCCAAGAAGCTTTGAAGAGCCTTCTTGTGGCTTGCAATGGCAATGCTCGAATTGCTTCAACTCTTTCTCGGTCAATCTTCAACCCTTCCTTTGAAACAATATGGCCTAGAAGTTTTCCCTCGTGAGCCGAAATATGCATTTTTTGGGATTCAATGATACCCCAAATCTTCTACACCTCTAAAATACTTGCCTCAAATGACAGAGGTGATCCGCTGCATTTTTTGAGAATACAGTGATGTCGTCAAGATATATTAGAACTATTTTATTGATCAACCCCTTGAATGCCATATCCATTGCCCTTTGGAAGGTGGCTCCAGCATTTGATAGCCCAAATGGCATTTTCTTGTAGGCATAGGTCCCCCATTTGGTGGTGAAAGTCGTCTTGAATTGGTCATCTTCTTTCACCATCACCTGATTGTACCCTGAGTAGCCATCTAGGAGAGAGAATCTCTCTGAACCGGATACTACTTGCAATATTTGTTCCATTGAAGGAAGTGGGTAATGGTCTTTGAGAGATGCCCTGTTTAGGTCTCGAAATCCACACACAACCTGATTTCTCCACTCTTCTTCCTGACCGAAACCAAGTTTGCAACCCAGCTTGAGTGCTTGATCGGAAAATAATGCTTGCCTCTATTAGCTTATTTAGCTCTTTCTTCATTAGAGGTTCAATGTGAGGGTTGACTGGTCTCTGCTTCTGCCTGATGGGCTTAGCATCTGGATCCAATTCTATGGTATGTTGTGCCAAATTTGGATTGAATCCTCTTAAGTCTTCATAGCTCCAAGCGAAGACATCTAGAAATTCTTGGCAAAGTTGTATGAAATCTGATTTCTCCTGCTCAGTGGCCACTTTACCAATTTGAAGAGTTTTGCCTTCCCCAACCGGAATTGGCCCTGAATCTTCTCTCTTGACCTGTATGTTAGCCTTTTCCTTATGAAATTGGTCATTAGGGTTGAAGATAGAATCCAATGTTACTAAACCCTTAGGAAGCTTGTTTGTCCGCAGCTGCACTACTTGATCCCCATACTGCTGCTCTAATCTATCCTGATTCCTAGCTGAGAATTCAGCCTCTTCTTGTAAGAAATTGATGATCTGTTGATCATTCTCAAACACCTTCCAGCTTATGTTATTATCTAGAATTGCTGGCCTCACAATCACATGGATATGTGGGCTGTGTTTTTCCCTTCTGATGTTTTCAACCACATCAAACATTGCTCCAACTGCTGCGAGCCTATCTATGACTTCATTTTTCTTCCTGGGTATGGACACAATGTTGAAAGCTTCAAATCCTCAATGAGGTCCCATACCCTATTCTTGTAGCTCTTCAAAGAAGTCGTTCTTTGTAGCATGTTTTCCCCTAACTTGGTTGATGATTAGCTCGCTATCTCCAAACACCTGCAAGTTCTTTATGCCCCTTTTCCTGGCCCAATGAATTCCATGAATCAATGCTTCGTATTCAGCCATGTTGTTTGAACAGGAAAACTGGAAATGAAAAGCTGAAAAATATTTGATGTCTTGTGGTGAAATCAACATTGCACCACCTCCAGCACCTTGTCTGCTTCTCGAACCATCAAAAATAATTTCCAAACTTTTTTTCATCCTTTTGTTCAGGCTGAATGATGTCGGGAATGGGTGAATTTTCTTCGTGTATACAATACATGCCCAATTCAGATTCTTCAATTTCCTTGTATGGGTCAAATTCATGACTCTTGTTTGCCCATTCATCCAAAGTTAAATCAGGAATTCCCTCGACCTTAGTACCTGTTTCTAGATCACTTGAACACTCCTCCTGATCAAAAGCCGAGCAATTTGCATTGATAGGATTTGGTACATGAGGCTCAATATGGAAATTGGCAATTGGTTCTGACCTGATTATTGCTTTGGCTCCATACCTTGTCCTAAAAATCATGTGTGACCAATCTGCAAATAAATATCCACCGATTTTTGCAGTGAAGTCTCTTGATAGACACAACACAAAGAGTGGCGGAAGGTCAATCACAGACACATCTTGTAGAACTGTAACATTAGGATAGGAATGTAGTGTTAGGCTTAACCCTTTGATGACCCCAACTATTTCCTACTGCTGTTCCATCTAGTTGCACTACTCCTTTCAGCACTGGCTCATACTTCAGACCCAGTTGATCCGCTATTTGCTTTGGCATCACTGAACTACTTGGCCCTAAATCTATCATGCAGTAGTGTACCAAGTGGTTTCCAACAATCAACGAAATATAGAATGGTGGAGGCTTCAAATTTTTCCTTGTCTGGCCCCCATCATGTTGCACTGCATTAGTTAGAACTTTCTCATGTCCCTGGTTTGATACATTTGTGGCAGACCAATTAGCCATTGCAGCTTGCAATAAATCTCGTTGCCCTGGGATCGCAAGTGATTCCCACATGGAAATGTTCACATGTGTCTTCTTCATTTGATCGATGATGTTGAAAGGGGATGAATTGTCCTTTTGTTGTCCCTTACTTGGCGTAACCTTTTCTGGAGCTTGAACAGGTGCATGTGTTGCTACAACAGGTACCTTAGGTTGATTTTGCACATTTGGAGCTGCGTTTGGTCTACTGACCCCTTGTTGTGTAGGAGTGGACTGAGAAACAACTGGATTACATGGTTGTCCCTCTCCTATATTTCTCTTCTTTGACCGTGTGTTGGCAGCCACGCCTTGAAAAGGCTGTTGGTTAACTCCACAGAAGTCTTCCGTTTGCCAATTGGCCAATGTGGTTTCTATTGGAGGTCCTTCTTGTTGCATTTCTTGTTGTTGATTCTCCTCCTGGCTTGGTTCTTGAGGAACACCAATGGTTTGCACCATCAAGGCCTGATTTAGTGCACCATTGAAACATGCTGACTGATTGTGAGGTAGATTGCAAGGGTAACACCAGTCGTACTCCTGTGCCATGTTATTTTGTGTCGGGACCAAGGCTCTTGAGGACATCATTGCATTTGGATCATACGGTCGAAATGGCCTAGCAGCTTGAGGTTGTCCTTGGTTTTGGTTTTGATTTGCAGCCTGAGGTGGTGGTCTATTTTGTTGGTATGGGGGCCTAGCTTGGTACTGTGCTTGAGGCTGATACGGTCTAGCACTTTGAGCTTGTTGTCTTTTGATAGTCACTAGCTCATTTCCAAGGTTCTGCAGTTGTTTCATGACCTCCTACAATTCCTTTGAAGTATTTGAAGAATTCGACGCCTCATTATTGCTTTGATTTCTAGGAGTTGGAATGGGATTCAACTCTGGTGCTTGACTGGTTGTAGGATTTCCCATATCCGGATAGAGAGGCATTGGTGGCCTTGGTGCAAGCTTGCCAGCTTGGATCAAACAGTTCTCTACTCTGATAGTTGTGTCGTAGGCCCCCGCAACGTTGTTCCTCCTATTGATTGGATCATCATGGCTATGTCTCGAATTTATAGCCTTTAAGAAATAAAGGAATGCTCCTTCGGCGGTTGGTCTCACAGCTATTGGAATCTTGTCCCATGTCCGTTGGAATCTGAAGTTGAAATCTGTCATTTGTTCATTAGGAGCCCTTTTGATTGTTGTCAGCTGTTCCAATAAAGACAAATTGTCCGCCCTCTCCCCGAATTGGTTGCAAAGAGCTGAACAAAGTTGGTTCCAATTCGTAATAGACCCTGTTGCTAGGCTCCTAAACCATTGTAAGGCCTTACCTTTGAAAGATGAAGCCAACAACTTGACTGCAACATCCATTTCATTTATTTCGTGGATTGCACATGCATTAGCAATATCCTGGATGTGATCAATAGGAGTAGTATGATTTTCTCCTGTAAAATAGGGTATATTCTTTAGTGCTGCAACTGGAATTTGATTATGAGCATTTAGGGCAAGTGGACTACTGCCCATGAAATTGACAAAGGGATTCGGTGGTAGATGTGCCATTATGATTGGCCTAAGAACCCTGGTCGATGCGAGAAAAGGCCTACCAGGTGGAGGTGTAGACAAAGTCCTGTTAGGTGGAGATGGTGATCTTTGTGGTCTTCTTCCTCTCCTTCCTCCTCCTGGTGATAGTTTCAAATGGACAAATAGCCCTCTTTCTTGAGTATTGGACCTGGTTCGAATTCTTCTCATATGCCCGGAAACTTTTGCTTTGCTACACCACTTTGAATTTACCCCTTCTGAGTCGCCGATGTGTTAGAAAAATGAGCCTCAAAAGGCGACTTCTCGCCAAGTTACACACCAAACTCCGACAATATTTTTAAAAATAGAATTTTAAAAGACCTGTATTTTGAGATTTTAGAGTTTGGAATTTGATTTGGAATGACAGGTCCCAAAATCAAAAATGCCGAGGACTTCCGAAAACCAAAATCCGAAAATAAAAAACCATGAAATTTTGAAAGTCAAAATCTCAAAATCTAAGAATACCCTTTTGAAGATTATCCCCGATCTATCAACCGGTGAAATTTTTTGGTGTAGGTGGTATATTTATTCACTTATTTAGTGTTATTCCACCTCACCAGGTGAGTCATCTCACTTAGGTGGACATGGATCTAGGTGTCATCTTAGTTATGACAGATTCTCTTACAGAATCTGTCATATGTGTAAGTTGCGTCATAGGAGTTACATTCCCATTTGGGAAAGTAACTCCTCTTCTCCATTATGGAGGAATCTTTTCTTACATGGGAGTTACACATTTACTCCCCTATATGTACACACCTTTCCTGATCTATGAACACGGAGCATGGGCCTCTTTTGAGCCTTTTTTCCTCAATGCATGCACATTACTTTCCGAGTGAGTTCTTGCTTCGATCTTGAAGCTACGCCATTTCCGCGGTTGAGTGCAACGTGTCGATGCTCACGGATTCCCTCCAGATCTTCGTCATTCCTCCGACATGGTATCGAGCGTGGGGACCGGAATCGTGTTGCTCACCATCGTTGCTCCATCGTGTAGTTGCTTACTACTCTCTGCCTTGTAGTTTCTTGTGCAAGTTCTCATTCTTGTTTCGTGCTCTATTTGCATTGATTTTGGGGTTTTACACCTCTATTCGTTTTTTCAAGTGTTGGGTCGTGTTCGTGGGTTTTCTGCCTTGCACGTGTATTCTGGAGGAGTTTTGAGGTGTTATAATGGTTCAGGTTGTGTTCAGATTCAGCTCAAGTTCTGGCTTGAGCATGAGTGTATTGGTCTGAACCTGTGGAGAAATTTCAGTTTTGCGCTTCAGAGTTTTTTGGTAGTTGAAAGGTTCAAAGGATTTGTGGTGTTTTTCGGTCAGCCCTCTTCGGGGTTGTTCTTGAGCTCTCTGCATTGGTTTTGTGCATGGGTTTTTGGCTGCTCGCATTAGATCCTCCTTTGCATGCTCCATGCAACTCGGCCTGCATCGGTTCTTACACTCTCGAGCTCACATTCGGTCGATGGTTGAGTGTTGCTTTACATTGTCTTCACCGACAACTTGCTGGTGACTCATCTCATGCTCGTGGTTGAACCTCAGTGCGTTGGCTTATTGCTTGACCGGTTGCTTTGTCCAACTCAGCCTTTCTTCTTGTGCTCGTGCATTCCTACTCACCTCTGGTTTGCCACACCGTGCCTACGTTGGATTTACCCTTCGGCTTTGGTGTGCCTCTATACTCTGCGCATCTGGTCTCTAGCCCGTTTCTTTACAGCAGAACTCTGTCGGTTGCAGATCTTCAAATGCTGCCTCCAACACCTGCACTTTTTTGCATTGAAAAGAACTACGTTTTTTAGCTTTGGAAAAACGTTTTTCTGTCTCGTGCGTTGAACAGTCACCTCCAATTATTGCCACCAGCCGCACCTCTAGCCGTTTCTCGTGTGACCATTCCCGTGTGTCGCTTTCTATCTGGTGTGGCATCTCCAACTCCTGCGTTTTCTCCTCTGGCACCTCTGCGTCTTCTTTTGGAGTTTACACAATAGTTACAACCTTTGCAGAGGCCGTTTGCACTCTGCCCACCCTCTGCCTCAAAAAAACACGTGGACCCTACACATGTAACTTGGTCAAAACCATGCACTCCGTCAACAATTCCTTTTAAAATTGTTTGTAGGTCAAAACAATTCCTCTTTTTTAATGTTTTGAGGCAAAACATTTCATTATTGGCATTGTAATAAGTTTTAGCTTCTATTTTTGACTTGTATTATGTCCTTCATTCGCGCGTCGAAGACGGAGGGCGAGGTCCGGGGTTGGCAGGAGGCTAATCCCCCCTCGCAAGCAAAACAAACCCTTGCTAAAATTTGATGCCGTTTCCAACGAGTAGTCACACGACACCCTTTGCACCCATTTAGAGCACTTTTTTAATGCGTTTGCAGCATCTAGTGTATTTTTCCATCAGTTGCGGGAATCGTTTTAATGCTATAACTTTTGACTCGCTGCTCATTTCTGAGCGCTTCCTTGGTCAAAGTTGCATGATTTTTGCACACTACGTGATGGAATTTCCAATTTTGTAAACGCACTACTTTTATAAAGTGCCGCATTCTGGGGGGTTGCTTGTACTCTTGGGCCTACACACGCAGACGCATTATCGGCCGAGTCCGACGTCTTGCACTTTGCATCTTGCATTTTTTTCATCATGGAGAGTTCTCTTTCCAGATGTGAGCATCGTAGGATCGCCTTACAGCCTCTGCCACTTCTCACCGGGAGAGAGACCTATTCAGCTTGGCGTGCTTCCATGGAACGTTACTTCACCCACGAGGGTCTTTTACCCTTCTTGCTTGGGCCAGTTCCTGCACCCGCTGATCATCGTCATCTAGAGGACTTCCTCGACACTTGTGACCATGTCTTTGGTCACATGATGATGCATGTCTCTCGTTCTCTCTGGTTTCACGTGGCAGACTCAGATCCACCTCACCGTGTCTGGAGCATTCTTCAGTCCTTCTATGGAGACCCTTCACATACTGCCGCCGCCGCTGCTGCTGCTGATTCAGTTGTCTCCTCCATTTCTTTGTGTGATGGCAGTTCCATTGACATAGACTCGCTTGATTCTACTTCTGATGACGAGGATTGTGCACCTGTTCTGATGTCGAGAGTACTACAAAGGACTCTTCTCCTCTTTCTCTCACTATTCCAGAGAGTGTTGACACTTCCCACATCTCATCAAATATCGAGCAGTCCCCTTCTTAGTCTCATATAGTCATCACACCCGCCTCCTTTCCACTTCCAGTGTGTGAGGCCCTTTTCACTCCTCTACCTTCATTGGATGACTCATACCTATCATACATCGCTCTTCTGTTTGTTGAGCCCCCTCATTGGGATGAGTATCTGCCTGACCTTAGTCGTCTTTTCGCAGAGTCTACTTGTGATGCACTACAGTTCCGCATCCATCTATAGGTGTTTCAGAGGAGTTCATCATCTCTATTGTTGGGAGTGCCCCTTCCGGGAATCATGTCACTTCCACATTTCCAGAGACCTTCATTGATCCACCCTCAGCTGTGGATCCCTTTTTTGTTGTGGAGGATGTTTTGTTCCCTTCACATCACTTGGACATCCTTTCTGTGGGTGTTCCTCTTCACTCTAACAGTTCTACACACGTGGCATTACCTTCGGTTCCTTGGCACTCACTCGCTAGACCTATGTCACACTTCAGCACACCAGACTCAGAGTTCTTCGTGTTGCTGCCTTCAGTTTCCTTTATGGAGTGGGTGGACTTCCAGCACGTCATTTCTGTCCTTCCTAAGGGTAGGCACATAGTTCGTTATGGGTGGCTCTTCTTCAGTCCAGAGGCAGAGGATCTCATCATCGACATTCTTCTGGGAGACTTCCTAGAGTCTGTAGAGTTTAGATCCGTCCATGGCATCTTCTGCATTCCTCTCATCTCCCTCTTCTTCTCTCTTCTTCTTCTTTCCGAGAGATTGCCTCTTTGTACATGGGTACCCTTTCAGGCTCGTCTATGGCCGGGACCCATATTTGGCATCTTTCTTAGATTAGAGAGTTTGCTTTTCTCTTGTAGTGGATGTTTTTCCCACTGGGTTTTCCTTCACTGCTTGGGACTTCTTCTTGTACATGGGTGCCTCATCAGGCTTTGTGCCGGGACCCATTTCTTGTTTCTGACTTGCCGCCTCATCCTAAGTTACGATGAAGGGGGGGTGTTGGTGTAGGTGGTATATTTATTCACTTATTTAGTGTTATTCCACCTCACCAGGTGAGTCATCTCACTTAGGTGGACATGGATCTAGGTGTCGTCTTAGTTATGACAGATTCTCTTACAGATCTCATCATATGTGTAAGTTGCGCCATAGGAGTTACATTCCCATTTGGGAAATTAACTCCTCTTCTCCATTATGGAGGAATCTTTTCTTACATGGGAGTTAAACATTTACTCCCCTATATGTACACACCTTTCCTGATCTATGAACACGGAGCATGGGCCTCTTTTGAGCCTTTTTCCCTCAATGCATGCACATTACTTTCCGAGTGAGTTCTTGCTTCGATCTTAAAGCTACGCCATTTTCTGCGGTTGAGTGCAATGTGTCGATGCTCACGGATTCCCTCCAGATCTTCGTCATTCCTCCGAAAAAATTTGACTTGTTTTGAGCAAGTTAAGTCCTTGAAAATTGATTTCAAAGTTCAGCCCAGATGGTGAAAATATGAAATTGTAAAACCTACAATTTTTTAAGTCTGAATTTCTTGAAAGTTCCTTCAAATCTATGGAATGACCTCTTGGTCCCACTGGGCATGCCAAAACTATTGATGGCAAATCGCAGCACCCCTAAATGTTTGCAACTCGATGGGTTGAGAATCTCAATGTGATTGCATAACATGGAGCTTTTCCCAAGTGTGGGACCTTGCGAAATCGAAAAAACTCTCCGGATGAAGGCCAGTTCCTATTCCTCTTTTCAGATGCATACGCAAAAATGTAGAGGGTTTACTAAAAACCTAATCTAACTTGCCAAGGAAACAGGGTAAGAAGATGCATAAAATAAAACCTAAACTACAAAGGTGATGCACCGAGGAATGAAGAACACCTGTCTTGCCAATAAGCACAAACCATAAAAAATGCAATGCAAGATCATGCACAGATAACCAAATTCACAGTGAAAGATCAGGAGGATGCAAATGAACACAGAGAGGGTTGAGAATCATCCACAGACATGCATTAATTTTCTCCAAAGATTGATACAACAAACTGTAAAATGCCAAGAGGCAAAGTTGCATTACAGTTTCAAATGGGAGGTTCGAACTCCACAAGTTTACCTGCCAAAGAGAAGAAGGGAGGGGCAAAACAAGAATTTCCAACCTTTAGAAAGAAGCCCCTCCTTACAATTTATAGGAATAATGAGAGAGAAAAGAGAGAGGAATTCCAAATCTACCCCAACCACCTCCAGGTTGCATTTAACTCATCTCATAATGATGGTAGGTGAGAACCCCAGCGAACCCAAAAGTGGTGAACTGTATTTTGAATTTTTAAGAATTTGTTCTCACTCAATTAGTTGGACGAGAGGACCTTGTAAGCTTTCGAAAAGTCCAACCTTGCATGAATCTCGAGCTCCTGGTCCAAAAAAAGTTATGGCCATCTAAATATCTCTGCGCTGTGGTTTGCTTCTGTCAGGCGCTCAAAATGTTGCGCCTCCTGAAGGTGCGCCATAGGCGCATCCGTGTGTGTGTCGACATCCTCTTACGTGCGCCAAGGTGCAACTTTTTCCCTATTGACACTCTGTGTCATGCGCCATTTCCGTGCACCAAGGGCGCATCCTTTACCCTGTCGACATCCATTTCTGTGCGCCACTTTCTGCGCCTTGGCACATACATTTTAGTGTCAACACTCATTGTCATGTGCCATTTCCGTGCGCCAAGGGTGCATCCTTTACCTTGTCGACATCCATTTCTGTGCGCCACTTTCCTGCACCTTGGCGCATACATTTTAGTGTCAACACTCATTGTCATGCGCCATTTCCGTGCGCCAAGGGCGCATCCTTTACCCTGTCGACATCCATTTCTGTGTGCCACTTTCCTGCGCCTTGGTGCATACATTTTAGTGTCAACACTCATTTTCATGCACCATTTCTGTGTGCCAAGGTGATAAATGTCAGGGATTTGAGCTTCTTTGATTTCTATAATCTTCTGCTTGTCTATATCTACCTGGGGGAAGATATATACAACAGACCTAAAGTCATTTTTATATAAGGTGATCGGGTATGTCTCCACCCACCTTTCCAACGTAAATGGTTGACACATATACCTAGGTGAGTGTATTTAATAAATATAAATATGAATGATTCACATTATTAAATACTTACCTAATGTATATTACCTAGGTATGAATATTTAATAATAGAAAAGTATTTCATATTATTAAATATTTAACCTATATAATAGTGATGGACCCATATTAATTAAGGGTTGGCCAGACCACTTAATCATTATGTTCCAACACTCCCCCTTAATGTTAAGTGGGATAACATATGCCAATAGATTACCTACTCATGGTATACTACAGGATTTATAATCCTTAAACCATAAAGGTTTTAGGCTAGCATATTGGGTGAAGGAATTATAACACCTTCATCATACTCAAGTTACCTTTTGGTACAAAAGGATTTGGAATCCCAAAGATCATCCCATGATCAATGGCTAAGTATGATTTGTGAGTTTTACATATTCTCACAAGTTATCATAAAATATTATTGAACCCAATCATATAGGATCCTTTTATAACTAAGGACCTCCTTAATAATATGCTTTCACTAGATGTTTACTGGTAAATTCAATAGCACTAAAGAGTTTATTGAAGACCACCTTTAATATCTTTCTACACTTCTTTTTAAAAAAGAAGTCGAGGAGGTATACATGCCTCAAAGGTATTTTTACACTTGCCCGAAGGTCTTTTTACAAATGCCCGAAGGTCTTTTTACAAAAACCAAGTTCCATTAGGAGGTGACATTGTCATGCACACTCCCCCTTAATGGAAACTTCGACAATCCAAGTTTTTCACGAAAGTGACAAAACTTTACAACACTCAGGGGCTTTGTGAAGATATCAGCAACCTACTCTTCAGTCAACATGAACTTGAGATCTATCTCACCACTTAGCACCTTCTCACGGATGAAGTGTATATGTATCTCAATGTGTTTTGTCCTCTAATGTTGTATTGGATTATGTGCAAGAGCTATGGTGCTTTGGTTTTCATAGAACAAAGGAACACTACGTGGATCCTTCATCTTTATCTCATCGAATAACCTCTTTAGCCATAGAGCCTCTTTTGACACTTCCATTACACTTCTATACTCAGCTTTTGTTGAAGAGATAGAAATAGTTGGCTACTTTTTGCTACACCAAGTAATGGCACCTGCACCAAATTTAAACACATAACCAGTAGATTTTATATCCAATACATCACCAACATGATCAGAATCACAAAATCCATATAAGTTAGCATTTTCATTCTTAGTATAATGCAACCCATAATTGATTTTACCTTTAATATATTTAAGAATCCTTTTTACAAGATTCCAATTATCTCTATAAGGTTCTTGCATAAACCTAGAAGCAATTCCTACTACATAGGAAATATTTGGTCTGGTGATAGTTAGATATATCAAACTACCAACTAACTGCCTATATAAAGTAGGATCAAATTTTTCACATGCAGGTTTAGGATCAATTTTCAGTCCAACTTCCATAGGAGTAGAAATTGTTTACAATCAATCATATTAAACTTTTTTAGTACATTGGTTGCATATTGTGCTTGAGAAACAACAATAGAATTTTTATCTTGAAATATAGCCATGCCAAGAAAATGATGTAAGAGACCTAAATCAGTCATTTCAAAGTATTGTTTCAATTTTTCTTTAATTCTACAAATTAAAAGAAAGATTATCACCAGTCATAAGAAAATCATCAACATATATACAAACAATGATAATATGTGATCCTTCTTGCTTAATGAATAGATCATTGTCAGAAGAACAATTAGCAAATCCTAACTATTTAAAGAAAGAATTAATTTTCGCATACCAAGCTCTAGGAGCTTTCTTTAAACCATACAAGGATTTTTTCAATTTACAAACATAGTTTTCTTTACCAGTTTCTTCAAATCCTTTAGGTTGAGACATGTAAAGTTCTTCTTTTAAATCACCATTCAAAAAGGTATTTTTCACATCCATTTGGTGGATTTCCCACCCAAATTGAGTGGCAATTACAAATAAGGTCCTAACAATACTCATTTTAGCTACAGGGGAAAATGTCTCAACATAATCAATACCAGGTTTCTGAGTGAAACCTCTAGCAACAAGTCTAGCTTTATGTTTTTCAATACTACCATCTGTATTATATTTTACTTTGTATAACCACCTAGACCCTATAATACTTCTTTTCTCTAGAGGTGGAACCAACTCCCAGGTTTGATTTTGAATTAGGGCATTATATTCAGCTTGCATTGCATTGATCCACTTCTCATCCTGAGAAGCTTATTCAAAACTTTGTAGCTCAGGTTCATACAAGGTCATTAATGCATGGTACGTATGATGGCTTCTGGTCATTTTCCTAAGATCAATAGGATTAGAACTCTTTAACACAGATTGAGCCCATTTTGGTTTCTTAACTAGGGAGTTAGGATATTCAGAAGCATCTATAGTATTAACACAAGAAACATCATCATGACCATTTACTATATTCTTAATATCAGAATCATAACCATTATTAGAAATATTGACAGAGTTAGGAACATCTTTACCATTATCAGATGAACAAAAGCATTTTTCCAAAACCACCACATTGCGGTTTTCAGTTACTTCCCTTTTTACAGGGTCATAAATCCTTAGACCTGTAGTGTTAATACCATATCCAATGAAAACACAAGAGAAATAAGTCATATCAAGTTTCTTTCTTTTCTTTTTAGGAATGTATAAAGAAGCAGGACTACCAAAAAAATTAGATGAGAAATATCAGGTTTTTGATTTGACCATTTTTCTAAAGAATTTGAAAGAAGAATATCTTTGGTGGGAACCCTATTTAAAATGTAGACTAATGTGTTCATTGCTTCTGCCCACATAAATTTGGGAAGACTAGCAGAATGAAGCATAGTGTGAGCCATATCTAAAATAGTCATATTCTTACATTCTACAACACCATTAGATTGGGGAGAATGAGGAGAAGTTAATTCCCTTTTAATACCACAATCAATAAAAAAATTTCAAATGCTTTTCTAACATATTCACCCCCATTATCTATTCTAAGTCTCTTAATTTTATAATTTGAAGAGTTTTCAACAAATGCTTTAAATTCCTTAAATTTCCTAAGTACATCAGATTTATTTTTAAGAAAATATGACCAAATCATCCTGGTGAAATCATCAATGAAATTCACAAGCATATAAAGAACCATTTAATGAAGCTACTTCAAGAGGTCCTCTAACATCACTATGAATAATTTCTAGTGGGGAAGAGGAACTCTCTTCAAGATGTGAGTGAAAGGGTTTAGCACTTTGTTTTGAGCGTAAACACCCTTCACACACATCATGAGAAGAAGACAACACAGAAAACCTTTCACAAGATTATATCTAGCCATTTCATATAAACTTCTATAATTAACATGTCCTAATCTTTCATGCCATAGTTTTGAATTATTCAAACTTTGAGAAACAAAACAGATGTAGAATATAAATCATCAAAAATATACGAGACAATTTATTTGAATTCCTTCAAATATTATATTATCATTACTATCCTTGATAAACCAAGTATCTTTAAAAATTTGAATATCCAAACCATCATAAGTTAATTGAGAACATGATAAAAAGTTATTTTTGAGCTTAGGAATGAATAAAACATTATTCAATACACCATTAGAAAATTTTACTTTCCTTTCTCTATTGCTTCTAAAGATGATTTATCACCAAGATACACATGTTCATTGATTTTCACAACATCAAATAAAGAATTTGAAACACCAGTCATATGATTTGATGCACCTAAATCTAGAATCCATTCAGAATTAGAGGAAGAATAGAATGCAGGAAATAATGCAGCCGTTTTAGAAATATCATTAGAGCTATCCTTTTTCCTTAAATTGTATTTTGAAGAAACATTTTTTTATTTTTATGGATAGGTTTCTTAGTTTTTCAATCTTCCTTTTTATGTCCAAATTTACCACATTTGTGACATTTACCACTAAATCTAACACACAATTGATCAGAAAAAAAAATTCTTATCAACAAAAGAAGATTTAGATCTAAATTTTTGATCTGAGAAGGGCTTGCGAGGTTTGAACTTTGAATTCTGAGCAAGAAGTGCCTGAGAGGCATTCTCCTTAGAGTCAAAGTTCATCATCACTTGCTCTTCATGTATCAAAAGTGAACTCAAGGTATTTAAATCAGGTAGATCATTTTTGTTTTGATATTTAGAGTTCAAGATAGAAATAAAATTCCTAAATATTTCATGTATATTTAACTGAACAATAAAGTAGATTAATTTTTCACCAATTAAATCACAATTGCATCCATCTAATTGTGCTTTAATATTTTTAATTTTGGCTAAGAAATTAACTACTTTTTCATCTCCTTTCATAGGAGTTGTAAGCAATTCTAAAACTAATTTAATAATTTTAGATAAACACGTACCTTCATGCATGGATTCTAGTTGTGTCCATACCTCTTTAGGATGTTCAATATTACCAATGTGTAGAAGGTACTCATCGTTCACATTGCACAAAATCATGGAAAGAGCCTCCTGCATTTGTTGTGAGTATGTATTCATGTTATCTACAGTTTCTTGATGACCGGTGGGAGCAACCTCATATCTAAAAACAATTGTCTAGAGTTTCCTTGCCATAAGTTCTGATTTGACCCTGATCTTCCAAATGTTGTAGTTGGTTCCATTCAAGATCTGGGTTTTGTCAAGACAGAAATAGCTAGACGCCATTATTTTCCTAAACCTGTAAAACACACCCCATTATAATATACAATGTACCACAGAGTTAGATACATATTTATCAAAAACCCTTTTTAATAGAAATAGATCTAAATTTTATAGATCTACATAAACTATTTAATCATAACTAATTTTGTCATTACAATGCATATTAATTAACCTCCCATGATCAAAATAATAACCCGCAATATAAAAGGATTTGCATTATACCCCAGACTTATATAAACAAATTTCTGACCATATAGAAGTGAAGAAGAAACCCCTAAGAATGCAAAACAACTTACAAATTATGGGAAAAAAATGTAGACAAAGATCCAACCAGCTTAAATTTGACGTCTAAATGACCGTCATACTGCCTTATGTTTGGTTTGTCGTGACGGTCATTTGACCGTCAAATTTAATGGATTTAAAATTGTTGTGAAATTCCAGAATTTCACATTCTATATAATATTATGGAGGTTACATTTTAATACATTATATTAACCTATTATAATTTATAATGTAAAAATATATTCACTTTTTAAAAAAGAGGTATATAATTAATATAATGAAAATAAAAACAACATCTAGTCTATAAAAATTATAAACTATATTATTTATTTATTTTAAATAAACACATATAACCCTTATTACGGGGCCCCTCATGAAAAAAAAGTTTTAAAACATTTACCAGGCCATGTAATTTTAAATTCTACATAACCTTAGAATTTATAGAGGAGACAACATTTTTCACACATCCAATGGAAAAAATTCAAATCCTATTTTGATGGAGCTTTGTCTCCTCCTTCATTTACCATTGACAAAATTCAACCTACACATATTAAAACTATAGAAAAAAAATATTTCAAATATTTTACCCTTACCTCTACACAAGTTTTCACGGAAGGTAAGAAGTTTCCAAATTTTCCACCTGTGAATTCACCTTGATTCTTCACAAAGTAAAACTTTTAGGTTGCACTTATTTTAAATACCCTTTCGGGTTGGTTGAAAAAACCCGTACAAATTAAATAAATAAAATATAAAACATTTTCTCTTAATTTATTTAATTTACCTTTCCAGTTGGTTGAAAAAACCACGTACAAATTAAATAAATAAAATATAAAATATTTGCTCTTAATTTATTTAATTTAAATAAAATATAAAATATTTGCTCTTAATTTATTTAATTTATCTTTCGGGTTGGTCAAAAAAATAGGTACAAATTAAAATATATTTTCCGAATATATCAAATGAGGACCTAGAGTCCTTTTTATATAAGGTGATCGGGTATGTCTCTCGACCCACCTTTTCAACCTAAATGGTTGACACATATACCTAGGTGAGTGTATTTAATAAATATAAACATAAATGATTCACATTATTAAATACTTACCTAATGTATATTACCTAGGTATGAATATTTAATAATAGAAAAGTATTTCATATTATTAAATATTTAACCTATATAATAGTGATGGACCCATATTAATTAAGGGTTGGCTAGACCACTTAATCATTATGTTCCAACACATCCATTGTTTCATTATGTTTATGGCATCGGGATCATGGTCTTATCTAGGATCGTACTTATACAATTCTAAACATTCTATATTCCAATCCATCATACACATACTATTCAATATTTACATATAATTTATCAACACTACTACATCTCCTATACTATCTCTCGATTAGTACTACAATCCTTAACATTCTTGCTTTCAGCTCAAGACTAATTCTCCACCCCTCACTCTTTCTCCAAAAGGGTGGGCATATAATAAGGATCATCTTATATTCTCTCTCATGATACAACACAATCAACTGACACTCCTAATGTGTTACTATCACATATTCTCTAATCTCATATGGTTACATTTATTCTATATGGTAGCCGATACTTTTTCCATTTCAAATCCATTCCCCCAAATGACCTAATCTAGGGGAAAAACAAAATCTCTCCATGAGTAATCTTCCAAATACATCTTATTCAATCAACTCCTATCATTCAAACCAATCAATCAATATAATAACCCTAGTTATTATCACTTCTAGATTACTCCGACTTGTAGCCTTATTACATCACCATTGCTTCCGATCACCTAATTTGGAAGCCATCTAATAATATTCAAATCAAAACACCCATTAATATAGGAGTGGGAACAATGAGACATCATTTCCTTTCTTGTACTACTGTTGGTCCCCAAAAATATTGGCTAAGTACAAGAAGGCACGTGGGCACGCAAGACCTATTTGAAGAAGGGTGTGCATGGTGAAAGCACACAAGACAAGGTTTTAGCGGGATTTAACATAACACACGGCACACACACAAGGTAAGACGATTTTTGGGACTTACCCATATTCAGCGTTCCAGGCATAACACACGAGAAAAGCGTGACCCATCTAGCATGCGAGTGGATAAGGTGCCATCCTGGCAGTTGTATGGTCAAGAAAGGAATATTCCATGCATGTGATGGAAGGATCTAGAAAGACATCATTGTAAAGAGTGGAGAGCTCAAATCAAAGGAAGCATGCTCCATTGGAGGACCACATGGACACTTGGCAACCGATCTGTTATCTCAAGAAGGCATGGTGGTGGAGACTAAAGCTATATATAGAGATGTTCATGTAGAATAAAGGGAATCATAGGAGCATCATATAGCATTTGGATAGGTGAAGAAATGTAGAGATAATAGTGGGTTCTATGGGTTAAGGTCTTCATTAGCAGGAATGTAGGAGAAATTTCATGTTTAGGGGAATGGGTATGTAATGGTTTTTGTAATGTGGAAAGCATAGCTTAGGTTCCTAATGCATGACTTTGATCTGTATTTTTATATTGGTTTGTTATGGCCTTAATGAATGTAATGTGGTTATTGAACTTGTTAACATGAATATAAGGTTTTGTTCTAAAGAATATATGTTGTTCATGAGCATAAACCCTAGTGCATTTCCTTTGTGTTATGAATCAGTTATGTATTCTATTTGATACTTCTCTTTTGTTATCTAAATGGATGCATTGATATAATAATTCATCCTAATCTCTCATAATGAATGCATGGTTCTTTTCTTTCCTACATCTAAATCATCATTAATGATGTATTCTCAAAAAACTCACATAAAGGAGGGGCTCGGAGTCCCCAGTGTGCCTCGGGTGAGTGCTCAAGATCCACCGGGTGATAGGCCAACACGTATGGGATTAGAATTTTAATCTAAGGGTATAAAAATGACTACATATTAGTTCTGTTGTTGGGACCTATTTTTGAAGTATTTGTGGGAAATGGCATACATCTTGGTTCCTATGATGCGTGATGACAGAAATTCTAACCTTGGAGAGTGTTGAAGCATGGTTCAAGAGCACGGAGGATGAGTTTTCTCAAAGATTCAAAGACACTAGACCTGAGTTCAATGCACGTAGATGCGTAGAAGGAACTCATACCATGAGTTATACGAGACATTCTTTTGTTGTTTTCCAAAGAGAAATATATGAATGGATTTCAAGATATGTATCCGATCGAGCTCGTACTATAGATCACACGTATGGACCCAAGGTGATTACCAGAGGCCGCATGATGCGTAGATCCGACTTAGACACATTTTGTTGAACCACGGGTGGAAAGGAGTCTTGACTAGTTATACTTTAAAATAGGCTATTTCTACGTATTCTTTCCTAGAGTTTATTGAGTTTGAGTTTCTAAGGGATCCCAGAGGATCATTTTTACGTGTTATCCCTTTAGCTATGAATATCTTAATCATTACCCTAATTTTAGAGGAATTCTATATGGCTAGTTAAACTTCTCTAAGCACTTTGGCAAGGAAGCTTGGGTGGTTGAAGATGGCAGAGCTTGTGACTGAAAAAGAAAGAGAAGAGAGACAACTCAAATATAGTGAATCTCGTGAAAGGGAGATGGCTAGACAACATGAGGTTGTAGGTGTGATGGATATCTAGAGGCGGATGTTACAGAAGGATTTGAGGTTCATGCAAAGGACATGGAACCTAAGCATTCTGTGCTACCCCATCTTAGCAAGCACGGGAGAGGATCCCCTTCATCTTTTGATAAGAGTTTTTCACATGGAGAAAGGAGAGTCGTCGGTGTGCATCTGAACCCACCTGGTGACCAACCCCTAATGCTTTGTTTTATGGATCAAGGGAGAAGTATTGTTAACCCAGTTGGTATCAGTGGGAGTAATCGATATGTGTCTAGAAGATATAATTTCTCATTTGGGAAATCTATGGCTGCATAAACCATTCTCATATTTGGAGGAATTTTTGGAAAAGGTGCAAATACGAAATGTTTGGATATCTTGTCTAGAATTGGCGCGTGACACAAAACTCGGTAGCAGGACAATATTGCAAACCATCAATGCTCAATTCGGGGGACGTTGGAGACAATAGGCATAACCACTTCATGCCATTTTTCAGCTATAAGAGGTGGATCTAGTGGTATAGGAGTTGGAGGACCTAGTGGTCCTAATAGATCTAGAGGATTTGGTGGGTCAGGAGGCATAAGACTAGGTGGATCTAGTGGATATGGTGGAGGAGGAAACACTATAGGGAACCAAGGCTCTGTATTAGGAGGACAAGGGCTGCAACCACCTCCACAAGTTTTTTTGAGATGTCTTTACACTTACCAGACTATAGAGGTATTGAGGATGTTGCAGATCATATCCAAAAGTGTGAATTACTATGGCGCGCAAAAGGGATCACTACTTTGGAGTGGAATGAAATTCATTTTGCAATGACATTGCAAGGGTGCGTGCATATTTGGTATCAAAATTATGATGCCCATCAAATGGTGGTAGACTACATTGTATTGAAGAACACCTTCCTAGCAGAATTCCATATCCCTAAATTTGAGGAAAAGAGCATCGTTGCTCAAGGAGATCTAGAAAGGAATGGAAGAGAATGTGTGGGACTATAATGTGTAGTTCAAGACTCTCTTGTCAAAACTATCCTATGGCATTCACCCTTCTCAACATCCTCAATGGTTTGTTGGAGGATTGATAACACCATTTAGAAGGGCATTATCACACAATACTTTCATAGACCCACGTGATGCCTTAGAATATTCCTTGCATGTTGATCCTATTGGGAGCATTGATACTAGTGTTAGCCCATTTATGGAGGCTCAAATTACTACAATGGCCAAGCAGTTGGAGAAGGTTTCGCAACTCGGTGCATTAGGTTTGTAGTGGGATTTGGTGCATAGACTCTGAAGTGGAAGGGAATGCAAAGGATATTTTCCCTCGGAAGTCATAATGGCATAATGGCAACAGACTATGATATTTTTCATGAGCATGTTCTATTACTATAAGATTTTTACCTCTACAACCCATGATACTTAGGGATTGCGAAGGCTAATTGACTAGATTCATGATGTTATTGATCTTGGTGTGTACCAGACTAGCCTTGCAAGTAGTTCTAAGGATGATGATCACCGCTATGAAGGGCACGTAAATGGAGGAGTGTGTGGAATAAGATTTTTCGGAGGATTTTGTGGTCATAATAGCCACGGCGAAGGAAGAAGTGAGCTCGCGAGGAACTGTTATAACGTGGGTCTCGCATAGCATTATAAGTGTGAGTGTCTTGACCTATTGTAGTGCTCATGGTGTGGAAAAAACATAAGTACGAGGAGTGCCCTGAGTTGTTTGAGCACATGAGCCAACAACACCAAAAGAAAAAGGCATTGGGATGGTGAGAATAAAAAAGGCCGACCCACAATGGATGTTGAGAGTGGCATGTAAGTGAGGATTAAAACCTCAGTCTTGGTGATGACGCGGGTGGAGGTCATGTGTGTCGGGTGAGATACCAAGATAGAAATTGGTTGTTAGGGAAGAAGTGGTACATGGGAAGTATCCAGACCCTACTCATCAAAAGGAAGTGTATCAAGAGACTGGATGTTATTCAAAGTTGGAAAGGGAGATCCAATGTCTAAAGGAGAATTCAAAGTAGTTGGAGAAAAGGAAGAATGTTGAGGCTCTGAATGAGGACCTGGATGAAGTCAAGGAAGTATGTAGGATGTTAAGGAAAGAAAATATTATTCCCTTGTCGGGAGAGAGTGGTTGTGGGAGAAGGTACCACATGTCAAAGTAGAGTGCGAAAGGCAGGTTTTACATGAAAACCTTCCTCCTCATAGCTTTGACTATCATAAGGATATTACTTCAAATGCGATTGTTGATGGTTGGCTTCGAGTAATATCCTCATTGATATAGGATTGGAGGTCAATGTTATTACCTTGGATTCCTGGCATTAAATGGGAAGGCCCACATTATAGCCATCTTTTAATGTGTTGTATATGGCAAATAAGACGAAGGCAATTCCCATTGAGTCTTGAAGGATGGAGTTATCACTATTCAAGGGAAAAATTTTGTTGGGGACTTCAAAATCTTGGTGTTTACCGAGGAAGACAATTTTTAAGGATTTCTTGGGCACCCTTGGTGTTACAAAAACAATGTTGACCTGTGGTTTAACAAGGGGTATATAAGTTTTGAGAACAAGGAGGAATGAGTCATCATCCCCTTGACAGATGGAAAATTATCCCCTTATACTGAGCCCTTGGGAGAAGAAGTACTTGATAGAATTTATGTGTACTCCATTAGATACCCTAAGATAATTCATCTCATGGAGGAAGTTATAATTTATGTTATAACTATGGGTCTACATAGCATTATAAGTGAGTGTATTGAACTATCAGTAGTGCTCATGGTGTGGAAAAAAACATAAGTACGAGGAGTTCCCTGAGTTGTTTGAGCACATGAGCCAACAACACCAAAAATAAAAATTCATTGGGATGGTGAGAATAAAAAGGCTGACCCACAATGGATGTTGAGAGTGGCATGTGAGTCGATTAGAACCCTGATCTTGGCGACAACGTGGGTGGAGGTCATGTGTGTCGGGGAGATACCAAGATAGAAATTGGTTGTTAGGGAAGAAGTGGTACATTGGAAGTATCCAAACCCTACTCATCATAAGGAAGTGTATCAAGAGACTATGGATGTTATTCAAAGTTAGCAAGGGGAGATCCAATGTCTAAAGGAGCATTCAAAGCAGTTGGAGAAAAGGAAGAATGTCGAGGCTCTAAATGAGGACCTGGATGAAGTCAAGGAAGTATGTAGGATGTTAAGGAAAGAAAATATTATTCCCTTGTTAGGAGAGTGGCTTTGGGAGAAGGTACCACATGTCAGAGCAAAGTGCAAAAGGTAGGTTTTACATGAAAACCTTCCTCCTCATAGCCTTGACTATCATAAGGATATTACTTCAAATGCAGTTGTTGATGGTTGGCTTCTGAGTAATATCCTCATTGACATAGGAGTGGAGGTCAATGTTATTACCTTGGATGCATGGCATTAAATGGGAAGGCCCACATTATAGCCATCTTTGAATGTGTTGTATATGGCAAACAAGACGAAGGCAATTCCCATTAGAGTCTTGAAGGATGGAGTTATCACTATTCAAGGGGGAAATTTTGTTGGGGACTTCAAAATATTGGTTTTATCGAGGAAGACAATTTTTAAGGATTTCTTGGGTGCCCTTGGTGTTACAAAAACAATGTTGACTGCGCAAATTAACAAGGGGTATATAAGTTTTGAGAACAAGGAGGAACGGGTCATCATCCCCTTGACAGATGGAAAATTATCCCCTTATACTGATCCCTTAGGAGAAGAAGTACTTGATATAATTTATGTGTACTCCATTAGATACGCTAAGATAATTCATCTCATGGAGGAATTTATAATTTACGTTATAATTGTGGGTCTACATAGCATTATAAGTGTGAGTGTCTTGACCTATTGTAGTGCTCATGGTGTGGAAAAAAACATAAGTACGAGGAGTTCCCGAGTTGTTTGAGCACATGAGCCAACAACACCAAAAGGAAAAAGGCATTGGGATGGTGAGTATAAAAAGGTTGACCCATAATGGATGTTGAGAGTGGCATGTGAGTCAGGATTAGAACCTCTTGACCGGTGACGACGTGGGTGGAGGTCGTGTTTGTCGGGAGATACCAAGATAGAAATTGGTTGTTAGGGAAGAAGTGGTACATGGGAAGTATCCAAACCCTACTCATCATAAGGAAGTGTATCAAGAGACTATGGATGTGATTCAAAGTTTGCAAGGGGAGATCCAATGTCTAAAGGAGAAGTCAAAGCAGTTGGAGAAAAGGAAGAATGTCGAGGCTCTAAAGGAGGACCTGGATGAAGTCAAGGAAGTATGTAGGATGTTAAGGAAAGAGAATATTATTCCCTTGCTAGGAGAATGGTTGTGGGAGAAGGTACCACATGTCGGAGTAGAGTGTGAAAGGCAAGTTTTACATGAAAACCTTCCTCCTCATAGCCTTGACTATGATAAGGATATTACTCGAAATGCAGTTGTTGATGGTTGGATTCTGAGTAATATCCTCATTGACATAGGATTGAGGTCAATGTTATTACCTTGGATGCCTGGCATTAAATGGGAAGGCCCACATTATATCCATCTTTGAATGTGTTGTATATGGCAAACAAGACGAAGGCAATTCCCATTGGAGTCTTGAAGGATGGAGTTATCACTATTCAAGGGGAAAATTTTGTTGGGGACTTCAAAATCTTGGTGTTTACCGAGGAAGACAATTTTTAAGGATTTCTTGGGTGCCCTTGGTGTTACAAAAACAATGTTGACCTACAATTTAACAAGGGGTATATAAGTTTTGAGTACAAGGAGGAACGGGTCATAATCCCCTTGACAAATGGAAAATTATCCTCTTATACTAAGCCCTTGGGAGAAGAAGTACTTGATAGAATTTATGTGTACTCCATTAGATACCCTAAGATAATTCATCCCATGGAGGAAGTTATCCTATTCGAAGATGTTTAGTACTTGAGTGATACCAATAGCATGGCATGTGACAATTGGGTGCATGGGACTTATGAGTTGATTGGGAGATAGTTGAGAGGATCTGTAACAAGGGTAACAAGGGCACATTTGGTCAAGCACCTAGGAGGGAAGAAGTTACCAAGTTACTCTGGAGGAGCCAACCCTGATGATTTCTTATGAGAAATGGAGGCTCGGTGGAAATATGAGGTCAAGAGAAGAGATATGTTCAACTATAATCTTCTCACAACTATAGTGTTTTGGTGGGCTACACATCAGGAAAGCCTTCTATAATGGTGCAAGGTAAGGGTTGTATTCTCTGTTAGGTTCTCCAAGAGCAACATGCCCACTTTCATCCAAGACTACCATAGTAAAGAGACCACCTCATTTCATGTCCAAGTATGTTAGAAGGCCTGGATAAAAGGCATGGAATCTTTATCACCTTCATTATGGGTGCATAAGTTGTATTCCACCTTACAAGGTTGTGCATGTGCATGGTATATTCATTCAAAGATGTGCTATCAAACAGATAATTGGTAGGAGTTGGCGGTTGATCTCATTCAAGATTTTGAGTATAAGAGTACAAAGCCATTAGTGGATAAGTTGTTACAAATATTCAAGCACCTTACAACGAGAGATAAGACTGTGGAAGAAGATATAATGCACGAGCTATTAGGAGAACCTGGTTTAGAGATGCGTTTTGATGAAGAGGAATCAGAGAAAGTACATGTTGAGTGCGCATGCATGGAAAAGGAAAAAGGAAAAATGGTCTATGTGATAGATGGTGAAGAAATGGAGACTCGGATGTTAACCACTTTGTAGGTATGCATGAATTCATGGATAGTGCTGATGAGCAAGCACGCACCTACCATGATCCCTTGAAGAAAAATAAGGTTAACATTGGTTCAGAGGAAGAACCTAAGGAGGCTATCATTGGGGATTATTGGTCGGAGAAATAGGTTTCTAAGATCATCAATCTATTACGTGAGTTTCAAGATTTATTCCCTCATGGGTACCATGAGCTCAAAGGCGTTCACCATTCCTTAGGGGAAATGAGGATCAAGTTGAAGGAGGGTGCACATTTGATTCGGAAGAGACCTTATCGGATGAATCCTAACTTACACGTAAAGGTCAAGGAGAAGATATAAAAAATGATAGCATCATGTATTATTAAGGCTGTTGAGGAATTGGAATGGGATAGTCCAATGGTCATAAGTATTAATAAGGATGGAAGAATAAGGATCTATGTGAACTATAGGGACTTTAATGCATTATGTGTCATTAATCCTTTCCTAACCCCCTTTACTGAAGAAATTCTAGAGGGAGCAGCTAGGAATGAGGTCTACTCTTTCACGGATGGGTTCTGAAGGTATCACCAATTCGGATTAAAAGGAAGACTAGAGAAATACAAATTTCACCATTGAATGGGGAAGTTTTTCCTACACATCTATGCCTTTTGGAATGAAGAATGTGCCTATTGTGTTCTCATGCATCGTGGTACAAGCATTTTAGGACTTCATCCATAAATTTCTTCAAGTTTACCTGGATGACTAGACTATGTATGGGCTGGTAAAAGACCATTGTGATAATTTGAGGTTGATGTTTGAGATATGTTAGCAGTTGAGGATATCCCTCAACATTAAGAAATGTGTATTTGTTACTCCATTTGGTACCCTGTTATGATATATTATATGTAAGGAAGGCCTAGTGGTGGATCCCACCAAAAATGTAGTTATTATGGGATTGGGGGAGCCTATTATTCAAAGCATAGTGCATAGATTCCTTGGGCATATGAGGTACTACAATAAATTCATCAAGGGGTATGCCAAGATCACTGTGCCCTTGGAGGAATTACTAAAACACAAGAGTTCCTTTCATTGGGGAGAGGCGCAACAGAAGGCATTTGACACTTTGAAGGATAAACTTGTCACTGCACCCATACTATGCTTTCCTTCTTGGGATAATCCTTTCCATGTGCATGTTGATGCCTCAGGAATAGCCATGGGGGAATTAGTAGCATATCCTGGTGAGGGAGTGTTGATCACCCTTTTTATTTTGCAAGCAAAGGAAGTTGACAAAGGCATAACAGAATTACACAACTACTGAGCATGAGGCATTGTTAATGATCTACGTGTTGCATAAGTTTAGATAATACCTGTTGGAAACACCCTTTATATTCTATACAGACCACATGGTATTGAAATAATTGGTGAACAAGCCCATTTTTCAAGGGTACATATGTCATTGGGTCCTATTATTCTAAGAGTTTGAGTTCATGGTGGTTATAAAACTAGGGAAGAGAAATTCAAGGCCTAACCACTTATCAAGGATTGACTCAGGGGAGGACGCACAAATCATTGAGGATACCATGTCGGATGTGTAACTATTTAGGTTGTGGCATGCGCCCTCAGACTTGGAAGATATTGTCATATTCTTAAAAACTAGTGTGGCACCGAAGGGATGAAGGCTCTGGAGAGGAAGTAGTTAGCAATACATGTCACACCCTACATGTTGATTATTGGATATCCATATAAGTTAGGATGTGATGAGGTTCTCGCCAATGGGTATAGGAACATGAATGCATGGAAATTATGGAGGAAGTGCATGGTGGGATTACAGGAGGATACTATGTAGGAAATGCTATCGCACAGAAGATTTGAATGGTAGGGATTTGGAGGGAAACCATCTACCAAGATTATATTGAGTTTTGCAAGGCCTGTGAACATTTCCAGTGCCTTGGAAAACCTAGAAAGAGGGATGAAATGCCTTAATTACCAATATCCAATGCTAAACCATTTAAAAAATGGGAAATCAACTTTGTAGGGCCGATTTTTTCACTGCCGCACAAAGGACTGGTTCGTGATATATCATTGCTTGCACTTATTACTTGAAAAAATGGGTAGGGGTAGTGCCTACAAAGGATTACACTACAATGACAAATCTACTAGATTTTTATGCAAACATAATCCCGATTGTTTTATTTAGAAAAGGTGTACCTCTATCACTTGTCAAGCTTAAAGGACATTTGTACTGTTGATTAGCGAATGGAACTACAGAGGCATTTAACAAAATACTAAATCACACATTGACCAAGATCTATGACATTTGAAGACAAGATTACAATGAAAAAGTATCAATTGCTCTATGGGCATATAGGACAACCTATAAAAGATTGAACAAGGCCACACCATTTCAGCTGATTTTTGGCGTGGAGGTTGTTTTACCAGCTTAAATTCATGTTACCATTACTACGTATAGCACACACATGAGGATTGGATGATGAAAAAGCACTGGAAGAGAGGATTGATAAGTTGATGCAGTTAGACGAAAGGAAATCACTTGCTAGATGGAGTCAGAAGATAGAAAAGGCAAGACAAAAGGCCTGACATGATCATCATATCAAGAACAAATAGTTTAAGGTTGGGAAGATGGTCTTGTTGTATGATTCCAAGTTTTTGCGCCATCCTAGGAAGTTGAAATTCCATTGGCTAGGACCATACATCATCTCGTACATCCTTGATTCAAGTGCTTTCTAGTTACAAGTGCTAGATGGGATGAGATTACCAGGTCATTTCAATGGGAGTAGGTTGAAGCCCTACTATAAATAAGTCTTCTTGGTGTTTGTAAATAAGGTAGTTTTTCCATCTAGTTTAGGGATTCCTTTAGTGCTTTTCCTTTCTTGTGTTTCCCTTTCTCATTGCTTATTCCTTTTCGTTTGTGTTTTTTACGCCTTATGCGCCGGTAACCACATTATTTTCTAATATTTTGTATGTGCAAAGGACTGCACATCTATTTTAGTGTGGGGTGGAGTAGTGCAAACTAAATTATAAGCTATTAGTAAATGTTGAATGGCCCAGTAGAAGGAAGCGCATAAGATTGAGAAAGCACGTGGGGAAACGGTGGATAATGAATTGTGGTGTCAAGAAGGTTGTAACAAAGACCATGTAAAAAGGATGAAGAGCATAGGAAGAACATGAGGTAGGCGAGAACAAAAATTAGGTAAAGGACAAAGAAGTTCCTTCAGCTTTACGTACACGTGCATAAGAGTCTTCTCAAAAATTATATTTCGCACACCCGTAAGGTTGTAGAAGGTTTTTGCGTAGGATTGGGTGTATGGGTAAGGGCACTTAAGGTTGACCTAGTGGAAAAAAACTACATTTAATGCTAAGTACATTGGTAGGTGGTATAGCATTTATTGCTAGAGAGGAGAAAAAACTATAAGTATGAAGTCAAGCACATTATTATTTACCTTGATTTTTACAAATTTAGAGCTCTTGCAAACTAGGGCATCTAGAGAGATTTGTGTGAAGGAAGAAGAATCATAAAGTGTGCAACTAGATCGATCTATGAACCAAAGTGGAAAGAGTACATGGGTGTGGGGAGAGTTCTTTTCGAATATGTTGTCTTGTGGAAGAATTTGTTCCTAGTTAGGGTTTGGCAGCTAGGGCATGGAAGAAGGAGGATTCTTCGTGGAGTGGAGCCTTAGAGTGGAGCAGAGTAGTAGATCAGAGCAAGAAGGAGGGATTTAGGTTGTAACCCGATAAGAAAACATGGCACCAAAGAAGGTGACCATTTCACCAAAGAAACAAAAGGGCAAGGGCAAAGGAAAGAAAACCGTTGTCGTCATTAGCTCCAATGAAGAATGGTATGTAGAAATTCAGTACTGGATGGAGTATTATTGGGGAAAAAGTGGGTGTAACACTTGAGACAAATGATCGTGAGTGATTACAACCATCGCACAAGCACTACTAAGAAATAAATGGTATTAGAACTAGTTCGTCCAACTAACAAGAGGACACCAGATGAAATGCCAATATATAGTGACGAAGTAAAGGTAAAGTTGGTGAAGGCAGGGCTATTGTAACTAAATTAGTTTCCTTTTTTTCCAATCCCGAGTGACTATATCGAGTGGTTGATATCATGCGTACAAGAAGACCACTTCTACTTTGCACGCCACAAGATGCGTGTAACCCCTCAACTTAAATCCAAGTTCACTGGCTTGAATTTTGAAGGAGAATCCATAGACGATGACTTGGAGGATAAGGAAGCCATCAAGGAAATGATAGAGACTTATGACTACAAAAAGTGTTCATGGTACTTTGACATCGTAGAAATCCCCGACCTGTTATGAGGATGGCCGCACGTTTAGTCACCAAGCCTAATGATCAAGAAAGATAGACGCAAGTAAATAAGGCATGGCTAAATTTATGTTAGAACATCTTAGAAGGGACCATCTATAACTTGTCCGCCTTTATTTTAGATGAGATCATAAGTAGTGCGTAGGAAGGAGAAAAGATATTATTCAGCAACATTCTCCTCACCATCGTCTTCTCGAGAGATTGGAGTTCTTGATGGGATAGAGAAGTTCATTTGGGAGTATCCAGAAGAGGATCACTCACTCGTAAAAAGGTTTGAGAAGTATACATGTGAGACCATGATGGCCGCTCACAAGGCACACCTAGAAAAGTGGTAAAAGTGAATGTGTGATGCATTCGGGGTAGAGTGAAGGATCCCTAAGAGTTTTACCACACTCATGGATGGAGAGGTAGAGTTTTCGGTGTATCAACATTTCTGTAATGGCAGACTTATATTGACAGATGGGACTAAGAGTCCATGATGTAAGTTACCTTTCTCCTTCACGGTGCAATACTTCCAAGCAAAGGCTCAACCGGTTCAAGAAGGAAAAAAGGCTAGGGTTTGACCTTAGTGAGGTAGACCAAGACCACCAAGAGCTATACCAAAAGTTCGTATACCCTTAGAAGTGCACATACATGGAGAAGTATGTCTCCTATGAAGTACAGATGATGAAGTTGATAATGTTGTTGATCGTCGAAAGGGCTACAGCAAGGGTATATCTATGCATAAGACCTAAGTTTAAGAAAATCACCTATCTAGAGAGTGATGTCTCCATTCAATAAATCCCCACAAGGAGGAAAAAAATTTGCCAAAGAAGAGGGAAAGATAAGAGGTGCAGGAGAAGAAGGCACCAAGTGTGCAAACAAACACAATTTTTGCGCACATCGAAGAAAGTTCTAAGCCTTACACTTACGCACAAAGGAAGAAGTCCCCACCAAGGAAAATACCCCAAAAGAAAAGGCATCAAAGCATGAAGGTCTCCTCACACATGAAGAATCACCAAGGAAGTCATCACCTATTAACGAGAAAGAGAAGGAAGAATTCACAATTCCAAGGAAGATGTCACCTATTAAGGAGAAAGATAAGGAAGACGTCACCTATTCATAATTCCATTTTTCCTAAGGGTTTAACTATGCCTACTATTGTCACCCCCAAAATTCCCCTCTTTTTCAGTCAAGTTTCAAAAAATTGAGTTTGTTCCTTGGAGTATTGAATCGCGTCGAGCCTAGTATTATTTGTAATTTTCTAGTTCATGGAGAAAAATTTGAAATCTAAGCATACAGATGGAGTTTCTTCTTCTTTTGTTTATTTCTTCCCATAGTTGGGAATGATAGGCGTATCCTCCTTGTCAATTTTCACCTCAGCATCCATGAGTAGTACGTGGGCATCTCTGATTGGATGTGGTTTGGTCATTTTTCAAGCAATCTGGAGGCCCCCATGTGTCCAAATGGTGCAACTCGGGGACGGGGTCCAAAGGACGTCTCAAATAAGCGTTAGCTTGTTACGTGTCTCAAGTACAAAATGAAGGTAAAACAAGCTAAATCAGCTAAGTATTGAAGTTTTAGTGGATAGTGCCACATGCCTCATCAACGTAGCTTCAAGGGTCAAAGCCGAGGGAAGTTCTCAAACTTGTGCCAGTCCTCCATGTGTCCCAGGTCCAAAAGGGACAGAGCTTATAGTTAAAATTGGCTAAGTATGGGCGGGTGCGGAGGCCTCCACGTGTCTCAATGGCACGATTTTAGAAGTAAAACCAAAAGACCGGTTTCCAAATGATTTCAGATCACCACGTGTCTAGGGTCAATAGAGAGATAGAGTTAGCCATTGAAAATTCTAAACCCGAGGAAGGAGCCACGCATCAGCTTGGTGCAATTTCAGAAGGTGCTTCCAAAGTGGAAACTCAAATCAGTGTCATCTCTCCATGTGTCTAGGGGTCAACATGAGTCAAATAGGAATAGACCCTAGATCAGCTAAGTTTAAAGAATCAACGGAAGCCTCCACATGTCAGCCTTGCAACTTCAAAGACAAAATCTAGAGGTAGGTTCTAAATGAGCGTTGGCCCGCCACATGTCCAAGGTCAGATATACAGCCCCACAAAACAAAAGGTAGATAGTCAAGGCATCTACAGCCCATTCCAATCAATTCCTTCCACATGGGTGGCCCAAATTTGAAGTTGTAAAAGCAAATCGAACGGCCTAGGTTTTAACTAGAAAAAATAATGTAACGGCCGTATATTTTTGAACCTTTTTTTTCCACCATTAACATTTCTTTGTGAATCAATAATTCGAAAGGATGTGAGTGATTGGAATAAGTTGTAATTGTTTCTTTCTTGCTCGAGGAAGTTGTAAACGTTTCTGGAAAGCTATATTATGGGTCTTAAAAGTCATTGTAGGGGTTGGAATTTTGATTATTCTGGAACTATAATTTTGAATTGGAAGAAATCAATACAAAGGTTTTTCCCCTTTTCTTTTGCTTTCTCTTTCTTTTTGGTTCTGATCTATGAATCATCTAATCCTTGTGTGCTTGGAAAATTTGTGTTCTAGTTTGTACAATTTCCATAACTTTGAGTCTGTGAATTGTGTCTGTTATAAACGTGGATGGTTCTATTCTATATCTCATTTGCACAATACATATAAGGGTTTTCTCTACCATCTCTTTTCCCTAAAAGTATTGTCTTCTTCTACCTCCCTCCTCTCTTCAAAGTCTTCTATCCTCATGTATTGATAACTTTCCAGGCTTAAAACACATTTCAGGATATCAGGAAACCACCATTGAATGAAAGACTATGCATTTGTACATAGGTTTTGCCCTTTCTTTCAATAAGGGAACCTCTCCCATTAAAGAGGAGGGACTTGATTGTCCCTGACTATGGTTTCATCCTAAGTGCTAATATGAAACCCAACATTTTTTGGTGACTCTGTTGGGGAATTTGTTCAACAAATTTCCTTTCTAAAAAGAATAACTAATTTGATCATTTCTTTGATCTGGTGACTCTAAGATATACTCATGGTAGAAGGGATCTTGGAATTAAAGATCCCTAATTTCAACTCTTGGATCAACAAGATTTTCAACTTCCTCCAACAAGAAGAAATAGAAGAGCTCATTCCACAAGTACACCTCTGGTTGAAGACAAAGCTTCTAGTAGTAGCATTCCTCAAGCACAACTTAGCCCTAATCTCTATGCTCTAATTCTTGTTGGTGTCTCATTTCCACTTCAAGTAATCTTTCCAAGGATGGAAACACCTTGACCTTGGGGACAAATATTTAGGCCTTTGGCTCTTCCTCACCCATTACATGAGTTACCTAGGGGTAACAAGAAGAATTTTCCCAAATTTAGAGGTGATGGCAAAGTACACCATGATGAACACATTATAGTCTTCATTGTTGCATGTGTGGTCCTGGGAGTTGAACATTAAGATGTCTCTTTTAAGTTGTTTGTGGAGACCTTACAAGACAATTTTTCAAATTGGTTTTACCATCTTCCTGTCGGGGCCATCACTGATTTGGATATTATGACAACTCAGTTTGAGCAGCGTTTCAAACCTGCTAAAGATGTGCATGCTTTGTTAGCTCATATTTCTCAAATCAAGAAGGATTCATATGAGCCTATGAGAGAGTTTGTAGACAAGTCAGCAAGTTGATTAACAAGATTCCACAAAATACTAGACCTGTTGATCAAATTTAGAAGTGTTTCTTCTTGAATTCTCAATTTTCGGAAGTGAGCTATGCTCTGAGGAGAGAAAATCTTGCAACTTTGGATGTTGATCAGAGATTGGTTGTCAATGTGGAAGATGATTTGATCATGTCTGGCAAGTTGAAAAGGGAGTCTTTCAAATCCAAAGCATCCTCTTCTTCTCCTTCTCCTGGAGGTAATGCAGATTAGTTGGTGCAAAATCTTTCTAATGACCTTATTTCCATCAAGAAATAATTGGCTCAACATGCTCCATATCAAGATGTTCCAAGGAAGAATTTTCAGCCTAAGAACCACCTGCCTTCTCCTCAGACTAAATTGGCCATTGAAGGTCCACCCCTCAAGGTGCCTATCAATGCTACTTGTGAGGTTCTTAAGCTTAATGATGAGGAATAAAATGGACTCTATGATGAACAAGAAGAGGAAGGCAGATGAATATCCTGGAGGAGCTTGGTGATTCTCGTGTTCATTTCCTCACCACTTCGTGTCGATGATGAAGATGACTATGATGATGTAGTGGCTCACATGAATAGTGAGTCATATGATGTTATGACTCGGGAGCATACCAACAAAAAGGAAAAAGTGGTGCAGCCTACAAAAATATCCAAGGAGTACCCCATTACCATCTCGGTGGTTGCAAAAAGAGTAGCTCCTATTCCTACTACTTCCACTCAAAAGGTAAGCTTTGTTAGTCCTTCTTCCTCTATTTCTGCTTCTGATAATTTTTTTCAAACAAATGATAAAGTTGATAGATCAAGAGCTCCTCCTACTCCTAGTAGTGATTCCCCATCCACATCTAGATCTTTTGATATTATAGACCATCTTAAGAAGACCAAGATTCATATTTCTAAGGCAGAATTCTATCAAACCCATCCTAAATCCTTTGCCAAAATGGTTAACTTTGTAAATTCCAAATCTAGAACCCCAGCCCATTATTCCAAAGGCCTTTTACCCACTCCCTCTTCCTCACCTCAATCAATCCTTGTGGCTACAATCACATCCCCTAAAGAGAAGATTGAACCATTCTATATGACCATTCTCATAGCTAACCATAAACTCGGTAATTGTGTCATAGATTCAGGAGCATTAGATAATGTAATGCCTAGAAAAATGGCCTATGCCTTGTGTATAACCCTAACCCATACTTATGGCTCTTGTTATTCCATCAAAATTAAGAAATTACCTTTGGTTGCAGAATTAAAGATGCACAAGTAGATTTTGCTACTTTTCCAGAGAAAAGGGTCTTAGCCACCATTTTGGTAGCTGATATTCCTCCTTTATATGGGTTATTGCTAAGGAGAAATTTCTGCAATGAGGTAGGAGGGGAAATTAAAATGGATTGGTCATATGCCTTGATCCTTGTCAATGGGAAGATGAATAAGTTGTTGCTTGAGAAACAAGAAGAGTATATTGTGCAAAAGACAAATGATCCTAAAGCAAAAATATTGTATGAAGGCATTGGGCATGGGAACTATATGATCATGTCACAAGGCGAGACAAGTCTTCCAAACGGAGTGTTGCTTGACCCTAATGGTGTGTGGACTTTAGAGTTTGATGGGAGTTATTCTTCAGCTAGTTCTGAGCTGGTGTAGTGCTCATTTCTCCTGAGGGTAAGGTTCATCCTTTCTCCTTCAAGTTTTAGTTTGAAAATACCAATAATACTGCTAAGTATGAGGCCGTCATTCTTGGGTTGAGCATGGCGAAGGAAATGGGAGTGAAGAACCTTCTTGCTCATGGAGATGCAGAACTAATTATAAAACAATTTTGATACCTTTATCAAGTAAAGAACATAAGGTTGAAGCACTATAGGAATTTGGTCTGGGATTCCATTGAATTCCTTGATTCTTTTCCATTGAAGTTGTGCCAAGGGAAAGGAACACTAGGGCTGACTCTCTAGTTGTTTCGAGGTCCTTGTTAATTCCTCATCTTGATTTTCCTCAAGAAAAATTCACCATTGAGATGATCCATAGACCCAGTGTGCCTAACAATGCAAATAATTGGCAAGTTTTTAATGATGACTAGCATTTGATTTCTTTCTTGGAGCTCAGAGACAACTTTGATCAGTTGTACTTTGAAGGAAGTGACAATCTTCCTAGAGAGTGTGTGTCATCAAATGAAGAGGGTGTCAAAGAAGATATGGATGCATCAAACTAAAAGGAAACAAAATCCCTAAAGGGATGTTGAGTTTGGAGGATCTTTTTGATAAGCATGATAGATATATGAAGTCTAAAGTTTAAGGAGCCCAGAAATCTGCTAAGACTGAGAAAGTGAATATTAGGAGTCTTGATGATCCTAAAATGGTTAATATTGGAAAATGTTGCACTTAGGAAGAGAAAGATAATGTGGTGAATCTTTTGAAGAGGTATGTTGATGTTCTGGCTTACTCTTATGATGATCTTAAGGCTTTTTAGTGTAAATAAATGCAACATTTCATTCCTCTTGAGCCTGGGATTAAACCATTCAAATAGAAGCAAATTCAATATAATCCAAAGATAGCTGATAAAAATTTTCAAGAAATTCAAAAGCTTCTGAAGGCTAGGATCATCTTCCCCATCCACCATTCAACGTGGATTGCCAATATAGTGCTTGTCAGAAGAAGAATGGTGAGATCCAGATCTGTGTGGACTTTAAAAATCTAAATCAAGGTTCTTTGAAGGACAACTACCCTCTCCCCATGATGGACCAAGTTTTACAAGTTGTTACAGGCTCGAAGATGTTATCTATGTTGGATGGATTCTCAGGGTATAATCAAGTAGAGGTGAATATTGTTGATCAACACAAGACTACCTTTACTACTCCTTGGGGCACCTTTGCATACAAAAGGATGCCATTTGGTCTCATCAATGTTGGTGCTACTTTCTAGAGGGCCATGGACTTGGCTTTTGGTAGTTTGAAAGGGAAATGCATTGTTGTGTATTTGGATGACTTGACAGTGTTTTCTAAAGCAAGAAAAAATCACATCCAACACCTTGAAATAGTATTACAAAAGTGTAGAGAGCATGGGATTTCTTTAAATCCTAAGAAGTATGTGTTTTGTGTCACAGAAGGAAAGCTGTTGGGACACGTTGTTTCAAAGGAAGGGATTAAGATTGATCCGGAAAGAGTTCAAGCCATCCAACAAATTTCTCTTCCATCAAGTAAGAAAGGTGTCCATTCTTTCTTTGGTAAAATCAACTTCTTAAGGAGATTCATCCCCAATTTTGTAGAACTTACTATGAGCATTGCTCACATGATGCAAGGGAAGCAAGATTTTTGTTGGTCCTCTGAAGGGAAGAAATCATTTGAGGACATTAAATAGGCTATTACAAAGACTCCAACCTTAGCGTGCCCAGACTTTAACACAGATTTCATTATCTACTGTTATGCCACTGAAAATACCCTAGCTGCTGTGTTAGCTCAAAAGAATTTTGAAGATCATGAGCTCCTAATTTCATTCATGAGTTATGTCTTGAAAACTCATGAGCTAAAGTACACCATGATGGAGAAACATGCTTTTGCAGTTGTCAAAGCTATCAAGAAGTTTAGGTTTTACATTCTTAATTCTCATTCTGTGGTGTTGGTGCCTAATACAACAATCAAATCCATTCTTACTCAATAAGAATTTGGAACCAAGAGAGGTAATTGGGTTACAAAGGTGCAAGAGTATGATCTTGATATCGGCCAACAAAGCTAGTTTTGGGTAAGGTCCTATGTGAACTCATTGCTAAGGGAGCTTCTAAGGAGTTATCTAAAGATGAAGTTGATGCCCCTATTGTTTTGTTCCTCAACTCAACAGATGTATGGTATGTTGACATTGCTCACTTTCTGACCTATGGAGAATGTCCATCTCACTTGAGTGCCAAAGAGAAGAGAGCCATCAAACTGAGGTATGCACAATATGTGCTATGGGAAAATTCTTTGTTCAAATGAGGCATAGATGGAAGGTTTTTGAAGTGTGTAGACAAGGAACAAAAAAAGAATTTATTCTCTAATTTTCATGACCAGGCTTGTGGAGGTCATTTCTCCTCTATTATAACAGCTCATAAAATACTTTGTGCTGGTTATTATTGGCCCAATCTATTCAGAGATGCATAAAAATGGGTTGGTAAATGTGAAGCATGCCAAATATTTGTTGGAAGACCCAAATTGGCTACTTTTCCTCTCAATCCTGTAGTGATTGAAGAGCCATTTCAATAATGGGGTTTAGACTTCATTGGAGAACTCAATCCATCTTCCAGTGTTGTACATACTCATGTGTTGACTACCACATATTACTTCACCAAGTGGGTGGAAGCCATCCCAATCAAGAGCACTACCTCTGAGGTAGTTTGCAACTTCATTAAGGAAAACATATTGATCAGGTTTGGGATCCCAAACAAGATTGTGATGGAAAATGCTTCTAAATTTTCTTCTACTGAGATGATGGAATTATGCTATGGATATGGGATCTCCCTTGCTCACTCTTCAGATTACTACCCCCAGGGAATGGACTAGGCAGAATCGACAAACAAGAATCTGGTAACTATAGTTAGAAAGCTTGTAAATGATTCTCAGAGGAATTGGCATAAGAGGCTATATGATGCACTTTGGGCTAATAGAATTACACCCAAGAGAGCAATTGGAATGTCCCCTTTCCAAGTGGTGTATGGTGTAGAAGCTCAACTACTAGTCACGGTGGAATTTCTAGCCTTGCATCTGATGAAAACCATTGAAGATTCAAGTTTCAGTAGCTCTTTGGATAAGATAATTTTGTACCTTTAGAAGCTCGATGAAGATAGATTGCAAGTGGTGGACAAGATAGCAGCTCATCAATTGAAAGTGAAGGCTTTGTTTGACAATAAATCCAAACCCAGAGTCTTCCAAGTGGGATACATTGTGCTACTTTGGGACAAAAGACATGATCCACGAGAAATTCATGGTAAGTTCGATTCTCTTTGGCTTAGTCCTTTTAGAATCGACATTTTGTCTTTGGGAAAACTCTTTTTATCGGGATTACATGGATGGTTCTCCTCTCCCACTTCCTTATAGTGGGTATTATCTTAATTTTTTCAAGTCCTAGGTGACTAGGAGGTCCTTTTGTACATTATGTATAGTGTTTTGGCTTCGGTTGTTCTTTCATGTTTTGTTTTGGGTCTTTCCTAGTTTTGGCTTATTTTCTTTCTTGTTCCTTGATATGTGTGTTGCCTTGTATTATTTTTGCTTTTGACTCCTTTACCCAATGGATAAGTCACCGGTACTCTTTCCCCAAAGTTATCTTTAGTTCTTGATCTTTCCTTGTCTTCGTTCCCAAGCCAAGTCATCCCCATAAAGAGCCGATTGTTGTCGGCCCCTAAATTCCCCTCTTTTGGAATCAAGTTTCAAAAAAATTTGAATCTATTCCTTGGAGTATTGAATCACGTTGAGCCTGGTATTGTTCATAATTTTCCAGTTCATGGAGAACAATTTGAAATTTAGGCGTACGAGATGGAGTTTCTTCTTCTTTCTATTTCTTCCTACAGTCAGGAATGACAAGCATATCCTCCTCGTCAATTTTCACCTCAGCATCCACGAGTAGTATGTGGGCATCTTTGATTGGATAAGGTTTGGTCATTTTTCAAGTGACACCAGAGGCCCCGACGTGTCCAAACGGCGTAACTCCAGGGACATGGTCCAAGGGAGAGTCCTCAAATAAGCGCTAGCTCGCTACTTGTCTCGGGTTCAAAAAGAAAGTAAAACAAGCTAAAATCAGCTAAGTATTGAAGTTTCAGCAGATAGTACCACATGCCTGATCAGTGTAGCTTCAAGGGTCAAAGCTAGGGGCGGTTCTCAAACTTTCGCCAGTCCTCCATGTGTCCTAGGTTCAAAAGGGACATAGCTGATAGTTAAAATTGGATAAGTATGGGTAGTTCCATGTGCCTCAACAGTACGATTTCAAAAGTAAAACCAAAAGGCTGGTTTCCAAATGAGTGCCAGATCGTAACGTGTCCAGGGTCAATAGAGAGATAGAGTTGGCTGTTGAAAATTCTAAACATGACGAAAGTAGCCACGCGTCAACTTGGCACAATTTCAGAAGGTGCTTCCAAAGTGAAAACTCAAATCAATGCCAGGATCTCCACATGTCTAGGGGTCAACATGAGTCAAACAAGAATAGACCCCAGATCGGCTAAGTTTGAAGAATCAGTGGAAGCCTCCACGTGTCAACCTGGCGCAACTTCAAAGACAAAATCTAGAGGTAGGTTCTAAATGAACGTTAGCCTGCCACGTGTCTAGGGTCAGATATATGGCCCCGCCAAATAGAAGGTAGATAGTCAAGGCATCTGCAGTGCAGTTGCTCCAATCAATTCCTTCCACATGTGTGGCCCAAATTTGAAGTTGTGAAAGTAAATGGAATGGCCCATGTTTTAACTAGCAAAAATAATGTAACGATCGTATATTTTTTAACCTAGTTTTTCCACCATTAATGTTTCTTTGTGAATCAAGAATTCAAAAGGACGCGAGTGATTAGAATAATTTGTAATTGTTTCTCGCTTTCTCGAGGAAGTTATAACCATCTCTGGCAAGATATATTATGGGTCTTAAAATTCATTGTAGGGGTTGGAATTTTGATTACTCTGGAACTGTAATTTTGAATTGGAAGAAATCAATACAAAGGTTTTTCCCCTTTTCTTTTGCTTTCTCTTTTTTTTTGGTTCTGATATGTGAATAATCTAATCCTTGCATGCTTAGAAACTTTGTGTTCTAGTTTGTGCGGTTTCAGAAATTTGAGTCTTTGAATTGTGTCTCATTATAAACATGGATGGTTCTATTATGTATCTCATTTGCACAATACATATAAGGGTTTTCTCTACCATCTCTTTTCCCTAAAAGTATTGTCTTCTTCTGCCTCCCTCCTCTCTTCAAATTCTTCTATCCTCATGTATTGATAAATTTTCCAGGCTTTAAACACGTTTGGATATCAAGAAACCACCATTGAATGAAAGACTATGCATTTGTACATAGGTTTTGCCCCTGCTTTCAATAAGGAAACCTCTCCCATTTAAGAGGAGGGAATTTCTTGTCCCCTAACTGTGGTTTCATCCTAAGTGCTAATTTGAAAGCCAACACCTATGATTTCTTGTTTTGATGGCATGGGAAATTCTTACTTTTATCTTAAAGTTTTTTTATTAGCAATGGATTTATATTCCAATGATAGGTTGTTATTAGAAGCTTATCATTGGTCTTCCGGATATTGTTCTTCAAAGGGATATTCATTTACCTAGTGGATCTATTAGCACTTATTATGATATGGAGGATGCATTCCTTAGACGTTTCATTTCTAATAATGGGCCTAAAGTTACATATGAACGCTTACCTTCTTTACATCAAGGAAAGACAAAACTAATTCTAGATTATATTTTACACTTTAATTCTTGCATGCACCATTTAATTTTTTAGCCTATTGATTTATAAATGCAATATATCTTTTGTCGTGGCTTAATTCCTCCTTTAAAGGAAAAGTCATTTTATGATATAGGTGATTCCTTTACTACTCTTTTTTATAAAGTTATTGACTTAAAAAAAACCTAATTGTGGATCCTATTATGGTACCTATTTCTACCTCTTCTACCCCTCCCTTGCCTACTAAATCCTCTCCTCTCCCAACTATTAAAACCCCTTCATGGTCACCATTTCCTCCTCCATATAAGCATCCCTCCCCTCCACTAGCATGTCAACCTCCACCTATAACTTTCCCACCTCCTACCCAGAGACCATTATACTTCTGAAATGTTGTTATACCACATGATATCTTACATAGTTTACTTGATAAGAGGTTAATTTGTTTATCTTCCAACAAACATCACCCCCTCACCGCTCACACCTCCATCCCGACTTTCCCATTTGTAATTTTCACCACATTAATGACCCAACATGACAATGATTGTCATGCCCTTTATTATAAACTCCAACACTTAGAATATAGGGTTTTCATCTCTCTCTCTCTCTCTCTCCCACCTCCTAAGTTAGCTTATCTTCTATAACCATTAGCTTATCTCATTCACCACCTCCTAAGTTCATTATTTTTCCACCTCCTAAGTTCATTATTTTTCCACCTCCTAAGGTCATCATTCATCCACCTCCTTCGGTCCTCCCACCTATCTCCACATCCTCTCAACCTTCCTTATAGTTATTACAGCCCAATGGATTCCTAAGAAGCCTACTTCTGCATCTCCCACCATCGCACCTCCCACAGCTAGCATGGTTTCCTCTAACATCTGATTAGGTACCTATATGCATGGTCTCATTGTTTTGCATGCTCCTAAAGTACGACATTAGCCTCTTAACCTATGGTAGATGATCCTCATCTCCATAGCATTACCCAATGATGCACTCATGTTCTCAAGGTTCATACATGACTATTGAGGGCATTAAATGAACCTTACTCTCACATTGGGGGTGATCATCTTTTCCCCCTCATCCTCATCACATTTGATTATCTATGTTGTTACGCATATCATTATCATAAATTATCATTGCATCATTATTTTATCATCCTACATTCCTCTACAATTATATCATAACATAACCATTTTTATTTATTTTCTACTCTTTGATATGTTTCACACATATATATCTATATCTACTATATGATCTGATATTCATTATTATACAAATGCAATTATTATTTTACCCAACAATTACCACTATATAATTATTTACACACCATTACAAATTTTAAGAACTAGTGTTTTCTATCAAATCAACAATACCAATGATGTATACAAAAATAGAAAGATATACAATTACTATCAATGTCACAAGCAATCATAAACATCAACAAATGAAAAAACCGTCAATATGCATATATATAATAAATAATCAAAATTACAAAATAAAATTGTTGGGGGTGAGCCCCATGCCTCAATACATCCTATATAATACATCACAGATCCTCCTCACTATCACTATCTACAACTATGGGAGCTCACGGAACTTGAAGCTTCACCACTAACCCTACGTTTTTGATCTTGGGCTCTATTTCTTTCCACATGGCTCCAAAATACGTAATTCTCTTCCACCTACTCTAAAAATCAACCCTAAAGCTCCACATATCGTGAAAACACATCTTGGGCCATGTCGCCCCCTCCTACAAGTTTTCTTTCCCACTCGGCCTTTATGTGGTACTCATCACGCACACTCAACAAAACTATACATGTGGTTTCCCCTATCACCACAGGCTCAAACAAATGGGCATGCTCACCCACAATCACATCCACTTTCTTTAGCATCTCTCCACCCATGATCACATTTGGGAGCATGTTCTAAGTCAAGGTACATAAGGAGGTATCCATAATCAATGTATAATAAGCATTATCTACTGACCACATGACGAGACACCTCATATTAGTAATGACACATCATCATATTCATCAACCAAACTAATAAATAAACCAATAATAATGCATGATGTTTATACTCTTCTCATGTCATTTGCTACATCATCTACCTCGGGGGTGGGTACGACCCCCAACTCCTCTACCCGTTGGCCTACCTACCACATCTACAACCACTAAAAACAATAACACCTATCGGTGTGTTTCCAATCACTTCTTATATACCTCGGTATACCTTGTTCCATCCACCTATATATGCCCTATGGTCGGATCTCGCCTCATCTGGACACGGGGGCACTAGTTGTGCTCATGTTGGACCCGGCCTCAACCTTGATCACTTCTCCACCCTAGTATATCAGCACCATATATATGGCTCTGGGGGCATGTCTTGGGCCATACTAAACTAACAAGATACTCAATCACCCTGAATAACTTGGTCACTCCTAAACTGGTCCTCCAACCACATGGCATGTTGAATGCACCGCAACTCAATGCCATCCTCCGTAATCTTTATATGGACTCTAGATGACCTCACTAAGGCCCATCCATCCACCATTTACCTATACATGGTCATGTTCATCCTCCTACTCTAGGTCCCCACCCACCTTGATGCAAATATCTCTGGTTGAGCCCAATCATCCCGTGTCCCACTAAGTGGCCTCACTATCGCTATATGATCATAAGCCCATACATGTAATAGCGTGGTCACTCCTATCCCACCACCATGGTCCTCCTGCATGAATCAATACAAATCCATATATAAATGGGCCAACACACATCGTTCCCATGCATATCTCATGTCATGCTCCTCTATCCTCTAACAAATATCATGCATCCTATACATAATGCCAACCCCACCACCCTCCACAACCACTAATGATGTATTATGAGGCACCTCCCCCAATCTAATGATGTATCACAAGCCAACATGACCCAATACACCCCACTCATCATTGGTCAACTCTAAACCAAGAAATTTTCTTAAATGACACCCCGTACATGAACTTTCTTGACTATATATCTCTCTTCACAACATAAAAGAGAAAAAAACATAGTATTAGCACGCACCTATGCTTCAACATCATTCATAACAACTTAAAAATTAACTAAATTCACCGAACAACACAAAAAAATAGTCCTGGACACTAGCGCCCCATGATATGTCGGTAGCACCAGAACTAGTTGTTATTGTCCCGATAGAAAAAAAAAAATTCCCTTTCCGCTTCCCTTGTACTCAAAAATGCCAAATTTTACAAAATTTTGAATTATGCTGAAAATGTTTAAAACATACATATTTGACAAAAAAACCATATTTGACCATACATACAAGATATGTTGTCATCTTTTTAGCCACATCCATCATCACCCTCTCAAAAATTATTTGAATATCCTCCTTGACACATGGCATCCTCGCAGCACATTTCTCAAATCACACTCACTCTCAGTTCAAATGAAGTTACTATTCACCTTTTTAATATTGCTATATATATATATATATATGTATATGTATGTATGTATGTATATATATATATATGTATATGTATGTATGTATGTATGTATG
Organism: Taxus wallichiana var. yunnanensis; assembly: GCA_018340775.1. Lineage (NCBI taxonomy): Eukaryota > Viridiplantae > Streptophyta > Pinopsida > Cupressales > Taxaceae > Taxus > Taxus wallichiana. The sequence goes on along the minus strand of CM031238.1, from coordinate 519,012,100 downwards.
TATGTATGTATGTATGTATGTATGTATGTATTCAATTTTACTTTATATTATAGTCGTTACTTTCTACCATTCTTACACCTAATATAAACACATGGTTCAGTTCATATCTCCGAGCCTCGTTACTCCGTTTTTATCCATTTTTATGGCATTTGGATCATAGTCTTGTCTAGGATCATACTATACAATTCTAAACATTCTATATTCCATTCCATCACACACTCACTATTCAATATTTACATATAATTTATCAACACTACTACATCTCCTATACTATCTCTTGGTTAGTACTATAATCCTTAACACTCTTACTATCGGCTCAAGTACTAATTCTCCACCCCTCACTCTTTCTCCAAAAGGGTGGGCATATAATAAGGATCATCTTATAATCCTTCTCATGATACAACACAATCAACCGACACTCTTAATGTGTTACTATCAAATCTTCTTTGATCTCATATGGTTACATTTATTCTATATGATAGCTGATACTTTTTCCATTTTGAATCAATTCCCCCAAATGACTTAATCTTGGGGAAAATAAAATATCTCCATGAGTAATCTTCCAAATACATCATATTCAATCAGTTGATATCACTCAAACCAATCAATCAATATAATAACCCTAGTTATTATCGCTTCCAGATTACCTAACTTAGTAGTCATATTACGTCACCATCGCTTCCAGATGACCTAACTTGGAAGCCATCTAATACTATTCAAATTAAAACACTTGTTACTATAGGAGTGGGGAAATGAGACATCATTTCATTTCCTTTACTATTGTTAGGCCCTAAAATATTGGCTAAGTATAAGAAGGCACGTGGGCACGCTGGACCTATTTGAAGAAGGGTACATGGGGTGAAAGCACGCATGACAGGGTTTTAGTAGGGTTTAGCAGAACACATAGCACATGTTCAAGGAAAGACAGGTTTTTGGACTCAACCATATTTAGCGTTCCAAGAAGCACATGAGAAAAGTGTAACCCATCTAGCATGTGGAGTGGATAAAGTGCCAACCTGGCAGCTGTATGGTTAAGAAATGAATATTCCATGCATGCGATGGAAGGATCCAAAAAGACATCCTTGAAAGGAAGTAAGAGCTCGGATCAAAGGAAGTATGTTCCATTGGAGGACCACATGGACACTTAGCAATTGATCTGTTGTCTCAAGAAGGCATGGCCGTGGAGACTAAAGCTATATATAGAGTTGTTTGGGTAGAAGAAAGGGGATCAAAGGAGCACCATATAGCATTTGGATAAGAGAATCTCTACAGATATAATAGTGGGTTCTATGGGTTAAGGTCTTAGTTAGGAGAACTGTAGGTGAAATGGCATGTTTAGGGGATGGGTCTGTAATGGGTTTTTGTAATGTGGAAATCATAGCTTAGGTTCCTGATGCATGACTCTGATCTACATTTTTATATTGGTGCATGTTATGGCCTTAATGAATTTAATGTGGTTATTGAACTGGTTAACATGAATATAAGGGTTTTTATAAAGAATATATGTTGTTCATGAGCATAAACCCTAGTGCATTTCCTTTGTGTTATGAATCAATTTTGTGTTATGTTTTATACTTCTCTTTTGTTATCTAAATGGATGCATTAGTATAATAATTCATCCTAAGCTCTTAGAATGAATGCATGGTTCTTTTCTTTCCTACATCTAAATTTGTCATTAATGATGTATTCTCACACAACTCACATAAAGGAGGGGTTCGATGCCCATGCTTGCCTTGGGTGAGCACCTAGTTCCCATTGGGTGATAGGTCAGTACTCATGGGATTAGACTATTGTTTTAAGGGTATAAAAAAGACTACAACTACTCCTATGTGGCTTTTTTAATTAGAACAAATAAATTTCAATCACATCAAGATAGTAACAAAGTGGTCCTTATCCGTCTATAGTGATTGGACCTTTTGGGAAAGCGTCCATGGATGAAAGGAAAAATATACCTCTCTTCCCAACACTCTTCCTCTAGTGGAAGGACACCCAAATCCTTCAATTATCAACAAATTAGGTTGGGAATTGATCACTCCCTACCTCTTTTATCATCTTTGGAAAAAATACATAATATCCAATATCATCACAACTATTTATCCTAGTCACTCCTTCTACGGTTTGTTATCTCTTCCTACACCACATGGGTCAAAATTTTGATCCATGGTTCACCACGCTACAAGTTTCTATGTTCTACATGCACTTTGTAATATGGATTCTCTGAACCCTATACAGGCATGTTTCTTACTTCCTTTACACTAATTGAATTTCCTTCAAATAGAATAAAGGGGGTATGTAGACACAAAACTATGCACATATCATCACTTTATTATGCCATCGGTATGTTGTAATATATATGAATCCTAAGTAATAAATATACACATTGGTGACACTTTCCCTTATCCCTTTACATTATTTGATTGATTTCTATTATGACTCTGTGCTACACCTCTCAATTTTGTATGCACTTCTAGTCAGGTCATGAGGATCTATGTATGTTTGTCTTATCACATCTGTCATTTTTGGTTTTGGGACACTAGCGCCCACTTTGAACACTAACACCTAGGTACTCATGTTCCTTCAGGTGCTCTGTCCTCCTTGTTCTTTTTGCACACTTCACCATTTTTTGTTGGACTTGTTTATTTTCTTATCCTTATCATGCATTCTTATCATCCTTCATGTCAATAATGTCTAAAATCAAACAAGTGACTTATATATATATATATATATATATATATAAATGTACTTACTATTATTTTGGCTAGAAAATCAAGAGGGACTATCATATTTACATATTACTATTACTATCCAAAGTGGTTCCATTATGGGTTGCATACACTACATAGGAAGGAAAAGTGTTGAATTCCATACCACACATATGCATTCTTAGATCAAATATAGTTATATCTTGTTATCTTGGTGTCATTTGCGCAAAGGAAAACCTAGGCTAAGGAAACCATTTCACACACAAACACAAAGAACTACATTGAGTCTAAGATGTAGTGCAGCGCTTGGTAATAAGCTCACTCATCAGGTGTTTGTTGAGGTTAGTCTGAATTAACATGTTACATATTTTATTCAAATCTAATGTATTTTTGAGCTTGTGTGGATATATAGAGTTTGTCTTATAGGTTACATTTGACATCAAAACCCTAACAGTGAAACTAGAGTGATAAAAAATGAATATAAGTGGAGATATTCCAACCCGAAAAGACCGGATCATAAATATTTATGTAGTCACAAATGCCCAGAACAATCACTAGTGTCGAGGTGCTTCTTTCCTCCCGAGGTTACTTATGTCAAGTATAGCCCTAAGTTTAATAACCCTCATCTATCCATCTCGATACTATTTCCATCTGATTTAGTACTCTAACAGTCTTGATCACTTCCACATCATTTGAAATCGAGATAACTCTCTATCCCCTTTTCATTTACTTAGAGTTAATCAATTTTAGATACTTGTAAACTAAATTTTTCTATATATAATCACTGAATATGATTTTTGTAGTAGTTACTCGAAATAATATTTAATTCAAATTATATTAAATCACATACCTAAAAATTGATGAATAAATTGTTTCAAATGAAGTATGATGTCAATCATGCATAACATTCCTTCAGATTCTTCATGGAATTATAAGAACAATTCATATTCATCACCTTTGTTTTATGTCTCCAACCTTTTTCCTAATACTTTGACTCACTCTTTTTTTAATAATGTCTAAACATAACTCAAAACTCATATTACAAAGCATTTGTTTACCTAGAAATGACTAGTGCGGTCATGGATCAAATTCTATGTGAAAAGTTCTTGAAATCTATCCTAAACTTCTCTCTCCTTATCCTCTTGATTATTCTTATTCACTATTTACCTTGCCCACATAAACCCTTATGACCCTACTAAAATTGTTCTCAAATTTTCATTAGTTAACTAACATGTTCCTTGTCTACTTGACTATTCTAATAGACTCGAGTTATCTCTTCATTGTACTCATCACTCTCCTCCAAGAATGGACAAGAATTTTCTCCTCTTAAACTTTGTCTAAAAATTAGTTACACGTGTGTAACTCATTATATACCCTATAATAAAACTCTTTCATAGTTAATATAGACTGAAGAAATTCAATTTTAATTATAATCAACTTTTCCCTAAAGAATAGAATTCTTGGACCTTTGGTTTAGATAGAATGTTTGTAATATAATATTTCATCCACCTCTTGATACTCTACCATGTTTCTTACAAAGTAATTCTTGTCAAGAAACTAATTTCTATACTCCAACATTAACCATGTTCACATGGCTTCATCTACAACTTTTTCTTGTTTTCTAGACATTGAGGTTAGTGTTACCTTCTTTATTACAACGAGCATTAATATATATGGTTTCATCAATCTATATTCTAAAAACCTTCTCATCATTACCTGTTCTAATAGGAAATCATCTCTTTAACACAGGGATTATACATAATATCTCTGTCAAACTCAAACTCTTAGAAGTTTATTGGTTTCTCTTGCACCAAAAAAGAGGTTAAGCTCCAAAATCTATTATAAGGTTTTAAAATACCATTTTCCTACCTTCAATAATATTATTTCATGACCACATACCTTTACTAATATTGAAAACAAAAAGAAATTGCAAATAAGACTCTTTGACCCTTAACTCTACATGCACAGTCTTCTAGTTATGCTAAACTTGTTTTTTCTTGATAAATTCTTGTAAAATTGGTTTCCTAATGAAAAAAAAAATTCCAAAAACCCTTTATTCTCTTTCAACTATCAAATCAAACATGTAAATGGTTCCTTAAGTTAATTAACATGAAAATGAAAAAATTCTTCACCTAATTAGGTCTCCTTGCACTCCAAACAAGACTATCGTAGAAAACACCATCAGTACAACATCAAAATATCCCAAACTAATAAATTATCTCAAAAAACAATACACATGTTATGTAGAAATTTTCATCTGATTTCATCCATTAAAACACAAGTTACCTCAATTTTAGTGTTTTAACTCTAAACTAGGGTTTCTCGGCCTAATAAGAAGATTAATTCATATCTTGAACAAAACTTTGTTTCAAACCCTAAAAATTACCTTCTTATCTCTTTCCTAACCCCCTTCAACTTTCACATTTAGAATTCACCTCTTGAAATTGTAGAATTTATTAACAATAAGCTTTGTTTACTCTTGCTTAAGAAGAACTATGTTTTTCTATATAGTTTTGAACCATAAGCCTTAGGTTTTGTTTCACTAAAATAATGCCTCTGAATCCTCCTTTATAATATCTCTTCATCTTATTATCTTACACCCCAAAAAAATATTTTGCTTCCTTGGCTCCTACAATATCATTCATTATCCCTTTACTTCACACAAGAAAAACACATACATTGCATTAAGAGTCATGTCTCCTTGTCTTATATAGGTCTTAGATGATGTTCAACACTCTAATAAAAATCTTCCATATGTCCCAAACACATACATAGTTACTCATGAATTGCAATATCATTAAATACATGTTTTCGCATAAAAAAGCATATAATTTCTAGGGTATTCATTACAAGAACCTTACTAGTGCATCATGATCCATATTTAAGAGATCTTATGAGATATTAATCCACATTAACACATCATATCAAACCCATCAAATAAAAATACACATAGAGATAACATCAAATATTCATTCTTATTCACATATACATGAAGCCTCTCACTTTACATACAAGAACCTTGTCTTTACAAATGCTCCATGCTTGGCATTATGGGTTTCTGCCTTCTTAAGGTTGTCCTATAGATTAGAAACCTTCAATCCTTTTTAAAACTTCTCTTCTTCCCATCCATTCTCGAATAACTCACTTTGATTACCTAAAATGTGAGAAAGGTATCTAAATTTCAACCCTAACCAAGGTAGAGACTAACCACAACATGGTGACCCTTGCTTAAGGGGTGAAAACACCTTAAATACATTAAATGTGGTTTTTATGACCTTGTACATCCTTTTATGAATTTTACACATAACATTGCACCTTTTAATCCCAAACTACAAATTCAAATATTCAAATGCTCATTTTGGAGGGAAACTCCAAGATGACCACTAAACACACATGGACAGACTTAATAAGATTGAGAAGGATACAAATACACTATAAAAGACTCCCTAGACCTATTCCAAGCCAAAAGTAACTGAAAACCAAAACTTTCTTATGTACAAGCTTTGATGTTCCAACATCGGGGGATGATTATTATATTAGTATATGTCCATGATCTTGTAAGCACTTGATTGTTAAGTGAGTATGATGAAGAAAAAAGAAAACTATGAATTTATCATTCAACATGATAGATCTCGGGATACTCTATTATTGTCTTATAATGGAAGTATGGTAGAAGGAGAACCACATTTTGTGACTTGGATGAAGTATATGAATACAAGGCTCGATAAATTTAGGATGTTAAACTATGAACCTATTACTACACATATGGAGGTAAAGTTTTAATCATCTCAGTTAAATCCATCATCTCAATTGAGTGTAACTCTCTATCAATTGTTGATCAAGATTCTCATTTATTTAACCTATATTAGGTCAAACATCATCTATGTAGTGAGCTATCTCTTCATATTTATACAAGATCCAAAATTTAGTCACTTTGAAAGCAACAAAGCAGATTTTTAGATATATCAAGGGTATAATGTACTTTGGCCTAGATTACTAGAAGAATGGCCTATTCTTCTTGACAGGATATTTGGATTATGACCATGAAGGAAATATGGATGATAGGAAGTCCACATCATGTTATATTTTATTTGGGTCTTATTCCAAGTATCATTGGGTGATAAGAAATATAATTGTATTTCTCATTCTTCCACTAAAGCATAATACAGATTTACAAGAGAATATGTTTATGAAGTGATATAGTTACATTGTATACTTGAAGATTCAGGTGTTCCATAGATGTAGCATGTCATCTTGCATTGTGACAATGAAAATTAAATCAAACTTGTTTGTAATCCAATATTTCATAAACACAACAAGCACATTGAGTAAAAATTCACTTCACATGTGAACATGTACAACAATACAACATCCAACTGAAGTTTTCCTAACATAATGAAGTGCATATCTTCACCAAGTCACTTGCATGTGAAAAATTGAGGCATTCATATAAGCTCTCTCTTGTTCACTTGAGACAATGTTGAATTAAGGGGATGATATAATTAGGATAAATGTGATTATTATTTCATCATTATATATCAAATAAATCACTTACATTTTAGTGTTGTTTAGTGTAATTTGGATTGGGTTAATGTTAGTTCAATCTAGTTGAGTTTAGATGTGATTAGGGATTCAAATGTTGTATAATCTTGTCACTTTTTTTTAGAGTGTGTTTTTCCACTTATGGCCATAATAAGATGATGTAACTAAAGCATAAACAACTACTCAATATATATAAATATTGAAGTTTCATTTTTAATAAGATAATGATCAAATTCATTTCTTGTGTGTTCTAAAAGTCATGTTTTCAAAAAACTCAATAAGAGAACCAACTAAGAAATAAGAGGTCAATAGAGAAACAATACAACCCTAAACAACTTAAAAAAACCAAAAGCAAAAAAACTAGAACTTATAGACAAACAAAAGGTATAAAAATTTGGAGAAAATAAGCAAGAGTTGTAAAGGAGAAATGAGAGGTGGATCACATTGCAACAAAAATTTATAACACATGACAAGATAAAATGCTGATATCTATAGAAATAAGAGGTGGCTCAAACATAGGGGACCAAAAGGAGTAGAGATATTCCCAATTCAAATAGGTTCCACAACACTCATGACCTTTGTGTAGAAGAAACAAACACGTGGAGCAGTAGAACATGGGATGAATTAATTGTTAGGAGAAGCAAGAGGCTAACAAATTTGTAGATATACCTGACCACATGTACTAGGTTGGTTGTTTGTAGAAGAAACATGTAACCACATAGAGAGAAATTTCCTAAACACAAGAATACCTCAAAGAATATGTAAGGAGGGATATCAACAACTTGGGGACAACCATTAGGAGCTTTATTCATGATTGAAAATTAGAGGGATAGGAGGTAATAATAAAGATCGCCATTGGGAAGAAGGTGTTGGAGTAAGTCATAGCTAAAGGAAATGTGTTGTTTATTCTCATTTGGCTTAAAGTCGTAGTTTGTGTGATGCATATCTTATTGTTTCATTTCATGTGATTTTTCTATTTTTATTATATTTTCATGAGTGTGTAAATTATTCATGTTTCGTAGCTTTGTGTGTCTTTCATGTTATTTGAAGTTTGTTTCATTTTGAACCATGTTATCATATCCCATGTGATTCTCATTTTCATTTAAATTTATTTCTTTCATGATTTATCATTCTTATGATCTACTTTGCTAGAAAATCACAATGAGTATAAATAGTGATCAAGCATGTGTGTTATTGTAATAATAATTAATGTATTCTTATAGAAAGAATAGGTGAATATCATTATGTTATTTGTCCTATTGTTTTATTTATCTATGTTTATTGAGTTCTTAAATCTAGTGAATTGAATCATTTATCTTTTATTTTATGTACTTGCGTTATATAATATTGATTATTGCATATATCTTACATGAGTGCAAATTCTATGTGGAATGATATATATTGTTTCGTACTTTTCTTTATAATTTGCAAAAACCATCTTGAGATGCATTGTTTGGACATCTTGTTTTGAAATTATTTTCTTTGAGTCCATTTTTATTTCTTTTTCCTTAAGTAATTGTATATCCTTTTGCTTTTGTTTAAAGTAGAATGTATACATTGGCACATACATGAAAATGGAGATGAAAACCCATTTCCATTACATATTAAGATTTTATGTGATTGGAAATATGAATATAAACTTTTCAAGAGGTCACAAATTCATCATTGTAGATATTGCATGGTCCAGGTTATTTCATTGTACACTTGTGTTTTGGGCATAGCACATTTCTACCATGGAAGGAAAGGATTGTGATAGGACCAATGACTATTATGCATTGAAAGAGTTTTTACCTCCATATTGTCTTATATAAACATGAAATAACATTACAACACATAATAACGTGAAGCTTAATACTCATTCTTTTATCTTTAGGCACTATGCTTCAATAATATTATTGCTAACATTCGCTATGATACAAAGTTGTCACATTTAAGCTATTTTTCATTGTTGACATTATTTGTGATGTAATATTTCTATGACACGTGATTTATATATAGTTTTATATTATGATGTCATTCCTAACAATGCTTTCTATGTTGCAAAATTTTCAAGCTATGGACATGTTTATGCTTTTTCGGGATATTAGGATCCTTATATTGTATAATGTTAGTTTTTTTCCATATTATCATGACTTTTTTGTGCACTATATTTTTTGTGCATCATGTTTATGTTGTTGCTATGTGTAGTCACAAAATCATGCACTTTAGACATTTATTTATCTTGGTTTCATAACACTATTTAGAAGTTTCTTGAGTGAAGAAAGTACTAATTAACCCCTGTCTTTTGACCATCTTGTTTTATTTATTTCTTCATTACCGCCCCTTTTCAGCCATATGCCAAGTCTATTTCATCCATTTCCGTCATTTTATCCTCGATTGGGTGCCCAGGGATAGTATTGGGGCACCCGTGGGTGCCATGGTCCCATCAGGGGCACCCTAGTCCTTTTTGCACTTTTCCGCCACTTTTTAGGATCTTTCTAGCCGTTTGGCATCTTTATTTGTTGTGTAGTCATCCTTTCCGGGTTAATTATGAAATTAGATCAAGATAACCCTATAAATATAAAGTTATGAGACCATAATGAGGGACCTAGCATCACTTACTACTATCACTCCATCTAGAGTTGTATCCATTTATTGCATTGAAGATCACTTGCATCCACATAGCTCCATCATCAAGGTTAGGACATATGCATCACACTTCATAGGGGAGGGATTCTATTCCATGCACACATTCTATTACATTTTCTACACATAGTTATTGCTCACTACTTCACAAAGTGCAACTGGCACAAGAGAAACCTAGGGAATGTTCACACACACTTGCACATAGAACTACATCGGGTCTGAGATGTAGTGTAATGCTTAGTTAGTAAGTCCACCATTTTGGTCATTGAGGACATTCTGAACCCTTCATATGCATTATTCTTTTTTAGGTTTTGATGTTTGTTTTCAGGTCTTATAGGTATTTTATTGATCTTGGAGTATTGGTGACATCTAACACATGATGAAAACTTTGATACAACACATAGTGAGGGTTTTGGACCACCTTTCGATCCTATAAAAACTAGTTTCAGAGCTTTCACATAAACCAGGTATCCCATATTGCATACCAAACTGTCTATAGGTGCCCTAATCCTCTTAGAGGCACCCAAGTTCCATATCCACTCTTTTCGGGACTTCTGCACAGTCATTACTACTCCTAATTTTTCCAGTTACCTATGTGACACTCTCCAAAAGGCATCTATTATCAGTTGAGTTCTTTCCTCACTCTCTTTATCACATTAGGGTTAGCATTTCCTTTTGCATAGTTGTTTAGCTTTCTTGCATACTTCTTTATTGCATTTATTTATTTTATTTACAGATTGTTCATAGCTTAGATTAACTATCTATATACTACTTAGTTAGTCCATTTTTAGTTAATCATTTTGGTGAACCCAACTCAACCTACATACTCCTAGGATCCTCATTCTTCTTAGGGTTTCTTCATCATGGTTATCTCCATTCATGAATTTTTACTTCTTCATCCTGAATTATGAGCTAAAATCATTAATATTTTACTCACTACTCATATTCCTGACAACACTCATCCAGATGTAGTCTATAATACCTTTGCGGATGCATTCTCTCAACATATTTCTTTCCCATCTGCTCCTCATGATGACCTCGCTACTTTTGACAATGATCCACCTTTGCATATTATCTCTCACATTTATAATGTTGTTGTTAAGCATACTTTGATTGACAATGGATCTGAGCTTAATTTGTGTCCCATGTCATTTCTCAAATTTTTAGGTCTTACTACTCATGACATTAGTCCCTCTAGTGTTTCACTACATGCTTATGATGGTTCCATTCATCTATGTTTCGATCATGTCACATTGCTCATCAATTTTGGTCCTAAGACTGTATCTGTATTGTCTTTTTCGTTGTTTATTTATTGATTTCATATAAATGTCTACTCGGTAGGCCATGGCTTCATGCCATGTAAGCTATCGCTTCTATTGTCCATAACTATGTTAAATTCTTACATGAGGGCATGGATTATACCATTTTTGTGACCATGATCCATTTCAGTATTGTGACTGGGATCCTAATACTAGTCTTCCTATCCCATGCATAAATACTACAAATGATCCACAACCTATGGATGAACCACCTCACTTGCCACTACTCGAAAGCACCATTTGTATGATAGATGCAGTTTCTCCTATGCCACCTATTATCCATTTTTAACACCCCTGAAAAATGGACAACTTAATAAGTTTGAACATTGGTGGTTGATGGATGCAACACTTTATGATTTACTGGGGTAGCTCACAAGTTAGTCTCCTTTCATGGCGAAATGGTGAGCCGCGATGAAGGTTCGATTCGATTAGAAGGAAAAGCGGTGGTAAAATACTTCCAAGTAGCATCAAAGATACTACCGTTCACTAGCATTTTATATGCTACCAATCGATATTAGGTACACATGCTCTTTGGTCGATAGCATTTTTATGCTATCGGCCGTACTACTAAGTCGATAAGACACGAGTGAAAATAATGAAGAGTGGTTAGTAGCATCTTTAGATGCTACTAGCTAATAGCACTCAAAATGTTACCATTTGGTAACATGTATGGATGTTTCCGATCGATAGTGGATAGTGACAATTTCGGAAGTGATTTTAAATGGTATCGGTCGGTAGTATTTTTAGTGGTACCGAGTTGGTTGCACAAGTGACAAGGATAAGCTTTGGGTGACATCAAGGGTGTCGAGTATTTGTATGGATCTTTACCACCAATAGCATATTCTATGATACCGAAAGATAGCGAAAGGAAAACACCTGCGCCATAATGAAAAGAGATGTCGATAGAAAGAAAAACATATTATCGGTGGGTAGAATTTATGCAACCAGCTGACACCAAAAATTATTATGCTACCATTCGGGAGTAAAAATTAGATGGCCAAGTGCGAGGCACGAACTAGGCATTAATGGAAGTCATATAAGTTGTTCAACTACCAGTTTAATGAGGTATGGCACCCATGACTTCCCATGTAAGAAAAATACCAAATTTGTATGGCCTCCCATACCTCTTTAATGAAATATGTTGGTTGGTGAGGAAATTTTGAGGAGCTTCTTCTTTATATTGTAAAATTTTCCTCATTTTGAAAGGGATAGATTCTAGAATGTAAAGAAACATTATAAAAATTGTTCCATCTTTTTGTGACTTGTAGGCCTCGAATTTCAGAATTTTTTAAAGGATTCTTTCCTTGTGCCTATATTGTAATCAATTATGCATCATTTTAAGCAATAAAATTGGTGTTTTGTGGCTTTTCTTGCCTAGCTTGAGTTGTATTGTGTTCTTTATCTTCCATTATTTTTACAAGTATAGTGTGCATATCGTATCTTTTTGTAGGATTCAAATTTGTTATGCTCCACAAAATTGGAGGGTTGAATGTGTTCTTTGAACTGTGGCACTTTTGTCTACCCTTTTTCAGCCTCATTTTCTTCCATTTTCACTCACTAAGGATATCCCCACCCCCTTGTTCTTGGTGTTATCACCTCCCTTAGTTTAGGACTTTCATTTTATGTATCTTTCTCTTCCTTGGTCCCTTGGAAACTATAGGTTAGTGTTAGAATAGTTTCCTTTCCCTTTCTAGGAGTGGTGTTAGAATTATAATAGGTAGAGGAACCAGCCTTCTCTAGAGGTTTGTCTCAATTGTGAGGGTTCCACACCTTGAGACAATCCCATGTTAGTCAAAAGTAGGTTTTTGTAATGTGTAAATCCTAGGGTGCTACTTTTTTGACATAACAGTTTTGGCACACCCGGTGGGACCAGAAGTCAATACTTTCATGTTTATCAAGATTGGGTGTGTGTCTTGGTGAATTTCCAACTTTTGGAGGCTCTACAAAAACACACATGGTGACTCCAATCAGAAAATCAACTGGTTTCAGTAGTATTGGTGGCTCATGTCCATGAGGATAATTTAGATAAGGTACAGAACAACAGAGGAGGGAGATTTTGAGTACCTACAGTTATCACCTAGAAGGGGAAGAAGAGGAAGAATTATTCAAAGGTCACCTTCACCACCAAATAGGACTCTTTCCACTCCACCTCTTGGTATGCCTTTCTTGTTGTCTACTAGAATTCTCAGACCTATTACAATGGCAACATAGCGAAATTTGGGATTTTCCAATTTCACTAGAAGTAGTCCTTTTTCCCTCAATGCAAAAAATCTCATCCCAGCATCTACTCTTAAGAGCATCCCTTTCTTCACTAGGGAGAATAAAACTACTCCAACTGACCACATTCAAGATATTTCCAATGTCTGCGTTATCCATCAGATCATTGAACAAGATGTGGTTATTAGGTTGTTAGCTTCTTCATTCAAAGGAATATTTTTGCAATGGTTAGGAGTCGATGCGGGGTCAATTACAAATTGGAATTCATTATACACATCCCTCTACAGCTAATTTGGAGAGAAGGCAGATAATCTCTCTTTGCTAGAAAAACTAACAACAATCAAAAAAGTACCAAACGAGGAGATGGCTGACTTTAATTTCAAATTTCAAAGGATGTGGGACAAGATCCCAATTACCATAAGAATAGATCTTTGAAGGTGCATTTATATATTTCCTTAAAGCTCTAAATTCTTATATATTTGTTATGGTACATTCTATGGTGTGGATAACCTTACCAAGAGCTTATGTCATAGCCATTAGGGCTGAGAATTTCCTAATCCGATCTTGTAAACTTGTACACGGGCCACCTATGCATATTTATCCGAAATGGGAATCCTAGTTCTAGTCAAGCTCCTACATTAGCCCTTAATTCTACCCCTAGAAAGTAGAGTTCGATGAGGCTTATACCTCTTATTCTATTAGCTCAACTAAACTCCAAGAGGTAATGAAGCAATTACAGAACCTAGGGAATGAATTGATAACTCTCAAGAGCGCATGAAGCCCAAATATTTAGATCTTATCAGCCCCAAGCCCAAAAAATAGGCCTACATATCAGTCTAATAGACCTCATGTTTAAGATACAAACAAAAATCAAGGGTAACCCCTAACTACTAGGCCATTTCATCCATACAATCCTAATACACCTTCAACATCCCAAGCCTTGGTTCCAGTCAAAACAACATGGCACAAGAGTATGAATGGTGCTTCCCATGCAATCAACCTCACAATCAGGAAACATGTTTCAATGGTGATTTAAATTAGGCATTGGTGGTGACAACAGTTGGTGCATCTTAATACATAAATCAAGAATAAATTCAATAGCAGGTAGTTACTAAAGAAGCACCTCCAAATAACACCACACTTGTGAATATGCAAGTTGAGGATTTTTGTGGAATAAATCAGCATCCTTTTTAAGGGGTAGCAGCCAACATAAGGTCTAAGAAAAGGAATATAGAGGGAGGGAAATCATCGAATACAGGTGTTTCCCAACCTTCTGTCACACCCCAAGGAATTTGTAGCTCAAATTTAGTCTCAGGTTCACAAAATCATCCCAGAGTACCTGTTTTAGATGCTCATGTGTAAGATAATGTTGTGCCAAGAAAGGGGAAGTAGAGAGACAACTCATCTCCATTCAACATCATTGACCACATGAAGAAAACAAATGTAATCATCTCTATGTGGGAATCTTTGAAAATTTTGGGGCAAAGGGATCTTTGCAAGCAGCCATAGCTAACTTTCCCATCTCAAATGAGTCACCCAAGGATCAAGAGAAGGTCCTCACTAATGTAGTGTAGCAAAAGGAGGGTCAACCAAGAATAAATATGAAGCCTCCACCATTTTATGTGTCCTTGATTATTGGGAATAACTTAGTACACAACTGCATGATTGACTCGGGGCAAGTATCTCGGTGATGCCAAAAAAATTACAGATCAATTTGGGTCTCAAGTATGAACCGGTCTCAAATGGAGTGGTAAAATTAGATGGGACAGTAGTGGGAACATTTGGAATCATCAAGGATCTTAATCGACTCTTCATGCATGCCCAAATGTCACAGTTTAGAAAGACATATCAGTCATTGACTTACCACCACTCTTTGCCTTGTGTTTTTCAAGGAACTTCACGGCAAAAATTGGAGGCTACTTGTCAGCTGATTGGTCCCACATGCCCTTCAAAATAAGATATGGATCCAAATCCACAATCGAGTTGGAACCAATTACAAAATTTTACATTGAGCGTCATGTACCAAGTCCCATCAATCAATGCAAATTACTCACTTTTGATCGGGAAGAGTGTTCGAATGTTCCAGACATGGGTACTAAAGTTAAGGGTATTCCATACTTAACACTTGATGAATGGGAAAAAAAGGCATGGCTTTGATCTGTATAAAGAAATGGAAGAAGCTGATTTAGTAATTTATTGCTTGCATGAAGAAAATCCACCTCTCCCTATCATCACCAAGCTAGAAGATAGAGATGACAATGAAGTATAGAAACTATTATTTGATGGCTCAAGGAGTAGACAAGGTGCTAGAGGAGGGGAAATGCTTGTATCACCTCAAGGTATAAAATACTACTTATTATAGACACCTAAAATATGCTTAGACTTAGCATTTCATCCAATCCATTCAATTAACGACACTTCGTTAATTCCCCATAGTTCACTCCACTCTCGGATGCCCATTTACGACACCTTCTCGGTCGTATTCTTCCCATATTCAGCTTATTTGGCTAATATCTCTCTTATTAGCTAAACATTCCTCCTTTTGACCATTCAAAACCTCCCTAGTTCTCTCTAGACCACTTCTATTGGCTTTGTAGGCTATCTATCAGTCACAATTGGTTATCCAGACCCCTCCCAACTCTCAATGAGTCTCTAATCACTTGCTAATCAAGTTTAACTAGCCTAATCCTAGCTTAACTAAGCCTAAAGCATGTTTATCCTAATCTAATCTAAAAGTTCTTTTTGAGCTTTAGTCCCACATGCACCCAAATTCCAAATTCTCCCAAGTGGAAAACTATAAATACAAGGCTAAGCCTACCCATTCAAACTACAACTTTACATATAACTTCACTCACAAGTCCTTCTCTCTCAAACACTTTGGAAAGGCATTAGAAATCATTTGTGATAGCTTTAAGCTATAGAACATTTGGATCTTGGCCATACTCCATTGTTTAGAGCTCTTCCATCTTGCATCCATAACTTCATAGTAGGTTAGTAGGAGGGTATCTAACTTGGTCTTGTAGCCATTTTAGAGAGACCTCTTCACCTCCATTGAAGTAAACAACACATCTAATTTGATTTCTTAGAATCTAACTAGGTTCATTTTCATTAAGCTTTCATAGAGTAGAGAGTAGTATACATGTTATTTTTTGATGTTTTTGTCAAATGTATAATTCTTGCATGTTAGTTTCTCTTGTTTATCTCTTATCTCATGGTGCATGGATGAGTAAAGAAAAGCTTTGAGGTTCTTTTGCCTCATTCCATAGCTTGTGCAACTTTCCATTGCATACATTTGGCATGCCCGGTGGGACACTTTGTCCATCCTCCATTAATGGAGTCACTTTGAAGATTTTTGTTTTAGTTTCTAATTTTTTTAGTTTCAATCTTTCTAGATTAGTTTCAAGCTTTCTAGATTAATTTTTCAAAGTTTTTTAGATTAGTTTCAAGTTTTTGATTTCACTAACCTTTCTTGTATTAATGGCTAAAATTAGGTTTCCTAACTAGTTAAGCTAGGTTTGTCTTGTTTTTGTGCTCTTTGCAGGATCAAAGGAGGTGAAGTGCTGCCAAAATTGAAGCAAATCGATAAAAATTTGATATTTTTGAGATAATTTTTGAAAAATCCCGTGTTTTTTAGCCACCTACAAGAAAGGGAGTGCACATACCATTCTATGTGTGCAGGTACAACTCTGACTGTCATTTTTGACAGAGGCACACAGGCACCAAATTAGTGGTGCAGGCACCAAATCAGGGCATGGGCACCAAATCAAGGGCGCAGTACACAAACAATGGCTCAAGTATCATTAGCAATCTTTCGAAGGCCATAACTTTTGCTCCCGAACTCAAAATGACTCTATTTTTATTACGTTGCAAAGGTATTGAAGTGAACTACACAATTGAATCATAAAATTAGGATTTTGAATTACCAAAAATTTATGGTTTACATTATTAGGTAAATAGTCACTTTCTAACATATCTCAAAGTTCAAAAAAGTGTTTTCTTGGCCATTCTAACACTTTGAAATATTTTTGTAGCACTAATCAATTATTTGCGGGGTTATTTTGTTTTATTCTTGAATAACTTAGTTAAGTGTTTCATTTCTTATCTTAAGCAAGGTTTGTAAAGTGTGTATGCTCTCTCCTCATGCCTTTAAATTGATCTTGGAGATAAAAAACACTTTGAAAACTTTGTATCATATGTTAAAAACAATCGTTCTAAAAGATAAAGTAATTTTTATGTGATTTAGTAAGAATTTTCACATTGCTTATGCTCTTCCTTCGTGCCTTTTGGCGATCTTAGGAATCAAAAGAAAGGTGTAAATTCCCTTTATTGATATCAATTTGCAATGGAAAATTACTAAACTCATTGTCTATAGGACCTAATGCTTGTCAAAGAAAGGCGTCAAAGATAAAACACAAACCCGCTAATACACATGTTTCTTGCAAGTTGCCAAATGGTGTGCTACTTAAAACCACATTAATTTAAGCAAGATAAAAAAACACCATATTCAAAACATTGTATTGTAGGTTTGAGAAAGGGTACGTCCCTCTCCGCTCAACTGGAACATAACCCCTTTGGCATAACACCTTAAGCTATAACAATGGGGGTGGTTCCAGGAACCCCAAAGTAGTCCACGCAAGAGGGAACCTTGTGGATGAAACGGGAAGTGCTCCGCACTACCTACTTGACTAGTGATTCCTTTGTGAGATAGCGTTACAATTTGTTCCTATGTGACCCTTTTAAGTACACAATGGATGCATTTACTTCCCACTATGCTTGAAGGGGGAAAAGTTGAGATACACCCAAGATAGTCGGGGCTATTTGGATAAATTGTCCCGCTTGTGGATAATTTTGTAACACCTAGGATGAGAGAACCACCTAGGAAAATATACTTTGGCCAGGAGCCCACTTTGACCATTCTAAAATAGTGTTGAGTTATGAGCCATATTTTCATTACGAAACATGTGACGTGTTACTTTCGCTTAGTTTTTCACTTGCCTTAAGGTGAGGTAAAACTCTGCCGAAGTGAAGCTAGCATTTTCATCCCCATTTTGATCTACTTCCTTCACATTCTTTTAACACTTTGTTGATCAAAAGAAGGGTGACTACCTCTGTGTTACCAATTGATTGTTTCTATCACTTTTTTTTCTGTTTACACCCATCCATGTTTGCAGCTGGGTAAGTTAAACATCTAAAGTGTGCGGAGGCATATTTATATCATTAGTAGCCTTTGTGATCTTGATACCCATGTCAATATCATCATCATAGTTCAGATTAATTCATCATTTGATCTCCTTTTGACACGTTACATACTTTGCATTATCTTGACACAATTAAGATACTTATGTCATGTTTTTGTAAATGTGATCTAAATATCCACATTGTGGTGTTACGTTACGCACATTTTAACACATCCTTAGTATACTTTGACTTAGTTTGATTTCAAACATTGTCCCAAATCTTGAAAGGTGTCACTTACTTTGTTTGCGTCGTTTCGATACCACTTTGACACTAATATCTCACTTCTCCGCGAAGCTTGATAGACGTGTCCAATTGGTGTGGTTACGTGGCTTACATTTGTAAACCCCACCCTTTAACATTTAGGTCTTGTTGGTTGTTGAACTTGTCATGGTATCCTTTGATTGGGAGTCACATCTACCCTTTGTTAATATTTACACCTTGTTCATTTTGAGCTTGATGTAAATATTGACATTGTGTTGATCACTTTTGCATCGAACTATCACTTTGCACACGCATTTTCATATGGTGTATTTCCTTGTTGATTGGCTTTGTGTTTCACACTTGCATGATTTTTCCTTATGATTATTCATTCAAAAAACTTATTTTCTAGGACAATCCCTTTTTATCTCATCGATATTACATCATCACGATGTCTATTTTCCTTAGACCTTCTTTGGAAAATCACGCACGCATATCAATACTTATGAAATGTCTAGCTGGTTGTCCTTATGCTACCCAAATCGACATGTCACTTCCTTCCCTTTGAAGGAGTTCCATCACACTATCTAGATCTAGACATTTGTTCTTAAAACAGCGCAAAAATGACTAACTATCGTGTGGTTCCCCATACTTACAAAAATACGGAACCTAGGTTTAGCAATTCAAATCAAAAGATTCCCATTACAACTAAACCTCGTTTGGTTCTTCGTGCTAGAGAGCCCATACGGGTAACTCATTCCCCACCTTCATCTCATAGTTGGTGGTATGATTTGGACACTTATGATCCAAATTATTATTAGATTTCCCCCCATTCTTTGTCTAATTCTAATCCAAACATTTCCTCTTCTTCTAAGGATTCCAATTCAAATATTTCCTCTAAATCTTCTGATGATTCAGATCCAAACTACCATTCGGATCCAAACTACTATTCAGATTCATCTAATGCGACTCCTATGTCATGGTCCTCCCTATCTTTGTAGGAACCTCTTCATCATACATTTAATATGACTCCTACATCGCGGTCCTCCCTTTCTTCGCAAGACCCCTTTTATCAGTCACCTCAACGACGTCTTCTTCCTTTGAAGATACGTGCGACTCCAAGTCCCTCCAACCAAACATCTAATACAATTCTTGAATCACGGTCCTCTCTTTCTTTGCAGGACCCTTGTTATTATTCATCGATGTGATTCTTGAATCATGGTCCTCCCCTTCTTCGTAGGAGCTTCTCCATCAATCACCCCCAATAAGTATTCCTTCTTTGAAGATTCATTTGACTCATAGTCCTTTGATTCAAACATCTAAAACGACCCATGCATCACAATCTACAGACTTTGGACTTAATCCTACTAGTTTACGGATGATATACCATCGTTTAGGTAGGTCCACACCACCTTCTCCTACTCCTGAGACATCTAGCTACACATCTTCTTCGTCCCCCACAACATCTTCTTCTATCAATCCTCATCAAATATCTTCTAATTCTTCCACACTTTGAGTGAACCTATTTCTTCCAATCAACCCCTAGTGGTTGATCAACAACTCATACCAATTGATCTCTTTCGAGAATGAAGAAATAATCGGGGCATTTATAAGGGTATATGAAGATATTCTATTAGCAGATTACGAAAAGGATTCTCTTTAGACTTTGATGTGTCTACATATTGTGAGGAAAAGGTTGATTCCTTTTATCAAGAAATAAAGGAAGATCCTCAGGTCATGCAACTTGACCCTCCTCTTATTCTTCCATCTTCACATTCTTCATTATGTGATGAAATTCCTTGGTCTTGCATTGATCCATGGCCTATATTCTCATCACCCAATAACTCTTCTTATATCATAATTCCTCAATCACAATCTCTTATGGGGTCAACGCCAAGTAGCCCTTCATATTCATCTAGGTGTGGGTCACCTTCTAGTATCCCTCCCTCTGCTATTTGTGGGACATTTTCGAGTAGTCCACTATCTTCTATTATTGGGGCATGTCCAACTAGCCCCTTATCTTCTATGTATGGATCACCCCGGGTAGTCCATCATCTTCTATTCTTGGGCCACATCCTAGTATTCCATCATCTTACATCTATGGGTCACATCCTAGTAGCCCTTCTTCTTCTATTCTTGGGCCACATCCTAGTAGCCCTTCATCTTCTATCTATGGTTCATGTCCTATTATCCCTTCTTCTTCTATTCTTGGGCCACATCCTAGTCTCCCTTCATCTTCTATCTATGGCTCACCTCCTAGTAGCCCTTCTTCTTCTATTCTTGGGCCACATCCTAGTAGCCCTTCGTCTTCTATCTATGGGTCATGTCCTAGTAGCCCTTCTTCTTCTATTCTTGGGCCACATCCTAGTAGCCCTTCATCTTCTATCTATGGCTCACCTCCCAGTAGCCCATCTTCTTCAATCCTTGGACCGTATTGTTTTCATCAATCACATCATCCTTCTACCAATGACCGGGTAAATCCCATCATCATTTATCTCGTTCCTATCATTAATCGTAAAAATTCACTTTCTTCTCCTTCTCGAGGTTAGAAAAGTCACAAGTCAGCTTATAATAAACCCAAACAGGTTCATTATCAAGCTCAGGTCAAAACTTTCAAGAGCTCAAAATCCCCCAATAACTTAAACAATCTCAAATTTGTAAATCAAGCACGATTCAAGAACGCACATCAACATAACCATCAAGTATGGCGTAAATTACATAAACCTCATGATAGGGAACTCAAGCTCCCGCATACAAAATCCATGTTTCACGATAAATTGCAGTCCTTTGTTGAGTGTGAACTCACCTCGATCATCGAGATCGAGGATAATATCACTCTCGATAAACAAATGCGCCTAGTCTCCCTTATCAAGGAAGTCACAAATATTGTTGTTGGATCTTATCATGCAAACTAACATTTTTGGTCCCACCTTTCAAAACTATCAAAATATAAAAATGCAAAACATTGAGAAAACACAACAAAAATCAAAGGTACATTTTCTCAAACATTACAATCAGGTAGAGCGTACACATGGATGTTTCTTTCTTCCCTTCCTTGTTATTACGTAAGTCTTCCTACCATTTTCATCCCTTCGATGTTATTTTTGTTAGCCTATTCACATGCATTCCATGACATGTATCTCTATGGTATCGGTTGACCACGGTCTTTTATCACCTTGGTAAATTAAAACGAACACCGACCTCTTAGAGATCCCATCACAATCAAAATCTAATAAACTTGTTGCAAAAAACTTTTGGACATATTTGTTGACACTATCCAATTTCATCATCACAATCATTTCCACCTCCTTCCATCAAGCAATATGTGGTTCTTAAACCCTTGTCAAAAAGAGAGCTGAAATAAGTTTTCAAAAAATAAAAGAATCAAAATCAATCAAAATCATAAGCTAAAAGCTAAAATTAAAAGCAAATTGATATATAACTCTCTCTTGAGGTATTTCCATAATCTCTATCGAGGCTATGAATGCATTTGAAGTAGATAAATGTTGCGATTAGAATCAAATACATCTTTGTTAGGGCTATGGATGTCAAAATCCAAGCTAGCGGTGGAGCAATATACGGCTATCCTTTCACCATCAAATCACAAAATCACCTATCAAAATAAATCACTCCTACACATTGGCTAGGGTATCTTCACTTGTTGTCTATTAAATATTCCCTTCAAGAGGTAATATATTCCATGTGCACAAACTGGATCTCTATGAGTAAACAGATTAGTATGTTACCAAGTGTCTTTTTGGACATTGTTCAAAATCTTACTCTAGTCCATATCTCATCTCACGATTTTTTCCTTTAGCTAATCACTTCTTCATCGCAAGAGGCTTATAAGCTACATTCATATCATTCACATCGTTCTTCTACTTCTTTCGAACATCCATGTGTATAAGATTACTTTTTGCCATGTTTTTGGGCACCTTTGTCCCCTTCTGCAAAAATAATCTTCTCCTTCCTTTCTATCATGTGCTTTTAGGCCAACTTACGTGGGGGCATCCTTGCTTCATCCCAAAGCACTTCATTGGTTTATGTTCACCATCATGTTGAACCTATCCATAATGGTCTTGGGTCCTACTTCTACTGTGAAAGAGTTTGCCTTTGAATACTCCCACCTAATCGTTTGGGGCATTTTTGCATCTTCACCTTTCTCATACGCACGTGGCCTTATGCCCTTGTAAATACCATCTATCACTAGGGGCATCCATGCCTCCTCGTCTTTACGTAAATAGTTTCAAAAACTTTCAAAAACAAAAAAAAACATTCAAATATGTTAGAAATATCAAAAACATTCAAATATGTTGAAAAAATCAAAAAATTCAAATATGTTATAAGAATTACAAAAGCATTCAAATATGTTTGAGAAAACTTTCTAAAAATTAAAAACCATCCTACAAAACGTTGCTCTTTAGTTCTCACCCATTCATGTGCGCGACTTGGGGATCATCTTGATCTACCTCCATCAACAAAAGCTAGGCTGCTTACTTTGTTTGTCCTCGGGGCACAACGATTTGCCTAGTACTATTTTGTAATGCACATTACTTTTCCATTAGACCAAAGTGTCCTCCGTTATTCCCCTCACATGTATCCTTGCTTGGGGCACCATCATTAACCCTTGTCGTTAATTCGAATAGGTTAGAATTGAAGCTTGATAACTAAAACATTACATTATGTTTCTTTGTTAGGTTAGCTTGTTTACTTTCTCATGTTGCATTATGTATGTTGTATGGAGTTACGCATATTTTACTTTCTCGTATTGCATTCCATTTCATATGTGGCATGGAGTTGGTGTTTTTAGTAATGGACATTTGTTCATATATGGCTTTTCATGTCATACTACACTTTTGTTCATTATTTTTAATAAGGACCGATGATGAAGATCTCTAGCAATATGATGAAAAATAAAGTTGTTTAAAAGGCACTGGATGGATGTTAGCTCATTCCCCCTTTCTCATACTCCTTTTCTTCTATATCCCTTTTCTTTTCTTCTTCTTCACATTATCATTTCTTCTATTATCTTTTTGTCATCTTTTCGATCATCGATCGAGTTCTTCTATCACCCCATCGCCAATCGAGGGGGCATCCTTCATTATTCTCATTTTTCTTATATCCTTTCAATATTTTCTACTTGTTTATGCTTGTCTACTTTATTTGAAGTGATGTTGCTTATGTCACCCCAAAGAGGGGCAAATGTAGACACCTAAATATGCTTAGACTTAGCATTTCATCCAATCCATTCAATTAATGACACTTCGTTAATTCCCCATAGTTCACTCCACTCTCTGATGCCCATTTATGAAACCTTCTCGATCGTATTCTTCCCATATTCAGCTTATTTGGCTAATATCTCTCTTATTAGCTAAACATTCCTCCTTTTGACCATTCAAAACCTCCCTAGTTCTCTCTAGACCACTTCTATTGGCTTTGTAGGCTATTTATCAGTCACAATTGGTTATACATACCCTCCCAACTCTCAATGAGTCTCTAATCACTTGCTAATCAAGTTTAACTAGCCTAATCCTAGCTTAACTAAGCCTAAAGCATGTTTATCCTAATCTAATCTAAAAGTGCTTTTGAGCTTTAGTCCCACATGCACCCAAATTCCAAATTCTCCTAAGTGGAAAACTATAAATACAAGGTTAAGCCTACCCATTAAAAATACAACTTTACATATAACTTCACTCACATGTCCTCTCTCAAACACTTTGGAAAGGCATTAGAAATCATTTGTGATAGATTTAAGCTATAGAACATTTGGATCTTGGCCATACTCCATTTTTTAGAGCTCTTCCATCTTGCATCCATAACTTCATAGTAGGTTAGTAGGAGGGTATCTAACTTGGTCTTGTAGCCATTTTAGAGAGACCTCTTCACCTCCATTGAAGTAAACAACACATCTATTTGATTGCTTAGAATCTAACTAGGTTCACTTTCATTAAGCTTTCATAGAGTAGAGAGTAGTATACATGTTATTTTTGATGTTTTTGTCAAATGTATAATGCTTGCATGTTAGTTTCTCTTGTTTAGCTCTTATCTCATGGTGCATGGATGAGTAAAGAAAAACTTTGAGGTTCTTTTGCCTCATTCCATAGCTTGTGCAACTTTCCATTGCATACACTTATCTTTCCACTTTTATTTTAGTTATTCAAATAATACGGTTGGGTATGAAGCATTAATCCATGGGTTACATTGGGAAATGAAAAGAGGTATCAAGAACTTGCAAGTATTTGGAGATAGTGAACTAATTGTCAATCAAGTCAAAGGGAAGAATGCTACTAAAAATGATCTTCTTAAGAGCTACAAGAACTAGATATGGGACCTCATCGAGGAATTTGAGGCATTTAATATTGAGTCCATTCTAAGGAATAAGAACAAGGTTGCAGAAAGACTTGCAGGAGTTAGAGCAACATTTGATGTTGTTGATAATATCAAAGAGATCAAACTCAACCCCATATCAGATTGAGTATAAGGCAAGTTGTCCTGGATAACAATACAAGTTGGCAAGTATTTGCAAGTGATCAGGAGATCATAAATTTTCTTCAAGAAGAATTTGAATTCTCAGCTAGGAACCAAGACAAATTAGAGTAGTAATATGGAGAGAAAGTATTCTTGTTAAAGACAAATAAGTTGTCAAAAGGCCTAGTGACTCTCGAATCCATATTTAATCCTAATGATTAATTCCAGAAGAAAATGTCAAATATTCAAGTCAAAGGTGAAGATTTGGAGCCCATTTCAGTGGGGAGGGTAAAATACTTTGGATGTGCAAGTTCAATACTGAACATGAGAATTATTTTTTCGTATAGCTTTGCCAAGAATTCCCAGATGTCTTTGCTTGGAGCTACGAGGACTTGAGAGGATTTAATCCAAGGTTAACACAACACACTATTGAACTAGATCCAGAAGCTAAGCCTATTATACATAAGAAAAGGCCATTCAACCCTCATATCGATCTTCTCGTGAAGAAAGAACTGAACAAGCTCAATGAGGAAATTAGCATCCTTCCAATCAAACACTCTTCATGGGTAGAAAATTTAGTACTAGTTAGGAAAAGAAATAGGGAAATCATATTGTGTGTGGAATTTTGGGACTTGAACAGGGCCTCATTGAAGGATCATTATCCACTTCCTTCTATGGAGAAAATCTTACATGTGGTAGTCGGTTTGGAAAGGTTCTCTCTCCTAGATAGGTACTCTCTCCTAGACATGTACTCAGCTACAATGATAAAATTATGGTGAAAGAGGAAGTCCAATTCAAAACATCCTTCACCACTAAATAGGGCACTTATACCTACAGGAAAATGTTGTTTCGGTTGTCAAATGTCAAAACTACATTTCAGAAGGCTATGGACATGGAATTTAAGGGGCTTATAAACAATATGGTTCTTGTGTACCTAGATGACATTACTATATTTTCCAAGAACACACGGTAATCACCTCTTTCACCTCAAAAATGTATTTCAAAGATGAAGAATATTTTGAGTGTCTCTAAATCTGAAGAAGTGTATATTCCTAGCTCATGAAGGAAATATCTTAGGCCACATTGTTTCTAAAGAGGGGTTGGAAACTGATCTAGAGAGGTTAAAAGTATTTGAGCATTATCATTGCCAAGTCATAAGAAATCTCTCCAAATCTTCTTAGGGAAAATCAATTTTTTTAGGAGGTTTTTTCCTAACTTTGCTAATCTCATCAAACCCCTAATATTGATGTTGAAGAATAACGTGTCTTTAAAGTGCACTTTTGAAGGAAAATAAAGTTTTAAAGCTATAAAGTAGGCCATTGTACAGGCCCCAACCCTCATAAATCAAGAATTTTCAAAGGACTTCACTCTCTATGCTTTTGGTGGAACAAAGGCAATATTTTCAATTCTAGTATAGCTAAATCAAGGACTAGAGCATCCTATTGGATTCTTCAGCCAGGGCCTTCAATATTATGAGGTGAGGTATTCATTCATTGAAAAACATGTCCTTGTTATGATTATAAGTTTAAATAAATTTAGACATCTAGTGTCAAATAATAGAATTCATCTACTAGTTTCACATGCAGGTGTGAAATATTTTCTTTTGAACAAGGACCTCAATGAGAAAAGGGTTGGTTGGATAACCAAGGTCATGGAGTATGACATTGATATCAAGGTGACCAAACTGGTTAGGGGAAAAGGGTTGTGTGAACAAATAATTTCAAGTCAACATACAGATGAAGAGGCCACCCTTGTAGTTCAAGATGATCAAGAGAAATCAGCCAATGCCTCACCCAATCCTTGTTGGACTCAGGATATAGTACACTTCCTTCAAATAGGTCAATGTCCTCAAGGTTTGAGTAAGGCCAAGAGAAGGTATTTCAGGTTGCAAACTATACCATATGTTTTTGTAGATAATATTTTTTTCAAAAGGGATGTGAATGGTGTCCTCCTAAGATGCATTAGAATAGATTAGATAGATAGGATATTGCATGAGTTTCATGATGGAGAAACAGGTGGCCACTTTTCCCCAAAAGCAATAGCTCTTAGAATCATGAAAGTTGGTTATTACTGGCCTAATATTTTCAATCATTACCACTCATGGATCAATAAATGCAAGAAATGTGCCTTCTTTAATGGTAAAGAGAGACTAACAGCCCTCCCATTACACTCCATATTTGTAAGTGAACCATTCATGTAGTGGGGTTTGGACTTTATTGGGGTGATCAACCCAAATTCCATCCTAGGTCACAAATGGATCCTTATAGCCACAGACTACTTCACTAAGTGAACAGAGGAAATTACACTCAAAGAAGAAAATGAAACCAGCATTCTGGATTTTTATGAAGGTATTGTGACAAGGTTTGGTGTCCCTTCCACTATAATATTAGATAATGCCTTGGCTTTTCTTGGGAAAAATATATATGAATGGGTAGTGAAAAATGGCATCTATTTGAGCACATCTTCTAATTATTACCCTCAGGGTAATGGCCAAGCTGAGTCCACCAATAAGAACTTGCTAAATATTATAAGGAGAACTCTGGATGAGAACAAGAGGACTTGGCATACCAAGCTGAAATCAGCCTTGTGGACTAATAGAATTACCCCTAAGAAGTCAACCGATTATTATCTGTCAAGTTGTTCTATGGCAAGGAAGCGAGGTTGTCAATATCCTAGGATTTATCAAGTATTGGAGCTTATCAAAAATCTGGAACTATTTCGGTTTAATGCCATGGAAGTTAGGTATGCAGAGCTTATAGAGCTAGAGGAGCTAAGAAACTAGGCTATGAAAACAATGGAGAAATACCAAGCTCAAACCTAGATGAGCTTTGACAGAAAGGCCAAAAATAGAACCTTCCAAGAGGGAGACTTGGTCCTCAAATGGGATACAGATAGAGCCAAACCAGGATGACACTCCAAGTTTGATGCAATATGGAGCGGCCCTTACAGAATCTCAAGATGTAAAGAAAACAATGCTTTCCAATTATCTAAGTTGGACGGAGGAGAACTACATATTTTAGTCAATGGAATCTACCTCAAGCATTATTACTAAAGTGAAGTATTTTCCTTATACATATTAGTTTAGAAATTTTATTCCTCCAAGTGTTGGTAGCACATTTCTCTGTTGTAGTGTAGAGTTTATTTTGTAATAAGTATTGGTGTACTCTCTCCATGTTCCATTTGGGATGTGTATGAATTTTCTATTTGTATGTAGTTGTGCCTTGTTGTTCTTGCACTTTCCAGTGTCATGAAGGCTCTTATGATGAAACAATCACTCTCCAACCTAGGGTTTTAAGAAATGGCAGGCCCTAGTAGTGTTTTAGAGGTTTAAAGGGTGAAATCTCCGGTTTCAGATCAGTTTTAGCAATCACAATAACTCCATGCCTAATGGATATTTCGAGGTCATTGGTCTTTCGGATCTAATAGGCGTATGAAGTCACCAATTGTCATCCATTTTTTGCACCCTTGCAAAATGGACAACTTAATAGGTTTGAATGTTAGCGTTTGATGGATTCAACACTTAGTGATTTACGGGGTAGCTTGTGATTTGGTCTCCTTTCTTGGTGAGCTAGTGAGCTGCGGCGAAGGTCAGAGCCAATTAGAAGGAAAAGTAGTGATAAAATATTGCTAATAGTAGCAAAGATGCTACCACTAGAAGCATTTTATATATTATCAACTAGTAACATGTATAAATGTTACTAGCTGGTAGCATTTTTATGATACCGGATGGTAGTAGGGTTGACAGGATGCAGAGGTTCCACTAGCATCTTTAGACGCTACCGTCCAAAGAGTAGCACTCAAAATACTATCAGATAGTAACATGTATGGATGCTACTAGATGGTAGTGGATAGTGATGGTTCTGAAAATAGTTTTAAATGCTACACCGAAAGCATTTTTGGTGCTACGGGGTAGTTGCGCAAGTGACAAGGAGAAGTAGTCAGGCGACAGCAATGGTATTGGTAGTAATTGTACGGATGCTACTAGCCGACATCGTTATGTGCTCTTTCTCGGTAGCAGAAAGGAAAACATATGCGCTATGATGACAAGAGATGCCGGTAGCAGGGGAAAACATGTTACAAGCTGATTGCATTTATGCAACCGGGTGACACCGAGAAATAATTATGCTACTAGTCGTGAATAAAAATTACATGCAATCGGGCTGAGTGCAAGAACAAACTAGATATTAATGGAAGTCATACAAGTTGTTCAACTACCATTTTAATGAAGTATGACACCCATGACTTCTGTGGAAGAAAAGTACCAAATTTTTATGGCCTCTCGTACCTCTTTCATGAAATTTTTCAGTTGGTGAGGCAATTTTTAGTAGCTTCTTCTATATATTGTAAAATTCACCTCATTTTGAAGGGGGAGATTCTAGAATGTAAAATAACTCTCTCAAAATTGTTCCAACATTTTTTAGAGTTGTAGGCCTCGAATTCAGGAATTTTATAAAGGATTCTTTCCTTGTGCCTATATTGTAATGGATTTTGCATCATTTTAAGCAATAAAATTGATGTTTTGTGGCTTTTCTCACCCTAGCTTGATTTGTATAGGGTTCTTTTCCTTCCGTTATTTTTTCAGGTATAGTGTGCATACTATATCTTTTTGTGAGATTTAAATTCATTGTGCTCCACAAAATTGGACGGTTGAATGTGTTCTTTGAATTGTGGGCACTTTTGTCTACCCTTTTCATCCTCATTTTCTTCCATTTTCACTCACTAAGGATATCTCCACTCCCCTTTTTCTTGGTGTTATCACCTCCCTTAGTTTAGGACTTTCATTTTATGTTTTTTATCTTCCTGGTCCTTTGGAAACTATAGGTTAGTGTTAGAATAGTAGCATTTCCCTTTCTAAGAGTAGTGTTATCATTATAATAGGTAAAGGAACCAGTCTTCTCTGAGGTTTTTCTCAATTGTGAGGGTCCCACACCTTGAGACAATCTCATGTTAGTCAAAAGTAGGGTTTTGTAATGTGCAAATCCAAGGGTGTTACTTTTTGACATAACACCATCTGCTACTACTACTACTATTATAGTTCCTTATCTCTATCACATCCACCTTCACATACACTACCTACCTTAGCACGCCCTCCCTTCACTTACACACTTTTCATCCATAACTCATATTGGGAACATATTCCATTTGATCCTACATGCGATGTCACTACATGTTCCCATGATGGTTTAGCTCATCTTGGTTTCACCTTTGAGGATCTCCATCCTTCTACTCATGCCCCTCATCTATACTATGGCTTTTTCAATATAACTGTCACTTATGGTTTGTGTGTTTTTCATCTTCTAGTCTATTTATCACGTACCCCTTGTTCTTCTCCACTCACATTAGGGGAATCTTGGCTTACTTATGTTATCTAGTTTCACCCCCTCTCGGTGAAATCAAGCCACATGGAGTTTACACTAAAGTGAATAGGACCTAATTGTGGAGGAGATGGAAAAACATGACAATTCACCCTAAAGCACCTCCAACACCCTACATAGCTCCTAAGTTACCCGAGGAGATCCAAAATATTGACAAGATATGGAGAAGGTTAGAAGAGTTCTTAAAAGTTGTATATGTGGTCCTTGTAGAGCTAATCGAGCTCCCCCTTGTAGCTCGGTGAATCACATTGAAGGGTTGAGTTAAATATGTTATAGACTGAGTTACTTCAAGATTGGAAGAGAATGAGCTCTTTGGACTGCCCATTGAGTTGTGTGATCTGTATGGGATCAAGTTCATATAGTAGAGGAATGAGCTCATTTGAAGAGCCATCCAAAAGGAAGCCGAGCTCGTAAAATTTGCTACTAAAATAGGCCTCTAGTGGAAACCAAGTTGAGCTGAGCTCGTTAATGATTTTGACAAGAAATCGAAGTTGTATAAGGATCCATGAAAAGTTACATGAGTGTATCGAATACATTCGAGTCATTCCAATTATTAAACCAAGATGCTATCAAGTGTCGAATTGTCGTGTAACCCGAGTTCTGAGTCATGAAACATGACAGGTTGAGCCATTTTTGGAGCGGGACGAGTTGCACAATTTGGTCACCAAATCGATCCAATTCAAAGACCTCGACATGTTAACTCTAAGGGATTGATCTCTAGTCATAAAAGGAATTTGAGTCATTATGTTAAAGGTCATCGGGCTCATGGTGAAGGCATGAGGCTTAGAGGAAGTCGAGTTTCCCATGGAACTTGGAGACAACAAAGGATGGATCGGGAACTTAGGAAAAATTGGTGAAGTAAATGGAGATGGCCCACTGAGCCAACTCAGTGAGCCAGGATTTGAGCTTGGGCAGAAGCCTCTGTGGTGAATACAGAGAGAAATGGTATGGTCGGCCCAAAATTAGTCGAGGCATGTGGTGCCTACAAAGGTTGAAATACTCACGGGAGGCATATTACGAGATGGCAAAGAATCGGGTCTGAATGGCCCTTGTGAACATGGGACAAGCATTCCAAAAATCGAGCTCGCCGCATTAAATACACTACGGGTAAGGTGAAAGAAAATAGCCCAAACGGCCCATGGGACATTTTTGCCACAAAATCCCGAGAAGTCCAATTTTTCCTAGTTGCATGAGGGATGTAGGCATTATGGGGTCAATGACCCAAACGGCACGGTCAACATGTAGATGGGGAACCCTTTGCGGTCCGAGGCATTCATGTGGCCTTGTTGCGGGGTGGGTCGAGGATTGAGTGCCAAGTTGCACTCGGGATGCATGGGTCGGGAAAAGCCAAGTTCCGACATGGCATCAAGGCACCGAGCCCAAGGATGATGGTGAGTTATCGGTTAATGCCAAATATGTGGAAGTAAGGGGACAAGGAAGTGGATAGCTCAGCAACTCGATAGTCAAGAATGGGGTACGTAGAATCCAATGCAAATGAAAAGCACCAGGAGGTTAAGGCATAGCTTTCCATGTGGTGCTAACATAGAGATAAGGTGGTAAGAGCTCATAAGAGATATAAGGTGGCAGCCGAGTCACGGGAGTGAGGTAGTCGGCCAATGTAATCAAACAAACCCATTGCCAATTGTATCCCGTGCAGAAAGAGGTGGTTGTCATGGCAATAGTGTATAGCTTGGCACATTGAAAAAGATCTCAGGCATCCAAAGTGGGGTGTTGGGTGGTGAGCCAATTCCGAGCTAGCTCTCCCCAAATACTACAATGTAAACACCTAATCCCCTAACTTGTAAAAAGTGGTCAAATTAAGAGGGCCCATGAAATTAAATGATCGGACAATTTAATCATGTTGAAGACATTAGAAAAGGAGAAAAATATTTAAAATAATGAATTCCAACTGCCAAATTAATTCATAGTCCCGTGAAATAGAAGAAATGTCTCAGCACCAAAAGTAGCTACCCTTGTTCGAAGCTCATAACTTGAGTGTTCCTCAATGGATTTTCATAAAATTGGTTTCGTTAGAATTGTGACTCGAGAACTTCAAACAAAAATCAATAAATCCTAATTTTTTTGAAGTTCCAGGGGTGAAGTTTGCAAAAAATGATCCTAGTTCAAACTGGTTGTTGGATAGTGGTTAAGAGAGCAATTAATGGGCATGGATATCTATTTCTCCACTGCTGCAAGTTATGTAGTGGTATGGGGAGGCTTTGGCAAGCCAAAAATCATGTTTTCCACCCACTTTTGGTACTTTACAAGAAAGTGGAAATAAAAATATGAAATTGCAAGAAAACTCTCTCTCCTTCATTTTTCTATAAATTGGAAAGTTCTCTCTTTAGCAAGGGGGGATAATTCTAGTAGCAAAACTATGTCATTTTAGTTTTGTGAAACTAGTCTCAAGCCTTCATAGTGGATTCCTTACATGGTGATCCAAGACTTTCCTTTGTAATAGAATGAATGTGCATATTAATGAAGCAATAGATGCAAGTTTATGGATGTATCTTCCCTTTCTGTGTTTATTTGTATTCCTCTTACCTCTTCAATCCTATTGCACGTGTATTGTGTCTACCTTATGCTCTTGCAAGGTTCATTATTGTTGTGTTTCTTTGTAAATGTTGTTGTGAATGCTCTTTGTTAGATTGTGGATAATCATATCACCCTTTGTAATCTACATTTTGCTCTTGTTTTCACACATTGGAGAGTTGTTCTCACACCCTTCTTTTTGTGCATCACCTCTACAGTGTAGATTTATTTTACTTTCATTATCTTCCTCTCTCCCTGGTCCCTTGGAAGTGGTAGATTAGGAGTATTCAATAGTTTCATTTCATTAGAGTTAGCTTGCACTAGATTAGGAAGAGGAACCAGCGTTCTCTAGAGGTCTATCTCAAGTAGCAAGTCCCATAACTTGGAGAGAGTACCCATGTTACCCAGTCACATCGTGAGCTCAAGAACACACACTTGTGCAAACTGAGGGTGCTTTGATTTGGTAATAATAGTTCTCTGCACACCCAGTGGGACATAGAGAAGTCTACATTTTTATTACAGCAATATTGATGTGCTCTTGTTGTAAATTTTATCCTGTAAGAGGCTTTGAAATTACACATCTGGTGACTCTAAAAAGGGAAGAATTCAGTGGTATTAATAGCCCAAGATTTTCAAATTTATGAGAAGAATTCAAACAAGATCAAGAACTAGAGAAGAAGGTGTTTTTGAATACTTGTAGTTATCTCTAGGCAGAGGAAGAAGGGGAAGAAGATCTCAAAGGTCTCCATCTCCACTAAATAGAACACTATCAACACCTCCACCTAGTAGGCCTTTCATTCAATCAACTAGAGTTCTCAGACCAATCAAAATGGCTCATCAAAACTACCACCACAACATAATACCTACATAAATTCCACGGGTAGTCTCAATGCACACAACCCAATCCTAGTTGCAGCATTGAAGAGAATTCCAGATTTCACTAGGGATAACCATACAACTCTGATTGATCACATTAAAGACATTACAAATGTTTGTGCTATACATGAGGTTAATCAAATGGATTTGGATTTCAAATTATTGGCTTCTTCTTTCAAAGGAAAAGCTCTACAATGGTTCAGGAGACTAGGAGCAGGATCAATCCAAGATTGGGATCAGTTGTTAGTGGTCAATTTGGAGAAAAAATAGACAATTTATCTCTATTGGAGAAATTAACTACAATCAAGAGAACACCAAATGATCAGATGACTGACTTCAACTTCATATTTCAAAAGATATGGGATAGGATTCCGCTCATTGTGAGACCAAGAGTTGAAGGTGTCTTTCTATACCTCCTAAAAGCTTTAAACTTTGATATTGCCATGATGATCCAATCCATGGGAGCTATAACTTTACCCGTCACCTATAAAATTGCTATTAGAGCTGAAAATTATTTGATTTAGGCTGGTAAGCTTGTACCTAGGCTTCCTATGCCTTTTTATCCAGAATTAGGAAATTCATGCACTAGTCAAGCACCTACATTAGCTCCCATTCCTCCCCCAAAAAATCATAATTCCGATGAAGCTTCTACCTTTTCTTATAGCACCTCAAATGAGCTCCAAGAAGTCATGAATCAGTTGCAAAAATTTGGCAATGAGTTGGTGATAATTAAGATACAACAAGCTCATAATTTTATATCATATCAACCTTAAGCCCAACCTAATAGGCCTTTGTATCAGCCTAATAGGCCACCTACTCAAGCTACAAATCAGAACCAATTAAAACCTCCTAATAATAGGTCATTTCATCCTTATAATCTTAATGTTGCATTCACATATATGGTCTTGGTACCAGTTCAAAATAACATGGCTCAAGAGTATGACTAGTGTTTCCCATGCAATCAACCTCATAATCAATCACCATCCTTTAACAACACTCTAAATCAAGCATTGATAGTGGAAACGGTTTATGTGGAACCGAGACAAATCAAGAAGAAAATCAACAGTAAGAAGCCACTCAAGAGGAATCTCCAAATGACACCACACTTGTGAATTGGTAGGTTGAATATTTCTATGGAATAAATCAGACCCCTTCTCAAAGTGTGGCAGCCAATACATGGTCTAAAAAGAGGAATATAAAGGAAGGAAAGTCATCTAAACCAAATATTTCTCAGCCCTCTATCACTCTAAAAGGTGTTAGCAATCAAAATGTAGCTCCAAATGCACAAAATCAGTCCGGACTAACTCACATACTAGTTACGCAGCAACCCATATGCAAGAGAAAGTTGTGCAAAACAAAATGGGGTAGTAGAGAAGGATAGCCCATCCTCATTCAATATCTTAGAGTAAATGAAGAATACGAATGTGAACATTTCAATGTGGGATTCATTAGCTATCCTAGGCCAAAGGGATCTATTGCAAGAAGCCATAGAAAATTGGTCTCAGTATCAAATGAGTTGTCCAAGAATCAAGAAAATGTGCTCACTAATGTAGCTCCACAAGAAGGTAGTCAAGGAGGTCAACCAGGTAAAAATATGAAGCCTCTTCCATTCTATATTTCTCTAATTATTGGGAGCAATCTTGTGCACAATTGCATGATTGATTCGGAAGCAAGTAGTTTTGTAATGCCCAAGCAAATAGATGATTAAGTGGGCCTTGTATATGAGGTCATTTCTAGAGGTGTGGTGTAATTGGACTAACAATAGTGATAACTGTTGGAATAATCAAGGTTTTGAGCCTTACATTGCATACATGCCCAAATGTTACAGTATTGCAAGATGTCTCAATTATTGACTTGCCACCACTTTTTGCATTGTGCTTATGAAGAGACTTCTGCAGCTACTTGTCTACTAAATTGACACACATGTTATTCAAAACAAGGTATGGAGCTAAGGCTACAATCAGATCTGAACCAATTGAAAATTTCCATATTGAACCTCATATGCCAAGTCTAATCAATGAAAAAATTGTTCAGATTTTTATCAAGAAGATTTCCCAAGTACTTCAGAGACAAATACTAAGGTTGGAGGCATTCCAGACTTAACTCTTGATGAATGGGAAAACAAAAGACATGTTTTTGATCCTTACAAGGAAATGGAAGAAGTTGATTTGGGAATTTATTGTTTGCATGAAGAGAATCCACTCTCCCTAGCATCACCAAGTTGGATCACAAAGATGATAATGAGGTATGGTATATATTCTTTGATGGCTCAAAAAGTAAGCAAGGTGCCAAAGGAGGAGCTATGTTGGTTTCACCTCAAGGTACAAGATATTACTCGCTTTTTGTTTTCGGTTTTCTTACTCAAACAACATAGCTGAGTGTAGACTTGATTAATTATCAAATGGGCTCCATGTAGACCCATTTGATAATTCAACTTTTGGCATATCCCCATCCTTCACAAATTATTTAATCCATGGGTATTAATACACCCATCCGACACCTTTTTTTTAAATGGAATCTTTATCTCACCCACCATGTCAATCATGCTCCCCACTCCATCTAATAATTCAAGCCATGGTCCCCACGTGATCACATCATATCCCTAACTCAAGTTACTTTACTCAACCCCGGTTACTTGTTAACCCCAAATCTAACCTCACATCTAAGTTATAAATATGGGTTTCTCTCCCATATTTCAAGGACCGAGAAGAAAAAGAAGACCGAAGACCTGGAGATACCTAGGCCTAGAGAAGAGAAGAAAGAGCTTAATTAAGTTCTTCCAGTTTAAGGAAGAAATCTTTTCCATGGTTCATTATCTTGCCATCTTGATGCCCTGGTTCATCTCCATAACAGAGCACAAGCTAAGTTCCCTCATTATTTTAGTTACTTTTCATTTTATATTCCATTACTATTGTTCATGATCTATTATTATCTTGTCTGACACGGGGTTGACATCCTCCAAGGGAGTTAAAATCCTCTTGGAATCGGCACTTGTCTGGAAACCCCCGCATATTATGATCTAATCTTATCTGTTTCAGTTTTGTAGATCTAGCTTCTTTATATCATACATCTATCTTATTTGCACATGTATCATCCATCATCATCTCCAAGGTACTAAGCCCTTGTATACTTGATGTTGTTTAGTGTTTCTTGATTACTCATACACTCATTTGATACAGAAGCTGGAAACGTAGATCAACATTTGGCACACCGGTGGGACCAAGATCCTAGATCTGGTCATTTTGTTTGTTATTTTACTCATCTTGTCTAACTTGCTTGTTTGCATGGTCTTAATATTCATTGATCTCAGTGTAGCACAATCCATCATTTAAGTCACCTCAGAGGTACGTGCTCTTTATTTTCTGTTTACCCACATGGGAAATGAATCCGAAAATTGACCTTATGACTTGATGTTTGTTTTCAACTTGGTTTTGCATTAAATATCGTAAATATCACAATTAATCATCATTAAAAGATTAGTATTTGGAGGATAAAAATTTATATCTGGTTTAATATTGATTAATTTTGTAGCTCATTCCATCTATCTGGCTTATGATATTGTCATGGGTTTTCTTTGGATGATCGTTAATATACAATCTCATTTATATTATTTTATATAAAAATATTAACCTTCATTATAAGGCAAATAATAATAATAAAAAAAGTTAATAAAAAACATTATGAAATAACATTGAATTAAGTTATAATAAAAAAAAAAAAAAAAAAAATGAAAGAAATTAGAATTAAATTATAAAAAAATGCCATTCAATATTGAAATGTAATCCACATCCATGGAATGTCAACACCATAGTTAATTGTATATGTCCGTTTAGTTCTCTTTTTCATGTGATTCACTTTATGTCATCACACATGTAAAAAGTTGTGTCCATGTGTGGTATGACCCACCAATTTTAATTCACTCATCCTTTAGGTAGGTTTGTGAATTTGTCATTTTATTAGTTGGGCTTTTATAGTCATGTCATTTTATTAGTTGGGCTTTTATTAGTCATATCATTTTATTAGTTGGGATTTTTTTAGTCATATCATTTTATTAGTTGAAGCTTTTATAAGTCATATCACTTTATTAGTTTAGCTTTTATATAAGCTATTATTTCATTAATCTAATTTATCTTTTTGACTTAATTGCTTCCTTTATATTATTTTATAGTCTATCGTTTAATTTTTGTCGCTTATTTACTCGAATGAAATAGGAACATTAAACTACAATTTTGTTAATTAATTAGATTAATTAATTATTTTATTTTTATTTATTTACGACGACACCATTTGTAAAATTTATAAAGTCATTTTTTTAACTACCTTAACTAATAGCATTTATTATCTTCTTGCAGGATAATGTCTATAACCTCACGACAACAACATTACGTTGTCAAAGACCAATGTTTAAATCAAACACACCACACAAAATACTTTTACCGACCTTATCTGCAAACATATGGTGCCATTTTAGGTTACTCGGGCGTTCTGACCACTGACCATGTCACCTCAAGTATGCCATCATCACATGCGATCAAATAAACAAAAAAAAACATTATCCAGATCCCCTTTTCAATCGTGAACGTGATGCACTTTTAAGGTCACTAGATGTTTCGGGTCCATGATTAATACCTCTAAACACGTGTAATCAAATAACACCGATAAGCGATTCTCTAGGTATTTCTCATTTTTCTCTATTTTCTCTTTTCTGCATTGAACTTTCCCTTTCTGAGTGATTGTCTGCATCGAATATCACATTTCATTTTGGTCTAAAATGAACCTTCTACATCCTACCTTGATCACATAGCTTAAGTAAAGGATTTAACCCTCTGCATTTCACTTATCACACACTTTACTGAGACTGCACAAACATAATTAACACATCAAAACATTCCTCTCACCTGGTTAACTATTTGGGACTTAAACACCCAACAGAAACCGCCTCAGACATCTCCCAATCCATAACTACCTAAACCAACCTTAGACTCCTTTAGGCACCTTCATTACCTACTTTTCTTTTCTGTTCACATCCTCTAAATTAATCATGAGGCTAAAAATATTCTTACTTGATTTTTTTGTCAACAACATACATAAACAGATGTTTCTCTATTTCACACCTATTGTCGCTCTCTCCCAAATCGAGACAAAACAACAATCTACTCTATCTAATAAAATTACTTCCTCTGATGATCTCACCCAACAAGATTCTAAACTCAAAACCACGCCTTCAATCACCCAATCTCCAGTCTCCATGGTCTCACCTCATGAGAACCATGTCATACAAAAATTCTCCCCACCTTGACACCAACCCTCATATCCCTCTCGTCAAGCCAGTCTTCCTAAATCGATCGCACACCACCATCTCTGCTCCTCTAGATACACTCAAATCTCCTCCTAACCCCATATATGACTTCTTACTCCAAAATCTCCTATAATCTCTCAATCCTCCCAATCTCCAAAATTGGTGGATCGCATTCCACCCACATCCCATTTTGACAATTCCATTAATAGGCCTGCCCAACCATCTCAAATTCTTAACACACATATCCCCACTTATTTACCACAACAACCTCATTCAACAACCACATCATGCCCTTATTGCTCAACATCAACCTATACAACAATCCCAACCTGTGACACATGTTAGTCCTTGCCAAGTAGCTCCCCAAACACCTACATATCCACAAATTAATCAATTGTCTTATCAAACCATTCTGCAAACATCCTATCCACAAACTTATCAACCACCTTATCAGATGCTTCCCCAACTACCCACACACCCACAAACACATCATTCACCTTATCAAACTACTTTTCAAACCACACAACCAATCCAATCTCAACCTTACAACACCTCGAGTGATTCAATTCATGCCTTAATGAATCGGTTGGCTAGTTTAGAAACCCTTACCGTAGCACCCAAGAACACCTTATCCTATGAACAAATTTGTAATGAACCCATTCATCCATCGGTTCCAATTAAACCCTATACCCTCCTCATTGGAAACTTCCTGCATTTAATAAGTTCAATAATAAAGAAGATCCCCAACAACATCTC
Source organism: Taxus wallichiana var. yunnanensis (assembly GCA_018340775.1). Lineage (NCBI taxonomy): Eukaryota > Viridiplantae > Streptophyta > Pinopsida > Cupressales > Taxaceae > Taxus > Taxus wallichiana. The sequence goes on along the minus strand of CM031238.1, from coordinate 518,971,953 downwards.
CTCACATTTAAACACGCATGTTGTCTTATTGCACATGATCATGATTTACTTCTTCACACTTTCCCCATGTCTTTGTCTAGTCTTGGGTTGGACTGGTACAATATCCCACGACATTCCTTATTCTCTTTCACTCAACTTGCATAGTTGTTCTTAGAACACTTTTCTATCAATATCACACGCAAACCACTATCACTGATCTATATACCATTCGATAGTATGAAAACAAGCCCATCACCAACTTTGTCGCATGGTGGCATGATGTTATAAACCAACTATCCTTCACTATCCCACAAACCGAACTCATCAACTTATTCTCACGTTCGTGTGCCAAACATATATCATCCACTTTGCAGATCCAATCATTTTAAACCTTTGATGAAGCTTTCACAATGGCTCATAAGCTCAAAACCCATGCCATTGAGCAGGGTCATCTTAAACTAAGTTCAATTAAATCAAAATTTGAATCCACCAAACCATTCACACATAATGACGAGTTCAGGCTGCGGCCACACTATGGTCATTGAACCCTCATCCCCATCTACACCAAGCACATGGTCTCAACAACGATCTCCTCAATCAACAACCAACTACACTCCTTTAGGAGAATCATACAGTTCTATATTTGATAAGTTGATGAGCGTAAACTCCATCCAACTTCCTCCCATATGACCCATGGACAACTCATGCAAGCCAAGCCTATTTGGTATCATGAGGCCCACTTTTGTAAATATCATCGAGTCAAAGGTCATGACATTGAGAGATGTCATTCCTTCAAAGATCGTGTCCAACAACTTGTAAATCAAGGGGATATCCAAATTGATACCTCCACTGCACAAACTAATCAACCACCAACAAATCACGTCACCCCCTTTACATCTCAACTATCAAATGCTTGTATGGTTGACACTTTGTCAATCAAGATCCCATCTTATCACCAACTCCACATGTTCCCATAGTGGACATTATTCCCACCTCTTATTTAGAACTTGTCACACCTACATCAACTTTCACTACTTGTGTTGAACCTACACTTCTCCTATCCTTATCACATCTACATCAAATTCAACTATATCATCCATTTCCACCGCTTCAAACACACCCCAATCTACCACATTAGATTCATCTTTAGCACCTATTTCAGCCCCACTCATATCCACACATATCCCTACATCTCTCCCATCTATTTCTTCACCCATATCTGCCTCAAATACACTTGTTACTACACCTACATTACTCACAACCATCCCAACTAAACTCAGTTCTACAACATGCACCCTTGCAACCCCATCTTCAACATCAATCCCTTTAGCAAACATATCATTCTTACCCCTTGAAACATTTATGAAACAACCAGTCCCTTCTACTTCTACATCTAAAATGCTCCTACATTTTCTACATTACCCATACCCATAAGGTCTACTCCATCGGTTATCACATCACTCACATCTCCACATATTCCAAAAGTGCCTACATCTTTATCTATCCCAACGACCCCTATACCTATCATATCAACAAGTCCACCTATCTCTACCTTGACAACCTTTCCCATGGCCACATCACCCAGTCTACCCCAATACTCTTTACCTAATCCTTCTATCACACCAACCCAATCCTCTCGATCTATAACCTATCAAATATACCCCTTGAATCACCTACTATACCAACACATCCACCTAAATCAAATAAATATGCTTTACCTTCTCCCTCTACAAAATCAACTCTTCCCATGCCAAAACAAAACAATCCACATCTCACATAGATATCATTAATCGCATCATATAAACACCTATCTCTTCATTAACATCTTCATCTTGTTTTAGGACATTTTCTCCATTAATAACCACACCACCACTATCGATCCTCCGGTTGAAATTATTTTCATCCTTCTTTAGAGGTAAATCTTCTCGGTTGAAGTCTAAGGCTCGGGGAAAACATCCTCAATAATCCCCTATGCCTCCTCGAAACATTCAAGTTTTCCCTCTTCTCAACAATCTAATGCCACAACATCCATGTTAGGATCAGTCTTTCCATCTACGACATCTTGCAATAATCAATCCACATCCAAACAATACCATCCTTCAACCAAATTTGATTTGTCCTCCAAAACACAAATTCACCATCTAATCTACATCCACATTTTCTCCTAACTCCAAGCTGAGACATCCTATCAAAACCCATAAAATTTACCTTCCCCATGACACTTCAATGGGGTCATACATGCAGATATATTTTGACATTTAACTCAAACATCTACCATCAAAATTCCTCCTATTAAAGCCTTTAATCCCTATGGTCCCAAGCCATCATGGTTCAATCCTAATTGCAGTTGTGCTATCATCATACCCCAAGTCATGACATCGAACATTGTAAGGCCTTTCGGTCAATCGTCCACAACCTTATTGAGAAAGATGATTTCCTCATTCAGGGGAAAGTTCCTTCTCCATCTACCTTGAATCCAATCCATATCCCATCTGTCGGATCTCCCATGATCCCTCCATCCACATCATCCCTTAATATCCATCCATCCCATGTCATTCCTCCTAAGGAATGCCCTCCATTGTTCATCAATGTCGCTTATCTTACTAAGCACACTTGTGGTCTCCATCGTTTACCCATCCAAATCTAAAACAATCTCATCTAAACTCTTTTGACATCCTTTACCTCCTTCACATTTAACTTATTGGGGAATAACCTTCCCTCACCCTTGAGCATCTCATCCATACAACCCTTGTTACTAGGGGACTTTTTTTGACATTGTTTTGTCTACCTCCTTCACATTCATCCAATCTAAACTATTTATCTACCCAAATCCTCATCCACCATTGTGGCCATTCTCTTTTGGGGAATCATATTTTTCATTGAAGTCCTCTTTTGAGGCCATTTTATCTCTCCATTGAGGGACCTTTTTCTCCAAGTCCACCTTTGTGGCTATATTTGTGTCTCTTCTAGGGCACCATCTATTTCAAGTCCACCATTATGGCTATATGTGTGTCTCTTTTGGGACACCGTTTATTTCATAAGTCCTCCTTTGAGGCCATATTTGTTCTTTTATGTTTATGCTCCTTTTGGAGTATCATCTTTTTCATTGAAGCCCTCCTTTGAGGCCATGTTTGTCTCTCCATTGAGGGACCTTTTTCTCTAAGTCCACCTTTGTGGCTATATTTGTGTCTCTTCTGGGCACCATCTATTTTGAAGTCCACCATTGTGGCTATATGTGTGTCTCTTTTGGGACACCGTTTATTTCATCAAGCCCTCCTTTGAGGCCATGATTGTCCTTCTATGTTTATGTCTCTCTTGGGGCATCATTTATTTTCATCTAAATCCACCATTGTGGTCATATGTTTGTTTCCTTCAGGACATAGTTTTATTTCCTACTTGGCTATCATCTCATCTTATTGCAACTTACATTGTCTTCCCTCTCGTGGTGGTAAACTAGAGATGGAACCTCTTAATGCATTGCACTTGCGACTAGTCTACTGTTAGCATATCTACCAATGAGAACTTAGTTACATCCTTAGATTGTTTGCCATCTTTAGCCCCTTCCATTTGTCATTGTAATAATCTAAAATTGTGTGTCCACCTTCACTACTTTGATGTGACCCCATAACCATTACATCCATCACCTTCTCATTCTCCTATTGCAGCCATGCAAAGGGTCCAGGTGTCTCTTGTACATTCCTTATCCCCTCTTAAGTGGTTTACTTAGCTATTCCCAGCTCTCCCCCATGTGAAGCTCAAACTTCAAGTATGTAAAAGGAAAAATCAAAGTTATCAAAAATAGATTGATCCCTCGAAGGACAATTGTTCATGCAAAAAAAAAAAAAAAAAAAGTATACAAATCAAAATCAAAATCAAAAAAATCAAAAGAAATAGACCGATCCCTTGAAGGATGGCTATCATATTATTCTTGCCATCCATATTATGTATAAAGTAGACCATACCCTCGAAGGATGGCTACTCTTTGTTATTATGGCATCTGGAAGGTTTTCCACATTGATCAACCTTCTTTTATCAACATTTTCCGAAAGCTTCCCACATTGATCAGCTTTCTACTATTTTTCTTTCCCTTTCCCAGAGTTGGGGCATAGACTTAAGGAACACCACCTTTGGAGATCCCTCTTCCCACATACAAGTCACATCTTTGATCCCTTTGTCATGTCAACATTAGGATTATGAGCATCTTTCATCCATATTTCCCTCATGATCTTTTGGTATAACTAACTATCGTTGGTTATGTATTAACACCTGTTATTGGCTACAAGTGCAATGCCTTGAGTGGTAACCTTTCTTATTTATCTCCAATCCAGTTCGAAACATAGTTTCCTATGTACACCCTTATTATACTATGTTCCATTCATCTCATCCAAATCATCTTTTATAAAAATCACATCAAATTTCACACTATGAATTTTATATCTATCCATCATCTCCATGAATGTGTTTGCAAATACACTTTTCGGTTTGTGAATTCTACTTGATCATCATTGCAGTTTGTGAATCCTACTTGAGGGTCCTTCTCAAGGCAAGTTCATTATCCTGCAGCTCCTTATCTCTCAACATGTTCAACACCATCTTTGATCCATTGCTCCTCGCTCTCCATGTCCACTCATCACCATTTGTCTCCACATCATCCTTCTCACCTTTATCCCCTTGCACGACACCAGATATCTTACTTGTCTTTCCTCTTGAGTTTCTCTTTTACTCTTCCACTTTCAGTTTGACAATCTTGCTTAACCATCCATATAGCTAGAGAACCTTAGTTAAGGTATATCTTCTTCCTTGGATCCTCCCACTTGTAGAAGCTTCTCCACCATTTCCTCTTTCAATAGATGACAATCACCACCACAAACATCTTTCCACTCCTCCTTTTCCACTTAACACTCTTGCATCATCACTACCACCACGTGGGCATCCCAATTAAGGATTTCCCTTACACTCTCCATCTACACTTTGCATATGTTCCTCCATCCACTCATGTCACACTCCTTTGTTTCTTTGTTATCACTTTAATATCACCTCCTTTCATCTCTTGTTCCATTTTGGTATACACTACTCAATATTTTCATCATTCTTCTTCTTCTTCGGTTTGGCGATCCTACTTAACCATCTCCATCGTAGGGAAATCTTACTTAAGAGTTTCTCTTAAGAATGGTTGGTTGTCTGATCCTTCCATCTCCCATCATCTCTTCCTCATCTTTTGTCTCCCACCTCTCATCATACTCATCCATTCCAACCAACCCTTCCACACACATCATCCAATACAATGTTGTCTTTCTCCTTCCATATTGTCACTTTCGGTTTGGTGATCTTACTTAAATCCTCCTGCGGCATGGCGATCTTACTTAAGAGTCCCTCTTAAGCATGATTTGTCATCCTACACTCCCCCACTACCCCACATTCTCTCCATCTACATTTTCTCATCATTCCCCATCATCACATCCTCTCACCTCCTCTTCATTCTCATGCAAACACCACTTCTACTTGGTCCCTTTTTCATCTCCATCATCCGTCGTTGGGTAATCTTACTTAACCATTGCTTCTCCATTCATTTCATGTCTTGTTTCTTCATTTCTCTCTCATTCATTCTCATCCACTACATCCTCTCCTCATCTTCATCTTCCTACACATCATTATCCCTCCTTTCTTTACTCTTTCCACTCCATCTTCTAGAGTTCTCCCACATATCTACTCCCATGTTTACCCATCATTGTCATTGATCTTCCAATTCTTTCATCATCATCTTCCATTTCCACGCTAGAATTATCGGTGGACTTCTCCTAAAAATCACTCATCCCCATTCTACACAACCTGAATCCTTTTCTTTGACCTCCTCCATTCTATCTTCATTCCTTCCTTCCTCTTGTGTCCTCTGATCATTATCGGAGGACTTCTCCTAACATCCCTTCATTGGCATTCCCCCTCCCATTCTTCATTTACTTTCTTCCTTGTCTCATCTTTTGTCCCATCTTTTCCTACTGATCATTATCGGTGGATTTCTCCTAACATCCATTCATTGGCATTGCCTTTCCTATCCCTTCCTTTCTTTTTCCTCACCACCTCTCTATCTTCCATTCTTCCTTGCCAATTTCTTCATTGTCTTCATCATACACCTTCTCTCTATTTTCTCATCATCAACATATCCTCATCTCATGCATCTTTGTTTCTTTTCCAATCGATGTCATTCCTTCCCTCAAGTTTCTCTTTACGTTCCTTATGCTTCTCACTCTTTACCAAATATCTTCATTCTTGGTTCCCTTCCTACATAATTTTCTTCGTTGTCTTCTCCTCCTTTCTGATCTTCATCTTATTTCACTTCCTCTACATCATCCTTTCTCCCCATTTTACCTCGCACTTCCTCCTTACTTCCCCAAAAAACTTGACTCTTCAATGTTATCCCATTTCCTTTATCATCTCATCATCCACATGCATTTCCATGCGGTCAGTTCCATATTCTTTGCCTTGGATTTCCTCACTATGATCTGTTTCCTCAATTTTCTTTGCTCTATCATCTCTTTCATTTTCCATTACCTCTCTATTTTCCTCTGCTCCATCCTTCATCACACCTTTCATCTTGAATAACTCTCTCCCTTTTTCATAATTTCATCCTCTGCTTTGTTCTTTTCTTGTCTTCTCTTTGTTTGTCCTTCTTCATTTCCCCCTTTCTATAATCCTTCTTTGTTATCTTCTTCCTCCCCTTTCATTCCTTATTTTCTCCTCCTCCATCTCCATCCCTCTATTCCATATCCCTGTCACCTTCATATTCAATCTTTCTTGCTCTTCTCATAATCAACCAATCCTCCTATCTATTCCCTTTTCTCTTTCTCAACATCCCTTACATCTGGCATTCACAGTCAATGCCAATGTTTCTCCATTTATGTATCACCATCTATCCCTTTCATTACCATTCTTGTTCTTCTCTTTGCCACATTGACCTCTTCTCTTTTTGAGAACCCTGTCACATCTTTTATCTTCATCAGTCCTCTCAGGGGACATCATCATATCCATTTCTAAGAATCTCTTCCCATCTTCTTTTGACATTTTTGTCTTGGAAGATACCATAACGGCCATCACCTATCTAATCTTGTTCTCTTCCATGAATATTTTCTCTACTTTTGTTTTATTGCAAAAGTATCTTTATCATACTTGTCGAAGAAATAAGACTTCTTTGTCTTCTTTATCTTCTAATTTGCTAACACTTATACCATCTTTCCTATGAAACATGATTGCCATCATATTTATTACCCTTTTAGGGCATTTTATCTCACCTTTCTATCCTATCTACTCATCTTGTCCACATTTATGATTATTCTATCTATGTCTTATGTTGGGGCACCTTTTCATCCTTGTACTTGTCAACACATATAACTCACTTTGTGTTCTTTCTCGTGCCTGTGTTTGGGGCATCATTATCTTCATCCTGTCCCTTTTGTGGACACATGATTTTTCACATGATTCCTCACAGAACAAAGGATTGCACATCTTTTTCGCATTTAGTTGCACATATTTTGATGTTTTCCTATGACCCATTGGTCATCTTGGTTTACATCCATACTGCAGTGGTCTTCACCCACTCACTGGTCTGTAGAACGTTGTCATCTGTCTCCATTGAGACCGCAATTGTCCTCTACCGATGTGATATTGAGTCACCACCATACTTTTTTTTTCATTTATTGCGATCCTTTTTTGCTCTGGGCATCTTGCCTTTGGTCATGTCTTCATCCATCCTCAAACACATCTTTCATCTAACCCTTTTTGTTTTTGTCTCATGGCTTGCTATCGCAAACCACTCAACAAAAAGGGGCAAATGTAGACACCTATTTTTGGTATAGCGCCCCTCCGTCATCTCACATTCACACAATTTCCATTCTCATCTCTTTTTCTTAAATTAAATGAAATCCTATCTATTTTCTCACATTATTTGATTAATTATCAAATGGGCTCCATGTAGACCCATTTGATAATTCAACTTTTGGCATATCCCCATCCTTCACAAATTATTTAATCCATGGGTATTAATACACCCATCCGACACCTTTTTTTAAAAAATGGAATCTTTATCTCACCCACCATGTCAATCATGCTCCCCACTCCATCTAATAATTCAAGCCGTGGTCCCCACGTGATCACATCATATCCCTAACTCAAGTTACTTTACTCAACCCCGGTTACTTGTTAACCCTAAATCTAACCTCACATCTAAGTTATAAATATGGGTTTCTCTCCCATATTTCAAGGACATGGAAAAAAATTAAAAAATCAAGACCTGGAAATATAGCCTAGAGAAGAGAAGAAAGAACTTAATTAAGTTATGCCAGTTTAAGGAAGAAATCTTTGCCATGGTTCATTATCTTGCCATCTTGATGCCCAGGTTCATCTCCATAACAGAGCACAAGCTAAGTTCCCTCGTTATTTTAGTTACTTTTTGTTTTATATTCCATTACTATTGTTCATGATCTGTTATTATCTTGTCTGACACGGGGGTTGACATCCTCCAAGGGAGTTAAAATCCTCTTGGAACCGCACTGTCAGGGAACCCCCGCATATTATGATCTAATCTTATTTGTTTCAGTTTTGCATATCTAACTTCTTTTATATCATCTATCTTAGGAAAAGAGGAATTAAGAACTTGTAAGTCTTTGGAGATAGTGAGATGATTGTGAACCAAGTTAGAGGGAAAAACATTGCTAAGAATGATCTTCTAAAGAACTAAAAGAACTGGGTATGGGATATCATTGAATATTTTGAAGCTTTTAGCATCAATTCCATTCCAAGGAAGAAGAACGAAGCGGTGAGACAGACTTGCAGAAATTGGGGCAAAATTCAATGTTATGTAAAGCATTATAAGTGAGCAAACCCAACCTCATATTAAAGTGGTTGTAAGACCGGCCCTTGTGAACAATAACACTACTCGCGGTCTTCAAAATGATCAACGAATCATAAATTTCTTGCAAGAAGAGGTTGAGTTCTCCGCTAGAAACCAAGATAAATTGGAGCAGCAGTATGGTGACCAAGTGGTGCAGCTGAGAATAAACAAACTACCAAAAGGTCTTGTGACTTTGGAATCAATCTTTAACTCAAATGATCAGTTCCAGAAAGAAAAGGAAAACATTCAGTAAAGGGTGAAGACTCATAGCCTATTTCAATTGGAGAAGGTAACATGTTGCAAATTGGAGAAGTGAGTACTCAACAAGAGAAATCTGAATTTATCCAACTTTGTCAAGAATTTCTAGATGTCTTTTCTTAGAACTATAAAGATTTGAGAGACTTTAATCCAAAATTAGCACAACATACTATTGAACTAGATCCGGAATCCAAGCCCATCAGTGCGAAGCAAAAGACCGGTGAATACTCACATCAAACCTCTCATGAGAAAAGAGCTAAATAATTTGATAGAGGCTAGTATCATCTTCCCTATCAAGCATTCAAGTTGGGTTGCAAATTTGGTGGCGGTGCGGAAGCAAAATGGAGAAATCAAACTATGTGTGGACTTTCGTGATCTAAATAGAGCGTCACTCAAAGATCATTATCCACTCCCTTCCATGGAATAGATCTTGTAAGTAGTTGTTGGTTCCAAAAAGTTTTCATTGCTAGATGGCTATTTAGGCTACAATCGGATAATGGTCAAAAAGAGGATCAGATTCAAGACAAACTTTACTTCAAAAATGGGTACCTATGCTTATAGAAAGATGGCATTTGGATTGTCAAACCTCCGGAGAAACGTTTTAGCGAGCAATGGATATGGCATTCAAAGGGATGATCAACAAGATAGTTCTTGTTTACCTTGATGATATCATCGTCTTCTCTAATAGTACGAGTAGATCACCTCTTTCACCTAAGGCAATTGTTTCAAAGGTGTAGAAGATTTGGAGTGTCTTTGAATCCGAAGAAATTTGTTTTCTTGGCACATGAAGGAAAGTTCTTAGGTCACATTGTTTCAAAGGAATGACTATTGATCCTAAAAGAGTGGAAGCCATCCGAACACTTCCATTGCCAAGTCACAAGAAATCTCTCCAAAGATTCTTGGCAATAATAAACTTTGTCCACATATTTGTGTCTGATTTTTCCACTTTGGTGAAGCCATTGACAATGATGTTGAAGAACATTGCATTCAAGTGGACAACAGAAGGAAAAGAAATTTTTGAGGTCATTAAGCGTGCAATATCTCAAGCCCCAACTCTCATCAATCTAGACTTTTCCAAGGATTTCATGTTATATGCTTTTATTGGAGGCACATTAGATTTTAGATATATGCTTAGGCTATAGTATGAAATTTATCTAGTCATCTTATGGTGATATACGCTTAGGCTAAATCATCACTTATACGGTCATCTAGTCGTGATATACACTTCAGCTATAGGGTTCATGCACACGTCATTTCTAGGTCACATCTCACCACTACACTTACACATTCATCACAACACGTTAGACACAACATCCTACTCGACCATTTCGCAATGACGCACTCTCGTTTACGGTTCATTCTTGACTATGAGGGGAAAACAAAATGAACCTTATTGCATACACTTCCATTCACTCGGGGGGCACGCGGCTCCTATCATTCCATCTTGCATTCCATTTCATCCATCCATAGTATATTGCATTATCTTGGGGGAATTTACTCTTGTTTACTAGTGTTTTACATGATCACTTTACTACACATGTTAGATTGATTTCTTATATGTCATTATCTATATCATCCACACGTGTGTTCACTCCTTTGGCTAGTTACGATCGTAGATACGGATCCTTCACATGCAACATAGATGCTCGCCCGCTACCCTTCCGACACCTTTGGTCGCCGGGGCATCCACATTCGTCTCTCACAAGTGTTATTGTTTCATTTTGTACTTAGCACTTTACATTACTTGGTTATTCACGCTTTGACATATTGGTTTTTTCTCTAACATGCCGTGAGTGTTCCATGTACACTTGTTTTGTAAGATTACATGTTTCCATGGCTACTTCTTGTTTATTAGTTTGTTACATTGTTTGCTTCTTGTATGCTGGGTCTTGCCCTATATTTTGTGTGCACACATGTTTCTTGTTTGCGGCCATGATGGCCTTGTGTGTCTTGCAACATTGTGAGTGATGTCCCATGTTTGCGACTGCTTTGTGCAACTTACTTGTCTTCTTACATGTTTACACTATTGTGCTTGGTAGTTTTTACATTGTCTGATACTTTACACTTGTTTTCTACATGCATGTGTTTTTGTACTAACACTTGTTTTGGCTAGCCATCCTTATTTGTGCGCACCTTGGTTTCTATCAAGTGCATTCCCTTCCCGCATGGCGAGTTAAAGAGTACATTCTAACACAGAGATTCTATCAATGACGTCGCATGCGCCCCCAAAGAGGGGGTATCATTTGGGGTTTTTACATACTAACACAGAGATTCTACACCGATTTAGTTCATTACATACGGTGAGTGGGTTCGAGACTAGTCTACGAACCCCATACATAACGACTTTTACGGGACATGGTGTCCTTAGCATTCTGGGAGACAGTTACATGCTTGGAGGTTACAATGTGTGTGCCTCTCTACACTACTTCGGCCAGTGGCGTCGGATCTCCCAAAAAACCATGAGGATATAGAGATCTCTTCACACACATCTAGGGAAGCAGTTAGAGCTTGGAGGACACAACATTTCCTCCCTACACTTCTTCGTCCAGGGTGGTGTGAGATCGCCCAAAAACCTCGCATGACAAGATATTCTTCTACACTCTTTCTCGACTTGGATTAGGTGCACATTTTCCATTTACATTTGCGTATTTTACATATACATGTCTTTTACATTGCGTTATTACACTTACATACATACATATTTGACTAATTGATTGTTCTCCTCATTGCAGTCCGGCCGTATGAGAAACAAGCGGTCAAATTGGGGCAACAACAACAAAACTTTGCGGCAAAGACGCACTTTACTAACCATGCATGTACATTACACACCGCAGCAGCTACACACGGGTTCCTCGCCTAGGTTCACTTTCATCACTTTTTCTTTGCGCATTTTTCATCTTTAGTTTCCACACTCCATCTTTTTGTCATTCCACACTTTTTCTAGCCCTTCGACACTCTACTACACTCTTCATGGACATCAAGTACGCATCTCTATATACTTTATGTTACTTGAGCATTCATCTCACCAACATAAAGTGGGAGCTATTGTTGCAAATCAGCAGCACCCCTGGATGTTGATCAGGCTTCTAATTTGATCATTCTAAGCATCCAGTGTGATTGCACAACATTGAATCCTCTTCCCAAGTGTGGGACTTGCAAAAATGGAAGAGGAATCTCTAGATTAGAGGTTGGTTCCTCAACTCCTCTGATCAGCTATTTCACTTGCACAATTGCAGAGGTTTAAACTCCTAAATCTACTCTAAATTCCAAAGGGACAAGGATAGAAAATGTAAAAAGAAAGAACTAATGCTAATAGGTGATGCACCAAAGGAGTTGTAGACACCTGATGCTGCATGAAATACACAATCCACAAGGAAACACAACACAAAACATGCACAAATGCTCAAAATGTAATGAAAGATCAAGAAAGCAATGATAGATATATGAAAGGATTGAGGGATTTTAATCACAGAACATATATCAACATCTCATATCCAATACAGTACATTACAGTGATCCAAAGGCAAGAAAAGGTGTTGCATTACATGGAAAGGTAAAAAAATTTCACAAATTCTCGCCGAGGAGGAAAAAAGGAAGTTGCGAGAGTGAAAAAGTGTCTCTCCTTGCAAAATGAACTCATTTTGGCTTTTACAATGCAAACCATGACCCCAGGAGAGAGAAATGTAGGAAAACATGCAAGGGGTTCAACCATTGACCAAAATGCCATCAAAACAGCATGGGCGCCCTGACAGACCCATTCCCTGACATTTTTAACCATGCTGGGAGAGAATGCGAGCCATTCTTCATTAAAAACGGTGGTTGAAACGTCATTTCTGTCCATGACCACGTGCCAGAGGTGTTTCTTGATTTTCTCTCTCCAAACTCCACCAAAATGCAAAAATAACCCCGGAATCTTGTAGAGAATTTCACCATCTTTCCATTGATATAAAGAACGTGAAAAACCGAGCTCTGGATCGAAAGATATGGCGATTTGAAGTTTTAGGGCAAAACAGGGCCAAATCGGGTCGGTGGGAAAAAATTCGAATTTTTGCACCTTTTTGGTCATTTGGAAAATTTTCCAAAATTTCCCTGCGCTCCGCCACTCTAGGTGCCATGTGGTGGCATCTCATTGGTCCGAGCCTTTCAGGGAAAATTTTTCCAAAACTCCGTCGAGCCATAACTTCAAAAATACATGGAGTTAGGAGGAAAACTTTACCTTTCTGGAAAGCTAAGAAAGAGCTCTATCCAATGGTGTCATTTCCAGAAGGTTTTTAGTGCCTGAAAAGCAAAATTTTGTGATCGAGGCACAAGAGAGGGAAGAATGTGCTCCTCTTCTTTTGGATTTGGAGCAGCCTTCTCCCTCTTCTACTACTTGAAGACAATCTTGTTATTGATAGAACTCTTCCTCTGCACGAAGTTCGTTAAGTCAAACTCTTCGATCTGCTTTGCTAGAGACAAGTTGGGATCAGGATCTTCTTTAGAGCTTTCTTCCTCCATGGTTGATTGTGCAACTTGAATTGAATCAGCATTCTCTTCAAATAGAATGCTAACATGGACACTACTTTCTGAGCAAACTGATTGCTTGATCTGCTTCTTCTTTTTGCTCTTCTCCTACTACAAACAAATTCAGTCCTAACCACCACTTGTTTTCCAACTCCAACCTCTTCTAAAGGCTTAACCATCAAGGGGATCTTTGTCATCCCAAATTTAAGAGCCCAACTCTTGAGACTTCGAATTTCTTCATCCTTGTTTGGCTTTTCTTTTTGCTGTTGTTTTCCTTGACTAGAATTCTGATTTTTATCCTCCCAACATGGATTTGGGAATGCAAGAGGAGAAGTGGATTGTAACTCAAATGGCTCGGCAATTTTTTGTGGTGGTGGAGGAGGTAGAAACTCTTGTTTCTTTGGAGGAGAGGGTATTTCTGTTAGCTTTTGTGGAGGGGATGACTGTTTGGAAGGAAAGGGGAAGGAAGAATTGAGATGTGGTGGAAGACTAGGGAATGGAGAAATGGAATTAACTCCTGGGCAGCATTGACTTGGATTTAGAATTTGAAATTCCAAATGAGATGATGCTACTTGAGTAATGGGAAGAGAAAAACTAGATGATGGTGTAGAACTTACCCATTGACAAGGTTGTTCAACACCAAGTGTATAGGCCTCTATTTCTGTTGTCCATTGTGCAAGTTGGGGCAGCATCTTCATCATGAAGTCCAGCTTCTCCTGAGGGCTGAAGTGTCTTGGAAAAGGGCCTCCCCATGGACAAGGAGTCCTGCAACCAATTCTGAAAGCTTTCATTTGTGCTTGAGCCCTGGATAGCACCATGTTTACCTCCATCTTTTGGATTTGTTCCAGCAGATCTGCATTTTCTTCTTGACTGCCCTCACAACCAACATACCCTTGTGCTTGACATGCTTCATATCCAAACTGACTTTGGCACTGCTGCTCATATGGGTAGACATGCTGATTTTGAATTTGATCAAAATGCTGATTTGGAGGATTTGTAAAACATGTTGGAGGTGTGATATACTACTGTTGTAAATGTGAATTCCATGATGGAAATGAAGTCATGATTGCACAACTTCATGGAATGGAAAAGAATGAAAATGATGGAAAGAAGAATGGATGGAAATGAATGGAAAACAGGTCTGCAACTTAGAGAATGAGTTGTTTACCGGATAGAGTCGCGGATGTGCTTTTGAAAGTGCCTCCAAAAGGTGAATCTTTAACAAGAACACACCAACTGTCAAAGATAAAGTGAACTATCTCTAAGGTCCCACCGGCGTGCCAAAATCGTTTGTTGCAAATCGCCAGACCCACTCCCCGGATGTTGATCAGGGTTCTAATTTTATCATTCTAAGCATCCAGTGTGATTGCACAACATTGAATCCTCTTCCCAAGTGTGGGACTTGCAAAAATGGAAGAGGAATCTCCAGTTAGATGGTGGTTCCTCAACTCCTCTGATCAGCTATTTCACTTGCACAATTGCAGAGGTTTAAACTCCTAAATCTACTCTAAATTCCAAAGGGACAAAGATAGAAAATGCAAAAAGAAAGAACTAATGCTAATAGGTGATGCTCCAAAGGAGTTATAGACCCACGATCTTTGCATGAAATACACAATCCACAAGGAAACACAGCACAAAACATGCACAAATGCTCAAAATGTAATGAAAGATCAAGAAAGCAATGATAGATATATGAAAGGATTGAGGGATTTTAATCACAGAACATATATCAACATCTCAGATCCAATACAGTACATTACAATGATCCAGAGGCAAGAAAAGGTGTTGCATTACATGGAAAGGTAAAAAAATTTCACAAATTCTGCCAAGGAGGAAGAAAAAGGAAGTTGCAGAGCTGAAAAAGTGTCTCTCCTTGCAAAATGAACTCATTCTGGCTTTTACAGTGCAAACCACGACCCCAGGAGAGAGAAACGCGGAAAACGTGCAAGGGGTTCAACCATTGACCAAAATGCCATCAAAATAGCATGGGCGCCCTGACAGACCCATTCCCTGACATTTTTAACCATGCTGGGAGAGAATGCGAGCCATTCTTCATTAAAAACGGTGGTTGAAACGTCATTTCTGTCCATGACCACGTGCCAGAGGCGTTTCTTGATTTTCTCTCTCCAAACTCCACCAAAATGCAAAAATAACCCCGGAATCTTGTAGAGAATTTCACCAGCTTTCCATTGATATAAAGAACGCTTGCGAGCTGGATCGAAAGATATGGCGATTTGAAGTTTTAGGGCAAAACAGGGCCAAATCGGGTCGGTGGGAAAAATTCGAATTTTGCACCTTTTTGGTCATTTGGAAAATTTTCCAAAATTTCCCGCGCTCCGCCACTCTAGGTGCCACGTGGCGGCATCTCATTGGCGAAGGCCTTTCAGGGAAAATTTTTCCAAAAACTCCGCCGAGCCATAACTTCAAAAATACATGGAGTTAGGAGGAAAACTTTACCTTTCTGGAAAGCTGAGAAATAGCTCTATCCAATGGTGTCATTTCCAGAAGGTTTTGAGTGCTTGAAAAGTAAAATTTTGTGACTGAGGCACAAGAGAGGGAAGAATGAGAAGAGTTAGCCACAAAATGAGCAGGGGGCACATTTTGGATAACGAGAACAAAATGTAGTCACAAAATCATGCACTTTAAACATTTATTTATCTTGGTTTCATACTACTATTTAGAAGGTTCTTGAGTGAAGAAAGTATTAATTAACCCCCGTCTTTTGGCCATCTTGTTTTATTTTATTTCGTCATTACCACCCCTTTTCACCACATGCCCAGTTTGTTTCGGCCATTTCCCATCATTTTAGCCTCGACTGGGCGCCGGATCGTATTGGGACGCTCGTGGCGCCCTTGTCCCACTAGGGGCGCCCGGTCCTTTTCGCACTTTCTCGCCACTTTTTGGGCTCTTTCTAGTCATTTGGCATCTTTATTTTTCTTGTGGTCGGCATTTTCGAGGTTAATTACGAAATTAGATCAAGAGAACCCTATAAATATAAAGTTATGAGACCATAATGAGGGACCTAGCATCACTTACTACTATCACTCCATCTAGAGTTGCATCCATCTATTGTATTGGAGATCACTTGCATCCACATAGCTCCATCATCAAGGCTAGGACATCTATATCACACTTCATAAGGGGAGGGATTATATTCTATTCCATGCACACATTCTAGTACATTTTCTACACAATTATTGCTCGCTACTTCACAGAGTGCAACTGGGACAAAAGCAACCTAGGGCATGTTCACACACACTTGCACATAGAACTACATCGGGTCTGAGATGTAGTGTAGTGCTCAGTAAGTCCACCATTGTGGCCACTGAGGACAGTCTGACCCCTTCATATGCATTATTCTTTTTTAGGGTTTGATGCTTGTTTTAGGGTCTTGCAGGTCTTTTATTCATCTTGGAGTATTGGCGACATCCAACGCAGGACAATGAAGTTGATGCAACACACAGCGAGGGTTTTGGACCACCTTCTGATCCTGTAAAAACCAATTTCAGAGCTTTTGCACAGACCAAGGCACCCAGATTGCATACCAAAGCACCCGTAGGCGCCCCAGTCCTCTTCCAAGCACCCCAGTCCAGAGAAATAGTTCAAATCCACTCTTTTCGAGACTTTTGCACAAATCGTTCTTGCTTGTGATTTTCTAGTTACCTCTATGACACTCTCCGACAGGCATATGTTATCATTTGAGTTCTTTCCTCACTCTCTTTAGCACATTAGGGTTAGCATTTCCTTTTACATAGTTGTTTAGCTTGCTTGCATACTTCTTTACTGCATTTATTTATTTTATTTACAGTTGTTCACAGCGTAGATTAACTATCTATATACTACTTAGTCAATTTTTAGTTAATCATTGTGTTGTCATAATCCTTATCATACATGAATTGAGGTAATACATTAGCCAAAAATCTCTTGCTTGAGCATGCTTCAACTCATTGTTATGAAAAAATCAAAAATATACTTGGCACATTTTATGTTAGAATGACTATAACCTATATTATGTGCACATATGGGGCAAATTATTATTATTATTTTGCATGTTTCTCAAATGTTATATCTTTGCACATAGTAGCATTTGATGACCAATGCCACATGGTTTATATGCATAATGTTATAAATGATTTTTATGACATTGTCTTGTAATGACATTTTTTTCTTCTTGAGATGCAAGAGAAACACATGAAATATAGGTTGAAATAATGTACACATTTGATCCATAAGGATAAAGGATGAAGGACAAGTCACCTAGTGACTATATGGTTCCAATTTCAATACCCAATACTCAATGTACACGAGACTAAAATATGCTTTCGAAGAATGCTAGTGTTAAGTGATCGACTCTAAAATTCCATAAAAGCCTTACGTAGAATTGAAGTTGTTGAGTATCTCGATGTGTTATTCTCTCACATACCAACATGAAAATGGATTCCACCATGGACATGTCTTTCTTTTCCAATTATCACCTCCTTGTAGTCAAAACAATCAACTACCCTTTTGAGAATATATTTTGATGCTACAACAGCTCTATCCCTCGCCCCCGCCTCCCCTCCCAAATAGAGGTAGCAAGTAGGGTAGGGCCTATCTAATCTAACTAATCCAATCCAAAGCGGGGAGAGCCCATATCTATGGACCTCCCAACTATCCCTCGATCTATCAATCAAGTGCCCCTATATAGATAGGCAAGTCGAAGCTCATCACTTAATGGCACATAAGGTTCCACCTCCACTCCACCCTTCTACTTCCTTTAATGGAAGGATTACACTTATAAGACTCACATTGTAAACAAGTACAAAATAAGTATCTTAAAAACAATTAATTTCTTATTTAACATCTACTATTTTGTGTTTACCCGTATTTGTGAATAAAAGGTAAGTGTGGATACGTAATTCCAAGACTTTACATCTCAAGATTCAAAACCCAACTTCATAATAATATTTATATTTTGTATTTTGAAGTGCACGTAGTGGCTACACACATACTTCAAAATGGGGTAAAATGTAGACACCTATTTTATATGTTTGGTGCATTTTTTGGGGAATAGGTGATTCATCCAAAAATTGTTATTTAAATGTTGCGATGACTTTCCCAACCCCGTGTCACTTTCATTATGTGATTTCATTGTCGCATGACAATGACAATGGATACAATCATGGATTTGTTTCTTGATCCACAGCTTTGAATGGGATGAGTGTAACCAGCCCTACCGATCTTTCCTTTTTTCTATCCATTAGAAGATGTTTGATTTCATATCCGGTAATTAGGTTTTTATTGGATCAACCAAATCAATTCTATAGTGAACGACTCTTGGAACACCTATCGGAGTTACAATGCAATTTATGTCTATCAATATCTTTGACAGGTTTAACCTATTGGCTATTTCAAGCCAAGTGAGTTCATGCTAGCAACTAACCCCACTCCAAATCTCTCAATTACCTGTGTGTTCCCATTTCCCCAGCCACCCCCTCCCTGCATCCTCCCTGCTCCCTTTTAACCATTTCAAATAGCAGGATTTCTGGTTTCTAAAGGAATTGAGTTGAATCTAGCGTAGCAAAATTGAAGATTTATTGTGATCATATGGTTTACCAGGACCATACGCAGTCTTAGACAACTTTGGATTCGCAATTTTAAGCTCACATTACCCGTGTCAATAATCAAAACATCCACAAGTTACTTTGTAGCAAAAGTTTTTGCAACTGCTTAGTGCCTAACCATATAACTTCAAGATTCAGTATTTTCCTATAGCTGGTTGAAAAAATCAACATGGGACAATCTACAACAGAATAATAGGGAGCTAGAGCGGGTCCATGGGACCGTGCTCTAAAAAGATGTCGTCCCACACAGCCACCCCTGCTTGGTGGATCTCAAGAAGTTGTGGTTGTCTGTACACAGTATCAGTTATAGTTAAGTGGATACCGGTGTACTTTTATCAATGTTGATTGCAATACAAAATCAGGAATCCTCCAAAAATTAAATTCAAAACCTTTTGAAATGCATTTATCAAGCACCCTCTCTCTGCCCCAGTATACTTTATTCTAACCTAAAAATGATCATAGCCACATTCCTTGGACTGCAGAATGACTCAGGGAAACTTAAATAAGATATTCAAATCCTGCATCTTCATGTTTATTAACGAGCAAGATTAGCTTGGTGTTGCCATTTCAACTTCCCCATGTTAGGGTTGTCTGTAGAAAGATCTGGGCATCAACTACACTAATATCTTTTTCCAAATGTATTAGTTCCGTACCAAATTTCCAATAACTAATGTAAACTGAAATTTCTCAATTCTTACAGGCCATAGAGATACCTGTATCGATGCTGCTTTTCTAAGACCTACAAAATGCTTTCTGGTAAAAAAATAATAATTCACTACCATAAGGTGGTGCCAACAGAGAGACCAGAACATATAAACTGCTGAGAGATGGAACGTATAAGCTGCCGA
Organism: Taxus wallichiana var. yunnanensis; assembly: GCA_018340775.1. Taxonomy (NCBI): domain Eukaryota; kingdom Viridiplantae; phylum Streptophyta; class Pinopsida; order Cupressales; family Taxaceae; genus Taxus; species Taxus wallichiana. The sequence continues at coordinate 518,951,878 of CM031238.1, read as the reverse complement.
CAAATATTCATAATTGTGAAAAAGTAGACAAACCCTATTTGTTTATTAGCACATCACATGATCCACCTATCTATTCCTTTCTTCTTAGCTTTAGTGCATCATCCTGGTGCCAAATGATAATAACATTATCATTACAAGTAATATCATTTCAAGACTACTGTCACCTCAGGATTCTGACATTTTTGTTCGTGCAAAGGAGAAGACTTAAAAAAATTCAAATAGCTTATAGATTTAGTGCATCATCCTGGTGCCAAATGATAATAACATTATCATTACAAGTAATATCATTTCAATACTACTGTTACCTCAGGGTTCTAACATTTTTGTTCGTGCAAAGGAGAAGAATTATAAAAATTCAAATAGCTTCAGTCTATCTTCCTTGATCCATGCTCGTAATGCATTGCCATGTCTACGAGCAAGTTGAAATCAAGCAACCTAACACAAATTCCACTGCTGACTATTAATTATTATATTACACCTTACAAGAATTGACGTGCCACAGATTGAGGACATACCCACCCAAAAAAGGGTTGTTATTAAAGAGGATCCACAAACCAGGAATGGAAGAAAAGAATGTCCTTTCTTTTAGCAGAAGATAAAATGGTATATTCACACTACTTTTGGAATGAATGCAACAAATGGCAAGAGATAATTTAATCAATTGAATAGTTGGGACAAATACTTCTCTATTCAAACTAGTAGTTCGGGTTTCTGAAGTGCCACCTGACATCTTCATGATCAAGATGACTCCTCCAGTATCGCATCTCGGAGCAGTACTAGGAACGGTCTGTCTAGCTGGATTATAATATATACAGACCATAGGAAATTCATCCATACAAATTCTAAGAACTGGACTGCTCTACTCCTCGAGTGTGCAGGCCTATAATAAAATCATCTTTGTCTAGTTCATACTGGTTCCCTATGATACACCAATGATCTCACCTTCCCGGCATGTTCCCACTTCAAATTCAAGGCTTGATTTCTTTGATGACAACAATCTACAGCAATTTCGCCGTGGGGACTGCACACAGCATATACAAATTAAAATTTGGTCATGGAAGTATATTAACAAATAATGCCAGGAACAGAAAAGCTTTGATGTGACAACTAACTTCTACGACACAAAAACAGGTAGAGGCCAGCTGAGTGGCTGGTAAGGGGCCAATCACTAGTCTAAAAGAAAAATGAAATTGCTTGTAACTAAACAACTATAATGGAGAGGATAAAACTCAGAAACAAGAAAATGCAAAAGATTTGGAGTTGATACAAATTGATTGTAAGTGAACCTTGTAGAGGGCTGTGGATCTCTTGTAGCTAAAAACGTACAATGGAGAGGCTAGAGTAAAGTCCAGATTAAAGAGACTGTAATAGATTTGGAGTTTATACAACTTGATTACTATGGAGCTGGGAGATTTGGAAGTATTCTGAACATCAACAAGAAGCAGCCTTGGTCTGGGGAAAAAGCTGACCTACAAGTACAATTATGGAGTTCTCAGATGACCCTCTAGCAGAACATGTAGTGTTTGGGCAGCTACACATGCATAAGGAAATAACAAACAGGCACTCGTAGAAAGGCAGTAGAACAAACCATAACTATTCCACAAATGTCTCAAGCTCGTAGCTCTCTACAAAGTATGCTTTATGTTTTAGTATGAATACAACAATCATTTTCCCCCTTCAATATTAAAAAAAGCTAAGAAATCATTTACTTATCAATGTAAAGATGTCGGTTACTCACCTGCCATAATAATGTATCAGGTTTCTTCACAACCCGAATGGAATCTATAACCTCTGGGGAAGGTATCCTCCATCGGCATTCTGGAGGCTTCAATTTCTGTCTTACATAATTGCTAATGGTTTTCCCGCTAGCTTTATCATAACCCACATCTTTCATGTAAAATATGAAGGGTTTCTGGCATGGATGTCTAGTAACTGGCCTTGTATTGAAGGCATATGCGGTAAAGTCTGCTCTTCTGTACCAATTCAAGAATGTCCTGGATGGCATCTCCAGCTCACGAGGGGAAAAAATGGTTCTGTAAATCTGTACTGCATAACCCCATGAGACTGAGAAAGACCATTCCCGTTCCTTATCATAACAAATAGACTGTTGCATTATTCCAGCCGAATCTATTTTTACAGCTTTGTTTAAATGCTGCAATGCCCTCAATCTAGTCATGTTGGGGAAAATCGGCTCCACAACATCCAAATGATGGACTGATACCAAGGGAGCTACAGGATGGGCTGCAAGTAATCCAAACAGATTACCGTATACATCATACTGCCACAAGAACAGCAGCCAAAATTTAACTCATTAGAACTTGTTCGAATGAACCAAACAACATTATACACATAGAAATACAGAACCCGCATATGCAACCATCAGGTTTACTGCAAAAATGAGCACGAAAAAAACACAATAGTCAAGTATCAAAGTGACCATGGAAATAAACAAAGCAAGAATAAGGATCACTAATTACAATCAAAACAGACGTCAGCCAGGTACCACCATAAATGTAGAAATACATAGCAACTGACAGTCATAAGCAACAAAGTCACATATACCTACATTGGAACATAGATAGAAGCCAAATCCTTGTATCGGAACAAGATAGTAGAAGGCGCAGAGCAAGATACAGAAAACATTAAGAAACTCAAGAACAAGATTAATGTAGTGGGTCAAGAAAAAAGATCTAGTAGGGGCTCGGTTCACTGGTGAGTTCAAAAAAAAACTTGAACCGCATTCACGGTATAGACTTTCCAACCTAAATTGCATGTGAAATAAGGTGTGCCTGTCCTGTAAACTATGGTGCATCTAAGCCGAAGCATACTCAAGCTCTACGGTGCAACCAAAAGAAAGGAAAAATAATTTTAGGCTATGATATTTGGAGTGCTAAAGATATCCAGTGACGTTTTACCTGATGAAATCCAAGCTCCTTGGTGAGCGGCACACCCAACTCAGACATACAAGCCTGCATTCTATCATCGCTGCCATACAATCCAGGGTACCTCTGAATACACTGATCTTGCATCGCCTCCAATGCCTTGGCCAAGGGATAACTAATGGCAAATCCACCTTCCCCATAAGCCATGCTATATGAAAAGAAGATATTCTGCAGATGGGATTCTGATAAGCTTCCAATGTAGTAAAACTTTCAGTGCTCATACTTGGAAAGAACCCTGAGTAGATTATCAGGAACAAAGACCGTATCATCGTCCCCCATCACAAACCAATGCACATCCGGGAGACCCATCCTGAATGTCTCAGACACAATGCGAGATATCCTAATGGCAGATCTGTGCCCCTGTTTGTTGCTGTACTTAAAATGTGAAGTGTTTCCTGATATCCTCAATGGAGGTAGGGAAGAATCCTTGGACTTTACAGGCTTCTCTATCCGAGCAAACCCCCTCATTTTCTTAGGCCTCCACCACAGCTTTATGTACTCCTTCCTCCTATCCCAGAACATTGCAGTGGATGCAATGCCAAACACTATGTGCTTCAAATCAGTCCCACTACTTGTCGCTATTGCTTGCATCACCTGAATTGCTTGCCCGTGAAAAGTGTGATCCGTTTTATCACTATCGCCATCACCGTCTTTCACAGTCTTTGAAGCGTTCAGGGCTAGCAATGCCAGAGGCTCAATACTGCTGCTGCTGCTGCTACTGCTGCTGCTACTGATGATGGGATGCCAACATGCGTAATTATTGTTTAACAACAGATTCAAGGCGTAAGCAAAGTAACATATGCAGATCAAGGCAATTAGAGATCCAAACAACTTTCTAAGCCATCCGCCAATGATTTGCTGGTCTGAGAATGGATGATGACCCTTCCTACTCGAAGTCACAGCCATCTGCTCCCACACAAGATCCTTCTGCTTCTTCTTCATAACCCAAAACCAAAAAACAATGTCTGAAACCAGCACAAGAAACAAATGGGTATTGAGATAATGAGCTGAAACCAGTAATCTGCTACTGCTATTTAGACCATGAGCTGAATGTGCAAAAACCAATGTCTCCTTGAAGAGCAATGGTGACTAAAAAAGGCCGAAATGAGAAGATGAAAAGGCAAAGGAGGGCGTCATCTACTATCCGTTATTCCAGGTGAGAAAGGGGTTGGGAGTGGGAAGGCTTCCTTATCAGGCAGAGGGTGGAGGGATACTAGGAGTAGCTACGGTCATATGAAGATAGACATTGTGGGTATGAGTATGAGTGGCGCACAGCAGAAGCAGCAGCCTGAACAACGATTCTGTCGGTGATGACAGCTGCCAATGTAGGTACATAGCTAGCTTACACTGTGTCAATTCAGGACTACAAATAGTGCCTTCCTCCGAATTTGACGCATAAAATCATTGAGGTCAAATATCCAAAGGTTCCACCCTAAATAGTTTTATATATATATTTTTCTCTTTTAACACACGTACTTTTTAATATTTATTATGCCATTTTTATAATATTATTAAAAAGAAGAAGAGTAGACAGCTAAGGAAAGGTTATACTAAATAAATATGGGTTTTACCTATATATAATAAAACAAACAGAAATCTTTGTGACGAGCAAGTTGCAACGCAAGCCTTGGAATATGCTTCCTTCTTCCTCCCTCTCCGACTCGCTACTTAATACATTGAAATAATTATAAGTAGGCAGCGGAGGAGTCGCATAAATTTAGAGAATTTTGATGTGGTGGAGGTACAATGTGTATCCGTGACCATATGTTTCCCTATGCCAACAATGGAATGTTCTTTTCTATAAACTCGTGCATTTGCTTAGTATGTTTTTCTTAATTCTCCATTTACTAGTTTCTGTAAATGTAAAGGTGAGCACTTTCTTGGGATATTGGGGATTAGAATTTGGGTGGGATGCTCGTGAAGACTATTCTCTTTAATCATCTTCATTTCAGGATTGATGTGTAACAAATGCTCTATTTAATTACATCTACATACTAAAATAATTTAAATAAAATTATCCCCTAGTTAACCTTCCCATGAACTTGTTCACTAGCTACTTCATGGTCCTTTGTTGGGGCTCAAACTTGCACATGTGTCTCGATTTGAAAGAGCTAAGTCATTGAGTCAACAATGGGACTATCTCCAAGTTGTGAAACCTTGTGCGCTTGAGACAGATCTCCGAGAAGGTTGGTTCCTCTACCTATTTCTACCGCTAACACTACTCCTAATGCGAAAAACAAATACTAAACTAAACATGCCAAGAGACCAGGATATAAAGAGATGCGAAAGGGAAATCTTAGGCTATAGGAAGGTGATAGTGCTAGAAAAAGGGTCAATCACTCTCCACGAGGGGCAAGAAAGGGAGAAAACGCGAGAGACAGGCGGACATGTGCGCGCCACGAAAGGAACCACGTAGATAGCTTTCCGCGTGCGCAACACATGAACATAGGGATTGCAAATGGAGGAAACACACGGCATGCCGTAAAATGCGACAAAGAGGCAAGACCCAACATAAATGAGAAAAGGGAAGACAAAAGTTCCACAAAACTTGATTTTATTTCTTAAGGATGCACATTCATTTACATTCATGGCAGGAGGCGAGAATACATTGCAGAGACCAAGTCCAAGGTCTATAACCCGTGGGAAGTTGGCCACCATTTTGGCATAGTGTCGTTACAACAAAAGAGGGATCCATTTCAATGATCAATGATCTTACATTTATAGAAAAAGAAGGAGAGAAGAGAAGGAGAAAGAGGGAAACTCGGATTCAAATTTTCAACCACCAACAACAAGCAATGAGTGCCTATGAATCCGCTTTGTAAATTTTTCAAATACACTTCTCCATGTATGGTTAGCGTGTAGAAGAAGGAAGAGGGCAGGATCTAAAGAAATTTGGTGGTTGGGTCTATTAGACGTGTGCATTAATGAGCCGAGAGACGTTTCCCTATTATTCGCCTACCAAAACTCGCTTAAATCTTATTTTGAAAATTCCAACGTGTAGCCCACGTCAACAACTTTCAAATGAGCCTAGGCATGCGTGTGTTAAAGCCCCTGACAAAAAAGCTATGGGTGTCAGAAGATCTACAGTGCAATTGAACACACAAGACACATGGCACACGCTAATTGACCGAAGGAATCGGCCAATTGTTCATCTAATTTGTCGTTTCTACCACATGTCGCACATTGTCCGTTGAAAGGATTGAACACCTTGTTGGCGCGTTTGATAGGTTGTGTGAATCACACTAAAGTCTGACGAGTGATGACGTGGCACAATGACTGGCATGGAAGAAGGCGCAATGTGCGAAGGGAAGATGTGCGAGATCAGCAGAGGGGGAGGCGCGCGTAGGTAACGCACGTGGAAGAAATGGATGCATACACCAGGAGGCAAGTATGCAAGCGTGGGGCACGATCATCTGTTGAAGAATATGTGGGACGAAGGGAAAGGGCATGCAGACCAAGCAAGGGAAGAAGGAAGCATGCAACACACAAGTGCAAAGACATGCAAGGGACTTAGCCAATTTGAAGGCAAGTCAAGAGATGTGTGCGTAAGGAGTGTGCGACAAGTTGGGAATGAAAGCAAACGTGCGCGAAGGAAGGTGCAAATGGGAAATGGAAGGAGATAGAAGAATGCAGAGGGAAGGGGAAGCGCATGAAGCAAGCACGAGAGGAAGTAAAGGGGAGGGGATGTAAAGGGGAAGCACGAAGGGCGCGCGCGAGGCACGCGAAAGAACTGGTAATTGTGCCAGGTGCTAAGTGAACTCCAGCAGTGCGAGTAACTGAAATGTGCAACATCAAAGTTAGAATAAAAGATAAGTTGTCTAAATAACTAGGGGAATTATTTGGGACAACAGTTTAACGACTTTCAGGACCATTTACCTGCTAGATGAAGAGACCAGTAGCCTTAGAAGAATCCATTAGGCATGGAATCAGCTTGGAAACTTGAAGACCTCGATCCAGAACTTGAAGAACTCCATAGAGTCATTTGAAGCATTGTCTCGAACTTTGAATCGAATCTGTTCTTTACTCTCACATGAAGATGTTCTAACTTAGATCCTGAGAGTGGAAAACGTGTGTGGGAATATTAGAACCGCCTCTTCTGAAAATTGAATCGCTATCCCGAAAAATAACAAAAAGGGTGCATGGCGCACAACAAGAAAGGAAGTAGCGCTAGAGGGAGCGCGCTGAGCAACAACTATATACAAACACTGAAAATCATACATGTCCCAAAGGGAACATGCAAAGTGTGTGTGAACACTTGTTTTACTAAAAACAAACCTAAACTAACCTATACTAACTAGAGGCAAAGGGCACTCAAGTAAAACATGCAATAGGCAAAGAGAATTAGTTGCCTTTCCTCATAAATTACGACCATGTAACTGATTTGGCGTTGGTCATGGTCGGTAATAAGAGTGAAAGACCGCCCTACAAATGGTTTTTCACCCTCCTCAAAGTATCAACAAACAAAATATATACCTCTTGAAGTTGGTTTGCGCTTGGATCTGGGAGGCACTTGTTGTTGACCTTTGGCATGTTGCAGCTCTACCTCATGCTCTGAAGTGAGCATGACCAGCGGCGACTCTGTCTTTGGCTCTTTACTAGCCATGTATCTGATTGGGCACAATTTGATCCTTTTGTTTTTCCCATCACTTTGAAGCTCAATCTTGCATATGGGATCCTCATACGCAAACTCTCTTCCGAAGGTGATTGCTTGTAGGGTGGTCATTGCGTGATGTTCTACCTCTACAAACAACTTTGTCTCCTCCATAACTACGCCCTCTAAAACTAATTGATCTTTTTTTTGAAACAGGTGCCCTTTTTGCTCATTTTACATGATCTCATCCTCTCAATCGAGTCATACCATTCTCAATGGTTCTAAAATCATCATACATGATGATACTAGTTAGGGATGATTTAGAGGTAAGGGACTATTCGCTTTTATCATAGTTAGGCATAGGGGACTCAAAATAAGGTGGGAGGATGGGCACGGAAGGGGCACACGTGAGATGAATGGAAGAGTGCGCGGGAGGAATGATGGTAGAGGAATGAATGTGGGATGGAAGGGGAGAGGGTGAAGAAATGGAATTCTTAAGGGGGCGGAACGCAGAAAGCTAGGAACATGGACAGTCGGGATGAGATGATGTAGGTTGGGGAGGAGGAATGGGAGGGTTATATGATGGTAGTGTAGGGTTGCCCCATTGATAGGGTTTCTCAACACTAGATTTGTGAGCCTCCATTTCTTCAGCCCATTGTGTAATCTGGGGCAACATCTCAACAATAAAGTGTAGCTTTTGTTAGGTGCTAAACCAACTTGGCACAAGGCCGACCCATGGACAAGGGACCTTGAAGCCAACTCTAGTTGCCTTTATTGAGCATTTAAATCTAAGTTGCATCATGTTCATCTCCATTTCTTTAATCATTCCTAACAATCATCATTTTCCATGGAGTTTCCGCCATCATCTACATAAACCTATTCTTCATAAACATTTTGGTTAGAAAAATAACCATATGGGTCAGTGGGGGTGGGTTATATGCATATTCTTGATGGAGCTCAAAAAACTAACTTGGAGGAAGGTTTTGAAACTAGGGGGATGGATGGAAATAGTTATGCTGCTGCAAATGGGAATTCCATGAAGGAAAAGAAGTAATGATTGCACAACTTCAAAAGAGGAGGGTAGAACGATGGAAAAGGAGAAATGGATGAAAGAATGGAGGGAAAATTGGTCTGAATGAGATAATGGGTGTGTTTGAATCGGTGGAGTCGCCATATGAGTTGAAAGATGCCTCCAAAGGTTGGATCTCAACAATAACACATCAAAATTGTTGATAAGAAGATGTATAGCTCTTCAAATTGGTCCGACCAAGGCGTGTGAAAACTATTGGGGTTCAAACTTGCACTGTGTCTTAGATTTGAAAGAGCTGAGTCGTTGATTCAATAATGGGACTGTCTCCAAGTTGTGGGACCTTGTGCGCTTGAAACATACCTCTAGAGATAGTTGGTTCCTCTACCTATTTCTACCATTAATGCTACTAGTAATGCGAGAAAGAAAATCCTAAGCTAAACATGACAAAGGACCGGGGATACAAGGAGATGCGAGAAAGGGAAATTCTAGGCTAAATGAAGGTGATAGCGCTAGAAAAGGGTCGATCACTCTCCACAGGGACAAGAAAGGGAGAAAGTGTGGGAGAGAGGGTAGACATACACGCACCACAAACAAGAACCATGCAAATAACTTTCCATGTGTGGAAACACATGAACATAGGGATTGCAAGTGGAGGAAACACACATCATGCCAAAAATGCGAGATAGAGAGGCAAGATGCAACATAAATGAGAAAATGGAAGAAAAAAGTTATACAAAACCCGATTTTATTGCTTAAGGATGCACATTCATTTTACATTCATGGCAGGAGGTGAGAATACATTGCAGAGACCAAGTCCAAGGTCTGAAACCCGTGGGAAGTCGGCCACCATTTTAGCATGGCGTCGTTACAAAAAAAGAGGGATATGTTTCAATGAGAAATGCTCTTACATTTATACAAGAAGGAGAAAGAGAGGGAAACTCAAATTCAAATTTTCAACCACCAACAAAAAGTAATAAATGCCTACAAATCCACCTGTAAATCTGTCAAATGCACTTCTCCATGTCTATTTGACGTGTAGAAGAAGGAAGAGGGCAGGATCTAAAGAAATGTGGTGGTTTGGTCGATTAGATGTGTGCATTAATGAGATCGGAGACGTTTCCTTGTTTTTCACCTACCAAATCCTGCTTAAATCTGATTTTGAAAATTCTAACGTGTAGCCTACGTCAACAAATTTCAAATGAGCCCGGGAGCGTGTGTGTTAGAGCCTTGTAGCAAAATTTATGGCTGTCAGAATATCTATAGTGCAAGCCGAACACACAAGACATGTGGCACACACTAATTGACTGAAGGAATTGGCCAACTGTTCATGTGATTTTTGTTTCTACCATGTGTCACACACTGGTCCATTGAAAGGATTCGGCACCCTATTAGCATGCTTTGATAGGTTGTGTGAATCATACTCAAGTTTGACAGGTGATGACATGACACAATGATTGGTGTAACACTCTTAACTGTTGTTATTTTCCTCCTGTATTCAAGTAATGTTATGTGAATTTCCTTATGAGGATATGTCCTTTTGATTTCAAGAAATCCTCGCTTGATATGGATGTCTTTTACTCGCTCTTGAGATCTTTGATTGAACTAGAATATGCTGGATTCATTTCTTGTGGATGAGTGCAATCGATTTCGGGAGGATTGTAAGCTTATCTATCTCTATGACTCATCCTTGGATCAATTACAATGATCCAATGAATGTTTTAAATATATTCGGGATGAAAAACCATGAATTGGCATTCGTGAATTATTAGTTATGGGCTGAACTTAGAATATATATGTTCTTTAATTCTCCTTCATATGAAAATATTTCCGTTTTGTGGAAAGTTTCATTGGATTACGGAATTGACCGACAGTCATTACGATCATGATTTGGTTTTCAACCGAGTTATGGCATCGGAGAGAACACGGACCTTAAGCCGGTAAGATATGTGAGTCTTCCTATCTAAGCTTTTTATACTTAAACGCGAATTATGAATCCATCCTGAAACGTCTTAGTATCATTGATTTGTCAAAATGTGATTTTAATCTAACCTAGTTCCTAAACTATGTATTTTTTTATATTACCTACGGGTTTGTCTAACCTATTGCTAAGGTAAAGGACTAGGGTTATATCCTAAGGTATTGGATTTAAATTACCTAAGATCTAACCTAAGTCATTAACCTATCCTAAACTAATTGCTTTGGAAGGGAACCTAAGGGTCACATGTGTTGGGTGGTGGTTTCTATGGCATTTAAGATGGTGATAAGGTTGTAAGGGCATTAGGAACTGCCAACCTTGGCGGAGGTTAATTTGGCTAGCAGAGGCCTAGGTGGCAGTACCTCTAGAAATGGAAACACTTGTTTATTTTGATTTAGAACTTGCCAACTTTGGCAGGTGGTGGCAAGGAGGATTGGGCGGGAGATATGGTATTAATGCAATTAATGTGCATGGGTTCGCGAGCTCGGATCGCTTAGGGAGGCATGCAAATGGATTTTTGTGTGGTTGTTTCATTTTTCATACACTCCGTTTTTCTCTCTGCATTCACACTGGTCTTTCAAACCAGCAGTTTATACTTCATTGCATGGCTATTTTGAGGGTTTCAAATCTAATTCTGTTTCGTGGAGAATATATGAGGCATGGTGGAAGTAGTATTTTGTTGTTTAACCTTTCGTGGAGAAGAAGAGAAAGAATGGGCTCGGTCAAAGGCCTTCTTCGACTTTACAAATGACACTTATCGGGCATGATAGGCCCTAAGCTAAAAATCTTTTCTTTTCTCTAAGTGTTTCATTAAAAAAACTCTGTTCTGATGAGCTTTGTGTATTTATGCTTGTTTGGTAAAAAAGATTTCATGGGTTGTGTGTAAACTTAATTTCTGGGTTGAATTGGGAGTTTGCTTGATTCTTTTGGAATTTGTTTGCATTGCTTTTCTTTCATTGTGGTTTTGTGAATATTTGAGTACTTCGGTAATTGTAAAAGGCTCATGATGGATGAAATTGTTCGTGATTTCGACTTCTTTAGAAGTCTTTATTGTTGAAATAGACCCTTTATGTTCATTATGTTTGGAAGTTAAAAACTTGTTCGGTGGGCGAAACAGTGTTGTTTTTGTGTTTACCAGGACTATGATATTCACGTCTATCTCATGGTTGTTTGGTCTGTGAATAACTCCTGGAAGGTTTGTTTGGTATCACCCTGTGAAGCTTTGACTGTTATAAAGACTTTGTATTCTGGAAATGTTATATCTTATCCATCCGCACTTCTCGGAGAAAGGGGATTGACTGTCTTTTTTAAGTTCACGGGCACTATGGATAAGACAGTATACAGTTAGTTACTATATTCTTGCGTGAAACCTTGAATGATAATAACACTGACATGCACATGAGGAATAGTATAAGGATGAGCTTGTGTTCTACCTGCGAAATCTTGGTTGTTTTGGAATAAGCATTAAAAGGAATTTGTGTTTATTATTTTGAGTAATAAAGTTTGTAACTTATAGTCTTTTTTTTTTACATGGTTTGGGAAATCTTGTTCTTATGACCATGTTAATGGTGGTGGAAACTCTTTCGAACCCGACTTTAAAGTTAACAAGTTTTAACGATGACCAATTCAATACATTTTGTTTAAAGTTAGAAATATGGTTGAATTGTTTTGGATACAAATGGAAAACCTATTTTTATTCTAGAACTGTTAATGTGAAATTCCTTACTATGGTTTGAATATTATGGCTTTTGGGTATTTTTGGAAATTATGATTCAAATTCGGTAGATATATTCTGTACATTCCATTTGGCTTTAGTGTTTCGTATTATAATAGCAACCGAACGATGTATCGGTTCAACTAATTCAGTCTTGAATACTTTGTCATTAAGGGAAATGTGAAGTTACCCTAACTTGATTTTAAACTTGAATGGTTCAAGTATATGAGGGATGTAGTCTGTTTCATTCTGATCAGAATTATATTCTGAGTCTTGATCGGTTCACAATGATTATGTTAAATATTGATCTTGACTTTTATAGAATGTACAGCTTGAAGATCTTGTAGGGATGTTATGGTAAACCAATGAGATGGCTCTACCTTGACAAAATATTGAGTGAAATTAAGTGCTAGAACTTCTCAGCTTCTCATTCCTGGTTGATCTAATAAATGTTTATTATGTCTTAAGAACTTGATTTCGTTCTAAACTTGATTTCAATAGTGTTTAGATCGTCACAGTTCTCTTAGAAATAAAAGGTGAAGAAGCAAAAGGGTTAAAAAGGGAAGTCGGTTATTTTAATACTCTTTTCCTTGATGGGTTATTGTGCTCCTTCCTTAGAACTTGTAATAAACTCAAACTGAGTGGTTATGAGAAGGCATAACTGTTTTAGTAGTTGAAAGAAATAAATGGGATGGGGGATCCTAAATCTTATAAGACTCCTTCATCGTTTAGCTGGGATAAGATCTTTGTTTGAAAACCTCTTGTTTGTTATTCTTCTTGTAACAAGAAAATTAGTGTTTATTGTCTTGTATACTTTTCATTGATTGAAAATTATGAAGACTAAGGTAGAAGATAGGTTGGAAAAATAAATTGAAGGTGGTAGTTATTCCATCACTTTTGTTTGAATTTCTTTGCATGACCCTGTTTTGGATGAATACCTTAAATGGTTTAATTTTTAAATAGAGGATACTTTAAGAATCTATTTAAATCATGATATAAATTGTTTCAACTTTTCAGATGGATATGTACCTTGGTAAAAGGAATGGTTCTTCCTTTCTTGCACAAAGGTGAGATGAATCATCCGAAAAATATTGTGTTGAAATTACTCTTGTAAAATTTAGATTATGATATGAGTGAAGTTATAATTGATAGCAAGAAAAAATCGGTGATATATATATTATTAGATTGATCGTGAATGTAATCGCTTTGGAATCAATTATACTTTAAATTTTTAGGACAAGTAATATAGAATATATCCTGTCCACTTTGTTTAAACAAAGGTGTGTTATGACTCTTCTTATATTGATATTGCTTAAAGTTTAGAGAGTATGAAGTAATTGTTGTCATTATAACAGGGTTGATTTATTGAAACAATTATTGGGATGCACTTATTTTAAAGATTAGTGCTTATCATGCTGAGTTCAATGAACTGACCCGTGTTAGCAATTTTTGCAGATGGACTTCGTAAGTGGTAAAAGAGGACAAAAACTTAAATGATGCTTTGAATCCTCTAAGATGATTTTAGTAAAGAATTCTGAGTTGATTTCTGAATTGTATTGTAAAAAGAAAAGTTTATCTTTTTTTTAGAAAGGCTGATGTCTAAAAGCATGCCTAAAAAGCATAAGTTGTAATTGTATAATTTGGAAATGAATTGAAGTGTGAGAAATTACTTATATAGATTGTGTAAATTATCTTGTTGAGTATAATCTTCACGTTACCTATATAATTGGATGTGTATTTCAAAGAGTGGTTTTAATAAAAAGGGAACTTAGATAAATTCCCTAAGGAAAAAAAAAGAAATTAAATAGGTGGCCGATTACTACATTCTTCTCTAAGTTTTCTATTATACCTTGTGAGGTAAAATAAAATTATAATAAAGATTATTGTAACTTAAATGACATGGTAGGGTGTGGCAAGCCCTAAACATGCAATTATGAGAGGAAGACCCTTCCCCTCTAGTAAGGCACTAAATAAAAAAAGGATGTGGTTGTGAATCATTTTGATTTAATTATTATAAGTCCGATGTGTTTCAGCCTAATGGACTGATACACTTCTTTAAATGGTTGAGTTATTTAATTAAGGGAATGTAAGTTGTTGTTGTCCCGCTCTAGGGTAACGAGATGATAGGTCTTAACTATCAATCTAGGAAGCAACCCTAAAGTAAATGAAGTTCTTGAATGAATTGAATCTCAACTTTAAAAAGGGAATTTAAGGGAATTTAATGAAGCTATTGAATGAATTGAATCTCATTATGAACACTTCTTGATGGATTGTGGATATGATAAGGAAGTCGAGACAAAGAGACTACTCGAGAATGATACTTTCCCATATGGTGGGCTTTGGGATTATTCGGGATGTTGAGGGATTTGAAAATGATAATAATGTAATCAGTAAAGATTACATAAAGAGGAATATTTCCTCTTAGCCCTTACCACCAATCCATTTGGAAATTGATGAAAGAAGGAATAATAAAGCTATGACTACAAATGTCATCAAGATCACTCTAAGGTGGTTGCTCTCAAAAGGCATGGATGTAAGTTACCAAAACACTTCTATGTAAGGGAATACATGCCTACTAAGTTACTTGATGATGTCCTCTCCCCATACTGGAAGATTAATGCTACCAGGGATGTTTTAGGAAGAAATGGATTAAAATCCCTTTCAAAAGGTTGACATTTGCATAGGTAAGGGATGATGTGAGTGCCTGATTAGAAAAACCAGGGAATTCCATTACTCGGTCAAAAAAAAGGTTGAGGAGTTACTTTAAGGAAGTATGATTAGGGCCCCTATTGTTTATTCTACTCCTTTGCAAGTTGTTCTAGCATCTACTTCAAAATTAGAAGTGAAAGAAAAGGTAGTAGCATATACTCCGAGAAAGTCTAAAGCGGTGATTTTTTCGAAGCATCACATTAGGTACCAACACCAGAGATGGGTTTATAGGAGGAGGAGGAGGAGGAACAAGTTACCCTCTCGAAGGAGAAAACAAACCAAGGTATCGAATGGGTTGATTTGGAGGAAGTAGAGAAATTTAAAAAACCAGTGGTTCCTATAATCCCCATCCCCTTACCCACCATTTCCCAATCCCTAGCGATTCCACTTGTTATGGAATCAATTCCTATTAACCCAACCCATATTTCCTTACTATCCCATGTTATTTCATCCACTCGAAGAATAACCAATTGTGAATGTTCCTATTTCCAATATTTTACCCCGTCCATCATTATGCATTAATATGCTAATAGTAGAGAAACATTTAGAGGAACCCGATACATTTGAAGTTGTGATGGGAGTTGATATTACCCTGCAAAAATTTTAGGTATTGTAGTGGTAGAAAAATAACAAGATAATGAGCATAAAGTTCAAGATGCTAGCAAGTCGAGTTGAGGATGCAATAACACAATCTCACATAGAAGGGAATGAAGTAGAAATAGTTCAATGGGAAAATTCGGGTGTCACAAACACAATGGCACCTCAAGACACTAAAATAGTTGTAGAATTTCTGTAAACCTAGTTTCTAATTACCAACATTACTCCCTAGGAGTCTTGTGAAATGGTCCCCACTTCTAGCGAAATAATGGATGAAGGTTTGGCACAAATGAGAGGAGAGTTCGATAGTCAAGCATCCTAAAGGAGTGAAGAAATAAGATATCAATATGAGATGATGGATAAAATAAACAATCATATTGGACTTTTGGAGGAAGATTCTTGAGAAGAACTAACATATGTGGCCACAGAAGGCATTTTTGCAGCTCCTTCATCTTCGAAATCCCTTTCAGTTGTTCCTATAGCTTTGATACCACAATCCCCTGAGAAACATGGGTTACCAATAGGAGATTAGATAGAGGGTGCTCTCCCAAAGAAGAAAAAGTTGGAAATATAATTGGATGATGATGATCTAAAAATTCTTGCCACACTCAATCCCTCTAGGCCACGAAAAGAGAAATATTTATGTCAAGGGCAATTCTGAATAAGAAGGGAGAAATATTTTGGAGGTTACAAATCCAAAAGACAATATGATCCAAAGTGAAGAATCTTCATCTTATTTATAGGTCACAAGGATCCCATTAAGTAATCCCTCCACCAAATAAATTAAACATGATTTCTCTATTGCAGTAGAAAGATTCATATAGAAAATTGATGAATTCAAGGAGATTAAGAAGGATTTGAAGGACAAGAATGAATCCTTGTTTAATTTGGTTAGGAAAATTTCTAGGACCCACGGGGTAGGGTAGGTTGTAATCCCTAAAATAACCAATGATGATATCAAAAGAGTAAATAATCTAGTAGAGAGAGGGGAGGCAACTATCAAGTGGGAAAATGACTTAGTCACCGGAGGGTGAGGAAGTAATCGGGGAATGCGTGAAGCATTATTCTCATATCTTTGATAAGATAGAAGCATACAAGGCATTAGTGGACAAGTGTGAGGCTGAAAAAGGAATATGGAGTGATATGTTTCCAAAGTTGAAGGCCCTTACATACTTGGAGGATGATTTGGTTTTCGAGGAAGGAATCATTTCTCCTAAGCTGCATGAAATCAACATGAATATTATGAAGCTATAAAGATAAGGGTTGAGATCCTGATAAAGTGTGTCAAAATTCTCGATGAAGCAAGGGATAAAGCAAGTGAGTACATTGACAGTCCACATTCTCTCGACATTAACAAGTTAATTGGAGCATATAGTGGGGAAAGGATCGGGATGGAAAATATAGATAATTTTATTAAACTCTTCAGAGATCATGCTCTTGGTAAGCTAAGAGAATCGAGGACTTTCAACCTGTTTTCTATGCAACGATTGGTGTAAATCAAGATAATAACTGCTAAACTGATGAGGAAATAATGAAGGGAAATCATGTTTCGTGGAGATTAATGATGTAGGTGTTATGTAGGAAATAATTTTCCATTACCATTTAGGGCTTGATGAAGGATTTATCCTATAGATATTAAAGAAATTTGATGTTTATAGGGACAAGATAAGGAACAATGTTGTGAATTAACCCATTGATGTAGACCAGGAAAAGTTAAGAAGTAAGAGGAGAGGAATCAAAACAAACTTTTTCCTCGTGTTGAGATATTTTAGAATCATCCACGTATGATGATTTCTCCAAACAGAATGCGCTTTTCCGGAGGAAAAAAGGTGTGTTGAAGGATAAAGGGTTATCATTTTTTCTTTCTTCAAGTTATCATTGTGCAATATCTTTTGGCTCATTGAAATCGAAGGAGGGAATATTTTCAATAATAATATTTTCCCCCTCATTTTAGAGAAGATCTTGGATTGCACAAATCAAATTCTAAAGGATTCCTTATGAAGGTTTTGGGGGAAATTGGGAAGATATTTTCTAAAAATTGTATAAAATTGAGGGTTTTGTCCTCATTCTACATGGAGGGTAGTTTAAGAATTTTGTTTGATCAATTTTAGCTTTAGTTCCAGTTTCTAATTTTTTAACAAAACATTTTGTAATGTTCCATCCTCTGAGGAAATGCTAAGGTGGTTACATTGTACATCCATTAACAGTTTTTAAAGGCATTTTTTTATGTCTCCTCACCAAAACTCACATGAATGGATTCTCTCTGTTTTGATAAAATTGTACTTTCATGTTTCTTGTGTTTTAAAAGTATGAATGAGGAGATATAATTTTTGTTGCAATCTTGTACTAGTTTTACTTTGTTAAATACACAAGGGTCCTTCTTCAATTGTTGCATTTCTCTAGTCATTATGAGAATATTGTAGAGTAGTGTATACTCTACAATAATTTAGTTTGGTTGTAAAATCCTAAGGGAAACATTATTTTTGAAGGGTTATTGTTATCCCTTAAGGGTATTTTGGGTGTATGAAATAAATATAAGTACTTTATCTAAATTCTAACTCAAGGATTTGTGGTTAGGATCTCGAATACTATCAATAATATTTGTGCAAATTGAGTATCAATGAATGTAAATGTTATTTCACAAATTATGTTAAATTGATTTTTATTTTCAAACATCACCGTTAAAGAATGGATTCTTATTGTAGAAACATTGACATACCAGAGTCATAAACATAATTTCCCTTTGACTTCAATTTGAATTAAGAACATCTCATTATCCTCACACCTATTAAGTATATCATACCTTTATACCATACATATTGTTACCCTAAAAATCCATATTAAAACTTGTTTATTACTCGTATGTTTTGTTAAAATCCCATCAAGTCAGTGTCTTATACCATCAAAATCACCCTTGGTCAATATTATTGCACGAGAGATGATGTTTGAGATTTTTCATTATCTGTCTGTTTTGATCTATATTTGATGTATCAAGTGCATACAATAATCAAGTGACAACTCTTACGAGTGAGTATTGTATCTATGGCTGCACTTTCTTGAAATTGAGTCATACCAATTATAAAGAAAACCCAGCCAAGACAACCTTTCCATTATTCATATCCTCCCCTAGGTCCTCTCTCATTGGTCTAGACAGAGCCAAAAGTAGTAAAGCGAATCCATCCCATTATTTAAGGTGTATCTTGATCACCTCTCAAAATTGATTCATTGGGTTGAATTTTGAGAAGATCCCCACTATCAATGACAAAAAAAAAAATTTATTGTTCATCATTCCCTCGGTGTCGTCCTAGTTCCTATTAGTCGCTTCAATTCCTTGGGGTGAAATTTTTTGAACCAACAGATTATTCATCGATTCACTTGTAATTGATGGGGTTTTTACATCATGAGCATGTTTCGATGATGAGGACTTATATTCTAGCATAGATGATTACAATATTGATGGGGAACCACCTCCACCATCTCTTTGTCACCTTTCGATTTTTAGGGTTTATTGTTTAATCCACCTATTATTGGTCCTTTACTAACTTTTTAGGAAGTAGGCACCTTGATTGAAGACTCATCATACATTGGGAAATATAGTACACGATTCACATGGCCTTCAACGTTAATTCTTTTTCCTACTTTAGATTCACCATCCCTTCATAGAGAATTTGGCTCTTATGTTTTACATGAGGAGCATAGTTCCTTATCTAGGAACCACACCTTCGATAAAGATCCATTATCCACTTGGAGGAATTATTAAATTTTCCATGGTGATCCACTCCTCACTACATCTAATTCTTATCCTTGTACCTCTCAAAAAATATATCAATGTTGTCTCGAAAGGCCTTGTGATCCAGAAATCAGTGTTGTTATGTCTTGGAACATAATTCCAGGCTTTGGAAAATCTAACACACTCTTCACTACTCCTTCGATCCACATTACTTGGGAGGCTCCTCAGTAGGATATAAGGTGGCTACGAATATTGTAGCTTCAAGTGGGACTTTCTAGTCCTACCTTATTTTCCTTTCTCTCTTTTTGGGAGGAGTTTTTCCCACTAGTTTTTATCCTTTTCTCTACTTTATGAGAGATTCACATTGAATGTGGGTACCTCATCGGACCTTCTTTCTGGGGCCCACCTTTTATACCCATCTAAGGTATACTTAAGGGGGTGTTGGAGTAGGCCTTTTCCCACTATGTAGTTTTACCCCCACTATCTACTTATATTTCTTAGGTTAATCATAGGTTATTAGGGAATGTAATTTAATTCATTTTCTAATTGTGAGTTGAGTTGGTTACCTTTTGGGTGACCTAATTTCTCACTATATAATGTAACCTCCTATGCATATTTTGGCTAATGTGCTTATGCATGAATAAATGAATGAATGAAGATTTTTTTCTTCCTTTGAGTGTTTTTAGATCTCACTACTCCACACATATTTCTACTTTGTGCATTCAATCCTATCCAGTCACAATCCTCGATTGTGGACCACTCCGACACCTAGATGAAATATGTAGTTTTTTAGAGTTGTTATGTAAGTATTTATATTTTTAATGTTTTTATGTATTTAATATCTACTAGTGTCTTATTGCAATTAACCAATATTATACCTCACTTTGAACTTTAAGGGATTTGGGTTGATTAAAATTTGGTGAAAGTGAAGGGTTATTTAGGGTTTATATTTGAGTATTATTTTTAATCTCCACTAGGAAAATCATGTTCTTGAAATTTAAAACCTTAAGATGTGTCATTTTGGGAAAAGTGATTATCAACATTACCTAAGATGTGGTGTGAATGATACTAGCCCAATATTTAATCCATTAGACAATATTATGTATATATTTTAGCTTCTATATACCTTATATTATGTAGGAAGATCCTAGGATTTTTATTCTAATAAGAACCCTTTTAGACATTTGTTATATAGTACATCAATAAGAGGTTTGCTCTTGGAAGTTACTTTATACATATGGATAACATAACTATAGAAATGGTGAAATTACTAGTAGTTAGTGGCCCAAAAAAATTGTTTGGTTCACTATTAATGAATAAGATAAGTATATTGCGGGACATATAGAATAAGAACACCTGGCCTAGTGAATCCAATGAGTTTACGTAGAAATTCAGCACATTATTGTGTAGATCTACTTTTTAAGTTGCACTTTTGGCTCAACTTTTCTATAAGTTTTAGTAGAGATCCGTGATTAGATATATTAAAAATTCTCTATTTCAGTTTAAGTGTAATTATAGTACATTTTTTTCATAATTTTGGTCCAAATTTTTTCAAGGATAGCTCAATCTCTATTCAATTACAAATTTTAAGTTTTTTGCTTGTTGGGGACCTATATCATTGTGATTTTATCTTCAAGTGAATCATTTTAATTTCCAATATAATTTTAATGAAAAATATCCATACAAAACTACTTTTGTGGGTTACTTTCTAGAAAACAATGGATTTTTTTCCATAAGTAAATGTCACCAGTGATTTTCTCAATAATGTGATCATTTTAATTACTATTTTTGGAGACAATTTTGAGAAAAAGTTTACTGTATTTTTTGACCAACAACAAATTTCAATACTCACTATGGATGTCAAAATGGTAATTCTTATAGGATCTAATTATTTTAGTTGGAAAGGAAGTAATACTTATGTCCTCATTATACAGTCTTAATTACATAGCAACAAATAATGAAACAACACCTACTAGCCTTAGTAACTTTCCAAATTGGAAATTGTTTTGTCTTGAAGCTAGTGGATTTATTGGGAAGTTAGTATCCCTAAGTTGAATTATCATTCCTAGGATGAAATGGATCCTAATAAAACTTAGAATATCTTGAAAAAATTTATGGAACACGCATTAAGATGTAATCATGTCAATTATAAAATGATCATTCTACTCTTAAAACAGATAAGTACCCCTGTATTAAGGATTTCATCACTCAAGTGAAGCAATTGAGGCTTCTATTATCTGAATATGGTGAAAAATATATGATGAATAGATCATTATGATTATTTTATCTAAAATGAGTCACCCATATTTGGTTTTTTCTCATATTGTACACTATAGAATTATTTTGGCATAGCATATATGACACTCGACTTTTGATAACTTCTATGATCAAAATCAAAGAGAACAAGAAAACCATAGTTGTATTGGTGATATTAGACCTATGGGTACAAAGAAACAAGAATTATGTTTACACACTAATTAATTTTAGAATGTTATGGAGATGCGCAACAACTAAAAAGGATGTAACATTGTACAATAGGTAGATGATTTTGATCTACTTAACTTCCAACATATATTATACATGATAAAAATAATGCAGTCAAAATTAAAAAGATTAAAACAATTGATAAAGTAATACTTTCTCAAAAAACAAGAGTAGAGATAAAATTAGACATTTAGGATGATTTAGGAATGATCTAATTGTGCATGGTTAAGGAATAGGAAGATCTAGAGCTTTGTATTATATTCTTGAAGATCTAAAACTAGAAACGAGAAAGTGTGTGACTTTGTACTTGATTCTATACAATCTACGATGGAACTCTATGGTCCATACTTGGAGCTATATAGTTTTGGACCCTATGATAGTCTAGATATACAATTTTTATGTATTTCACTTACCTAGAAATGATTCTCGTTGTACATTTCTCTTACTCACATAACTTTCAAATAACTTGTAATGACCTGAAATGAAGTAGAAACCTAACTTACGAAACCTTCATCAAAACATTATCAAACCAAAGAATAAAATGTGTGTGTGTGTGTGTGTGTGTGTGTGTGTGTTTAAGTTTAGACCACTATTAATGATTAGTTTACTAGTTTTTAAACTAATCCAAATGATGCACTACATATCCTCATTATAGAAATCAAGCCTTATGTAGTTATCATAGGTGTTTCTACAAGTGTATATAGTAAATGGCTTGTTGTCCTAAAATTTTCACCCACAAAATTCTAGGAATTTTAATTCATTTTCCTTATATTATAATGTCCTTGTTACACATCTTTGTCATGTGAATGTCATCTTCATCGTCATTAAAAAATCTTCACTAAGTCATTGTCATGTATGTTAGAGTAGGTATTTACCTTAGCTCATGTTCACCTAGGTACTTTATTTACCTTTATTGTATTTATCCTCACCCACTTATGTGTGTGGATATTTCTTTTATCTTATTTATATATTAGGAGATATTATCTAGTTGTTAGGTATAGTTCTTTCCTTGATCTATGGTATTGACTAGATCCTTGATGTCTAGTTCTCTCCTAAATCTATGGTCTTGACTATTTCTTTGATGACTAGTTATTTCCTTGATTTATGGCTTGATCTATGACCTTGACTAGTTCTTAGATTGTTATTCCTTGCCTATATAAGCAAGGCCCATTCTCATTGTATTTCATTGAGTTCCATAATAATATATGATATTGCTACTCATTTATTTGCAAAGG
This sequence comes from Taxus wallichiana var. yunnanensis, assembly GCA_018340775.1. Taxonomy (NCBI): domain Eukaryota; kingdom Viridiplantae; phylum Streptophyta; class Pinopsida; order Cupressales; family Taxaceae; genus Taxus; species Taxus wallichiana. The sequence goes on along the minus strand of CM031238.1, from coordinate 518,928,871 downwards.
TTTTATGTAAAGTTATTCTGGTGAATTGATTTCATCTTATTGATCATGGTGTTTGATTAGCATCTGTGTTCTTGGCTTGGTATGATCTGGTTATCGTTCCTTTTATGGTATCAGAGTAGGAGATTTCTATTGACATCCGTCTGTAAGTTTTATTTTGCAAATAAGTTCTTTGTATATTCATATATTTGGGATTTGGTCATATTTTGTTGTTGCGTGAGGTTTTATGTAAAAAAAGGCTTCCATTGGATCCGTAAGGTGGAAAAACCCTAAGATCGACTGTAAACTCGACCATTTCGGAGCTGATCATTTTTTTGGGTTTTTGGTCCCGGGCCGAAAATCCTTAGCCCTTGGTCATATTGTATGGTCATATGAGGGCTTAAATATTGTGATTCCTAATAGTATGTGTTTAACTCTAGCCCCTTTTCATTTTTTTTTGTGGTGTAGGAAAGAGCATTTTATTTTGTTTTAGTGGTAACTAAAATAAATAGCAGAGCATAATATTGAAAATTTTGTATCTTTTGATCGGTAACTCGGTTTTGAGTACTTTTTTTGCAAAAGTGATTATTTTTGTGCTCTTTCCATTGGAAATATTTATTTTGATAATTACACTATAATTATAAAGTTCCATATTATAACACGCACTCATTATAAAGTGCCAAATATGGAGGAGTGTTGTAATCAATTGTGGACGCAATTTCAGCTGAGCTCGACGTCCTAAACTTTTGGAGTTGCATTCTTGTATCTATCATGGATTCTGAGAATGATATGCTTTTCTCTGAAGTGTGTGGACTTCAAGAGGATATTGTAAATTTTTTGGAAGAAAATAGATCACTCAAGAAGTGAAATTCTCTTCTACAATCACTCATTCATGATAAGGATACACTAATACACTCCCTGCAGTAAACACTTGCTAGCCTACAACATCACCATCATATTGTGGATATCCATATCCATGCTCCTAGTCCACTTGCAATCTGTTGCTCTTGTACCCACTGACATTGATTTTTCAGTCTTTGAGCATGTTACTACTCTTGATGCTCCTAAGCCTATGAGGCTTGTTATTGCATGCTCTTCCACATTTGTGCCTATTACAGTAACACATGTTGTGTATCCTACTTCTGCTCATATGCATGGCTCTTTTGAGAAGCATACCACTACATTTAGTTCTTGCATGCTCTGTTCTATGGGTTTCACTAGTGGAGGTATTGATAGACATTCACAAGGTATTGTTTCCCCTATTCCACATGTTAAGTGGAATTCTTGCCATGACATTGGTTTTCGAGCATATACTTCATTGGGATCACACATTAACAAAGCTCCTATTTTTGTTTGCTCGACTCTTTCTGAGGATCATGAGCAACACATGAGTTTTGCACCTTCACTTAGGCTTGAGAAACCTGATATTTCAGCTGTCAGACATGATCAACTGACACACATTCTGATGTTCCTTTGCATGCACCCATTGTGCATTTTGCACCAAGTCATATGTAAGCATATTCTTCATCCATCTGTGTTGATTTGGGGTGGATATCTGATCACTTGTGGTGGTGACATAGGCATTCATTGAGAGGACTCTACAAGCATGGCTCCTCCACCATTCGACCTCTTGCTCCACTTTATATACCTTATGTATTGTAATGCTTCTTGTTTTGAGCATTTTTCTTTAGCAAGTGTAGTGTATCTCTCTTGTTTGTTGAGAGATGTTGTATCTATATTTTTGACACTTTTGGCATGTTGATAGTCTCTCTTGTGGGAGAGCTATTCTAGTGAATCCTAGTGTTATTTTTCAGTGTTCAAGTAGTTGATTTTGGGCAAATCATATAGTTACGTGGTGTCATCCACCCATTTAGCAGCGAGTATGGGAGGGTGTGGTGCTGATCCTGCTTCTTTGGGTTTTGTGTCCTTGCCTTGTTACCTTGGCTTTTCTTGTATCATGACACTCTAGATTTTGTGTCCTTGCTTTTTGATTTGGTTATTGTTCTTGGATCGTGGCACACCTATTTGCAGTAGTTGATCAAATTATGTTTGGTGTTTTTTTCTTGCACTTTTGATATCACTCTATTGGCAATCTCCTTTTATGGAGATATTCTAGTGAATCCAAGGGTCATTTGTTTTTATTTTTGTGATCGAGTAGTAGATTTAAACCATAGTGCACACCAAACTTCTTTAGCATTATATGAGTTTTTTTGAGCCAAGCTTCTTGGGATGCCTTGCAGCGGGTTTTTACTCTCTTTACTTTGTTGTTACTGGTTTTGGGTACCTTGCATTGTCCCTTTTTCCCAGTTATTGTACATGAGTACCTCATCAGGCCTAGTTGTCGGGACTCATACTATGGACATGTCACTTCTATTTTGGCCCCTAGCTTCACTTGAGGGGGTGTTAGAGTAGGTATTTACCTTAGCTCATGTTCACCTAGGTACTTTATTTACCTTTATTGTATTTATCCTCACCCACTTATGTGTGTGGATATTTATTTTATCTTATTTAGATATTAGGAGATATTATCTAGTTGTTAGGTATAGTTCTTTCCTTGATCTATGGTTTTAACTAGATCCTTGATGTCTAGTTCTCTCCTAAATATATGGTATTGACTATTTCTTTGATGATTAGTTATTTCCTTGATTTATGGCTTGATCTATGACCTTGAATGGTTTTTAGATTGTTATTCCTTTCCTATATAAGTAATTCCCATTCTCAATGTAATTCATTGAGTTCCATAATAATATATGATATTGCTACTCATTTACTTGCAAAGGTTTTATGTAAAGTTATTACGGTGAATTGCTTTCATCTTATTGATCATGGTGTTTGATTAGCATCTGTGTTCTTGGCTTGGTACGATCCGGTTATCATTCCTTGTATATAAATCAAGCCCCGTTTAGTTATCATAGGTGTTTTTGCAAGTGTATATAGTAAATGGCTTGTTATCTTGAACTTTTCACCCACAAAATTTTACGAATTTTAATTCATTTTCCTTGTATTATAATGTCCTTGTTACACATCCTTGACATGTGAAGGTCATCTTCATCATCATTAAGAAATCTTCACTAAGTCATTGTCATGTATATCGGTCATATGATATGTCTATGATGCATCATATGTATTTAGAACATAATTGGATATTTTCTCCGCTACATGATTGTCACATCATTGGTCATCATTATAATTGTTGTCTTCATTAAACTCATGGTGTCATCGTCATAAAATCAATATTTAATGTCAAGGTTGTAAAAAGGAGGTGTTTATTAATTTTTTTGGTGAAAATATAATAAAATGAGAATGGGAAATGGGATCTACTCTCCCACTCCCATTTCCAATTTCACATGGATTTCATAAGCCTTTTTCCCATAAAGGGAAAATCTTCTTAGATTACCATGGAGATCAAAATTTACCCATGAACATTGAAAACCCCACTCAAAGTTATTATCCTGTCAAGGTAGATATATAGGCATCACAAAACCATTATTGTTATCTTGTCCAACCAATCACAAAGCTCCGTGTGGTATTTCCTATGGTTATTATATAGTTTTTCAAAAATATATATTTACTTGTTTTTTTCAAAAAAATTGTATTGTTTTTTGACTGGATGAAATTTTTTCTAGCCCTCCTAGAATTTTTCTATTAATAAAATTATGATTATTTAATTTTTTAGATTCCTATAGTTTAAACATTAAAAACTCTTACTCGGCATTGAATGCTTTCTCAAAAAAAATCAGCATTATTGTTAATGTATGATGTGTAAGATGTGTGCACTTTACATCGCGAACCTTCTCAAAAAAATCCAAGTGTTCTATAGACATCCTCCCATGATAGTTCCTCTGTAATTTAGATGCCCTTCCCTCACCAAAAATCTGTTTTCTATATTTCTCAGTTCAATTATGGCAACATATATCTTATAATAGCCTCAAACACGATCTCCAAATACATTTCTATTCACTTCCATTAATGTCATTTTTGAATATTTTCCCTACTTATAGTAAACCACAATGCCAACCCTTATGGTCATCCACAACACCGTAAGTAAGGAGTCGATCTTGTGAGTGTCATTGTATTTGTTTGTTGTTGTGGTGAAGAAGAAAAAATAAATTTGGATTTGTATTTTTTTCACGTCCATGTTTTGCCAAGATAAATGCTTAAAAGATCAACGTTTTACAATTAGAAAATCCCATTAAATGGAAGAAAATTTCTCTAGAAATGTGAAGGCATTTATATCTATAAACTACTAAAATATGATACTTGTGGATACAACAATGTGCATGAAACTTGAGCCTTTGGATTTGTGTTTCTCTTCTGTGATATTCCTCCTTAACTTGTTTCCATTTATTTGGGAGTGGGTTATACTTACATCCATTTGATTAAATTTAGAAAATAAACCAACAAAGGGTGAAGGATTTAACATTTGTTGATTTAAATTTATAGTTTCCCCCAACGGTAAATGTGTGGATTGTGTAATGAGTAAGATGTGGAAGTATGAGGACTTAATGGATGACGATAAATGGATATTGAGTTTCATGCAAAAGATTTTGATTGGACACCAATGATAAAAGCTAGAGAAAGGGAAAAGTGTTAGAGAGACCTCATGGTTTTATTTATTTCGTAGTTCATATTTTCATAGTTTATCATCACTTCTATCCTTTGAAGTTTAAGAAAAATGACAAATTGTTTACCTTTTCACATATTATTTAACATAAATGGCATTACTCTCTACTATTTTGCGTCTTTATAGGTACCTAATACTTTATTGAATTCTATTGCTACCATTTATGGATTACGACTTGATCAATGAAATTTGTTTTGGATATGATTTTCTATTCCTAATAACCGAGTTTTGCATTTAAATCCAAAAAGGCCTGCAACAAGATTGCAGAGTCTAGAAAGGTTCTAAAATTCCATTTATGGTAGTGTCCTCCACCTCTAGGTTGTATTACATTATGTTGTACTTGGTTTTGAAAATAACCTTTTCTTATGAAATCACTCAAATTTAGTGTCTTTGTTGACTAAATTCCAACTATAGTAGGATATTCACAAGGAAATAGCCATTAATTTCATTTATGGTTGGTTTAAAGGTCTTGTTCAAAGATCAAAAACATTAACATTAGTAGTATAATCCTTTTTGACCCAACTCCATAAACATATTTACAACCTGGGGTTCTAATTTAAATTGAATGGACTTTGACATAAGAACATGAGTTTTTAAACCACATAACCTTGTTTTAAAGTAAGTAGAAATTAAAAAAACTTAGCATCATAATTACTAGTATTTGATTCCTTTCTACTCTCCACTCTTGTAATTATTCTAGCGAATATATCATTCCAAGGCCTTGTTTATGAACACTCTGATTTGACAAGAACAAATAAAGGGCATGCAAAGATAACCAAAGTTTGGTGACACCCATGAGGAGTGATAGAAATAACAATAATTTTCAAACAAAGACTATGTGGAGACCTCCACGACGTTAAATTTGGAAGGTGAATAACAACATTGAACTCATGGCCATTCACATGAATTAAATTACCATGTGTAAATAATAAGAGGTGACAAACCAGGGAATGAAACATTTACATGAAGATGGTGATAATAATGAGTTCCCAATAAATAAATAAAAAATAGCATGGCACCTACATGCAAACCAAAATGGATTTAATGGAATTTTTGGTGAGTTGAGAAAAAAATCTTTCAAGGAGATTGGGAGATTAAATTTAATAAATTATGCTCATCAACCAAGCAACAAAGTGATGAAGACATATAGACATATAAAAATATATGGTGAATATGGCATCCATATCATGACGAAGATGTGGTGAATAGGTCGACATTAGTAGTGAATATCTTGCAAGTTATAATTATATATATATATATATATATATATATATATATATATATATATATATATATATATATATATATATATATATATATATATATATATATATATATATATATAACTTGTATGGTCATCTAATGCCATGTTTCATTATGTATCACCATGATGGATATTGTACACTAGTAGAATATGTGTTTGGAGAATTTGGGTCACTTGCAATATTGTTTGAAATACGTTCTCTTTTTGCAAGTTATATTGCAAATATAATACATGGAGAGAGATAAAATTACCGAGAGACAAATGCCAAATATAATGAAGCTCATCATGAAAGGTAATAAATCATGCACAAAGCCAAAATAAGAAAGAAATCTAAGTTGATGGTAATACCCAGGACAACAAGGTGAAGCTTGAGTCAAGAATAGTAAAATCGAATAAATAAACAAACCCTTGAGTGAATGAGGCATACAAAGAAAAAGTGTTCCATGAGAAAAAAAAATAGGAATGCGATTTATGTGAGATGGAATTTAAACATTAAAATTAAAAACGGGATAAAATTTATATTGTAAGAGCATAAATTTAATAAAATATTGTTTTCCTCTTTTGTGGTGGGCGAAGACGATGAACCGACACCACAAACTTTGTGTTCATTCTTTAATTTTCCTCTCTTTTACTTCAATATGTCAACATCCAACAAATCAATGTTATAATATGAATTCCAAAGTGTAACACACATACGTACTCATTTTTACTATGAAAATATAATCGCCACGAACCTCAAATGTGTCCATATGAGTCAATTTTGTGACAAAAAATGGTCAAAGGGTCACATGATCTGTTTATCAACGCTTGCACCATATTAGTCTACCTCAAGCGGTAGCCTTCCCGGTGTCGGTATAATTCCTTGAGTATGTCATCATGTGTGTAGAGCAATATGCCATGAGAAAAGAGGTGTTTTTAACAACAATAATGAGCTCATCCTTCTAGTCACCCATAAACACATTGAAGAACTACTCAAATCCATGAATATGAAGAGATTGGTGAAATAACAAAGTAATATACATAAAAATATTGGTATGAAGTGTAACATCCCCATTTTAAGATACTAGAACAAGGGAATTTTTTTTTTTTTTTATAAACAACGTTCTCTATTATGAATTATATAATTCAAACACACGTTCAAGTTTTAATAATTGTTCTCTGCCCAAACAATACAGTTTGGAACACACAATTTCCTTTTAAAACTAATGTTCTCTATTCACATATTTACAATATGGAACACACATTCAGTGCCATTCAATCTTATAACAGATTCTATATGCTGCTGTAAATGACTCGAAGAACTGCCGATCTCCCATTTTCATGGCTCGGAGTTTCAACGATCTCTCATTTCATGACTCGGCAACTACCGATCCTTCATGTTCATTCATGCATAGTATATTATATATACAAGTTCTCTTAACCGTTTCCGGTTATCGAAGTGATCCATTTAAGAAGCCTATCTGAATATCTGTTACTGATATTCATCTGACATCCTGCATCTTAAATTAAGTGATTAGGACAATGCAACCAAAGACTTCCGATACTTTGGCCAAATATTTTCACATGCTTTGCATGATCATATTCTGGATGTGATACACATCAATGGAATACGTCCTTCACCTCACTTCACCAAGTTTATCTAGAATGGTCTTTCTGGCTCCTACCAATCCTTTAAATTTAAGGTCAGATTCAAACTTCCAATTTCCACTAGCAATATGAACAAATATAGGAAGGCACTCATGGTGACTAAAGATACGCAGACATACGGTGTCGTTCCCCACGACTCTATGTGTCTAGTTATCTTTAGTCCTCCTGAGTCACTCAGTATATGTGATCATACTCCCATTCCCAGTTTAAGAACTTAACATTCAGACCTATGTAATCTTGATGATTTAATTCGGGAGGGCATTGTAGTATATGTCAGCTATAACATTGTGTCGTCATGAAGACCCCGTCTTCATGAAGACACCGTCTTTATAGCCGGCGTATGTCAATGTCCTACGGAATCCTCCCATCGAGTACACATCCTGCTCCAGTGATTTGGATATGATCTTAATATTTAAGGTCAACTTTCAAAGAACCATGCTTTGATCCTTTATCCTCGTTCCGTTACGGTTGTATATAGCTAAGAGAGACTAAATCCATCTTCTAGCTCGTTATGCATCTTCTCCTTCATACCGAAGGGTTGCGTTTTCTCTTTGGTTCTCTTCTTAATCATTGGATTAAGCAACCCGTTACTGATGGACGTGATAAGTTTAACCTATTAAACTTAACCAAGTTTTTCACAACTGTAACTAAATTCAGAATTCCAACTTATTAGACGTCATTTAAACGAGGTCTAATTCCCAATAAATGTATTCATTTATTCTCCTTAACCTTACATAGTTAAGGTCCATTAGCCCTGGATATATTTATCCCATATCCTTTCTTTCTGAATTTAACATACGAGGTTATTAATGGAGTTCGAAAACGAAGTTCGGTTACTCCTAAGTTAATTGATATTCCTTAGCTTCCAAGCTAATCCTGAATACCTATCAGTTATGGAAACATATTCTTCCTAATCCCTTTAATGTCAATTAAAAATTCATCTTAACCCCAAGTATGAACTAATTGCACATTTCAACTTAAAAGTTGCATTTAGGTAAGAATAGATATCAGTTCCTTTTTAAATCCATCCAAGGATAATTAAGTAATTCCAAATCAAGAAATAACATTATATTTCCAATTTAATCAACAATATCAAACTGATATAGTTATTAAAACATCACACTTGTATTTGTATTCATCAATCCATTTCATAATCCATACATCCGCCAATCCAATATGACTTTGTTTATATATAAACATCATTACAACTCATAGATAGAAGAATGTACTTTCTTCTTTCACAATCCTCGTAGAGGAATAATAACTAAAAATTACAATTCATCTTCGAACAATCAAAATAAGCATCAGAAAATAGCCATGTCTTCGTTCTAATCAATTCCATATGTAAAATTCAGTTCATTGAACTGAGCATATTAAGCACTTGTCATTAAAATGAGGTGCTTCAAATTAACTGTCTCAATAAAAGAACCTGCTTTTATGAAACGACGGCAAGAATGTCAATCAAGAATTAAGCATCAAAAATATTGACAAAGATAACAACCCCAACCATCAAAATACCATCCCAATCAGCCAAATAATTGTTGTCCTAATTCCCACATAACCGTTACAAGTTCCAGATTACAATATTTGTAAAGTTTAGGAATACAAGTAGCATACTGCTGTTATAACATAACGGCTATCAATTCCATTTCCTTTCATTAGTAATAAATGCAAAGGATAAAATCTAACTGAAATGTAAACCAATTACTTTCCTTTCAGTTCATGCATCTCATTTGATTCCAAGCAATCAAGTACAGACGAGAAAGCAAACAACAATAAATATAGTTGCTTATACCCAAGCAATACAAAATTCGTTCCTAAACGATTACAGATTTCCAACTGTATGAGAGAAGAAAAGATCATTTTTCCAAGTTATCCATCCACATTCCTATTCTTTCCTCATGACTGTCCTAAAAATTGAATCCAAACGAGACACAAATCAAGATAACAGTTCAGAGTGAAACTTACAAAATCCATTCGGAATTCACTTTCCAGCAGCAAGAATAATTTCATTCATAATCAGCTTTAAACGAAAACAAGGATGAATTTATCGTCCTTATCAATACTTCATTTAAATCAGGCTCATACGAATACCAAAAACAGGTTAGTAAAACATCGTATTCATCATAGAACAAGCAGTATAAGGATGCATACTATGTACTTGTTGTACTAGAAGATTCCATACTTCTTTCACTGTATTTTTAACCAAATAAATAGTTATACAATCACGCAATCACTTATTCATATGACCTTCTATATCCATGAACGCATACAATTCATAATAACAATTTGCACATTGTTGTTACCTACAGCAAGACCAATTCATATGCACAGTAAAGCTCCAATGCTATTTCCAGAATTCAAACAACAAAAAGAGAAGAATTCATTCCTTTAACTATTCAAATAAGAAAACAACCATTTTCTTCAACTCAACAAGAATCAGTCAAGTCGGATTCATTTTTCTTTGAATGACAGTGCAAAGATCAGAAGACCACACGAAACATTCAAAATTTCCGTTTGTACAGAAAGATAACAACACTCAAGAAAATAATCTAAATACCGTTGTCATTTCCAACAATCCGAACTTATAAAGTTCAATAAACCCACCATCTTTGTTTCTATCGAAATCTAAAAATGAGAGAGAAAGGAAGAACTCGTTTCTCTATAATTTGATAAGAAACAATCATTTGCTCGAATGAAATAAAAACACCCAAGTCGTGTTTATCCTAGCATGACAACTCAACTTATAAAGATAACAGAACAATCGTTCACATTGAAAAGCAAACTCACATAGCCTGTACAGTTTCAATCCAATATACCACAAACAATGAATATCCAATTTGAGTTCTATCTCGATCAACCATTAAATCCAAAAACAACATTCTCCTTTTTCTTAATGAGGTACAGAACTCAAAATATAATATTCATATATCAATACCTCTATCAAGGCAAACCCGCATAGGGTATTAGATACATAAGCTTGGTACAGTCAGGACAGACTCAAACAACAAACCAATTTCCATGTTTTTCCATTTACTTGCACAAGAATACAAGCCGAGTTTGTAATTGCGACTACAGTCTAAACAGGAAGACCGAACAGCATCAATAAAACACAACAAAATCATCCTATCCTCACAGCAAGGAGAAACACCCTTCATTAATAAGTTCAAAAGGAAAAACAGTTAACTTTTCCTACTTTCACGAATACCCAAAATGTATTCGTTTCTTTCTTTACAAAAGAAAAAGCACAAAGAAATAATAATATCACTATCATTTCCACCTGTAAACCGAGTTCGTAATTCTCAAATTAAACTCAAATGCCAGTTCCTTTAAAATCCAAAAATGTTATTTCCTTCAAAACCCAAAACAGCAGAAGAAAAAGGATCTTATTTCCTTTTAGAAATTTCAGTAAAGAAACAACTTCAAACAACTCATTCATTACAGTAGAGATTTCATCATTCGAGTTCATATAGCAAAAGAACGATTGCAGTACAAAGAATGAAAACAACTCATCTTTATCTGTCATGATTTCATAACACACATGACGAATTCCCCATTACTGTTAAACAAACCAGCACAACATGGAGGTGTTTCCACTCAATTATATATGCAAAGACAGCCAAACACAACAGCAAGAAAATGATTCTACCTATTTCATTTCCACAATGACAGTAAAATCAAATAAACCCAAAACCGTTCAGAAGAAGAAGAACATGGTTGTTTTAATGAGACATTTAAGCAAAGCAAGTGTTTTAAAGAGAAGGGATTAACATCCCTGCAATTTCTTCCTCGAAACTCGAAGAAAACCGCGTCTACAGAAGGTGTTTCCTTCCACGGCGATAGCAACGAGCTTCCAAACAATCCCTTCCTCTTCAGGCTCAGCGGCCTTCAAATTTCCAAAGAACAGAGACAGAAACCAAACACAACTGGTTCGACTGAACCAATCAAAAACCAAATGCAGAGCAACTTCTCAAAAACCCGAGCAAACACAAATGACCAACAAAAATTCCTCCAAACTCTTTCCAAGGCGGACTGGTCACGAAGACCAAAAAAATTAAATGCATTAAAGGCTCTGCCTTTTTCTATTTCCTCACGCCACCGCCGACTTGGGTTGGCGAACTCCCAATTTCAAATTTTACATGCAAATGCATTTAGCCCCCATAACTAACTAGATACCTCGAGCTTTTCCTGTTCCCTTAAGCCGGCCCTGTCCCACGCAAGGACTTCACATTAATGCCATTAAATACCCTTTCATCCTTATCCTTTCCCATGGGTCTGTGCGTCCCCTTCTAGGTTAGGATTAGTTTAGGATTAGCAATAGTGTTCGACCTAGGTCATAGCCTAGTTCTTAGGTTAATAGAACTTAGGTCTATTTTCACCTTTTAGAATTTAAAAATCCACTTAGGATAGTAGTTTAGGATGTAAGGTAGAACTTAGGATTAGATTAGGATCTAATTTCCCTTAACACCTAACACTTAATTAATCAACTTCCAGTCAAGTCTTCCCGACTGACTTCCAATTTCAACACTGTGCAGGACATTTCGTCCTTCGTTAACATACCTGAGCCACCCGTATCCAGGCATTTCTCGCCTTACGAGGTCTCACGTTACGACAGTGTATGGTTCGTGAATCGAACCCTTTTCCATTGGCATCTACGTGCCAACTGTTCATACCTGTAATCAGGTGCTGCACATTTATATCAACCTTCATTCGGTTCAAGAGTAAATCGACAAAGCGATCACAAGAAGGCCACAACATATAGAGTTCAACAAGCATACGACAATTTTTCGTCACATCAGCAAACACACAAATAACAATAATCTGTCCCATGTAAAAAAATTACAGTATGTAAGAATCCAGATTAGCAACACATTCCCTTAAGATCAAAATATATATCTTAACATGTTTGCCTTCATTTCAGCAGTTACAACATCAAGAAAGTAATCACCATGATAAGTTACAAAAATCAGGGTGTTACATTCCTCCCTCCTTAAAGAATCATCGTCCCGATGATCAAATTAACCAAATCAAGGAGTTCTAGGACAAAGTTCAGTTATTGTCCTTCCATTTATAAGTTCATACCAAAAACAGATTCACTCTTAAAAACAATGTTTTAAGACAACTGTACAATAGACTAATAATTGTCTAAATTTGGTAGAATTATCAGTTTTTCGAATTTCAAATTCGATCAAACAAATGTGGAAAAGTAGATCTCATTTCTTCGAGATTTTCCCAAGTTGCACTTTCTTAATCGGTCCCACTGGACCTTACATTGATTCACTTCGCGATTTCTTAAGTACAATTGGCGAGTTCCCGACACTGAATGGGCTTAACCACAATTATTCACGGGTCTTGGACTGCAAGGAATTCCAATTCAAAGACATGTGATAAATCATCACGTATTTCTTAAGCAAAGAAATATGAAAAACATCATGCATTTGAGACAAAGCAAGAGGTAATGCTAGACGATAAACTACGGGGTTGATTATTTCCACAATTTCAAAAGGTCCCACGTATCGTGGCGGCACTTAGCGACCTTGCCAAAGTTATTGAGCTCTTTTCGGTTTCACCCGAAGAAAGACCTTCTCTCCCGCTTTATAATTCCTATCAACCCGCTTTAAGTCTCGCATAACTCTTTTGCCTATTGGCAGCCTCCTTTAGATGTTCCCGAATCATTTTCATTTCTTTGTTCCATTTCTGTAAGGATTTCGGCCCAATTACCTCTCTGTCCTCAACGCTGTCCCGGTGACGGGGGTTACGCATTTTCTTCCATCAATGCTTCAAAGGCGCCATTTTTAAAGAGGCATGATATGTATTATTGTAAGCAAATTCTACCAGTGGAAGGTATTCTTCCCATTTATACTGATGGTCCATGCAATACATCCTTAACATGTCCTCTAAAACCTGATTGACTCTCTCAGTCTGTCCATCCGTCTCTAGATGATATGCAGAACTGAAGTTTAATTTAGTTCCCAAGGCCGCATTAAGCGTTTGCCAAAACCTTGATGTCATCCTCGGATCTCATCCGATATGATTAATTCCAGTATTCCATGCAATCTGAAGATTTCATGTACAAATCTTCTTGCTAACACTGGTGCATCGTCCTTCAAATTACCAGCAATGAAGTGTGCCACTTTGGTCAATTTGTCGACTACAACCAGGATAATGTCATGCTTATTTCTTGACATAGGCAATCCTTGAACGAAATCCATCGTTATCACTTGTCATTTGTCTTTGCGGAATCTTTGGGGATACATAATCTGCGGGATGCATATGTTCCGCCTTAACACGCTGACATTCCAAGCAGTATGTTACAAATTCCACCACATCCTTTTTCATTCCCTTCCAGAAGTATTGTTTCTTAAGATCTGCAAGCATTTTTGTAATGCCAGGATGTCCAGAAAAAGGTGAATTATGAAATTCAGTTAACAATTTCCCTCTTAAGTCATTTTCCAAAGGTATATATACCCTATTTTCGAACCTCAGAATTCCTTCATTATCAAAACGGAATCCTTTATACCTAACATCCTTCGGGTCTGCAGCAAGTGCTGTTTTGACTTGCTGTAAATAAGGATCTGATTCCAAGGCATCTTTCACCTCATCCTTAAATTGAGTTCTTAACGTTATAAGAGCAGAGATATGCTTTCTTCGACTCAGAGCATCTGCTACTCTATTTTCCTTGCCCTTGATGTAGCTTATATCAAAATCATACTGAGACAGAAATTCTAACCATCTTCGCTGCCTTGCATTCAGATTTCGCTGAGTGAAAATGTACTTCAGCCCCAGATGGTCTATTTTTAACTCAAAAGGCTTGCCTAAAAGGTAATGCCTCCACATTTGAAGTGCATGAACAATGGCAGTGAGCTCTAGATCGTGTGGAGCATAATTCTGTTCATGTAACTTAAGCTTTCTGCTTTCATAAGCTATGACATGGGTATTCTGTAATAGAATACCTCCAAGGCCTTCTCCTGAAGCATCCGTTACAACCATAAAATTTCCATTTGGATCAGGTACAGTCAAAATAGGTGGTGTAGTTAACTATTCCTATAAATTTTTAAAGGCGGATTCACATTTGTCCGTCCAGACAAATTTCTTATCCTTCTTTTGCAGCGAAGTGATTGGGGCAGCAATTTTGGAAAAGTCCTTAATGAACTTTCAATAATATCCAGCCAAGCCCATGAAGCTCCTCACTTCGTGCACGTTCTTAGGCGCAGGCCACTCAGTTATAGCTATGATCTTTGAAGGGTCAACAACTATTCCATTCTTGCTTATAACGTGTCTCAAATAATGCACCTCTACATCATAAAAGGAACACTTGGACAGTTTACCATATAACTTCCTCTTTCTTAAAATTTCCAACACTATCCTTAGATGTTCTTGGTGCTCTTCGACATTTTTAGAGTATATAAGAATGTCGTCTAAGAATACAAGCACAAACTTGTCTAAGTATTCTTGAAAAATATTGTTCATCAGATTCATGAAGGCGGCAGGTGCATTAGTCAACCCAAAAGGTAACACCGTGAACTCATAATGCCCGTACCTTGTTCTAAAAGTTGTTTTATGAATATCTTCTTCCTTTATTCTCAGCTGATGATACCCAGATCGAAGATCTATTTTTGAATAGACTAATGCTCCTCGCATCTGATCGAATAGATCATCAATCCTAGGAAGTGGGTACCGATTTTTAATAGTTTCTTTGTTCAGCATTCTGTAATCAATGCACAGCCTCAATGTGCCATCCTTTTTCTTTACAAAAATTACCGGCGCTCCCCAAGGTGAGACGCTCGGTCTTATCAGCCCCTTAGTCAAAAGTTCTTGTAACTGAGCCTTTAGCTCTACCAACTCGATGGTGGTCATCCTATAAGGTGCCTTAGATATGGGTTCAGTTCCCGGTTTGATTTCTATTGCAAAGTCAAACTCACGTTTGGGTGGAAGACCTGGAAATTCCTCCGAAACACATCACGGAAACCCCTTAACAATGGATATCTTTCCATGAAATCATTATCTTCCTCAGCATTTTCTGTCATTTTTACTGCATACAAGGTGCAGCCTCTGTTTTTAGCCCTTTTTAGTTGCATAGCTGTCAGTTTCCTAACTGCAACTTCACGTTTTACACCTTGAATGACTGCTACTTTCTGCAGGTCATCGAAACAACAAATTTGTTTTTCATAACAGTCGACCTTTGCCTTATGTTCAGCCAACCAGTTAACTCCAATAATGATATCATATGATCCTAGAGGAGTGACATACAAGTCAACTTCGGTGGAGAAACTAGGCAAGTCAAGAATTGCCCCAAAAAGGCACATTTCGACTGTATGGACAACATTATTCCCATAATGCACTGTCCATGTTTTATCCATTCTTTCAGCCTTTCTTTTTAATTTCATTGCAAGTTTAGCGAAATAAAGCATTGATAGCTCCGATATCAAAAGTATGACTACAGTGTACCGAATAACTTACCCGAAACTTCTATAGGCGTAACTTGATTTTCAGCTGTCATGCAGCCCACCGCATGTATCTTATGGTGTGACCACGATCATCCTTCTTCGAGAAGACAGGTGATTCGCATAGTGGTCCTTTCCACGGTTGAAGCATCCTCAAACCGGCCCTTTTCTAGGCTCAAATTTATTACCACTTTGAAGTTATCATTAAGCTTCCATGGGATTTCTCATCCCATGCCATTAACTTTTGTGAAGTCAAGTTTTTATGCACGCTATTTACTGGTCTGTTCATCACATTTCTTGTTGTTATCCACAACAATTTTGTTTTTCACACCAAACTTTTTCCAAGGTCCCCTTTTTGGTGCAAGAGATGAAGAAGAATTGGGAATCTTCTTCCTTATCTCTTCCCCGTGAGCAGGATATTGCTCTCATTTATGTTCTGTTTGATTGTCTTTTAACAACTCCATCCATGGTGGTTGGGCCGTGGACATCCACTTCGCCACCAATGATGGGATTCAATCCCATTATGAATTTCGTATTCGAACTTCTCGTCAAATGCTTGATGCTGCATGGTACATACTTAAGGAGTTTAGTAAACCCTTCCCAGTATTCCGTCACCGACAGACCTTCCTTGCGACCAATTCTGAAATTCAGTCATTTTCCTATCAAAATAGAGTTGAGGCAGCCATCGTTGCCTAAAATAACCCTTAAATTGATCCCAAGTTATGTCTGATTCGACAATGTTCAACTCAACCTTACGGTTGTCCCACCATGATGATGCTTCATGAGAAAGCTGATATGCTCCCCATATCGCTTTGGTCTCTTCGGAGAAGTTTCTTATTGCAAAGTATTTCTCCATTTCACTGAGCCAATTCTCAGCTCCGTCCCCAAGGGTTGTTCCATCAAACTTTGGAGGACTTATTCTCTTTATATCATTTGTAAGTTCAGCTGCTAATCTTGCCCTTTTATTTTCAGGGGGATTAGGAGCAATTACATTATTATTATCAACACCCGGATTCCCTCCGTTGATGTTGTCCACAGGAGGTGGCTGATCATTTATTTCAGCTTCATCTTCCTCCTCTTCATTGCCCATTGATGCTTTGTTCGAGCAATTCAAACGATCCTCGTATCAAGTAGGGCGTGCAAGGATTTCATCCACTTTTGAGCGATGTTTGCTTCTCCACCTGTAACGGGTTATTCGCAGATTCCCTCTTGTTCTGACCATTTTCTGTTCAATAAGAAAATGTAAACCTTATTAATATCGTGGACTCATTAGGTCCAAGAGCGAACCTTGACTCACGATGCCAAGATGTAACATCCCCATTTTAAGATACTAGAACAAGGGATTTTTTTTTTTTTATAAACAACGTTCTCTGTTATGAATTATATAATTCAAACACATGTTCAAGTTTTAATAATTGTTCTCTGCCCAAACAATACAGTTTAGAACACATAATGTCCTTTTAAAACTAATGTTCTTTGTTCACATATTTACAATATGGAACACACATTCAGTGCCATTCAATCTTATAACAAATTCTATATGCTATGTTGTAAATGACTCGAAGAACTGCCGATCTCCCATTTTCATGGCTCAGAGTTTCAATGATCTCTCATTTCATGACTCGGCAACTACCGATCCTTCATGTTCATTCATGCATAGTATATTATATATACAAGTTCTCTTAACCGTTTCCGAGTTATCGAAGTGATCCATTTAAGAAGCCTATCTGAATATTTATTACTGATATTCATCTGACATCCTGCATCTTAAATTAAGTGATAAGGACAACGCAACCAACACTTGCGATACTTTGGCCAAAGATTTTCACATGCTTTGCATGATCATATTCCTGGATGTGATACACATCAATGGAATACGTCCTTCACCTCACTTCACCTGTTATCTAGAATGGTCTTTCCTGGTTCCTACCAGTCCTTTAAATTTAAGGTCAGATTCAAACTTCAAATTTCCACTAGCAATATGAACGAATATAGGAAGGCACTCATGGTGACTAAAGATACGTAGACATACGGTGTCATTCCCCACGACTCCGTGTGTCTAGTTATCTTTAGTCCTCGAGTCACTCCGTATACGTGATCATACTCCTATCCCCAGTTAAGAACTTAACATTCAGCCTATGTATTCTTGATGATTTAATTCGGGAGGGCATTGTAATATGTCAGCTATAACATTGTGTCGTCATGAAGACCCCGTCTTCATGAAGACACCGTGTTGTAGCTGGCGTATGTCAATGTCCTACGGAATCCTCCCATTGAGAGTACACATCCTGCTCCAAAGTGATTTGGATATGATCTTAATATTTAAGGTCAACTTTCAAAGAACCATGCTTTGATCCTTTATCCTCGTTCCACGTTACAGTTGTATATAGCTAAGAGAGACTAAATCCGTCTTCTAGCTCGCTATGCATCTTCTCCTTTGTACCGAAGGGTTGCGTTTTCTCTACTTGGTTCTCTTCTTAATCATTGGATTAAGCAGCCCGTTACCGACGAACTTGATAAGTTTAACCTATTAAACTTTACCAAGTTTTTCACAACTGTAACTAAATTCAGAATTTCATCTTATTAGATGTCATTTAAACAAGGTCTAATTCCCAATAAATGTATTCATTTATTCTCCTTAACCTTACATAGTTAAGGTCCATTAGCCCTGGATATATTTATCCCATATCCTTTCTTTCTGAATTTAACATACGAGGCTATTAATGGAGTTCGAAAACGAAGTTCGGTTACTCCTAAGTTAATTGATATTCCTTAGCTTCCAAGCTAATCCTGAATACCTATCAGTTATGGAATCATATTCTTCCTAATCCCTTTAATGTCAATTAAAAATTCATCTTAACCCAAAGTATGAACTAATTGCACATTTCAACTTAAAAGTTGCATTTAGGTAAGAATAGATATCAGTTCCTTTTAAATCCATCCAAGGACAATTAAATAATTCCAAATCAAGAAATAACATTATATTTCCAATTTAATCAACAATATCAAACTGATATAGTTATTAAAATATCACACTTGTATTTGTATTCATCAATCCATTTCATAATCCATACATCTGCCAATCCAACTGACTGGACTTTGTTTATATAAAACATCATTACAACTCATAGATAGAAGAATGTACTTTCTTCTTTTCACAATTCCTCGTAGAGGAATAATAACTAACAATTACAATTCATCTTCAGACAATCAAAAGAAGCATCAGAAAATAGCCATGTCTTCGTTCTAATCAAATTCCATCTGCAAAATTACTTGCACGGGTCAGTTCATTGAACTAAGCATATTAAGCACTTGTCATTAAAATGAGGTGCTTCAAATTAACTGTCTCAATAAAAGAACTCTGCTTTTATGAAACGACAGTAAGAACGTCAATCAAGAATTAAGCATCAAAAATATTAGACAGCATAACAACTGAACCATCAAAATACCATCCCAATCAACCAAATAATTGTTGTCCTAATTCCCACATAACCGTTACAAGTTCAGTTACAATATTTGTAAAGTTCGGGAATACAAGTAGCATCTTTGCTGATATAACATAATGGCTATCAATTCCATTTCCTTTCATTAGTAATAAATGCAAAGGATAAAAAAAAACTAACTGAAATGTAAACCAATTGCTTTCCTTTCAGTTCATGCATCTCATTTGATTCCAAGCAATCAAATGCGAGGCGAGAAAGCAAACAACAATAAATATAGTTGCTTATACCCAAGCAATACAAATTCCTTCCTAAACGATTCTGATTTCCAAGCGTATGAGAGAAGAAAAGATCATTTTTCCAAGTTATCCATCCACATTCCTATTCTTTCCTCATGACTGTCCTAAAAATTGAATCCAAACGAGACACAAATCAAGATAACAGTTCAGAGTGAAACTTACAAAATCCATTCGGAATTCACTTTCCAGCAGCAAGAATAATTTCATTCATAATCAGCTTTAAACGAAAACAAGGATGAATTTATCGTCCTTATCAATACTTCATTTAAATCAGGCTCATATGAATACCAAAAACAGGTTAGTAAAACATCGTATTCATCATAGAACAAGCAATATAAGGATGCATACTATGTACTTGTTGTACTAGAAGATTCCATACTTCTTTCACTGTTTTTAACCAAATAAATAGTTATACAATCACGCAATCACTTATTCATATGACCTTCTATATCCATGAGCGCATACGATTCATAATAACAATTGCACATTCTTTGTTACCTACACAGAAAAACCAATTCATATTGCACAGTAAAGCTCTATAATTGCTATTTCCAGAATTCAAACAACAAAAAGAGAAGAATTCATTCCTTTAACTATTCAATAAGAAAACAACCATTTTCTTCAACTCAACAAGAATCAGTCAAGTCGGATTCATTTTTTTTTGAATGACAGTGCAAAAATCAGAAGACCACACGAAACATTCAAAATTTCCGTTTGTACAGAAAGATAACAACACTCAAGAAAATAATCTAAATACACTGTCATTTCCAACAATCCGAACTTATAAAGTTCAATAAACCCAATTACTGTTTCTATCGAAATCTAAAATAGCAGAGAAAGGAAGAACTCGTTTCTCTATAATTTCAATAAACAATCATTTTCTCAGAATGAAATAAAAACACCCAAGTCATGTTTATCCTAGCATGACAACTCAACTTATAAAGATAACAGAACAATCGTTCACATTGAAAAGCAAACTCACATAGCCTGTACAGTTTCAATCCAATATACCACAAACAATGAATATCCAATTCGAGTTCTATCTCGATCAACCGTTAAATCCAAAAACAACATTCTCCTTTTTCTTAATGAGGTACAGAACTCAAAATATAATATTCATATACCAATACCTCTATCAAGGAAAACCCGCATAGGGTATTAGATACATAAGCTTGGTACAGTCAGGACAGACTCAAACAGCAACTCAATTTCCATGTTTTTCCTTTTACTTGCACAGAATACAAGCCGAGTTTGTAATTGCGACTACAGTTCTGAACAGGAAGACCGAATAGCATCAATAAAACACAACAAAATCATCCTATCCTCA
Source organism: Taxus wallichiana var. yunnanensis (assembly GCA_018340775.1). Classification (NCBI taxonomy): domain Eukaryota; kingdom Viridiplantae; phylum Streptophyta; class Pinopsida; order Cupressales; family Taxaceae; genus Taxus; species Taxus wallichiana. The sequence goes on along the minus strand of CM031238.1, from coordinate 518,907,850 downwards.
CAGCAAGGAGAAACACCATTCATTAATAAGTTCAGAAGGAAAAACAGTTAACTTTTCCTACTTTCACGAATACCCAAAACGTATTCGTTCCTTTCTTTACAAAAGAAAAAGCACAACAATAATAATATCACTATCATTTCCCTCTAACCGAGCTCGTAATGCTCAAATTAAACTCAAATGCCAGTTCCTTTAAAATCCAAAAATGTTAATTCCTTCAAAACCCAAAACAACAGAAGAAAAAGGATATTATTTCCTTTTAGAAATTTCAATAAAGAAACAACTTCAAACAACTCGCACAGACGTAGAGATTTCATCATTCAAGTTCATATAGCAAAAGAACGATTGCACAGCAATGAAAACAACTCATACTGCCTGTACAGATTTCATAACACACATGACGAATTCCCCATTACTGTTAAACAAACCAACACAACATGGTGGTGTTTCCACTCAATTATTTATGCAAAGACAGTTCCAAACACAACAGCAAGAAAATGATTCTACCTATTTCATTTCCACAATGACAGTAAAATCGAATAAACCCAAAACCCGTTCAGAAGAAGAAGAGCAGGGTTGTTTTAATGAGACACTTAAGTAAAGCAAGTGTTTTAAAGAGAAGGGCTTAACATGCCTGCAATTTCTTCCTCGAAACTCGAAGAAAACCGCGTCTACAGAAGGTGTTTCCTTCCATGGCGATAACAACGAGCTTCCAAACAATCCCTTCCTCTTCAGGCTCAGCAAACGGCCTTCAATTTCCAAAGAACAGAGACAGAAACCAAACACAACTGGTTCGACTGAACCAATCAAAAACCAAATGCAGAGCAACTTCTCAAAAACCCGAGCAAACACAAATGACCAACAAAAATTCCTCCAAACTCTTTCCAAGGCGGACTGGTCACGAAGACCAAAAAAATTAAATGCATTAAAGGCTCTGCCTTTTCCTATTTTCTCACGCCACCGCCGACTTGGGTTGGCGAACTCCCAATTTCAAATTTTACATGCAAACAAATTTAGCCCCCATAACTAACTAGATACCTCTAGCTTTTCCTGTTCCCGCCAAATTGGCGCTGTCCACGCAAGGACTTCACATTAATGCCATTAAACACCCTTTCATCCTTATCCTTTCCCATGGGTCTGTGCGTCCCCTTCTAGGTTAGGATTAGTTTAGGATTAGCAATAGTGTTCGACCTAGGTCATAGCCTAGTTCTTAGGTTAATAGAACTTAGGTCTATTTTCACCTTTTTAGAATTTAAAAATCCACTTAGGATAATAGTTTAGGATGTAAGGTAGGACTTAGGATTAGATTAGGATCTAATTTCCCTTAACACCTAACATTTAATTAATCAACTTCCAGTCAAGTCTTCCCAACTGACTTCCAATTTCAACACTATGCAGGACATTTTGTCCTTCGTTAACATACCTGAGCCACCCATATCCAGGCATTTCTCACCTTACAAGGTCTCACGTTACGACAGTGTATGGTTTGTGAATTGAACCCTTTTCCGTTGGCATCTATGTGGCGATTGTTCATACACATGTCGGTGCTGCATATTTATATCAACCTTCAATTCGGTTCAAGAGTAAATCGACAAAGCGATCACAAGAAGGCCACATCATATAGAGTTCACAAGCATACGACAATTTGTCGTCACATCAAAGAAACACACAAATAACAATAATCTAGCTATCCCATGTAAACAAATCACAGCATGTAAGAATCCAGATTAGCAACACATTCCCTTAAGATCAAAATATATATCTTAACATGTTTGCCTTCATTTCAGTAGTTACAACATCAAGAAAGTAATCATCATGATAAGTTACAAAAATCGGTGCGTTACATGAAGACCCACCAAGATGCTCCAAATTCATGAATAAGATCTCAGTGAGTCACTAAGAGAACTCGTGCGAATCATATTCCTGAAGAACTTCCTTACATTTGACATATAAGAGGACAATGTATAAATATTTGAATGATTATTATTCACAACAAAGAGATGTATAAATACAAGGAGGAGAAGGAATTCGGTTTAATAATTATATGATAGGTTAATAATCGCTGCATGACCTTGTAATACTGATGTAATAATTAGTATATGATAATATTCCCCCTTATTACATTATTTTTACAAATGTACCCCTGAATCATCATCATCTTATTTTTATTCACCATCTTTTTGAGTCGTGACATGTCCTTTCAGCTGCTTGTGGAAAGGAAAACATTTGGATTTCTATGAATCACTACGATTAGATGTGCTCTTGTTTGTTAAAATTACAAATGAAGAGGTGAGCTCGGTATGCACATGTAGTGGGACATAGATTCTCATGAGGATTTTTGATCTCGCATTCATCAACTACATCATAGCATGCTTCAAAATTAGCACAACTCTTCTCTTTCGTACCGTACATCGAACAAGACTCGTTCACATAGTCCATAACACACTATGTCCTTGAATTGTAACTTTTTGAGACTTTTAAGTAGCATAGAGTAGAAAATGATGCTCTCATGGACTTTACTTCATCTCTCAAAAGTTACATGTCTCTATGGTTGCTTGCAATATTACTTACTAACATCTTCGGGCACGATTTTCATACACAAATATTGTTGCATGAGATCATAAAATTTAATGTAATGATTGGTTTCTTATGTTTTCCTCTTCCAAATTTATAGCAGAATTGACTCATACATGTCTTGTATCTCCATAGCCCGGGTTAAGAGTTCAAGACTGAGTTGAGATCTTCATTTTCTTCTGAGCTTTAAGATATCTTGTATGGATAGCTCTTCTGAAATTTCCATAGGCTCATTTTTATCTTCATTGGAAGAATCTTCTTGTTGTGCCTCTAGGAGATGGTTAAAAATATGATCCATACGGGCCCATGATTCATTTGAAACATCCTCATTCACCTCTTCCATGCTTTGCATTGCCAAATATTCACTTTCTTGCAAACATGGGCATACTTGATTCATGACACCTCTTGTGACAAGGAGAAGAGGTCCAAGCTTCGTGGGAAGGGAACTCCTTCAAGCTCAAAATCCATATCATCTTCTTCTTGGTAAGAAGCGGGAACCGTGTTGGGGCAGTAGTATGAGAAGAATTTTCAGCTACATCTTGACCATCCATTATTGAATCTTCCTACTTAGGTGAAAGATAAAAGGCTATGTTTTCACCGTGATGATGATTCTGCTCCCCAAGTGAGTAGAGGTTGTGTTTAAATTGTTCATTCTCCTCATATTTGAAGAGAGAGTGGGCTTCTTCCATTTGATCATCCATGATTGCATCGAGAAGAGAGTTTGATTCTTTGAATTCCTCCATTTCTTCATGCAACATTTCTACATCACTTGAAGAATAAAAATAGGAGGGAAGATTATCTATGACCATCTTGAATTCATCATCTTTGGACCATGATGTCGGTGACTTTCTTGCACTTCTTCACATCTCTCCATTTCATCATTAATTGAAAGATCAAAACTTGAAAAGAGATCATCCATGCTTACTTTGAATTAGCCATCTTCTTCATCATTGGTGGAGTCTTTGGAGAGCATTGGATCATCCATTATGCAGCAAGGATATTCCTTTATTGAATATATTATTCCCCACGGGTTGTGACTCAAGCCAAATGGAATTGCTGAATGGTGATTCTATCTTCGTCTCTTCTACTTTTCCTCCATAACTTTGCTTTGGCTTTCATCGGAGGTTTCATGACAAGATATTCTTGAAGCATCCAAGAATCTTTCAGAATGAAAAACTCATAGTATGGGCAACAATATGGGTCTTCTTCCATAGGGTGTGTCTCGTCTTCTTCCTCCATTTGATGTGGAGCTTTAAGATGTTCATATCTTCTCTGTAGAGCTAAAGCATACCTCCAAATTTCATCAAAGACTTTAGGGTCGAATTTCCTTCTATTATGCTCTAAAGCCTTTCCACATATTCTCTTTTCAAAATATTCATTTCTTCATCACCGTATGTAATGAATTCATCTAGAGAATGGTGGAATAAGGAAAATGTTCTCAATTTTGTAGTGAGCTGTGTGAGATTGCAAAAATCTTCTTCAGTGGATCTTGCCTGTCCTAGCTTTCGTCATCTTCTTGAATGCTAATTTTATCTTCATCGGAAGGCTCAAGGATAGGATTTTCTTTAGTGGCATTCAATAACCTTTCGGGTATGAAAACCCTATGGTATGAATGATCTTTAGGATATTCCTCTATAGGAAAACTCTCCTCTTCTTCTTCCTCTGTATGGGCTGCTTCAAGTTGATCGTTCATCTCTTGCAATAATTTGACATATTCTCAAACTTCACACCTTAGCTTATGTCTCCTTTGAATCCATTCTTCTTCATTGGTGACATGTTCTTTCTTCTTTCCTTTTTCAATACTAGTCTGGAACCATGGTGATCAATGATCTTATTTTTCGGGAAGACATCTTCTTCTTCTTCTTCAATGTTACTCATGGTACTTCACTCCAATCTAGAAATTTCTTCATGATGTGGGAAATGAACGTGACAGAGGTTCATTCCTTGATAGATTCGCCTTCACAAATGATTTTCCTTTGATATATGATTTTTTTGTTTTGATCAATTTTTTATTTTTAATTTTATTTTTAATTTTTGGACCTTGTGGTCATATTTTGGTGCGAGATCTTGCTAATGCCCCACAGTGGGCACCAAAAACTATTGGCGAGAAAAAAATTTTAGGGAAAAATTGGTGGTTATCTTGCCAATGCTCTAGGATTCTACGTCCTTCTACTTAACCGATGCAGCTGCCCTATGTACATGCACGAGTAAAAGTGGATTTCTGTGGTGGACTTTTGACCAGGGATCAAATAGGGGCACTCCACGACCTGTGTGCGGCAAAGCTAGCAATATCTTTCTAGGGAAGAATTTGTCTATAAAGAGGGGAAGGGGAGGAAGAAATGAGGTAGGAGAACTAATGTTACAGGTAGAAAATCATATTCCTGCACACACTAGTTAGAAGTTTCATCACATGCACTAAAATTAGGAAGAAACAATACTACAAACAGCAACAAGACCAATTAGAATTTAATGAACACAAAGTATCAATAAACCCCTTAGTCAAAAAGGCTTGAAACTCCTTCTTCTTGTATTGATGCTCAAGCAAAAATTGTACATAGTATGAGAATGGAAGACATTGAGAATAGGGGAAAAGTGGCTAACTCTTTTCACTCACAAGTGAGCAAAATCTCTCTCATGAATTTACAAGAATACAACCAACTAGAAGAATTTCATAATTAGAACCCCTTGAAATGAAGAGCTCATTACAATTTATAGCAATCTGAATTGTCCTTTCACCTCCCTCACATGACTCTTCGTTTCCATATTCCACTCGTGACCTTTCGTTTTCCATGAATTAAGTATTTCATTATAATTTTGAAAATACTTTTTACAAATTTAAAATAGGTCACTTAAGTGAATAGGATGAAATACCATGATGACACATAATGAAGAATTAGAATGGAGAGAGAAAGTAGAGAGGGAAAGAGAGGGAGAGGGAAGGGATGGAGGGGAAAACACTCCTGATGAAATGCTTTGAATGCCTTGATGCAGCCATGAACTTTGAGCGAGGATTTCGCCACTGGTGATATTCTACATTGATGAAGATTTCTCCCTTGAATAACTTTGAAACCTTGAGAATTAAAGAGGTAGTTCACCGCCTTTTTCACGAGATGTTCTTCATGTGACGGGAAGAACTTTGATGAGAACTCAGTCCTCCATATCCTTAAAAATAGGGACTTGATGCGCAAAACTAGTTCACATGAAACTAGATTTTCAACGATCATTCCCTCCAATTTTCATGTAATTTCGCCCACTAGAACCTTGAGAAGTGGAGAGGTAGCTCGTTGATTTTTTCCATTACTATGTCATGGCGGCCATTAATGGAGCTTGAAATTTTTAGGTCTAGTTTTTGTTTCCATTCGCAACAAAATCAACTCCATTGCGATAGATTTTTGCTTCTTGTCTTACTGGTGAAATTTCCTTTCGATCTAGTTACCGGTTTGACGGGAATTTGAACTTTGTTCTTCGTGGAGCCGGAAGTGAAATTTCTTCACTATGAGCATTCCTTGATGCAAATTGGAGGTTTGAATATGATTTTTAATGGCATTCAAGAGAGAATAACTCAACAATAGATGGTTTGTCAATCCGTGCACCGGTTTGGAAGATTTCTTCAAATTTCAATTTCATGGCAATTGGGATTTCCACTATTCTTCTTCTTTGTTCTTCATTTGTTCTTCTTATCTCGATGAAATATTATTATGATACCTATGTATCACCATGGGTAGAGGATTTCATTGTTGTGGTGAAGCTTGGTTTGAGCTTTGGCAATGATGGAGTGGTGGACTGAGGTGTTCTCTGTAACTTTCTTCGCGATGGAGAAGCAATTAGAAGCGATGAAGAAGCCGCTAGGAGTTATAAAATAGACTAGTAATGTCAACTCTAAGAAGATGAAACAACCCGAATAAGATTATAAAATTGAAATCAAATTCGGTATGTGAAGGGGCAATAATGTATGAGTCGACCAACTGTATGAGTCGGCAAGACCAGGACCTTACATACCGACCCTTCCCTACGTTTTCGAACTAGAGAGATGAAAATCAAAACTAAAAATTATGTCATGAATATAATAGGTTTAATACTACTTTGATCGAGAACATTCTCAAAATTGACGCCGAAAGAAAAGTGTAAAGATAAACAAGTTGTAGAAGAGCTAGAGAGATGAGGTGATTAGATTCCGAATGTGAGCATTTGTCTTAGCAAGGGAACATGGTCAAACTTGGCATTGCACAAGGACAATTTATTGAATTTTAATGTCCACGCCCATATGTAATCATGTTCTAGTGGACACAATTAATGATTAAGGTCATATGTATCACTTGGCCCATGTTATTACTCAACCAAAAGGATGAATGACCCCCTTGATGATCCATGCTTAAATCCAATTTATAATTGTAAATTCACTTTATTGGATTTCCCTTTTCTTCCCTTGTTTCCCTACACTATTGGTTTTTGTGAGAATCATAATTGTACGCTTTGTGGGCCATTTTTACCCATGTTTGTGGATTGCATGTGGTTTTGTGTTCCTTTTGTATGTCTTTCCTTCTTGAAATGTGTTGTCTTGTGTGCCAATTGTATCCTACTTTGAATTCAAGAATATAATTGTTTGAGTGCATTAGTGCTTATAGAACAATGAATACATAATCAAGAGACATCAATCACATATGCATAAGATTAATATTGAAGTCACGAAAGAAGAAATCCTCAACCAAAAGCAAAGTTTTAATCATTTAAAGATCATTTAGTACTTGTGAATCCATTTGAAAGAATAAGGGTTGGTAGACTTACACACATTGTAACTATTATCACTTGTATTGAATGTCAATTTGAAGACATTTTTGTCAAATGGGGTTTGATTGAGACATTACCTTAAATCCAAATCCTATTTTTTACCATTTTGCTAGGTGTTGAGGTTGGAGTAGGGCTTGGTTAAAGGACAATACTCGTAATGAATTTTATAAAAGTAAGTGAGGTTCGTAAAGTCAAGATTTGTTATATTGGTTTACCTAGGTTGTAGAGGGTGTGAAAACCATATTCATATCAACCCACATTTGTTTATTTTTGTTGAGGTGGTTACATTTTTTTGTTAAGGTTTGGTTTAGTTAACTTCATAGACCTATGTTCAATTGTTTGTTGTTGACTAATATCACTATATTAATAACAAATTAACTATTAGCTTACAAACTCTATTTCTTGTTATGTTTTCAAATATATTGATTATTTTTAATTTATTTGAAATATATTTATATTGCATATCCGCCTAAAGTAACAAAGATGATATAATTAAACATGGTTTATTAATATATATATATATATATATATATTATATATATATATTATTTGAACCTAATTAATATATGGCATTTGTTAGTACAAATCACTTTTGACATCTTAAATGTATTTTTATTATATTTTACACATTTTATAGTTTGGGAATACCATAAGAGTCCACAAAACTAAAATTTGATGTTGGAAATTCAAGGGACAATATTACACGTAAGCGTAGATTGGGATTGGGATTTCGATTTCCTTGATATATCGCCTCACAATATAACAGTATTTTCATTGTAAATGGAATAAAATTGAAATAATGTTTGTACACATGAAATTGAAGTGAAAGCAAGGCCTGCCTAGTGAGCCGGGCAGGCCCAAGTATAAGAGAGAGCGTGACTAAGAATAAATAAAATATTGGTCGCGGTCATGTGTGGGGAGAAATTTCGATCCCTGTTTCGCCTACGAAAATTCCATCCACATGTAGGTAGGTTTAGCAGTTAGAGTTAAAAATAATAAATTTATGTTTGGTGGTATAAACAACCTGACAAACTTGGTACTTGAGATTGATGGCGCCCAGGTCCTTCCAATAAGCTTCCCCGGGGCTGCCTCCTCGCCGCGAATCCAACATTGCAGAGGCCGAGTCGGCGGAGTCCCATTTGCCCACCCCTATTATTAACTTCCCCTCACTACACTTGTAGAAACCACACGAAACAAGCCCCTCTATCTGTGCGAAGTAGGCCTTCAATACAGCCAGGCAGCTGTACGCGATCACCTCTTGATTCTTGGAGTCCGTGTATATTCTCCTCACACTTACAATGTCCCCAACCGACACCGACTCCTTTGAATTCTTGTGCTCCTCCGTTATCATGTGGAACCAACCCCCGTCCACCATTTTCATTACCTCATCTTCTCTTCTATTTATTATGCTGAAATCGTTTGTCGATATGTAGATAACTGCCGCCTGTAATTCACACACACACAAAATTAGGGGCAAGTGAGATGATGATAAGTTTTAATTCAATTCAATTCAATTGCGTACCCAGGATCCATTCAGGCTTTTCAGAATCACAGCTCGCGGATTGGCAGCCTCCCTCTCCGCGGAGGAAATGAGGGTCCTCAAATGAGCAATCACACCGTCAATGTCGTGACCATCCCTGGGTTTATATACACCGAATGAAATCCTTTCCTTCTCCTCACTCACTGCCATTCTTGAAATAAAAATGAATGGAACGATGATAGATATATATAGAGAGAGAGCGCGCGCGGGCGGAGGGTTCGCATTGGGTTCGCGAGAGGTGGATGGAAGGTCTTGCATTCCGCGTCAATTGTCTACCACGACTAGGTAGGTACCTATTCTTTTAAATTTAGGATGTCTTTCCTCTCACATTCCAATTCCAACCAAATCAAGGCATGCCATCATTCGTATTTTTTTAATTGTAACTATCGCCGTGCCATTTACTCCCACCTTTCCAAAACGGGTCAAGCTGTGTTGAGGTGAGCGGAAGATTCCCTACACATTTGATGGTCAAACAAATGAGATCTAAGACCGTGTGCATTTCTTAGTGTCCAAATGTCACACACGCCCACCAACTTTTATATATTTTATTGGAACATATTAATATATTAACAATAAATATAGGATGCTTATAATGAAAAGGTGATTAGAGATAATGGTCTAATAATATAAGGTAACAAATCAACATCACAAATGACAAGTTCCAAAAATATACTCAAACGAACACAACACTAAAAACATATCCAAAAAGGCAACTACAACATACTAGATTACATAATACTTGACAAAAAAATATTAAGCACAAGCAACAACATTAGGGGGCTATGGTAGATCTTCATGGGGAGGGAAGACCTCCCAACTAGAAGGCTCCTTCGTTAGCAAATCACCAATGGTCCAACCACTTGGAGGTTGTAGATTATCTTGAATAGTAAGGGCACCATTATGCCCCACCAAGAGGAGAAGAGATAACCACAATAACCTCGCCCTTAGTTGGAGGTGTCCAACATGACGAACCAACAACAACCTTTCCCTCGATAGGTGGCAAGCTCCACCTAGCCTACAAAGCCAATAAAGCAAAGAGGCAAGCGTCCATCGAGGAGGAGTAGCGGTTGTGCAAGTGACTCCTTCTACACTTAGTAGCAACAATCAAAGGGCTCAATCTCAAAGGATCATCTAACCCCATGGTGCATTTCTCCGGAGGTCAAATAGTTATTGCAAATATTAAAAGTCAAGTGCCACTTTCTATAGCCCAACATGTATGTGAAAGTATAAAGACTAAATCACAACAACTTTATCATTAGTGGAAAATTGTTGTGAGCTACCATCATTGCTAAATATAACAACATTCTAGGCTTTCCACAAATGAAATAAAATTAAAGCTCTAAAGAAGTTCCCTAAAGGAGCTATATAAGCATGCCAATTAGAGTAGTCGCCAAAGAAAACAATTTTCCAAGTAAAAGACTTTGGATGAAACAGTTGGAATAAAGAATGGATCCATTACCAAGTAGATTTGGTATAAGGGCATGACCAAAACAAATGTTTAAAAGTCTCAAGACGAGCACATATGAAACAGTTGGGATTTAAGACCGTAATGTGTTTGAGTCTCTCGCATTAAAGAAGGCTTTGGTAAATAAAACACCATAGAAAATTGTAGATTTTGGGCTCAAGTTTAGACTTGCAAACCCAATTGAGGCGAAAAAGCCACTTTTTGGGAGACGAATTCAAACCCCTATGCACATTGAGCTTTTCAAGGAAGACAAAGAATGGGCTCATCAAATAGTAAAGTGACCGCAAGTTATAATGTTTAAAGGTTATGCCAACATTCCATCTCTAATCACATTGCCACACAACTTGAGGGTTATATGCCTAGTTTTGGAGCATGATATTTGGAATAAGCTCCTAAAATTTGAGCACAAAGGGAAATCAAAGTTTGCAAAATTGAACTTTCTCTTAAGCCCCCACCAAAGATTCCAATTTCTTGACGAAACAAGGTCTCAAATTGTGGATATCCCTTTGTGAAACAATATGAGAGCTTTAATACTGGGTGTTTCAACATTAGGAATGTCATTTCGAGTCACAATTGGTAACCACCAGATGTTATGATCATTAAAAGATATCCTTGATCTAAAACCATCACCAACCCATTGGAGAAAGGGATTGTCAAGCTCAAAATCTATCTAACTACTCTTAACAACAAACAAGCCTTCAATCTTGGTTGGAGATGAGGTGAATAAGCAAGGTATGTACACCAATGTTTTTCGAGCACCTCTTACTATTAGGCGCACTAGAAGAGATACAAATTCAAAGCAATATGTTCCATGTGTCATTATCTTCAATACATAAGGTAATGCTTTGTTTATTGTATATAAGGAAAACTGAAACAAATGAAAGAAATAAAAAATAAAAAACAATGCAAACCTTCCTTCAAGTTCTCTTACAACCTTGAATAAGATAGTTAAAGTGTGGAATGGATTACCACACTTGTTGGATATCTTTGGATGATTTGGTTGTGAATGCTCCAAACTTGCTTCCAAATGGAAGAAGGGTGCTACGAGCAATGGATGATCAAATGGACAACCTTTTGGTGTGCAAATTCTAGTGGCAATTTAGTAGAGTAATGTTGCAAATGCTTAAAGCTTCCAAGAGATGAATTGTGAAGGAGAGAGCCTCGTATTTATAGCTGAAGGAGAGGCCATGTATTGGTATCAAGCTTTGAATGAGTTATAGGTAAATGAATGCATTTTCTTGAATTAGCAACTTGATTGGGTCTATGCAATTGGTTTGAATAATAATTAAAGGGGCAATGAATAGTTAGTTGGCTTTTGATTTTATTCCAAAATGTGGTTGTACGTGAATATTTTGCTTCCTTTTTTGTAGGGTTCTAGAACTTGAGTAGAGTGATCTAGTTCAACTTGAGTGAGTTGGACAATGAAGTGGAGATGAGTGGAGGGTGAGTGGATAAATAGATTTTATTCTATTTAAATAGCTAATTAAATTAGCTAAGGTGCACGAGTGTATAGTTTATGCATTAGAATTAATTAAATTAATTCTAAAGGGATGTGAGTGAATTCTAGTGGAAGGTGAGAGGATAATGGTTTAAAATGTGTGCTAGGACTAATTACACATTGTGCAAGTGATAGGGATGATTAGGAATAGGTATGTATTTTTAGGGTGTCTACATTTGCCCCTCTTTAAAGTGTTATTATGAAGTAATAGAATTTTAAAAATAATAGACACATGTAGATAAGGGAGTAAGGTGGACCACTTGATTTTCCTCGATGAAGGATTTGGATGCCCTAGATAGTATGGATTATGCTAAGGGATTGCCCCCTCAAGTGGATAGGTGACACAATAAATCGGTGGAAAACCGCTTAATAGGAGGAAGGATTAGGTAGATGATTTGAGAGGGATTAGAAGGATGAGGGGAGAGATTGTGCTCATAGCTTGAGCTTCCCTTCAATTTTGGATTTTTAGAGAAACCTTATTTTGTTGTTGCATAATAGAGTTGTCACCATGATTATTAAAGAATCATGATGTTTAACCCATTATGTGCGTAAAAAAACACACACACACAATAAATAAAAGATAAAACATAAAACAACCCCATTGTACACAATAAATGTATACACCATGGCTATAAATGAACCGAGAGATGTTAACATAATACTTGTAATTGGTCCAAAGTAACAATTAATGCAAAATAACTTGAAATAAAGATAATTAACTATGTCCCTAATGTGTTCCACAATGATGACTGATTGAATGAATTTGGCCACCAAGCAGGATTCATATAAGGGGTAAGATCATAATTAAGAGTGGGGTCAAATGACACTCTTGTTGGATCCGGATGGAAAATTGATTTGATAGAGTTTCCCCGAAGTAAGGATACTAACATGCAAGGGGTAAGATTGGATCATATTGAAGAGTGGGATCAAGTGAAACTCTTGTTGGATCCATGTTGAAGATTGATTTGATTGATGAGGTCATTTCCTCCAAGCAAGGATACATGCAAGGGAGAGAATGAGAGTCGAGATTGCCCTAAGAGAGGATACACACAAAGGTTTTGATTTGTTGTAGGATAGTTGGAACAGATCACCAGGATAGGAGTCAAATGTTTTATTTTTGAGATGATTGTTGATTTTTTGTTTTTGGTACTATTTGGAAGAGTACCTCAATGTTTGATAGTTGTGTGAATGTTTTGAAGTTTGTGGACAATGTTTGTCTGATTTTTTTGACTAATTGTAGATGTTTTGTGATTTTTGATTGATTTTAGATGTTTTTGATATATTTTGTTGATTATTTGAATGTTTTGATTTTTTTATTATTTGGTTTTTTGGATTTGTGGATTATTTGATTTTTTTGTATTTATGGATTATTTGAATGTTTTTGGACTTTCGACTTAGTAAAGGGTGCACTATTTGAACTGATTTTCAAACAATTGTAAACATTTCATTCCATTATTAGAAAAAGTTGTAGATGATAGAGTGATAATATATCTTACTCTATTCTTGACTCCACACAACTAATAAGATGCAATGGATCAACATCGCGAGCGAGGACTTAAGACAAAATAGATAGTGATATGAAAATGAAGATGATGGATACAAAGACACAAGGTGTAACAATGGTCCATTTGGGAAAATGTGACTCATCTCCAATCAAGATTACTTAAACGATTCCAAGATGATTTCACTTTATAGGTTTTGACTAGACTTAGACCCGTAGGTGGCCTACTAATTGGAAAGATTTGGTTAAAGGACTTGTTGTCTCTCTTAACATGAGAATTATTGTTTCTTTGGACTGTATGATTAAGAACTTTGGATTCATAATGTCTAAAGGATTTATTTTGTTTGATTTGTGTAGTGAACCCTACATATTTCCCCATGCCACCGGTAAGAGGAAAATGCGTAACACCAAAGATAAAACGTAGGCGAGTAAGGATACCTTTCTCATTTACCAATCTCACACTATGAGTAAGTGTGGGCTCAACACCAAATACATGAATGACGAAAAGTGTATTTTTTTTTGTATTTTTAATTGATTTTTCCTTCTTTGTTTGTATTGTGCTTGTTGGGAAGGAACATTTTCCCCCAAATCTTATCCTCATGTGACTAGTAGGATGTAAGGGTTTAACACCTTAGACTGAGATGGACAGGTAAAAGATCTAATTAGAAAAGTTTAGTGTTTTCGATTTAAAGAGATATCATATTTGGAAGGAGGATTTTCCATCAGTATGCTTTTAAACAAGACCATAGGTAACAATATTTGAAAGATTAGAAACCATAATAGGGATGAGGTACACAATGCCTAATAAGAACAAGATTAACATGTGTCTTATAGGTGAAGAGTGTGAAGATATGATGATGCTATGATTGAGATATCCATGCCATGAATGAACATTTTGTTGGTGAAATAATTTTTCGTGTGGCAAATTACGTGTTTCCACCAATGCTCACGGGGCTATGCCCCTCCTTCTTGTGTATGGGGAGGCTCCCATTATTGAATGTGAAACTATCCTAATTCTATATAATGTTTTGGGGGTGGCCAGTAGGATGGGGATCACACAGGAACATTTCATTGAACATGTGGCAAGGTGCTTATATGGGTTACAAGGGAGGGATTTATAGTGGTGAGGGGTGAAGGAGAGAAATTAGGAAAAGGAAGGTTGTTTTTTTTTATTAGGCAACAAAAGAGTTCACACGCAACAACCAAGTAGTTCATAATTTAATTAGAGGAATACAACAACGCAATTAGCGAGACTGAAAAAATAGAAACACACAACTCTTTAGGTTCATCTATCAAGGACACCAAGTTCCTTCTTGATCACTATATTTGCAAATTTGTAGAAAAGAGAGAGAATGGAGGAAAACATGAGAAAATGAAAATGGAATAAATGCAACTTTTATTTCTTGTGTAATGATGAATACAAAATTCAATTAATTTACAACAATCCACAATCGCTACTAATTACTATAACTTTCAAGATCCTTTGGAATGGAGAAGCCATTCCAATTTATAGCCTTGTGAATTTTCTTCTCATCTACCCCCCATATGACTCTTCATGTTCCTATTCTACTTGTGACCTTTCAATTGCCCTTAGAAGAGACAAATTAAGTACATATCTTATAATTTTGAGAGATTACTTTTACAATTTACAAATATTTTCACTTAAGCAAATAAGAAAAAATACCATGATTGTGTATAATGAAGAATTAGAAGAAAGGGAAAGAAGAGGAGAAGGGAAAGGGATTGACTAATTTTTTTAAGAAACTCCTTTTGATGTAAAAATTCTTGATCGAGGCATGGTGGTAACAATATTCTCATTCTACCAGATGCATAAACACCTCAGACCTCCGAATGATTGTTTAGAAACACTTTTGCAAGATCTTCGATGTGAGATTGAGACGAACACGTGAAGCATTCATGATAATGTATCCTTGATTTCAAATTTATAGTGAGGATCACTCTCTTTATCCTTAGGATTTCACAATTGTCATTCATGATGCACAAACCTCTTAATGTTTGTGTTCTTATCCCACACATTGCACTACAACATTGCAAACTTTGCCTTTACTAACCTGCGAGATGTGAGCTCTTGAAGGAAGAAGGATGAGATATTTCCTAGCTCACTTGTCTTGGCTAGCTCAATCATCTCAACTCAACTCAACCAACTCTCCCATTTCAATTAGCTCAACTCAACCAGCTCACTCGGCTCACCGATCTTAACTCAACTAACTCACTTAGCTCACTAAGCTCAATTCACCCGACACCGAGCTCAAAGACATCACCTCAACCAAATCACTGAGAGATGATGATGGATCCAACTTGACCAATGAGATATGATGACATATTTTTAACTTGAATTACAATAGATATTTTAAATATTTCTAATCCCTTCCAACTACACAATGTCACCGAATTTCACATCTACACCTTGATATGCCCCCGCCTTTTCTCCCAGACACAATTGTGATCGAATGATGATGCCCTAAGACCTCCATGAAGGGTGAATTACATTTTTGAGATATGTATCCACCTTTCAACCCTGTAAGGATGTTAAAAATCAATGAGATGAGGAAAGCGAGTGAACTACAACTTTCTGCGTCCAAAATAGAGACTTTCTATTTTTAGCAGGTAGGACCAAAACCTACTATTTTGGGACATATCACCTATTTTTCTCAAATTTGAACCTCTTAACCTTATGGAACATTCAATTATCCTTAGTTGATGATGCCTTGCTATTTTTAGCGAGTTGATTTTTACTTTTTTGTTTTTTTATGAAAACTATCAATTTTACCTTGCATGTTGTTTTGTCTTTGTTTCCAAATGAGTTAAATGATAAAAATTGAAATTTGAAGGACTTACTATTTTTATCACGTGGTTGGGAATGAAATATTATATTTTTAGAAACTAGTAAAAAAATTCCTTGGTTTGCATCAAAAAAATCTCTTTTAGATTCACCTACTAGTTACGATCTTGTGTTCAGCTTTTCCTTGTGTTCCACCAAATAGGAATACTTGGAAATTAAAAAATAAAATTTTAGGAGGTATGGTTTGTAGGTATAAATATTTCATGGAATCCATTAATGGATTCACTGAGCTTTAGTCTCACGGGATGCTTTGGAGAAGAAAAAGGAGCTCAAACCCTGCAGTAATCAATTTCCTTGTTTGTTGGCAGTGAGAAAAGATTCATTCTTGCAATCATGGATGATCTGGGATAATTTTGACAAATAAATGTTTATTTAAAGTCTCATATCATAAAAATTGGCTTCCACCTCAAAGTGAGTGAATAAAGGGCTTTAAAACAGCAGGTTTGAGCTTTAAGCTTCCCGATGTGTTTTTGAGTAGAAAATTCTAGTAGTAGTTAGTGATTTTTTTAGTTTTTCAAATTTTTGACATGGGGTGAATTTTTTTGTCCCCTATGTCCTATTAGAATAGGGAAAATAGGGTATAAAAATATTCCCTAACCTGGGCTTTCCATGTGTCACAATATGGTTGGACGAGAGGGAAGTGAGGAAAAACAAGTCATTTAACACTGAAGGGGAAAACTGGGTCATATGAAGAACTTGACTGGGGGATAGAGAGGGGAAAGTTTTCTTGTCCCATCTCTCCCCTTAGGATATGGAAAATATGGATAGAAAAATATTCCCTTCCTTGGTGATGACAAGTGGCACACTTTCATTGCACGACGGGAGGGGCTAGGAACAAGTAAATAGGCTTGCAGAGTGTTTATCGGGGTCATGTGAGGAACATGGAGGAAAATTTGGGGTGGGAAATATTTTCTTGTCCCCTCTGACCCCTTGGGATAGTGACATGAGGGACACAAAAATGTGCCTCAACCTAGAGGTGACATGTGTCCTCTTGCAAAATTGATTAACTCGTGAGAGAGAGAAACTTAACGAAGATGTTGTTGGAGCTCCAGGAGGTTTTTTCTAATGAAACATTATATTAATTTTACTCCTAAGATCCTTTAAAGATAAATGGGATGGGTCTCATCATTCAAGTATTCTTGAAACTCCTTGAAATATCTCCTTTTCCTCGGGACAACAAGATGTGTCTGCATAGTTTGAGTTTCCCTGAGAGATAATTGAGTATTGTGAAAGATTTTAAAATTACATCATATAGAGAATTATTATATATTTCAAATGAATACTTGATTGAATCCTAACTCCTTACAGAGATCTCGAATCATCCGTGGAAGATCAAGTACATGTTTTGACCACTCCTTCGCACTGAAAAATCCAATGTTACATTATTTATTCCTAAACCTCAAAACTTTCTTAAATAAGTTCTAACATGTTCCTATCTCTTCAATACCATATCCATATGATTTTGAGCCTTTCGTACCATCCTTGAGGATGTTTTCCACTCCCAAGAACGCCAAATTAACCTTTTTAGGCCCATTTGAGAAACTAGTCGTTGGAAGCATCTCACTAAATGATATTGTTGATCTTTCCACATCATTACAAACACCTGTAATTGATTTTTAATCATATTATAAGAACTTTCAAGGTCAAGATGGACATGCCAAAACTAACAAACCGACCAGAGAGGGTTTTGGGAAGACTCGGAACAAATTTTTTGAATTTGGCTAAACTATCAAGCTTGAGACTTTGAAAATTTTATGCAACACATTTGCATGACAAAAAGTTTATAAATGTTTTTAGATGAATTAGCCATACAAGAAACCTCCCTAATGTGGAGATTACATGCGGATAAGTAGTTTTTGCATCTACATTTTTATTTTTATAGAACACTTTGATGAAATGATGGTTGCGGGATATATTTTTTTACTTTTTAGGATTTTTATTTTTTTTTTTTTGGATTAGTGTTAGCGATGGAATCATCATTTTGGAAGAGGTCCATGATTATGTGAGTTGAATGGTTCTAATTTACAATACTTGGGTGGATGATGTCCAAGTCAATGGAGTAGATAGATATATTTTTAATGATCTTATGATTTGATTGGTCTTATTTTACGAGACTTTGGTGGATAAAGTCCAAGTCGAGGGAGTAGATAGAAATATTTTCAATGAATATATGATTCAATGAGTTTTGTTTTACAAGACTTGGGTGAAAGAGGTCAAAATAAATGGAGTAGATAGAAATATTTTCAACAAATCTATGATTTGATGGGTCTCAATTTATGAAACTTTTACGGAAAATATCTAAGTCAATGCAGTAGATAAAAATATTTTTATTAAATCTATGATCTGATAGGTCCTGATTTACGAGACTTGGGTGGAAAAGGTCCAATTCAATGGACTAGATAGGAATATTTTCAATAAATATATGATTTTATGGGTCTTGATTTACGAGAGTTGCGAGGAAAGGTCTAAGTCAATAGATTAGATAGAAATGTTTTTAATAAATATGTGACTAGATGGGTCTTGGTTTACAAGACTTGGGAAGACGATGTCCAAGCTAACGGAGTAGATAGGATGATGTAGCATTTTTCTTATACTCGATTCCTAGGCACACTGAAAACTTCATCCAAATAAATCAACGCTCACCCAAAGCACGCAAATCTACTAGGTCCCTCTTTTGTACTATCTTATAAAGATGTTAGCATGCATGTTTGTAATAACCATAATCAGAGTGTATATTCCATCACAATAATCAGATCCATGAGCTCAATTTGGAAACACACATAATAAGAAAGCATAGTGATCACATAAGAATTAATATCATATTTACCATACAATCACCATGAGAAGACATGTCAACAACTAATATCCATACAAAACAATCCATTGTATTAATTCATCAAAACCATGATCTCGAATACATCACAAAAATTACTAGAGAGTCTTGCCCACTTTGGAACAGAGGGTAACATAACTTTGTAATACACAATCATGTTGAAACAACAAAATATAATACATATATAGGGTTTGGGAATTTCCCTTCACCACCTATGCACTCTCAAAATAGATGCATGCCAAAATAGCCATGTTTGCATACAAAGATAACTATAAATCATGCAAGCTTTCCTAATAATAGATTATCTCTATAATTAAACCCTGATCTAATCCTATTATTATCTCGATCTCAACATGTCTCTTGATCTCCCAATTTTTCCCAAAATAGCCTTTCCTTAGCCTTGAAGTCTTCATGTCTTTACCTTTCTTTAACTTCACTCCACCTTCATCTTCATATTCTTAGCCCATGTCATGCAAACCGACTAAGTCCCAAACTCTATCTTTCTGGTGCGAATCCTTAGGGTGCAATTATGTCAACTTCTCATGCCTATTCATGTGCCCCATTTTTATACGCCACTACCTCATGTGTCTTTGATACTTAGTAAATAATTCACCAGGGACAACATTACTCCACACTAATTTCATTTCCGCCCTCGGTAATGAGGTATCTTACCTTATCCCTCTAAAGAATAAAAGAATCAAGTATGAATTAAATAATTAAACAATGAAATAATAAAATAATTAGCTATATATTCAGAGCACTTATTCTTCAAAAGGTAGTAGAAGTTTGGGGTACTCATTTTTAACATTGGATTCTAACTCGTTCAATCGCTCACCCTTCTTCACTTTAGCGGGAATGTCTCCAAGATTTGCATCCATTTTCCCGTGGTCATGGTCTCACCCCTTTGACACACTGCCATCCATCATATCCATGTGTCACACTATTAGTTTTCAAATCTCCTTTATTTTGTCATCATGATGGTCCCTGGCTGCTCTGAGCATTTCACACTTCTTTGCTAATAATGCTAGCCTCTCCTCACATCCCAAAGTATCATTCTTATTGGCCATAAGGACTTCATTCTCTTATACTAATTTCTTTATCATTATTATATGTCCTAGATCTTCAAACATTCTTAGCACCAAATTTTCTCATTTTAATTCATCCTTTATAGCTTGGAGTATGGAATCATACTCAATTATGCGAGGCACAATCTGTTTATTTGTCCTTCCCTCCTCAGTTGTTTCCTTCTCCTTCTGAGAAGCTATTTCCTTCACACTTAGACTATGCACATTGGTTCCCTCTTCCAACAACAAATATACTAAGGTCTGTAAGTAATGCAATGTTGATTGGAAGGTACTGGTTACCTTTTCTTCATATTATGGCCGTGCCTTCAATATATCTTCTCTAATCTCCTTGGCCATCTCGAGGAAAGTTTTCACCCTATTCTTTTTCTTCTCCTTTTCTTCCTTTAGGATTTGGAATTCCTCTTCCTTTTCCTTTATTTCCATGGGAAAATTCCTTAAAGTAGCATCTTTGTATATATTCCAAAGTGCATGACCTCTGTTGCTATCTTAGTCAGTGTGTTTCTCACTTGCTCATTAGTAAACTCCATGGGCTTGATCATCACATGTCTCTCGTGTGGAGATTTATTCATTCTACACTTAAAACATGAGTCATTGCACACATTGAAGTCTAGTTCATCCATGTGGGTCTGTATGCTCCATGAAAATTACTTCCTTATACATAGGTTAGCACTCTTAGGGTCCATTAACTCCCATCCATAAATTTTCTCTGTCGTAAGGGTGCTCTGGAACCTAGAGCGTATAATATTCATTGGTTCATTGATGTACCTAAAGTTTAGTGTCTACACCATCTCTTCCTCCTTATTTTCACCGGCGTGCTCATCTATATGTTCTTATGCCCCTGCTCCATCTTCATTCTCCTCTCTAATTCCACCTTTAGATCCACCAGGTTGGCTACTCAACACTATATTCCTTTTCTCGTATCTCCTCCATCTTGGATTTATTCTTCCTACTCATGAAAACTCATGTTTGGGAATTCTATATCAAATTGCGGTTGCTTGTCTGCTAAATGCTTCATCTTCTTGTATTTCAAGGCTAGGTGTGGAACCATCATTTTGTGTGGTCCCATATGATAACTTCTCCTCATCACTATCCTTCACAGGCACATACTTGCACATTTTATTTTTCTCTTCCTTTCTCTTCTTCATGGGTGTCATGCGTGGTGACCACCTCACTGGATGTGAGGTCCTAATGCCCCCATCTGTACCCTTGTGCTTCCTGTGAAGTCTCATCTTGCTATGATCAAGCATTGTACTATCTTCTTTCTCTTCTTCTTCCCTCTTGAGGACATTCTCTATGTCCTCATTTTCCTATCTTGGCGGTGAATCATCAAGCTTCCTCTTCATGCCCACGGTTTGTTTTCCCTTCGAGGGACCTAGAAGTGACATGTCCTCACAATAAATTTATTTTCCATCTTTGAATCTTAGCCTTAAGTAAACATATACGCGTGCGAGCTTTATTTTCCCCACAGCCATAACCTCCTAAGTGAAATCAATATTATCAGACTCCATTGTTTCCACATATGCCTTCTTAATAGGGTAGACATATTTTTTTATGCAGAATGTGAATATCTATGTCTACTTTATCCACATCAAACTATAACTTACATGCGTTATGCGGCAACCCGTTCAACAAATCCTTAAAATAACATGCGGTAAAGAAAAAGGGAAACTTACACCAAGGGATTTTATCACTGGTCTTCATATAAAATTTGCCCAAAAAAAAGTGTTGGTATGTTGTAAACTCATGCTGCTTCTCAAAAACACTGGACAACTCCCTTGGGATGTGCCACTCTCCTTCAAAAGTGTCACACATCCTTTGGTACCATTTTTCTCGTTGGCTACTTGTAAGTGCTAGGATGGTGCCTTGACATGTGAACTTCACAAATTTCTTCCTTGGCGACTTGTTCTCCATGGGGTACTATATGGAAGAAAATCAACACGTGACCTTCAACCACACTTGACTCCTTGAGGTCGTGCAAGGCAGCAGTGTAGAAAATGTGAATGGCTAGGTGGTAGCGAATATGGTAATGGATGATAGTGTGTAGATAGGTTGTCAAGGAAATGCAACACCTCTAACTATAAATGGTCAAATATTCTCGTCAAGTGTAATGAAAGCCTCTCTAAATTGGGTGGCTCAAATGGAGAAATTGGAAAGGATGGAAACATGGAGATTCCAGTCAATATCAAGCTCAAGATATCTTTTCTATTGGTTATGGAACTCGTGGGAAACTAAATGGGGCCTCATAAATCTTTCCAGAAAAGGTCATGGAACAATTAAAAGTGAGAGGCACGATTTTGTTCAGCTCTATGGATGGTTGGTAGGTTCGGTCCAAAATGAGAGGGCTCATTGAGCTTCTTCGTTTAGATCGTTAAATTGTCTAATGATATTCGACGGCAATGGAAATGTTTGAAATACTAACTCTCTCAATCTAGTTTCTATGTCCAATTGGTTCTTGGTTCCATTCGGTGGGAACCAGTAGGATCACAACCATAAATTCTTTCTAGTCATGGTCCCTCTATGGTCATAAGAATGATCAAGATCCTAATCCTAAGGGTGGTTAGGCATTCTACGCTCACGAATGGTCCAATAATCATAAGCACGATCAACTACAATGTTTAACACGTTGATATGTTCTATCCTCTTGGGGTATTGGGCCGAAGTGTTGAGGACAAGAAGACAAAGTCTTGTATCAATGTTCGTGAGTAGTTTAGGTCCATTTGGTTGTGGGACCAGTGGATCATAGGTGAAATTTTTCTCTTCTACGGACCTTTGATGGTCATATAGATGCTCAAGGTAATATGTAATTTGGTTGATTCAACCAATACTCAAACACTTTATCATCTTCAATGTTTAATGTGTCTATTTTTGGTTGATTCTTTGTATGTATCTAGTTGTCTTGAAAACGTTGTACCTAAGGCCCTTATCTATGTTTGCAAGTGAACCTTCTAGGTTTGGTTGTGGTATTATTGGTTTAAAGCTAAAATGTTTGGGTTCTTTGGTGCCCGTAATTGTCATATGAAATGTGATTACATCTAATTAACTAAAACAAAATAATAAAGCAAATCAAATCTAAATTTTTTTTTGTATTTTCTAGAATATAAATGAACAAAGAAAATGAACGATTAATCTAACAAAGGAAATATTTTTGGATTATTTTTCTGATTTTTAAGAACAAAACTTCTAATCTAATAAATGAACCTAATACAAACAATTAACTAGGTGTAGCTAACTGCTTGTGCAAATGGTGTTAATCTAAATCCTAAACAATTAACTAATTGAAATCTTTCAAATAAAATCTTCAATCTTACCTTAGAAACAAAGAATAAATCATAGCCTCAGAGAAGCTATTATTCCCTGCAACTTCCCTGGCAATGTTGAAGAAAAAACTTTCTAATTTGATCTGATCTATTGATGACTTGATAATTGAAATAATGAAAGGATTTATCTACTGTATTTGATATGAACTTTGAAATGATAAATTCAGAATTGATAATTGCATGAATGAATCAAACAACACCTCCAACCTAGATATTGTAAGAACTGTGGAAAATCTGGTTGTAAGAGTATTGTCCCCTCAGTTTATCCTTTCAATATTTGTGTCCACGTGAGTCCAACAGATGGGAATGCAACAACAACAGAAGAAGAAGGATGCGGGAGAAACAATAACTTGAATTGGTAGACTGGGAAGCAATGCAAGTGGAAGAGTGCAAGCACAATTGAACTGAGATTGGCTTTGGCAATTTCCAGCAAGAAAGGCAACAACTTTGCAATAGCAAGAATACAAATTTTCTCCAGTTTTTCTTGCACATAAGCATGGTATTTATAGGAATTTAGCTGGGAAATGGTTGAAGCCATTTGATAGCCAAAGGAGGACATAAAAAATTGAAGAGGGAGTTTAAACTATTAATAACCATCAATCACAAATAGAAGTGCAAGAATAGATTGCCACAAGGTAGTTGGGCCTTGGAATCATCTAAAACAGACAAGAAACACATCTAAAAATGGAAGTTAAGTGAGATAATTCCACGTCAAAATGTGAGTGAACTCTTTGGAAAATTTTCATAGGACATCCGCCCTATGCAGGGTGGTGGTTTTGACACTAAAGGTCAAAACTACTCTAAAATGTAGTGGGAAGCTAGGAAAAAGCATGCGAGGGCTAAGTAAGGATGTCTAGGCTAAAAATATATACTGTGAATGGGTTTGGAGCTCAAAAATATTCTGAAAGGATATAAATCAGCATTGAGGACTTTTATAATCTGTTTTCCAACAATGTAGCACATGCAATTTTGAGTGCATACAGGTACTTCCACATCTTCTCCTTTGGCCCGTCAGAACTCTAATTTAACAAAAACTATAAGGAGCAAGATAGTTCCCAAGTTATCTTATCACCTTTACCAACCTAAATGCATGCTTACTCCACTATGTTTTCTACAATATAGCCCGTAATATTATAGTATGTATCTTATGCGCTATATACAACTTGTGCTTGTTCACCTCCTTCAACCTTTCTAAGGCACCTAGTTTGCAACTAACTGTGGTACATCGCTACCCTTGTAGCTCTATCTTCTATATTTGCAACATTGAAAGCTCTCTCTCCATTATGATAGTTAAATACAATGACCATTTCCTCTACTCCTTTGTCATCGAGAGGTCACATGCAATCTTTAAACTAGAGTCATGTGTAGTGCCCACTTCCCTTTGACACCTTTTGGATACTTATTTTGATACTTGTGTGATTACATTATAGACATTATTATGTTTTGACTTAGTGTGATGTTAGAAATTTGATCATGGATTATTATTGATCTAGATTTGATTATGATGCATGATGATTATTAGAGACACCTTATATGTGGATGATGATACACTATTTGACATGGATGTTTTATGGATGTTGTTCGGACATGTGATTTCAGATATTATGAGTAGATCTAGAAAATGGATATTATATGATGATGATATAGTTGTTGATTAAAAATGCAAATGATGTAGTTGTTACTTCGATGTTGTTGTGATTCATTATATAGTTGATTTTGTGATTTTATTTGTATCATATTGGATGTTCTGATATGGCCACGAGGCCGAAGGAGGTATTTGTATTTTGCAGGTTAAAAATATCACAACAAAACATCGGGGGATCGGAGACCAACCAAAATGGAATTCTAGGTGAATTCAACAAGGTCACCATGGCAACTTGTTTTATTGTGTTGTGTGTTGTTTTGTTAGAGATTCCCATGGGGGGAATCATCTTTACATGTGCCCATGGGTTTGTGTATTTTATAAATGTATTTCTTTTATTATTGTTGTATGTATTTTATTAGTAATGTGTCCCTTTCTTTATTTAATTAAAAGTGTGATAGATTAATGTGAGAAATCTTATGATTAAAATTTAAATAAATCAAATTGGGATATGGGAAAGTAATTATAAGAGTTGTTGGTTGTTTGTATTTAATTTGTAAGGGATGTGTAAGTTGTGTAAGAGCTTGTGTAAGTCAAATTTTGGAGTAAGAAATACTCCACCTCCATGGAAATTCGAATTTGTCCTTGGGGCTATTTTTGGAGGCTTGTGGGACAAGTAAAACTTGTCCCATGCCTCTAAATTTAATCTACCAACCATACTTATGGATGGAGATGTGATTTGTGACTTTTATAATGAATTTTAATAGTCTTGTTGCATGTTTTTAATTGCACTTTCTTACATTTTAATTAATTTTTTGTCCCTTGAGGTGTGGGCTTTTTGGAGTGTGCAAGTAACTTGTCATATTTTCACCCACCTCTTTATTGAGCTTTGGAGAATGGAACTTTTTATTTTGTGTTTGAATTTGAGGATGTGTGATGTGGCATCCTACATGGATCCACATCATCCTCTTCTCTCCCTCTTCTATTTAATTCAAACTCTTTCCTTGTTTTGGGTTGTTGAATCATTTTTGTAACTTCCTTGGGGGCACATTTTTCTTGTTGGAGCTCTTGCGTTTGGAGGAAGTTTGGAGAAAACTTTGCATGCCTGGGAGATTGCTGTTTTGTAGACTGTGTTTTGGCTCTTGAAGCTTTTTGTTTGGACACCAAAGTAACCATGGAGAGGTAGGAATTTAACTCTCCTTTTTATTCTTTCATTTTCTTGCTTTGTGTTTTGTGAATGGTGTATGCTTTGATTTATTTGTTGGCTGGTTGGGTAGACTGCCTTAGGAAGGTATAGGAGAAGGCTATGGGGAATCCATGTGGGGGGCATAAGGAAATTCCATTGGCATCAAAATTTTGTGGAGGGAGTTTGGGTTTGGGATCCACCATGGAAAATAAATAGCTTGCATTTCTTACTTTGTGGGGGGCATAAGGAGGGATTTTTGGGGGGCATAAGGAAATGTGTGTGATGAATTATTTTGGTAGTTTTTATTGGTGGATGCCCAATTCCCAATTGGGAGGCATAAGTAGCTTCCCCCATAGACCTTGCTCCTTTGGCTTGCATGATCAAGCCTGAGTTATATTTTGAAATGTTTTTAAATGCAGTTGCGAACTGTTTTTTTTTATGTTGAATTGTGTTTTTAAAAGGAATGCGTATGTGAAAGAATGTTGTGTGTTGTGGAAGCCAGTTGTTGTCATGGGTTGAATTGCATCTATTATTGTATTCTGGTTGGGGTTGGGGGGCCAATGATGAAGGAAGGCTTCTCCTTTCATTGGATGTCTTGGTTGGGTAGAGAGTGTTGCCTTTCCCCCTCTTTTTGTTGTGATCAACTTGGAGAAAGAGAAAATGTGCATGTTGTTGTCCTAAAGCAAAGGAAAAATGTAGTTTGATAGTCCCTTGTGAAAGCATATTTATTTGTAATCCTTTCCCACTTGTTGTGGATGAAATTGTAACATGTATTTTGTGAAGAAGGATGTATGTAATTTGATTATGAAGTTAGATATTGGAATTGTGAAAGACATGTACATTTTGTATTGTTATTGGAAAGAAATAGAATTCTGTTAATTGCATTCAAGGAATGAAAGAATGTAAAGATGCTTCTCTTTTTGAAGTCAATAAAGAATTGCAAGTTCATCTCTCTTTTGCATTGTTGTGATGAAGTTGGAAATATCAAATTGTAATTGGAATCTCTGTTTAGGAATTGGGAAAAAGAAGAAATACGTGTGTAAGAATTATATGGCATTGTCTATTTTGAAATATATTAAATTGGAAATTAGATTTTACAATTTAACTTGGAAATGATTTGTTTAGGAACAAATAAATGCCTTGGATTAGTTTAGAAACTATATACCACACTTAAATGATAAAATGGATATATAGAGTTTTCCTTGAAATGAATCTCTGCAAATTTTAAAACTGCAAATTTAATCAAATTGTACAGTTTAGACCTGCACACATTAATCAACTCGAAACCTTAAAATTTAACATGATATAATAGCAAGGAACTCAGATTGACAAAGAAAACTTAAGAAAACAATTTAACCATTGCAAATTCGAACACAATCCCTTCCTTAGTTGTTTTTTGTCATTTGTTGGAAAAATTCAAATGTAAATTAATTGAACAAATTTAACTTCCTAAACCACTTTAAATCCTTCCTAGATCAATTCTCCATGTCTGTTTGGCATGTTGAGTGAAGGAGGAGATCCAATTTAATCAAATTTGAAAGTTAGAAATTACTAGTTTGCTAATTAAAAACCTATAGATAATTTTTACAAAATTGAGCCTATAAATTTATCAAAAAATAAAATTTATGATTTATGTGTAAAGATGGCATCGAGAGATTTCCAAAAAGTCCTCATTTTCCCAAAACTGGGCTTTCTAGCTCATGTTATGGCAATTTGCGCTTTTGTGCCTTAGTGGGAAAATTTGGGAAAATTTTCCCTAGCGGGCCCGTAACCCAAAAATTTCCCATCGAATTGCCATTAGAATTTTTTTGAAAATTTTAGCTCAGGAAAAATTTCATCTTTTCCTCTACCAGCCCTGACCAATCATAGGCTACCATGTGTCCTCATGGGGCAGCGGTGGAGGCGCGGTATCTTTTTGCCCTTTGACCTTTTTGAAAATTTTTGGAAAAAAATTCCATTTCGCCCCGCCGGCCCACGGCCAATCATAGGTTGACACGTGGCAGCTTTCGGTGCTAGCGGAGAGGGTAGACCCTTTGTTTGTTTTAAACTTTTTCTTTGGAAATTTTGAAACTTTCTCCCGCAGCCCCACAGTCCCACCCTCGCCTTGGTGTGACCCTTCCGCAGGCGCACGAACCCGCGCGCGCGTTCACCCCAATTCCCCCTTTGGCGAAACTCACCAAATCTCCCCACCGCTCCACCTATCTCCCTTCTCCCCATAGAAAATCATGGAGTGCCACATGTCCCTAGAGGACCCGCAGCACATGGACGCCAAATTGAATTTTCTCCCCCTTGGGTGAAATTGCCACAAAACTCCCACCGCCCCGCCCTTCCTTTCCTTGTTTCTAGCGATGACTCATAGGTCGCCACATGTCCTTGGAGGACCCGTGGAGGAATGGGCACGACCGGGATATTCTTCCCATGCAAGGAAATTTTCTAAATGCCTCCCCGCGGCCCACCGACCCTAAATTTTCCCTTCACCCCTGCTTGACACGTGTCCTCTTGGGGAAAATTTGACCCCTAAACTTCACCTAACCATATCTTGAGTTCTTGAAGAACTTAGGAGGACTTCTTTATATCACCGAAAAGGTGAGAAAATTTCCTATCCAATGGAATGATTTAGGGAAATTTTAGAAGTGTTAAGTATGAGAAAAATCAAGTTGAAACTCTGAGCCTATTAGAGAGTGGGTGTGGGGGTAGATTACTCCCTAAACCTAACTGAAACTTCTAACCCTAAAATTGAA
This sequence comes from Taxus wallichiana var. yunnanensis, assembly GCA_018340775.1. Taxonomy (NCBI): domain Eukaryota; kingdom Viridiplantae; phylum Streptophyta; class Pinopsida; order Cupressales; family Taxaceae; genus Taxus; species Taxus wallichiana. The sequence continues at coordinate 518,878,880 of CM031238.1, read as the reverse complement.
CCATGAGAACTTGATAATTGTTAATAAATGTAAATTTTGTTCTTGTAATTTTAGATTTGTTCTGGAACCTATTGAGGTAACTATTGCATTACAACTTGGTTGTAGACACTTCTAATAAAAAAATGTATTCCATAATTTTCTAGCTAATCCTAGGTTATTTCTTAGGTCTCAAGTGGGTTGTTTTAAACATGCATCATAGTTTGGTATCGTAGAGAAGTGGTTCGTAAGCTTGGACCATTGGGCACACTAGAAATCATGAGACATGAAAATTTAATCCTAGCACATTTTTAAATCTAGAAAACAACTTAGCTAAAAATAGTATATTTTAGTGAACATGGAAGTTGTGTAAAACTTAGAAAAATGAACTAACTCTCACTTTGTTCTATGTAGGAGGCTCAGACAGAGTGAGAGAAATGTTCACAGAGACTCAGACTTACCACCACCACCACCAGATCAAGGTGTAGCAACTATCATACCCAAGATTTTATAGACCCTTCAGTGATGTCAATGCTTGTTCTACGTTGAGGATTAGGAGGAGGACATGCAACTAGTCATGATAGAGCCCCTTCTATTGAGGTTCAGGTATCTCCTCGACCCAGCGAGGAGCATAGAGGAGAGAAATCCCATGCATAGAGAGAGGTCTCGGAGCCCTAGGCTTAGGGATGAGCGTGCAGAGAGACCTAGAGGCCGTCAAACCATAGTTGCAGATCACATCAGGGAGATCCTGAAGCTTTGGCCATCACATTACTTAGGTGACACGGGTGGATTTTAGGCAGAGGCCTGGCTAGTGAGCTTGAGTGGTTGCTTCAAGCTTTGTCCTTGTTATAGCAACACAAAAGCTTGTGTTGCGATCCATCTTCTAAGGGATGGAGTAGGAGTATGGTGGAGGACAAAGGAGTAGAAGCTACATGTTGATTCCGATATAGTGACCTAGGAGCTATTTGAGGAGAGATTCAGGAGTAGGTATTTGTCACGAGAGGTTCATACAGTAGAGGATCGATGAGTTCCATGACCTCGACAAGCTTCTCTTTCAATGTGAGTATAAGAGTAGATTTGGATCTACTCCGGTATGTAGAGTATATGTAGGATGAGAAGGTACGGATTCATAGGTTCATCTAGGGCCTAAATTTGGATATTGGAGGTGTAGTGTAGATTCAATGTCCACAACTTACCAGAGGCCGTTGAGAAGGCCTATATTGCAGAGGAGACTTGGGAAAGACCCAACAAAGCTAGGCTAGAGACTTAGTCGGAGCTACATACAATAGATACAAGATGATAGATCGAGGGGGTCGGTACCCCTTCCTCGTTGAGGACAGGTATAGAAAATTCATCCTTTAGGCCGCAACAACAACAATAGTCCCGCCCACCTCATAGACCTCCATAGAGAGTTGATGCACAAAGAGGTCGGAGTATGGGGCCTCCTCCTAAGGGTCCCATTAGGACACAGGGTGGACCTAGAGCTCAGTCAACAGGAGCTCGCTAGTAGAGGCCTTAACAAACCACAACCGGATCATCAGGATCCACACCATAGACTTCCAAGGCACCTATTGGAGGTGCTACTCATTTAGGAGGATCAGGAGGATGTTTTGGTTGTGGAGTTACTAGACACTTTTGGAGAGATTGCCCACATAACCCTATTAACAAGGGTAAGGCATGATTTCAGAACCGACTGTTGGTGACATGGGACGTAGCCACATGATTTATGCAATAGTTGAGAACCGCTAGCAGAGCATCAAAGCATAGTCATTGAGACCATAGGTAGCATTGGTGGTATTCCTACCTCTATATTGTTTGATTTTGGTTCTTCTAGATTCTTTCATTGCACCATCTTTAGTAGAGCGATGCAGGATGGTGGAAGTTAGGCAAGGTCATAGTTGGGATGTCGAGATGGATTCTGGAGCCAAGATCTTTGTAGAATCCTTAGTTAAGGAGTGTGTAGTGGATTTGGGACCTTTCACCACTACCTCGGATCTCTGTATCCTTCCTTTGGGCTCATATGGAGTCATTTTGGGTATGGATTGGTTATCTGCACACAGGGCCAGGATGGATTATTACCACAAGACTATATCTTGTGCAGATGATTTGGGAGTTGAGTTGGTGATTTCAGGGGTCAGGAGACCTATTTCTATTCGCACCATCTCCACTATGCAACTTAAGCGGTGTGTGCAATGGGGTTGTCAGATGTATGTTGTTATAGTCAGTGATAGATTAGAGGATGGGTCTAGTGGACCATCGCTAGATGATCATCCCATTTTGAGAGATTTTTTTGATGTTTTCCCGGGGAGCTACCGGGTTACCACCCCCATGTGAGATTGATTTTCATATATATCTAGTTCCTACAAAGAGATCCTATCTCACGAGCACATTATCAGATGACCACCCCAAAGCTCTGTGAGCTCAAATTACAGCTTGAGGGTCTATTGGAGAAAGGCCTTATCCATCCTAGTGTATCCTCTTGGGGTGCACTAGTGATCTTTGTGAAGAAGAAGGATGGATCCTTGTGATTGTGTATTGATTATTGCCAGTTGAACAAGGTAATGATCAAGAATCATTATCGTCTTCCTCGTATTGACGACTTGTTTTATCGGATGAAGGAGCCACAATTTTCTAAGATTGATCTTAAGTCGAGGCTATCATCGGTTTAGGATTTTGGAGATGGACATTCATAAGACCACCTTCCACATGAGATATGGGCACTATGATTTCATAGTGGTGCCTTTTGGTTTGACTAATTCCCCTACAGTGTTCATGAGTTTGATGAATGGGGTATTCAGGACCTTCTTAGATCGCTTCATGCTCATCTTCCTAGATGACATTTTGATATACTCACGTACACATGAGGAGCACAAGGGGCACCTTCGCCAGGTTCTTCAGTGTCTTTATGAGCAGTAGCTTTATGGGAACTTGGAGAAGTGTGCTTTCTTTCAAACAACAGGTACAATATTTGGGCCATATCATTTCGGGAAGGTATCATAGTTAATCCTTCTAATATTAGAGCCATTATAAATTGGCTAGCACTCACTATAGTGACCGAGGTGCGTAGCTTCATGGGATTGTCAGGATACTACCGGAGATATGTTTAGGAATTCTCTCGTATTACGCACCCTATCACTTCCCTTCGGAGGAAAGGGAAGAAGTTTGTTCATCGAGACAAATGTGAGTAGGCCTTCAGAAATCGAAGGAATGCCTCACCACAACACCTATTCTTACAGCCTCGGACCCACAGGGTGAATTCTTTGTTTACACAAATGCTTCTTTAGCGGGGCTTGGAGGTGTGTTAATACGGGAGGGTAGAGTAGTGGATTTTGAGTCTCATAAAATCAAGGATCATGAGCTTAATTATCCGACTCATGATTTTGAACTTGTGGAAGTTGTGCATGCTTTGGTTCAATGGAGACATTTTCTCGCTTGGTCGAGATTCACACTCGTGACAAATCATTTGAGTCTTTGCCACCTCTTCACGTAGCCCAATGTTAATGCTCACAATGCGGTGTTGGATGGAGTTGCTTTGTGAATATGACATGGAGATCGAGCATGTGAAAGGGAAGGGGAATTTGGTAGTAGACACTCTCAGTAGATGGAGACATGTGGCTATGGCCACCTCAGTGAGCACAGATTTGTGTAGCAGGATTCTTCAGTAGCTTCCTCTTGACAACTTCTACATTGTAGTACGAGAAGAGATCGAGTCACAAATACCCCTTAAGGGGAAGTTTGATGGTTTTACCTTAGAGGTAGATGGTCTTCTCATGCACAGGAGGCTGGATTTATGTTCCCAAAGAAGGAGGCTTGAGGCGGGACATCTCGGTAGAGGATCATTGTGTACCCTATTCAGCCCATCCTGGGGTGAAGAAGATGGATGCCACCTTGAGATAGTTGTATCATTGGAGAGGACTTGTCAAGATGCGGCTTAGTTCGTGTCACAATTTTTAGAGTGCTAGAGAGTCAAGGAAAAGCATTAGCATCTAGCAGTCCTTCTTTATCCTCATGCTATACCGAAATGGAAGTGGAACACCATTTCCATGGATTTTATTGTTGGGCTACCGATGTAGAGATATCACCACACGCCATCATGGTCACGGTTGATACATTAACAAAAGTGGCTAACTTTTCTCTAGTGAAGATCACTTATACTGCCAGACTAGTGACACGATTATATTTGGACAAGATTTTTAGGTTACACGGGTTTCTGCAGAAGATCATTTGTGACCACGATCCTTTATACACTTCACAATTTTGGACTACCATACAGTATGTCCTCGGGATGAGGATCAACTTCGGCACAACATATCACCTTGAGATAGATGGACAGATTGAGCGAGTGAATCAGATTTTAGAGGATATTCTCAGGATGTATGTGATGGATCAACAATCTAAATGGGAGGAGTACCTGTACTTAGTGAATTTTTCCTACAATAATAGTTTCCAGAGTTCTATAGGCATGGCTCCTTTTCGGGATTTTTATGGTAGATATTTTAGGACACCTCTTAGCTAGGATAGGCTAGAGGATAGGGTATCTCTTGGACTAGCTCTTCTACATGACATGGAGAAATAGGTGGTGTTGATCGGACAAAGATTACGGGAGGCATAGGATAGGCAAAAGAAGTATCCCGATCAGCATAGGATCGATCATAGTTTTGATGTGGGCATAAAGGTGTTCCTTTGTTTCAGGCCATATAAGAGCCCTATCCATTATGGAAAAGGTTCTAAGTTAGCTCCTAGATTCGTTGGTCATTTTAAGATCTTGGAGCGTATCGGCCCTTTGGTTTATCGTCTAGCATTGCCACCCAACTTGTCTCACGTACATGATGTGTTTCATGTTTCAATTCTTAGGAGATATATTACATATCCATCTCATGGCTGTATTGGACATCATTACGGTGTAGGATCAGGGGCAGGTGATGGTGGAGCCCGTTTGCATCCTAGATCATAGGACCCTGGGCCTTTGAGGTAGAGAGGTTGATCGGTTTGGGTGCAAAGTGGGACAAATATGATGAAACCGTAGCTACATGGGAGGATGATACATCATTATGAGTTTAGTTTACACATTTGTTTCGATGACTTCCAGGAGAAATCAAGTCTAAGGGGAGGGGATGTAGTGCCCACTTCCCTTTGACACCTTTTGGATACTTATTTTGATACTTTGATTACATTATAGACATTATTATGTTTTGACTTAGTGTGATGTTAGACATTTGATCATGGATTATTATTGATCTAGATTTGATTATGATGCATGATGATTATTATAGACACCCTATATGTGAATGATGATACACTATTTTACATGGATGTTTTATGGATGTTGTTCGGACATGTGATATTGGATATTATGAGTAGATCTAGAAAATGGATATTATATGATGATGATATAGTTGTTGATTAAAAATGCAAATGATGTAGTTGTTACTTCGATGTTATTGTGATTCACTGTATAGTTGATTTTGTAATTTTATTTGTATCATATTAGATGTTCGATATGGCCATGAGGTCGAAAGAGGTAGCATAGCTATGATGGAGGTCTGCCAATCTGCACCCATGTATCTAAAGTAAGCACATTAACTTTCATTCCTTTGTTAATCAATATATTGCTCAATATCCACCCATCCACAACAAACATTCGAGTGATCTCCTTGTCATTATCCAAGCTATAAGGGGGTTATTAGCATGCAAGATCATCATCCATTCTCATTACCTATGTGTGTTCCAACTTTCATGATTTGTTCCTTTAAACACCATATTTCACCCTAAATATTTATAAGCACCTCCATGGTTTCCTAATAAACCTCCTTCTGATATGTTGGATTTGGGTATCTTGTATGTAAAACCTCCCCCTAGTAATGGTAGGCTTATGTTGTAATGTTTCTTTGGCATGTGTAGCTTCAAAGACGTGTATTAATCTTCACAGATATTACCTCATATTTCGGTGCCAACTTTGGCATCCATTGATTTTCCATGGAACATTATATTTTAACCATCCCTACACCTTTCTTCTCCTATTTGTGTTTCTTGCTAGGATGCCCATATAAGTCCGGCACTCCTCATAGTTATGATTATTTCCACAAAAAGAACAAGTAATATTATGAGGGCATTCGTGCCTATAGTGGTCAGGAGATCCGCATGTATAGAATGTTCCATGAGGAAACTCAAATCATCCACCACCACGGCCTCATCCCCTAAATCCACCATGGTATCCCCGACATCTTCCATGAACTCCTTCAAATTTCCCTTCATTATAATCATAGCACCCTTGAGTGTGATCACGATCATGGTGCTCACTTTTACCTTTAGATTTATCTCGATACTCCTATTTTTCGTACACCAATATCAATGGCATCATAGATCTGATCAATCAACCTATAATCTTCGGTATTATGAGTCGTGGACCGAAAATCTTATAGTAGCAAGATACGTTCTTCCTTATCACATGTTGTAACAATGGGCAGTGGCTTGCATCATGGTCTAAATTACATATCTCACAATCTAGCAATAATGAACGCACCGACTTGCAGGGGACAAATATCTTTAGTATGCCCTTTTACTTCACAATTTGTACACCAAATCCTAGTGCTTGTCTCGTGTCTTTGAATTGGTGATAGTTTCTCCAACTATTTTTCCATAGGCTGTAATGTCTGAGCTTCTAGGAATGGTCTTACTCTAGTTTCTATACTTCGACTACCTCATCATACATTGTTGCTTCAAGAACTTCATACAAACTATATGTCTTATGTGACAAAACTTTCCTAAAATGTGTGATCAAGCCTCTAATGAACCACTGTGCATGTTGAATTGCATGGATATCATACGAAATTTTAGAAAAAGTGTTTTGAAATGAGCATCATATTCCCGAACACTCTCAGTAGTGCCTTACTTAATATCCTTAAGTGCACTTATACTCTTTTGCTCAAACTCAGGGATATAAAATTCCATAAGGAAAGCATTCTGTAACGTTGTATAATCTACACAAGTTTGATTAGGGTCAAAATTCCTATACCAACCATGTGTACATACCGCAATGTAGTTCTGAAACTAATTTTCATTGCACTCATAAGTCATGATCCCTTTTTCATGCCACACTATCTCACACATGTGCACATGCTCAGTAGCATCTTCTATTCCCTATACTCTGGAATATGAAGTGACATCTCCATGTAAATATTCTGGGGTTGGTAATGACCATGCCCACCGGATCTAGAACCTCTTATTTTACCTCTTCCTTCGAGACCCACCGATCCACCGGAACTAGAGCTACCTATGCCCCCTAATCCTCCACCCGTAGTAGGAATTGAACCGGAGGATTTGTTTCCTATGTCCCAATAGTGGTACTAAATTGAACTCCTACAGTCTATGAGGTGGTACTACTCCCAGAGGTGAGTCTAAAATTCTACATGCCCGGGTTTTGTCGATGACGCACCTAAAAAGGTACCTCTAAATAACAAGGAAGATGACTTCCCACCATAGATGTAATTTCTATTTGAATTACTCATGTTATTCTATTGCCCAAACTAGCTTGTTGACTACTGGTTATACTAGAAACTTGAAAATCAAGTGCAAGGGATAGGTTCATGTAGATTTAGATGCATGCGCTGTGGCCCATGTCGTCTCTGTTGGCGTGCTCTCATAAGAGGTCAATGAGGGTTTCTGTCATGTTTTACCATATGGGGAGTTCCTTATACTTTGGCTCTATGCCCTCTACATGAGTTTCAAATCCTTCATGAGCCATCTCTCTCCTCAATGCCATACCTTCTACAATCTTGCGTTGCTTTCCTAACTCCCTCTCGTGTGCCTCATTGAACTTAAGACACCTTTCTTCTCTTTACCTCTCTACCGCTAGGTCCGCCATCCTTCACCAATCTGCTCCCTGCCCACATGCATGGTGGGGTTTAGCTAGCCATGGGATTCTCTTTCGAGTTCGGGGTTACCAATAAGATCTTAATTTTCAAAGTGGAATGCCTTGCTGATAGGTTCCCCCTGGATAACATAAAAACTAGAACTCAACTACTTATGGGCAAGAATGAGTTAAAATTGAGTACTCCAAAATATAGCTATTCAGAACACCATGGAACCAAGTATCCATAGTGCGTGTCCAAATCATATCAACATCATAGAGGGCCTAAAATTCTTCTTGTGTCCAAACAAGTGTGCAAAACCTCCAATTCCTTTTAGACGCATAAAAATCATCCACTCATACAGCTCTATCAGAAAGATAGCAAAGAAAATCTCATATAAATAGTCATACAAGTTCTTCTCCACCCATGCACGCACATCAAACTTAGATCCAATGTTGAATCTCTGAGTGTATTCTTCTTCCAGATCTACTATCCACTCCTCAACACTTGATAGGGTCAACAGGTACGTCTTTATCATGAAACATCTTGAAATAAGCTGAAAATGAGGTCCCAAAGAATGTAACCAATGATGCAGCCTATAATTTATTGTGAATAACCCAGGACATGTTGGCACATAACTTAGCTTGAGATGAGTGCTCACCCAAAGCACGCAAAGGTACCAGTCCCTCTTTAGAGTTGCTTGTACATGATGTTAGCATGATGATGTTTAAACATATTTAGATTCATAACTAGAGATAAGCATTCCACAATGCATAATCCAGATTTATATCCTAGAGATTCATAATAAATGAACTAAACAATAACTATAATAAGATTAACCATACAAGAACCAAATTTAGTTATGTCTAATACCATTATCTCGACCAATATACTCCATTTCATTAAACACTGTAAAACACAAAAGATTTTTACACTACATCAATATCTCCATGAGTCATGTGCATGTCAAAACTAGTAGCACAACTCTACAATAATTCACCACTTACTAAACTACGCAAATCAATACATATTTATAGGGGTGGGGACTTGCCCTTCACCACCCATGCACTTCTCAAAATAGGTCACATGCTAATAATAGCCATGTGCCTTTACAATAGTATGCACAACATGCAAGTGTTCTAACAATAGATGTCCTATAGTTAACTCCAATTAGAAATTCTATTATTATCTTAAACTATGCATAGTGCTTATCTACCACTTGTTCCCAAAATACCATTGTGTGTAGCACAAGTCTTCATCTTTATGTGTGTTCCACGTGCTATCTCCAAAAATAGTCCCAATTTTGGGCACTTCAATACTATTATAGCACCGTTCACTTCGAGTGCCCTATATTCATGCATCCAATACTTGGATTATTTTTGGTTACTCAACAAACACATGGCAATAAATTGTAGGTTGGTGATCCTCTAGTTCATCTTCTACTAGTTCTTTAACATCTCATATAATTTCAGCATCCTATTCATCCTCATTTCCTCCTTTATAGAATAACTTCTTCTCATCAAATTTGTGTCCCGGTCCATATTTTTTGTCATGGTTAAAACATAATCCTTTTGTCCTATTTTCTTCCGTTTGTTGAGGAGTCGGTGTAATTGGTTGAGTTAATGATGGGGAAGGGGTACTATGGTCTCTGGTGTTAGTGAAAGGTTGCCTCCCGTTGGTTCTTGACTTTAACCTTTCCCCTTTCGGACCGGACTTTCTTTAGTCTGCATGGTTTGAAATAATCTTTGTCTTCTTGTGTGGATGCATGAAGTTTTATATTTATCAGGTTGTTGTCGTTAAACCCTTCTCTATGGGCATGAATCATGTTGAGCTTTGTGTCAGTTGCAGTTTCTCTTTCTGTGCATACTGTTGGTTGTTTGGTCATAGATGATGGGTTTTCCCCTTCTTTTATTTTCCATGATCATGCCTTCTTTGTTATTTTTGTCCTAGCATCCGCGGACACGTGGTCGTCTTTAATTGGATGCGGCATGGCGGGTCTATTTGGTGAACTTGTCACTTTTGTTACATTTGTAAAAAATGCCAAATTGGTCTTGTGGCTCTGATAATTTCTAATTGGCTATTCAACAATATGAAGTAGCAAAGAAAATTTCTTACTTTGACCCCGAAGATGTACATGTGTCATAAGACGAGCAGTTGCGGGAAGGTGGGCCCTTTTGGAATTTTGAGGCATTATGGTGAAAGGTGTAAAAGTGTAAAAGGAATTCCTAGAGCCCACAAATGGACACGTGGCCATTTTAAAGTTAAAAGTGGGGAGGTGGGTCGTCGGAGGACTTTGGAACTTTTAGCCTTGTTTTGAAAAAAGGAGTAAGGTATAAAAGTGAAGCACGACCCCGCAAGTGCCCTAGGAAAGCCACATGTTAAACCTATATTGAAAGCGGTGGGCGAGGCCAGAATGTTTAAAAGTACACAATTCCTCTGAGTGGCATAAAATGCAAAAGGCCTCGCCTCAACTAAGATATTTTCCATGTGGATAGCCCAATTTTGAAATTTCAAAAATAGAGTTAACGACTGTAAAGCAATGCATTTAATTATGTCACCATTAATGCTCCTATTGTAAACAAAGGACCTTGGGGATGCAAATATATTCATCTTTTATTGCTAATTTGATGATCTTTCATCATTTTTATCTGTGAAGTGCTTTTGAAATATTGTGGGGCTCAATTTACGAACTAGAAAAGTGCAAAATTTTCCATCTTGAATTGGAATTGCTCAAGAACCTGCAGAAAACCAGTAAGAGTTTGAAACTCTTGTGTTTTGTGTTTGTTTCCATCGGAAAATTGGTTGAAGTAAAGTTAGGGTTTTTAAGACTATGTTGTTTTCTTCCTTGGGTATGTCGGGGTCACAAGTGACCTCGATAGGATAACAGATACAAACTTGATGAATGCCGACTTGAATGATTTTCATCAATGATTGAGTAGTGCCCACATGAGTGAATCCTTGAAGGAAATTCATGATAGTTGTATTGCCTTGGCGGGTGCTATTCCACTTTCTATCCAATTCCTAGAGTTAGTGTGGTATTGCATGATGAATTATGACTCTGAGAAGAGAGAAGTATTAGATGGGAGTGGGGATGTGGTGTTGACATTAACACTGGTAGCCATAAGGGTAATTCTAAAATTACTTGTAATTACAAACCCCATTACTATTGGTATCAAACTTGCCTTGGAGGATTATGAAGTAAAAAGAAGGAATTTACAAAGATGATAAACACAAAATGGCTCCTTACAGATAGAAAGGCATCTAGCCAAAATCCCCAAAAGACTAGGTTAGGGCTCAATTCATTGAAGAGGTTGAAGATATCATTGTGCTCCTGAGTCAGATGGTTGGTTTGGAGACTACAAATGAATTTAAAGAATGGATGTCCACCTACATATGGATTATCTTGGAAAGAAAAGGAGATATTTTTTGGGCTACTTTCATTTCTGATGTAATTCATGGTCATATGGCCACCCTGAAAGACTAAAATTGAAATGGGGAAACTACAGACTTGGAGTTTTATATGATGACTTATCTGGTATATAATGTTGTAGCACATAGGCGTTTCTTAGCATTATCACCACAAGCTGATGTTAAATGGTGCCCAATGCATGAAATTTTCCCCCAATTGCAATTAACTAATTTGAATGGAAATATCATATTAGTAAATGATGCTTTCATTGCACCAATTATTTGCTTGTTCAAACTAGAATGGGGGTAGTATAGAATTTACTGAGCATGCAAGGCAAGCAATTATGGAGTATGGATGTTACTTCATTCAATACAAGAAGTTCACTTACATCAGAGTTAGTGGTTTTGAAGGAAAACCTTTCAAGTTGCCAAGGTATGTGGATGACAAGCTTTGTTTATGCGAATTGGCAAGGCAATTAGTGCCTGTGCACAAGCTAATTACTTGGGAGGCACAAAATGAATGTTAAATTCCCTATTAGAATTGGTAAGTTTTCTTGCCCCTCCATTATAAAATCTAGATTGATTGGAGAAGAAATGAAGAGCTTGGCCATGGAGACATTTGTAGCTAGGCCTAATTATGACATTCGGTGGGTGGTTAACAATGTGGCTAATACTTTTGAGCATGAGCCTCACTTTGAGGACTATTGGATGAATTGCAGAGATGAAGAAGATGTTAGGTTGAGAGATTTTTCAAGGATGACTTTGTCACAAGTTGTGGATTTCAAGGTTGTCGTCATTCCAGAAGGACTTGTTGATGATTTAAATACAGTAAGTAAATTCTATATTGATCAGAAGGTAGAAAGTCAACCCATAGCTCCCCCAAGTTGGGATGAGGAAGAATCTGATGATCCTTATATAAGGATAATAGATTTCATGAGGAGAACAGTGATTTGGTTGACCCAGATAAACATTGACCTATCAATATAGAACACAAAGATTCTAAATCACTTCAAAAGTCTGGGAAACTTGGATGATGATCTCCCACATCTGAGGGAGGGTGCTGATAAGATTGACCCATTAGGAGGAAAAGCTCCTTTATTGCCCTCCAGAAGGCCTACTGCTAGGCTTATTGATGAATGGACAACAACCACAAGTGAGATAGGTACTTCCATGTCTGCCCTCGGAAAAAACTAAAAGAATGCTCTTGAAATCCATGGAAAATGCCCCAATTACTCTGCTAGAGCCACTCCAGAAAAGGGAAAGGGTTTAGCTTTGCATGTGGTCCTCCCAAATGTTGTGCTAGAGAAACATAGTACTAAGAAGTTAATGAGTGTAGCTATCACAAGTGGTCATAGTCAGCCCAAGCAGCACAAAGAGGAAAAAAGGGCACCACCTAAATTGATGAAGTTTGAAAGGGCACACAAGAAGCCCAAAATTGTCCATCAGCAAGTCCTGGTGAGGGTAGGTGCCCATACACCAAAGAAATTCAAACATAGAGATGGGGTAATTGATCCCCCAAAAGTGGAAAGAACAGATAACAACTAGAAACAACAAGACATACCATTGCCGAGTATGGGGTAGTCAAGTCCTCTAATCCCTCATTCATTATTTGTGGAGAAAGAAGTAAAGGACACTCAGAGTTTAGTTCCTCGGGGGATGTTGCAGTCAATACAGTGGATGATAATTTTTACCTCAGGTATGGACATTCCTGAAGCTCTACTTGTTAGAGATATTAATACACCTCCAGTACAAACAATGAATAAATTTGAAAATATGCAAACTGAGGTGATTGATTTAAATACTATTAAGGGATTTTCTATGTTGGATAAGCTCAAGTTATCCATGGAGGAACCATTGTTAACACCAATAGGTAGTATTGAAAAGGATAAGGGATCAGAAGGAGATACTCATGTCTGGCAAGTGAAGAGATGGTTCAAAACACAGGAACTTCTTTCACAGAACAATTATTGTCGGTATCAAGCAAATCTGAACTAGTGGTAGAAAAGGATATGGATATTGAATTAATGGTAGAAGATATTGTGCCCACTCTTGTTAAGGTGGTTGAGAGTGATAATGTTCACCAAGAAGAAAAAATGTCTTTTGAAGATAAACTAAAAATGGCACAAGACTTAATTGTTGATGAAGAAATTGTCATTGGTGGAGAATCACAGTTTTCAACGGGGAGTGCGAGATCCATTTCCATTAGATCAACCTACCATAACATTTCCCAAGGTGCCACTTGGAAAAGAGGATAGTGATTTGGCAACTCAGCCAGTCGTGGGAGAAAAAGATCCCATTGCCCAAATTTCAATACAAAAGGGCAATGAAGTGAAAGTTCATACCACTATGTTTTCAGCCGAAGAAACAGCAAAGGAGGGCCCTTTGAAAATGGAGGTTGATCAGGTTAAGGATGACCAAACTAAAATTCCAAGGTAGGAGGAGAAGCATCCAGAGGAATCAACAGCCCGATTGAGACAAGTGCTCTAGAGAAGACAAAAATATTGACACAAAAGGAGCAAGAAGTATCCATGCAGATGATAGTTGTACCTGACAAAATCTAGCAAGGATTGCAAGAAACAAAGGTTGAAATAGGTTTGAGGAAGGGTTTGATTAGTGAATTAATGTTAAGTGAAGAAACATCCCTTCCTATTCAAGCAGTTGACCTCACTACCTTGTCTTTTCCAAAGGCAATAAGAGCCCCAAAGAAATCTAGAACCATCACAAGAACCCTTATTGATTCATCCAGGGCAAGAACTTTGGAAATAGTAACCCCTTTTGAGGGGAAGACAAGAAAAGATATAACTGATGATGATTACAGTATTCAAGTCATCCCTTGGGTAAACCATCAAGGGAAAAACTAAAGCAGGGAGTGTCTAAAGTTGTAAGCGGTCTTCTACAAAAGGTAGATGAGGATGGAATAACAAAGAAACAACTTAAGGAGCAAGTTAGAGCCTTAAATTCATGTTTTCAACAGCTGATAGGGAAAACTAGTCAGGAGCTAGTAGGTGCCTCTATGAACACCCTTGAAGGTATGGAAAAATTGAATAGTGTTGTTAAAAAGGTCCAAGCAGTGGACACTTGGGTTGGGCGATTAACTAAGAAGGGAAAGGAAGTTATCACTGAAGCAAGGACAAGATATGAAGATCTCAAAAGTTGCTTAGATGAAATTGATGGAGTAATTGAAGACTGTGACAATGAGATCTTTTACTTGGAAGGAATTCTCCCCAAGCTTGACTGTATAACAAGGCTCAATGAGGAATTGGTTGAGCAAGAAGACATTGTACCAATAGAGCACAAAAGGAGCCAAGTATGCTCTTGAAGAGCTGAAAAAGATCAGATTGGATACCCTAAATGAAATCAAGAAAAAACTTGAAGTCAAGAAGGATTGGGTTGATGATTTACTTTATGCCATTGATAGAAGGCTAGAAGACATGGTGGTGGATAAATTTAAAAAGAGTTATGGGGATTTAAAATTGGATTTCTTACTTAGTTCATTTGAAAGTAATATCTAGGCAGATGACTTCTCCTATGACACTATTGAAAAAATGATGAAAATTGAAAATAGGATTGAGGAGTTGAAAGCAAGGCCATTTGAATACAAGCAGAAAATGGCTCAATGTTTGGATGTAGTATCAAGACAAACATTGATTTTCCATCACCACCGGGACCGGATGAAGATGAAATGAATGAATTGTTCAGAAGATATGATGCTTATGTGGCCAGATTTCCAGAGGAGTTGGATGTAGAGGAAAAGGATGAAGAGAAGGAGGCTACAGATACAAAAGAAGAGGAGCATGCTTGAACACTCTCTTCCTCATTTTATATTCTCTTTTCATACTTCATTGAACTGATACTATGAATTGATGTTTTTGCTACATTAAATGTAGTTATCTCTTTGAATTTTTATTGTTTCTTTGTTTCAATTGAAAGTAAAAAATGTAGTAGTTCATAATAGATTTGATTAAAATCTCACATACATTTGGAAAAGATATGTGAACTATTGACATACTTGTATTGATTGCAATTTGAACAAAAAACAAGACAGGGTTCTATAGGGGCCCTTTCCCATGACAAAAAGAGATGTACATACATCAGAGGTCAAAACAGTGGAAAGAGAATAGTACTCAAACATCCTTTAATCCTACTTCATAGCTTCCCCTCAGCAGGGGAAGTCTATTCAAAAGTTTGTTCTTCCTAGGTACAAACTCATCAGAGCCCCGTGTTGTTTGTATAAAGATAATCAACCCTGTCAGGTCCCTGGACATCCCCATACCCATTAATGACTCCAAGGTCATCCTAGGGTGACCCATAATCTCCTCAAGCTCGACTTCTTTTGATGGGATGATACCCAATCTAGGAGGTCCAGACCACCTGAAATTTTTTTTTGTTTTCCCTTTCCCTTGTGAAGGGTTGACATGCCAAGATTTCTCTGAAGAGGGGTGTTTGAAGTGTTGAGAGGGGCAGATGCTACAGGTTGGTGACTGGGTGAAATGTGAGGTTTTGAACTGGTTCCTATTTCCCACTTCCTGGAAAAGGGTAGATTTTCCCTTGGAGAAGGAATTGGTTGAGGACCTCAAGTTCCCATTCAGAACGAGGGGCATAATGCATCAAACACATGGATAGTCGAGTTGCAAACTGCCCTTTGTTATCCCAAGCTGAAGAAAGTGCTTCCCTCAAATGGTGAGCAGAGATAGATTGGTCCTCTTCTCCATCTGAGATGATGACAGGAGAATGAGTGTGTGTTTCACCCTTCCTCTTGCTCAAGGATGGTGCTGATAATGGACATGATGGCAAGGGCACATTTTCTTCCTATTTCTTTTCTAGGAATTGAACCCTCTTCTCCAATTCACTCACTTTGTTGGAGATGGCAGGAACATTGTATCAATGGAGGTTTTGTCATACAATATGTATGACTCCTTAGGGATTTATTTTGAAACAAACTCTTCATTGCATAAAAAGGGACATTAAAAACTAGTCTGCCTAGAGATCGAGGCCTCCTTTCAAACCAATATCTTTTCAAATCCTCAGGCATTTTCATGTGCTCCCATCTAAAAATATGGAAATACATGACTTGGAAGGAGGTGAACACAAGATTGATTCTGATCAACCTAGTTAAAAGTGTTATACAGGACCCATTGATATGTCAATGGTCCTTTGGTGTCTCTTGCACATTCCACTTCAAACAAGGCTCTAAAAAAATCTTCATCCGGGCCACTCAGGTCAAAAATCTGATTCAAATCTTCGAGGAAATCTCCTTCAGGCTATGTGCCACGAGTGTCTTTGCCATTTCTCCTAGTAGAATCTTCTATACTCAGAGTTATGAAAGAAATACATAACTATAAAGGAACAGAACTAAGTTTTATAGCCCAAAGGAGACACATATTTCAATTTGGAAAAATCTTTCCCCTGAGGTAAGAGGGATCTTGCTCAGTTTACACAAGGGAAATTTAAAGACTGAAGGAAAGTATAAATGAGCAGAACTGGTAAATCATGGCGATTTGACAGACATCCTGTATAGCATTTAAGCTAGTAAGACGAGAAGTGAAGTGCACTGAGCCTGAGAAGGATTTCAAGAGATAAGTGTAGGTGTGTGTCATGTCAACAAACATCTAGAAACGCTCAGTGATCATTTGAGATGATTTCTTAATCAAGATCTGAGGGGGATGGTTCAAGTAACCTGTTAAAAGCAATAACCGGACATCCCAGTCAGATACAAGTGGAGCCCGTCAAAATGACTCATGTTTCAAACACCTGGCAGTATAAGATGAAGTGCATGAATACCATTTTTAGAATGAACATGTAACAAAGAAGTATTCCTTGAATATTCTTGTTTTTGGGGGGAAAAGAGATTTGAATTGAAAAAGGTCATATAAAAGCATGTAAAAGCGATGAGAAAAGGGGGTTTAATTTTTATGAAATATTTTGAGAAAACCATCTTCTTGAGAAACCCATTTATTTCCTGTGCCTTTAAATTTAATCATGTCAAGCTGGTTGCAAGTGTACAACCATTGATGAGCTCTGAGATTGTTATGAAACTTTCCCCAGTTGATGAATTTAATAAGTCTTGAATTAATCTATGTTGATCATGGGCATTATTGTGTTTGCTTCATTTCAGAATGTTTTCAAATAGTTTTTCTTGTTCCTGTTGCAATCTTATGTTAGAATCTCTATAAGTCACACAAGATCTCATCTATGTGTTAGTATTGTGGCATTTGCAATTTCATTATGAGAAGAGCTTTCATCTTGTAATGCAAATAAACAATTTAAAATCACTTTACTTTCATTATGTTGACAAAGATTGTTTGTTAGTCTATGAGTGTATCTTAGACGTGATGAACCAGGGATTTCTAATGTTTAATTGAGTCTTTAACATGAGCCTTTGTGTTGAATTCTTGAAGAATGTATGAAATCGTGCACCTCTGGGCTTCCATTGTTACACACCTTCTAGTTGAAGGAATATTTTGGCTATCTCAAAGCATTCTATTTTGTGAATTTTCTAGTATTTGTTAAAGGTTCTCAAAGATCTGATATAATCAACTTTATCCTGCTTAACTTCCCACCAAAAAACATCTTAAATAATGAATTCTACAAGAACTACCCTTGTTTGTACTGTATCCATAAATGAACAAATTCCAATGCCAAAATATGTAGAAACAATCAGGTTTCAATTAATGTCTCTAGTAACCTGAACCTTATCCAGAAAATATCTCCATTCTCTAGAAGTGATAACTCGTGAGAGTTAGATTGTGGTGTTGTTGGTGGGGGAATTTGTTAGGTGGAAAATTTTGAGAATTCCTTGCCAATGCTCTAGGAATCTAAGTCCCTCTAATTAAATGGTGCAGTTGCCATGTATGCATGCATGAAAAATTATGGATTTCTGTGGTGGCCTTTCGATCGGGGCTCCAACAGGGGCACTCCACTGACCCTTTGGAAAAGCTAGCAATCTCTTACTAAAGAAAAATTTGTCTAAAAATGGGAAAGGTAGTGAGAAAAGAGGTAGGGGAACTAATGTTGCAGGTAGGAAATTAGATTCCTGCACACACTAGTTATAAAATTAGTCACATGCATTCATGAGAAGAAACAATCCTACAAATGGCAACAAGACGAGATAAGATTTCAAACTCAAAGTTTCTGAAATCTCCTCATCAAAGAGGCTAAAAAATCCTTCTTTTGTATTATTGCTTTAAAATAAGTTCTACATAGTGGAGAAATGGAGGAATTTGAGAAGAAGGGGGGAAACAGGAGAAAATGGCTATTTCCTTTGCTTTCTCTAAGTATAATAAACTCGTGAGTTTACAAGATAAATTCCCCCCCCCTGTATAATGGCATGAAGAAGCCGGTAAATCTACTCCAAGAAATGGTTACAACTTCTTCTTTGTCAGCAAGAAATGGTTTACAATTTCTTTTCAATCATTTGCATCCATTCAGATTCTTGATTTGCGAAGAAATGCCAATGGCGGAAAAACTAGAATTTTCATAATGCAGCCATCACACTCATTTTGTAACTTTGAATTTGAACCATTCATCTTGCCTTTGAAACTTTAAATTAGGTCGTACACATGGGAGAAATTTACTGGAGCAGGCGTGGAGGATTCCTTTTGTATTTTGTGACTTTATAGAGATTTGGCATTTTGGAACATTTTGGCCTACTTACCCGCTTTTGATATGGTCTTGACATGTGGCCTCACTTGATTGGAGAAGGAGTCATGGGTTACTTTTATAATTTTACCTTTTTTCAATGTGGGCTCACAAACACAAATTGCTCAATCACCGCCTCCCCACTTTGGCTCTTTTGATGCAGGCTTAATATTTGACTTTTTCCTTTGTGTTTGGCGGGGTTGTAGATCACTTTTTAAATTTTCAACTTTTTTATAAAGAGGCTCAAAATCTCAAATATCCCCGACGGTCTACCTCCCTACTTTGACTTTCCAACGGCGGGCCCAAGATTTGACTTTTTCCTTTAAGCCTAATCGGGGCTACGGGTCACTTTTTAACTTTTCACTTTTTTACAAAGAGGCTAAAAACCTCAAATTTCTCCACCGACCTACTTCCAATTAGATATGTCCACATACCCATGGATGATAGAGCCAAAATTTGACAGGGAAGAAAATTCCCATCGTTCTCGATTGTGGAAAAAATGTAAAGAAGAAGAAAACTCCACCATTTTGCGTCTGATTTTCAAATTTCTTTCGTGAGACAAGGAATTCAAAACAATACAAGGTTAGACAATCCATGGCCATAGAAAGATTGATAATTTCATTCAAATGAGGAAAACAATAAAAATTTCACGCGTCAAGAAAAGAAAACAGAAAATTTATCAAAACATACAGACTGGAGAGTTCAAACAACTTCAAAGCATGAATTTCTCTATCTTTTCAGACTTCCAACTTTACTTGAACACTTCAAGGGTGTGAGCTCAAAATTTTTGAATTTGACTTAGAAAATGAGGGGGGGATTTTGAGGGTGACAATAGCTGGCTCTATCTTGGGGACATGACATGGACTGAGCATAGTGAAGACATGACATGGGAATCCAGAATCTCAATTTCTAGACCCTGTAATTCGTTTACCGGTGCCTTATCCATTAGGCCTTGTAGATTCATATACAAATTTGAGAAAGAAATATCGAATAAGGAAACACACAAGCACACAAAAGGAAGGAAACACACAACATGCAACAAAAGGGGAAACAAAACCACACAACGGAAAGGGAAACACACCTAACAATCACCTATGGTACAAGGTGGGGGACAACCCGCTTTCACTGATGATACAATTTTAGGTATTACCTGCTCTGAGGAAATTCTAGCAGTGTTCCATCCAAATATGAGAGAAGAAAAACATTCTCACCACAAGCTTCACAAATTTGGAATGGGTCAAGCTATAATGAGTTGAACTTTCCATGGCTGCCTTTTGGTTCTCTTCTCTTGTCCCATAGTAGGATGAAGTCTCTAACTTTGTATTCTCTTTCCTTTTCCTTCTTATAAAAAATTGCCTTTACTTTCAATTAGTGCACCTTAATGTGATCCACCACTTGAAGTCTATTTTCGTCTAACTTCTTAAGAAAGAGGATCCTCTTGTCAATGGAATCCTTGTGACTAACCATCTTCTATTTCTGTAGTATCTTGAAATCTGGTATCTCAATTGTGAGAGGAATTTCTCCTTTGACTCCATACAGGAGTTGGAACAAAGTGACATACCTATTGCCTTCTTGGGAGTGATCCTATCTACCCATAATGCGTCGTACAACATTTTGTGCCAATTCCTTTGATTCTCATCTACAATCTTGTGGAAAATGGTTATAATGTTCTTATTGCTTGATTTGGCCTGTCCATTTCCTTATGGATAGTAGTCAGAAGAATGAGTTAGGGAGATTTTGTAGCTATAGAAAAACTTGGTCAGCTCTCTTGAAGAGAAATAAGTAGCATTATCTGTTACAATCTTCTGTGGCACTCCAAAATGGACTATGATATTCTCCTTGATGAAGTTACATCAATGTTTGTGTTGGCTTGTTTTTCCGGAATGGTTTCCACTCATTTGGTGAAGTAGTCTATTGTTGTGAGTACATAGGTGTGCCCTACACTAGAGTGAGGGTTCAGAACACTAATGAATTCCAACCCCCACTGTTTAAATGGTTCTTCAATAACCATAGGCCTAAGTGGTAATGCAACGAGTTATGGTCTTCCAACAAACTGTTGGCATGCTTTGCATTTAGAAACCCAATCTCGAGTGTCTGCAAAGATGGTGGGCCAATAATACCTTCCTTAAAGGATCTTGTGCGTAGTGACCATTGCTGAAAAATGTTCACCACATTCTTGGTCATGGTATTCTTTAAGTAACTTTTCTTGTTGCTCTTTAACTACACACCTGAGGAAATAACCATCCAGTGCCACTTTTGTAAAGCGCATGATTCCAGATTACGAATTTAGATTCCTTCAGCTTGAGTGTTCTCCTCTTCTTGTAATCAAGATGGGGAGGGAATTCTCCATAGTTCAGGTAATTAGAAATATCAGCATACCACTCATCAATAGTGGTGACAAAGAGAACCTGTGGGTTATCTTCTGAATAAGTTGAAAAATACATTTTTCTTCATCATGTTGAACTTTGAGTGTTTCATCTTCAACAATCAACTTGCACAAGCCATTTCCCCTTACTAGATTGGAGGGTCAAATCTCCAAGTCATATTCTTGAGTCTTTACAATCCAATTTCCTCTTTTAGCTCTGGGATCCTGCTGTGTCAAGATGGACTTGATTGCACTACCAGGGGACCATCACCACCATATGGGAATTGAGGATGTAAAACCTGAATTTTTTTATAGCCTTGACCACTGCATAGGCATGCTTCTCCAATTGGTTGTATTTTAGCTCATGCTTTTTCAAAGGACAACTCATGAAAGCAATAGGTGCTTCCACACCTTCATCATTTTTCTGAACGAGAACAACAGAGAGTGTATGTTCTGATGCATAACAATACATGATGAATTCTTTGTTAAAATCTAGAGATATAAGAGTTAGAGCCTTGGAAATGGATTTCTTGATCTCTTCGAATGTTGCCTTCCCTTCATTGTTCCATTTGAATTTCATTTTTGGTTTCATCATGGAAGTGATGTGCTTCGTCAACTCAACAAACTCAGGCACAAAACGATGAAGAAAGTTCACCTTTCCAAATTATTAATGAACTCCTTTTTTACTTGCGGGTAGGGATAATTCTTGAATGGATCTAACTTTCCATGTTTGTTCATAATGTGCCCCAATAAGTTTCCTTCTGTGACTCTAAAAATGCACTTTTTGGATTTAGTGATATGCCATGTTTCCTAGACCTTGCAAGTACTGCTCCAGTGATAGATATGATCTCCCCTATTCTTTGAAAATACTGTGAGATCATCAAAATATATGACAATGCAATACTTCAGATCTTTAAAGGCCAAATCCATCACCCTTTGGAATGTAGGTCCTACATTGATTAGGCCAAAATCCATTCTATTGTAGGCAAAAGTTCCCCAAGGTCATGTAAAGGCTATCTTGGTGCGGTCTTCCTTTACCACTTTGATTTGATTGTATCCTGAGAATCCATCAAGTAATGAAATCATTTCAGATCAAGTGAATTCTTACAGGATATGGTCTATGATAGGAAGAGGATAATTGTCCTTGAGTGATGCCTGGTTCAGGTTGCGAAAATCTACACATATCCTTATTTCACCATTCTTCTTCCACACTAGCACAATGTTAGCCACCCATGTTGAATGGTGGATGGGAAATATGATCATTGCATTAAGTATCTTCATTACCTCGTCCTTGATGGTATCGTAATATTTTAGTTGTACGTCCTTTGTTTTTTTCCCTCGAAAGGCTTAACACCATGCTTCAAAGGAATTGAGTGATGCATTTCCTTTTGCTGGAAGGATTTGAGTTCATCATAAAAGTAAGCCAAGAAATATGAGTATTTCTTGAGTAATGCGACAAACCTTCTTTTTTCTTCAGGCGAGCAACATTTTCTAATATTGACCATCCTTGGCTCCTCCGAGGTACCAATTTTTTCTTTATCAAAATCAGCTAGGCACCGAGAAGATTGCTTTTCTTTCTCTTGAATGAATCTGTCATGTTTTTCAAAGAGGTCTTCTAAAGAGACTAGGCCTTTGGGAATTTTGTTCCCTTTCAATTTGATTACTCCCTCATCATCAATCCCTTTAATTCCTTCTTTCTCTTCTTTGGGGACTACTTCTCGGTGTGGATTTTCACCTCCTTCGAAGAAGAGATTATTGAAATTATCCCTTTTCTCCAAAAAGGATAGAATTTGGTTATCATCATTGAAGACTTTCCAATGATTTGCATTGTCTGGTACACTAGGCCTGAATACCATTTTAATGGTCACTTTGTCTTTACCAAAAGGATGAGGTGTCACTAGGGAAGCTGACACTGCAAGAGAATCAGCCTTTTCATTTTGTTCCCTTGGAATAGCTTCAATGGAAAATGCATCAAAAGATTCAATGCAATCCCACACTCTATTTCTGTAATGCCGGAGTCTTGGATTCTTCACCTGATATTGTTGGCAGACCTTATTAGAATTTGAGGATTCTAATAAATACGAATTTAATCAACTTACATATTATATAATGTTACAATAAATATTTAAATAAACATTACATCATAACATAAGTAAATAAAGAAATACTTACAGGAAATAAATAACACAGTGACACAATATTTATAGTGGAAAACCCTAATAGGGTAAAAACCACTTTGAAAATAACCTTTTACTTCAAAGAACTTATTTTACATCTAGTAAGATCACCTCCTCCTTAAAACCCTATTTACCAAGGGTAAACCAAATCACTTGATTTGCACACCTTTGATATATTTCTTGAATATATCAAATGAGGACCTAAAATCCTTTTTATATAAGGTGATCGAGTATGTCTTCCGACCCACATTTTCAACCTAAAATGGTTGACACATACACCTTGGTCTATATTATTTAACATTAGAAATATAATCATTTCATGATATTAAATATTTAACCTAAAGTATATACCTAGGTTAGTATATTTAATAATAGAAATATAAATATTTCATATTATTAAATATTAACCTATATATTAGTGATGGACCCATATACATTAAGGGTTGGCTAGACCACTTAATCATTATGTTCCAACACTCCCCCTTAATGTTAAGTGGGATAGCATAACATATGCCAATAGATTACCTACTCGTGGTACACTACAGGATTTACAATCCTTAAACCATAAAGGTTTTAGGCTAGCATATTGGTTGAAGGAATTATAACACCTTCATCATACTCAATTTACCTTTTGGTACAAAAGGATTTGGAATCCCAAAGATCATCCCATGATCAAGTGGTTAAGTATGATTTGTGAGTTTTACATATTCTCACAGGTTCTCATAAAAATTTATTGAACCCAAGCATATAGGATCCTTTTACAACCAAGGACCTCCTTAACAGTATGCTTGTACTAGATGTTTACCAGTAAACTCAATAGCACTAAAGATTTTACCGAAGACCACCTTTAATATCTTTCTACACTTCTTTATAAAAATTAAGTCAAGGAGGTATACATGCTTAAAGGTCTTTTTACAAAAACCAAGCTCCATTTGGATGTGACATTGTCATGCACACTCCCCCTCAATGGAAACTCTGACAATCCAATATTTTCATGAAAGTGACAAAACTTTACAGCACTCAGAGGCTTTGTGAAGATATCGGTAACCCGATCTTCAATCGGCACGAATTTGAGATCTATCTCACCACTTAACACCTTCTCACGGATGAAGTGTATATGTATCTCAATGTGCTTCATCATCTGATGTTGTATTGGATTATGTGTAAGAGCTATGGTGATTTGGTTATTATAGAACAAAGAACACTACATGGATCCTTCATCTTTATCTCATCGAACAACCTCTTTAGCCATAGAGCCTCTTTTGTAGCTTCCATTGCACTTCTATACTCAGCTTCTGTTGAAGAGATAGAAATAGTTGGCTACTTTTTGCTACACCAAGTAATGACACCTGCACCAAATTTAAACACATAACCAGAAGTAGATTTTATATCCAATACATCACCAACATGATCAGAATCACAAAATCTATATAAGTTAGCATTTTCATTCTTAGTATAATGCAACCCATAATTGATTGTACCTTTAATATATCTAAGAATCTTTTTGCAAGATTCTAATGATCTCTATAAGGTTCCTGCATAAACCTAGAAGTAATTCCTACTGCATAGGAAATATCTGGTCTGGTGATAGTTAGATATATCAAACTACCAACTAATTGCCTATATAAAGTAGGATCAAAATTTTCACATGCAAGTTTAGGATCAATTTTCAGTCCAACTTCCATAGGAGTAGAAATTGGTTTACAATCAATCATGTTAAACTTTTTCAGTACATTGGTTGCATATTGTGCTTGAGAAACAACAATAGAATGTTTATCTTGAAATACAACCATGCCAAGAAAATGATGTAAGAGACCTAAATCAGTCATTTTAAAGTATTGTTTTAATTTTTCTTTAATTCTACAAATTAAAGCAGGATTATCACTAGTCATAAGCAAATAATCAACATATATACAAATAATGATAATATGTGATCCTTCTTTCTTAATGAATAGATCATTGTTAGAAGAACAATTAGAAAATCCTAACTATTTAAAGAAAGAATTAATTTTCGCATACCAAGCTCTAGGAGCTTGCTTTAAACCATACAATGATTTTTTCAATTTACATAGTTTTTTTACCAGCTTTCTTCAAATCCTTTAGGTTGAGACATGTAAAGTTTTTCTTTTCAATCACATTCAAAAAGGTATTTTTCACATCCATTTGGTATATTTCCCACCTAAATTGAGTGACAATTGCAAATAAGGTCCTAATAGTACTCATTTTAGCTACAGAGGTAAATGTCTCAACATAATCAATACCAGTGTTTGTGAGTGAAACCTCTCGTAACAATTCTAGCTTTATGTTTGTCAATACTACCATATGTATTATATTTTCCTTTGTATAACCACCTATAACCTATAATACTTTTTTCCTCTTGAGGTGGAACCAACTCCCAGTGTTTGATTTTGAATTAGGGCATTATATTCACTTACTGACCGCATTGATCCACTTCTCATCCCGAGAAGCTTCTTCAAAACTTTGCATCTCAGGTTCATACAAGGTCATTAATGCATTGTATGTATGATGGCTTCTAGTCATTTTTCTAAGATCAATAGGATTAGAAATCTCTAACACAAATTGAGCCCATTTTGGTTTCTTAACTAAGGAGTTAGGAGATTCAGAAGCATCTATAATATCAACGCAAGAAACATCATCATGACCATTTACTATATTCTTAATATCATAATCATAACCATTATTAGAAATATTGACAGAGTTAGGAACATCTTTACCATTATTAGATGAACAAAAGTATTTTTCCAAAACCACCACATTGCAGTTTTCGTTACTTACCTTTTTACAAGGTCGTAAATCCTTAGACCTGCAGTGTTAATACCATATCCAATGAAAACACAAGAGAGAATTCATGTCAAGTTTCTTTCTTTTCTTTTTAGGAATGTATAAAGAATCGGACTACCAAAAACTTTTAGATGAGAAATATCAGGTTTTTTATTTGACCATTTTTCTAAAGGATTTGAAATATGAATAGATTTGATGGGAACCCTATTTAGAATGTAGACTATTGTGTTCATTTCTTCTACCCACATAAATTTGGGATACCTATCGAATGAAGCATAATGCGATCCATATGTAAAATAGTCATATTATTATGTTTTGCAACACCATTAGATTGAGAAGAATGAGGAGAAGTTAATTCCCTTTTAATACCACAATCAATACAAAAATTTTCAAATGCTTTGCTAACATATTCACCCCCATTATTTGTTCTAAGTCTCTTAATTTTATAATTTGAAGAGTTTTCAACAAATGCTTTAAATTCCTTAAATTTCCCAAGTACATCAAATTTATTTTTAAGAAAATATGACCAAATCATCCTGTGAAATCATCAATGAAAGTCACAAAATATAAAGAACCATTTAATGAAGCTACTTCAAGAGGTCCTCTAACATCACTATGAATAAGTTCTAGTGGGGAAGAGGAACTCTCTTCAAGATGTGAGTGAAAGGGTTTAGCACTTTGTTTTGAGTGTAAACACCCTTCACACGCATCATGAGAAGAAGACAACACAAGAAAAACTTTCACAAGATTATATCTATACATTTCATATAAGCTTCGATAATTAACATGTCCTAACATTTCATGCCATAGTTTTGAATTATTCAAACTTTGAGATATAAAAAGATGTAGAAGAGAAATCACCAAAAATATACAGACTATTTCTTTGAATTTCTTCAGCTATTGTACTCTCATTACTATCCTTGATATATTAAGTATCTTTCATGCATGGATTCTAGTTGTGTCCATACCTCTTTCGGATGTTCGATATTACCAATGTGTATAAGGTACTCATCTTTCACATTGCATAGAATCATAGAAAGAGCCTCTTGCATTCATTGTAAGAATGTATTTATGTTATCTACAGTTGTTTGATGACTAGTGGGAGAAACCTCAGATCCATAAACAATCGTCTAGAGTTTCCTCACCATAAATTATGTTTTGACCCAAATGTTATAGTTGGTTTCATTCAGATTTGAGTTTTCTCAAGACAGAAATAGTTGGACATCATTGTTTTCCTAAACTTGTAAAACACACCCCATTATAATATACAATGTACATGAGTTAAATACATATTTATTGTAACATTATATACTATGTAAGTTTATTAAATCAGTATTTATTAGAATCCTCAATTTCTAACATGGTACCAGAGCAAGGTAAATTAAATAAATTAAGATAAAATGTTTTATATTTTATTTATTTAATTTGTACGAGTTTTTTCAACCAACCCGAAAGGGTATTTAAAAGTATCTAGTCCCCTTCTTTTTTTTTTTCCAATTTATTTTGGCATTATATTTTTACAATTATATAATGTTATAATAAATATTTAAATAAACATTACATCATAACGTAAGTAAATAAAGGAATACTTACATGAAATAAATAATACAAGTGACACATTATTTATAGTGGAAAACCCCAATAAGGTAAAAACCTCTTTGAAAATAATCTTTTACTTCAAAGAAGTTATTTTACATCTAGTAAGATCACCTCCTCTTTAAAACCCTATTTACCAAGGGTAAAACCAAATCACTTGATTTTCACACCTTTGATATATTTCCCAAATGAGGACCTAAAGTCCTTTTTAGATAAGGTGATCGGGTATGTCTCCCGACCCACCTTTTCAACCTAAAATGGTTGACACATACACCTAGGTTTATATTATTTAATATTAGAAATATAATCATTTCAAGATATTAAATATTTAACCTAAAGTATATACCTAGGTTAGCATATTTAATAATAGAAATATAAATATTTCATATTGTTAAATATTAACCCATATATTAGTGATGGACCCATATACATTAAGGGTTGGATAGACCACTTAATCATTATGTTCCAATAGACCTACTTTACTACAACCTCTGCATCACCTCGACATCTCAATTTCTTGATTCACATGTCCTTTGCTGCACTCATGCCTAAGAGTAGTGCTTCATACTCTGCAGTGTTATTTGTATTATCAAACCGCAGCTTGTAGGCAAATGGGTACAACTCATTAGAAGGAGAGTACAATACTACACTATCTCCCAAGCCCGCTCTAGAATGACTACCATCAAATTCCATTGTCCAAATTTGATCTTCCTCTTCCTCCATGAGAAGTGGAAAGTTCTCCTCTTTTCTAATGTGAGGAAGTAGTTTCCTAGCCCACAATCTTGAAAGAGAATGTTTGCTTTCAGATCATCAAACTTTCATACTGTGAACTTCATCTTTCTTACTGGTAGCAACTTCTTCATCTCACCTTTTACTGGGATAGTTGTAGATGACCAATCCATTTTTATCTCTCCACCTAGGTCTCTCAGAAACTCCTACTCAATAGCATACCAAAGGATGCTGGGATGTCAGCTACCAGTATGGTTAGGAGCACCTTCTTGTCTGGAAATTTAGCTAGTGCTACTTGTGCATCTTTGATTCTTCCTACCAATAGCACTTGTTTAGATTGCATTGAGTAACTGGTGCCATTTACCCGGTCAAGGTGAGGCCTAGAGAATTTACAACTTTGACTGGCATCACATTGTCTGAGGCTCTAGAATCTATGATACAATTATTTAGCTAGAAGCCTTTAATGAGGAGTGACAGGTAGAAAGGTTCAACCCTGTTGGTTTTGGAGGCATTAAGGGATAGCATGTTTTGGGAAGGTGGTGTGGATGGTGTGGGCAGTAAGCCTTTAGAATTAGGACTTGAGGATACAGGGTTACCACCACGAACTGTATTAATGAACTTGTCAAACTAGGCAAGGTGTGTTTGTAGGTATTCTATTTCTAAGAGCTGGACTTTGGTTTTGCTTGCATGTTCCACAAAGTCAAATGGGGTTATGGTGAGCGAGGAAGAGGTTCTAGAAATGGAGGAAGGTTTAAATGGTAGAGGCATTACTACTTTTTGTGTTGAATTCTCATTTTCAGGAATAGCTTTTGATTGAACCTTAGATGTTTATTCAAGAACAATATTTAAAGGAGAATTGTTCTTAGAAACTTTTGAGCTGGGAGAAGAATTAGATGACTTACTTGGCATAGTAGCATGATCCTGATGACCAGCTTAGTCGTGTTTTCTTTGGTCTGACTCCATATAAAGTGGTAATGGTGATCCTCTACTAATGATTTTATTTTGTGTGACTTATGGAAGAGAATCTTCTTTATTCTTATTATCCTTTACCGAAATCAAGTATGATGAAGCACCTTTCCTAGGTTGTGCACGAGTGAAAACAACATATGAGAAACTTAGAGCTTCTTCATCATCCTCATATTCATCATCAACGTACTCAATTAGGCCATTTTGCATATCAACTTCTTCGACCTCAAGATAGTTTTCATAGTCTTCCATATTTTCTTCTTGAGCTTTCATCAATTTTTGCTTCCTCCTCTAGCTCTACAAAGGTCACGAGATGGCATTGACTGGTGGTGCTTCAAGAGCAAGTCGATGAAAAGGTTGAGCAATCCTTGGCCTATCTCGGAGGGTTTGGTCTCCTTGAAGCATTATGTATTTTGATCTAAGATAGCAGCTTCTTCAAGGTAAACAAGTCATTTTCCATTTTTGGAACATCGATCTTTGGTGATTGAGTTCAAATTCGACCCTTTTGCTTTCCATTGAGGCCTTTCACGTTTCCAAAAAGGATTAGGTCATCATTGGTTTCTATTGCATAGTCCTTGGCTTCCCTCAATGTTCTTGGTTGGGATCTTCTGAGGAAGAAACCTACTTCTGATGGCAAAGCACTAATGAAAAACCTCTTCAAATTATTTTCAGAAGGCACCACATCTTCAGGGATCCTTCTTATCACTCTATCATATCCTTCTACGAAGTCTCTCATTGACTTGGAGGTTTATTTTTTCATTTGTACCAATTGGACCAAAAGATCCTGGCAATCTTCAGTGCTCTTGAACCTGTGTTCGAATTCACTTCTTATATCTTCCCAATAGGTGATGGACCTCGGGGGTAGCATGTAGAACCATTTGGTATATTTCTCTTGAAGTGAATCCATAAAGAGTAGGACTAACACATCTTCATCCTCAACACCTAACACACTGCAAGCAGTGATAAATGTTGCTACATGCTCTTCAAGGAGTTTAGAACCATCCCCTCTGAATTTTGGGAAGTTTTTTCTCAAGCCTCTCGGTATCTCATGGAGTGGTTGAGCAAGAGCCAATGGACCGGTGTTTCCTTCCCATGGTACATTAGACCTACAGCCTCATGGTCATGTTCACGCTTACGATCATGATCCCCTATTCTATGTTTGTTTCTATCTTCTAGCATTGCTAAGGTTGTGGCTTCACATCGCTCTTTTGTCTACCTCAGCTTGAAGTCTCTCAATTTCTTTGAGCTGAGCTCATATGTCCTCGTCTTCTCTTGCTTCTCTTTCTCTAGCTTCTTCTTTGGTCTCTACGTTGGTGAAATATTCAAGGTTCTTGTTGATGTATGGAAATTCACCGTCCAAAGGATTGGCAACACTCAATTTCCCAATGTGACTAGTTATTTGAGAAGGAGGCCACTGGATTCTTAGTAGCTCTTATCTCCTTTGACGTTCCTCAAAAATGGAATCAATTTTTCCTCCTTGTCTATGTTGTTGGGTGTATCTTCTATCCATCAGATTGAAAATATATGCTCTTCTTTACAAAGATTAGAATTTTTCTTTGCCTCTCCAATTCAGCAACGTGTTCTTCTTAAAGGTCTAGAATTCTTGTGGCAATGAAGTAGTGATTGGAACTTTGTCTATTATGTCAAATAGCTTCCCTCAAATCTAAAACAACGTCTTCTTGGATGTGGAAGAGAAATTCAGGACTTTTAACAGGAGGGTTTCCCGAATAGCCATGATTTGAATCCATGTGGCTCATATAGCCATTCAAATTCTAGAAATTTTTCTCTTTTTGAATTTTGAATTTTCTGACCTTGCAGTCGCATTTAGGTGCAGATGTTGCTAAATCTGCCCCATGGTGGGTGCCAATTTTATTGGTGAGGGAATTTTTGGGTGGAAAATTTGTGAATTCCTTGCCAATGCTCTGGGAATCTAAGTCCCTCTACTTAACCGGTGCAACTACCGTGTATGCATGTGTGAAAAAGCATGGATTTTTGTGGTGGCCTTTTGACTAGGGATCCAACAGGCACTCCACCGACCTGTGTGTCAAAGCTAGCAATCTCTTGCTAGGGAATAATTTGTCTAAAAGTGGGAAAGGGAGTGATAAAAGAGGTAGGAGAACTAATGTTGCAGGTAGGAAATCAGATTCCTGCACACACTAGTTAGAAAATTCATCACATGCATTCATGAGAAAAAACAACCCTGTAAATGGCAACAAAATGAGATAAGATTGTGAACTCAAAGTTTCTGAAATGGCGTCATCAAATAGGCTATAAAATCCTTCTTCTTGTATTGCTACTAAAACAAAAGTTGTACATAGTGGAGAAAAGGTAGAATTTGAGAAGAAGGGGGAAACAGGAGAAAAGGGCTATTTCCTTTAGTTTCTCTAAGTACAATGCACTCGTGAGTTTACAAGATCAATTGCCCCCATATAATGGCATGAAGAAGCCATTAAATCTACTCCAAGAAATAGTTATAACTTCTTCTTTGTTAGCAAGAAACGGTTTACAATTTCTTTTTAATCATTCACATCCCTTTAGATTCTTGATTCGCGAAGAAACACCAATGGTACAAAACCAGACTTTTCATAATGTAGTCGTCACACTTGTTTTGTAACTTTGAATTTGAACCATTCATCTTGCCTTTGAAACTTTAAATCAAGGTCGTACACGTGGGATAAATTTACTGGAGTGGGCGTGGAGGATTCCTTTTGTATTTTGTGACTTTATAGAGATTTGGAATTTTGGAACATTTTGGCCCACTTACCCACTTTTGATATGGTCTTGACACGTGGCCTCACTTGATTGGTGAAGGAGTCGTGGGTCACTTTTATAATTTTACCTTTTTTCAATGTGGGCTCACAAACACAAATTTCTCTACCGGCCCGCCTCCCCGCTTTGGCTCTTTTGATGCGGGCTTAATATTTGAATTTTTCCTTTGTGTTTGGTGGGGCTGCGGATCACTTTTTAAATTTTCACCTTTTTACAAAGAGGCTCAAAATCTCAAATCTCCCCGATGGTCCACCTCCTTGCTTTGACTTTCCAACGGCAGGCCCAAGATTTGACTTTTCCTTTAAGCCTGATCGGGGTTACGGGTCACTTTTTAACTTTTCACTTTTTTTTACAAAGAGGCTAAAAATATAAAAGTTCTCCACTGACCCATTTCCAATTATATATGTCCACGTACTCATGGATGATGGAGCCAAATTTTGACGGGAAGAAAATGCCCATCATTCCTAACTATGGAAAAATTGCAAAGAAGAAGAAAAATCCACCATTTCATGCCCAATTTTCAAATTTATTTTACGAGCCAAGGAATTGAAAACAATACAAGGTTTGACAATCCATGGCCATAGAAAGATTGACAATTTCATTCAAATGAGGACAACAATAAAATTTTCATGCGTCCAGATAGGAAAATGGAAAATTTATCAAAATGTGCAAACTGGAGAGTTTAAACAACTTCAAAGCATGAATTTCTCTATCTTTTCAAACTTCCAACTTTACTTGAACAATTATAGAGGGTTTGAGCTCAAATTTTTTTAATTAGAATTAGAAAATGAGGGGTGGATTTTTAGGGCAACAATAGGTGTATTGATCATATTTTCTCAAGGTCATCCTGAAAATTGTGCAAAGAAAGATTTATTGATATTCCTTCATCAATATAGGTTACAGAATGGGTCCTCTCACCCTGGTTGAAGGCACAACCTAAAGCAGTGAGGGTAGATCAAACCCTTAATACGGTGCTATCCATTTTTTCCAACATCTGAGTGATAAAGAGTCAGCTGAATTTCATCCCTAGCTACAAAATGACTTATATTATGATTCATCTATCTCTAAGCATCCTGCTTGATCCGTGATGCTACTCAACACCTAAGGGAGAATCAATTTGGGTACCAACACCTCCTACTGCAAAGAAATTTTTCCTTTATTCTACATTCCATGAGAATAGAATTAGAAAGCTTGAGTGGATTAAACATATGTACCTCATGCTCAATGTGGTCCTTAAGACCCCCAAGAAACAAATCATTCATGTTACCTTCTGTAATATTCTCCACCCATAAGGATAGGTTTTGGAATTGATGCACATAATCTTTGACTAATCTTGTTTTTCATAACTTTCCCAATTGACTAAAGTAGTTATCTGAAACACTGTAACTATAGTAAAATTGTAACTCCTCGGTAAAAATTGTCCAAGTGACAATGAGACCATTCTTCTTCCTCTGAGCACATAACCATCGATATCGATGAATTGGTCTAGTTCAAGATACAGGGATGCCAAGGTCACCTTTTTTCTCGATGGGGTTTGATGTAACTCAAATAAGTTATCCATTTGATTTATCCAATTCAGTGGATCCTTCCCATAAAATATGTGCATCTCCACTTTTTGCATCATGTTTTGGATTCTCCCGATTGGGTTGGAAAATTGATCCAACATGGTTATTTTTCCCATTATTCTGAACTGAAGATCCTCCTTGGTTGAAATGGGGCTGATTTGAGACAAACTATTTACCCTTTATATGTTGCATGATATCATCCAATTGCTTTGATTGATTTTGTTTGTCTCTTTTTACATGCCATCTTATATTTTAGATTTCATAGATCATACTCAAGTTAGCTTACCTTATGATCAACCGAGGTAAACCCTAGTGTTGAGGAATCTATATTTTTCGCTTCGAATCCAACTCTTCAATCACTACCCCATCTTTATTTGGGGTTTTACCCAGAGTGACAGGATTCTTTTTGGCTCTTGTGGAAGGCCTCATCATGATGTCAAACCCTAGGGTTTAGGGTTAGGATTAAAATTCGCCAAATAAGAAAACACATAAAGAAAATACTTCAAAAATTTTTGAGAGCTTTCTAAAAATGTAAATAAATTGGAAAAATTCCACAAATTGCAGCCTAGGGAGTGATTTTATGAAAAACCCTAAATTTGCAATAAATTTTACAAAATAAAGAAAAAACATCTAATTCTACTTGAAATTATTTTCAACTCACACATTCCATATTACACATCATCCTTGCATGGTTTGATGGGGATCACCTTCACCCACACACGGGTAATCACTTCTTGTTTTTGTCAAAGATCACTTACCAATATAAGTTATGCAACAAAAAGGGGCGAAATATAGACACCAAAATTGGGTCACACTCCCTTGGTCCATTTTCAAATATAAAACTCAAACATATTCACCTAACCATGACCCTTTTACTCCACATTAATATTAGTTTAATTATTTAAAATTAAAGTGATACTCATCCTCACAATATTTATTATTTAATTACCCTATTTAAACTAATTTCTACCTCACCCCACCACCTCACCTAGACACATCACCACAAACCTATTTTTAGTATATTTCCCCTTTACTAGGACTCAACATCACTCACCATAACTAAATAAGGCTTATTCATACCTGCCTTAATGAACTAAGACTTAGTAAAACCCTAAAATCATATGCTTATTCTCCCTCTAACCACATTTCCACTCATTAAAATGTAACATTATATTTTGATCCGCGAGATAGACTGAGCTGGCCCAAAAAGATTGCCAAGATCTGGCATTTTTAGTAAACCTAGGATTTCCCACCTTAACCGACGCCGGTCACCACCCTAAACCATCGTCGGTTACCTTATATTCTTTTTGGTAACCTTGTTTGAGAGGTTGGCACATTCTCAATTTTGGAACAAAGGATATCTACATGTAAGCAATAACCATGGCCCCTTTTGTATGTCCGTATAGCCATAACCAGAGCAAGATTGATCAAAAGACCTTTGCATTCATAGTAGCATCCCGGGAAGCACTTCTGTATCACTGAACACCATTCTATAGATCAACCATCACCAACATCTTCAATTCACCACTCCACCACTATAAGCATTTAGAATCATTCTGAACTCCAAGTAAGTTAGTTTTTCCTCTATCACTTGCAATTGTATTCTCTATTTGCCTTCATCTATTCATTGTTCTTACTTAGATCTATCCCTCAACTTTCTCTTTATCAACCACCCCCTCACACTCCACTTAAACTTCATGAAAACCTATCCCAAAACCACCTCCCTCACATAGACCTTTTTACAAACACCCTCTAAACTCTTTGTGTATTCACAAAGAGGATCCAAAACTCGTTCTACATCACCTTCCAACTCCCCACACCACTCGACACCCGCTTAACCCTAACCATGGTTGGTCCATCATATAGCAACATCGGTATCCTTAATCGACATTGGTCATTGTGACTGTCATCCCAACCTAACAACTCAACCCTTATCCTACTCAAAACCTTACCACACCTATTTTGGACATGTCACCTAACCCTCCCTACAAAGACCCTTCTAACTCTTTGTTCTAAGACATAAGAGAGTCCAAACACCCTCCACCTGACTCCCTACCACTTTCCATAGCAACCAAGATTAGTCATACCTAAATCAACATCAATCACCCCGACCAACATTGGTCTCTATGTCTAATAATATTGTTCCACACCAAAAACCTAATTACCTCACCCAAAACAACTCAAAATATCACCCAACCTTACAAAGAATCTGCACAGACCGGGTAGACCACCTGTGTTACCCCGTAACCCAACTCAAAACCTTTATCTCGCATAGAGTTTTATTATTTAATCGAATCGACATTGATAGTAATCTGAGGCACCCAAATCAAGATGCTAGCACTAGTTTCTTTTATTTACATGTTTAAGTTATTTTATGTTGATTTATAAACATTGGATTGATGGCCTTCTAGGAAGTATCACACTTCCTGGATCTAGCATACACTAGGTAGTCCACTGTCATATACTATTTAACTCTCTTTTGTGGTCTTGTTTTGTATTTCAGGTAGTTCCTCCTAGCCAAAAGGAAGCTCTCACAGTTAACATTAGATCAAGAAGTCAAAACACACGCAACAAACTTTACACTAACCTTCACAATAGGTATTCCTCCTTGGCCCATACCCTTATCTGTTTTGTCTAAATCCTTAAAGAAAATGGTGAAACATTTTGGCACACCCAATGGGACCCATTAGGGGTTCTTTTTCATTTTATTCATTTTTAGGTTAAAGTTGTGTGTTTTTTTCCTTTCTGAAAAGCTTCCACATTAATTTTGTTTCTCTGGAATCTTCCTCCCTTTCTATTTTCTAAAAGAAATCATGTTTTTGGTGTTATTAAAAGAATAATGCTTTTCTTTCATTAGTATTGCATTAGTGAAAGATAATTCCTCTTCTTATTCATTACTTGCTACATATCATATCTCTATTTGGGTTTAAAACACTTGCATAGCATTCTGATTTGTTGCATTATAGTTCACATTAAAAATGAGGGCAACCTATATGTTGGAAGTCATGCCCAAATTGATGGTTGACACAATTGAACTATAGAAATCACTTGCTTCTCTCTCTCTCTCTTTTCCAAAATATACAAATTTGAAATTTACACATCTTCTTAAACAATATCTCACCCGAAAGAAGTTGTCAACGATCACACGATCGAAGATTAGCATTAGGCACCCATTTGGCTATCTTTGTCCAGTACCTTATCAAATGATGGCCCGCCCTTGTCATAACATAACATGAAACCTCACCTTTAGGATTTCCTTCTTCATAGGAAGTCTTCCCAAAAAAAAAACTCTACTCTAAATTCATGAGTCAGACTTTTAAATAGCCTAAGCTAAACACACTAAATTCACTTGTTGGATTACATTTTTTCTTAGCTTTGTGCTTGACTTGCATTTTGAGGTGTGAGGATACGATTCTTCATTCTTTCTTTTTTCCTTTCACACTCCACCATCACGCTTAGAGTATTCTCGACTTTCTCGAGTGTTTTAGGACCTCATCTTATCATTCCCATACTTCACGGTTGATCATTCATGCAACCTAAATTAAAAAAATCCATTTCTCTTCATTCTTTAGATTTCATAAGAACTGGCATTGTCCAATGACCGTCGTCATTTTACATCTCGATCGCCATCAATTTACCTAACCGGTGTCGGTTCCTTATTTTTTTGGTTAGTTTACCCATAGGACACTTATCTCATCTTCTCTTCTGTTTAGAGTCTCTGTGTATCATTGTACTCTTTGTAATCTGATAACAGTCATCAAATATAACTTTCTTGTCCCGAGAGTCATCGCTACCTCATTTTCTGAAACTGTTATTTTCTCATAGTAATAAGTATCGGTTCTTGTAATCATCATCGGTCACCCTTGACCGCCATCGGTCATCCCTTAACCACCATTAGTTAGTTCAACCAGACCGATCACTCGTTTGATTTTAATCAAAACATTTACCAACTTTCCCTCTCAAAATTTGTTTTGTCCCATCTCTGTTGTTCCCTATGTCATTTACAGAGTACAGTTCACTTGATATACGTTGATTCACATGGTGTTGACTCACAGCCAAACTAACACCCTTGTATTTCACGCTAGCCATCAACCACTCCCACCTAGTCCATCACCGCCATCCATCCTATCACCTATGGATCTGAATCAACTCATCCCCATCGCTACTCGGCAATGAGGAGTTCATGAGACTCCTCAAATAGAATCCCACTACCCTCTAGTACTACCTTTCTCATTCTTCCACTCGGATTCCTCAGAAAGTTAATATATGGCATGCTCATATCTATCCCTCCTACTCTTGCCCCCACTTTTGTGTTAGCTAGCACCATCTTGCACTACCATCATCCACTCTACCACCTATGGTGTCTCAACTAGATCCCACA
The DNA here is from genome assembly GCA_018340775.1 of Taxus wallichiana var. yunnanensis. Lineage (NCBI taxonomy): Eukaryota > Viridiplantae > Streptophyta > Pinopsida > Cupressales > Taxaceae > Taxus > Taxus wallichiana. The sequence continues at coordinate 518,840,658 of CM031238.1, read as the reverse complement.
ACTACTATAATTGTAACATCTACATCATCTATCACACATGTGACATCAATTTTCCCTCCAATAGCCACCTTAATTATAGCCCCATATGTACCCACCGCTTCACATATACCAATTGCATCGCAACCACTTCCCATGTCGACACTTACGCCTGCTTTAAAACCTCATCCTTTCTATCCCGTAGTCCTTACCCCCAATAACCACTAGAGTTGTCACGACTATCCCACCCACTTACACATACTACTAACAACCCCCAACTTCATCTATCACTTATCTTGGCTATGTGTTTCCTACATCTATTCCTCCTACACAGTTCTCATACTCACTACCACCATACACTAACATACCACCTACTTTATACATTCTACATCAACCCCCTTCTTCTGCAGGTGGGCACCCATTCATCATAACTTACTAACGACCTCATTATAATGATGATGGAAAATATGCAAACCTTAGAAGCATCTGTTTCTGGCTCCCATAATTTTGTTAACCTATGATGAAATTTGTAATGATCATATCCATCCATCTATTCCAATTCGCCCTACCCCGCATTGGGAAATGCCTAAATTCAATTTCTTCAATAGTAAAGAAGAGCCACATCAACACCTTTGGTCATTTAAACATGGGTGTTACCTAATCACGCACAATTACGCTTTGTTCCTACAAACTTTCCCAATGTCCTTAATAGGACCAGCATTAGATTGGTATAGTGGACTACCTCAACATTCCATTTATTCCTTTAATCAAGTAGCCCAAGCTTTCTTAGACCATTTTTCAATCAATTTTACCAAAAACATTAGCATGACCAATCTCTATTCAACTCCGATAGTATGAAGACAAGTCTATCACAGATTTTGTTGCCCACCGCGAGTCTTATCAAAAATTGACTTTGCAGCTTACCTCATAATGAACTTATTGAGTTATTCACTAGAGCTTGTGCCAAACACATCTCACCAACTCGTGAGTCCAAACCTTCAACCTTTAACAAATCGCTCACCATGGCATGAAAGCTATAAATTCATGACATTGAAGAAAATAAAATCCAATTATGAAACAAGAATGCCCCGTTAAAATCAAATGACACTTCTTCAACTTTAAAACCCCAAAGTAACTATTCAAATCCTAAAGGATATGCCAATGTTGTATTCCTCAAGGAAGGACCACCTCATCCTTATAATCAAGCTTAACCTTCTTGCAATCTTGCTCCCGTCCAAGCCTTTCAACTCGGGTGGGAGCAATGTAAGTACACCTCGATTAGAGAGCCCTATTCTTCATCTTGGAAAAGCTTATTAAATTTGGAGCCATCGACTTCCTCCCATAAAACCTCTTACATTTTTTTATCCTTCTCATCCTATGCCGGCATGGTATAAAGAACATGACTATTGTAATTACCATCATATTAAAGGCCATAGCGACAGTAACTACATAACTTTTAAGAACATTGTCTAAGAGATGATAGATAATTGAGACTTTTTCGCCGACAACCTAAATGCTCTAACAAATCAAAATTTACACATCTTTGAAATTTTTTCCCTAATCATAAACCATCATCTAATAAAAATAATGAACCTTCATCCAGCGAAAGCAATGTCCATGAAGTCCACGCGGTTTTTGATAACATATCGATCGTTCCTCAAAACCTGCCTACTTCATCTATTGAGGATGTTTTGGCATGATCACCTCTACCGAAAAGGAGCATACCTCTTCTACTCCTTCACCCATAGAGGATTCCCCTCATCTCCCCCTACTCTCATAGAGGAACCCACACCTTCTACTAATTTCATTTCACCATCTACCTCACATCCTACCAAACAGTCAAAACTTTTTATTCTCCCATCCACAAGATAATCATCATCACCTTCTCCTCCACTAAGGACAAAGTCTACATCACCCAACCTAATATCTCTGTTACCTATGGGATACTCATCGAAATGCTACTACCTATTGTGGGAAGTTCCCGCTCAACATCCTAGAACCCCATAAACATTATATCAGCTCTTCTACCTACAAAGTCCAAGGCTAGCCAATTTCCTGTCTCACAAACATATTTCACAAGGATTGCCTCCAAACTAACTCCATCTTCTTCTTCAACAGATTATTTTCATGACTAGACAATCTCCTAGATTATGATGATCATTCCATGCTCTAGGGATGTCTTCGACTCCTCTTTTCGACTCAAATGCAAATGTTTCCTGAAGATACTTCCATGATCTAGCCAAAGATATTTTCGACAACCAAATCAACATTGATCGTGCCTATTGAAATGGCTTCTTCTTCATCATCCCTACCTACATAAAAACCTCTACACACAACTAAAATTATTCCCAAACCTAAAAACCTACCCACACCTACCTCCTCACCCATATTTAGACCCATCACTACCTGGGTGTTATGCGGACATCAAGCCTTACTCACCCATCTGTCAAATTGGACTCAGCAACACCATCTCAAACCCACACCAACATTATTCCTCCACCTAAACAGAAAACCCAACCTTCTAAGTCGTATATACTGGTCTTGCCTAGAACACCTTTATCACCTTCCCCCATTTTGTCCATCCTAGGGCCTCATCCATCAACCTTGATCAAACAACCTCCTACCCAAGGCCATTCAAAAGCTAAACAACCTTCTTCTTCTGCACCACGCACTTTCATTACACCTCATTCACCCGAAAACCAAATACCCTCACCCTCACCCATGCACTTCTTGCCACTATACCTCCACCAGCTACTATAACCCTACCCTTGCCTATATGACTTCAACCCATGCCTTCTACCTAACCTCTACCAACCACTTCCACCACAACTCGGTTGTCCTCATGGGTAACCTGTCCTCTTCCACCATCTACTTTCCCTTCTACATCCCGTAATCTAGTGTCACCTTTACCCAAGAAGGTGCATCCCAAAGATAACAATCACTACTCTCTAATAAGATAGGAAAACTATAAAAACCTTCCATCGCCAGCTCTTCTACCCCACCTTTACCCAAGCAGATGCCAACAAAACATAAAACCATACCACTCATCAAATCAGTAGACCAACCCATTCCCCCTCCAATAAATCCTCTTCCCTCACAATCATCCACACCCATATCCAAACCCACACTCACTTCCCATTGTGATCCATTAGCGGGTCCTATGCCAACATTTTAACTAATCTCTTAGAGACTTCTCATCACATTACCACCAGCTTCGACCTTATGATCCTCTCAAACCCAAACCAAAAGGGTTTGATGAAACTAATATTTGTGCCTATCATCATGTGTTAGGACATGATGTAGAAAATTGTAAAGATTTGAAAACCATTCTTCTCTAACTTCGTCCTCCCGAACAAAATTTCAATGATGATAGCCTTATCGATGAGGACCATGTTCCACCTCCACCGTCACCACACATCATCATCCTTTAGCAATTCAGTGACTAGTATCTCCACCCCCATAACCATTTATCCACCTCTAAAGTTTGAGATCAACATGGTCCACATTAGGGAATTATCCAAATCACCACCCAAATATCATTACACCCAACTCATTTCACAATGCTCTTATCCACTACTAGGATTTTTCCCCTCATGTCATTATACCTTTCATAACACACCCTCTCCATCTAGCTCCCCTCATTAACATGGTTCACATTATTACCGATGCTCGAAAGACAAAGGAAAAGAAAAAGCAACTAGCCCATCAACCAACCCTATACCCAATATACCATCTGCACTGCACCTAAAATCACCATCCGCAGACCTACATACCCTATCTCTGATGGGGTTACCCATCACCCAATGATAAAATAATTACATCAGTCTCCTCTAAAGATTTCCTTGTATGATCTCATCCAAAATTTTAAATCCCACAGACAAGCCCTTATCGATGTTTTACAATCCATTGAAGTTCTACCCAATGACCCCACACCAGTGGCCTTGATTATCACCCCTCACCACATGGCCTCACTAACCAAATCAGCTCCTTCTTCTACCCCCACGACCACTTCTTCAGTCACCACCCTCAGCTTCTCTGATGAGGAGATTGTACCTCTCTATTCAGATGACCTTGATCCTACCCTATTCATTTCCATCTATATCGATAACATACACGTATGACACATCATGATTAATGGTGGTGCTAAAATTAACATCATCTCCTCCCATGCATATAATCAAATGCATATCACTTCTAACTATATGCATGATAACCCAGTTATGTTGCGCTCCTTTAACGATGCCATGACTTCCACCCTTGGCACCATTATCCTTCACATTTGCATAGGCCCTCGCACTGTCCCGGACCTATTCTACATCTTAGAGGGGGAGTTCCAAAGATAACCTACTACTCGGCTGCACCTTGGATTCGCGCCATGGGGTGTGTCCTTCAACTTTACACCGCTATGTAAATTTCAAGCATGAACGACATAACTACACCATCCCCACCTGATCCATAGGGATCCAGAAAACACACCACTTCATCAGTTACATCAGCACCAAGAAGAAGAAATAGGAAAAGTGAACAAAACAAGGTAAATAGAGGTTCTGGAAAGAACCATCACTGCAGTGTAGAGTGGTAGTTTCAAAAACTCCACTCTACAGGGAGGTGGTCCCAAACCACTACCCATCCAGGGGTGGTGGTCCTAGAACACCGATCTACATAGGGTGGTGGTCCTGTCACTTCCGAAAAAAAATAAAAATGAAGCGTGAATGGACGTGAATTTGAAATGCCCAGTCGCGTCTCTTCCCTTCCATGCCCATTCACATCCTCCAGTGCACAGGAGGACATGGGAAGGTCTATAAATGCATGAAAGGAGCAAGAGAATAACATTTAGAGATCAAGAGAGATCAAGAATCAAATTATAATGGGAGCAGTGAGCAAGATCTTCAGTGTTGGACTGGAATTGTAGGAGCAAGGTGTAGAAACAGAGAAAGCAAGTAATTGGAGAGAAGGTTTACATTGTTACTTATTTCCATACTTATTGTAATCTATAATTGTCTATATTAGACCAATAAAAGTGGGAAGAAAGAGCATTTTCCCTTCTTGACTGGTTTTCCTCCATTGGAGGTTTCCAGGATAAAATTGTTGGTGTTTCATTTTGAATTCTTTCCTACTCGCAATTTCCTTTCTATAGCACTAGATAATCACTCACTAAGTTCTAATTTTTCAAGCAAAACTGTCATTTTCCAAAGTCAAAAGTAGGACAACATAATTGTGTGATTCGTAGAGTTCCAAAGTAGAAGTTTACGAATCATTTTGGTATCAGAGCTGATTAAATATCCAAGATTGTGGTATTCAAATCTTTTCGTGGTTTTGTATGATAGTGACAAGGTCCAAAGGTGAAGAATTTTTACCTTGTGAGCCAGATATTTCTATGAAGAAGTGGAAACAGAGAATTCAAGCTCAAATGGAGGAAGAGAACTTGGTCCGTAGAGTTGAGATGCTAGAGACCATGATGGATAGATTGTATAGAAAACAAGAAGAGATTTCAGATCTGCAAAAGATGGCTTCGGATAAGCAAGATTCCATGGACTCAGTGGTTCAAGCACTAGCTAAAAATTCGGTATTGGAAAGAGCCATGAAGAGGAAAAATGGGAAGAGCATGAAGAGACACCAATTACAGTGAGAAGGTAAAATCTGCACATACACCTTTTAAAGTTGAAACGAAAGTGGAAATTAAGAATTTTGAAGGACAAGTAGATGTAGAATTACTGGATAAATGGCTAAAACAATTGGAAGTCTATTTTAGTGTGCATAATGTCACTGAGGCACAAAGGATCACCTTTGCATGTCTCAAAATGAAAGGTCATGCTCTGGTTTGGTGGGAAACCCATCTAGCCACTTGTGAGAAGAAGAAATGTCCTATTATTAGTACTTGGAAGGGTTTTAAATAATTTATTAGAGCTAACTTCTATCCTATTGGCCATAAGAATGACATGATGATTAAGTGGTAGTACTTTAGATAGGGCAATGTCAAAGCGCAAGACTACACTACGGAATTTTGGAGACAATCCAGTTGCTTAATATGGACTTGGAGGATGAGGACATTCTAACTAAGTATTTGGGAGGACTTCACACTCACCTTCGGAGGAAGGTAATCTCCACGAAGCCCAAGGATCTCAATGAAGCTTTTGTACAAGCATACTACATTGATGAAGAGAAGAAGCAAGGAGAAATAGAGCCAAAGGGAGACCAGTCACCAAAATAGTAGGACAAATAACAAGGGAATACAAGTAGTAGAGGTAAATGGAAAGGTAAAACTACCGCTACTACTTTGCATACTTTTAAATATCCTAAGAATTTATATAAGAATTGTGATGTAAATGGACATACTGATTCCACATGTTGGAAGTTGCATCCGGAATTGCACCCAAAGCACTGAACCAAGGATTCCAAGAAATCCATGGCCACTGTGAAGACAGAAAGAGAGGTGGAGATTGAGGATGATTCAGATGTAGACGAAAGGTTGGGATGCATGGCCACTAACATGTATAGGGAAACAAGAAGAAGAGATGAGTAAGCTATTTCAAATCAGAGTCCAAATCAAGAAGACTAAGGTAAATGCTTTAGTAGATTCTGGTTCTTAGTCAAATTTGATTTCTGATACGGTTGTATAACAGCTTGGTCTAGAGACTTACGTGCATCCACATCCATACCCTCTAGGATGGGTGAAAAAGGGTGTAGAAATATAAGTTACAAGGAAGTGTAAGTTTCAGTTTGGGATAAATACCCAATATATTGATGTATTAGAGGTTGATATTATTCCACTTGATGCATTTGACGTTGTCTTTGGAAGTCCTTACTTGTATGCCAGAGATGTTGTGTTCACAAGGAGGGAGAACTGATTCAGATGGGTCAAGGATGGGGTCAGTTTCAACATCTAGGCACACCAGAGAAAATCGAAGAAAGCTATGGTAAGTGCCAACCAAGCCCAAAGACTTATTCAGGAAAATCGAGGTTTTGTTTACTTTCATTGAAAGAAAAGCAAAATGGACTAGAGAGTATGGATATTTTGGATAGAACTTGTCAATTTTTATAGAAGAAGCCACCACAAGAACTGCTCATTTAAGGAGAAAAACAAAATCCACTATGTAGTCACCATATTGACCTACGAATTCACTAGACCTAACCGTGGGACAGCAAGAAGAAGAGGAGATACAAGGAATGATGGTGACTATAGCAGCAACGCACTTGGAGAGGATTCGACCAATCCATCTCATGAAACAAAGACACGAAATAAGGACTAAACCACTTCAGTATGGGACCTTCACCATACTTGAGTAGGTTGGAGAAGAAACCTTCAGGCCATGCTTCATGTAGATGCACATGATAGCAAGTTACAAGAGCTCGCATCCACTAACGCCATCTATGCATGATAAAGAAGGAAAGATACAAAAGTTACCTTCCAAGGAGTATTGTACTCGAGGTAATTCGGAGGAGGATGTAGCACTGGAGAAACATACCAGAGATCCATAGGAACCTTGGCAGGTTGGACGAGAGAAGACACCAAGGCGACTGGTGGTACTCGAGCAAGTACAAGAGGGATTTGATTCCTCTACTAGTCCCCCACTAAGCTTTTGTGGGACTAAATTCCTCTCAATTATGGGAGGTATGATCCATAGGGATCCAGAAAAACACACCACTTCATCAGTTACATCAACACCAAGAAGAAGAAACCGGAAAAATTGAACAAAACAAGGTAAACGGAGGTTCTGGAAAGAACTGCCGCTCTGTGCAGAGCGGTGGTTTTAGAACTACCACCATGCAGGGTGGTGGTCCTAAAACCACCACCTAGCTGTGGTGGTAGTCCTATGAAAACCGGTCTACGTAAGGTGGCGGTCCTGTCACTTTCAAACAGAAAAAAAAATGAAGCACAAATGGACGTGAATTTGAAACACCCAGTCACGTCTCTTCCCTTCCATGCCCATTCACATCCTCCAGTGCATGGGAGGACATGGGAAGGTCTATAAATACATGAAAGGAGCAAGAGAATAACATTCGAGAGATCGAGAGAGATCAAGAATCAAAGTATAATGGGAGCAGTGAGGAAGATCTTCAATGCTAGACTGGAATTGTAGGAGCAAGGTGTAGAAACAGAGCAAGCAAGTAATTGGAGAGAAGGTTTATATTGTTACTTCTTTCCATACTTATTGTAATTTGTAATTTTCTATATTAGACCAATAAAAGTGGGAAGAAAGAGCATTTTCCCTTCTCGACTGGTTTCCTCCATTGGAGGTTTCTAGGATAAAATTTTTGGTGTTTTAGTTTGAATTCTTTCCTACTCTACAATTTCTGTTCTATGCAACTAGATAATCACTCACTAAGTTCTAATTTGTCAACAAAATGGTCATTTTCCAAAATCGAAAGTAGGATAGCATAATTGTGTGATTCGTAGAGTTCCAAAGTAGAAGTTTATAGATCACCGCCAACTCGTTGCGCCATTCAAAACTTGTAACATGTTGTACCAACCCAATGATGTTCTTGTGCATCAAAGGCATCTCGCCACTATCCCCACTTTTCCTTCACCTATGACCCCACTCACCAATGTTACCGCCACTTCCCCATATCTAACCTTGTTATTCTTACACGTTGTCACAGCCTCTCCAACTAACTCATCTACTTCCCAACCAACCGCTACCCCTCCTTCTCAATCATCTAGTGAATCATCTATCCCTGCTACCCACATATCGAATACTGATCCCTTAAAAGTTTTTTTCAATGCCTCACTCGGGAAGTACCACCTATATAATATTGACACATTCCTCACTCCGCAAGAGTATGGAAACCTGCGCTAGCACCCTAGTTATGACTACCGTGTAGGTGAGGTTTTTCCTTATGGTCCTCCCCACCTTTGCACTAATCTAACATATGGGGGACTTGATATTGCCACTTATTCACCCAAACCTCCATCCCAAACACAATTATTTTCATTTGACCTACAATCCCTTACTAACCACCGCTTCACCCACACTTTCCTTCACTATTGTACATGGAAAGGCTTTGGTTTTGGTTTTTATGAACAAGGTCACCATACTGTCATTTCATGTACCACCCATAAACATAATGATCATAGTGGCATTGGATTTTCTGCATCACCTTCCAAGAAGGCCTGCGTTAACCTCATTGAGGATGAAAACCTTCTCCACCCCATTCAACAATGTCACCATCTTCACCCACGGAGTCCATAGATCTTGAATCTATCCCTCCTAAATTTTTCTTTCATAAACATGATTTCCCTAGACCTCCGACTTATCAATGCAATGGTGAGGGTCCTCTTTTATTCCTTTCCTATATCCTGACATGATCGATGACGATACACCTTCTATTAATGTCATTCACTTTGTTAGGATGATGAGTCTATCCTAACCTATATGGGTGCATAAGATTCTTATATTCACCAGTCGTTACCCTCTGAGATGCAAACCATGTTGAACGAATCGACTATTGAAATGAACATTAATACTCAGGATGACCCGCACATTTTAAAGATAGGTCAGTCTCTAGATGTTGTTGAACATGAAGCTTTTTCCTCATTCCTCTAGGACTATAGTAATTCTTTTTCTTGGTCCTATGCCAAAATGCCCTAGATTGACCCAAAATTGTGGTCCACAATATCGTAACCATTCTTGATGCCAAACCCATAAAACAAAAGTTTTGGAGAATGCATCCTCGCATTGCTCTTCTTATCAAAGAATAACTTCGACTTCTCTCGATTTCCTTCATCCTACCCATTGACTATCCCTAATGGATTTCTAACATCGTTCCTATCACAAAAGCAACAGGGGGACTCCACATTTGCACATACTTCTGTGATCTCAACCTAGCTTGTCCCAAAGATGATTTTCCCCTACCATGCATTGATCAACTAGTTGATCTTACCATTGGCCATGAAATGCTATCACTCATGGATGGTTTCTCGGGTTATAATCAAATATTACTTGCTCCAAAAGATCAACACAAAATTTCCTTCATCACTCCTTGGGGACCTTCTGCTATCGATTCATGCCTTTTGGCCTTAAAACATTGGTGCTACATATCAACGAGCCATGAATTATATCTTTCATGACAGCATACATAATATATTGGAAGATTACGTAGACGACCTTCTAGCCAAATCCAAACATCAGGCCAAACACCTGACAGTCCTTAAGGTCATCTTTGACCGCCTCATCAAGTATTGTGTTCGCCTTCAACCTAAGAAGTGCATATTTTTGGTACTTTCAGGAAAACTCATTGGTTTCATCATTTTTTTGCGTGACATAGAATTCAATCCTACTAAAGTGAAGGCTATTCTCAAATTCTCTCCACCTACTAATCTCTGTCAACTTTGAAGCTTGCAAGGTAAGTTGCAATCTATTCATCATTTTATCTCGTAGCTTTCACCCCTCGCCAAACATTTCATATCTCCTCAACAGGGATATATCATTCAAATGGGATGATGAATGCTATAAATCCTTTGACACCTTAAAATAATATCTTCTTCAACCACCAGTACTCATTCCTCCTAAGTATGACCAACCCTTTTACCTATACATTTCCACCATTGACCATTCCTTAGGTGCCATGCTCTCTCACCGTAATGAGTAACATAGGGACAAAGCGGTTTATTACATAATTCATACCCTTTTTTACTATGAAATTAGATACACCCACGCTGAAAAACTTTACTTAACCTTAGTTTTTGTCACCACCAAGTTTCGTCATTACCTGCTGAACCACAAAACGTTCGTCATTACCAATATTGGACCTCTACATTACATATATGCCAAACCCTACCAACATGAGTGTGTTACACACTCGGCTCATGCTTCTTGCCATCCTTGACCTTGAATTCATTCATCAAAATTCTATCAAAGGCTAGGCCATCGTTGACCAACTAGTAGACACACCTCTTTCCAGAAATCAACCCTCTAACTTTGATTTCCCAGATGAATACATTTCTACCCTCTCCTTGGAATATACCACTTACCAAATGACCCTCTTCTTTTATGGTTCCAAATGTCATGTAGTGGGGAAGGCACTGGTGTTATCCTCATTCCTCTTGGTGGTGAACTCATGCCTTTATCTTTCAAACTAGATTTTGATTGTACAAACAATATTGGGAATATGAAGCATTAACATTAGGTCTCCAAGATGCTTATGCCTTAGATGTTAAGACAATAAATATCTTTGGTGATTCCCTGTTGGTTGTAAATCAAGTCAATGGTATATACTAATGTCGTAATGAAATAATTCAAAAGTATAAACATCATGTAGACATACTTTTGAATACCTTTGACCATTACAAACTTTAAACCACCCCACATTTTTCTAATAAATTTGCGGACACCATGGCCTTTCTGGCTTCTCAGATACCCGCTTCTCCTACCGACTCTAAAATATTTGTCACAATACAAAGGTTACAATCACCATCTTATTTACCTCATGAGATCTACTTCTTCGGAACCATTGCACTTGACCCACGTGACCTTTGGTATAAATATTTTATAGACTATCTTTCCCTTTCCATTCTACCTTCTGATGTCACTCGTACTGGACAATGTGCCTTTCTTAAAAGTGTCTCCTACTATGTCATACTTTGGGTGGGCTCTTTTATAAGTTCAGCTTCGACGGTATTCTCTTACGATGCCTTATAAGTTCTGAAATTCCCTACACCATCAAGGAGGTTCATGGCAGAATTTTTGGAGGCCACTTTAGTGATTTAGTTGTTTCTAAACACATCCTTCACCTTGGCTATTATTATCCAACCCTAAACGGTGATCACAGTGACTATGTCAAATGTTGTGTGAAATGCCAATAACATGCTAATCTTCATCACACACCTAGTCATACCTTACAGTCACACGAGACCAGATGTATGTACCAAAAATATAAACAGCTCTTTGTACTACCAAAAAGAGGTTACAGAAACCCCAATGATGATTCAAATCTCTTTGCAAGGTGTTCAAAATCTAGAAAAGCTCATCGAGTATACATTTGCATCCCAAAATGCCTTATCCAAATTCTCCACATGATTTTTTCGACCTTGTTCCACTCTTTCCTTGCATTTTTGTCTTTAGTTTCAGGACCACCGCCTTGGGCAGCGGTCCCATGACCACCCCGCAGATAGGCGCGTCCTATAACCACTACCCCGTGCATAATGGCGGTCCTATGTGTGTTTTCCATAACTTTCTGACACTTTTGTCAACGTGAAAAATTCAAGTGGCACTTACATTCTTCAACCACTCTTGCTTGCATTTAAGTTTTAACCTCTTGGTAAATAGTAATTTCTCTTTGTTTATGATAAAAGAGTTCAATTCAAATTACCCTCTGGTAAATCCAAATGCTATAAATACCAAGCTTGTTTACAAGCAAATGGCCCCTCTCCTCTATGAATTATTATTCAGTGTGTTTTGAAGTTCTCCCATAAGTTTCAATAGGTTTGATTTTGCATGAATTCTCATCCTCTCAGTTCAAGGCTCCTTTCTTCTTTTCTAATTTAGAAATCATCGATCTTCACACTTTCATTTTTCTCCATTGCTATCCTACATAGTCAACTTAGCATAAGATAGTTTCAGTTCTAGATTAGAGTTCATTTGATAATCTTAGAGTTGTAGGTTGTTATTTTGTCACAAGAAATAGATCCTAGAATTCTCGGTATATTTGTATTGTATCCCCGTAATAAATCCTGCTAGGAATCACATAATCAAGCTCTGCACTCACTTGCATATCCCTCTCTTACTTAATTTTATTCGGTTTATATCCAAAGCATCCACTATTCGAGTATCTTCTTCTGTTGACGCTATCACATTCACACTTTTCTAGATTCACGAGAACATGAAGGAACAAAGAGATCACACTGAGGAGAGAAGTCATGACACAACTGGATTTACCACTGTTATGTAAAATTCTAGGTTTGAACTATCAAAGTTGTAGTTATAATATATCAAATAGAGTAGCAAATCATTTTATTTCAGTTAAAGCTTGCTTTCAGTATTACTAGGGAAGCTATGGGGAATGATAGCTTCTGAGAAGTTGTGATTTATTCCTCACTTATGAGGTAATATTGAAGGTCTTTCGATTAAATTAGTTAGTTATTTAAATATTTAGGATAAATTCACAAGTGCATAGGCAAATAGCTATATCAGGCTAACTTTCTTGTTTTAATTCTGTTATTAGGTTAATTGTTCATTATCTGAATATATTAGAATAGTTTCTCTTTAAATTTCATTCAAATACACATCATTGAAAATACAAAAATAAAAGGAATATAAGTATAAGTGTAGATATATCTTTCATAGTTAGTTTACTTATTTCAGTTAAAGTTTGATTATCTCTTGCATGACAATTACGGGACCCAGAGAGCCTGGGATTACATATTCAAACTTGTAGTACCTCAGCCAAATCTCTTCGCAACATTAATGGATATAGATCGAGGGCTTAGGATTCAGGTCTTTCAAATGACAATAAACCCACAAGTAGTTAGTGAACAATTGAGAAAATTGAATATTGAAGATGAAAAATCATACACATTTTGGTCAAGTCAACCCAACTATAGATTGCCTTGATAGGATATCCACATGACCATACAAGAACCCGAAAGAGAAAAATATTTGGTTGTGATCCATTAGTTCCGCAGCCAAACGCAAGAGACCTTCTCATCAACATAGACATAGGATTACGTATACAAGTTTCCAAAACACCCGTAAGGTATTCTGAGAAGATCGCATAACTCTTGGTATTAAACATAGAAGTTGAAAAGGCTTATGACCATTAGATAGTTTGAAGAAGAGATTGATTCTTCACATGACCATAATAGGTCCACAATAACCACGAACTCATGGTTGTGATCCCCAGTCCCACAACCCAACGAGGCTTGCAAGTTAGTTAAATATTGACACCAGTTTACATACGTTGGTATTTAGATCCTCACCACTCCTACTAGATATCATAATATAATTTTCCGCATTAAACATAGAAGCCAATCAAGCCAATATTTTCTGGGCTAGACCAAAAAACCACCCATAGTTTCCTACAAATCCACTACACCTCTCACTACCATTTTCCATGACCTTTTTGGAAATATACACGAAGCACCTACAAGTCACTTTCCACGTATCCAATAGCCAATAGATAGGATCTCGGTAGAGCTCGACATTGATTGGAGCCTCCGAGCAGCTATTATATCTAAACGATCCATTACACCAATTCAGGTTAGGAGAGCTTTCTTTTCCTTAGACTCGTAGATCCATTATTGCGTGTTGAGGATATAAGATTTCCCAACTAGTTTTTTTGTATCCACATATATTTCATTTCCACTAGTTGTCTCGGCATGACCTCGGGAGGTCGGGTATAAAGAAGGGCTACTTGTAGATTCTCATACTCGTATGTCACTTTTCTATCATACAAAATTGGTGAACCCAACGTGAAACAAACAATTATTCCCCTTTTATTTCCATTTCTTTCATCCATCTTCGCTCTTTCCCATTATTCTGCAGGGTATTTATATACCCCCCAAATATGTCGGGATATGATGCATATGGCAGACCTCTCTCAGGTCTCAAGCATATTATGGTCAAACAAATAGACAACCATCACCCTCACTTTCTGCATGGGCTGAAAACTATTCAAGTAACTACTTGTCATCAAAAACTCCTCCTCAAAGAACTAGCTCTAGTTCTTCATTCTAAATTGAGGAGTTGGATCAGCTCACACAAACACAACAACTAGAGCCCTCAGGCTCTAACAATATGATGTTTACTGGAGAATCCATTTCATCTCCTCGGGTTTTGATTCAGACCACAAATCAGTAGGCAGTCGATCCACTCCCATTTTTGGATGAGGAGTACTTAGCACACTACACTAGAAGCAAACAACGCTTCCAAAACATGTACCCACCTATAGGAAGTTTGCAAACACAACCCGATACCCTACTCCAAGAAAACACCCCCATTCCTCCACCTATGGAAAATACTCTCGGTGAAGCTTGGTAGGGTAATGATCAATTCATAGCAGGGTACCATATGCCTCTACAACCTCAAGGTATACAACAATACCATTAAGGAAAAATATTGTGTCTTCACCAATCGAGGTCATCTCAACCTTAGTTGAGAAGGTTAGAGGACTAGAACTTGCTCAAGAAAATCAAAATTCACACTTTGGGAAAGCAAGAACTTCTAACCCTCTGCATCATCCCAGCCAAGTTGACCTCCTCACAGGAATGGGCACGTTAGGTATGCCTCCTCAACATTCGTATAACTACCCACAACAAACACCAACTAGAACCATGTTTTCAAACACTTGCTCCAGTTGAAAGTATGATACCTCTAGCTTAGCACCAAACAACCCATATCAGAGCAATGCTCCTCCCTACTTAAACATTTATTCAAAATCACCACATGGAGACATGTTCTCCTCTCTCGGATGTTCACTCAACCATAGGATTTCCTTATGTCCCTGTAAATACATATGTTATGCCATATCAACAACCCATTCCACCTCCACCCCCTCAATAGCAGCACCATCGATGGTCAAAACCTATGCAATAGGGACTTACTCAGAATATTTAAAAGAGCCTCTAGATTTCACCATACGAAGTGTCATGCTTCTAATACCTCTTCCCGATTTTCCCAAATACAAAGGGAGGGAGATCCAAATGCACATATCAAGGCCTATGCCATGACCATTCAAGAATTACTCCCTTGGGATGCGGTTGTTGCTAAGATATTCCCTAAAACCTTAGAGGGTATTGCCCTTGATTGGTATTACAGAATACCTGAAGCCTCGATACACTTGTTCAAAAAACTTGTGTCAGAGTTTATCAAAGATTTTGATATGAACAAATTGTTAAGAATAGGAATCAGGGAATTCTTACATATTAAACAAGAGCACAATGAATCCACTTTGCCCATTTTATTCAAAGATGGCGTACAGTCCTCTACTCATCAGCAAGTGCTCCAAACATGGATCAAATGGAACTATGTGACTTATTCCTTCATTCTCTCAATAGAGAGATAAAGGAAGAAGTCCAGAAGTTCCCACTAAGGACTTATGATGAAGTACTCGAGAGTGCCCTCCAAATCGATCAAGCCACAATAATAGATAGTGGTCATAAGACATATGGAACAAATGGGAAATTAATCACTCCCAATCAAAACACTACGACCTATCCTAATGCTAGGAATACCAATCAAGGACCCAAGATCCTTAACAAAAACCACATGGGGTTACAACATATGGAGTAATAGACCAGGTTAAAAGGGCAAACATCGTAAACATTTCACCACTCGTTAACAATCAGCGAAATAAAAACTTTACTCCAACAATCAACACGGTGGATTTTAATCATCCATCATGACGAAACAACAACAACAACAATGGAAAATCCAGACACAAGGTCCAAATCGAAACCCAACTGGATATCAAAATCAAAACCAAAGGCAACAACCTCAAAATTTTAACTCTAACAACCAATAACCTAATCAAAATTTTGGACCACAATAGGTTTCAAACCAACAACCTCGAAACTATAATCCCAACTTGTATTGTGGTTTCCACAAGATTCAAGGCCATGATACTAGGACTTTCATGAATACTAAATAAATTCATGCAATGTTTTCTAGAAGACCAAAGACAACTCTTTATAGATATGTTCTTAGCAAATTCTGCATTACCCACACCAAACACTTACACAGGGGCAGTTTCCCCTCAAAATGCACCCCTCAAGATTTTTAACGATCCGCTCCCAAACCACTCTAACAATAACATGTTAGATCCAAATGGGACAAACAAGGGTGTTATGACAGAAATAATGATCATGAAGCCTCAACTTCATTAAATCCACCGATCACACCCCAATTAGGAACTTGACCACAAACCAAGATAGTTGGTCTGGTAGAGTTAGATACCGAGCTACACATAGAAACCATAACAAGAACATGAGATTATTCTTCTCAACCAATTCCAAACTATCCATTAGAACCAAACAACATTCAACAAACATTGGTAAAACCCATAGGTGCTTACGATCTAATTAATGACCTAACAAAGACCTTCTCTCACATTTCCTTCTTGGATTTGTTGAAGAAATATCCCACCCATAGGGCTACTCTCTTAGAAGCATTAGGTCTTGGTCATCTAATTAACATCACTCCTCCTCCTGAAATGCAAGTAAACCATGTAGAATTTGATGTCTACCCTCCAGGGCAGCCAGATAGGGATACTGAGTTTATATTTGATATAAGCAAAATGCCAACAGAGACATTGAAATTATATGTAGAGGTGACCCAACCTTGCATTTATAGGTATGGGTTTACAATAATTATGTTAAGCGCGTAATGATTGATGATGGGGTAGTAGTTAACATAGTCCCCTTCACTTTTCTTCAAAAGCTAGGATATGGAGAAACAAATTGTTCCACAACACGAAATACACTAAGAGGTTATGATAGCCTCAAGGCCACTTCAATTGGGACTATAGTTTTACCAGTCACCTTAGGACCCAAGACAGTCCTCACCAAATTTTATATTATAGATCAAGAAACCAACTATAATATGATCCTCGATCGACCATGGATACACCGCATGAAGGAATCCCTTCCACGTTATTCTAGGAAATAATATTTTTACACCTAGGGAAAATATTTGTGGCACAAGGTGACCCAAAACCATTCGATATACACCTAGCAGATTTGAAGAAGAGACCAAGTGTTCACTCTGAGTTTGAACTCCCAATGAATCAACTTAACAAACTAATCAATTCAAAACCAGAAGAAAAATTGATACCTACAACAAAATTAGAAATTATGAATCTAGTCAAAGGCATTCCAGCACTCAAAAATGAGACTAACATCATAGAGATGGTATCATTAGGGACTACCACAAAAATTTGAGTTACTAGAAAAATATTTACCTATTCTCCTACCATTTGATTCTATGGGTATAGGATGTACCCTAGGAATTGGCTCCCTTCCAGTAGATGAAGTTTGTATGGTAGAAGTAACCGAGGCAAAAAAACAAACGTGAAGAATGTCCCAACATCCATTTTTCCAAGAAAATATTGACTCTCCACTTTGATGGAGCTAGATGTCATTTTGGAGTGGGGTAGGTGTGATCTTTACCTCTCCCGAGGGAAAGATCCTACCTTTTGCCTTTAAGTTAAACTTTGAATGTACGAATAATGGGGCTGAATACGAAGCCCTCCTCCTTAGCCTCATCATAGCCAAAAGGATGGGTGTTGATAACATTAGAGTGCTAGGAGACTCATAACTAGTCACAAACCAAGTCTCAAAGGTATATGAGACTAGAGTTGAACACTTACAACTCTATAAAATGGTGGTATTAGATCTAACCAAAGGATTTGACTTCATATCAATCGAAGCAATCCCACGAGAATAGAACCTTCTCGTGGATTCAATAGCAACCTCAGCTTCTTGTTTCACTCCAAGCAATGAGTTGGAAAATACAAGTTTCATGGTATCACTTCGTACTGAACCATTGGTGCGTAAAATACCAACAAACCCGCTCATGACATGTATAGAAGCTGAGAATGAGTTTTCTATCCTAGATCACTTTGACAACGATAGAGTCACTCTTGGATATCTAAATGCCTATGCGGAGCTACATCTCACTCATCACATAGTAGATTTTTCCCTAATCCCACATTCCTCTTCCTATTTTGGAAATCCCATGATAGAATCTCCCCCACAAAATAATCTCAATATCTACGAGGTAGAGAATGGAGAAAGTTTGGAACTACCTCCAGCCCCGCCTAAATTTGAAGAAGGAACGCTTCCTTAATCGAAGAACGATTAATTGACATAAATATTGGAATGGAGGAAGAACCAAATATTTTGAAGTTGGATCCTCATTAACTCCAGAGGAGATAGAAATACACACCCAAATCCTCAAGGAACATCAAAAGGCTTTTGCATTTAATTACAAAGAAATGATGGGAATTACACCACATATCACGGTACATAATCTTGTCACCAAACCAGATGTAAAGCCAATTAAACAAAAGTTGAGACCAATGAAACCAAAAGTGGCTCTCATGGTGAAAGAAGAAGTAATGAAACTTCTCCAGTGGGATTCATCAAACCAGTTGACTATTCACAATGGGTATCTAATATCATCCCTATTCTAAAAAAGAATGGGAAGATACACATTTGCATAGACTTCTAGGACATTAATAAAGCTTGCCCCAAAGATGACTTCCCATTGCCATCCATTGACGTCATTATTGATGCAACAACTGGATTTGAGATTTTGTCTCTCATGGATGGGTTCTCAAGGTATAATCAAATCAAAATATCTAAACAAGATCAAGCCAAGACCACATTTATAACTCCTTGGGGAACTTATTGTTACGTTGTCATGCCATTCGGTCTTAAGAACGTTGGTGCTACATACCAGCAAGAAATGACATACATATTTCATGACCTTATTCATAAGATTGTGGAGTCC
Source organism: Taxus wallichiana var. yunnanensis (assembly GCA_018340775.1). NCBI lineage: Eukaryota > Viridiplantae > Streptophyta > Pinopsida > Cupressales > Taxaceae > Taxus > Taxus wallichiana. Next base: position 518,821,237 of record CM031238.1, on the reverse strand, counting down.
TACATAGATGACTTGTTGGCCAAGGCCAAGAAGCGTTGTGATCACCCAGAAGTACTCCATATCATTCTCTCATGATTGATCGAATATGGCGTCACATTGAACCAAAGAAATGTGTATTTGGTGTGACAGAGGCAAGCTTCTGGGTTACATTATATCCTCACGAGGGATTGATGTTGATCTAGCCAAAATTTGGGATTTTCTTGAAATGATTCCACCATCAAACGAGTCTAGTATTAGATCATTTCTTGGGAAACTCGTGGTGTAATTTGAAGGTTCATTCCGGACTTAAGTTTTGATGTTCATCCAATCAACAATTTATTAAAGAAATATTATAGCATCTATTAGATATAAGAATGCAATAAGGCCTTCGAAGCAGTTAAACACTTCTTGTTTTCTCCTCCCATGCTAATGCCTCCTAGACTAGATCATCCTTTGATCTTGTATTCACGAGCTACTGATGTCTCAATATCCTGTATGTTTGCTCAAGAAGACAATGATAAATAAATGAGAACATGTAGTCTATTTCATTAGTTGATGTTACTTGATTATGAAACATGTTATACACAGGAAAAGAATGCCTTGCCATAGTCTTCACAACAAAATGTTTAAGACATTACATGTTAAATCAAGAAACAAGGGTCATTGTAAAGACAGATCATTTACGAACATTCCTCATGCAAGGGTCTTTATCTAAAAAGGTTGGATGTTTCATAACCTTAATGGGTGAGTTTGAATTAACATTTGTAAACCAGAAATCCATTAAGGGACAAATCATTACAGACTAGGTTAGCTGACAATCCGTTAGATGGAGGTGATCTGGTAGATCTAGACTTTCCCGATGAATGCATATATTTTGTCGAAACCAGGCCCCCCATCTCTATATGTCCTTGGTACACTGACATCGTCAATTTTATCATGGACCATACATACCTAGAAGGTGCCACATCACAACAAAGAAGGTGGTTACACATTATCGCTTTGCTAAATATGTTATTTTAGAATAGGTGCTCTATCGTAAAGCCTTCAATGGAATGCTTTTAAGATGTGTTGACATGGAAGAATCCAAAAATATTCTTTACGAATCCCACAGTGGGATATGTGGAGGCCACTTTGGTGGCCACACCACTACTCACAAAATACATCGGATGGGCTATTTTTGGCCCACTCTGGAACATGACGTAGTAGAATTTGTGTGCAAGTGCCATAAATGCCAAGAATTCTCTCACGAGATTCACATGCCAGCACAAGCTCTACAACCAATCGCAACCCCATGGCCCTTTTCCACGTGGGGCCTAGATTTGATAGGGAAATTCTCTCCCTCATCAATAGATGGCCATAACTTTATAATCACGGCCACATAATATTTTACCAAATGGGTAGAGGCCATGCCTCTCACCACCGTACCAGGTTCTGTAATCACTAAGTTCATTTTGAATCAAATCATTTATAGGTACGGTGTCCCACAAGTCATTATCTCAAATAATGGCACATCCTTTAAGAATGATGAGGTCCATGAGTTATGTAGAAAATTCAAGATAAACCATCATATGGCCTCTCTTTATTACCCTCAAGCTAATGGACAAGCTGAAGTGACAAACAAAACATTAAAATCTATTCTCCTCAAAAATAGTTAAGGAGAATAAACAGGATTGGCATTTAAAATTATACTCGGCCTTGTGGGCCCATCGAACCTCAATAAGAACACCAAATAGGGGCAACCCCTTTCTCATTAGTATTTGGGGTAGAAGTAGTTCTCCCACTTGAGGTCAAATACCCAGTCTCCACATCTCATTACAAGGGATTTTGGGAGAAGAAGCCTATAGAGAGGCATGCCTCTCTCAACTAGAAATCCTTGATGAGGCCAGGCTAAATTTGAACAACGGCACAAAGCCTATGCTGACCAGATGTGCTGGAAATATAACAAAAAGGTCTACGAATGAGAAATATATGAGGGAGATCTAGTTCTAAGACTAGACAGCCAGATTGATAAGAAAATTGGTGAAGGAAGGAAATTCGGCCCAAGTGGTTGGGCCCATATCAAGTCATGAAAGACTACGGAAATATGTGTATCTCTTGTGTACACTAGAAGGTGAGGAATTCAATGAAACTATCAATTCCTTGCATCTTAAACGGTTTTACACATAGGTCATCAACATCACCATTTGTATATTATATCTACCTACATTACATTAGTCACTTAGTTGTTTCATTTTGTTCACTCATTTCGTAAATTTTGTGGTCAAGGAACTTATTCTTAAGCAATTTATTATAAGCTTCTAAAAATATTGGAAAAAGCATTCAAATCATATCTCTTCAATTTTCATAATATCATCAAATGATTCCAAAATCATTTCATCAATTTGACAGACAAAGTCTTGACAAAAACCATACCAAGGCCTGCATACTTGGTCATACTCATTATTTTCTACTAGGTTAAGTTGTTCTTACCTACGGTCTATTCTAGAAGCTTCTTGGTGTCACATATATCCTTCTTACATCTCTTTGAAACAAGGATACTCCAAAATCACAAATCATAAATGTCAAATTAAATCAAAATACTAAACAAAATAGAATATTTTATTTTTACACACTTCTTTTCCCCACCAACCTTCGGTGATGAGCCCGCATCTCTTACTAGTGATGTGAGGTTGAGAAAGGAAAGAATTTCCCTTACTCGCCTATGTCCTACCTTCAGTGATGAGCCCATGCTTCTTACTAGTAGCATGAGACAGGGCATAGGGGGTCCATTCACACAAATCAATGAATCTTAGCATTTTAAAAATGCAAAGAAAATGTGTTAAGTGAAATTAAGTATCCAAATTCCAAAGAGATCAAATCCTTAAAACCAGATTTTGTCAACCAAGTTGCCATCCATGGATCTAAGTCTAGATAAACTAGAAAATAAGTTACATTCTGAACTATGTAGTAGTTTCAAGTAAGAGTAAGTACGGAGGTCTAAATTTGATTTCTGTCAAAACCTTGTCTTTCTCTCATCATTTTCATTCATTCAAACTCATACAATTTGTGCCCTTCCCAACTCTTGGTGTTGAGCCCTCACATCTTACTAGTTGCATGGAGTTAGGAGTGGGGCAAGTTCATCTCATTATCACTACATATTCATCACGTTTTGCCAAAATAAGAAGAAGCAACAAACATTTCCCAAAGAAGCCAAAATTTCAGTACTACAATATGTTTACATCATCACATATCAACATTACAAAAACAAATAAAAGAGAAACATTATGTTCAACATTTTTATCACTTGTCATCCATTACATACATTCTGAAAAGCATATAAAAATAGAGATTATAAAACATCTAGTATAAACATGGGAAACAAACCATGAAACTCTAGATACAAAGAAGATCTAGATCCAAATATATATATATATATATATATATATATATATATATCATGTTCTACATATAATTCCATCATGCACTAGGCATGGTCAAAATGCTCAATGAGCCCAAAAATACAAAAACAACCCATATAAACATCTAGCAAAATCACTACAAAAAGACCAAATGGCCTCTCAATCCCTATGTGGATCCCTCAGAGGGTGCACGATCGCACCTAGGACTCCTACTACGATGATGCTTTAAATGAACTGAGTGCTCATGATCACGACCACTTGGTTGTGGTCTCACTACGAGAATGACTCCACCTCATCAGACGCTCAACAGTCCTATATCCAGCTACCTCAGCATGAAGGGAGGTCACTAACTTTTCCACCTTCCAGACAAGGGAAAACACATCAGTATGTCGGCCATGGCCAGTTGAAGGCTCTCAAACATCCTCAGTAAGCTCGGCTTGAGTACTCTCTGAAGGGAGCAACAGGGTGTCCACACACACTCGGCGAATCAAGTCTCGCCATCCCTCAACAATCACTGCAAATAAAAAAGAGAAATAACAAGTTAGAAAATCACCAAAAATAAAGTCAAAAACAAATGAAACAACAAAAGGAAATATCAACTAAACATTTCTAGCTAAAATAAAAATCAAGAAAAGAGTAGTAACTCACTCGGATCTCCAGGCATCCAGGTAGGGTCTCTAGGATCTGCACCTGCTACTGACACTGTGTAGACTGCGGAACCTCCCCCAAATAAGGAAAGAAATGACATCCTACCACGGACTCATCATCTCCCCCAATGTCCTAGAAGGAACTCCTCTAAGAGATCTAGGGTCACCTTCTCTGCACTCTCCTCCACCCTCTCGGCCCTCAAGATATCCTGAGTTTCATGCCACTCAGAATCACTCTCATCCTCCTCAGTCATCCCATCCCACCTTCTCATCCCTCCTCCCACCATCTCCTCCTCTATCTCCCCTCCTGTGAACTCCTCAGAGTCTAAGTCCACATCAACGGGCTCATCCTCCCCCCGAAAGTAGGAGTGGCTCTGATCTGAAGTAAAGGTGCTCGAGGAGCACTGGCTGCCCCTCGGGCCCGAACCACCCACCTAACCATGATAGGAACTCCAAGAGTAACCATGGTCCAACCCAATCTCCTCTAGGGCCTCCCTGAGCCTCACGAATAGTCTGTATACTACCCCCACTAGAGGAAGCATATCAACATAGGGGAGACCAAACTACTTGAGGGACTCGGTCAAATGGGTGGACCTCCACCCTCTCTACCCTATCTACTAACTGACCTGTAGTAGAGCAGGTGATCAATGTAAGTGTCTCCTCTCCCCATACTCCTGCCATGGCTTGATAAGGAGTGGCCTCCATATCTGTGGTAGTCAATGAAGCCACTGGCTGATGTGGCATCCTAAGCATTGTCATCCCCATCCACCTCGCTACTCTAACAGCCCCGGATCCTCTACTAGTACACCCCTTCCATAGGGGATGATGCGCTCATACACCCAACTCATAACTAGAGTGGGGTGACTCAAGGAATGCCCCTATAACCTGACCACCCTATATAAGTCATGGTATGTGGTCCCAAGAATATCTTCTCCCCAAGCGTAAGTATGGCCATGGGCCTCAATTTGTGCAATAATGGGAGCCCAACAGTATAAGAGAGTATCCCCTCCCTTATCCCCAATCAACCGCGAGGCCAAGATACCCATAATAGCCTTGCGGATCACAGGGATAGGAGAAGCAATGGATCGGACCTTCACCCCCTTCTTTGAGCCAAGGGAGACAACAACATCTCCCATATAGGTGGCCCACTGAACCATCTGAGATCTGGATCCTGCTATCTTAAGAGACAACCACCTCCCAAGAATCAGAACCCCCAGTATGCGATAGACATCCTCTAGGGTGATAGTCCACTCACCCCTAACACTTGGAAATTGGAAAGTGTTCCATCCATCCCAATACAAGAACAAGTCACACAATATGTGACTAGCAGGAGCAACATGAGGGACCGAAGAGATCCTCAAAATACCGGCCCTCTGCAAAGTGTCTCTCTCTACCTGGGTCAACATATCCAACACTTCGAGAGCCAATCACACTCCCTCTCTCTACTCCATCTAATATACTCCTCCTTCTACATCCACCCAAAACACAAAAAAAGAGCAAGTTAGCAACATAATCCAATAGATAAACTCATCAAAACATAGCAAAATATCAAAAATGCAAAAACATTTAACTAAGGCATCTATTTTCGCCTTCATCTCCGAACCGCCACTGCATGCGAGTGGGATTATTCCATGATCGCCACCATCCAAGGGTAGCGGTTCATGTATCCACCACCTTGCTTAGATAGCGGTGGTCGGTCCCGTGACCACCGCTACTGTGTGCAAGGCAGCGGTCTGTGCCATCTTATTCGATTCGGCGTGCACCCATTAACCCTAAAAATTCCTAAAAATAAGCAAAATACACCATTTTAATTGAAATAAAAACCTACCCTATGGGTGCCCCCCTAAAGACTCATTTAACACTAAGAAAATACCCCCAAAAGACAAAGATTTCAACATTTCTATATTTTAGGTTTAAAAGCAATGAATTGAGAAAAACTAACTTGAGACTTTGTAGGTTGATGTCTTGCTCTCGGAGGCATGATCACGATCTCACAACAAACATTTTGATTGTACTCTCATAAAAAATAGTTACCGTGGGTCCCAGAGCTCAAAAATTACCAAATCAACACGTGCAAATGAATAGGAAAATGAGCTCGTTTTATATATATAATATTCTAACTTGTTTTGAATGTTCTTTCACAAAGTTGGAGCACGCGACAGAGAGGTAAGTTCTTATCCCACATGGTAAGTCCTCATTTCATTTTAATTTAGTATTTATGGATTTCTTTATCTATCTACACTTGAGTCCTCTTTTCATTTTGACATAGCACATGGTGACATTGCGACACATGGGTATGTCAGGTATAGCTTCTAACTCCCCATTTCAGGACCGCCATACTTAGACCCACCGTTTTATGCCTCTTCATGGCTAAAATGCTTCTCTAGGGGGCAATATGTACATACCCAAAATGTAGGTACTGTACTACTGGAAAGAGGTTAAAAAAACCCCAATGATGATTCAAATCTCTTCACAAGGTGTTTGGAATCTAGAAAAATCATCGAGTATACATTTGCATCCCAAAATACCTTATCCAACCTCCACATGCTTTGTTCTGACCCCGTTCTGCTTTTTTCTTGCATTTTGGTCTTTAGTTTCAGGACGCCACCTGCTTGGGTGGTGGTCCCGTGACCACCGCCCAGGATAGGGAGGCGGTCCTGTAACCACCGTAACCACCGCCCTATGCATGGTGGTGGTCTGTGCACATTTTCTAGAAATTTCCAACACTTTTTCAACGTGAAAAATTCAAGTGGCACTCACATTCTTCAACCACTCTTGCTTGCATTTATGTTTTAGCCACCTGGTAAATAGTAATTTCTCTTTGTTTATGATAAAAGAGTTCAATTCAAACTTACCCTCTAGTAAATCCAAATGCTATAAATACCAAGCTTGTTTATAAGCAAATGGCCCCTCTCCCTCTATGAATTATTATTCAGTGTGTTTTGAAGTTCTCCCATAAGTTTCAATAGGTTTAGATTTTGCATGAATTCTCAGCCTCTCAGTTCAAGGCTCCTTTCTTCTTTTCTGATTTAGAAATCATCAATCTTCACACTTTCATTTTGCTCCATTGCTATCCTACAACATAGTCAGCTTAGCATAAGATAGTTTTAGTTCTAGATTAGAGTTCATTTGATAATCTTAGAGTTGTAGGTTGTTGTTTTGTCACAAGAAATAGATCCTAGAATTCTTGGTATATTTGCGTTGTATCCCTGCAATAAATCCTACTAGGAATCGCATAGTCAAGCTCTGTTCACTTGCACTATCCCTCTCTTACTTGCATTTTATTCGGTTTATATCCAAAGCTGCCATTGTTCGAGTATCTTCTTCTGCTGCGCTATCACATTCACACTTTTCTAGATTCATGAGAACAAAAGGAACAAAGAGATCACACTAAGGGGACAAGTCACGACACAACTAGATTTACCACTTTATGTAAAACTCTAGGTTTGAACTATCAAAGTTCTAGTTACAATATATAAAATAGAGTATCAAATCATTTTATTTTGGTTAAAGCTTGCTTTCGTATTACTAGGAAAGTCATGGGAATGATAGCTTTTGAAGAATCTATGATTTATTCCTCACTTCTGAGGTAATATTGAAGGTCTTTCAATTAAATTAGTTAGTTATTTAAATATTTAGGATAAATTCACAAGTGCACAGGAAAATAGCTATATCAGCTAACTTTCTTGTTTTAGTTTTGTTATTAGATTAATTTTTCATTATCTAAATATATTAGAATAGTTACTCTTTAAATTTCATTCAAATACACATCATTGAAAATACAAAAATAAAAGGAATATAAGTATAAGTGTAGATATATATTTCATAGTTAGTTACTTATTTCAGGTTAAAGTTTGATTATCTATTGCATGACAATTATGGGACCCAGAGAGCCTAGGGATTATGTATTTGAACCGGTAGTACCTCAGCCAAATCTCTTCACAACATTAATGGATATAGATCAAGGGCTTAGGATTTAGGTCTTTCAAACGACAATAAACCCACAAGCAATTAGTGAACAATTGAGACAATTAAATATTGAAGACGACAAAGCATACACATTCTGGTCAAGTCAACCCAACTATAGATTGCCTTGATAGGATATCCGCATGACCATACAAGAACCTGAAAGAGAAAAATATTTGGTTGTGATCCATTAGTTCTGCAGCCAAACATAGGAGACCTTCTCATCAACATAGACACAGGGTTACGTATACAAGTTGCCAAAACATCTGTAGGGTATTCTGAGAAGATCACACAACTCTTGGTATTAAACATATAATTTTAAAAGGCTTATGACCATTGGATAGTTGGAAGAAGAGATTGATTCTTCACATGACCATAATAGGTCCACAACAACCACGAACTCATGGTTGTGATCCCCAGGTCCCACAACCCAACGGGCCTGCAAGTCAGTTAAATATTGACACCAATTTACATGTGCTAGTATTTAGATCCTCACCACTCCTACTAGATATCATAATAAAATTTTCCACATTAAACATAAAAGCCAATCAAGCCAATATTTTCTGGGCTAGACCAGAAAACCACCCATAGTTTCTACAAATTCACTACACCTCTCACTACCATTTTCCATGACCTTGTCTGGAAATATACACGAAGCACCTACAAGTCACTTTCCATATATCCAACAACTAATAGATAGGATCTCGGTAGAGCTTAACATTGATTGGAGCCTCCGAGTAGCTATTATATCTGAACGATCCATTACACCAATTTAGGTTAGGAGAGCTTTATTTTCCTTAGACTCACAGATCCCATTATTACGTGTTGAGGATATAATATTGCCCAACTATTTTTTCTATATCCACATATATTTCATTTCCACCGGCTGTCTCGACACGACCTCGGGAGGTCGGGTATGAAGAAGGGCTACTTGTAGATTCTCATACTTGCATGTCACTTTTCTATCGTATTTTTTTTTGGCCGTGGTGTTCCTCATCGCCTCATCACCGATAATGTAAAGCAATTCAAAAACAAAACGCTATGTAAGTTGTTCGATTCTTTTGTCATCCAACTTAGTTTCTCATCATCTTATTACCTACAAACCAATGGCCAAGTAGAATCAACCAATAAAACCTTAAACAAAATTCTTATGAAAGTAGTTGATGATACTGACAAGGATTGGCATTCACACATTCCTTTTGCCTTGTGGGCTTATTGCACTAGTATTCTCACTTTGGTTGCTGCCACACCTTTTTCTATGGCCTACAATACGAGGTTATCTTGTCTTTCAAAGTCCAGATTCCATCTCTCCGCATCTCACTACAAGACATGCTCAACGATGATGACTTTCGTCAGGATTTTTTTGTGTAACTAGATTTATTAGATGAACATCATCTCAATGCTCTTGACCATCTCCAAATCTACCAAAAATGTATCAAGCATGCCTATGAAAAATGTGTCCATGAACACACCTTCCAGGTTGGCGACCTCGTCCTGAAGGAAAATAAACATGTAACCAAAGAAGAGAAAAGTAAACGAGGAAAATTTGCTCCTAATTGGCTTGGACCCTATATCATTACCCATGCCTATGGATCAAGTGCTTATCATTTGTCTTCACTTGAAGGTAAACCCAAACTTGATCCCCTTAATGCCTTACATCTTCGACCATTTTATTGTTGACATCAAGTCCTATATCACTTTCTATCAATTGATCACTCATCCCTTGAATGTTCACCTTCCATATTACCCATTTTGAGGATCAATGACTAAACAAGAATCACGTGATTACCCATCACCTTTCAGCCTTATCTTCAATATGAGTACCATGGTTCTACTCACAGCATGATTCTCATGGATACTTTTCATCTTTTTAAATATGGAATCCCATGGTTGTTCATCACTCAAAACCACCTCTTTCATAGTTAACCTCTGTGTGCTATGGTTTTTTCTTCTAACCAAGAACCTAATCTTCCTCTATAGTCTTGTCCATGACTTAAAACATCTAAAAAAATGGGATTCAACTCCTTGAGTCAAACTTCCAACAAAAATATGACTCCCTTAAAAAGGACATCTCTTCTCTCTATCTCGCCACTATAAATAGATTTCTCCTTGAAGGACAACTATATAAAGTCATTACAAAATACAATAAAATGTTCAGAAGCTTCCCGTAGTGATCAACTTCACGAAGACCTCAAAGAGATAATATAATCATCTCATATAGACTTCCCGCATCAATCAGTCTATTAAAAACAAACAAATGAAGAAACTGATGAATTTTCATCATGGACTTGCCTATTTTTTATCATGGGTTTCTTGCTAGGTAAACAGTCATTGTACACTAAGTTACACTAAACCACCCACTTTTACCTCATTGCCTTTTCACCCTAATTTTCTCTCTACTCAAGGGACTCGCCATAACTATGACATTTCTTGATCATTTGACTTTCTTCACCCTTAGAATTTCAAGTCTTACGTTCGTAAGTCCATCTTTAGTATGCTAGAATCATTAGAGTTCTTATCAATTAAGCATCTCTTTTACCACCTCTTACCATTCACCTTCCTCGTTACTTATTGATTATCCTATACAGGACTAGACCATCGACACCTAAATTTTAAAATATTTTCACTATCACCTAAGACTCAACCATGCCTATAACCTCACCTCAACCATGCCTATGACCTAGACTCAATCATACCTAAAATATATAAACTCATTCCTCTACCTCATCACATTCTTCCCTAGCTTATGACTACATCGTCCCGAGGCCCATTTTCATCGAGGATATGTAGGCAAAGCACTCCTAGGGCATCGAGCCCCGGTGGTTAGCTCGGACACTCTTTACCCTAACCTATTTTCCCCAATATTCCTATTCATATTCTATCTTATTTTTCATTTTCTAAAACACTTGGAAATTAATACAAACATACATATCTACCATGATTCACATCATAAAAATAGCCAATCAATCATTTCACATTTCCATAATATCAAAAATTTTGGAAATCGAATCCATAACATACATATAACTCATCATTTATTTCCCATGTTACCAATAACTTGGACATTAAATCAAAATTAAAAACCTAACTCCATCATGCCTATGACCTGACTCCATCATGCCTATGACCTTGACTCCATCATGCTTATGACTTGATTCCATCATGCCTATAACCTGACTCCATCATACCTATGACCTGACTCCATCATGTCTACGACCTAAATCCATCATGCATATAACATGACTCCATCATGCCTATGACCTGACTCAACCATGCCTACGACCTGACTCAATCATGCCTACACCAACCTGTCTCCACCATGCCTAATACACCTAGTTTCCATCCATCTCCAAATAACAATCAAATTCTACTAACATAAGTACATCATACACAATCATCAATCTCATCATAAAAATCTGTGTATCCATCCAATATACACTGATACAAATAATATAAATCTCTCAAAACTCTCATATACAACCTCACCATCTTCGGCACGCAGGCCGATATATGCTCAAAAATCTCAAAACTCTCATATACATCCTCACTCTCTTCGGCACGTAGGCTGGTATATATAAAAATAAACAAAAAGGGAAGTACGCATAGATATCAATCACCTCCCCATCAGATACCCTACATGCCTGTCTCACCCATCTCCTCCTCCTCCTCTAGCTCCCATGTGGCGTCCAACTAACATCTCGCCACCCTCCATAGGCCTCTTGCCTCGACCTCTCCGATGGCCCCTCACCCGGTGCTGGTATCTATAAACTAGTGGCCTTGCCCTAACCTTGTCTCAGTGTTACCGATTAAATCTACCTTGAAAAAAAGACTTTGAAATCGATCAGACAAATTTTTAAAAAATCTTCATACCGAAGTTTTCTGCATCTTGAAAATTCTCCAAGTCTCGAAGATCCAAAATTTGAACTTCGTACTTCGTGGATTTTCCCTTTTAGATTTTAATTAGCTTGAAATTGAAATTATGTTTTCAAGTTCCGAAGTCAGAAACCCTAAAAGTCCAAAATTTCAGACTTTCGGGCTTTCGGGTTTCGTAACTCTAGGTCGCACTTTTTGGAAATTTTCGTTGGACTTCAAGTCCAAAAGTCTGAAATTTCAGAATTTTTAACTTTCGGGTTTCAAAACTCTCCTAATAATTTTTGAGTTAATTAATTTTAGACTTCTAAGTCCAAAATTCAAAGTCTGAAATTTCAGACTTTCGAGCTTTCGGGTTTGGAACTCTTCCATGCCATTCCACGATTTTCATCCCCTAATCTCCAAAATCAAAACCCAAATTCAAAATTTCATAATTTCAGACTTTCGGTTTTGAAATTTCAGAGCTCTCTACACATTTAATTCTTACCTACTTCCATACAAATTAAAAAATTTCCATTAATATCGGGTTTTTGTATTTAAAATCACATTTTCACCTGACACTTTTCTGTAACGATCCGATTTTATTGTCTTGTACTTTTTGACGTCATTCTCAAGGTATTTTATTTTGGTCATTTTCTTTTTGGTTTAGGATCTTTTGTTTTTTTCCTCCTTGTTTGTTTTATTTTGTTCCTCCTCTACATACCTTGGGAAATGACAAACTCATTTCCCGCCATGTTTCCATGATTTGAGTTTCTACAGGCATTCAGATTTTGTAAAGATACTCTCAATTTCTCCAATTCACCCTCTCAACACCTCTTGTTTTTCAAATTTTGGAGATTGGCATTTTTAGAGAACTCTCTTTTTAAAATTCAGAGCTTTGGTTGTTGAACGCTTCTCATTTTTAGGAATTGTGCCATTCGGACTTCGAGTTCTTTTTTTCAGGATTTTGAAAGTCCTTACTTCAGAATTCTCTTTTTTAGGATTTTAGACTTCTCCATTTTGGAGGTTTTCAATTTGGGTTTTCGGAGGTTTCCATTCTAGGATTTCAGACTTCTCCATTTTGGAGGTTTTCACTTTGGGTTTTCGAGAGGTCTCCAATTCAGTTTTGGAACTGTCATTTCGGACTTCTCCAATTCGGGTTTTCGAGAGATTGGAGATTTTTGGGTTTTAAACTTCTCTTCTTCCGCATTTTGGAACTTAGAATTTGATGTCTACTTCTACATCTAAGTGCAAGGAAAAGATTAAGTATTCATTTCTTGGAGTTACTCCTCACTCTTGTTTGTCTTCTGACCTGGGGAATATAGGGGACACCGACCTCAGACAAATTGATTTTCCATACTTTTAGGCAAGGGTGAAGGCCCCAAATAAGAAACCTGGATGTAAGACATATATGATAGTGGGATTGTTCTTGTTGTTGGTTTTCCCATGTCCATGCATTGCCCAGAATTTGTTTTGGCTGCAACAACCCACTACGATGAAGAATCTATGATAGTTAAAGATGTCGATGGTAAAGTTGTGATCCACTTAGACCTAGATTTGTTTTAATATTTTCTCAAACTCCTTGACATTGAATATTACACCATAATTTCACTAGAGTTAGCAGTGGAACATTGGGATAAAGAAGCAAATTTGTGCACAAGGGTCATGTTGAAAACCTATCTCACCAAGAATGGTGCTAAATTTCCAAAGACCATGTTTCAGCTTAGACTTCATCTAGGAGTTCAAAGACATTATTGTTCTACTAATCGAGTCTCAGGTCTTCCCTCTCGTGAAGGAATTTTAGGAGTGGATGTTCTTATATATTGCTACCATCAAGAAGAATAAGGAATTTATCAGATGGGGGGAGCATATCAGTAGCTCCATTTGTTATCAGTTGAGTAGAGTGCATTCTTCAAAGAGTTTTATATGACATCCTTCTTGGTTTATGTTGTAGCTGCTATGGGAGACTTAAGTTGAATACTAAGGGTATTCGAAGCACCTCTAAAATCTATGATTTATATCCTCATCTCATACTATATGAGGGAAACAGGAACTTTCATAGGATCAACGATGCCTTCTTTACTATTATTCTCTACTGTTTCAATAAGGAGTTGTATAATCGAGGATTTATGATGAAGCCTTCAAGGAAGTGCATGAGTGGGGAGCTATCTACCTTTAGTTCCCCACATTTACTTACATTCAGATTCCTGGCTTTGTAGGTGCTCCTAATAAGCTACCAAGATGTCCCACCGACAAATGGGTTCTACTAGAATTGGTTCGACAACTGCTAGACTACCATAAGATCCAGAACAAATGACACAAAGTGGGAGTTAAATTCCCTATTTCAATTGGCAGATACACTTTCCCAAATATTTACAAGGCTAAGAATGTGGATGTAGAAATGGCAGAGGTAACCTTGTGGACTTTCCATCCACGGACCAATTTTGACTATTGGGGTAAATTCAGCGAAACAATTTGGTCCAGTTCCCATGTGCCCCAGTTGGAAGACATTTGGATTCATTTTCAGGATGAATTCATCATCCGACAAAGAGACTATGAAAGGCTAACTTTGGATGAGGTTCAACAATTTGGAATAGCTGATGTCCCAAAAGACATGCAAGATGATGACGAGGTTTTGGATGTAGTATATAAAAATGATAATATTGCCAATCAACCATTGCCATGGATTGATTGGTATGTGGAAGAATGTTGCAATACAAAGGAGAGGGTGGGGCCCATTTTGTAGAGAACTTACAGTTGGTTGGTTACCTTGGGAATCTCACCCAAGGGGTTAGAGCAACCTACAAATATAGAAGCCCCATCAACCATGAGCCAATCAACACCCACAAAGGGGAAAAGGTCAACCCAAAAGACCCATACAGTTCCAAAAATATTTCATTCGTTGTTGGGAGCTCATCTCTCTCCAAGGCTCCTATTCCCAAAGTCATGCCTCCTACAACACCTGTATGACAGAAATAGTTGAAGTCAGTGATTCTCCTAGTATCCCACTAGACCCATCATTTCCTTTTTCTCTTCCATTGTCACTTCCTACATCAGTTCCTTCTACTTCCACAATCATTTATTCTTTCCCATCTCCTTCTATGGCCCAATTATTCTCATCCCTTCTAGTTCTCTCAGCTAGAGAAACTATTGGGTCACCCATTTCTACTTCACTTCCCCTAACACTTCCATTTCCTTCCATCTCATCCCCTAACATCATTGTATCAACTCCTATGGCCATCCTCACATCCACCCCATCCATTATTTCCACTTCCATTCAAATGCCAACTGATGTTACTAGTGCTCTTGTTGTGACTAATGTTTCAAGTATTGGATCTATTGTTCCATCCTCATCAGCATTAGCCATTCCAGAATGGTTGTTTAGGCAGACTCCAAAGCAAAATAAGAAGGTTCCTCTAGGGGATGTCATAGATCTCAGTATATTGGAACATACACCAAAAATATAGGCCAAGAGGCCAAAGATTGTTTCTAGCCTGATAGTGAATCCATCTGGAGAAAGAGTTGTAGAGGTTGTCACTCCCATTGAGGGAAAAACTAAGGAAACAATTACAGTTGTGGATTATCGGATTTCTATATTTTCATTGGGAAAATCCACTCATGAAGGAGCTAAACAATATGTACACACTACTCTTGGAAATCTGATGGAGAAATATGATAAGGATAAATCTTCTAAGGATGAGTTGAAAGCCAAGGTTGAGCAACTCGACTGCATTAGTATGGAAAGTAACACAACCAACTCCATCTACCGAAGTCTCAACTACTACAACTATGAAAATTATGTCTACCATCAACGACATTTATTATCATGATATTGAGAAGCTAGACCAGAAAGGGAGATCAGTAAATGGATGGAAGGAGCGCATACTACAAGAAGCTAATCCTTTGATCAAAAATCATTGATATATACAATGATTTGTAGGTTGGAAGGACTACTATTTACAAAATGGATGAATCATTTTCTAAGGATAATAATAACCTGAACTTGAATTTGGCAACATGGAGTGAAATAAGAGAATTAGACCTAGACTTTCTCCTTCAAGAATATGTGATCAATGATGCTTCAAAGTTGTTTGAATATCAAAAGGCCATGGAATTCCAGTGCCAAGTGTTGCAAGATTTAATTAAGAAGTTGGATGATAAGTGAGTGGAAATTATAGATGCCTTAAATGATATATCAGATTAATTCGATAATGTTAATTGTAAGTTCTTCAACAAAAACAAGTGATGCTCTCTTAGAAGATCAAATCAAGGAAAATTTCAAAGATTTGGTGAAGCACGACGATGAGGTTACCAAAACTTTCAGCAGTGAATCTATTGATAGATTAGTTTTATGCCAAAATTTCATAGGAAGACTAAAGAAAGTTGTGAGTAAACTTATAAGAATTCCAGACAAAATCACAAGAGAAATCAAGATGGCATATGTAGTGAATCACTACGCATGTGTGCCAGGGGACGAATAAATTCAGGGAATCATCAAGTGTTTCCTTGAATATAAAAATTGAATGGCTACATAGGAGGAAACACAACAAAAACCTTGGGAAGGAGAATGCGTTGCAGAACCCAGCCAAATCTGAGAAGCCATGAAAGTAAAGATCCAGGCTCTGGATCGGTCAAAGTTGCAGGGTCGACTGAGTCAAACCCTTGCAATAAATTTGCTATTTTCATGGGAGCTTGTTCCCTTAAATTAATGACATTTCTATTATTATTAAAACGTTATTTGAATTCCCAGCTATAATGGCTCATCCTAAAGAACTTATAAATAGTTAGGTATATGGAGAAGATAGATATAGATCATTTTTTGGTGAAGTTTTTCTTCAAGCTTCGAAGAGTGCTTTAGAGATTTTAAAACCTTTTAATTATATTTAGAGTGATATCTTGCCTTGAAGAACCTGATTTATTGTGTTGAATGGTTAATCAATATATGTTTTGTGAATGTATAATTCCTTACTATAAGTGGTTAGGTTACCTTTATTTCAGATTATCTATTTTATGTTATGAGTAAGTAATGTAACCATATTTTATGTCATTTGTGAAAATATTGTTTTCCTTCTATTATTAAAAGTTACATTATCATTAGCTACAATCAATGAAATAGATGTTTGACATGTGCATGTGCTCTATCCTAATGATTAGTTAATTATGTGTTCAATAAAATTTTATCTCTCTATTATGTATACTTCGAGTTTAACAAAGGAACGCATGCTTCTGGTCTGTGGTATTTGGTGCCCTTTCTAAGTTGCAATAGGTGAAGGTGGCTAATGGTGTTTGCATCCTATTCACATTAACCCTTCCTGAGATTTAAAATATCCTTTTATTCGGTGCATCACCATCCCTAGTATAGTTTCCTTTTTTCAAATCTCTTTCCCTAAAACCCATGAAAATGTTAGCCTAGGATTAGATAGCCATTTTATTGCACTAGGAATAGTACAACACTTAGTTTAGGAAAAGGAAGTTGGCCTTCTCTCGGAGGTTCACCTCAAGCCCAAGTCCCATAACTTGAGAGGTGATCCCATGTGTCCCAATCGCACCGAACATATTGTATATTGTCTGTCCATTCAGAGGGTGTAGTGATTTGGTGACAACACTCTAGACACGTTGGCCCCCTGTACTCTCTACATTGTGAGTACGAGACCTGGTCCTCTCACTCGAGGCTTGTTGTGCTTTATGATCTGCATAAGATGGGACATCTATACCTACATCCATAAAGTGATTCTGATAGTACCATGCCTCACCCAAGGCATCCCTGAAGTGCACCATTGATACTATCTATGGAAGCGCCATGGGCCTCGATGCCACCTATATACTAAGATTTATATTTGTTGGCCTCAGTCCTTGTGCCTATAACTCATGACCTTGACCCTATGCGAGTACATGTACCACCACATGTCCCTAGGAAATAGCCAACTACCCCTATAATGTAGTTACCTTATCCTATAAGGTGGCTACCCATGTTTGTGATGTTTGCTAGCTAGCTAGCTCTGCAAACCCATGACCTATGTATGTAGAGTGGAAATCTATGCCCCATATTTTCATGTCCTTGTGTCTATACCTCGTGCTTTGTCCCTATAAAATAGTCACCTACCCCGTCAAGGTAACTACTTGTGCCTGTGTAGTGGCCAACTACACTCCCAATGTTGTCACTGTCCCCTGTAATGCATCTCTACACTATCACTTTGTAGCCAAATTTGGGTACCTCGGTTATGGAGGTGCCACCTATAACTCTACATCCCACCATCGTCTATACCCATTGGTCACTCCAGCATCATCTATCTCGGCCATCCACTAACATCTCTCGCCTGATCGCTAGATTTGTAGGGTGAGGTAGAGGAAAAGGCCTCTCCACATCCTCTCAGCAATATTGTACAACAGGTGGGGGCACATCCTAAACTATTCCAAACTATCATTACACTATCCACTGGAATCATCTCGTGCTTTTCGACACATCTACCCTGTATCCACCGTAGTAGCGAAAACCCCCGCAACTCCCACCTCATACTCCTAAATGTTGGGTAGTCCACATATGTCTTTCATATGATATCCATCGCATAAAGCCCCTCCAACCTCTAGCCTGTAGTGCACAACATCATAGGTCACCTCCTCACCTCGCCGGTGATCCTTAGCTACCACCCACCTCCTGTAACCTACTCTCTATCCACCTTTATGCCAATCTGCTACTAGAAATCCTTGCATCCGCACTATCACAATGTGCTCATATGCCCAACAATGCAACATGAATGTACAACATAGGGTCAGAGCAGGCATCCTCTGTAACCTCGAGCTCTCTGTATAACTGCACCAAATAGGTAGGTGCCCAAGCAAACCGCACTGATCCTCCACCATCTCCCGCAAACCCCCATCAAACCTTGGGAAACCAAATACCCTTTGAATCAGGTAGATCATAGCACCCTACCACCACCATCATCAACATTTCCAATTGCATCTCCTCCGGTGTGCTACGTACATCACCCCATATACAAGGCTAATGTTGTACTCAATCAACTCCATCACCATCTCCCCAAGCACTGTGATCATCTCCTCAAATGCCACATCTACCAATAGTGTATACACCGGCTCACTCACGGCATCCCATCTATCGATGAGCATGACCATGAGGATGTGATCCCTTTGATCCACCTATACCACCCAATGCCAACTAGGCCAACCGCATGAATGTGCCCCCACTCCTCCATAGTGACACGAGGTTGTATCTCCCCCAACATCGGTGGGTATATATCCCGCAATGTCACCTAATTTCGTGCCTACACCCATACAAATCATCCATGTCAAAAATTTTACACACCTATCTATTACATACCTACTTCCTTAACCTATCATCTACCCTACACCTGTTTACCCCAACCCCATATTACTTTACCTGGGACATCACTTACCTACCTAAATCCTTTCCTCCTTCCTCTCCTCTAGTCCCTCTTATACCCCCTTTTTCTACCCATTCCTATTTTCACCCAATCTTTCCCCTCCCACCCTAGCCTCGCCCCATTTATGCTGACCGATCTCGGAGTCATTCATGCCCGCTATTAGTCACACATGATTGACATTGGTCACCTAACCATGACCAATATTGGCTTAGTTTGACCGACACCGATCACTATTGACCAACGTCGGTCTCTGCTTTCGCTCCATAGCCGAAACCCCATGCCCCCATTTTTCCAAAAATAAAAAATCTTCCCTAAAACCTACCCAAACACCCAACTAACCCACCCAAAATCATTTTTATTCCCTAGCTAACCTCTATGGCCTCTCCCCATACCCAAATCCATTTATTTTATCCACATTTTCAAATTTTTGAACCCCCCCATTCTTTCCATTTTTCCTAAACAATTTAATTCAAAACCACAAATGGATCGAATCCTACCTCATCGGGATGTATGGTCTCCCGATGTTGGATTACCTGCAACTCCACCCATTGTTGACACATCTCCATCTCGTCACACCTACCCTTGTGTACCCATTTGTCTCGCTCCACCAACCAACCAACTACCACCACCTCAGCCACGTCCACTCACTTTGTCCACTTATCCACGTCAAAAACTTCACCCTCCTCATAAGTCATTTTCCACTGTGTCAAATGCACAAATGAATAATATTTTACCTTGTTTTTTAACTTTTTATCCCATCCCCAACCTTACCAATATCGGTTTAACTTAACCGACATCGGTCATGTGCCCTAGTCAACCGCGGTCAATTTCTCTAGATCGGGCATTGATTTTTCATAACTAGTGTCACTATCATTTTTTGACCCCCTCGCTCCACATTTCAAAACATCTACTTGCTTGAAACCTTTCCCCTAACCCAAATTTGACCCTAACCTTACACCTCACCCCCATGACCTTATTACTTATCACCCAACCTCACCATCAGTTGGGGCATGTTTATGCCCCTCACGTGGCCCTACCTACAACCTACCCTACCCACACCTACCTACACAACCATTGATTATGTGGACACTCCAATTCACTCACTCGTTGCATCTTGTGATGCCGATACCTGTGTTGTTCAACCTAGTAATGATAACTACAACCTCATACATGTACCTATTTAGCCTTACTAATATTTCTTTTTCCTACAACCATTAGTACCAATGCACCTTTTATCATTCCAACCACCCATTGAACCATACCTACAAGCCCAACCTACCCCTACATTTCCTTTGTTGCGTCTTAGGAATTGGTATTTTACCTATATCTTGGCCTTACTTGTGTCATGACCTATTTACCTAACCCGACCTACTTGGTGTGACCATTTACCTTATGTACTTGTTATACCTTGTGATGTTTTTACCTATGTTGTTTTAGCCTAACAACCATAAATTTCCTACCATTGTGCCTTTTATCCCGACTAAACCTTTGGTATATTGGAACATACTTAAACATTCCTACACCTGATCTATGTTGTGTTTCGGACCATATCCTATACCTTGGATACCTGAATAACTTCACCCTTGTTTGGATAAACCTATCGACCTTAGACGATGTAGAGTTTGAAATCTCTTCAACCTGGTACTGTGTTGTAATATATACGTGTGTGTACGTTTGATTATCATTACCCATGACCCGATTTTTACCTCAACCTACTACCTATTACCCGAGTTAACCATCACCCTTTCCCTCAATACTCAAACCCTTCCCCACTTATCTTCACCACCTACACATTTATCAAACCACTCACCGATTCTGTATTACACCTCATCCGTGCCTAGTTTGAGGGGGATCACCTTCACCCACACATGGGGCAATCACTTCTTGTTTTTGTCAGCATCACTTACCAATACAAGCTATGCAACAAAAAGGGGCAAAATGTAGACACCAAAATTGGGTCACACTCCCCTTGGTCCCTTTTCAAATATCCAACTCAAACATATTCACCTAACCATGACCCTTTTACTCCACATTAATATTAGTTTAATTATTTATAATTAAAGTGATACTCATCCTCACAATATTCATTATTTAATTACCCTAATTAAACTGATTTCTACCTCACATAGACACCTCACCCCACCACCTCACCTAGACACCTCACCACAAACCTATTTTTAGTATATTTCCCCTTTACTAGGACTCAACATTCACTCACCATAACTAATTAAGGCTTAGTCATACCTGCCTTAATGAAATAAGACTTAGTACAACCCTAAAATCATATTCATATTCTCCCTCTAACCACATTCCCACTCATTAAAACGTAACATTTCGTTTTGATCCGCGAGATAAACTGAGCTGCCCAAAAAGATTGCCAAGATTTGGAATTTTTAGTAAACCTAGGATTTCCCACCTTAACCGACGTCGGTCAACCCTAAACCGACTCCGATCACCCTAAACCATCGTCGGTTACCTTATATTATTTTGGTAAGCTTGTTTGAGGGATTGACACATTCAAGTTTTGGAACAAAGGAGATCTGCATGCAAGCAAGAACCAGATCCCTTTTTCATGTCCAGATACCATAGCCAAGCGACCAAGACTAATCAAAAGACCTTTGCATTCACGGTAGTTTCCTAGGAAGAACTGTCATATCATTGAACACCATTCTACAGATCAACAATCACCAGCATCTTCAACTCATCGTTTCACCACTATAGGCATTTAGAATCATTCTGAACTCCAAGTAAGTTTTTTTCTCTATCACTTACAATTGTATTCTCTATTTACCTTCATCTATTCATTGTTCTTACTTAGATCTATCCCTCATCTTTCTCTCTATCAACCACCCCCTCACACCCCACTTAAAATTCATGAAAACCTATCCCAAAACCACCTCCCTCACGTAGACCTTACAAACACCCTCCAAACTCTTTGTGAAATCACAAAGAGGATCCGAAACTTATTCTACATCACCTTCTAGTTCCCCACAATCACTGACACCATTTAACCTTAACCATGGTTGGTCCATCATATAGCAACATCGGTATCCTTAATCAACATTGGTCATTGTGACTATCAACCCAACCTAACAACTCAACCCTTAGCCTACCCCAAACCTCACTCAAAACCTTACCACACCTATTTTGGACATGTCACCTCACCCTCCCCACAAAGACCCTTCTAACTCTCTATTCTAAGATAGAAGAGAGTCCAAACACCCTCCACCTGACTCCCTACCACTTTCCATAGCAATCGGTATCGTTCATACCTAAACCAACATCGGTCACCCTGACCGACATTGGTCTTTATGTCTAATAATATTGTTCCAGACCGAAACCTAATTACCTCACCCAAAACAACTCAAAATCTCACCCAACCTTACCAAGACTCTGTCTGTGACCTATAGACCACCTGCACTACCCGCAACCCAACTCAAAACCTTTATCTAGCATAGAATTTTAGTATTTAATCATATCGATGTTGATAGTAATTTGAGGCACCCAAATTAGAACGCTAGCACTAGATTCTTTTATTTACATGTTTAAGTTATTTTATGTTGATTTATAAACAATGGATTGATGGCCTTCTAGGAAGTATCACACTTCCCGATCTAGCATACACTAGGTAGTCCACTATCATATACTATTTAACTCTCTTTTGTGGTCTTGTTTTGTATTTCAGGTAGTTCTTCCTAGCCAAAAGGAAGCTCTCACAATAAGCATTAGATCAAGAAGTAATAATGTGCGCAATGACCTTTACACCGACCTTCACAACATGTATTCCTCCTTGGCCCATACCCTTATCTGTTTCATCTAAATCCTTAAAGAAAATGGTGAAACATGAGTATCACCTCCTTTCTTTTGAGGTCTTCCTTGAACCCTAATCATGTCTTTTCATTTCAATTCCCTTGTTTTCTCAACAAATCATCTAAATTGTTTTTGCTCTTCTCAAACCTTTTGTACATCACCACTCTTCTTAATGCTAGATCTAACTGAGATTGTAAGGACTTCAAAGAAACACTACACTTAAGACACTCATATTCCTTTTCCTTGAGACTAGTTGTGATCATCTCAATCTATTTTTCAATATTTGTGTAACATTACCATTTTAGACTTTAGAAACAAGGGAAAAAAATTACACAATGTTCTCTGTTCTAAATAAAACATCATTTAAAACACACATTCCATGCCAATAAATCTCATAACAGATAACCATATGCATCTGTAAATGACTTGGTAAATTACCGATCTCTCATTTCATGACTCGGTTTCTAACCGATCTCTCATGTTTGTCTTTAAGTATAGAATACTTTATGTATACTACGTATACTTGGTTTTCCTACCCTATTCTAGGTACTGAGTGATCTGTTTAAAGAACCTATCTAAATATTTGTTACCAATATTCATCTGACATCATGTTTCTTTAAACTAGGTGACATAAGACAACGTAACTAGCAACTTGCGATACTTTGGCCAAAGATTTCCAACATATTGTTCATGTTACTATTCCTAGACGGCATACTCATCAATTCGGAATACGTCCTTCACCTCACTCTACTGTTATCTAGAATGGTCTTTACTAACTTCGTCAGTCCACTTGCCCAAGGTTTGACCCTAACCCAAGTTAGCGACATAATTTATTATAGGGAGACGCTCACGATGACTTAGGGTATATGGGCATACTCAACCGACCTAAGTCGTTCGAATGTGCGAAGGTACCTGAGTCATTGAAAGCTACTTCCTATTATAATCATGATACTAACTTGGCCTAGAGAGAAACTAAGTTCAAGTCTAGATGTGTGTAGATCTAGATGAACAAACACGGAAGGGTATTGCCACATGTCAACTACAACACTATCCTCAAGAAGCCCTTAGTATTCTCAAAGGTACAGTCATACATTTGGTGTGTGTGCCAACATCTCATGTTATAAGCTCGCTTCATCACAATGTACATACCCCTAGGTGGTCATTAACTCATAATTAAATTTGGATTAAGATTCAATTTACAACAACCTTGCAAAACCCTAATTCCAACATTCATTAAGTTCTTCTTCCATATTTAATCTGATTAATATTAAGAACTTCATTAACTCATGATTGCTTTTATGTTCATTAACTCGGCATAACAAGTAGTTATCCAAAAATAAGGCAAAAACATCATAAGGTTAGTTTAATATATCTTTACTGTTCAAGATGGTGTAGCGTCCACATAGGTTCAACTAGAGTAGACTTCATGGAAATGAAGTACAATGATTAATGATCATAAACACCATTCCTTTTGTTTTACATTCTTTTAAAAGAGGAAGAGTCTTCCTCTACATGATTAAATGTTAGGGTTATCATACCCTTTTTATCTTTCACAATTCATATAGTTTAATTGTATGTCCAATACACATTCCATAATTATACTATAATTGTTTAGATTAAGATTGACTTCTTATGTAACTTAGCAAGTTGCATCTTAGCAAGGGAGATTGAACTATTCCCTTCATCTAACTTATTAAATGATAACAATAATAAGTATACAAATAGTTATGAAGAATATCAACAAGAAAATTCTAGTTTCCTTCATAAAAAGTACAAGAGAATTCACAAAGCAATTTGGAATCAGTCTCCAAACCTTTCAATTCATCATGATAAATATATACACTTTACAAGATTATGCATTTAAGGCATACTGCATGTCAAACAGCATTAAGATCATAGAAGAATACAACTTTTCTTTTTCAATACAACTCATGAATGAATCAGAATTCTTTACAAAAGAGCCAGACTTTACATCAGCCAATACATCATAAAAAAATTTGCCTTCTTTTATCACTTACAAAGTCCATCTGTAAAAATTTCGGCATGGGTTGGTTCATTGTCAGATCCGAGTATGATAAGCACTAAGCATTAAAATCAAGTGCATTCCACTAATTGTTCCATTAAAAAAACTCAGCTTTAATGAAACAATTAATTTATCATACAAATTAACATAAGTAATAATGATCCTAAAGAAGTACAGTATTAAATCAGAATTCATTTTTAAGAAAAGAGAATAATATAATCAGCAACTACTACATTATACTAGATAAGTATTGTCCCAAACAATTACTTATTTATATCAAACAACAGCTCTTGAAAATCCATAATTCTTTCTGAATTTAAAATACAAAATTTAACTTTACTACATAAACAAAAAGAGTTACTTTCAGAATCAAAGACCTTCTTGTCATTTTACCAAGTTTCCTGAAATCATGTATAGACAAGTTCATTTCAGCATAGTCCATATTTTGGATGATTCATCCATCAACTTAAATACATAAGAAGAAGAATCATTACGGGCTATCCACAACTTACCATTCATCTAAAAGATAGAAATCAGGTTCAAAAAGTACATAACCGAGTACCTACATAACTGTATCAGTCAAGGGAACTAATAAAATGATTCACCATGTAAGAGACAACAACCGTTAACAAGAATCCCAAACCAATCCGAGAAGGGAGAGAACAAAACAATCATCATCTCACTTGCAACTCTTATGTATTATTCTACATTATTGGAGATATCAGTCAGTGGCCATACATTCCATAAAACAAGGTAAGCCTTATGAAAGGATTATTTCTTACTTGTGTCCATCTAGGAATGGATCATACTTACTATTGAGTGCACAGAGAGGAGTCCCTTAGAAATTTTTTTCCTAATAATGCATGACTCAGCCAATCAAAATAGTCAGACAAGAATTGATTACGTTTTCCCTTCTATAGGACAGGCTCAATTGTACACTTCCTAAATCGACACGACAATTGATTCTATACAAATTAGTTGAGATCAAGAAAGATCAAACAGGGGACAATTTGGTTTTCCCCTGTACCCAAAAGTGACAGTCCCAAAATTTTCCTAAACATACTACTATTCCCATGAACTTTCCACAATCAACTAGTAACAAGTTAAATTAAACAACCACAAGGAAGTTTCCGGTTCTAAGAGTGAGTTCTCATTACCTCATCCAAGATCAAAAGGGTAGAGAGCCAAACTCAAGAAGTCGAACAGGCCTAGGATGGTAAACACCCTAACAACTTGGGAGAGAGAGTCGATATACAAAGTAGTTTGAGCAAACAAAACTTAACTTCCCAAAAGTTAAAGGAAACTTCAATAGAAAGGATCTCGAACCGAGAATTCATTCACCATTGTTTTATCAATTGAATTCCAAATCCCTTTTAAAAACCTAGAATTTCTTTTGAAATTTCCAATAGAGAATACAAAACCAAACGCAAAGTTTAATGAAAACATTACTTCTATTTTCCTTACAAACTCAAACCATATCAATAACATCAAATACCAACACTAACCTAGTTCATATACAAATAGAAATCTAGGATGCATACAATGCCATAATCCACATTCATCCATTCATCTTTGTTTTAACACAAGTTCAAGTTCATACTATAGAGTAAAGTATACAATACAGTCCCAAAGCAGAAGTACTAAATCTTCACAAAACAAGATATAGTTTAAAAGAATGTTCAACTCCTTTTTGTAAAACCCAGAAATCCATTCAAAAAAATGTTCTGATAGAGAATAAAAAAACCAACACAAATTTTAAAGTCAAACAAAGTTTCTACATTCCCCACGAATTCAAACTGTAATAGAGATTCCAACTACAATAACTTTCATAGCTCCATCTAAAACATAAAGTTTGAGCTCATAAAGAAGAACAAAGTATACAATACAGTCCCAAACCAGAGGTACTATATCCTCACAAACAAGATATAGTTTTATAAAAGGTCATGCACCCATCTTTCAAACATTCAAAGACAATCAGTTGAAATAATGCAGGTTACCCAGAATAGAGGGAAACAAGACCTCCATAACACAATTCCACACAAGTTCGAGTTCTTAGAATACATTTAATATATATCCATACAGACCGAAGAGAAATAATACCACTTTTCAAACTCAATTTCAAATGAGATTTCCAGTTCCAAAACTCAAACCAAAAACCATTTACTCAAGCTCTTTTCCGGGAAGACAGTCTAGAATGCAAATTCTAATCAAAACACTAAAGTCTCGAAAGTTCTATATGCATTTCACCATTGAACTTACTCAGAGAGAAAACATCCAAAACCAATATTATCATGCAATGGATTCATATCCAAAAATCATAGAGATTCCATCAACATGAAATTAAATAACCAAAACAAGATAGATAACCATATATCTCAAGAGAGCAGAGTTATTTTAATGGAACATTTAGAGAAAAGCAAGAAATCTTAATGGGTAGAGCCTATCATGCCTGATAGTGCTTCTACCAATTTGAAGGAGACTTCTAGCCGAGCTTCCAACTCTTCTTCTCCTCCAAGAAAGATCAAAAACAAAACATCTCTTTCCCCAATGCCTCATATACTTTCCCTAAATCAAAAATAGACCAGGGAAACCAAAAATAGCCACAAAGTGAAAATCAAACTACTGGTTTGAAGAACTAGATAGCTCCATGTAGAGAAAAATCGCAAAGCATGTAAGACCAAACAACCCCCAACAAATCCACCCACATTGTTTCCAAGATAGTTTGCTTGCAAAAATCAAGATTCATTAATGCCATTTACTCTCACATTCCCGCCTATCTCTCCATGCCACCACCATCCAGAATTGGCAAATCCTAATTTGACTTTTGCATGCATTGATAACTTTAGTGAAGACTCCACGTAAGTTCTACCAACTTTTCATGCTTCGCCTAATCTGGCAGTTCACTAGCATTTAATACAAAAATCAAATCTCATAAATAGCTTAGGAACCACCACCTAGCCTCCCATTTTCCATATAACCCTTAGGTCCCCTTTCCTTATTTCATTAGTTTAGGGTCGATTCCCTTAGTTTAGGTTATGTCCATAGGTTAGTTTAGAAGTAATAACCTTAGGTTTAAAAACATTTCAATAAGTAATTTCCACCTTAGGTTAGGTCATAGCTCACAACCATATAGTATTAGGTATTAGATTAGAAAAATACCTAGCATCACCTTAGGTGGTTCCCTCAATTTAGAACATGCAACTTAGGATAGGATGTTGTCCCGAATATAGTAGACAGAGCTAGAAAAATAGGTACATCTACCTTAGTTTAGAATCCCATTAGGATAGATCTCTTAGGTCTAGGACTTAGATTGTTCCTCAATAGTCCTAAAGCAGGCCTCATTTCACTTAATGCCATAAGTGTCCCGCTGAGATCAATCAAGAAGATCCGAGCACAAAACATACAACAAAATGCAGGCATGATCTTACAAGACAATAAAGAATTTGTAAACATACAAAATTTCAGTCCATTACATCTCTCAACCTCTGAATGTCAGTTTACCATTCAAACCAAGTAAGGATATTTAAAACATTCCTTGGATCAATGGAATTGATCCAAGGATGAGTCAATTAATAGAGATAAGTTTACAACCATTATAACCAGATTACAACTCACCTATCATAAGTGAAAATGGATTCTTGCAAGCAACAACATTTCAGCCTAACGAATCCAAGGGTAGAAATGATTTATCCCTGGCAAGCATGATTTTCAACAAGCAAAGGAACACACTACATCAAGAAAATCACATGTCAACGCTTGCAATGCAAAATATAAATATAACAATTTGTCAAAGGTGTTACAATTTTGGCATAGCATAACACATTCCTTTTCTTTTGCTTCTAGGCTTGTTGAGATAATTTCAATTTGGTCTTCAAGATATTTATTAATTTTTTCAAATTCTTTAGCATCCTTGTCAATTATCTTATCTAAAATCCCGATCGATCCTTATTTATTGGCTTTATTTTCTAATTGTTCTTATTTTGAAGATTTAGTTCCTATAGGGAATTTTCAAACTCCGCCTTGAAGTCAACCACCTCCTCTTATTCATTTGAGTCCCATCCACCATCATAAAACATAGAATATTTTTATTTAGAGAAACTTTCTTCATTTTCCAGGAAAATATTATCACAATCAAACACTTCATCCCTGCTTCATTCTTCTCTAGTATAGAAGCCTTTCTTGTTCTTAGGGAAATTCTTATTTCTCTTGATCTCTTTGAATTCCTTCTTGCTTTTTTTAATTTCTTATCTTTATTATGTGATTTAGCTTCCTCGTCATGCTCATCATGTTGTCTATGAGGACACATATTGGAAAAAATTCCAATATTACCACAATTAAAACATTTGAATGGCAACATACCTCTATGCTTACCTAAACTAGGTTTCATCCTTCTAGAGAATAAAGAAATTAATTCATCATCATTAAATTCAGGAGCATCATCATCTTGCTTAGTCTTCTTATCCTTTGTCTTTATCTCAGTCTTGAAATTAGACTCCTTATTAATGGAATTGGGATCTATGATCCTCATCTCATATGCATTCAAGATGTCATGAAGCTCATCCATCAACATGACCTTCAAATCCTTATATTACTCAATAGAAGACAACTTACAATCAAAATTAGGAGTTAGATACCTTAATACCTTTTGTACCACAACTTATTCCTTCACTTATTCACCTAATCCTCTCATGGTATTGACAACCTTATCAACTCTAAGCAAATATGCAACAATGGACTCTTCTTCACTCATCTTTAAGCCTTCAAATTGATTTTTGAAAGTTTGGATTTTATCTATTCTTACCTTGGAATCACCTTCATAAATGACCTGAATTTTCTCCCACATTGCTTTTGTTGATGTCCAATGCACGACCTTCACAAGTTCTAGTTTAGCTAGACCACACATGATTGTATTCACAACCTTGGAGTTGTCACTACTAATATTATTATTTGTAGTAGTTTTGGGGGATTTTGAGAAGCTATATATCCATTCAAAAAAAAATTCCAAATGTCAAACCCTAAGGACATGATGTGAGTCCTTATCCTGAGACTCCAAAAATCATATTTAATTCCATCAAACAAGGGATCCTTGTTGGAAGAAGTTCCACTCTATTGACTCACCATTTTAGTGCTTCAAAGGATATCCTTTCAAGTGATTAAACTTCTCCAAAATGACCTTCTCTGATACCAATTTTTGGAAGCACAATGGAATGAGGGGGTGAATAAATCCTTCAAAACTTTATCTTCAATTACTTAAGCTTGTGTGAACCATTAACATTCAACCATGCATTAATGTGAGCTTAATCAATATCAAACAACCATCCACATGAACATAAATGAGAGAGAGTACACAAGAACACAATATGTAAGTGGGAAACCCTTAAGGGGAAGAAAACCCACTGAAATTTTTTATTATATTACACAAACCAAAAGACTTACATGAATATGACTCATCACACAAGATTTTTTTAGTGAAGCACCCACTTCACAAGGAGCACCCACCCCTAGAAACCATTGTTGATATTACTCACAAAAAGGACTTGTATGAATATTATTCATCACAAAAAAATTAAAATATAATACCAGGTGATGATATTCCTTCCACATATCTCGATAGTTATCACAAGTTCAACTCATACACCTTAAAACCCTCTTCAAATTCACCTTCTCCTACTTCACTCAATATTTCTCTTTCATGGGATGATTTGGACAATTTCCCTTGCACACTATCACTTCAAAAATATTAAAACACTCTCTCATATCTATCTTTATGCCCTCGTATCACTATCACACTCATACCTAGCTCACACTTTTCCCTCTCACAACACACTAGTTCAAAATGAACAATTACATGCACTTTAATACATGAATCAACTCAAAAACATAACTAGGTAAGACATGATGATTATAGGTAATTCAAAACAACTTAAAAATAAATATAAAAACTCGTATAAATCATCAGTAAGGATCCACATTAGTCGGAAATGCACCAAGATAACCATCATGAACAACTAGGCCTAAAAGGATAATTTCTCCTTAACTGAGAACTCCAAGGACTTAAGACACTCACTCCAGCTATTTCATGCATCCAAAGGCTCCAATAATTTCAAACACAATATATAAATATCCTTCATCAACTCAAGGAACTCTGCTTCATCCATTTTCTTCATATCACTCTCAAGTAGGATTGTTTCCTACTCAAATCAAGCACCTCCAGGAACCAGTCTTCAATAATGAAGTCCAAGATCACACCAAAACAAATAAAATATGCCATGTAACCAATCAATGGAAATCCACTAACCTTTATAACACTTCTAAGTAATATTTACTTCATCAAACAACCAAAAATAAAATAGAACAACTTCTTCTCTTCAACAAATTGAACTACCCAGAACCAATTTTGGAAATGAGACCGTATTGCACCTTTTCTAACACTTTCAAGATAAATAAATGAATTTAATAGAATTAAAATTCATCCCTATTCACTCTCAATATGATATCTATCATAATCTAATCCAATATATTTGTCTTTCAGACCAATCTTCATACCAAACCCCTGTTGTCCTGAACCAATCAAACTAGGTCAACTTGTGACCTCAATCATGCCACCTCAACTCACTTTCAAAGCTCAAATAAAACATGAAATGTGTCATATATGATGTATAAAATACCTACATGATCATTAGCATCATAAACTTATGACATAAGTTCCCAATAACACTTATTAACCATGATTGTTAAAACTGTCCTTTTAGCCCAAAAACTAGTCAACCTCTTTTAAAAAGTGATAGTCATCAAATGGTCTCACCAAGATTTAAAATCACTCAAAACATTTATCATTGATCCCATACATCACATAACACTAATTTATTTATAGGGTCTAATAGAAAACCTAAGAGTAAAACTTTCTTTCTTAAAAGGAAGGACTTTTGAGTGGACTCCACTAAGTGTCATGACATGAAACAAATACCATCTAAAATTTGGGAGAGTCCTCTCCATATTCCAATGAGAAAATTTAATTATTTAATGCATTATTAACATTTATTCCATCACTAACAAACTCGGGTTTTGACCTTTTTACCTTCTTAAGTATTGTTTATAAAATATAGAGTCTCATTTGATCTCATACCAACTCTAAGATCTTCTTAGTTCCATGATTCCACATCCTTGAAAGGTTCGGAGGCCCATGAAAAGTTTACATGTGTCATTCAAATCAATTTATCTCACATCGAGCTGGAAAACATGCTTTCTAGAACTCGATACAACTCAAAATCTCATATATTACAAAATATTCATCATGTAAACCTGAAATTTTTCCAACAAAGACACTAGGATACCCTCAAATAACATCTCTAATGCTCGCCTTCTCATAAAAAATTCTACATATTCTCAACCAATAGTACTTTCATGATTAGGCCTTGGGTTTTTTCCTAGTTCAGGTCACAACTAAGTGAACTATCACAAAAATCATGCATAAAATCACTACAAACTACCTCTACATTCTAAATACATTGTGACATACCTTCATGAGTTTCTCCAAGAGCTCACACATATCTAAAAGTGACTATCATGCACCAATAGGCCACCAAGCACTAGGATTAGGTCTAGTTTAGACCTAGACCAAGTAGATAAAAACCATACCTCTACTTCCAATCTCTCCAAAAGGACCTAACTCAATTGAGACAACATGTGTCAAACCTTTGCATACTTCCATGAGATCATATACCTCTACATCTCACTCTCATGATCAATTTTGCCTTCAAGCACCTAGATTAATTCTAGATGAGCACTTGCTAAACCCTACTTTCACTTATAGCTACACTCACGAAACTCGCATGATTGTCTTAATACTCTTTCCTTATGTTCTTCATGTATGTATCATACTCCTTAAGCCACCATGCAACTAAAACCATCATGCTCTATCACCTAGGCTTACTATGTCTCCCGATTATGATTACTAGGCTAAGTCATTCTCATTGTCTTCACCCTTGTAACCAAGCCCCACCTTATCTTTCCATGTCATTATCATAACAATAATATTACAGCATTCCTATATCACTCTCTTTGTAATTAATGATATTTTACATCAATGATAACAATCTACTCACACATGCCAATAATATGTTGCTAAAATTTATAGGAAACACCCATGCTTGACAACATAATTTTTCTCATAACAATAAAACCCTAGCTCCAATTTACATGAAACTTTACTAGTGTCTTCCTCTTTAAAAAGGATTTTTATTAAGTATAATATAATCTCCATTAATTTTCTAAGTTATTTTTTTATATTCAAGATAATTCTTTATCTATTGCACTTTCCTTTTTAGATCTCGCAAGAATCTAGTGATTAAAAACCTCTAAGAATTGGAGCAGTATTACGAGATAAAATCATAAACTTTTAAGATAATTTTAATTCCATTCCAACATATAGAGATCCACCCTCTAAAAATAATAATTTGTACCAGTTCTTCACCTTCTAAAAATAGTAATTTGTACCAGTTCTTCACCTTCTAAAAATATTAAGTTTCATAAATAAATAAAATTGAGTGTCGCCGTCATCCCTTTCAAGTCAAAAACTCTAAAAAGTGCCAAATTGGGAAACTTTCCAAAAATATACATCCAAATCGGGACAAGCTTAAAATAGAAATTGTTGGGATTGGGATTGAATCATCCATATATATTTATACCCTACCTATTTCACCACCTCCCACCACAATTAAGGTTAAGTACTCGTGTTTGGATCTAATTTCCACATACAATACAGATTATCACAATGTGGGTGACATTGATAGAACACACATAGACCTGGAGGATCTGAAATCAAGTATGCTAAGTGAATTTTGTGAACATGTGGAGGAAAATGTCTTCTCAAGTTGACTATGTAGAGAAGGTGGTCATCCTTTATTTGTTCAAAGCACATATTTAGTCATGGCTTATGCTTAACACTAAGAATTAGATTCAAGAACAATTATAACATATGAAAAATTAATTCTAATAGTCCTCACTTCGAAAGGCATTTCTCAATTCCTACAAGTTGCTAGTAACAACATGATAATCATCACTTGAGAGTTTTCCTCGCAAGAATGGGCAAGGAAATATTCATACTTGCAAGCCTTAGTAGTTGGGTCATGGATAAAACAAGGAAGGAAGCCTTCTTAGATCCCTAAGACTTGGTATCGAAGTGAATTTCACGAAGCATACTAGGATGTAATTGTTCTACTGAATAGGATGATGGGATAAGAAACCACAAAGGACTTCCAAGACTGGATGGATTAATTCATTTTGGTGCTCACTAAGGGAGATAAAATGAGTATCTATGGAATATCATAAGCAATAAGATTCACCAATAATTTTTGCAGTTGCCTACATCTAAGAATTTCACCTTGAAATATTATATGGTGTATGACCTTGCATATACAAGGCCCTTCCATGGTCTCTCTAGTACACCCAATGTGGCACATAAGTCACCGGCCTCTGAAAAATCCCCACATATCACATATCAAGAGAGTAATTATCACTTCTCTGGGGTGAATGATATGCTCACCATGTGTATACAAAGATAACCTACATAAAAAAACAAATAAAATAAAAGAAAGCATGTTCTTCCTTTGTATCTCCTTACAACCTTGGATGATATTGTTGAAGCTTGGAATGATGCACTACAATTTTGAATCTCTTGATCAAATTTGCTTGTGGATCCTCTAGAAAGTATTCCAAATTTAAGTATATTTCAAGATATGAGTGACATGATTGAATGAATCATTTTAATATAGATTCGTGATCGTTTGAAAAATGTAATGGTGTGTGATATTGAATGATAATCCAACACAATAATGATGCAAATCTCAAAGCTTCCAAATATGATAATTAGAGAAGAATGAGTGATTATTTATAGATGAGGGAAGAGAATCCCAAATCCTTAATTTTTGTGAATGATCTGAAGTTAACTGAAGCATAATTTGATTGTTTAGTTAATTGAGTTGAGTTTATATTTTGAGATTGCATTGAGCTTGTACGGATGAATTTTCATTGAATTTGAAAAGGTGGCATGTATTCAAATATTTTTTATCTTTTGCATTGAAAAATTAAATTCATGTCTTTTTTCACCCAAAAAAGTGATGTGAATTTTAGCTTTTGGAGATTTTATTTAATCTAAAATGTTCGCTTTGTAGGATATGTTTAGTTAACTCAAATGTGTAATTTGATTTAATCTAAAATTTCCTCTTAATAATATATTTAATGATTTTATTTGTACTTGATTTATTTTCCTCTAGTTAACTTGATATGTCAATTTGTGAAGTGAAAGTGGATAAAATGGTAAGAACTTTGCATATAATAAATCAATAAATTGTAGAAGATAACACAACACAAGATATATGGGTGGGCCAAGATGCCAAAATAATCAATATATGTAGAATAATACCCTTAAGGTAGGGTAGCACAATACAATACTCCTTAAGGAAGGAGTAACTCCACAACATCCCAAGATGGGAATCCACTTCGAGTGGGACACCTCCAATATATCTCTACCAAGTAAAATACTCAACTCATCCCTCATAACATTCACCAAAATCACCTTGAAACCTCATCAATTTCTATATTTCTTGATTTTTGTGTGAAATTATTAGTACCACGATTCCAACAAGACCAATTTTGTGAAAATTCATTGAGGAACACTCAAGTTATGAGCTTCTTAGTGCAGGTGGCCTTTTTGGTGTTACCATGCATTTCTTCTATTCCATGGGATTGTGAATTAATATTGGTAGTTGGAATTCATTATTTTAAATATTTAGCTTCCTTTCCCTATGTTATTACATATCATTTGAAATGATTTGGGCATTAAAATGTGGGCCCATTGATTTTCCATCACCTTTCATCACTTTATATTATTTACTATGGGAAGGGAGTTTAATATTTAAAGTTTCTACATTGGTCAACTCGGCCGAGCTAGCACTTTCCACCTTGTCATCAAGTTGTTACTCTAGCCATATGTCTTGGAATTTTGTGAGGTTACCGACCCTTGTTCATGCTTTGTTGGCTTTGTTTATATTGCCAACCGAGCAACTCATCTTCACCTCTCCTCACATTCACAACTTTCCTTATTTGCATGCACTAGCCATGTTTAATTTGCATTCCACCGAGTCAATTTGGTATTGGGTGTCATGTCCTACATTTCCACCATGGACTCTTTTACATTGGAAAACACCCAGCCACCTCTACACTCCACCCAGCTTAGTGACTTCTTCTTTTGCATTACCACGTGAAACCTTGTAACTCGACTGGGCTCCACCACTTCTTGCTTGCATTGACTCGGGTTACCACATAACACATCACCCCAATCCATTTCCCTTTAGTGTGGTGATGACATGTGTTTTATGCATGCATGTCTCAAGAGCTTATGGGCCCTTCAAGCTATTTATTTCCTCATTGGGCAGCACTCGGTTCACTTGCACCACCTTAGCCTCGCATTGGTTCCTACGTCGCCACTCTAATCTGCATGGGATGTTGACTCACTTTCCATCCACACTTGTTTATCCATAAGTGAAATTGGGATTCCATGACCCACTTTTCCTAAACATGGCTCGGCCATTTGGGCCATCAACTTCTACTTTCACCACAACTCACTCCCTTTGCAGCCATTTTTCCCTTTGCACGCACCGATGGCCCAACTTTCTTGGGCCATCTAGGCATTTCCATCTTCCTTCGCTCCATTCCATTCAACGTAGAACTCATCATTGGCTCACCCATTTTTCTAAGTGATCCTCATTATTCATTGTAATTCCTACTACCCTAAGCTTACCATCGGGATGGCTCGTTCCTTTTCACTGTGAGCTTGGTGATTAACACATCTAGTTGATTTGACCAAAACTCCAACTCGCAAAACTCACCTAGGATTCATGAAAATAGCTCAATTGTCCTTTTACATGAGTTCAACACACTTTTTCCCATTCATGAATCATGAGAAGCATATATATTTCTCTCCACTTGTGAATCTCGACTTGCCCATTTTTCTAGCCACACCAAGTTTAAATTCTCTCGTTCAATCTTTGCGCTATCAAAGTTTGGCCACTACAACATTTGTAAAAATATAGCTTGGTCTTATAGATTTAAATTTGGTATTTGCAAGGTAGATCTTGTCCTTGGTCTATTCCATGAGTTCACTTTATCTAATGAACTCACCTAGGATTTGTAGCCATATTCCAATTATCTCACTCAAATGATGCAAAACACAAAGCATAATGTACAAGGCTCGGTGAGCCAAGGAGTGGCTTGGTCTCCACTTATGAACTCAATCCCATGTATCAACTCGGTTCCTTTAGGATAACTCAATCTCCCATTACATGAGCTCGGTGGGAAATGTAGAGCTTGGTTTAGAGCTCGATGCACCATATGATAGCTTGATGAGCCAAGAAATAGCTTGGTTGGGTTCTAAGCATGGCACTATTATACCAAAATACAATTTTCTCATTCTTCCAACCCTCTTGGAGATTTATATACTCTTCAATACCAAGAAGTTAAGGGTCAATGTCAAAGAGTGTTTTAAATCCATAATGTTGGATTTTATCATTTTGTTGCATGTGGACCCTTTTCTACGTTGTTTCTTGTCTTATTGAAAGTTTGAAATTTTATGAAGAACAAGAAGAGGAAAAATTCCTCTTGCAATTTTCAACTCCCTCAAAGACCTTGATTCTCCTTAAAACCGAGATCTGCCCATATCCTCTAGACTAGCTATGAGATTCCCTTAATGCAAGCCTACTCTTTTATCCAATTTCACCAGGGTAGTGAAATTGGATAGCAATAATCATGATTGAGGTATGTAGATAGTTGTCCCATTTTTACACCTGTGTAAGAGTGAAAATAAGAAATTTGTATCTTTCTCTTTCTCCCTATGAATCTACTCATGCAAAAGTATCAATGATGCAAAGAGTATTGAAACCTCCTCATCTTTCAATTTGTATACCTATATATATTGGCCAAAATTTAGTGTCATTATAAACCGGGGTTGTGTCCTAGGTTGTATGCAATGGAGCTTTATGTAACCAATTTTCCTATTGGGTCTTCTATTGGGGGGTTGTTGTGAGATCTTTCTAAGTTGGTTACTAATCTACTGAAAACTCAATGTAAATCTATGAATTAAGTTATTGTGATGAAATGAAGTTTAAAAGCTATACTTCTAATTTAAATGGAAATGCACACACAAAATTTGAAAGAACAGAATTGAAATTACACTTGTAACTAAAACTCAGTAGAAGTAAAAGCACATGCTAACTAGACTTTTCATAAAGGGAAACACACATTCTGAATAGAAATTTCAATAGGAAAACAAATACGTTCAAACAGAGATTGCATGAAACATACTGAAATAGAGATTGCAGTAAAACTTATCAAAAAACCATATGCGTATGTGAATGTAAACAACCTCTTGTCTCCTTGGTCGAGTGGGCCCTTGCTCTCCCTTGGGATAGAGGAAATATCAACAACTCTAGATCCTCAAAATGATGCTCACTTATATTAATTCAAATAAGTTCCATGACATATCCAATACGTGAAAAGAAGAGTGCTAAATACAACATGCTATATATTGCAGATTATATCTAAAATAATAACTACTACAATGTTCTTAAGAAGGTGTCTTTATATAGACACAAGCAATTACAAATATGCCATAATAGCTGGCACTAACATCTCCCACTAATCAACATTAATCAAGACTCATAAATTCCTATAGGACTGCTAGAAACAAGTCCCATACTTATAGGTCGATAGGTGGAAAAAGTCTTCCTTTCGCATTCCAGCTCCAAACTCGACTTCTTAATTACATTGGCAATAAATGTTCATTATTTCCCTACACACATCATCACATTTCTCTCATGAAGGTAGTTAGTAGGAAGTTATACGGTAATCAGGTTGCATGAGAAAAAGAAAGGAAAATGCATTAAACTCACTAAGATATAACTATACAAAGCATCCCCATGCATTAGAAAATCATATCTAAATGACAATTTATTAATCATAGGAATGATATAAATGAGCCAAATAATGCACTCATCATTTCCCCCACACTTTACCTATTGCATGTCCCAATGCAACTTATCTATGCCCTGCCCTGTGACCAAGCTTGTTGGCCATGTCATACTCTTCAAATTGGTCAACATATTGCTTCCTAGTACCTTTACATCCCTGAGTGTTGGAAGTTACTTCAACCCAAGCTATGAAACTCTCATTTGATTATGCAACATTGTTTTTCCAGGTGGTAGTAGGACTCAAGAGGAGAGGTGGTCACACCTAAAGTCCTACCCATTCATCATTGTACTGCTTGCTAGTTTTTTTCTGACAACTGCCTTATGATTGTGATGAGGGCATCACCTCATCACATACTCCAACTCAAATTATGAGGTGAAATAACCTCCCTTCACTTTAATGGTAAGCTCAAAGTGTCCCATCTCCTATCACATGCCTTCCTTGCTTGCTGCCCCAAAGTGTTGTTGACTATAGGTTTCAAAGTCCTCCACACATTTTAGTAATATTTTTGAAGTATTCTCTCCAATACCAGCTTGGTAGTAAAGAGATCTAAGTTTTTCCACATAGCCACATCATGTGATGTGTAGGCCAATATAGAATCCTATTGTTTGAGTTGTGTGATTGAAGATATCCATTTGTTCACCCCACATGATCTGATTTCAAAGTAAGGACTGAAAGGATTTTAATTGAAAATCCCCATGAACAAGTTAATGAAGAAGTCAGGGACATTGGGAACTAACATATTATGGAGGTAGAACTCACAGAGTAGGTTTTGAATTTTGGGGGTACTTGGATTTGTAAATGGATAAAAAACATTACCATCAAGAGCTTCATAAGGCACTGCCTGAACAACACAACTAATAACTACCAAGAGTAAAACTGCTCCTAAAAAAACATGTTGTAAATCAAAGATGGTTTCCTACAAGATAAGAGCTTACAAGCTAGAGGACAGACAAAGTCCAAAAGAGATTGTAATTTTTTTTTTCATCTTGATGATTTCCATCTCCCCCTTTAATTTCTTATTTTCCTTCTTTAATTCTGAATTTTGAAGAGACAATTTGTGGACATCATTCAAAATGCTAAGACCTCTATCTCTCTATCACTTTAGGCTGCTAACTTCTATTTGTAAAGTTGTGATTTCTCTAACCTTTTCTACTGTGCATTGGGTAAATTCAGTTTGTAAAGACATATTTGTTTCCTCCATACCTTTCAACTAGGCTTTAAGGAGTGTAATCTCTTCCAAATAACCATGAGGATCAGTAGCTTGACATAACCTAAGGTGACCAATTTCCATTGCAATTGATTTCGAGTGGATTATGTGCTTCAGGTACCAAAGTAGTTTCGGAGTCTGCGGAGTTGACTTCTGAAGATGTGGGCATAGCCAAGCTCTGTGGGGTAGGAATAGCTGCAGTGAATATAGTGTCTGGTGATTTGTCAGTGGGGATAACCAAGTTTTCTACCTCATCCCTTACCTCCCACACAGGGGTAGAAGCATCAAAAAAACCCTCCAACCAGGAACTTCCAGGTTTATGCAATGCACAGGACCATCATGGCCATAGGAAAATAGAAGAAGAGGGAGTCAAGGTATTCCTACCTTTAGAACTAGAAGGTGTTGAAGATGGGCTCACTTGATCACCAGATTTTCCACATTTGTCTGAGCACCAGGTTCCTCCTTCTTCTTGTGTGTAGGGTGAGAGGTTGATGTGATAGTGGGTCGAGGTGTGGAAGATGGCCCTAGTTTGAGCTGCTTGGCTTGAACCCTCCCCCACATTCATCCTTTCAAGCCTTCACTTTGGCTTAAAAAAACTTGATGCGAGCACAATAAGTGAATGAGCCCAGGTGCTTTAGCACTGCCTTTCCTCCTCCAGTCTTGTATTTTTGGTGACTTTGATAACTCGCATCTACCAAGTATTCCAGGTAAATTCACCCTGAGTGTAGGGTTGACACATCCTTTCTTTAAATGAATGAGAATTTTGAGTGAATCACCACCCAACACAGATGGTTGGCCATCACATATATAAAGTATTTGTTAACCCATTTGGCCATCTCCCTCCAAATGTCGGGTAAGATTGTCCCTCTTAACTCCTTTCTGAACACCCTGGGAGGTAAGGATTACCTCGAAATGCCTCACCCTCCTCATGAAATAGAGCAAGCAAGTCTTTGAGGGGAGCATTTGTCATGACTTTCAGACCAAAATCCATGTAAACTAGATAGTTCAAAAACTACCTAGCTAGTAATCTCCACTCGCTTCCCTCAACACATGAGAGCAAGTAGCTTCAAAATTTTCTAGAATTCATCCACTACACCTTCATCAAAACCTTCAAATTTTAGATGAATTCAAGCCAACTAGAATCATAAAATACCTGCAAAGCACAACGTTCCTGAGTAATGGGTCCAGAGAATCAGCTCTAACTTTTTCTTTTGTCCCATGATGAAGGCAAATGAATCCAGATAG
Source organism: Taxus wallichiana var. yunnanensis (assembly GCA_018340775.1). NCBI lineage: Eukaryota > Viridiplantae > Streptophyta > Pinopsida > Cupressales > Taxaceae > Taxus > Taxus wallichiana. The sequence goes on along the minus strand of CM031238.1, from coordinate 518,779,688 downwards.
TAGAGAAATAAGAACAAGGGCATGCTTGAATTCATGGTGTGATGGTAGGTAGAATGGTGCATTCAATATTCATGAAGCAATGATAGAAGTGGTTAGGAACTATCAATTTGAAATGCACCTGGATCCTCGAATCACATAAAATCAGAGAAATTTGGCAGCATAAAAAGGTTGACAAGACTAGGTATCCATGAGTAGTTTTGATATGTGAGATGGTGCACATCCCATCACTTGAAATGGAAATGCCACATGTCCCTTTCATAGAATGTGACACATGTGGTGTGTGGAAAATCATGACTCATTACACCCTCATGTCATCATGTCATAGCATCGATTCGAAAGGATATCCATAATAAATACATTGAACATTGTGTATGGATGCAATTATGATAAGTTCATGCATGGGGAGTTGCTTCATAAGGAAATATCCATAGTGAATTAGAATGCACTTACCCATGCTAGTTCAACATCCGATATCCATAGATTTCCATGTCCTGCAGTTTGAGATAAAATGTGATTAGTGGCCTTTAAACAATGAATTTTGCATTTATTGAAAAAAAACAAACTAACTAAGGGAAGAAGATCAAGGTCATGACCATCCTCCTTTATTTAAATTGAAAGACAACAATTACTCCTGGCCGGAGGGGTGAAGAGCCACCTCAACATGCATTTCCTCACTCAACATGATGTCACTGTGAAAGTTCCCTTGTCAAGAGGTCATTGATAAATCTTGAGTCTATGTGTCCATTCACAAGAAGAGTCCTTTTGTCACCATCGATTGGTAATAGTCACACAGAGCCATTATCAAACACTTTGTTGATCTGATATGGGCCCAACCAACATGTCCATAACTTACCTTTAAACTATTGATATTTGGAATCAAAGAGTAAGACCCATTCTCCCTCATGAAACATCCTAGATTTGATATGAGCATCATGTCAGTCTTCCTCTGATGTTGGAGAATTTCCACTTGTTGTTGTGCTTCCATCCACATTTCATCCAATTCATTCAGCTACATCACCCATTCACATTTGTGCTTCATCCAAATTGATGTCGACTTCCAGTGTTGTTCTCCAAGGTGTAAACTCAAACTCTACAGGTAACAATGGCTTCTTCCCATATACCAACTCATAGGGAGAAAAACCAGTAGTGGTTTTCCAGGTCATGTTATAGGCCCAAACTACCTCGGAAGTTTTGGTACCCAATTTTTCCTATCAGCACTAACCACTTTAGTTAGAATGTTCTCAAGTTCTCTTGTTGGTGACTTCCACCTGCCCATTGGATTGGGGGTGATATGGTGACGATTTTGGTGCTTGATTCGATAGATTTCCAGAAAATCCTCAATCATTTTAGACACAAATTGAGGACCTTGATCAGATACAATGGCCCTGGGGCCCCAAATCATAGCAATATCCGATTATACAGAAATCAACAACAACATCCTCATTGGCAGATGCCAATGCTTGAACTTCAGCCCATTTCATGACGTAGTCCATGCATACCAAGAGGTATTCTTTCCCAAAATATGGGGGATCAAAAGGTCCAATGAAATCAATTCCCCATTTCTCAAATGGTCCTAAGACCAGCTGAGGATTAAGAGGCATTTCCATGGATAGTGTAGGCTTCCCCATTCTTTGACATGCATCACACTACCACACATACTTCTTGACAATCTTGTGGAGGGAAGGCCAATAGTACCCAACTCCAAGGACTTTGTGAATTGTCCTCTTTACTAAGTAATGTCCTCCTCCTAGCTCATCATGACAAGCTCACAATATGTCATATACTTCATCTTCTCAAATACACCTGCGAAGAACCATATCAGGACAACATTTGAATAAAATTCCATTACACCATTTATATGTTGCACTATTTTTAACCAATCTTCATCTCTCTTTATGAGTAAAATAGGTAGGAAACTTCCTTGTAGTTAAATAATTTGCAAGATCGGTGAACCACAGTCTGAGTTGATATAGAAAACAAATGTTCATCTGAAATTGATCCTGACTACCTCATCATTACCTAAAACATTCAATCTTGAAAGAAAATCAAAAAACATTAGATTTCCCAGGCTTATCAATAATGGTCAGATTGAATTCTTGTAACAAGAGTAACCATCTAATAATCCACCTCCTCTCGACTACTAGTTTATTCATCAAATATCGATGGCAGAGTGGTCAGTATAAACAAATATTTTATACCCAATGATGTAATGTCAGAATTTATTCAAGGAATAAACAACAACTAAAAATTCCTTTTCCGTAGTGGTATAGTTTCTTTCCATAGGAGTCAAGTTCTTGTTGATAAAGTAAATGGCATACATGTGATCCTCTTCATCTTTCTACCCAAGAACAACTCCCATGGTTGTATTGGAGGCATCAATGTGGATATGGAAAGGTTTCCCCCAATCGGGGCCTCGTAAGACTAGGGGTTGTGGTCAACTTCTCCTTGATAATATCAATGCCTGACTGACACTAGGGGACCATTCAAAAACACAATCTTTTTTCAGCAATGAAAACATAGGTGCAACAATTTTACTAAAGTCTTTGATGAATCACCGATAATACCCTACATGTCCAAGGAAACTTTTGATGTCATTTGATTTGTTGGTGTAGGTAGCTGAGTGATGATATGATATCTTTTTGGGGTCGACCTGTATACCTTTGGTAAAAACATGGTGACCTAAGACAATTCCCTGATCAACCATCATCAAAATTTTCATGACTCAGGGATAGTTGGTGCTGCTCACATCTGCTCAATACTTTTTCAAGGTTATTCAGAGATTCATCAAAAGTGGATCCATGGATAGTGAAATCATCCATGTAAACTTCAACACAGTCATTTGTAAGATCTGCAAAAATGGCCAAGACTACTCTCTGAAATGTAGTAGGTGCATTACAAATCCCAAAAGGTAAGACTCGATAAGAAAATGTACCCCAAGGGAAAGTAAAGGTGGTTTTATCTTGGTCAGTAGGTGCAATACTTATTTGGTTATACCCACTAAACCCATCCAAGAAAGAAAAATATTTCTTACTAATGAGATTGTCCAGAACCTGGTCAATAAAAGGTAGGGGAAAATAATCTTTCTTGGTGGCTTTATTAAGTTCCCTATAGTCAACACAGATTCTCCATTTACCATTTTTCTTGGGAACTATAACTAATGGTGAGACCCACTGACTATCAGATATAGGGTAGATGAATCCTACCTTTAGCAATTTTTCTATCTCATTTTTTACTATGTCTCTGAGTGTTGGGTTAATTCTTCATTGTGGATGCCTTATGGGTTTAACATCTTCAGTGTAGATATGGTGAGTACAGATGTTAGGATGAATTCCCCTCATATCAATGTAATCCCAAGAAAAAGCGTGGGAATGTTTCCTCAAAATCTCGAGAACCCTAGCCTCTTGGTTGGCCTCCAAATTATTACCAATGGTCAGTTCTTTCCCTATGTCAACAAGCACTTGTTTGGTATCTTTCAAAATAGCAAGCTCTGCATTGGTGATTAAATAATTCAATGGGAAAACATGGGGCTGAAGCATGTGCAAAATGGGTACATTGTCAAGAGACAAAATCTTGGTTAAAGGACAATAGAAATCAGAGACTATGTATTCCGCATTATAAGCATAGATTTCTTTACAAGCTTCATTAGAAGTATCACTTACCAAGGCAATAGTATCGGACGTGTCTAGAAAAAATGGGTCTGTAGTCAGAGTTCCAATTTCCATAGCCACAATGTTGATTTCCATAGTCACAGAGCCCTTTGCATCAGTCAGTGTGTATGACTCAACAACTTCCGTCATATGGTTTTTCACTACAATGGTGGCCAAATAAGAAGAACTCAGAGAGTTAGTATCCAAAGAATCTACCCATACATGTTCACAAGCATACACATAAGGCTGGGTAGGAGGATATAATGAAATATGTTTGGATTTCTTGCCCATTTAGAATGGTCATTTTTCCTAACCTACAATCAATATATGCAAAACAATAGCCCAACCAGGTCTTCCCAAGATGACTGGATATCCCAATTTCTAAGCTTTAGGTCAGTAAGACCATAAAATCGAAAGATACTCCCAAGATTCAATGGTGACCATTATATCCTCAATCACACCATCTGGTATAGCAATGGATTGATCTGCTAATTGAAGAATGGTATTGGTAGGTTGTAGTCTTGTTAAGGACAACAGATTGAACATATTTGTTGTTATAACATTTATGGCAGCACCAAGATCCACCAAAACGTTAGATATTGATTGATTGTTTATACAAATAGTAATGACTAGACTCCCGGATCCCCGTATTTTGGTGAAATAAGTTTTCTAGCAACAAGATCAAGATCAACCAAATTTCCTTCCACCCTGATGGTCTTTGGGTATTTCTTCTTTCTTCCTGGTGTCTTTATACACTCATTTCTAATGGTTTGGTTTAATTCTGGAATGTCCCTTATTGCTCATAGAAGTGGGACCTCAATGTGCACCTTTTTCAACTCTTGAACTAGCATTGTTTCATCTATAGTTTGAGTGTCCTGTAACCACTCAGGAAAAGGAGCTTTATGGGCATTTTGATTAGTTTCTTGACCATTCTGAGTGTTTTGTGTTTGTGGAGAAGGTGTAGTTCCTTCATTTTCCTCAAGTGTCTCTTCTTTATCAGTGTCTACAGGAATTTCCATGATAACAATAGGAGGATTCAATGTTTTCCTAGACCTTAGTCACATATTACCAATAGTATTAACCTGCATTGTATTACTTGGTCTGCTTCATCAATTGAAGTTGTTGCTTTTTTTAGGGTTCACTATAGGTTGGGCTGGAAGTTGTGTTTTTTTTTCCTATCCATGTTTGTTGATAGGTTTGTGGTGGGGCCATTAAAGCTTGTTGTGGTTGTTGGAACCTCCGTTGTTGATTAATGTTCATTGTGGTGTCCACTGCTTGGTTTTGGTTAGGATTTGTTGAGGTACCCATTGTTGGTTGTGTCATGGACTTGTTGGGGTCGGTGGTGTCCAACCTGGCTGAGTGTAGGGATTCATCTAGGGTGGTGGATGTGGGTAAGTCATCCAATTTGATGTTGTCCACTCAGGTTGTCCCCAAGTAGGCTGAGGAGCCTGACTGGGCCATGACATCCTCCAGGGGTTCTGAGCAGGTCGAGGGGAATATACAACCTGATTATTTGGCCTTTGAACAAAGTTTACCTCTACATCAGCTTGAGAGATGGCATTCAATCCTCCTTTCAACTTTGTGATAAGAAGGTGCAATGCTTAGTGTCATGGTCAACAACTTCACAGATCAAACACATGTCTGTGACATCCAAAGGACATTCTCTCAGGGGATGTCTCTTCCTACACTTAGGGAAATATATGTCCAGAGGTTCTTTGGCAGCACTAGTTTTGGCCTTAAGCCCATCTATGGTTGATGTTAATTGTAAAAAAATGTTTTTTTTCATGTTAGCCATTTCCTCCAAAAGTTCAGAGGTACCTAGGGTAAGCTTGGATGTTTTTCTCTTCCTTATACCCCCTCGTGTTCTGGAGTAACTTTTGCATAGCTCAGTGATTTGTTCCATAGTAAGTTTATGCACATCTCCTCCTCCCATAAGATGGAGGGAATCCTTGGTTTCCTCATCAATTCCTTTAAGGAAAATTGTCTTAGTGATGTCTGCATGTAACTCATAACCACTCCATCGATGGAGAAAGAGAAATCTATCCAGATAATCCTCTAGATTTTCATCTTCTTTTTGTCCATATCTAGAAGAAATCTTCTTTCCTATCCCTTCCCCTACAATAGTCTTGATATTTATCCAAAAAGGTTGTCTCCATGGCTTCCCAAGAATCAATGGAGTTAGAGGAAAACCCCATGAACCATCTCATAGAAGAGTCTTTGAGAGTGGAAGGAAAGAGTTTGAGTTTTTGATTGTTGGTTCTATAGTCATATGTCTTGGCAAAGAACTTTGAATTCAAACAAGAATTGATCGGGGTCTTCCATAGACATGCCTCAAAAGATAGGGAGGATGGATGGTGAGATATTTTTCATGGGTGCATCCTCATCCTCATCCAAGACAATGGGATAAGTAAAGGTTCGACCCAAGGGTCGGTCTCCATTATTCCCATGGTCCCCCATTTCTGAGTGTTGGTCGGAGGATGCAAAATGCTCAAAAGGCTTCTAAGGTTGTATTGGATTGATTCAATGTCACTCTCAATGTTCCCTACATGTAATTTTTTTGAGATATTTTTTGGATGTTGCGTGGTGTAAATCTCCCTTGTTCTCATGGCCTATGCATCAAGGTTGGTTATTGAAACAAGGCCCAAGACTTCTACTGGTTGCATATGTGAACTCCATTAACACCCATAACATGTAAAGTGAGAAAAATGATGTGGTGTGCTTATGGTGTCCCCAAAAATGGCACCAAAAATGATGGGTCATTGTATTCTCCAATCATTTAACTAACAGGATCTTCTGTTAGTGTCATTATAAACCGGGGTTGTGTCCTAGGTTGTATGTAATGGAGCTTTATGTAACCAATTTTCCTATTGGGTCTTCTGTTGGGGGTTGTTGTGAGATCTTTCTAAGTTGGTTACTAATCTATGGAAACTCAATGTAAATCTACGGAAATTAAGTTATTGTGATGAAATGAAGTTAAAATTTATACTTCTAATTTAAATGGAAATGCACACACAAATTTGAAAGAACAAAATTGAAATTGCACACTTGTAACTAAAACTCAAGTAGAAGTAAAAGCACATGCTAACTAGACTTTTCATAAAGGGAAACACACATTCTGAATAGAAATTTCAATAGGGAAAAAAATACGTTCAAACATAGAGATTGCATGAAACATACTAAAATAGAGATTGTAGTAAAACTTATCAGAAAACCATATGTATGTGAATGTAAACAACCTCTCTCTCCTTGGTCGAGTGGGCCCTTTCTCTCCTTGGGATAGAGGAAATCTCAACAGCTCTAGATCCTCAAAATGATGCTCACTTATATTAATTCAAATAAGTTCCATGACATATCCAATATGAAAAAAGAGTGCTAAATACAACAGGCTATATATTGCAGATTATATCTAAAATAACAACTACTACAATGTTCTTAAGAAGGTGTCTTTATATAGACACAAGTAGTTATAGAATACACCATAATAGCTGACACTAACATCTCCCACTAATCAACATTAATCAAGACTCATAAATTCCTATAGGACTGCTAGAAACAAGTCCCATACTTATAGGTCGATAGGTGGAAAAAGTCTTCCGCTTCCGCATTCCAGCTCCAAACTCGGACTTCTTAATTACATTGGCAATAAATGTTCATTATTTCCCTACACATCATCACATTTCTCTCACGAGGCAATTAGTAGGAAGTTATATGGTAATCAAGTTGCATGAGAAAAAAGCAAGGAAAATGCATTAAACTCACTAAGATATAACTATACAAAGCATCCCCATGCATTAGCAAATCATATCTAAATGACAATTTATTAATCATAGGAATGATATAAATGAAATAGGGATAGGATGTATGACTCCACCCTTGACTCCATGTAACTAGTAAGATGCAAGGTATCAACATCGAGAGCTAAGAAGGACATAGGGCAAATGAGATAGTGATACGCAAATGAATATGATGGATTCAAAGACACGAGGTTAACAATGGTCCATTTGGGAAAATGTGACTCATCTCCAATTAAGATTATCTGACTAATTCCAAGATGATTTCACTTTATAGGTCATGACTAAACTTAGACCCATAGGTGGCCTACTTATTAACAAGATCTAGTGTAAGGAATGGTTTTCTCTCTTAACATGAGCAACCAAATTGATTCTTTGGATTTTGTATGATTAAGCAATTTTCATTTGGTTTTCTAAAGGATTTTTTGAATTTTTGAAATTGCCCCCTACATTATGCATCATACCACCAGTAAGAGGTAAGGGTTCAACATTTAAGATAAGACATAGGTAATTTAGGGTATATTTCTCTTTTCCCAATCTCATGCTACCAGTAAGAAGCGCATGATTGACACCAAATCTTTGAAGGATGAAAGGTATAATGATTTTTTTGTATTTTTGATTGATTTTTCCTTGTTTGTGTATTGTGCTTATTTTTAAAGATAATTTTCCCCCAAATCTCATCCTTATGTGACTAGTAGGATGTAAGGTCTCATCACCTTAGAATAATATGGGTGGAAAAAATATTTGGGTAAAGAATTTTAGTTTTCTTATTAAGGAGAGAGATTCTTTGAAAGGAGGATTTTCCATTAGTAAGCTTCTAGACAAGATTGTACATAAAAACATCTAAAATGGAAGAATCCATAAAGGGATGAGATACAAAATACCCCACATGAACAAGATTAACCTACATCTTATAGGTGAAGAGTGTGAAGATATGATAATGAAATGATAAATATATCTACCAATGGATGAAACAATTAAAATTATTTATATAATTGGCCTCCCAAGTGTGGAGAGTAGCCGAGGATAAGAAGTTTTTGCTTATTTTCTTTTTATTTTCAAATAACATTGTGATGAGGGGTTTGATATGCCATATATTTTCTCTTTTTTCACTTTTTGATTTTTCACATATTAGGGTTTGTAATAGAATCATCATTGTGGAAGAGGTCCATGTTTATGTGATTTGAATGATCTTGATTTATGAGACTTGGGAGGCGCGAGGTCCAAGTAAATGGAGTAGATAGAAAGATTTTTAATGTTTTTGTGATTTAATAGTTTTAATTTTTGATATTTTGGATGAGGTCCAATTCAATAGAGTAGATAAAAATATTCTCAATGAATCTATGATTTGATTGGTCTTGACTTATGAGACTTGGGCGGATGAGGTCCAAGTCAATGCAAAGATAGAAATATTCTCCATGAATATGTGGTTTGATTATTCCATATTTACGATGCTTGGGCAAATGAGGCCCAAATCAATGGAGTTGATAGAAATATTTTTGATGAATAATTGATTTGATTGATCTTGATGTATGATACTTGGGCGACGAGGTCTAAGTCAACAAACTTGATAGAAAAATTTCGATGAGTAAATTTGGATAATATGGATCATCAAAAAAATATGAGTGGATAAAGGTAATGTGTAATTTACATTTTGGAGTTCATACTCTCCAATACATTTTTCAATGATATCCCATGTAGGTGGAGTAGCAAATATAGATGATTGGGGTTTGAATAGGATATCAACATCAATGTTTTCCTCAACCATGAATGGAATGATGTGGGGAGTGAAGGATTGATATGTAGATGGAACTTCAAGGCATCTTAATGATTTTTAGGGAAAATATTCAAATTTGTTCCATTTTTTACAAGCACACTTTTAATTTTATGATTATTAATGATGATTCAATCCATAAGGAAATTATGTTTATGATGTTGTATTTTAAAATTTCATGAGGAACAAATGATAGGATTGAATTATTTGATGAAATATTTATGATTAAATATTGAAATGGTTGTGTATTGATACCCTTAGGAACACACACATCGTGGAGTGCACGTGTAAGGATGTTTTGAAATGTAGGTGTTATTTTGGTCATATCCATGAGAGGGATTTGCGTAGATTCCTTCTTTGACTATTTGATAATGTCATGAGAAATAGATGAATACTTTGCATTGGATGGCTATTTTGAAATAGCCATAGACTTAGGATTGGATGTTGAGGTGTCATGAATGGTGTCTAAACCTATTTTGTAGTGTCACTATAACAAGGCTAGGGGTGTTGGTTTTGATGGTAGCCATGGTGTTAAGCGTAGGATCTAGAAATGAAAGGATATAATCAAGCTCAACATTGTTTGATGATTGACCCTTATCTTTAGATTTTTCATAAATATCATATGAATGGGAGGAAAAATTAGCATTGGAATTTTTTTGGATTACCTAGGTAGGTTGGGAATTATGCATTGGAGGAATAATTGATGTGGAGGGCTTATTGGCTATAGGTACCTAAAAATTCTTTCACATCGTCACCATATAAGTAGGAGTATCGATTTTAACCATGGCTACGGATTTAGGAGTTTTATCAATGAATGAAATAATGGAATTGAACTCAACATTGTTGGAGGATTGACCTTTGTATTTAGCTTTGTCATTTGTATCATATTTTGGAAAGGTATCCTTCAATAAATTTAGTTTCTCATTTGGTGTATTGGTATTTTATTTATTTTTCTTTTAATATCTTTGTGTTAAATATTGAATGTAATGATGGAGATTTATATAACGATAAGTAGAATGACCACCGATATGATGGTACTCATTATATTTTGATTCTGTATACAACACAGGTTTTGGTTTCCCTTCTTTGAAGGGTATTTTAATTTGATAGGTTACCATGTTAGCACTTACTAATTGGTAGAATACACTAGAATAATATATTCAAGATGTGTGAACTACCTTTGTTTGACATCACAGGGACTACTTTCTTTGTTAGAGGTTATGATTGGTTGATTGTTTGATATGTTTGTTTTTTATGGTTCATTTTACACGTTTTGAACATGGTGAGTATCAGTGACCCCATCATTCACAAAATTTTGATTTCAATTGAAGAATTTTGATTTGTCTTGATGTTGATGATTTTCCTTATTGGATTGATTTTTTAAAGGGATTTTTATTGAGCATTTAGTGATGAGAGCCCTTTTGATTTGTGCTCCTTTTTCAATGACGTCTTCAAAATTTGTTAAACAATACGTTTATATTTGGAATCATATCTTTTAATTAAGATTTGGAATTTGAAAATGCTCACTATTTTTTTCAGGTATAGAACAAGGAAATTAACTTGTGATTCCTCTCCATCATTGAAGAAATGATGTAAATGTTTCGTTATTCCTTTGCTTGGTGTTACAAAGGTCCATCATAGTGACTTCGAATCTATGTTGAAGGATAAGTATTTAAAAAACTTTTCCAATAAATCAGAAAAGGTTGTTATTAATACTTTTAGAAGGTGCAAAAACCAATCTAGGGATTGTCCTCAAAATATTTTGGGAAAAGATGCAAGAGATAAATGTCATTATAGGATACCTCTTGACATGCCATGAAGAATTCTTTAACATGTTCTCTTGGGTCATGTTTTCCTTTGTACTTATCAAATTTAGGGGTTTCAAAGGATCGAGGAAATGGGATACATAAAATTTCTTTGTCAAATGGATAGGGGAAAATATATTCAATATTGAATTGATTTTTTTGTTTTTGCATCCCCATTATTGTTTCTTTCATGCTCTTTCATTCTTGCATGAATGGATATTTTATGAGAGGGATGTATATTGTTGTTTCTATTTCATGATTTGGTTGAGCCTTTTATTCATTTTTTAGCAACCTTAAATCTCATGCTAGCAAGTTCACTAGTCATTTCCTAAATTTTATCTAATAAGGTTTCATTTGATGTATTCATTGAATTGCTAGATTTCTATTTATTTTTCTAGATTCATATTTATTGATGATATTTTCAAGTTTCATCACTAAAATCTAAAGGTAATTTAGGTTCCATTTCTAAAAGATGAAGAATATATTGATGTTTGTTTTTCTACTAAGTTCATCAATTTTCTTTGTTTCTTCTTCTATGACCTCAGTTTTCTAATTTCTTATTCTTCATCGAACTATCATTATCAAAAGGATTTATGTCACGTTTTTCAAATATGTTATAGATTTTTTTTCAAGTTTCCACTATTTTGTAATAAAAATGGTAAAAACCTAAAGTATAAGTGATATGTGATATTGAGGAATTTGACTCGAAAAGATTGTTTTGATATGAATTCAAGTATAAGATTGCTAATTTAGTTCGATTTAATTTGGTTTACTTAATACATGAATAAAGTGAATATCCAATGTATAAGGTTTTGATTTGGTTTTGATTTACTTAATACGTGAATAAATTGAATATTCAACGTATAAGGTTTGATAAAATCATATGTGCTTAAACTTGGATAAAGTGAATATCCAATGTAAAAGGCTTTGATTGTGGTTTGATTTGATTTTGATAAAATCAAATATGATTTTTCTTAATTTGAATTCATATTTGATTTAAATTTCTTAAATTTGGATGTATATATACAAACTTTAATACTTTTGATGTGGATCGATTTGATACACTTATACTTGGATGTAGGTTTTCAAAATATAAGATTTGCATTAAGATAGGATATACTTATATTTGGCTATGAGTATCCAAAATATAAGTCTTTGATAAGATGGTTGTGATTGATAAAACTATGATTGGATTTGAACAAATGTTGGATTTGAACAACGGCTAATATTTTTTTTTTTTTAGGATTGGACTACATTTGATCAATAGAAGATGTGGAACACAAACTATTTTAATCTAGCAACTTGAATAAAAAGGGAATTTAATTGAACAATTTAAGGGATTTTTTGACCCTGATTTGAAAGGATTCCTAGAGATAGGATATTTATTCACCAATACTTTTCAGAATGATTGCACAAACTAGAAAAAATTAGATTACGAACTATACCCATCAATCAATTAAGAATGGGGCCATTATCACATATAACATTTGGTTTTCCTCATGAGTAAAACTACTCATTCATAATGGGGTGTTACTTGTTTTGTTTTCTGGTGCTCTCAATGTGCCAAATACTTTGGGGTTCCTATGGTACTCCTCATAATTATTTTTAGGATTATTCCCAAGTACTTCACATAGTTAATTAGACAAGTATTAACCCTTATCTCGAACCTACAATGCAAATATGTTTTTATATATTTTAAATTTAACAAAATTTTGGTTGTCTTTTACTAAGGAAACCTACATGCAAGGAATTATTAGTTTTTTTTTGA